>CM076582.1:1281526232-1282945345 GCA_034641835.2 Pinus albicaulis | reverse complement strand
AACTGGAAGATCTTCACCTATAACCTTCTTTAAGCATGAAACATGGAAAACTGGATGTACTCGCGAAGAAGCAGGAAGCTCCAATTTGTATGCCATAGTACCAATCTTTTGCAACACCTTGTATGGACCATAGTACTTTGGCGATAATTTATTATCCTTCTTTGCTTGCTTGAGGGACATTTGTTTGTATGGTTGTAGCCGTAAAAATACCCAATCTCCTACATCAAAACTTCTCTCGCTACGATGTTGATCTGCCTGTTGTTTCATTCGATTTTGTGCCAAATTCAGGTTATCCTTTAAGAGTTGGAGAACTTCTTGCCGATGCTCGATGTGATCTTCCACTGCTTGAACCTTCGAATTTTCCCTTAAAGATGATGTGATGGATGGTGGATGATATCCATAAAGTGCCATAAATGGGGTCATTTTTGCTGCAGTATGGAAGGAAGTGTTATACCACCATTCAATGAGAGGTAACCACTTGACCCATTGTGTTTGTTTATCAGATACAAAAAAGGAAGATATCCTTCCAAAAATTTATTCACTATCTCAGCTTGACCATCGCATTGAGGATGATAAGATGAGCTATGAGCTAATTGAGTACCCAAACAAGAAAATAACTCCGTCCAAAAATTTCCAGTAAAAATGGGATCTCTGTCGCTCACAATAACCCTTGGGCTTCCATGTGGCTTTTGAATTCTGTCCATAAATGTAGTAGCAACTGTACTTGCTTTAAATGGATGAGATAATGCACAAAAGTGTGCATACTTGGTAAGTCTATCAACTACCACCATGATGACACTCTTTCCTTTGGACTTAGGTAAACCTATGATAAAATCCACTGAAATCTCCTCCCAACGTTGACTTGGAATGGATAAAGGTTGTAGAAGTCCCGGGGTCTTAATTGTTTCCACTTTATTCTGCTGGCAAACCAAACATTCCGCCACAAACTTTTGAATATCAGATTTAAGGCCATCCCAAAAAAATTCTTTCTTCACCCTGTGGTAAGTTTTTTAAAATCCTGAGTGTCCTCCTAAAGGAGAAGTGTGCAATTCCAGAAGAATCTTTTGTTTTAGTTGGGAATTCTTACAAAGATATAAGCGATCTTTGTACCATATGGAATCATTTTTCCAACTAAATGTATCAGATGTACTAGGATCTTGCTGCAACTTTTGAATGAGTGTCCATACATCTTTGTCCTTCTTCCATTCATCTTTTGCTTCAGTTATCCAATCTGGTTGGATAATAGAAATGGCACAAAGCAATGCTTCCACCTCTTCATTCTTTCTTGAGAGTGCATCCGCAACAACATTCAGCTTTCCTTTTTTGTAGATTATTTCAAAGTCATAACCCAACATCTTTGTGACCCATTTTTGCTGTTCTTCTGACGATAGTCTTTGTTCCAAAAAGTGTTTAAGACTATCATGATCAGTTTTTACCTTCAAGTGTCTTCCCATTAGGTAAGTTCGCCATTTCTTTAGTGCATGTAGTATTGCTAACATTTCCTTCTCATAAATAGGTTTCTGTAAATACTTTCCTTTGTTTGGACGACTTTCAAAAGCAATGGGTCTTCCTTCTTGCATTAAAACTGCACCAATTCCATTTCCTGAGGCATCACATTCCACAATAAAGGTTTTTGTGAAGTCTGGTGTAGCTAAGATCGGTGCTAGGCACATTGCCTCTTTAAGACGTTCAAAGGCCTTAGTTGCTTCAGGAGTCCATAAAAATGCATCTTTCTTCAATAATATTGTTAGAGGTGCTGCTATTCTCCCATAATTCTTAACAAACTTGCGATAATACCCTGTTAACCCGAGAAATCCTTGCAACTGCTTTATGGTTGTGGGAACTTTCCATTCCTTAATGGCTTTAATTTTGTTAGGGTCTACTTTAACACCCTCGTGAGATACAATATGACCCAAATATTCCACCTCTTGTACTCCAAAGAAGCATTTGGATGTTTTTGCATATAATTGTTTCTCCTGCAATAGTTTGAGCACCCTGTCAACATGTTCAACATGATCCTTCCAAGACCTGCTGTAGATTAGTATATCATCAAAAAATACTAGCACAAATTTTCTAAGGAAGGGTTTGAAATGGAATTCATCAACCCTTGAAATGTAGAAGGTGCATTGGTAAGGCCAAAAGGCATGACCAAAAATTCATAATGACCCTCATGAGTTCGAAATGTCGTTTTTGGAATATCTTCAGTCTTCATTCTAATTTGATGATATCCTGAACGAAGATCCAACTTGGTAAAATAAATTGCTCCATGTAATTCATCCAATAATTCATCAATCACAGAATGGGAAATTTATCTTTAATGGTGAGCTTATTGAGCTCCCTATAATCCGGACACATGCGCCATGATCCATCCTTCTTGTGTACCAATACTACAGGAGCAGAGAAAGAACTTTGACTAAGTTGAATTATACCCGCCTCTAACATTTCTGCAATCATACGTTCAATTTCGCTCTTTTGGAAGTAAGGATATCTATAAGGCCTGATGTTTGGAGGAACACTTCCTCGAATCAAATGAATAGCATGATCATGATCACGAATCGGTGGGATTCCTTTGGGAGTTTCAAACACCTTGGAATGATTGTCCAAGACTTGTTGGAGATCTGCAGAAATAGATGATTTTGATGTTGGAACTTCTAGTGAGCATAATTGTGCAATTACGCCTCGCCGTTCTTTCTTTAGAAGCTTTGTCATGACATTAGAGCTTATTATCCTTCCTGGCTTCCCTGCAATACCCCGTAATTCGACTTCCTTTCCTTCTGAAAAAAATTTCAAGAAAAGTTCTTGAAAATTAAAAGCTACCGTCCCCAAAGATTGTCACCATTGTACTCCTAGTACAACATCAGCACCTCCCATAGGAATGGAAAGCATTGGACTAGTCAATACATATTCCCCCATGGTTAGCTTGATATTATGGCATTTTCCAGAGAAATTTATAGTTCCTCCATTCGCAACCATCACTTGACATTCTGGTGCTGGGTATAGGAAACAATTTAATTCCTTGGCTACCTTATAATGAATAAAATTATGGGTGCTACCTGAATCAATCAACACTATTACCATTTTCTTCTTTATATGTCCTTCTATCTTGAGAGTTTGAGGAGTGGTAATTCCTGCCAGTGCATTACACGATATGGTCGGATTCATTTCTTCCTCTTCTAGGGGTGGTTCCCGGTGTATATCCTCTTCTTGTTCATTTTCTTCTTCTTCTTCACAATCTATGTAAAATAATTTCTTCTCAGCACACTTATGACCTTTAGTGTATTTGCTATCACAACCGTAGCAAAGCCCTTTTGCTCTTTTTTCTTCCAATTGTTGTGGTGTCAACCTTGTAGGTTGTGGAAATCTAGGCATAGAAACACTTCCTTCTTTATAGAATTGAGTGGTAGGCTTCCTTGTCGCCATAATTTTACATTCAACTTTTCTTGCCAACCTGAATGCCTTCTCCAATGAATCAGGTTCCAAAACACGAACTTCATGTTCGATGTTATCCTTTAAAGTGCCTAGGAAGAGATCAATCATGTGTCCCTCTGGAATATCAGTTACCCTTATATTCAATTTTTGGATGTCCTCAATGTGCTGCCCCACTAAACCCTTTTGTTTGAGATTTATCAATTGGGTAAAGAAGGTGTTGCTCTTTGTATCCTCATAATGTGCTATCATTTCCTCCGTAAAAATTGACCAAGTGACAATTTTTTTACGGGAGCAAAGCCATTGATACCATACAAATGTATTTTGTTCTAAATGTAAAGTTGCAATGCGTACCTTTTGTGTGTTTTGCATGTTATGGAGATCAAAATATTGCTCCATCTGTAGTATCTATGTTACCGGATCCTTTCCATCAAACTTCTTCATATCCATTTTTGGAATATGGTGGTTCTTCTCGCCAACATTCAATTTTATGAAATCATGATTAACATTTATTTTGTTCTCATCATGAGGTTCTTCTCCTATATCTCTTCCATTAGGAATCATTTTTGGTTTTAAGCTTGTCATCAAGCCTTCCATGTATGCTTTTAGATCACTCTTCATGTTTTCCATGTTGCCTTTCATGTCATCCATCTTAGCTTCCACGCCATCCATCTTAGCTTCCACGCCATCCATTTTAGCTTCCATGCCTTTCTTCAAACCATCCATCTTCACTTCCATGCCTTTCTTCAAAACTTCCATTTCATTTTTTGTTGCTCTTTGCGAGAGTGAAAAATGTTGCATTTGCTCTTGTAATTTTGATAGATCATGTTGCAATTCTTCATCTTCATGAGTCATAGTAGAGCCTTCTGAAGGCTTAATGGGTGTTGAATTCTTTTTAGGGGCCATTTTAAAATCCAATATTGATATCTATTCTACAAGTTTCCCTTGGAATCAATTCAACTTGATTCTTCAAACAAGACTTATGTAATTTGGAAAAAAAAATACACACCTTTTACTAGCTTTTAGGAGCTCGATATTGAAATTGAATTATCTCTATAATTGAAAATATTCAATATCTCAAATTCAGTGCTGTAGTATCCCTCTGAAGCTTCTTTCAAATTCCATAGGTCTGACCTGATTTGGATTCTCCAAGACAAATTTGTGTCCAATCTCCCACAATGACCTAATTTTGGACTGGTTCAGTAGAGTGAACTTGTACGACTTGCCACGTGTCACTGTTTTGTTCTTTGTCTCTGAAATTGATATCCAAGAAACTACAGGCCGTGTACTTGCGACCACTTTTGACGGAACTCCAATCCAATCTCCAGAGAGAGATTTATTGAACTTTTCCCACGATCACCTCTTTGAGATGAAATTCAGGAGCCTGAAAAAGCACTACCTTCCACAGATCATATCTCCAAAAATATTGCGAACCAAGCTCTGAAATTTTTTGACAAATTTCCTCAGGATTTCAGCTTCGCACCATACAAATTTCAGATTCTGAACCTTCGTAGAAAAAGTTTTATAGGTGTACTTGCGACCACTTTTTACGGCACTCTAATCCAATCTCCAGAGAGAGAGTTATTGAACTTTTCCCACGATCACCTCTTTGAGATGAAATTCAGGAGCCTGGAAAAGCACTACCTTCCACAGATCATATCTCCAAAAATAATGCGAACCAAGCTCTGAAATTTTTTGACGAATTTCCTCAGGATTTCAGTTTCGCACCATACAAATTTCAGATTCAGAACCGTCGTATAAAACGTTTTATAGCGAAAATGCCACGATGACCTGTTTAGGAGCTTGAAAAAAAGCCTAACTTCCACAGATTATATCTTCGAAAATGTTGCGAACCAAGCTCTGAAATTTTTAGACAATCTTCCTCAGGATTTCAGCTTCGCACCCTAAAAATTTCAGCTTCTGAAAATTTGTAGAAAAATATTTATAGCGAAAATACCACGATGACCTGTTTGGAGCAGCGAAACCCTAGAATCCCAAGCCTCTGATACCAAATGTTGTGTAACCAACTCCAAAAAGAGAAGAAAAGAGATATCAACGCCTTAGAAATAAGCCACTTCGAGGGGGAAACCTCCAATACATTACATGAATGAACAATTCTTGGATGATACAATTCACAAAACCCCCTTTCTATATATAGGAGTCCATGGGGCCATAATGTAATCCTAGTGGGCCACAATGTAATCCTAGCCGACCTAACAATAATAATTTAAGGGCACAATAATAACAAAATGGGGGTTACAAGGGTACAAAAATAACAATAAGGGGTTTACACTAACAATAATAAGGGGCTATACTAGTGATATAGGGACCTAACAAAAGCCTAGAAGATGGTTGAGAGGTACACAAAAGACACACTTCAGTGGGTTGAGGCAGATATTATACTTGCAACATCAGAGAAATATGGTATGCAGGTTGTGGAGGTGTTGTGCCCAATTTTTAGAATGCACAGTAAGGTCATCTAAGTAAGCAAGGATAATATGAGCCAGGTCATGGAAATAATAAGACATAGACTGCTGAAAGGTGGCTCCTATGTTTTTAAGACCGAACGACATGACTTGATAGGCAAAGGTCCCCCATAGACTAATGAAAATGGTTTTAATTTGATCGTCATGATGAATAAATTTTTTTTTTGTACCTAGAGAAACCATCTATAAAGGATAGAACCTCATGCGCTACACACTCATCAATGATTTGGTTAATGAATGGTGTGGGGAAGTTGTCTTTGGGACAAGCTTTCTTCAGATTGGGAAAGTCGGTGCAGACACGGATGGTGCCTTGTTTCTTGAGAACAGGGACCAGACTGGACTCCCAAGTGGTGTATTCAATGGGATAGATAAAACCAGCCTGCTTGATCATATCGATTTCAGCTTTGATAGCTTCTCGTCTGGAAGGATTAATGGGTCTCAAATTTTAATGGACAGGATGGGCATCAGGCCATGTATCGATATGGTGTTTGACAATGGCAGGATTAGGTCTGGGCATTTCTGAATAGGACCAGGTAAAAATATCATAGAATTCTTTGAATACATTATTGTAAGCCTCAACCTCTTCTAGGGTGCAATGGGTGCCCAAGGTGATATTTTCTTCTATCCCTAGTTTTTCAGAAATGTTAATTTTAATGGTACGAGAGATATGGGCCATATTTCCTTCTTCGAAAGCATCAGGTGTAGGAACAGGATTTCTAAACCAATCGACTTTATTAGGAATGAATTCTTTAGTTTCCAAAACATATTGGTCATGGGACTACTATGGGAGGAAGTACGCACGATGATGCATATCATCCCATAGAAAGTTAGGGTCAGTCAACGCTTCCATAATGTTTTCATCAGAGTGAAAGATGGGTTGACTAGAGAAAGAGGGACCACCTGACGTGGTAGATCTACCTGGCTCATCATCATGTGAAGAAAGGCTCACATGCGCAACATCATGGGGGATGATTGAAGAGCGATTAGCTAAAGGATCTACTGATGTTGAGCCCAGGGTGATCACAGAAGGGAGGTCAAGCGGATCATCAGGGGAAGTCTTCATCGGGGCTTCCCCCAAGGGTCTCATGGATGATGATAGTTAGAAAATGGTGACCGAAGGTTCCGTCATGTTGATATTGGTGGGAGGGATGTCAATGGGACCAGGAAAATCCTCTAGTTTTTCCAAAGTAGAACTCGTGTGATCCAGGTGGATATTGGTGGCCACCTACCTATTCCACTTGGGCCCCCACCATTGTCTCTTTTATTTTTTCATTTTCAACATAACTTACTATTTTTAGCATTTTTTCAAGTCCTGAACTTTCGGAGCCATTTTGAGGCCCTAAATGACATTTTTTGGGCATCATGCCTCCAGCGAATATCATTTTGTTCCAAAATGATATTCATGGTGAAATTTGTAGTGCTCGGATAGAGCTTTCTAATGATGTGTCATATTTGTCAAACGGAGATAGTATGCCAAAGTTACGTCCCTGGGAAGTTGAAACACTAATTTACCCAAATGCGACCCATAGTTTTGGCGCTTCATCTCCTAGGGTTAGGTTTTTGGATGTTTAGGGTTCTCCATTGTTTCTAAATCATAAATAGGCCCTCAAGCCTCATTGTAACTCAGTTTAGAGGCCTGTAGCTGCCAAATCTCTTCTCAGAGATAGCTACTAGCGCCCTAGCTAGTTTTATTTCCATTCTGTTTGTAAGCAAATTTCAGTTCTTTGATATTAATGAAATGAAGTGTTATTTCCGCTGCATCTTTGTGTTTATGGTTATATGTTTATTCTGTTACATTCCTACATAAATCCAGATCAGTGGTATCAGAGTGGTCTGCTTTTTCTCGATCCTTCTTTGCATGTCCCCAACAAGGTTGGGGTATAAGGAGCTAGGGCTTGATCTGGTGGAACCTTTGCAAGATCAGCCTCGCAAACCTCGACGGACGCCCATGGGGGATGAAAATAAAGATGAGGGAGCAGGAGATCCTATCAAATTATTGCTCGAGGAGGCCCTCGAAAAACAAAGGAACATGATGATGGATAACTTTGCTCAAATCCTTCAACGGCTGCCCACCGACGACGCATCTACATCCAGCAGCCACTCTGGAGGTGCGACTCCTTTTAAGGTACAAGTAAATTTTGACATTCCCATATTTGAGGGTCAAATAAATGTATATGCCGTAGATAGATGGTTGAATCTATTAGAAGGATATTTCTCCGTTCATGACTTTTCAGACCGGGAGAAGATTATTTTTTCACTCCTCAAGGCTACCCCCCATGTTAAGGACTGGTGGGAAACCTACTATGAGAACAAGGACAAGACAGAACCCTCTCTGTTCTCAGCCATACCAACTTGGAATTCTTTTCGAGATGTTGTCAAGGAATAGTACTATCCCGTGGGGAGCTATGAGGACAAGTACATACAATGGACCATGCTGCAACAACAAAGGGATCAAGATGTGCATGAGCTGACGAATCTGTTCCATACCCTGCACACAAAGTTGGGTATCAAAGATTCAGAGAAAAATTTGGTGCTAAAGTATCGTAGCTGTTTGCACAGATAAATTCAGGAGGAAATGGAGTTCTTCGACATCTCCTTGCTTGGTACGGCATACCGGTATGCTGCCAAGATTGAGTAGAAATTCAAACAAAAGAAGCGAGACTTTGGATCTGCGAATCAAAAGCAAGGGAAATTTTCTTCCAAACTGCAGAAAAAAGGACAGAGCCAAGGCATGGTGGCTAAAGACAACTCGTCAAAGCCACAAGAAAAGAACAGCACCGCAAAGCCAAAGAAGGACACGGGAAAGTGGTGTGAGTTCCATAAGATCTCCACTCACAACACAAGTGAGTGTTGGGCCAAGCAGTCGCTAGTGGCCGAGATGAGGGCTTTTGAGTCAGATGCATGCTCCGAATCTGAATCAGAACCTAAAAAGGGGAATGAAAAATGGAAACAAATTATTGATGCAGAGCCAATGCCATTGTTGCCACTACAAAGATCCAGAAGGAGGAACCGGAAGATCCAGAGGAGGAGGAATGTCTCTTCCACCCCTAGATGTGGGTAAAGGGCTCCCCTGTACAGTTCATTGTCGATAATGGGAGCCAAAAGAACCTCATTTCAGTAGACACCGTGAAGCGGTTGGGCTTGTCGACCACAGCTCACCCACATCCATACACCATCGAGTGGCTTCACCGAGGACGAGATCTCCGCGTCAGCCAGCAGTGCCGCCTTCCCTATAACATCAAGCCCTTCATAGATGAGGTATTATGTGATGTTGTTCCTATTGATGTTTCTGATGTATTATTAGGAAAACCATACTTGTGGAAGCATCATGCTGTGTATGAGTCTCGACCTCGTGCTGTTATTGTTACTTTGGGAAATAAGTTGTACAGGATACCAGAGGTACCACCTCTTGCAGCTATCTCTTTGGTTATTGCAAAACAATGTAGTAAGCTCATTCCCAGCTGAAGTTGTTTTCTGATGATCCTCGAGCAACTCTGAAGCGTGGCCACAACCTCTGAAGGGGCTCCTGCAATGTTCGCATATGGATAAGGTTGTGGAGGAGTACGGGGACATCTTCACCTCACCCACAGGGGTTCCTCTGCACTATCAGGTCAAGCACCCGATTGATCTGACCCCAGGTGCGCCACTACCCAATGGACCAATCTATCGGCGCTCTGTTCTGGAGAATGATGAAATCAAGAGGCAGATTCAGGAGCTGTTGCAGAAAGGTCACATCAGACCAAGTTCATCGCCCTGTGGGAGCCCGATCATGTTGGTACAGAATAAGGATGGGACGTGGAGACTCTGTATTGACTATCGGGCGCTGAACAAGATCACTGTCTGGAATAGGTACCTAATCCCATGGATTGATGACCTTCTGGACCAACTCAAAGGTGCAAAATATTTTAGCTAGATTGACCTGAAATCTGGGTATCACCAGGTACCAATTGAACCCTCTGATGTGTGGAAAACTGCCTTAAAAGCCAAGGAAGGCCTTTTTGAATGGCTAGTCATGCCTTTCGGGTTGACGAATGCTCCCAATATGGCAGGGACCAGTGAAAAGCATCTGCAGTATTCTACCAACATCATTGCTGTGGGTACTAGATGACCTCTAAATCTCCATGGGGCTGGAGGAAGCATATTCTCTACATCACGTTGGGTCACCAAACATTAAGCAAACTAATTTTGTTTGCCATTGAAAATGCATATTTGTCATGACTGAGTTCGATACTGCTGGTACCATTGATTGCATTGGGAAAGAGGATGCATGTGAGTCCAGCAAAATCCAAGTCATTGAGTTGGCCAGCCCAACCACTGCAACGAGAACCCCCGCAACTTTCTAGGTCACTTGTTTATACCCATAGATTTGTATTTGGATTTCTCATCCTTGCCTTGGTCAAGCCACCCGAGGGTGTAGAAAAGGAAAATTACTTTTGGTGTTCGAACAAATTTAACGTTCACAGTGTCCTTTCGGATTACGCCGGTGCTCACATTACAAAACTTGCAATAGCCATTTGAGATCGAGACATATGCCTATGACTATACTATTGGGGTAGTTCTTACTCAACAGGGACATCCAGTGGCATATCACAGTAAGAAATTGTCTCACACAGTTCGCAAGTATCCCACTTATGACAAAGAAATGTATTCCATTGTGCAAGCTTGTCGACAATGGAAGCATTACATTTTGGGGAAGGAAACAATCATCCACACAGACCACCAGCCCCTGCATTTCATACAGACATAAGGGAAGTTGCAGAACAATCGCCATCAGAAGTGGTCCACATATTTGCAACAATTTCATTTGAATATCAAGTACAAGAAGGGTACCACCAATAATGTTGCAGATTGCCTCAGTCGACCACTGATCGTGGCGCTCACCACCGTGCTCAACTCTTGTGGGCATGAGACTTCTGATTGGTCGCTTCTCTATGAGAGTGACCCAGAATTTGGCCACACTTACAAGGCACTCTTGGGGGGTACGCAAGTTCCAAATTTTCACCTCCAAGATTCAATTTTATGTCACCTGGGACACCTTTGTGTTCCTTCAAGCGAGCGTGCCAAGATGATATTGGAAGCACACTACAGTCGATTCGTTGGGAATTTCGGGGTTGAGAAAACAGTAGTAAGACTAAAGAAGTATTTCTATTGGACGAACCTTCGAAAGGATGTCAAGAAGCACATCATATCCTGCACTGCTTGTGCCATTGCCAAACCGACCATTAAGAAGCAAGGCCTATATACTCCACCACCTACCCCTAGTCGACCTTGGGAATCCATCTCCATGGATTACATGTCGGGCCTACCTTATACTAAGAATGGAAATGACTGTGTTTTCGTGGTCGTTGACAGATTCTCAAACATGGCCATTATGGCGGCACACGCCAGAAAGAATATCACGGAAAAGCCCTTTGCTCGCTCTTCTTTGAATGAGTGTGGGTTCACTTTGGGATCCCACAGTCTATCATATCAGATCGCGATAGCAGGTTCCTCATCACATTTTGGTCCAACCTCTGGTCAATGTTGTACACCAAGGTCACCAAGTCCACAACTTTCCATCCCCAAAATGATGGCAAGACAGAGGTCGTCAATAGGATGATTGTACACATTCTGAGCATCTACAATTCAAAGCATCCATGCACATGGGACAAAACCTCCCCTATGGCACAACATAGTTATAACGGGGCTCTACACAGTTCCAATGACCACGACCCCTTTCGGTGGGCTTGGGATTCCGGCCCACTATGTCCAAATTGATGTAGCCATGCCATTGCGGCTGCTGGACCGATTCGGCTCATGTCGAGTCTGAAGTGGACAAAGTGACAAAAGAAATAACTTCTCGAGCATGTTAACAAATCACTTGACAAGTTCATGATATAATGGACGAGCCAATGTAGTACAAGCGACACCATGATCCAACAGGTTGCCACACACTTCCAGGTGGACGACAAAGTATGGCTGCATTTGCAGAAGGACTGCCTCACTGGACCCCACCACAAGCTTCGCCCGCTCCGATACGAGCCGTACACCATCACCAAGGTTGTAGGGAAAAATGCCTTCGAGCTTCGTATTCCTCCATTCCTTGGTCTACACCCAGTCTTCAATGTGGATTGCCTTTGTCCTTACTTCCCACCTCTATTGGACACCTCAAACATTGCAGAACAACTCACACCAACAGAGTTAAACCCAAACTGCATGGAACGGGCCACCACAGATTGTATCATGGACGCCTCGTCAGAACATGAAAATGTTTAAATCCGTGTATCGGGTTGTCAAAGCTAGCCAACTCCTGCACCAAGGAAAGTGGTTCACCAGGGACCAAGTTCAGCAGAAATTTCCTCATCTCATGGAGGAAATTAAAGCAATGGGGACCATTGCTTCCTAATGGGGGAGGAATGATCCAGGTGGATATTGGTGGCCACCCACCTATTCCACTTGGCCCCCCACAGTTGTCTCTTTCAGTTTTTCATTTTCAGCATAACTTACTATTTTTAGCAGTTTTTTAGGTCCTGAACTTCCAGAGCCGTTTTGAGGCCCTAAACAATGTTTTTTTGACATCGCGCCTCCAGCGAATATCATTCAGTTTTGGAATGATATTTGTGGTGAAAGTTGTAGTCCTCAGATAGAGATTTTTAATGATGTATCATATGCATCAAATGGAGATAGTATGCCAAAGTTACGTCCCTGGGAAGTTGAAACACCAATTTACCCAAACGGGGCCCATAGTTTTGGCGCTTCATCTCCTAGGGTTAGGTTTTTGGATGTTTAGGGTTCTCCATTGTTTCTAAAACATAAATAGGCCCTTGGGCCTCATTGTAACTTAGTTCAGAGGCCTGTAGCTGTCACATCTCTTCTCAGAGATAGCTACCAGCACCCTAGCTAGTTTTATTTCCATTCTGTTTGTAAGCAAATTTCAGTTCTTTGATATTAATGAAATGAAGTGTTATTTCCACTGCATCTCTATATTTATGGTTATATGTTTATTCTGTTGTGTTCCTGCATAAATCTGGATCATCGTGAACAAGGAAAGGGTGCACTTGTTATCCTCAACCTCGAAATGGCGGAAGGCTTCCAAAGAGGAACGATACTCTTCGAGGTGAGGACAGAGGTGAGTGTAGTGGCCATGGAAATCACACAAAGAACAAGGGTGATTTGTGTGCAATGATTTGAGTTTCAGGATTGAAACGGGTATAGTGACATATACCTCTGGGATATCAAACTCCAGAAATGTCTCATTGACCATGGACTTAAGGTGAGGCAACTCTGGACAAGTATGGGTGAGCATGACTGAAAACATTGCACAAATCACACTGGATGGTATGCTTTGGAGGCTGAGGAGTGGCAGGGTTTGTCGAGGCATCCTTATCCTTTGATTCCCCCTTATGAGCTTTGACTGTCTTACCTGAAGAGGTCGCAACGAGAGGTGGTTCTTGTTGAGGTGATTGAGGCACTGTTATGGCGGGAGAAGTCATGGGGACCGGTTGAATTGGGGTCAAATCAAGATAATATTTAGGTTGACCAAGTGGGGTAGCGATTGGAGGATCGAGGTTCCAGATGGGAATCCCAAGGGTTAGGCTAGGAAGAGAGAGGGTGGCCATGACAGGTACCGTGTACACTCCTGGTGGGGGAGCTAGGAACGGTATCTGGCTAGAGAGGTAATGACCAGGCGGGATGGCTCCAAGATGGTTAAGGCCTAGAGGAACCATTCAAGGAGGATAAAGAGGCTCGTGAGTACCAGCTAAAGGTGAAGGGCCAGTAGGAGAAGGTCCAGAAGGCTGATCAGAGGTCATCATGAGAATTTGGTAATCGGAGGTACCAGATGGAAGAGGTTGAGTGGCCACCTAACCTTCAGGTGGTTGGGTAGCCACAAATCCTTGCTAAGGGAAAGTGTTGGTAAGCATAACTAGTTGACTAGGTTCAGGACTGGGAGGAACAGAAGGGACAACTTGTTGTCTTCTCAATATTGATTGAGACTCACATAGTTGCTGCATCTATGGAAAAAGAGGACAATCATGTGTATAATGACCATAAACACCACAACAAGAACAAGGCTTTTTCATACAAATAGGCATGTCCTGCTTGGGCTGAGTGCCCTGTTGCTAGTTAGTACTGTTAGGAGCATTACCTTGATTAGGTCTACGATTACCCGGGGCAGCTTGATTTTGAGTGCCTTTCCTCTTCTTTTTTGAGGGAGGAGTATTAGTCGTGCTTTTCTATGCATACACCTACCCCTGAGGGGGCGATGGTTGCTGTTATGGGGGTTGATAAGGTAAGGGAGGGGGAGATGCAAATGCTGGAGGAGCTGGAGCACCAGGCTATGGATACGAATAATAAGGAAGTTGGGTAACAGTGTGGTAAATAGGAGGTTGGAAAAGAAGAGGAGGCATGCCGTATCTTGGATATGTGCTACTGGGAGGGGGAAAAGTGCAAGAGGTTCTCCCCCCCCCCCAAGGAAAACCATAGCCCATGGAAGGTTGAGCATATGGATTAGAGAGAGCTACAATGATACTGTCGGTGGCGTGAGATTCGCTTGGTGCATTGGCACCACTGCGTCTAGGAAGATTAGGTAGAACGGTATAAACATAACCCGACTGAGCATAGATCAAGTCATATTTTAAAGCAATTTGGAGAGCAGCTTCTTCAGTTTGAGGAAACTGCACTGCGACATCTTTCCCGATAAGCGAAAAGAGAGATCTGAGGAACCAGTCCATGTAGACATGGTCTTCGAAGGTAGAGGCCTGACATAGGCTCTTTCTTCTCTTCCATTTCTGGACATGGTCAGATAGACAGGTCGCAGACGATTGACGGAAAGAGGTCAAGAGTTCAGTACCAGTGTCGTAATGAAGGGGAAGCTAGAAATAAGATAGAAAATCCCGGGCGAGAATCACAAAGGTAGTATGAGAGGAATGGGCCTGATCAACATACCACTTAGAAGCTCTAATTGTAAGTGTTCATTAGAAAAATCGAAGACGGATAGAGTCATCGGTAATGGAGTTAGACGAACACCACATGTGGAAAGATTGAACATGATTTGAAGGATCTTCTCTAGCAAGGCCTTCAAACTTTGGGACATTGGAAGGGTGCTTTTTCAGCATAGCAGGCCAACTAGCATCATGGTGTATAGGGTCGTTTATCAACTGGTCAAAATCGGGGAGGTTGAGGCCTGCCATGAAGGGGAGCAAGGGCGCAGCCAGGGTAGTGTCTATTGTGGTCTCACTAGTGGTATTCTTGGCATGAGGGTTGGGGTTACCACCATCATTAGGTCTTGCACTAGACATGGTGAATGTGCCAGGAGAAAAACCTAAGGGGGAACAAGAAGGAGAACTAAAAGGACTAGAATAAGAGTCATTTTGCAGACTCAGTGGAGGACTAACTTGAACCCTACGTGGAGGAGTAAGTCTCCCTACCGAAAACTAAGGATGAAGGCCAAGAAGTCTTGAGGATAAATGCCTTGGTGGCACAATGATGATGACACAAACATGACACAAAGGAAAAAGAGACTGAAAAGGGCATGGAGGTGCAGGATCAAATGATTACAATGTCGAAACAAGGGCAGAGAGGTGCAGGATCAATTGATTTCAATTTTTTTAGAGTCTTTTCTTGGTGGTGTTGACCAAACCATTTTTCTCTTACGGTGTTTGTGTAAGAGTGTGTAAATTTTAATTTTTAAACCCAGACGTTTGTAGAGAAAAAGAAAAAGTGTGTTGTATAGCTGTAAATAAACCTGCAAATGACAAGACATAGTCCTGCAAAAATAGCAAATAAACAGATAATAATGCAATAATCTAAATCCAAGGAGGTAGGTCTCTCAACAACTAGTCTATAGGTGAGTAAAAAATAATCAAAACACACTAAAAAATCCAATATATCTAAGGTCAAGAGGGACATGGATCTAAAGGAAAAAATATGCTGGAAAGTGGTGCAGAAAACAATAAAAAATCAGAGGAAAAACTGTTGTAAAAGAGGTGACCAAAGGCTATCTCCTGGAGGGAAACAGAGTGAACCCTAAAGAAAAACCAAAAAAAAGCTAAATGAGGTGATTTGGATGGATAAAAAGCTGATTTGAAGTGGATCTTAAGGTGCGGTATTAGATCTGAAAAATGGCTAAAGACTCTGAAATTTCAGACAACCTGTAACAGCAAAAACTCTTCCACCAAAAGTGGAGGGTACTTAAGCCCTAGGGGGTTAGGTTACCACTTATTTGAGAAAAAAATAACAATTACAGGTCCAAAACGGGTAGAGAAAAAGTTCATACAACCCAGAAAACTTTCAGAAAAATCCCCACAAAAATTCTAGGTCGAATTTTCTGACCTGTTTTCAGTAGAGGTCGTAGTTTTTGGGCTGAAAGGTGCATCCTGAGAGTCCAGGTCATAGTTTTTGGGCCAAAAAGTGCGACCTGCACTTCTGGCACTCTCAGTGGTAGATTTCAGAAAAATTTGTCATCTCAGCTATGGCTGATGTCTGTGACCTGCGCAATAGGTTCGAAAACACATGGAAGTCAAATTTTTTATTGTTTTAGAGTTTTATAGGTTAAAAAAAACATAAAGAAAAGTAAAAACAAGGGGCTAAAGAGAAATACTAGTGTTTGAAGCAGCTAGATATGCAAGGATCATAAAAACAACAATAGTCGTAATCGTAAACCTGTGTGGAGTCGCCAGTTGTTAGTATGAATCTTAATTCCAAGCATACACAAAAATACCACTTTAGCTGTGCATAACAAATAGCCCTAATAGCAAATATGGCTGCCAATATCCTCATAACAATAGGTTATATGACCAAAAAATGGTGTAACATAATTCAAGGGCTATGAACTATATATGAAAAAAACGCTTTCTTATCTGCGGTGCCCTTGCCATATCCTTATGATAAGTGGTCGCATTACTTGTGGGACGATTAACTTTCCCAGTTAGTAGTCGGCTCAAGGTGATCTTGGGTTGTGTGTTTTTAAAACTATGGTTACAACTAGGCCACAAAAATTTGATTACATCATAATATATCAAATCTATGTTGGATAAAACTATATTGAATCAGCTATCAATGTGGACTTATGGAAACTTGCATGAACCAGCAGTCACTAAAGTGCATGATGGAGGGCCATTTTGGACAGGTAGGAAACTTCTTCAAATTAACTTACCTCTTGATTTGAACTGTGAGGAGAATGGGCTTCTCATATAAATAGTGAAATTATATTATTCAATGGTGATAAAACGAAATTTTTGAGTTTTATTACTCAAATTTGTAATGCAATTGTTAAGTGCAAAGGTTCAGGAGCGGAAGTGAAGTGCTTGAATTCAGTTGAAATTTTTTTGATTGAATTTTTATCCTTAGATTTTTTTAGTGCAGGTGTGGATGATTTTGTTCTTATTCGTTGTGATTCTCAAAGAAATATATTTATGAATGAGCTAGGAAACAATAGTCAAAATGCAAGATCTACTAATAAAGTGGTTCAATAGCTTTCCTTCTTAGGGCTTCAAATGTTTCAAGGGAGGAAAACTTTTCCTAGAGATTAGCTTAAATAGATTTGCATGATAAGGATTTTTTTTTTATATTAATGGTCCTCTAAGTGTCCACAAACATTCATTACATGGATTATAATCATACGTACATCTGGGCTCTACAATGATTATTAACCCTCTAATATGGTGGCCACTTGGTGCAAATTTCGATGGGGATTCCATTCATGTTTATTATCCCCAATTTCTAGGATCTTAAGATGAGCTTTCTCAGCTTCTAAATGTGGATCGACAAGTGTTTAGTTCCCATTTCGGAGATGCAAGAATATCACTAAGTGTTGATACTTGATACATTGTTGTATGCCAATATTTTATCCATTCACATGATGTAGAATCATACCATCGGGGTTGGAACAAAGACCTTGGGCTTTGGAGGCACATCACTCATGCTACCCCTCCTAAGTTGTGGTGGAGTATATCACTATATTATGATTACTACATCTTCCCATTGGTATTATTTGTATTCTTGAGGTATATTATGTTGGAAATACTGAGAGGGGGGGGGGGGTGAATCAATATTCCTTTCAATTAGAGTATTAGTTAATCTTCAATTATTATCAGTGTTTGTACAATGATAGCAGCAAACAAGAGGAACAAAAATGCACACAATTTTTAATGTGGAAACCCACTCTGGGAAAAAAAATCACCTAATGCTTTTCTAATAATTCCTTAATATTCAACTCCAATTGAAAAGCTCCAACTTCCTAGAGTCTAGAAAAGAATTCTTCTCCAACTCCCACTGGATGGATGCTCCAATGCCCAATATTCTTCAGTAGTCAACTGAACGGATGCTCCAACACCCAATGCAACTCACCCTAGCACCACCCTGCAGAAGAATCAAATAAGAATGGACTCCCATACCAGGGAAAATGTCCACTTTACAATGATATAGAATGATGTAGAAGAAGAAGATATACTAGAGCATAACCCAAATTTGACACAACCACCTAATGATGAACCTAGACCTCCCAACACTGCCTCTTCAACTCTTGGCAGATAGACACTAGTACAATTTTTACAATAATGTATTTACAATGACTTAGTACAATGATACCTTTACAATCATTGTATGTAGTGCTACCCACTTGAAGACTTCATAAGATGAACTTCTTGCTGATGTTATGCACCTTGGTTTCTTCTCTTGTCATGCTACCCTCTGCTGCACCTTGCTTTCCTTTGCGGCGCTAAAAAGTTTGGTACTTTGCAACCCTTGACAACACATGATCTATCTTTTTCTTGCCTTCTAGGATCTCGATATTGAATCTGGTGTATCTCTGTTATTTCAGATCCCCAATATCTAATTTTTGGTCCTGTAGTAGTCCTTTGAGTTTTATTTCCAATGCCATAGGTCTTACCCAATTTTGATTCTTCAAGAGAGAGTTATACCCAATCTCCGACAATGCCCTAATTATGGATTGTTTCAACAGAGTGAACTTGTATGGCATGCCACATGTCACTTTTTTGTCATTCGGCTCTAAAATTGATATATTGAAAACTAAATTTTATGCAATATCTGACACTTTAGATGTAATTCCAATCTGATACTCAGAGAGAGAGTTATGACGATTTTCCCAAGGTCACTTCTTTCAGATGAATTTTAGGAGCCTGCAAAAACACTGACTTCCACAGATCATATCTCTAAAAATATTGCGCAGATTGATCTAAAATTTTCACAGTAGCTTCCTCAAGATTTTGGCTTCATCTCATAAACATTTTAGTTTCTGAACCTTCGTAGAAAAAAATTTAGAGCAAAAATTCCATGATGACCTGTTTCAGATGGAAAAATACTTTACATGAGGAGGATATAAGGATCACAATTTATATAAATGCTTAGGTTGAGAGGGGCTTCAATAAGTGACCGTGGGGGGGATTTTAGGAGATTAAAAAATATTAATTATGAATTTTCAATGACCCATGCCCAAACCCCAAGGGTTTTAGCCCACTAACTAGGGGTACAAACTTCAAACATGAATATCTCTCAACCCGTGAGGAATTACATGGTGTGCCAGATATCAATGGAAACATCTCGACAATTAGAAACCATGAAAACCATTATTGGCCTAGAATATATTAATTTGGTAGGTCGAAATTTCTATGCAATATTGGGTTATCCCCTGGTGTTGCTTGGGTGGACATCAATGACAACTGCTGATCAACAATCTCCCCCTTTGGCATTGATGGAAATACAAGTACTCCCCCTGCGATCATGACACATCTTCCTATAACATTCTCTCCCCCTTTGACATCAATGGCAAAGGGTAACTCCCCCTGAAACACAACGATCATGCGGACTTGTACACACTTCCACTCCCCCTGACACACAACCATCCTGTGGACCTGTACACACTTCCACTCCCCCTTTATATTCTAAATAAGGAAAATATAATGAGAACTTGGGAGAATCCCAAGCTTCTGGCGAAGATATTCCAATGCTTCATGATTACTCTCACGATCATCAACACTTCCTGCCCAATCTTCATCTGTAAAGGAATGAATAATGAGATTGTTACCCTTGGGATACCAGAAGCCATATTCTGTTGTCTCCTTTAGATATTGAAGAATTATTTTGATGGAAATAATATGTGATTCTTTTGGTGTTTCTTGGAATCTTGCTACTTGTCCAACTGCTTGCATAACATCTGGTCGGGAGGCTGTTACATATAGAAGACTATCAATCATAGATCTGTACAACCTTTGATCCACATCCTTAGATGAGTCATCTATGCTCAATTTTCAACCTGTTACCATTGGAGTAAGGATGGGTTTTCAATCTTCCATTTTAAATTTCTTGAGAATTTCCTTGATGTACTTGGCTTGACATATAAATATTCTTTTCTCTTGTTGAGATGTTTGAAGCCTTAAGAAGTATGTCAGCTCACCAAGTAAAGACACCTCGAAATCACTTTGCACCTTTGTAGCAAACTTTTTACTTAGTCGATCATCATTGCTACCAAATATTATATCATCATCTTTAGCGACTAGACATGCTTTACTTGCTTCATCCAGAACATATATGTCATTTGGAGCTTAGCTTGCTGTAGCCACAATTTCACCATACATGTCTTTCCTATTTTCACATTTTGTGGAGTTGAATAGTATTGTGTGTCCTTGATCACACATTTTTCCAACACTGAGTAGATTGTGATTCATGTTTTCAAGCAATAGAACATTCTTGGCTAGAGCATATTTTCTTCCGAGAGTCACAGTACCTGATCCTATAACATTTGAAGATCCATCATTTCCAAAGGACATGGTTCCATCCTTCTTCTCTTTCAGACATACAAACTTATTTCTATCTCCAGTCATATGCATTGAGCAACCGCTATCAACATACCACACATCTGTGTTGTTTTGAGCCTTGAGAGCGAGAGCACAATTATCAGTCTTTTTCTTCTTCCATGTTCATTCGTTTTGTGGCTTCAAAGATTCTTCTGGAGAATTTTCAAGTCTACAGTTTTTGGCTATGTGTCCAAAGTTTTGACATTTGTAACATTCAATATTATTTCTTAAATGTTAAAATCTATTGATGTTTCACTGAGCCCTGGTAGGTTTATATTTGATAGATCTCCTAGCATTGTATTCGTTCCTAGGGTAAATGCAGCATTCTACAGCTTTATGACCAAATTTTCTACATGAATAATAGTAGCCATAAAAAATATGTTGGTACCTGGATGGAAATTTTCGTCGAGGAATTGTCTTCCAAGGTTGTTCTTACGAATCTTGTCCAATGAAGTCTACTGCATGTCATATCTCATAGGTTCAATGCATTTTGTTGTAGAAGGTCCTACTTCTTCTTCTTTGTAACCAATGTCAGTTCTTTCATTGTAAGATCGTTGATTTTTTATGAGTTCTTCCAATGCCCTTGAGCTATTGGCATAGTTTTGGATAGTTTTTCCTTTCTTCACTTCCTCACACAATGAGACTACTTCGGCTTCTAATTCTTCCCTTTATTGGTTTATTTATTCCAACTTATTTTGAAGTGACTCTTCAATGCATTTGTGTTCTTCAAATTCAATTTAGAGACCATGAACTTGTTCTTCAAGAGTATTGGAACAGATCTTCTCCACCTTGAGATATTTTATAAGCTTGATTTCTTCCTCATAAAATTATTCTATGGTCCATCCTTCTTCTTCGTTGTTTGATACCTCTTGTTTATTGTGCCTGGCCATAAACAATACTCTCTCATTGGCTTCTTCTTTGTTGTCACTTTCTTCATCGGATGATGAGCTATCTTCTTTAGAGAGAAATGTCCTTTTGGATCCTTTCTTTTTGCCTTGCTTGTTGAACTTCTTAAAGCCTTTCTTTCCTTTTGAGCTACCATCACTTTTTTTCAGACATTTTTCTTCGAAATGCCTAACCTCACCACAACTGAAACATATCAATGGAAGTTTACCTTTGAATTTTCCCTTACCAGTTTTTAGTTTTCTCGTAAAGTAAGCATATTCTTCATCTGAAAGACCTTCTCCATCATCTCCCTTTTATTCACACTTGCAGGTGCATGTCATTTCAATTGAAGGTTATTTTTCCTTATTGGTTTTCTTAGATGCGACGAATGCAGTTTCTAGATTTGAAGTACCCTCTTCTTCATCAAGTCTCATTTCATATGCTATGAGAACTCCATGTAATTCCTATTTGCGGAGTTTGTCCAGATTTGCACTGTATTCTAAGATTGATACCTTTGGGTTGAATCTCCCTGGTAACATTCTAAGAATCTTCCATATAATAGTCTTCTCATCAATTGGCTCTCCCAATCCTTCCAAAGTATTGGTTATTTCGTCAATGTATTAGAAGTATGCAACAATGTTGCAATCTTCTTTCATTCTGAGTTGCTCAAAGTTTTCTCTATAGATTTGAAGCCTTGCTTCTTTGACATTTGAGTCACCTGCATATATATTCTCAAGCTTGTCCCATACATTTTTGGCAGTTTTAGAACCTGACACCTTATGATAAGAAGATTCAATAAGTCCACTAATAATAATATTCTTTTCTTTTTCATCATTTACCAAATTCTTCTTACCTTGTTCATCTGTGGTTGATGTAAATCCATTTTGAAAAGTGTCCCATAATTCGTAACCTTGCGCTAAGATATATACCTCTATTCTTCCTTTCCAGAGTGCATAATTATTTTCATTGAATATAGTTACACCATTCTTGGTATGCTTCATGAGCTGCTTCCAGCTATTAAACTGCTATTGAAGGAACCAAGCTCTGATACCAATTTTTGGAAATACTGAGAGGGGGAGGAGAGGGGAATCAATATTCCTTTCAATTAGAGAATTAGTTAATCTTCAATTATTATCAGTGTTTTTACAATGATAGTAGCAAACAAGAGGAACACAAATGCCATATTTTTTAAGGTGGAAACCCACTTCGGGACAAAAACCACCTAATGCTTTTCTAATAATTCTTTAATATTCAACTCCAATTGAAAATAAAGCTCCAACTTCCTAGAGTCTAGAAAAGAATTCTTCTCCAGCTCCCACTGGATGGATGCTCCAATTTTCAAGATTCTTCAGTAGTCAATAGAACAGATGCCCTAACACCCAATGAGCTACAACTCACCCTAGCACCACCCTACCACCCTGTAGAAGAATAAAATAAGAATGGACTCCCGTACCAGAGAAAATGGTCCACTTTACAATGATATAGAAAGATGTAGAAGAAGAAGATATGCTTACCATAACCCCAACTTTGACACAACCACCTAATGATGATCCTAGACCTCCCAACACTACCTCTTCAACTCTTGGAAGATAAACACTAGTACAATTTTTACAATAATGTATTTACAATGACTTAGTACAATGATACCTTTACAATGATTGTATGCAGTGCTGCCCACTTGAAGACTTCATAAGATGAAATTATTGCTGTTGTTATGAACCTTGGTTGTTGCTCTTGTCATGCTACCCTCTACTACACCTTTCGTTTCTTTGCTACCCTATAAATTCTGGCCCTTTGCAACCCTTGACAACACATGATCTAGTTTTTTCTTGCCTTCTAGGAGCTCTATATTGAATCTGGTGTATCTATGTTATTTCATATCCCCAATAGCTAAATTTTGGTCCTGTAGTATTCCTTTGAGTCTTATTTCCAATGCCAAAGGTCTGACCCAATTTCGATTCTTTAAGAGAGATTTATACCCAATCTCTCACAATGCCCTAATTATGGATTGTTTCAGTAGAGCAAAATTATACAGCATGCCACGTGTCACTTTTTCTTCATTCAGCTCTAAAATTGATATAGAGAAAACTATAGTCTATTAACTATCTAAAATATTTTACAGAATTTGAATCCGATACTCAGAGATAGAGTTATGACAATTTTCCCAAGGTCACTTCTTTGAGATGAATTTCAGGAGCCTGCAAAAACACTGACTTCCACAGATCATATCTCTGAAACTATTGCACACCTTCATTTGAAATTTTCATAGAATATTCCTCAGGATTTACGATTGACCTCATAAACATTTCAGCTTCATTCGTAGAACAAAATTTAGAGATAAAATTCCACAATGACCTGTTTCAGATGGAAAATTCCTTTACATGAGGAGGATATGAGGATCACAATTTATATAAATGCTTAGGTTGAGAGGGGCTTCAACAAGTGAATGTGGGAGGGATTTTAGGAGCTTAAAAAGTATTAATTATTACTTTTCAAGGACCCATACCCCAATCCCATGGGGTTTTAGCCCACTAATTGGGGGTACAAACTTCAAACCCGAATATCTCTCAAACCGTGAAGAATTACATGGTGTGCCATATATCAATGGAAACATCTCGAAAAGTAGAAACCATCAAAAGAATTACTGACCTAGAATATATTAATTTGGTAGGTCAAAATTTCCATGCAATATTAGGTTATCCCTTGGTGCTTCTTGGGTTGACATCAATGACAACTGCTGATCAACATATTATGACATATCCATAATGCATTTGCTCATGGCTATGCTCATTTTCATGACATGGACCCATTGTGTACTTTTTTCATGGCCATGGTATTTCATATTATTACATGGATCCACAATGTATTATGTTGGAAACCATGCTTTGTTTCTCTTCTAAGCATTGGTATGCCTATATATTTGTTGACAATCAATTGCAAGTACTCACTAGTTCCTTGATCTTTAGCAATTTCCCTGGAATTCCTCATAACTTATGTTTATTAGAATGTGTTTCAACCATTGGTTCCTCTTCGTACCTCACACACTAGAGGGTTTTGTTACAACTCTATTTTCCACCCTTGAATCTCACTAAGGACCCAATGCATAGACCAACATTGAATGAGTTGAGGAAATCAGCACTAAATGAACCGGTTCTCTTGCACTAGGAGATTTTGAACTTATTAGACTCAAGTTCCTTAAGTTTGAGAGATCTATAACCATCATCTAGCCTCCTCCATGAATCTGTTTAAGGAATTTATCTCAAAGAGGAAAGGAGGAATAATCGTTTGTAAGCATGTGTTGTTCATTTTAAAAGAGACAAATCAACCTTCAGATATCAGACTTCTCAACTTGTGTGACGGCCAAGGAAGTGTTAGAAGAGGGAATAGGGACATGTATTTTCCCCTTCTTATGAATATATATATGTTTGGTTTCCCCTTCATCACATGTATTAATCATTATGTATAAGTGATTGTTATATATCATCTTCCTTGAGTAGATAAGGTTACATCCTGATTTTTGTCCTTTTCATATTGAGCTACTTCTCTTATTTTCACTATTCATCCTTTTTCTGACAATGCATGTTGGGCATTCCCAACCAATCACTACCATCCATTTGAGATATCTTAGAACTAAAAGGCATCCAATAGACATTCATATAAACCTACAAGCCATGCAATTGATAAAGAATACAAAAGAATGGATGGAACAGAAAGCTTAAACAAAGAAACTTCTACTAGCAGCCATCTACATTACCCATTTTGACAGTACTGTCCACAAAATCCCACAATTAGTAAATGCTAAATGAATGCTTAATTATGTGCATGGTCAATACCTAAATGCCTGTTATCTCCACATTATTTGTGGCCTTTCTAATAAATAGAACTGGTTAAAAATCTCAATCTGTACAAGCATTAGCTATATTCTTTAATTTTGTATACAAAAATGCAATATTTATTATTGCATAAGCATGAGAGAATTTGTTAAAATCGGGGTGTCTTTTACAAATGCTCATGATGGATGAGAAATTGTAGCCAGAATTGTCAAAGATCATTAAAAAAAAAAAATACAGGAACAACTATTTCAATATGCAACAGTGGAATAAATCCACAAGCACGCCAGAAAATGGACTCGAATGACTGGATAAAATGAGAAAGCCCCAATTGGATTACAAAAACCATAAGGATCCAACATGGTAAAATAATTCCCTAATCAAAATGAATTGGAGAGAAATGAAAACCATTTTGAATGTTAACAAGCACCGAAATGGCAATCTGGATACAAAATTCAACCTTGAATCTAGACAATTGATATTTTTTTCAGGATTAAAAGGATAAAACCTAGCAACAGGAAAATCATCATACCACTCCAAAGGTGCATGATATGCTTTTATCAAGTCATTAAGTATCCTTTTGAGGCTGCTACAAATAGGCTTAAATGGATGAAAAAATCTAATCAATTTATATGATTTCACATACTTCTCATAGGAGAATTACTAACTTTAACTGAATCTGGTTTCCCAAAGGAAGAAAATAGCAAAAAAATTAAAATTCATAACTTGACCTTTATTTTTTTGTTTAGATGGAAACAAATATTATTTGAAATTTTTTAAAAACAATCATAAGTAGACTATGTGACACTAGGAAGGGGTAACCTTTGAGTTAGAGGTGTAATGTGTTTTTAAACCATGATGGGTTGGGATGTATTTGTTTCAAAAATACAATCCTTAGAAACCTAAGGATTGATCTTCAATAGAAACTGACTACTGAGGAGGTATCTCCTCTGACAATAAGAAAATATTTTTGTATCCTCTAATCGAGAAATGTATTCTTCCACTTTCGAGGCACTCTAAAACCACACTAAACAAATCTTGTCAAAGGGACTAAAAGAAATGAAGAAAAGATAACATGAGTTAAGTTCTCTCTAAGCTAGACCCTTAGTAATTGCAAACTATAAACATGTCAAAACATTTTGAAGGAAATGTTTCAATCTGGCTTGAATCAGAACCATTAATAACAACCATCTAGAATCATCTTTGAACCATTTGAAGGCATTTAGAATGGGTTTTGATGGGTATAACAGGAAAAATAGAGGCTACAACCCATGGATATGGTGTGTAGCAGCTAATGGAAATATACTACGTGGCTGCACTTTTTAACAACAATCTAGTTGTTTGTCCCAATAAGTCATATGAAATAGTGATATAGAGATGCAAAAAAAAAAGGAAAGAGGCATGCAACAAGGATTGGGAGAGGCCTTGGAAATTTAGCCTGATGACAAGATCTGAATGAAGTTACATTCTCCATAAAACGAACAATAGACAAAAATGGTCACAAATGTTTTCAAGAACATTAGAGAGCTCCCTAATGCATGTGGCTTCCCCATCTTTAAATGACATTTGTTAGTATGAATATTAATTCCAATCATACGAAAAAAGACCACTTTAGTTGCGCATAACAAACAACCCTAATAGCAAAGATGGATGCTAATATCCTTAGATCTGCAGTTAGGTGATCAAGATAAATGCTGCAAAAATCTAGATCTATGCATTAGAAGACATTAAGCAGTAGAAAAAATAAGATTTAATCCATGCATCCAATAGACAAGACAAGAATATGTTGAATGAATTTTCTATTAATGGCACCTTGGATGAAAACACAAGAGGTGTTCCCTGTTCTCCTCAATAGGATGGGTTCTTGTAACTCCTTAGAACTTTAGATCTAAATTTCCTCTCCCTTGATGGTGTAGAAAACCCAGACAAAAATGGTAGCAAAATATGACATGATGGTGGATCAATAGTCAAACCAAAAGTATAGATCCAGAGTGATATTTAGGCAACAAAAGGTGGTAAATGAATGGGAAACCCCTTCTATTTATAACAAAATATCGAGTTAGTCTAGATATTTGTGCATAGTTAAAATATTATTAACCAAATCAAGATCCAACTTTTATGGAATATTTTAATATATTTGTTGGAAGGAAAAGGAATTTGACTTGGGTCAAATCCCTTTATTTGTAAATAAAAAATGAATAAATGATTTATTTATCATTTTAAGGATGTGGTTGAGTAATAATTAAATAAATAATGATTTATTTAATTATTTAAGGGTGATTTAGTCATATTTAAGAAAGAATATTATTTAAATAAGGTTTAAATAATCATTTTTGGGAAATAATAAGATAAATAATGATTTATATATTTAATTTCCTTGTTTTGGGTTAAATATAACCAGGAATATTAATTAAATTGTTGTTTAACTAATTATTCTTTGAGGAGAATAAAAAAAATGTAGATTTATTTAATATTTTCTCACAGGGTTTCCTATTTAGACCATAAAAAACTTAATAAAGGTGGTTTACTAAGTTATTTTTCATAGTGAATGCAATTTTACTTAGGGTAAAATTGGTCTTACATGGTATACTTGGGTCCATATAATAACAATAGGTTAGATGACCAAAAAATGGTGTAACAGAATTCAATGGCTATGAACTATATATGAAAGCAATGTTTTCTTATTTGTGGTGCCCTTGCCATATCCTTATAACAAGTGGTCGCATGACTTGTGGGACGATTAAATTTCCTAGTCAGTAGTCGGCTCAAGGTGATCTTGGGTTGTGTGTTTTTAAAACTATGGTTACACCTAGGCCACCAAAATTTGATTACATCATAATATATCAAATCTATGTTGGATAAAAATACACTGAATTAGCTATCAATGTGGACTTATGGAAACTTGTACGAACCAACAGTCGCTAAAGTGCATGATGGAGGGCCATTTTGGAGAGCTAGGCAACTTCTTCAAATGGACTTACCTCTTGATTTGAAATGTGAGGAGAATGGGCTTCTCACAAGAAATATTGAAATTATATTACTCAATGGTGATAAAATGAAATTGTTGAGTTTTCTTACTCAAATTTTTAATGCAATTGTTAAGTGAAAAGGTTCAGGAGTGGAAGTGAAGTGCTTGAATTCAGTTGAACTTTTTTTGATTGAATTTTTATCCTTAGATTCTTTTAGTGCAGGTTCGGATGATTTTATTCTTACTCGTTATGATTCTCAAAGAAATATATTTATGAATGAGCTAGGAAATAATAGTGGAAATGCAAGGTCTACTAAGAAAGTGGTTCAACATCTTTCTTTCTTAGGGCTTCAAATGTTTCAAGGGAGGAAAACTTTTCCTAGGTATTAGCTTAAATTGATTTGCATGATAAGGATTTTTTTTTTTTATTAATGGTCCTCCAAGTGTCCACAAACATTCATTACATGGATTATGATCATATGTTTATCTGGGCTCTACAATGATTATTAACCCTCTAATATGGTGGCCACTTCGTGCAGATTTTGATGGGGATTCCATTCATGTTTATTATCCCCAATTTCTAGGATCTTAAGATGAGCTTTCTCAGCTTCTAAGTGTGGATACTTGATACATTGTTCTATGACAATATTTTATCCATTCACATGATGTAGAATCATACCATAGGGGTTAGAACAAAGACCTTGGGCTTTGGAGGCACGTCACTCATGCTATGCCTCCTAAGTTGTGATGGAGTATATCACTATATTACGATTACTATGACTTCCCATTGGTATTAGTTGTCTTCTTGATGTATATTATGACATATCCACACTACATTTTCTCATGGCTATGATCATTTTCATGACATGGAACCGTTGTGTACTTTTTTCATGGCCATGGTCTTGCATATTATTACATGGATGCACAGTGTATTATGATGGAAACCATGCTTTTTTCCCTTCTAAGCATTGGTACGCCTATATATTTGTTGAGAATTGAGTGCAAGTACTCACTAGTTCCTTGATCTTTAGCTCTTTCCTTGGAGTTCCTCATAACTTATGTTTATTAGAATGTGTTTCGACCATTGGTTCCTCCTCTTACCTCAAACATTAGGGGTTGTTGTTACAACTCTATTTTCCACCCTTGAATCTCACGAAGGACCCATTGCATAGACCAACATTGAATGAGTTGAGGAAATCAACACTAAATGAATCGGTTCTCTTGCACTAGGATATTTTTAACTTATTAGACTCAAGTTCCTTAAGTTTGAGAGACCTACAACCATCCTCTAGCCTCCTCCATGAATCTATTTAAGGAATTTCTCTCAAGGAATAAATGAGGAAGAATCATTTGCAAGAATATGTTGTTCATTTTAAAAGAGACTATTGAACCTTTAGATATTGGACTTCTCAACTTGTGTGAGGACCAGGGAAGTGTTAGATGAGGCAATAGGGAGTACATGTATTTTCCTCTTCTTATGAATATCGATATGTTTCGTTTCCCCTTCATCACATGTATTAATCATTATGTATAAGTTATTGTTAGATATCATCTTCATTGAGTAGATAAGGTTACATCCTGATTTTTGTCCTTTTCATATTGAGCTACTTCTCTTATTTTCACTATTCATCCATTTGCTGACAATGCATTTTAGGCGTTTCCAACCAATCACTACCATCCATTTGAGATATCTTAGAGCTAAAAGGAATCCAATAGACATGCATATAACCCTACAAGCCATGTAACTGAGAAAGAATACAAAATAATGGATGGCACGAAAAGCTTAAACAAAGAAACTTATACTAGCAGCTATCTACATTACCCATTTTGATAGTACTGTCCATAAAATCCCACAATTAGTAAATGATTAATGAATTCTTAATTATGTGCATGGTCAATACCTGAATGCCCGCTATCTCCACATTATTTGTGGCCTTTCTAAAAAATAGAACTGGCTAAAAATCTCAATCTCTAAAAGCATTAGCCATATTCTTTAATTTTGTATACACAAATGCAATATTTATTATTGCATAAGCAAGAGAGAAGTTGTTACAATTGGGGTATCTATTACAAATGCTCATGATGGATGAGGAATTGTAGCCAGAATTGTCAAATATCATTAAAAAAAAGAAATACAGGAACAACTATTTCGATATGCAACAGTGGAATAAATCCCCAAGCACGCCAGAAAATGAACTCGAATGATTGGATAAAATGAGAAAGCCCAAATTGGCTTACAAAAACCATAAGGATCCAACATGGTAAAATAATTCCCCAGTCAAAATGAATCGGAGAGAAATGAAAACCCTTTTGAATGTTAACAAACACCAAAATGGCAATCTGGATACAACATTCAAACTTAAATCTAGATAATTGATCTTTTTTTCAGCACTAAAAGGCTAAAACCTAGCAATAATAAAATGATCATACCACTCCAAAGATGCATGATATGCTTTTATCAAGTAATTAAGTATCCTTTTGAGGCTGCTACAAATATGCTTAAATGGATGAAAAAATCTAATCAATTTGTATGATTTTGTAAACTTCTCATAGGAGAATGACTGAATTTAACTGAATCTGGTTTCCCAAAGGAAGAAAATAGTAAACAAACTAAAATTCATAACACGACCTTTATTTTTCTTGTTTAGATGGAAACAAAAATTATTTGAAATTTTTTAAAAACAATCATAAGCAAACTATGCGACACGAGGCAGGGGTAACCTTTGAGTTAGAAGTGTATTTTGTTGTTAAACCATGATGGGTTGGGATGTATTTGTTTCAAAGATACAATCCTTAGAAACCTAAGGAATAACCTTCAAGAGAAACTAACTACTGAGGAGGTATCTCCTTTGACAATAAGAAAATATTTTTGTACCCTCTGCTCGAGAGATATATTATTCCACTTTCGAGGCACTCTGAAACCACACTGAACAAAGCTTGTTGGAGGGACTAGAAGAAATGAAGAAAATAGAACAGGAGTTAAGTTATCTCTAAGTTAGACCCTTAGTAATTGCTAACTATAAACATGTCAAAACATTTTGAAGGCAATGTTTCAATGTAGCTTGAATTAGAACTATTAATAATAGCTTTCTAGAATCAGCATTGAACGATTTGAAGGCATTTAGAATGGGTTTTGAAGGGTATAACAAGAAAAATAGAGGCTACAACCCATGGATATGGTGTGTAGTAGCTAATGGAAGTATAATACGTGGCTGCAATTTTTGACAACAATCTAGTTTTTTGACCCAATAAGACATCTGAAATAGTGATATAGAGATGCAAAAAAAAAAGGAAAGAGGCATGCAACAAAGATTGCGAGAGGCCTTGGAAATTTAGCCTCATGACAAGAGCTAAATGAAGTTTCATTCTCCACAAAAGGAACAATACACAAAAATGGTCAGAAATGTTTTCAAGAACATTAGAGAGCTCCCTAATGCATGTGGCTTCCCCACCTTTATATGTATGTATTTTTATATTTTTTTAATATATATTACTGTCGTTCCCAACCTTCCATTTCCTAAAAATTTGGGGGGAAATTTTAGCTATTCTAGACACTCATACCTATGTTTTGGACACTTCTGTATTCTTAACCTATCATTTCCTAAAAATTGGCTAAAACATTTACCTGTTAAGACACTTGTACCCGTGTTTTGAATGTTTCTGCATTCTGAGAACTTGTGCAATGTAGCAAATTTACCTTTGATCTTAAATGAAATAATATTTATTCAATTTAGTCGAATGTAATTGATGAATACGAATGAATTTTTTCACCATGCCTTTTGTATTAGGTGAATTTTGAAATTAATGGTTGAAACTCGCTAAATGTGGTGATTTAGGGTAAAACTTGTCTTTGACCAAATTACGAGTACTTTGCAAGAATTAGGGTCATATTGTCAATTGTTTCAACCAAAAAAATTACACTTGAAGGTTTTATGTAGGGGCTTTGAATCCTGGATTAGCAACAAAAATTGCAGCAGTCATCAACTGCTACTAAGGGCTTTGAACACAATTGAAAGGTAGGCCAGGATTGTATCAGAAATTGGAAAGAAATTTTCCTGCCATGGTATGCCCATTCTTCTTCCAATCTATGCTCTCTAAGCTACATTAAGAGCTAGGTTGTGTACGGTGGGAGAGTGGGGATATGGGTGATAAAAAAAGTGTAATATCATCTCCAATGCTAGGATAAGTGGAAATAGGAGGACATTCACGGTCAAGGTTGCTGCCAATGCTCATGCACAAAAATTTCACTTGTACCTATTATTGTGGATGGAATTTGTGATCCTGTAGAGGGGGTGTATATAATTAAGACCACCCCATTGCTACAATTGCAACCACTATTTTGTCCTCATTAGTTTTAGATTCATTAAAGGCATAAAAGTCCGAGTTTTGTTTTTGTTTGACATCCTATTCTGAGACGCAACTATAAGAAATTATGATGTCTCGTAGTGAGCAATAGACAACATGGATCTGAAAAAGACATGTTGTATTTGTATCTATGATTAATTTGTAATAATATCTTTGGAAATTAGTAATAATCATCACACCATCATTTGAGAAATGATTATTATTGATTGCTAAAATATCTGAAAAATTGCTCTACAACAAACTACCTTTATCCCTATTATAAATGGGAACTAAAAAAAGTGTATTATCACCTCCAATGCCAAGATAAGTGAAAATAGGAGGATATTTGGGGTCAAGGTTACAAAAAAATTTCACTTTTACCTATTGTTGTGGATGGAATTCACACGCCATTGCTGCAATTGCAACTACTATTTTTTTCTTACTAGTTTTAGCTTCATTAAAGACATCTAAGACTATTTTTTATTGTTGTTTGACATCCTAGCATAACTTACGAGCTTTTGATACAAAAAATAGAACATCTCCATGATAATAATATTGGAGCAAAGTTCTGTGACAAATTGTTAGTGAAGTTATCAACACTTTAGCACATAGGGTAGAATAGATATTGACAACGTAGCGTGACCATGATGATAGATCAAACCTCATCAAACGTTGACATAGTATAAAACGTTAAGAAAAATGATTAGCCTCTAGTTTCCCACCATGTCCCTTTCTATTCCTTTAAGGATATGCTTGATCAAATATTCATTTACCTGCTCCCCCATGTGCCTATTTCCAAGGCTTCTCAACACAACCCAAGGAAACACTTGCACGAATTCAAGACATGTTTATTTCCATCAAAATGGTAATAATAACAAAACAACCCAACATTAAACTAATTCCCTACACTAGAAACTAGCATTAACAAGCTAACCAAAAAATAAATGCAAAACTTCGAATGTGACTTCAATTTTTCTACAGTTCATTTTTAGTTTAGTAAGATGCTTCTCTTTTAATCAACACAACAAATACAATGAGTTTAAAGGCATCCTCTTATATCAAATTATACAAAAAAATTTGTCACAAGAAAGGCCAAATATTGGCTAGAAGCATCATCTGGAAACAAAAAAGCATAAAAATTACTTTTATATCAACAAAATTATGAATTTTAGAATTTCAAAATATAGCACCTATGAATTGAGATTATCTTAGATGAAAGAATTTTCTCACCAAGCCAATAAATACACGAATAAAAAGTAATTGGTCACCACTCAATGCAATGCATCTAAACTCCATGTTAACTACTATAACATCAATAAAATATGATACCATCATGATATATGTTCTATAACTGATAAATTCCCATAGGATATAGCATAATCTCTCTATTCCAAGTATCTCCCATATTATGGAAAACATCAACTCAAAAAAATTGAGCCAAGCAGAAACATGGGGAAACACAAAAATATGGAGTGCAAATACATTAGTGTGAAAGTCAGGTTAATGATATCTATTGAACTATATATTAAATAAATATCATATGTTGCTTCCCTGGGTAGCACCACACAGTATATCATATGTAGTAAATGTAAACATCTAAACCAAGTCAGCATCCTATGGCTTAACTTTCACCATTTCAAGGGCTTTTCTAGATGACTCTACAACTAAACCAGTTAGTGTTTCATCCCTTGCAAGGAAAAGTGAGCCCAAGGACATTTTATTCTATGTAAGTGAGGAAGTTTTGGTAGGCCTTTTCTTAATATCCACAAAAAAAATATCAATTCTAAATTTTTCTTCATCGACTCAAATAAATACCAAATCAAGCCTATATATGTAGGTGTGTACTTGATCTTACTATATATATATATATATATATATATATATATATATATATATATATATATATAGATATAGATAAGTATGAAAACTTTCCTAAGGGAATTTTTTTATTACGGATCCCTGCATGAGAAGAGATCCATTCATTTGAAGTAAACATCAAAACCAAGTCAGAATCCTCTGGCTTGACTTTCACCATTTCAAGGGCTTTTCTATATGACCCTACAACTAAAATAGTTAGTGTTTCATCCCCTGCAAGGAAAAGTGAGCGCAAGGACATTTTATTCTATGTAAGTGAGGAGGTTTTAGTATGCCTTTTTTTAATATCCACAAAAAAAAATCAATTCTAAAAATTTCTTCATCGATTGCAATCAATACCAAATCCTTGTGATAAGATATACAATCAAGCCTGACATCCATGTGACATAGTTCACTCAAATATTTTTTCAAACACTTTGGTGACAGACTCAAACAAAACTCAAATTGAGAGTTATAAGGCATATCTAAAGTAGATGCATGTACCTTGTTTTCCTTATTTTTTTTGGGTCACAAAGAATATCTTTAGTCTTCATATATGAGCTTGTAACTAACATGCTAGGACAAGTAGTGAACACTACTACATGTGTAGCAATTATGTCAAGAGTTTCTTCAAACATTTTGCATGCAAGAAAAATATATCAAATAAACGATAGTAGAAAATGAAGGAACTATACAACAACCCATAAAAAATAAAATAGACATGAATAACAGGAGTACATGCACAAGAGTTTTGAAGCCAAACTGAGCAATTTTGAAGCATGAAGAAACCAGATTACCATTTGTCCACTTAGCCTTTCAATGTGGCCCTAGCATATTAATGTTTCCTTTGACATGACCCTATCATATTAATGTCTCATCTGATGCAACCCTAGCAAATAAATGTCTCAACACTTGAATGGGTGGGGTTTATGTTGATAAAGAGTTGATTTCATTTAATTTTGAGCTCCCTCAAGCATTTGCGATGGCAGAGGATTCGATTTCATCCCCACACAGAGTTCAATGGTGCTTTCAGGATATGCACACAACATTTTCCTGTACATAGAAAAAAACCTTATTCAATTTATTGAACTGAAATAATGGCGGCTATTTGGTTCCTGCTCTATCAATATTGATTTAAAAAAAACTTGCCACTATTACTGATATTAGATAAGATTCACAAGAGATTCTCAAGTCTTTCGATGACTTTGTGGTGATTCAAATTGCATATAGATGACTCTCATGATTCAAATCGCAGAATACAGATGGTCTAGATGCAGGGAAGGAGAATAGAGTGGGGTCTGATTCAAATCACAGATAGATGGTCTAGCTGTGGGGAAGGAGAATAGAGCGGGGTCTGATTCAAATCACAAATAGATGGTCTGGCTGTAAGGGAAGGAGAATAGAGCAGGAAAGAAACCAAATAGGCCTTAGTAAATCCAGCAGTTGTGAAATTTAGTGAAGCGTAATGAGACATTGGAAGACCTACGGGGTGAAAAGTAGATTTTTTGTCCCATGCTTAAATCTTCTCTAGTATTTCATTATGTAATTACCAAGGATTTTACTAAGCTTGTGTTGTACTATACAACAACACTCCCTTTTTCTAAATTTTAGAAATAAAATTTAGAAATAGGGTCCCTTTCTTTTTAGAAATAAAACACTTAGAAATAAAATTCATTGTTTTGAAAAATTTCATATCCAACATTCAAAAAACTTATGGTCCGATCTAATATACAAGGCCTTATCATAAAAAACAGATCAAAGTAAAAAGTTCAATCGCAATCGGAGAATCGGAGATAACCCTCAAAAGAAATTTCATATGCCCATTTCAAATCTTCCGATGCGATTAGTCCAATCGGAAAATTTTAAATCGCTAAGAGTTTAAAACAGTCAAATATAACTTCTGATGCGATACGGTCAATCGCAATCGATTAATCGGGACAATCTTTAAAAAACTCTTTACGCTTAGTTGAAATTCCCCGATCCGATGTGCATTTGATAATAAACGCTTTTAAAAGAAAATCAAACATTTGTTTAAAAAATATGGTAGACCCCACCATTAGAGATCGGAAAGATCTGCAATCGCAATCGATCAATCGGGATAAACGTATTGTGATACTCATTTGCCATTCGAAAACTTCCGATGCGATTCATCTATTTTGCATACGAAGATTTTTGTTGAATATATTAATATATCACAAGCGCCAAATCTTTATTGGTACGAAGGCATTCAATAACGAATCAAATGAATATGGTTTAGGATTTGGTTTAAAATACTTAAGGGTGACCCAAAAGGAGCATTTATGCAATATACGAAACAAATAAATGAAAAACCATAAATTCATAAATCATTCCGTTTGAGTGGCTTGTTGATCACGACTGAGAGTTTATTGTCTTGCAGAGCCAAAGAACAACAATTTTTTTCATTCACAGACAAAGGGAAGCTGTAGCAGACGCAGAAATGTCAAAGAGAGGAAGAAGAAACAAGACTGCTCTACCAGTGAAGCTTGCCGAAACTCCTACGGTCTCAAAAGAAAAGCCCATAAAGCTAAGGCTAGTCACAGATACATCATGCCAAGGTCTTGGGAAAATGACATGGGACACAGTCTACAACCTATTGGAAAAAGAAGGCCCCAAGGTCACAGTGGAGAAGGCATCAGTTCCAGACGAGGATAGCTCGGATTCCGACTCTGACATCAATGAAAGAACACTTGCAAATTCATTTCTGCATCGAATTGCAGCCAGAGCAAGCATCATGCCTTACTATGATGCAGTTCGATGGATTATTGACAGTGTAAAGATAAAAGATAGAATGTTTATTTCAGCATACGGAGTGCCTTTCGGCTCGTTTAAAGCAGAAGACTTGAAAGCAATGTACCACCTTCCAGACCCACAGAAGGTGTATAACAAGGAATTTATCAAAGAATTTGTTGATGATAACAAAGTCCAATCCGACCCTATCAGAAATTGGAGGAAAAACCCAGAGAAGCACCGAAATGAAGCATCCGGTATGTATTCTGTAGATTCTCTTCTGCCTCCATATTCCTATGCAGCTGCCATGATGTGTAGGTTATTTGGCAATGTTAATTCAGCTAGGTTTTCTATACAAATGGTCCCATTAATCCTAGCAGCTGTGAATTCCGACATTATGGATTGGGCTGTTATTCTTTCTAATAGAATGGCCAATAGGATCCTTGAGTACAGACAAGAAAAAGATGCTGGAAATTCTACCCCCTTTTTCTTTTGTGCTATATTCTTGATGCTATTTGTTTCAATTCCGAATTTCCCTTATTTGGATGGAAATGGACTCCCAATAACCCCCTTCCAATCCATATTTATCATAAATTGCTTTGGAAGATTCATTTCCAAGCTAATGTATATAGAATCTGTCATGGCTTCCTCATTCCCGTTTTCCAAACCATTTTTAATCACTTTCCCCCTAGGATTTCTGATAAAGCTAAAGCCGACCTATCTGCAATCGGAGATTGGTTTGGGGAGGAAAAATTTACTTACATCAGGGTTTTTGGTAGTATAGTGGAGCCGCATGTTCTTCCGCTTTTTGTTCCAGACAAACTTCTCGCTCAAGAAGTTTCTTATCAATTGACAATTGAAGGTATATCCAGGTCTTTGAACAACGGTAAGAAGAAAATGTGGCCTCAATTCCCACTCAATTGTGGTCATTTCACTCTAAATGATTTCAAGCATGCAGAAAAGGAAGTCTTCAAGATAAGAGGTTGTAAATTTGCAACCATTCCTAGAAGACAGTATGATCCAAAAAAGATAGCATTAACGATGTCCTTCCTGCATTTTCAATTTGCCGTTTCGAGCACTATGAACCAGATATGTTTGATGATTTGTTTGTTTGATTAGATAATTTTCCTCGAATTTTTCACTTGGTCAAGTCTAAATTTCAACAGGAGGAAATAAATAAATTTCTTTTATTTAGAAGCCAGAGATTGTTGAGAGTTCCTTCTGGACAGTGGGAAACTCAAATCTGAAAATCGAGAGACGAGAAGGTACATCGGCCAAACGCTGGTGAGCATCTACCCGACCAAAAATCATTACACGATAGACGAGAGTTCTACGAACCAGCCGATTGTACATACTCAAAAAGTGGTCACTATTGACAAACCTGCTGCCCCAAAGGGAAATACTGCTCAAATGACAGACAAATGCACAAATATCAATGATCAGGTGCATAATCAAAAGGATGGATCGGATGATAAAAGCACTAAGCAGAGCATAGATAAAGAGAAAGGAAAAGAAATAACTAAGGAGAGTATGGTTTCCACTAATCTTGATATTTCTTCTCAGCTATTAAATCAATATGATCAGTTTGCTCAACAGCTTGGATTGCAGGATAAAGGTTCAGAACAAATAGAGCAGGATGTTGAAATCATTCCTGAACATCCTACAGGGCATATTGTATTAAAAGGTGAGGAAATCCCTCCTTTGGATGTGTTTTACAGCCCTAAACATAAGGCTGTTGTCAAAAGACAAAGAAAGAAAAGAAAAACAGAACAGGGTATATTTTCTACTCCATCAGAGGAGTTGATGAATATTGTTTATAAGAACAGTGAAATGAATCCATTTGAAGACCTTACGAAATTGTCACAGTATACAGGAGCTTATAGTGCTGCAACAGTTGATAAAGTTGTAGAATTTTCTCAACTAATAACTCAGAAAGATCTTCACATAGATTCACTGGAAGAAAAAGCTAAGGAGAATCAGCAACTGATCAGCCAATTGCAGCAACAACTACAGGATCAGACATTTAGGTCTAAAGAATTGGAGAAACAACTTGTGGAAGAAAAGAAGAAGATTGATGAAAAGCTTTTAGGCAAACAAAAGCAGCTAAATGAAGAAATTTCTAAGTTACAGAGTCTGTTACAAAATGAGGAAAAGGCAAAAATGATTCAAGAAAAGGAATTACAAGCAACTTTGGATAAGTTTAAAGATTATCCAAAGTTAAATGAATTAAAATCGGAAGCCCTTGAGGCTAATAAATTATTGACTCAGCAGTTAATTGAATTTTGCTCAAAACTGTCACAAGCAGAACCTTTTTGTGAGATTACTTCATCTTTGATCCAAACTATCATAACTCTTAGACAAGAAATAGATGATGCCAATGAAAATATTTTTGAGTTTCTCAACTGGCAGGATACAGAAAAGGGAAAAGAAGCAAATCTTCCTAGGATAGAGGAAAAACACAAAGAAATCTTGTTTACAGAATGGGAACATCAATTAATGAAAGCTGATAGAGCAATATCAAGGGCCAGAAATATAATGAATAATCTCACACAATTCATAAATGACAGCTTATACTCAATTAATCTCATTTCAGACTGTGTTCCTGGAAGTTTGCCAAAAATAAAAGAAACTGAAGACAGGTGGAGAGAAGAAATGAAAAGGAAAAGTCAACAAATCGGCAAACTTCAAACGATATCCTGGGATAGCATGTGGACTCATTTGATCAAGCCAAACAATCAACAGACAGCTATCAAACTTCTATCAAACGCTGTCGATTGTCTAATTCCAGAATTTTCTGATGCCACCTATGCTGGACAGTTGCATACTGAGATGAGTCATCCACCAAGACTCAGAGATATGTTGAACATTTGCAACTTGGCTTCATCAAGCGAAGGAGAAAAACAATGAATCAGTTTTATTCAAAATAGCATTTCAGTTTTAATTTGATAGATTGTAGCAGTAGTATTAGGATTTTGTTATGTAATTTATTATTTAAATCCTTCTCATGCATTTAGAGAAGGATCGGAAGTTGTAATATTTTTTGGATTTGGAGCTAACATTTATGTACTTCATTCCTTATTATATTTATATGAAAGATCACATCTGGTGATTTTGTGCTTAAATTATCTTTGAAGTGTTGCATTTTTGTGCCTTTGGATTTAATTTTACATCGGAGTTACTAGGTCAGAGTATCACATTTCGTTTGATAGTCTGCAAGATGAATGAGGTATTTCTATCTGTTCTTTGTTGATTTTCTCTGTTATATGGTATTCATTTGAAGAATTTGCTATCATTTATATATTTGATTTACATAATATTTCCTTTTTATATTATCATTTTTGAGTATAATTGGAATATTATCATTTATAGACATATATGAATGGTATATGATGATGAATGCAATATGCTAATATAACTCTGTTTAATTTATTAAACAGAGTTATCTTTATTCGTTTCTGCATATTTCAATTTAGTTAATAATACATTTACATGGTTATTATTAGATTGAAACAATTTTAAGTTGTATTCACATATAATCACCCGGGTTAAAATTAGAATTTCTTTATCACCATTTAGTTTAGATTATATAGTTTTATTTTCTGTTAATTTAGTCCCATTTTCACCCATTCAATTCAATCCACTTAGTTATAAGGAAACTGGTCCTTTAAATCCAGTCGGAGCCACCATCCCAAACGGAAAAGGAGCTGTCTTAAGGTCCCGATCGGGTGGTTTTCCCCCAATGTTTGAAGCAGAGATTTTCTAGGCTTCAACATTTTTGGCGCTAGAAGGAGGGCATCCAACTGTGAATGGCAAGCAAACCCAAATCTACGAACCATTCTAAGAGTAATTCTCCCTCCACATCACCTCGTACTTCCAAATTGCCCGCTGATTCCTCAGCATCCAAGCAAGAAGAAGAGGTATCCACTATCACTGCTCAAACCCACCATACTTCAGAACAATTAAGTCTTGAATCTCCTGAAGTTCAGTCTCTCATCCAGAAACTTCAAAGCTTCTCGATTTCACCACAGAAATCTGAGCTATCTCAAAGCAGTGAGACTTCGCAATTCAATCTACCTCACCCTCTTACTAGACTTCAGAGTGAAAAGCTCGGTATTGAACCTACTGAATTTCCTTTACCTAAAAGGAAAAAGGCAAAGAAAAATACTGAAGATTCTGACAGTGAATCACTTTCATCCACATCTTCCATCTCATCTTCCCCAGTGCGAAGTCAACCATCCACTCCCTCATTACATATCGTTGTTAATCAGGAATTGGGAACTTCAACATCTCAAACTGTTCACTCTTCAATATCAATTCCTTCCCAGACATCTGGAATCTCAACAGCAGTATCATCCACCACTGGTATTACAATGGCAGATCCATGGACCAGACCTGGTGCAGTCAATATGCCCGCACCATTACATGCATTACCTGATGCTCCTGAAAAATGGCTACCCAAGTTCAATCCAGAAAATGGAACCCAAGCTGAGGAACATATCAATAACTTCATGTTAGCAGTTAATTTGAAGGGAGTGACTGAGCAAGATGTCGTTGTTAGGCTTTTTCCTTATACATTGCAAGGATCAGCAGGATCCTGGTATTTTTCCCTGCCTTCTGATTCTATTACCAGTTGGGACATTTGCCAAGAACAATTTCTTACTAAGTATGGAGACGATAGATCTTTAGCTACACTAATAAATGATCTCTCCAATCTTAGGATAGAGCATAGGGAACCCATTAAAGAATTTAATGCTCGTTTCAATAAACTTTTGAATAAAATCCCAACGACTTCCAAACCAAGTGAACAAATCAGAAGTGAGTGGTATATTACTGCCCTACCTGCCAATATAGCTATTTTTGTAGACGGGGCCGCAAAACCAACACTTGCTGAAAACATGAAAGAAGCACTTGCTGTGGAAAAACGTATTAATGCTCTAGAAAAGAAAGCGGCTCTTGAGGAAAGAAAAACCAAAAAAGTTTCATTCAAAGAAGACTCAAAGAAGAAAATCTCAAAAGATCCATATGATATGGAAGGCCTCCAAAAGGTTCTCAAGACTATGTCAAATGAAATGATTGAAATTAAGAAACAAGTAGCTGAAACTTCAACCAAAAGGCCCTTTAAGAATTATAAGAAAACTGAATCAAAACCACCAAATATCGTATCTTATGCAGAATCAGATCAAGAAGAGGAAGAAGAGAAAACAATCTCATCAACTGATAATGAAGAGGAAATTGTTGAATGTCATGGCATGTGGGATTTCATACTGCCCAACTCCGATACAGATAATGATGAAGAAGCTTTACCTGTCTCTACTAGGAGTAAAGGTACTTCCGAACCTGTTCAGACAACTTCAAAGAAACGGAGTGCAGGTGCTTCTACAACAAAAGAAAAAGTACCTACAAAGAAATCACCCGCAGCAGTTTCCCAAAACCCACCTTCAACTTCAAATACTCCTCCAACATCCAAAACATTAGTAGTGTCCGATTCAATGGATTACAATATTGTTGATGATATGAAGAAAACTAAGGCAAACATTACTATGTTTGAACTTAGCAAATTAAAACATCAGCAGAAATTGCTTCTCAAAGAATTGAATGTTGTTCCCTATTCACCTCTTCCCAGTGCTAAAGCTGCAAATGATTCTGGTCAACCACCTTCTGGTATGATAGAAGCTACTGATTCAGTCCTGATTGGGGATAGATCAAATTCTCACACTCCACCCTTCCTTTTGACTTTTGAGATCTACAACAGAAACCTACACGATTGTTTGATTGACTCAGGGGCATCATCCAATATAATGCCAGCTTCAGTTTGTTCTAAACTGAACATAGAACCCCAAAAGTCTTCCATACACATTGTACGGTTAGACAGAAGCAAGGTCCAGGTTTTAGGAGAGATTAACTCCGTAACTATCAGGTTAGCAGCTGATCCACGGGTAGTTCAACGAATTGATATCTTAATAGCTGATATACCTGAATTTTATGGGTTGATTTTAAGTAGAGATTGGTCTGAAAAGCTCCACGGATATATTTCTACCGATTGGTCTCACATGTGGTTACCTTATGGAGGAAAGCCAAATCAAATAAAAATCGATCGAGAGAAACACATGACCCATACTGTAACAGATTTTGAACAGGAAAATCAACCAATTGCATTTAATAACAACATCTTGGGAAATTATTCATCAGAGTCATTTTTTGGAAATCTCACTGCCCAACCATCCCCTTTCTCAGTAAACAGTTTAACATCACAGATTGAAAACTATTCAGAAACTGATAGGTCAAGATGTTTTAATGATACTGGGGAAACTGTAAATAAGATTGTTAATACTTCTTTATTTTGGTCTTTATATTTTGACGGCTCTAGATCTAACGAAGGTTCAGGAGCAGGGTGTATCTTGGTTAGCCCGCAAGGTGAAAAGACAATGATGTCCTGTAGGTTAGAATTTGAATGCACAAACAATACAGCTGAGTATGAAGCTTTAGTCCAAGGTTTGTATAAAGCAATTGGCCTTAAAGTGCAATATTTGAAAGTATTCGGCGATTCTGAAATTATTGTCAAACAGGTGAGAAATACAATTCACTGTCTTTCAAATCACCTCAAACATTATCAATCGCTGGTTCAAGAACTCACCACACACTTTTTTGCATTCAATATTTCTTCCATCCCTAGGTCTCAAAATTCAGCAGCAGACTTGCTAGCCAATGTTGCTTCCAGACTCATACCTTCTGAAGATTTTAGCCCAGATAGATTTTCAATAGAATTACTTTTTAGACCATCTGTCCCAGACAATGTCACAAATTGGAGAGTTTTTTACCATGATCAAGATATCTTGAATTTCATGACTTCGGAGAAATCATATGATGATCAAATTATCGACGAAGAAGAGCATGATTTACAAATTTCTTCAAAAAGTAATGAAAATCCCATTCCGAAATCTGTTGTTAGATTGGAGGACTTGTATGATATTAAAGACAGATTCAAGAAAGTCACTAATACCAAGCTTCAAAGTTCTACTTTGAAATTTGAATTAGTGAATCTTGGTTCTAATTCAAAACCTCAAAATGTTAATTTAGGACTTAATTTAACATCAGAGGAAAGGGATGCCTTCATTAAACTATTGAACAAATACAAAAATGTTTTTTCTTGGAATTATGATGATTTAAAAACATATGATACTTCAGTTATTCAACACACAATTCCAATGCTTCCCGATATTAAACCTGTTCAACAAAAGCTAAGGAAAGTTCATCCAAATCTTGAAGATCAAATCAAATCAGAACTTAATAAACTTTTGAAAGCCAAAATCATTTTTCCTGTCAGGCATTCCAATTGGGTTTCCAATATGGTACCTGTAAGGAAGAAAAATGGTGATATAAGAATCTGTATTGATTTCAGAAATTTAAACAAGGCATGTTTGAAAGATAATTTCCCATTGCCAACCATGGAGCAGATACTTCAAAAAGTAGCTGGTTCTGAACTTATGTCCTTTCTTGATGGATTTTCAGGCTATAATCAAGTCTTGGTTCATCCAGATGACAGATTGAAAACAACTTTCAGAACGAAATGGGGAACTTATGCTTATCAAAAAATGCCTTTTGAATTAATAAATGCAGGAGCAACTTTCCAAAGAGCCATGGACATAGCATTTAAAGGTCTGATCAATAAATCAGTTGTTGTTTATCTCGATGATATAACAGTATTCTCAAAAAGGAGAACCAATCATCTACATGATCTAAAACAAATATTTGAAAGGTGTAGAAGGTTTGGTATTTCCTTAAATCTGAAAAAATCTTTCTTTGCTTTGGATGAAGGAAAACTTTTAGGATTTGTTGTATCAAAAGATGGTATATACATTGATCCAGACAGAGTTAAAGAGATCTCTGATATTTCTTTACCTCATAACAAAAAATCCATGCAATCATTTCTTGGACAGATCAATTTTGTAAAAAGATTCATTCTTGATTTTTCTTTAATTGTTTTACCTATGAAAAATATGATCAAGAAGAATTCAGTATTCAAATGGGGGCATAAAGAAAAAGAAGCCTTTGAGTTAATCAAACAGGCAATCATTAATGCACCAGCACTAAGTACTCCGGATTTTTCTAAAGATTTTATTTTGTATACTTTAGCCACAGAGACATCTTATGCAGTTGTTTTAACACAACTTAATGATCAGAAAATTGAAGCACCAATTTCATTCTTTAGTTCAAATCTGCAAGGAGCTGAACTGAATTATTCCGATGTTGAAAAACAAGCCTTTGCTGTGTTCAAATAAATCAAGCATTTCAGACCTTTTCTCTTAAAAACTCATACAAAAATCATTGTCCCATTCTCTGCAGTGAGGCAATTATTAATTCAGAGAGAAGTAGGAGAAAAACGAGCTAACTGGGTAACAGCTTTGCAAGAATATGATGTTGATATTAAACCAGCTAAGATTGTTAGAGGACAAGGTTTTTGCAGATTATTAGCAGGAGCTCATAACATACCAGAGAATGATTATTCAAATCAAGATATTCAAGTAAATCAGATAAGTGTTACGGATTCTGAGTCTCAGTATTCTGATCTCATCTATTACTTGAAAAATGGGTATGCTCTTTCTGATCTCAGTTATAAGAAAAAACGTGCTTTAAGATTAAAAGCTGTTAAATATGAGATCATTGATAATGTGTTATTTAGAAGAAATTATGATTCAATTTTGTTGAGATGTCTTGAAAAGAATGAGGCTGAAAAGGTTTTGCAGGAGTTGCATGATGGACCAGCAGGAGGTCATTTTGGAGGTGATACCACAGCTCACAAAATAATTCATGCTGGCTATTATTGGCCTACCCTTTTTAAAGATACACATGAATATGTAAGAAAGTGCAGAATATGCCAAACTGCAAGTGGAAGACAAAGGAAACCAGCTTTTCCTTTGCAACCAGTAAATATTAAGCAACCATTTGAACAATGGGGACTTGACATTATTGGTGAGATAGTACCTCATTCTTCCAAGCAGCACAAGTACATTCTTACTGCAACCGATTATTTTACAAAATGGGTAGAGGCAATCCCTTTGAAGGTAGCCAATTCTGATTCAATTATTGATTTCATAGATCAATTTATCATAACCAGGTTTGGTGTACCTCAAGCTCTTGTCTTTGATAATGCATCTTATTTCTCAGGAAACAGTTTAATAGAATTTGCAGTTAAAGAGGTTTTAAACTCAAATATTCAGCAAATTATTACCCACAAGGTAATGGATTAGCTGAATCCACTAATAAAAATCTCATCAAGATTATTAAAAGGACTATCGATCAAAATCAAAAGAATTGGCATAAATCTTTAATCTTTGCATTATGGTCTGATCGTATTACAGAGAAAGCTTCAATCGGAACTTCACCTTTTAATTTAGTTTATGGAAAAGAAGTTGTGATACCATCAAATTTAACTCTTCCATCATTAGCCCTGGTACAATTTATTGAAGAAAATCCTTCTTCATCCGTTCAATTGAGGTATGATCAAATCCTTAAACTCGAAGAAGAGAGAGATAAAGCTAGAATTGTTCATGAAAAACATCAACAACTTGTGAAATCTTCTTTTGATGCGAGTTCTACCGGCTCAAAAATTTTGTCAATTGGTGATCTTGTTCTAAAATGGGATAAGGCACATGAAGAAAAAGGTAAACATACCAAATTTCAAAAGATGTGGCTTGGACCATTTCATATCGTTGAAAAGATAGGCTCAAATACATTCATGCTCCAAGATCTAACAGGTAAGAGAGAATCTCTTCCTGTAAATGGGCTTATCTTAAAGAAATTCTTCTCATCAGGAGGTAACCCCTTCTTAAATTGTACATATTCCTTTTTGCAAAGTCTTTTATTGTTTTTATAAATAAAGGTTGTTAATAAGTCTCTAATTGACTGTTTACTTGATAGAAAAATTCTTAAGAAAAATATTATAAATATTTATTTTAGTGTAAATAAGAATTTTTAGAGAAATGATTATATTCTTTTGATAGTTTTAAATAAGATGTTAAACTTTGAAAGATTATACCAATTATTTGCATAATCTTTTTGGAAAACCTTGAGGAAAATGTAAATCATTACAAGTTTATTAAGCAGAGAGAAGTTATCTATAAAAGTAAAGATTATTCAAGTCTTGGTACTCAAAAAACTCGGAAAATTGTCATCCATTGATTCTTAAGGATAAGACTAGTTCACCCCATTCATTTAGGTTGTGATTTTTTAGAATATAATTCTAAGAAATTATTGAAAACATTTTTTAAGAGATAAGAGGTCTCATCATGAGCCGACTTACCATATTCATAAGAAATAATAAAGCTGACATTACCAATACTGCCTATCAAAACAGGGTAATGGCTTATTAATATAAGACAAGGGGTCTCATCATGAGCCAGCTTGTTCAGTTTAATTATAACTATTGAATGGCATTGTTAACAACTGGCTACCAAACCAGAACAATGGCTCTTAAAAAAGAAATAAAAATAAATAAAAGACAAAAACATGAGATAACATATCTTATGAATTTATGTTTTAAAAAGTCATAATCTTAGTTGAATGGGACAATGAATAGTTAATGGTTAATAGGTAACCCTGTCGAGACTATGAACGTTTGCGGGCAGCAGAGGCAATACCTATGACAATAGAGTATATTATCAAAACCAAGCTTGAAGAAATCCACTTACTTCATTATTAATACCAATCAAAGCTTAAGACAACTCAAAATGTTTTTATTCTCAAGAAACTAGAAAGAAATTGTTAATAATTTTTATTCTTTTTCATAAGTTAGATTTTATTTTTGATTATCCTAGGATAATTTTATTTACCTTTAAAAATATTTACTTACTTAAGATATAGTATTCATTCTATTTTTCAGAGATAACTGGTTCTTTCAAGTGAATCGCCACTTGTTGTACTATACAACAACCCTCCCTTTTTCTAAATTTTAGAAATAAAATTTAGAAATAGGGTCCCTTTCTTTTTAGAAATAAAACACTTAGAAATAAAATTCATTGTTTTGAAAAATTTCATATTCAACATTCAAAAAACTTATGGTCCGATCTAATATACAAGGCCTTATTATAAAAAACAAATCAAAGTTAAAAGTTCAATCGCAATCGGAGAATCGGAGATAACCCTCAAAAGAAATTTCATATGCCCATTTCAAATCTTCCGATGTGATTAGTCCAATCGGAAAATTTTAAATCGCTAAGAGTTTAAAACAGTCAAATATAACTTCCGATGCGATGCGGTCAATCGCAATCGATTAATCGGGACAATCTTTAAAAAACTCTTTACGCTTAGTTGAAATTCCCCGATCCGATGTGCATTTGATAATAAACGCTTTTAAAAGAAAATCAAACGTTTGTTTAAAAAAAAATATGGTAGACCCCACCATTAGAAATCAGAAAGATCTGCAATCGCAATCGATCACTCGGGATAAACGTATTGTGATACTCATTTGCCATTCGCAAAATTCCGATGCGATTCATCTATTTTGCATACGAAGATTTTTGTTGAATATATTAATATATCACAAGCGCCAAATATTTATTGGTACGAAGGCATTCAATAACGAATCAAATGAATATGGTTTATGATTTGGTTTTAAATACTTAAGGGTGACCCAAAAGGAGCATTTATGCAATATACGAAACAAATAAATGAAAACCATAAATTCATAAATCATTCCGTTTGAGTGGCTTGTTGATCACGACTGAGAGTTTATTGTCTTGCAGAGCCAAAGAACACCAAGTTATTTCATTCACAGACAAAGGGAAGCGGTAGCAGACGCAGAAATGTCAAAGAGAGGGAGAAGAAACAAGACTGCTCTACCAGTGAAGTTTGCCGAAACTCCCACGGCCAGAAAAGAAAAGCCCATAAAGCTAAGACTAGTCACAGATATATCATGCCAAGGTCTTAGGAAAATGACATGGGACGCAGTCTACAACCTATTGGAAAGAGAAGACCCCAAGGTCACAGTGGAGAAGGCATCAGTTCCAGACGAAGATAGCTCGGATTCCGACTCTGATATCAATGAAAGAACACTTGCAAATTCGTTTTTGCATCGAATTGCAGCCAGAGCGAGCATCATGCCTTACTATGATGTAGTTCGATGGGTTATTGACAGTGTAAAGATACAAGATAGAACGTTTGTTTCAGCATCTGGAGTGCCTTTTGGCTCGTTTAAAGCAGGAGACTTGAAAGCAATGTATCACCTTCCAGACCCACAGAAGGTGTATAACAAGGAATTTATCAAAGATTTTGCTGATAATAACAAAGTCCAATCTGACCCTATCAAAGATTGGAGGAAAAACCCAGAGAAGCACCGAAATGAAGCATCCGGTATGTATTCTGTAGATTCTCTTCTGCCTCCATATTCCTATGCAGCTGCCATGATGTATAGGTTATTTGGCAATGATAATTCAGCTAGGTTTTCTATACAAATGGTCCCATTAATCCTAGCTGCTGTGAATTCCGACATTATGGATTGGGCTGTTATTCTTTCTGATAGAATGGCCAATAGGATACTTGAATATAGACAAGAAAAAACCGCTGGAAATTCCACTCCCTTTTTCTTTTGTGCCTATATTCTTGATGCTCTTTGTTTCAATTCCGAATTTCCCTTATTTGGATGGAAATGGACTCCCAAAGACCCTGTTCCAATTCATATTTATCATAAATTGCTTTGGAAGGTTCATTTCCAAGATAATGTATATAGAATCTGTCATGGTTTCCTCATCCCTGTTTTCCAAACCATTTTTAATCGCTTTCCTCCTAGATTTTCTGATAAAGCTAAGGCCGACCTGTCTGCAATCGGAGATTGGTTTGGGGAGGAAAAATTTACATACATCAGGGTTTTTGGTAGTATAGTGGAGCCGCATGTTCTTCCTCTTTTTGTTCCAGACAAACTTCTCGCTCAAGAAGTTTCCTATCAATTGACAGTTGAAGGTATATCTAGGTCTTTGAACAACAGTAAGAAGAGAATGTGGCCTCAATTCCCACTCAATTGTGGTCATTTCACTCTAAATGATTTCAAGCATGCAGAAAAGGAAGTCTTCAAGATAAGAGGTTGTAAATTTGCAACCATTCCTGGAAGACAATATGATCCAAAAAAGATAGCATTCGATGTCACTGCTTCAGTTTCAATTGCTCGTTTTGAGCATGAACCAGATATGTTTGATGATTTGTTTGTTTCATTAGATAATTTTCCTCAGATTTTTGACTTGGTCAAGTCTGAATTTCAACAGGAGGAAATAAATAAATTTCTCTTATTTAGAAGCCAGAGATTGTTGAGAGTACCTCTGGACCAGCTGAGAACTCAAATCCAAAAATCAGAGACAGAAGGTACATCCGGCCAAACGCTAGTAGAAACATCTACCAGCAAAATCATTACACAATCGGTTGTCAACCAGCCGATTGTACATACTCAAAAAGTGGTCACTATTGACAAACCTGATGCCCCAAAGGGAAATACTGCTCAAATGACAGACAAATGCACAAATATCAATGATCAGGTGCATAATCAAAAGGATGGATTGGATGATAAAAGCACTAAGCAGAGCATAGATAAAGAGAAAGGAAAAGAAATAACTAAGGAGATTATGGTTTCCACTAATCTTGATATTTCTTCTCAGCTATTAAATCAATATGATCAGTGTGCTCAACAGCTTGGATTGCAGGATAAAGGTAAAGAACAAATAGAGCAGGATGTTGAAATCATTCCTGAACATCCTACAGGGCATATTGTATTAAAAGGTGAGGAGATCCCTCCTTTGGATGTATTTTACAGCCCCAAACATAAGGCTGTTGTCAAAAGACAAAGAAAGAAAAGAAAAACAGAACAGGGTATATTTTCTACTCCATCAGAGGAGTTGATGAATATTGTTTATAAGAACAATGAAATGAATCCATTTGAAGACCTTACGAAATTTTCCCAGTATACAGGAGCTTATAGTGCTGCAACAGTGGATAAAGTTGTAGAAGTTTCTCAACTAATAACTCAGAAAGATCTTCACATAGCTTCACTAGAAGAACAAGCTAAGGAGAATCAGCAACTGATCAGCCAATTGCAACAACAACTACAGGATCAGACATTTAGGTCTAAAGAATTGGAGAAACAACTTGCTGAAGAAAAGAAAAAGGTTGATGAAAAGCTTTTAGGCAAACAAAAGCAGCTAAATGAAGAAATTTCTAAGTTACAGAGTCTGTTACAAAATGAGGAAAAGGCAAGAATGATTCAAGAAAAGGAATTTCAAGCAACTTTGGATAAGTTTAAAGATTATCCAAAGTTAAATGAATTCAAATCGGAAGCCCTTGAGGCTAATAAATTATTGACTCAACAGTTAATTGAATTTTGCTCAAAACTGTCACAAGCAGAACCTTTTTGTGAGATTACTTCATCTTTGATCCAAACTATCATAACTCTTAGACAAGAAATAGATGATGCCGATGAAAAGATTTCTGAGTTTCTCAACTGGCAGGATACAGAAAAAGGAAAAGAAGCAAATCTTCCTAGGATAGAGGAAAAACACAAAGAAATCTTGTTTACAGAATGGGAACATCAATTTATGAAATCTGATAGAGCAATATCAAGGGCAAGAAATATAATGAATAATCTCACGCAATTCATAAATGACAGCTTATATTCAATTAATCTCATTTCAGACTGTGTTCCTGGAAGTTTGCCAAAGATAAAAGAAACTGAAGACAGGTGGAGAGAAGAAATGGAAAGGAAAAGTCAACAAATCGGCAAACTTCAAACTATATCCTGGGATAGTATGTGGACTCATGTGATCAAGCCAAACAATCAACAGACAGCTATCAAACTTCTATCAAACGCTGTCGATTGTCTAATTCCAGAATCTTCTGATGCCACCTATGCTGGACAGTTGCATACTGAGATGAGTCATCCACCAAGACTCCGAGATATGTTGAACATTTGCGACTTGGCTTCATCAAGCGAAGGAGAAAAACAATGAATCAGTTTTATTCAAAATAGCATTTCAGTTTTAATTTGATAGATTGTAGCAGTAGTATTAGGATTTTGTTATGTAATTTATTATTTAAATCCCTCTCAGGCATTTAGAGAAGGATCGGAAGTTGTAATATTTTTGGGATTTGGAGCTAACATTTTTGTACTTCATTCCTTATTATATTTATATGAAAGATCACATCTGGTGATTTTGTGCTTAAATTATCTTTGAAGTGTTGCATTTTTGTGCCTTTGGATTTAATTTTACATCGGAGTTACTAGGTCAGAGTATCACATTTCGTTTGACAGTCTGCAAGATGAATGAGGTATTTCTATCTGTTCTTTGTTGATTTTCTCTGTTATATGGTATTCATTTGAAGAATTTTCTATAATTTATATATTTGATTTACATAATATTTCCTTTTTATATTATCATTTTTGGGTATAATTGGAATATTATCATTTATAGACATATATGAATGGTATATGATGATGAATGCAATATGCTAATATAACTCTGTTTAATTTATTAAACAGAGTTATCTTTATTCGTTTCTGCATATTTCAATTTAGTTAATAATACATTTCCATGGTTATTATTAGATTGAAACAATCTTAAGTTGTATTCACATATAATCACCCGGGTTAAAATTAGAATTTCTTTATCAGCATTTAGTTTAGATTATATAGTTTTATTTTTGTTAATTTAGTCCCATTTTCACCCATTCAATTCAATCCACTTAGTTATAAGGAAACTGGTCCTTTAAATCCAGTCGGAGCCACCATCCCAAACGGAAAAGGAGCTGTCTTAAGGTCCCGACCGGGTGGTTTTCCCCCAATGTTTGAAGCAGAGATTTTCTAGGCTTCAACAGCTTGTAACCTCATAAATAGAGCCAATAATCATATTTTAACCATTCAAATGACAAACAAAACTAATAGAGTAACCCTAATTATTTTGAATAATAGATAGTGAGTTGGAACTCGAATCATTAACACACCACCAAACAAAACTTAATATATAGCTTGATGTGGCAGAAACCAACTTCAACTATTACAACCGACCTTTTCACCACACACAAATTTCATATTATACCTCAAACATTTCAATGTTATACCTTATGCCAATTTAAACTCATGATGTAATGTCACATTTGTTTCCACCATGTCACACTTTTATTAAATGTTGTCACAAGATTCAAGCCCATGGTTATATCATAATGCCATTAAATATGTATTATCACACTCTCTCGACATCAACAAGTATCACCTTACCCTATAACCATACAATATATCATTTTATCATGTAGTCAAAAATTTAATATTTACCATATAGTTATGTAATTATAGATATTTTACCTTATTTCCATTTTTTGTTGTTGGACCAATAACATATGATACTAATTTGTGATATAACCAAGAATTATTATCCCTTTCTATTTTTTTTTGTGTGCCAAATCATACTAGATCTATATCACAAGTTTCGTGTTCAAAATTTATTCATATTTGGAACATGAAACTATGTAAAAACATCCAAACAATCTTTACATCATGATAACAATATTTCAAGTATGCATCTTTGAAAAAAAAGAGGTTTATGTGTCAAATAATAATGTAAACTATAAAAATGAATTCAATCATTCATAATACTTCAAATAATTTGATCTCACCTACTTTAGCTTAAGAAAAGTACAAGGATATCAAACTTTGCAACCCTTAACACAAGTGAGCTATATATGGGTCAATAGGTTAGCTAGAGTTTTTACTCTATTTCAAGCATATCATGAATATCCCCCATCATTGGCACAATATTACTCTTGTTCAAGGATGGAAAATAAATCAACCATTCATTTCTAGAGAAAATATTTCCAATCTCCTTGATTTTTATTGGAGTCACCATTCAAAAATTGTTCCCACTCTCTTGTCTTTTCTTCTAGTTGGAATTGATTGGTTTTCTTAATAGATGTATATATTCAATAAGGTGACCACAACCTTATAAATTAAAAAAAATATATAATAAAATTGACATTGTAAAAGGAAGCTAACATATAGGTTGTCATAAAGATTGCTCATAATGTCATCAAGATATGCATGTTATACAATTTCTATGAGGAACAAAGTGGTCAATACCATAAGATATATGGGTTATTTATTACACTCTTTGATGCACTAGTGAATGTATGGAGGCATCAATAACAATGTCTTATGAAGATGTGGTCCAAATGCACTCTTGGTAAGAACATCAAGGGATGGTGCTGCTCTCTGTCATTTGTAGCAAATATCAGTTATTGGTGTAGTAGAAAATATTATAGGGAATGGGTTAAAGTTATGAACTGATTCATTACATATATTTAAGTTTCCCACTGTGGAACAAATCATTCTATAAATGGTCAAAAGCATAAGGGAATTCCACCTAGCTCGTTAAATAAATTTTAGAACCTTCTTAAGTTAAAAACCATTCATTCGGCCTTTTTGCAAAAAAACAACCATAGTGTTTTGAGAGATCCATAGGCTATCAGATATACTTCATGACAATTATTTTCGATCCAAAAATGTAAATGAAAAAAAAAATGTAGTTAGGAAATGAATAGCCATGCAACTCAATCCATGGGGTCCTAAGGTCTTTATGGCCTAGGATTTGGGACAAACTTTAGTGGGATATGATACACCAAATACCATAACATTCCCCAACATTGTTTTGTTTTTCAATTATCAACATGAATATCAACTTGATACTTTGAATATCAACATGACTAGTTTAGGGGAATTTCATTACCTTGTGTATTTCCTTTGGTATACTATTCCATGGGTCCTTGGGAATAAGCATGAAAGGCCACAACCAATGCATCCTTGTGATAAGCATGAAAGGCCACAACCTCAAGCTCATATAATCTCCACTAAATTATAAACATAAAATGAAAAGAAGTAGGAGGAAAACTAGGAATAAAACCATGAAATAATGTGTTTACATTATGGCTTAATGTTATCATGTCATTATAATAACACAAGATATAGGAAATATTCTTAAACTTGTAATATTCCAAAAATTTAGCCTCTAAGATAAATGGAATATTATAGTTGTTTTATCACTAGGTCGGTAAATAAATGGGTGGGGAGGCCCATAAGTCTCTTGAGCAGCAATAAAAAAACTTCAAGTGTGAAAGGAGACTGTTGTAGCAGCTAAATAAAGCTCCTCCAAGTATGAACAAGGTTTGGGTCATGTTGATTCAGTCAACTTTGACTAAGTCAACAACGCTGATAAGGAGGAGTGAAGATTAATTAGAGAATAACACAGTTTTGGAGGGAGATGGATCTCATGGAGGAAATGACCTAATTGAGTGGGGCCAAGGGCAAGAAAGCTCACATTCTATTTAAGAAAGAGGATGGCATCCATTTGAGATCATGTTTTAGATTATTATTTTGATATTGGTTTGCTTTGACTTTTGCTTCCTCTTGCTGTTTAGCAGGGTTGTAGTGTTGTTTAGCACCGGGTGTTCCTGAGCGGGGATCCCACCTCTTTCCTTGAGAGGCCTCTTGGAAGAGTATTGTATTCATTTCCACATTCATGTTTTCAAGCCAAGTGACAGCTTCTTCATTAGTGCAGTTTCTGCAGATTATTTTGTTGTGTTGTGGGGTGCAGTAGTGGAGGAGTTAGGGCCCCATTTTACGAGCTATTTTCTCATAGGAGGAATGTTTCATCCTCTTGGGAGATCTGCTTGAAGAGTTCTTGGGCATACTTTAGATCCTTGGCATCAGGCCAAAAATTTTCCATCATTCCTAGTGCTGTTCGAGCTAGGGAATGCGTTATTTCTTAAGGCATCTTCAAGAGAGGTTCTAGTGGTTCCTTTGCAGTGTTTCCTTGTGATTGAGTGGTTCATCCATTCATGGGAGCATATATTTAATGGGATATATTTTATATCTATTGCATTTCATCTTTCCACACTCTCGTTCTTTAGTTTCCATTGTATCTTTGGCCATTGGGCTTTAGATCCCAACTTGTATAGAGTGTATTTTTAAAACCCTTTTTCCAGGTTCTTATAGGAGTTTGTATTGAGCTTAAACCTGTATTCAACATATTCTTTGAGGCTTATAAATCCCTACATATTTTGTACATAATTTTTCTGTAGTAGTATGTTTTCAAGTATGTTGTAGCAGTCTCTGGCATTCTTGTATTGTGACAACAGTTCATTTGTAGAGTGATTTCTTATGGGAGGCTTGTTCCTTCATGGTATATGACCAATGCTTCATTGTTATGTATGGATTTGCTGATATAATACACGGATTAATGTATCCATTTTGGTCTCCCATGTTTATGAGTTGATTTACATTGCTAATTTCATTATTGTGTTCATGTATTGTTGGATCTCCAATTTTGGGATATTATAAGATATTCCCATTATTACTGATTTTCCCTATTTTGGGATATTGCAGTGGTATCAGAGCATAATATTGGCTTATCCTGTGGATCTCAGCCATTATGATATCAGGAGAAGAGAAGATGTAGAGAAAAGAGAAGAGTCCATTATGTGGAGGGAGGAAGGAGGAGAGGCTCTCAAATATTCTTCCAAAATCTATGCAGAGCATCAAAGAAGATATTAATAAGATGAGAGGGGAGATGGAATCTCCAAAGAAGTTTGAATCTAGAGCCATATCTAGATTTACATATAATTGGTGTGAGCACGCAGCTACACCCTATTATGCACATTGTAGTCAAATTTCCATATCTATCATCAGAGAGATGGAAGGAGGAATGTCTAAGAGGGAAACTCTTAGTGATTTTCTTCAGGAGTATGAATCTCAAACTGAAAGGTTTAGATATCATATCACTTTTCACGAGTTTTTCAAGATCAAGGTGGAGAGGAGTAGGAAGCGTGACATGGATAGATTTTCTCTATCTACTTTTGATGGATCACCAACATGTTCAGCCAAAGCTTGGGTGGAGGAGCTACATACTTATTTGCAGCAGCACCAAGTTTCTGAAGATGAAGCCATCAAAGTTGCAACACTGCACTTTGAAGGTAAGGCCTATGCTTGGCGTATTTTTGAGTCATTTTCATTGAAAAATGCCAATATTTCTTCTTATGAAAAGTTCACGAAGAGATTAGTGGAGAGGTTTGATGGAAGAAATTATAAAACACTCTTGGTAGAGCCAAAAAAAACCAAGACAAACAGAACTTTTGAATGTGTTGGAAGAACCTATAAACTCACATCCGCCTCAGATAACTTTTGGAGAAGCTCACATCTTGATAGAGGCAAGGTCTCCGTCTCATATCTTTCGACAAGTGGGCATGCAGGTTCCTTTTTCAAAAGAGGATCCTCTTATCGAGAAAATGACTCCCATTAATATTGAAGAGGAAGAGAAGGATGGGGGAAACAATGTTGTCACATCTAGAGCATGTCTAGTCCCTCATGTAGAGGAAGGAGGAGCACATTATCCAATAGGAGGGATTCTTGTGTCATTGCAAGATGTTCCCCAGGATCTCAAATGTGGAAGACAAAGCACAATCAATAAGCAGCATGATTATGAGATATTACTGATGGAAGGAGAACATAGGGAGGAAGGTCAAAATTATTTGATGAGGATAACACACCCCTGTATATTTCAAATAGTTGGTGCAAAGAAGAGGAAGATTGATTTGCATTGTGAGGGCAAGGGCAAGGTTTCCCAAGCATATGTATAGTCTACTCTTGACATTGATGTCTCACTACATGGAGGCATTCCACCTAGAAGGCCACCATATCTAGATTTTGTAAGAGGCATCTTGCCATTTGGTTCACCCATCTTGGATTCCAGACAGGTGAAGACTTTGGAGGAGTCTAGTATAGCACAGAGAGTTTGGGATAGACTCAAGGAGGAGGGGGACATCCTTCCATTTTCAACAGCACCCACTCTCACTACACATATTGCACTGACAGAAGTTGCTGCATTGATGGAGGATGGCACCTCCATGGTGCAAGGGAGTTGTTCCATGGATTTGTAGAAATAGAGGGTACTTCCTTTGAGGAAGGAATCCTCCATACATTGGACTAGATGGAGGCCACTCATGCTTACATTGGTCAATATTGGGAGATTCCTTTTGGATGGGAGCTTCTCATGGGAGGCCAACTTCCAAAGATCACTACTCCTTTTTTAGCATGAGTGGCTGCATGATGGGCATGGAAAAAAATTGGAGGATTACTTTGGCATGAGGGATGTCAAAGGAAAAGACAACAACATGTGGAGAGCTTCACATTTCAGATCACAAGCATTGTCTCTTAGGAGTATTGATCCATATTGGAGGTCTCAACTCTTGGTAGAGTACTCCAAGGATATTGTGCTTGCATGATTCTTGATGATCTTGATGGAGATGATAAATATATGGTGGAGGATGTGGTTATCTATTATTATGGCAAAGTCTTCTTGACTAGAGCTTCTGAGCTCAATGAGAAGCTACTACATGCAGTAGATGAGGACTTCCTTTCCATGCACTTTGAAACATATCTTTCCTTGGTAGAGGAGTTAATTTGGGAGGGCATCCATCATGATATGTTTCAACATATGGAGAGATGCATAGCTCGGATGGTGATAGAGAGGATTTCATAGCCACTTCACTACTCTTTGGAGGTGAGGGAGAATTTCCGGTCAAGCCATTCCAGCTCAAGGTCCCAAGTACATGGTGGAGAAGGTATAATTTCACATTATGTTTTGTACTTCTTTACTTTATATGAGCACCATGATGTACCAAGGAGGATTATCCCTTATTACATATTATATGATGATTTACTTGAAGGCACTTGCAGCATTGAGATTGGCTATCTTATTGGTGGTTTGTGGGGGAAGCCACATGATTTTTGGTGTGCACCATCGACACTACTTTGTACTTTCATGTTTCTATCTTATAGAATGATTGTGGTAGAAAAAAGGTGGATGGGAGAGCACTTGTTATTATTTTTTTTTATGGAGCCAAGAGAGGCACTGCGCTAGTTCCATGTGTGGAACTGTAATTCACTCTCCAGTTGTCATATGGAAGCTTGTTTTCATTGGTTTTTGCTTCCACATTTTACTAATATTCTTATGTTCATAGGGAGATTTGTTTGGATAGTGCTATATGAATTGGAGAAGCTGATTGGGAGTATGATTCTCCATAATTTACATGATGCATATTTCAGGGGAAGCAATGGGTAGCCCATGATTTCTGAACTACATCTATTTTCTCCATGTGGGAAAATCCATCTAGAGAGTTTGAGCTTTTGGAGGAGGCACTTCATGGCTTATTTTTTTGGTGGGGTAGCTTGGGCCACTCTTGGAGGTCATGAAATTTCAGCCAATATCAGAAAAATCCCCATAATTACCATAAATGGAGAGAGAAACCACTTGGATGGGAGGATCCAATCTCTCCATGCAGCCCCAACACATTGTATGAACCGGGGGTTGAGGATCTTTTTGGTGAGCTACCTAGAATGGTTCATTTCTTTTGGATGATAGCATGGGTGTGGGAGTCACTCACTGGGAATGAGAGTCCCCATGTTTTTAATCACTCCTACCTTGAGGAGGCCATTGGATAGGGAGGAGGTTTCCACTTACACCTTCCACCTTTCTATGATGTGAGCCACATTGTTTTGCATACTTGGCAGGAAACATTAAAGGGCAGATTTGTTGCAGATTATATTGAGAAGTGGTGGGGACTGTTGATGAGGAGGCCACAAGAAGAGGAGGGGAGGAATTTTGCTCCACCTTTACAGTTTCTTGAGGGCAAGCAACATTTTGGAGGGGAGGACTGTAATATTCCAAAAATATAGCCTCCAAGCTAAATGGAATATTATAGTTGTTTTATCACTAGGTCAGTAAATAAATGGGTGGGGAGGCCCATAAGTCTCTTGAGAAGAAATAAAAATATTTCAAGTGTGAAAGGAGACCTTTATAGTAGCTAAATAAATCTCCTCCAAGTGTGAATAGGGTTTGGGTCATCTTGATTCTGTCAACTTTGCCCAAGTTAGCAACGCTGATAAGGAGTGGAGATTAATTAGAGAATAATGTAGTTTTGGAGGGAGATGGATCTAATGGAGGAAATGACCTAATTGAGTGGGGCCAAGGGAAATCAAGATCACATTCTATTTAATAAATATGGTGGTAGCCATTTGAGATCATGTTTTAGATTATTATTTTGATATTGGTCTGCTTAGACTTTTTCTTCCTCTTGTTGTTTAGCAGGGTTGCAGTGATGTTTAGCATGGGGTGTTCTTGAGTGAGGATCCCGCCTCTTTCCTTGAGAGGCCTCTTGGAAGAGTATTTTATTCATTTCCACATTTAGGATTTCAAGCCAAGCTACAGCTTCTTCATCAACACAGTTTCTGCAAGTTATTGTGTTGTGTTGTAGGGTACAGCAGTGGAGGGGTTAGAACCCTAGTTTTTGAGCTAGTTTCTCATAGGAGGAAGGTTTCCTCCTCTTGGGAGAGCTTCTTGGAGAGTTTTTGGGCATATTTAAGATCATTTTCATTAGGCCAAACATTTCCCATCATTCCCAGTACTGTTCTAGCTAGGGAATACATTATTTTTTAAGGCAGCTTCAACAGAAGTTCTGGTGGTTCCTTTGCAATGTTTCCTTGTGATTGAGGGGTTCATCCCTTCATGGGATGAGATATTTGAGGGGATATATTTCAGGTATATTAAATTTCATCCTTCTTTTTATCCATCTATAAATTTTGTTATATCTTATGATGGCTAAAAAGGTTCTTAGGCTTTCAAGAAACAAATTTTATGAAAAATCTGTGAGTCCTTGAAAAGCCCATTGTGCTCATCAATCCACAAGAAATCATGTCACTGATAACTTCACTCAAATTATTCAAGTAGCCTAGTTGTTGCCAAAGAGAAGACTATTTTGAGGCCCCTCTTCCACCATTTCACCTTAATAATTTCCTCCAAAATCCCTCCATCTCACTCATTTTTCACTTACCCTAGCTCATCATTTCTTCCTCTAAAAAATCCATTTTTCCTCATAAAAACCCTCTAAACCTTATAAAACTCTTTATATGGTTTAAAACCCTCTTTTTATCCCTATGAAAACATCAGAAAAGGCTTAAAACCCCATGTTTTGGCCTATTTCTGTCTTTTTATAAAAATAGGCCTTAATCCCTTGAGGGCTTAAGTCCTCCGCCCCTTCACTCATACAACCAAGGCCTATGACCATTGGCTAAAGTCTCGTCCCTTCTTTTTTCCCACCTCTGCTCATTCATTTTCTCCATAAAACATTTCTCCCGCTTCGTTTAGCCCCCTTCCTCCGTTATTTCACCGCTTCACACTATGTTTTTTCCCAGCGAGATCTCAGTCGTCAATCTCATCAATCCAACGGTGATCATCTCCCCACTTATCATCCTTTCTCCCAAACGAAGTGGGAGAAATGTTTTATGGAGAAAACATTTCACCTATGGAGAAATGTTTAAACACCACGATAAACCTTTCCACCTCCCGACAAAACTGTTGATGACAACCCCCAGTCCCACTATTTCTCTGGTGAGCACCTTTTCCCATCGCTTTCATTCTCCACCATCAATATGGCTCCCCCAGATCCAATGGCCCACGAACAATATCGCGCCCATTTCATCATAAAGGCTTAATGCCCTATTTTTGTGTGAAGTGGGTAGTTCACTCTAGACAGGTGTCACCTGATGTATGGTATCACGTCCGCTAGGACCAATACCACTTACAACTTGACCTTCGTGTGAATACCACCACGGTATTGCATGAAACTACTTTCACCATTTTCGCACCATTATTCAAATCTTTCCCTGGTTTTTTCATGTTTCCACCATGAAACCTCTCCTCCATGCATTTTTCTCTTCTGCGTCACTCCTCCGCCCTAACCAATTCCTCTCAAAGTAGCTATCTCACAAACGAAGGTTTTATTTGATGGTTTTGTGTTCTGTATGCAAGTTTAATGGTGACCTGAAGTTTGTAGGCCCTCCCACAACAAGTCCAAGTTGTACAGAGCCCAGGATGACAATCCTCGAGGAAAAATATGTAGAAGGGGAGATCAAAGGTTTTAATGTCATTTTTTAATCAATTTCTCATGAACATTGATTGGTTTAATGAAACCTCCCAAGCGCAACAACAGAAGCCACCTATACACAAAAATAGAAGAAATAACAATGAAGAAAGAAGATGAAATATTAAAGGTTAAGAGTCAAACTTAGAAGATCAAAAGGTTAACCAGCAGATTAATGATAAAGAGCACAGTTTGAAGATAAATCAATTTACAAATTAAAAATAGTCAGCAAAGGACAGAAAGAAAAAGATGATTAAAGAAGGCCTAATCAGAGTTAAAGCCATCAAACAGACAAATCAGCAAGAAGGAATGCTTCGAATACATAAACCAACGAAGCAATTACTTCTCCAAAGGACCAAAAATGCCACCTCGCAGCCTAATTTTTCTAAAAAAATACAAATGAATAAACAGTTAGAGATATTTTATAAAGAAAGCTTAGAATTTATTGCAAGCCTATTAAATAAAGTCTAAAAAAGCAACTAAGTAGTTCAAAAGAGTTAATGTAATGAAGAGTTAGACTTGAATACATTTTTCCTTAGGCCTTGCATGGTCTCAAAGGTCAAAAACATTTACTCTATCATTTATGAAACATTTAGAGACCCTTTCTTTCACTCCACCTCCTCATTTATCTATAAATACCATATGAGGAGCTCATTGTAATTTTTGGTTGGATTATTATTGAAGTGTAAGATAGTTGTTGAAGTTGTTGAAGAGTCGATGAGTAGTTGAAGAATAATAGGCTGAGAAGAGAAGTTTGGAGCTGATAAAGACCTACTGTACTTGAAGTATGTAGCTTGTTTGAACATGAATAATACAACCTGATTCATGGGATCCTGGTCTATGTTAATGGTGATGTTATTTCTCACTGTTTTTGTATTTCCTTATGTTTTACATGCTATTCATTTTCTCTGATAAAGAACAAAAAATTTAGAGTAGGATTTACTGTCAAAGTACCCTATTTCTGTCTGAAATCTTTATCTTTATGTTTTCTTCTGCTAAGGTTTGATTGAAGGATTCTTAATTGCCCTTCAGTTTTATCCAGTTTGTTATTTTAAAAATGATTCAATAGAGTATAACCAGTGAAGAAATGTTGGTGACCCCATGTCTTTCTGAGTACAACTTGAAATATTGTTTTTGAATGTTATTTTCAAGGTTTTCTAAGTAGATTTAACCCAAGGAAGTCTATGGTTTGCCCTGTCCTCTAACTAGTCTTTAACAATTTCTTTGAAATATCCCTTGAGAGTATGCCAAAAGCATGCTAGATTCACAGTTTCTGTCTGATCTTAGGTCATTTTCCTTGTTCTCTTATATGTTTTCTCCTTTCTAAAATTAGTCTTAGGATTATTGGATTTTTTTCTGAATATTTTTCTTTAATAAAAGTTTGTCCAAAGAATTCTATGTTTGCCCTGTCCTATGGCTTGCTTCAAACAATTACTTTGAAAGGCTTTTCTTGTCTTAGCTTTTCTTCTTTCACAACATTTTAATGTTTCATATCACAATTCAATCAAAAATATCCCTCGATATAGATGACTTGCCCTATGGAAACCCTTGAAGAATTGTTGTACAATTAAATCCTTTTATGACTCCATAGCCCAATGGGTTAATATTGTTTCATGACCTATCTTTTCAGCTGAAATATTATTTCAATTTAAACTTACCTTCACCCTTCAAATGACCTCTTCAGTTAATGATATCCATCCCAAAAAAACAAACAAGTTCCTAAGAGCTTCATAACTAGCCTAATATCATAAACAAAGAATAAAGATATATCCTTTGAAAACACTTAATTGAGAGATCCCTCTCTGAATCTAGGAAGGCTAGGTCCTAGGATTCCAAAATGTTTCTGATGTGGCCCCCTGCAACATTTATTCTTTCCATTCTTGTAAATCACAGGGAGCCAACATAGTGGTGATCATACTAGGGAATTACTGAGTAATAGATAACTTCACAACTCAGAAAACCTAAAAATTACAAAATGAATCAAGTGTCTGCCAAGAGTGGTTTCTGATTGTTGATGGTGGACAAAAACTAGTCCTAAAAAACAAGTAAAAATTTTCCACCTGGTGACTCCACTAGTTTTTAGTAGGCCTATTGATTTCCCTTGGTTTTCCATAGACTCCATTGGGAAACTTATTTCATCATACACATCATAAAAACCCATTTAAGAGAACTTTGAGGATTAAGTTTTCTTACATAGATAGTTTTCCTTCAAATATTGTCATACTTGGCTATAATTTTCTTATCCTTGAGTCTAAAATCGCGGCTTCTAGAAGAATTCATACTAGATCCCATCCTGACTCAAATCCTTCTGCAATAGTTGACAATCATGAAAGAATTCTCAAGAAATATCCTACACCTAGGAGCCCAACTATTGTTAGACCAATTCATAGAGCAAGTTCAGTTCCTAAAAACCTTACAGCTCTGCAAGATACCCAAGTTGACTTACCTTTCATAAGAAACACATCTAGAACCAAGTCACTTAGTGGTATAGATGAGATAGACTTTGAGCCTGAAAACTCACAACATAATAGCAGCAGCGAAACCTCCTCATCCACTCCACCTGATCTTCATTTAATTCATAACTTTGGTTTTTCTCATCCTAAATCTGCTCAACATCCCCTTGCTAATCAAAGTAATTCTATTACCCCTGCTCATACATCCACTGTTTAGACCACACCACTTAATCATCAACCTCTTATCACAAATCCCCCACTTGTAAACCCCCTATTGTTTCCACAAATCCATATCATGGCAACATGGTATGTTCCCTTAGTCCTTCCTTTACCTTTAGTTTCTCTACCATAGGACTATCAGTCCAAGATTCCATTATATGATGCTAGTAGTGCTACTATAGTTCAACAACAGGTTGATGGAATGAATGATTAATTTGACAGACAAAAAATAGGTGATGAGACAGTTAAAATTAGGATGTTTTCTCAAAGTTTAGGGGGAGAAGAAAGAAAATGTTTTAAAGGCTTAACCCATAATAGTATCAATGACCTCCTTGCCTTCCATCAATTATTTTTAAACAAGTGGGAGGTCAAAAATAACCCTCTCCAGATTCTATCAGAATATGAGAACATTAAGAGGAATGATGGAGAAGGTGTTCAAGAGTACTGCACTAGATTCAACAGTGTGTACAATGCCTTACCTATCCATATGAAACCTCCACAAGGCCTAGCTCTACTGAAATTCCTTGATGGATTCAACCCTGAAATGGCCTATCAACTGAGAGAAAGGGAACCCCTAACTTTAGAAGATATGCAGAGAGGGGCAGTAAGTGTTGAGGCAAATCTGCTTGCCAAAAGAGCTAGGATGAGAAATGAGAAAAGGGTGACATATAGAGATGAACCTGCACCTTCCACATCTAATTCAATATTTGATAATTTATTAAAAACCATGGAAAGGATGATGGATAGGATGAATGTAAATGAGAGAGCTTATCCTATAGAAAACCAAATATCTCCTCAAAACAGAAATAAAACTCAGAACCAAAATCATAACTTTAGGAGAAAATCACCTCAAAATAGACAAAGGGACTCTGATCAATAGATCAGACCCCGTTTTCAGGAAAAGTATATTAATGAGGAGGGGGTAATAATACAAGAAACATAGGAAAATCACATGAACATGTTGGGAGTAAACAATGAGGATATTGTTTTCCTCAATGAAGAAGAATGAGTCACATACATACCTTATGAAGAAGCAAGCCTTGAAAATGAATATTACAAACCAGGATTTGAAAATTCCATAATATAAGTACACAAAAAATATGTTGAGAAGTAAAAATAACCAAGACACTCCCAAGAAGAAGACCTCTGAAAATTCTGCTAAAAACAGCCCTGTAAACAAATCCAAAGATGCAACACAAATTCATAACATAATGGCTGAAATTTCTGAAAAAAACAAAGGAAAAACACCCAAATTCATGACAAACATAGTGGTGACCCTAGCAGTACTATCACCTTAGATAATGCTCTTGAAAAAACCATTTTAACTGTTGTAAATAATAGAAATTACCAAGCTGATTTTACTGAGAAAACAGTGACTAAAAAGGCCGAATTAAACATTTCCAAAACTCAAACTCCTTTCATCATAGAGAGTGAAATTACCAAGATTAAAATCTATATCCCTCTCACTGAGTTAGTCACTCAAGGTGTATATAGGTCTCAATCGTTATAATATTTGAACATAGGAGATCAAAATGATTCTGTTAACTTAAATGATGACCAACCTGAGCTTCTGTTTGGACCAAAAATTGAAGGAAAATTTCAAGAAGGTGGAGTTCCTCCATTTTATGTTAGCCTAAACATCCATGATAACATTCTTCACAATGCCATGCTTGACTTGTGAGCATCACATAACCCCATGCCCAAGGTAATAATGGAAATATTAGGCCTTGAGGTAACCAGACCTTATAAAGATTTATACTCCTTTGATTCCAACAGAGTTAAATGCCTAGGCCTAATAAAAGATCTCTGTGTCAATTTAGCACAAATCCTAGCCAAAAGCTTAGTGATGGATATAGTAGTGGCTGATATACCTCCAATGTATGGCATGCTCCTTTCAAGATTTTGGGGTGTTAAATTGCAAGGAACTATGCAAATGGATATGACTTATGCCACTATACCTGTCTTCAGTCAACCTATAAGACTTTATAGGGAAACACACATGAAATTCATGGTGAGTAGTCAAGAAAGACTAGAAAACTCCCCTCTTTATTCTATACATACTAACCTTGACTCATTCATTATTTACAATGATGAGATTCCTAATGAGAAAATATTAGAAAATGAAACATCCACCAACATAGTGGCAGCCATAGAACAAGAGGAAGGGAAAGAAAATCACAGCAAACAAAATGAAGGTCTTAAGTATCAAAACAATCATCAACATAGTGCAAATCATGATAATCAAAGAAAGACTCCTCAACACTTTGAAAACCTTGAGGAAAAAGACAAACATAGTATAGACCCTCAAAAAAAGCATAATGGCATTCAAAAGAAACCAAACAGAGAGGACATAAAGGAAATTAATGATGAATCCAAAAACAATCCTCTTTGGAGCATGAGTTTTGATGGGTTTTGTACTAAAACAGGTGCAGAAGTAGGCATATGGGTGCATAACATAGAGAACAATCAGGCTGAAGGTCATTCATACAGATTAAACTTTCACTGCACTAACAACATAGCAGAATATGAACCACTCCTCTTAGGACTACACTTTCTAAAAAAAATAGGAGCCAAGAGGATAACCATTCATGGGGATTTAAAATTGATAATTAGCCAAGTAAATGGGGAATACACTGCTAAAAATCCCATACTAAGAGCCTATAGAGATGATTCCATGGACCTATTAAAATCATTTGCCTAATTCCAACTTACTTTTGTCCCTAGAAACCAAAATATCCTTACCAATGGTTTAGCCTTTGCTGCTAGCACATGTCTAAGACCTCATGAAAAAAAAAAATATTCAATCCGAGTCAAATATAGACCAACAGTCCTAGACAATGAAAAATATTGGAAATTTTTTGGAGATAAACAAATAAAAGACTTCCTACAGTCCAAAAATGAATTTGAAATGCCAAGTTCAAATTTAGATGATGATGAAGACTATCCTAATGAGGAAAAATCACTTTTTGAAGAAGAAGAATCTCATGAGGTTGTTGATATAAATCTGTTAACCAAATAATCCAAACATAAAACATAAAAATATATAGATTTAGGAAAACGAGATCTAGAAGTGTTGCAATGCAAAACTAAATGCTTGCCAAAAGGACTGGTCCTTGTAGAAGAATTGTTTGGCTTTAATGATGTTGCAGAAAGGCCAAAAATAGAACCTACTGAAGCTAAAGTAGAAGAATACAATATAGGCAGTGAAAAAAAGCCTAAAATGATTAAATTATCCAAAGCACTGCCAGCTTACATTAAACTGTAATACTTTGAGATGTTTAGAGAGTTTTTTGATGTGTTTTCTTAGAGTTATGAAAATTTGAAATCATATGATATAGAAATAATTCAGCATAAGTTACCCCTCAAAGAGAACCAGAAACCTTTTAGACAAAAATTGTGCAGAATCAACCCTATTCAAATACCTTTGGTTGAGAAAGAAATTAGAATTTTTTTTTATACTAGAATTATAGTCCTTTTGAGATACTTAGAATGGGTATCTAATCTTGTATTTATTAGAAAGAAAAATGAAGAAATAAAGCTTTGTATTGACTTCAGAAACTTAAATAAAGCCTCATTAAAGGAAAACTATCCCTTTCCCAAAATGAATCATATTTTACAAAGGGTAGTAGGTTCCAAAAGAATTTCTTTGCTAGATGGCTTCTCAAGATACAACCAAGTATCATTACATCTAGATGATCAACTTAAAACAACCTTCACCACTCCTTGGGGCACTTTCATGTATGCGAAAATGCCTTTTGGTTTAATGAATGTTGGTGCCACATTCCAGAGAGCCATGGATATTTCTTTGTCATAATAAATAGGTTGTTTCATTGTGATTTACTTAGATGACATAACTATCTATTCTGAAACAAATGAAGAACACCTAATACACTTAAAAAAAGTCTTTGAGAAATGCAGAAAATATGGTTTATCCTTAAACCCAAAGAAGACATTGTTTGGTCTCCAAGAAGGAAAAATTATTGGTCATATCATATCTAAAGAAGGGATGAAGATAGACCCAAAGAGGATTGAAGGTATATTGTAAATCAATCATCCTAGAAACATCAAGGAACTTCAATCTTTCACTGGAAATATTAATTTGTTGAAAAGGTTCATAACCAATCTAGCTGAACGCCTTAGAAACATGAAAAATATGCTTAGAAAATAAGGAGTTAAATGGACCTTAGAAGCAAAGAAATCCTTTGAACTGGTAAAAAAATCACTTACACAAACACTAGTTCTTATAAGTCCTGATTTTACAAAATATTTCTTCATATTTTCATTTGCATCAGAACACACAGTGGCTATTATCCTCTTACAAAAAAACATAAAGGGACAAGCACAGCCTATTGCATTTTTCAGTAAGGCATTAAGAGATGCACCTTTGAAGTAAAATATAATGGAAAAACAGGCCTTTGCCTTGGTCAAAGCCTTAAAAGACTTCAGAGTTTACATTATACACTCACACATCATAGCATTTGTGGCACATTCAGTGGTGAAAGAAATTTTGACACAAGAACCTGATGGCAAAAGAGGAAAGTGGATTGATGTAATATTACAATATGACTTAGAAATCAAGCCCACTAAGCTCATCAAAGATAAAGGACTAGAAAAACTTATGGCTGAATCCAACTTTCAAGTTCTTGATATAAACATGTTTAGTGCATTAGATGAACAAGAGGAATTTGTTGCAGCATTTTTTGGTCATTTAATCCATTGTTATTAGATGGACCCAAGTACACCAAGTAAGACCGATTTTAACCCAAGTAAAATCACATTCACTATGAAAAATAACTTAGTAAACCACCTTTATTAAGTTGTTTATGGTCTAAACAAGAAACCCCATTGGGAAGCATTAAATAAATCTATATTTGTTTGAATTTTCCTCAAGGAATAATTAGTTAAACAATAATTTAATTAATATTCCTGGTTATATTTAACCCAAAACAAGGAAATTAATTAGATAAATCATTATTTTTCTTATTATTTTCTAAGAATAATTACTTAAACATTACTTTAATAAGATTCTTTGTTAAATATGACTACATCTCCCTTAAATAATTAAATAAATCATTATTTATTTGATTACTACTCAACCATATCATTAAAATAATAAATAAATCATTTATTTATTTATTATTTACAATTAAAGGGATTTGACTCAAGTCAAATTCCTTTTCCCTCCAACAAATATAATAAAATATTCCATAAAAGTTGGAGCTTGATTTGGTTAATAATATTTTAACTATGCACCAATATCTAGACTAACTCAATATTTTGTTATAAATACAAGGGTTTTCCCATTCAATTGTCACCTTTTCTTGCCTTAATATCACTCTGGATCTCAACTCTTGTTCTGGCTATTGATCCACCATCATAGCCATATTTTCCATTTTTGTCTTGGTTTTCTACACCATCAAGAGAGAGAAATTCTAAATCTGAAGTGCTGAGGACTTACAAGAACCCATCCCATTGAGGAGAACAGGAAACACCCTCTTTTGTTTTCCTCCCAGGTGCCATTAATAAAAATTTCATTGGATATATTCTTTTTTTGTCTATTGGATCGATGGAGTAAATATTTTTTTTTCTACTGTTTAATGTCTTCTAATGCATAGATCTAGATTTTTGCAGCATTTGTCTTGATCATCTAACTGCAGATCTGAAGATATTATCAGACATTTCTACTGTTAGGGCTATTTGTTATGCACATCTAAAGTGGTTTTTTTTGTACACTTCGAATCAAGATTCATACTAACAACTGGCGACTCCACACGGGTTTACAATGACGACCGGTATTGTTTTTCTGATCCTTTCATATCCAGCTACTTCAAACCCTAAGATGTTTTTTCAGTCCCTTGTTTTTTCTCTTCTTGATGCTTTTTTTAACCTATAAAACCCTAAAACAATAAAAATCCTGACTTTCATGTGTTTTCAGACCTATTGCGCAGGTGACAGACATCAGCTGCAACTGAGATAGCAACTTTTTCTGAAACCTGCCGCCGAGAGTGCCAGAAGTGTAGGTCATACTTTTTGGCCCAAAAATTGTGACTTGGACCTTTAGGGCTCACTTTACAGCCAAAAAAGTGCAACCTCTGCTGAAAACAGGTCAAAAACTGTGACATGGACTTTTTGCAAGGATTTTTCTGAAAGTTTTATGGGTTTGTCTGAGTCTCTGTTCAGGGTTGTCTAACCACCATCTCTGCTCTTTTTGGACCTGTAACTTTTCTGTTTCACTGAAATAAGTATGAACCTAGGCCCCTAGGGCTTCAGTACCCTCCACTTTTTGTGGAAGAGTTTTTGTTGTTGCAGGTTGTCTAAAATTTTAGAGTCTTCAGCCATTTTTTCAGATCTGATACCTCACCTTCAGATCCACTTCATATCTTCTTGTTATCCATCCAAATCATCTCATCTAGGTTTGTTTGGGTTTTCCTCTAGGGTTCAGTATGTTTCCCTTCAAGAGATGGCCTTTCGCCACCGTTTTTACAACAAATTTTCCTATGATTTGTTGTTGTTTTCTGCTCCACTTTCCAGCAGATTTTTTCTTTTAGATCCCTATCCCTCCTGAACTTAGATCTATTTGCTTTTTTAATTGTGTTTTGATTAGTTTTTTACTCACCTATAGACTATTTGTTGAGAAGCCGACCTCCTTGGATTTAGATTATTGCATTATTTGTTGTTTATTCTCTGTTTTTGCAGGCCTATATACTGTCATTTGCAGGTTTATATATAGCCATACAACACACTTTTTATTTTTCTCTACAAACGTTTGGGTTTAAAAATTAAAATTTACACACTTTTACACACACATCCTAAGCAAAAAAGGGCTTGGTTAACACCATTAGGCAAAGACACTAAAACATTGAAATCAATTGATCCTGCACCTTTCTGCCCTTGTTTCGACATTGTAATCAGTTGATCCTGCACCTCCCTGCCCTTGTCGGTCACTTTTTCCTTTGTGCCATGTTTACGTCATCACCATTTCATCACCAAGGCATTTATCCTGGAGACTTCTTAGCCTTCATCCTTAGTTTCCGGCAGGAATACTTAGTCCTCCACATAGGATTCATGTTAGTCTTCCACCGATTTTGTGCACCGACACTTCTTCTGGTCCATTGGGTTCTCCTTCTCATTCCGCGTTCGGTTCTCCCCTTGACACCTTCACCATGTCTAGTGCAAAACCTTAAGCTAGTGGAAACCCCATCCCTCAGGCTGGGAATACCACTAGTGGGACTGCTACGGATGCTACCTTGGCTGTGCCCTTTCTCCCCTTCATGGCATGCCTCAGCCTCCCTGACTTGGACCGGTTGATAAACAACCCTATACACCATGACGCTAGTTGTCCTACTATGTCGAAAAAGCTCCCTTTCGACGTCCCAAAGTTTGAAGGCCTTGCTGGAGAAGATCCTTCAAATCATGTTCGATATTTCCACATGTGGTGTTCATCTAACTCCATTATCGATGACTTTGTCTATCTTCGGTTGTTCCAATGAACACTTATAGGTGAAGCCTCTAAGTGGTATGTTGATCAGGAAACTTCCTCTCATACCACATTTGCGACTCTTTACTGGGGTTTTTTATCTTACTTCCATCTTCCCCTTCATTATGACACTGGTATCTAACTTTTGACTTCTTTCCGTCAATCATCTCTGACCCACCTATCTGATCATGTCTGGGAATGGTGGATAAGAAAGGGCCTATATCAATCCCCTACCTTCAAATACCATGTCTACATGGACTAGTTCCTTAGATCTCTCTTGCCTACTATTGGGAAATATGTCGCATCACATTTTCCTCAAACTGAAGAAGCCGCCCTCCAAATGGCGTTAAAATATGACCTAATCTATGCTCAGATGGGTTATGTTTATACCGTTCTACTTTATCTCCCTAGACCCGGTGGTGCCAATGCACTGGGGGCACCTCTCTCTCATCCATACTCTCAACCTCCCATGGGTTATGGTTTTCCTTGGGGGGGGCAGCATGTTATGCACTTTTCACCCTCCTGGTAGCACGTATCAAGGATATGGCATGCCTCCTCTTTTGGCCCAACCTCTTATTTACCACACTGTTACCCAACCCCCTTATTATACATATCCACAGCTTGGTGCTCCAGCTCCTCCAACATCAATACCTCTGCCTCTCTCACCTTCTCAAGCTCCATAACAACAGTCACCGCCCCCCTAGGTGCAGTTGGATGCACATCAAGGATTTGTGGCTACCCAACCACCTGAAGGTTGGGTGGCCACTCAACCTCTTCCATCTGGTTCCCCTGATTACTAGATTCTCATGATGTCCTATAATCATCCTTCTGAACCTTCTTCTCTTGGCCCTTCACATTCAGCTAGCACTCATGACCCTCTATACCCTCCTGGAACGGTTCCTCTAGGCCTTAACCATCTTGGAGTTGTCCCGCCTAGTCATTACCCCTCTGATCAGATATCGTTCCTAGCTACCCCACCAAGAGTGTACACAATACCTGTTATGGCCACCCTCTCTCTTCCTAACCAAACCCTTTAGATTCCCATATGCTACTTCAATCCTCCATCTGCTACCCCGCCTGGTCAACCCAAACCTTAGATTGCTTTGACCCCGGTCCAATCGATCCCTATGACTTCTCCTGCTGCAATAGTGCCTCATTCACCTCAATAGGAACCACCTCCCATTGCGACTTATTCACGTAAGAAGGGCGAAGCTCGTAAGGGGGCATCAAAGGACAAGGCTACCCCGACAAACCTTGCCCCTTTTCGGCCTCCAAATCATACCATCTAGTGTGCTTTGTGTGATTTCACCAGCCACGCCATCCATACTTGTCCGGAGTTTCCTCACCTCAAATCCATGGTCAATGAGACGTTTTCAGAGTCTGATATCCCAGAAGTATATGTCACTATACCGGATTCAGTCCTGAAACTCAAGTCTTTGTGCACAAATCACCCTTGTGCTTTGTGTGATTTCCATGGCCACAATACTCAGTTTTGTCCCTACCTTGAAGAGTACTACTCCGCTTTGGAATCGGTTCGCCAATTCAAGGTCCAGCGCAACGACTCCACAGCTCCCTTCTTTGCACATTTTTCTTCAGCAAAACCAGAGGACATGAATTCTCCCATTGAAATTCCCCCTCTTGATGTCGAGATGATGGAGCCTTAGCCCACCATTTTCTACCTATCATCATCTATGAGACCCTTGGTAGAAGTCCCCTTAGAGACTTCCTCTAATGTTTCACTTTACCTCCCTTCAGTGATCACCCTGGGATCAACATCGATAGTTCCTTTATCTAATTATTTGTTTGTTACCACTTGTGATGATGCACATGTGAACCTCTCTTCTCATGATCATGAGTCAGGTAGCTTCACCACATCAGATGGTATTTCTTTCACCATCCACCCCATCCTCTATTACGATGATGACATTGTGGAAGCAGTCACCACCCTTGAATATATCTTTCCCCCCTTACATCGAACTCATGCATTCGAACCACATGCACCATGTGGCCATTGCATTGACACTAAATATTTGGGTAAGGGGGCACCCATATTTGAGAGACTAGGAGAAGAAATTCTCCACAACTCTCCTAGTGAATTTAGTCGTGTCGACTCTCTTCCCATTATTTTTCCACATTTAGAAGAATCTCTAAAGTCCCATATCACTTCAGATCACTCTAGGGATGATACCCCTCATCATTCCTTCATATTCCATTAGCAACCCAGTCTCATAGACATTGTGGTTGACCAAACTATGGGTTTTCTGGGAGAACATCAGTTCATTATCTCAAAATCCTCTCTTTGGGATAGTAACACCATGTATGCCAACCCGGAAACTTAAAGTCCATTTGATTCATATATGCAGTACCAAAAGAGATTGGTAATCGTTTATTTCCTTTCTCAAACTACATAACCGTACCGAAAACAAATGGTGCACCACATCATTAAAATGTGTTTAGATTTACCTTTTTATAAATACATCGTGGCATGCTCACAACATGCTTGGGGGCACCTATGCCCCTAAACCATAAAAATGCAACATATCAGCCAAAAATAGTACTGAAAACCCCTTTCTCTATCAGGTCACACTGTTCATGTCATTTCCTAGGACAGGTCATAGTTTTCTGCCCAGGACCTGCTACCCAGGTCACAGAGTAGACCCCAAAAAGTGTGACCTAGCCCGTTCATGAGCTATGGGTACCTAAACTGAACTTTCAATCCACTGAAATGAAAGAGTAGGATTAGGCCTCTTACCTACAATTGATTGCTCTCAATTCCAACGGTTGGTTTGTCTGCTACAATCACCACAAGATTTAGGGCATTCTCTCCTCACTACATTCACCAAAGCTCCACCTACTAATGAGTGAATTGGGTGGGAAAAAGCCTTATTAAAAGAAAAACCCTGATTTTTCTTTTTCCTGCTGCGGCCAACCATAGCTCAGTTTGATGAACCGTATGTACCATTGGAAAGCCCTCAAATGGGTATCTATTAGATTTTTACGATTTGATACTTCATAAGGACACATTTTTTCCAAGAAGCGCCACTTCACCCTTCCTTAAAATCGAATTTCTTCACTTGCAACACTCGTACCAGGGGCACCATGTTGCCTCCATACTTGTCCATGCTCGTGTCAACTTTTGTCGTGAGTTACCATCTTGTGTTCATGTTCTTATGGTCCCCATTGGACCCTTTTCCTATGTGGCAACACCATCGAGTCACCCTTGTTTAGAGCATTCAAGTTGAGTCATCATTTCTTTCATGGAGTCTATCCCGAGTCCCTTTGCATCCTGCTATAGTCTTCCATCCTTCATTTATTGGTCCCTCTCTCGTGTTGCCCACAATGGCCTTTAGTCCCACTATCCCCTATCCCTCATGATATTGTGTCAGTTACTACCAGGTCATCCATGCCATTTATGCTCTAACAAGGGAAGTCAACCATTCACTACTCAGTCCCCCCCCATTTCATCATCATCATTGGTGTCAGTCTGTCAGTCACTTTACTATTTTCTCTCGTGCCTTAGTTGAGGATAACTTATTGCCTCACGTATGGCAGACCTCCTTCTATCGACATCAGCTCATTCATTCCAGAAGACAGATCTAGAGGGCGGTGTACCTTGGTTCCAGGTTCCACTCTTGTTCTGTGCCTCGGATCAGGCAAAGGGACTCCTCATTGCTCTTTGACTTGATTTTTTCTCAGCTCCAGCTCCTTTTAGCATGATCTAGATCCCTATACTCGATGGTCCGTGATGCAGTAGTTGACATCGGTGATCCCCAGGTGTGCGTGAGATGTCTCAGCCCTTATAAGGGGGTGACCCTACAGGTAGCCCCCCACACACACTCAGATGACCTCTTCATTACAGCCTTCGATGCAGCTGCATACATTTGATGATGTCAGCCTCAGCCGCTTGCAACGCCTTTTTTTTTTCATGTATCATTTAGATTTTTAGAGCCCTTTCCTGTTTTCAGGGGCATCTGGGTTGCATTTATATCTCATGTACTAAGAAATGATTGTACAAGTCCTGACTGTTATCCCAGGCACAATATTTATGTGGGATTCATTATCATGTTGTTTATCTGGCTCATGTTTATACTAGCATTATGTCGTCTCGTGGTTTTCCATATGCCTTATTGTTTGTACTATTGCCTCGGCGGGCATAGGTATGCCTCCCCCGCTGCCTATAGCAGGTACTCACTTATCAAAAAGACTTGTCACACCAGCAAGTCACCTCCTTAGGGTGTAGTTCATCTAGCACTTTGGTCTACCTTACAATCCTCTCTCTTTGACTTCCCTGTTGATGTCTAGTGATTGAATTCTTACAACGTACTTCAATCATACGATTAGCTCCTAACACTCACATGCTAGGGGGAAATATGTTACACCATTTTTTGGTCATATAATCCATTTTTATTAGATGGACCTAAGTACACCAAGTAAGACCAATTTTACCCCAAGTAAAATCGCATTCACTATGAAAAATAACTTATTAAACCACCTTTATTAAGTTGTTTATGGTCTAAACAGGAAACACCACGGGGAAACATTAAATAAATCTAGATTTGTTTGATTTTTCATCAAGGAATAATTAGTTAAACATCAATTTAATTAATATTCCTGGTTATACTTAACCCAAAACAAGGAAATTAATTAGATAAATCATTATTTATCTTATTATTTTCTAAGAATAATTATTTAAACATTACTTAAATAATATTCTTTGTTAAATATGACTACATCTCCCTTAAATAATTAAATAAATCATTATTTATCTTATTACTACTCAACCATATCCTTAAAATAATAAATAAATCATTTATTTATTTATTATTACTTAATCACATTCTTAAAATGATAAATAAATCATTTATTTATTTATTATTTATAAATAAGGGGATTTGACTCAAGTCAAACTCCTTTTCCCTCCAACAAATATAATAAAATATTCCATAAAATTTGGATCTTAATTTGGTTAATAATATTTTAATTATGCACCAATATCTAGACTAACTCAATATTTTGTTATAAATAGAAGGGTTTTCCCATTCATTTGTCACCTTTTGTTGCCTTAAGATCACTCTTGATCTCAACTCTTGGTCTGGCTATTGATCCACAATCATAGCTATATTTTCCATTTTTTTCTGGGTTTTCTACACCATCAAGAGAGAGGAATTCTAAATCTGAAATGTTGAGGACTTACAAGAACCCAGCCCATTGAGGAGAACAGGGAACACCCTCTTGTGTTTTCCTCCCCAGTGCCATTAATAAAAATTTCATTGGATATATTATTGTCTTGTCTATTGGATCTATGGAGTAAATCTTGTTTTTTCTACTGTTTAATGTGTTCTAATGCATAGATCTATATTTTTGTAGCATTTGTCTTGATCATCTAACTACAGATCTGAAGATATTAGCAGTCATTTCTACTGTTAGGGTTGTTTTTTATTCGCAGCTAAAATGGTCTTTTTTCCTATGCTTCGAATCAAGATTCATACTAATAGAATTGGAAATTCCACTTATTGAAGATTCTTTTTTGAATTCATCTTTGTATGCTGATGTTTTGGTATGTGCTACTTAATCTTAATGTCCCTCCTGGTTTTTCAAAAACAAGGGCAAGGTTTTTAAAGTTAAAAGTTGTTAATTAATGCATTTTAGGTAAATGTTTATATTGGAAAAATGCTAGTAGATTATTGCTTAAATGTTTGCATGAGAATTATGCAGATAAGATCAAGCATGAGTTCCATGAAGGAGAATGTGGAGGCCACCTCTACTGGAAAATTACAGTTAATAAAATCCTTAGAGATGGTTACTACTGGCGCACCCTCTTTCAAGATATCCACAAGATGGTCATTGCCTGTCATAAGTGTCAAGTCTTTGAAGGCAAAAGAAGCTGCTACCCTTACCTCTGCATCCAATCATTGTTGAAGCTCCTTTTAAACAATGGGGTATAGACTTCATTGGAGAAATCCATCCTACTTCATCTGCCCAACATTAATGGATCCTCACAGCAACTGACTACTTTACCAAATGGATAGAAGCCATCCCTTCTAGGAATTCCACAGACTCAGTCACTATTTCTTTCCTTGAAAATCATACATTGTCTAGATTTGGCTGTCCTAGGAAAATTATCACAGACAATGCTGTTGCATTTGGGTCCAAAAGGATGGTTGATTTCTGTCATAAATATCAGATAAATTTGGGCCATTCTAAAACTTATTACCCTCAAGGTAATGGGTTGGCAGAATCCTCAAACAAGATTTTGGTAAACATAATCAAGAAGTTTTTGGAAGAGAATAAAAAATCATGGCACAACAAGCTAGTACATGCACTTTGGGTAGACAGATTAACAATCAAAAAGTCAATTGGAATGTCCCTTTATCAACTAGTTTATGGAACAGATGCAATATTTGCAACCAGTCTAGGAGTGCCAGTCATGAATTTGATCCAAGAAGTACATTCTAAAGAAGATGACATGACAAGAAGAATAAATCAGATTTTCCAATTGTAGCAAACCAGAGAGGAAATCTATAATAGAGCACAACAAATACAAGAAAACATCAAGAAGTTGTTTGATAAAAGAACAAAAGAAAGTGATTTTAAAATTGGTGAGAAGGTACTAAAATGGGATTCTAAGAGAGAAGATAAGGGAAAACATAGAAAGTTTGAAAATTTATGGAAGGGCCATTATCCCATTCAGTCTACTATAGGAAACAATGTGTCTTTTCTATAGGAGATGGATGAAATATAATTTTTTGGAGGTCCTGTCAATGGCAGGATGCTTAAACATTATTTTTGTTAGAAAAACTTTGTCCAAAGCTTTTTATCCATTGTATATAACATTTCTTGAAAGGAAGTTTGAAAATGAAATACAAAAACAAGAGAAAAAGAGAAAAGAGGGCAGATAAAAAAAAGGTACAGCCCCATACCAAAAAAGCGAATAATCTGAAAGTGTGCAAGTCCAAATGCCACTTCTTGAGAAGAAACTATTATTCAGTCATACAGCCTAATCATGACTGAGTAAAATTTTAATTTTATGTTGATAGGTTAGTGAAAACAAATTTTCCAAACAGTGTAATCTTGGCTTATCAGTGGAATAGATTAGGGTAGAAATAAAATGGTTCTAAAAAGCTCAAAATATGAACCAAGAAAAGAAAAGAGAAATGGCTCCAAAAAGATCAAAAATTGAGCCAAAGAAAGAAGGAAGAATGCTTAAAAAATTTCAGATCTTAAGCCTTCACAATTTTTTATTTTTTTTAATTTCTGCAAATAAAGTCTATGTGCAGATTTTACAAAATACCATAGCCCCATAGCAAATCAGACTCTCTAATCCTGATTTGACTGTGTTTTAAATTTCATGTTTTAGAAAACAGAGAATAAAATCTGTCAAACAGCCTAACCTTGAGAGATAGTTAGAATAGGTAGAGAACTATTGAGTTCAACGGTTTAATCTGAACTCATGGGAGATATAAGGATAGAAATATGTTAGTTTACTTCTTTCAAATAAAATAATAAAATGATGTCGAAATGGTTTGCAATTCCAAGTGCACCCACTGAAGAAAAAATGTTAGGAAAAGCAAGTTGTGTAGCTAGAAGTTTGGGAGAAAAATCATCTTGTTGTAATTATGCAGATCATCTTTTTTTTAGCATGTTCATCAAAGGAAAAGAGGAGTGTCAAAGTAAGGAACTAGGCATTGGTATAATTTCTAGAGATTTATCTATGAGGTTCTTGACACCTCCAAGGAGATGCCCTCCCCAAGTGGAGCCACTGTTATCCATCTATAAATTTTGCTATATCCCATGATGGATAAAAAGGTTCTTAGGCTTTCAACAAATAAATTTTATGAAAAATCTGAGTCCTTGAAAATCCCATTGTGTTCATTAATCCACAAGAAATCATGTCACTAATAACCTCACTCAAATTCTTCAAGTAGCCTTTTTGTTACCAAAGAGAAGACTGCTTTTAAGCCCTTATTCCACCATTTCACCTTCATAATTTCCTCCAAAATCCCTCCATCTCACTCATTTTTTCACTTACCCTAGCTCATCATTTCTTCCTCTGAAAAATCCCTTTTTCCTCATAAAAACCCTATAAAACTTATAAAACTCTTTATATATTTTAAAACCCTCTTTTTATCCCTATCGGAACATCAAAAAAGGCTTAAAACCCATGTTTTGGCCTATTTCCAACTTTTTATAAAAATAGGCCTTAAGCCCTTGAGGGCTTAAGTCCTCTACCCCTTCACTCATATGACCAAGGCCTATGACCATTGGCTAAAGTCTTGGCCCTTCTTCGTTCCCGCCTCTGGTCATTCCTTTTCTCCATAAAACCTTTCTCCCATTTCGTTTAGCCCCCTTCCTCTGTTATTTCACCCCTTTGCACTACGTTTTTTCCTAGCGAGATCTTAGTTGTCGATCTCATCAATCCAATGGTGATCTCCTCCCCACTTATAATCCTTTCTCCCAAAAATTACTTATCAATGCCTCCCTGCAAAAAGGTTAGGACCGTTGATCTTCTAGATCTAACTGTTCCTTTTTTATTTCTACCATTAAACCCCACGATAAACCTTTCCACCTCCCAAAAAAACTACTGACGACAACCTCCGGTCCCACTATTTCTCCACCGAGCACCTTCTCCCATCACGTTGTTGTCCATTTTTGATCTAGCTCCCCCAGATCTAATGGCCCATGAGCAATATCGCACCTGTTTCATCATAAAGGCTTAACGCCCCATTTCTGCGCGAAATGGGCGGTTTCACTCTGGACAAGTGTCGCCCGATGTATGGTATCATTTCTGCTAGGAAAAATAACACTTACCACCTGTCCTCCATGAAAATACCACCCTGGTATTGCGTGAAACCACTTTCACCATTTCCGTGCCATTATTCAAATATTTCCCTGGTTTTTTCATGTTTCCGCCATGAAACCTCTCCTCCATGCATTTTTCTCTTCTACGTCACTCCTCCACCCTCACCAACGCCTATGAAATAATATATCCCACAAATGCATGTTTTATTTAATGGTTTTTTGTTTTGCATGCAATTTTAATGGCGTCTTGAAGTTTGCAGGCCCTCCCACGGCAAGTCCAAGTTGCACGGAGCCCAGGATGAGGATCCTCAAGGCAAAATATGCAGAAGGGGAGATCAAAGGTTTTAATGTCATTATTTAATCAATGTCTCATGAACATTGATTGGTTTAATGAAACCTCCCAAGAGCAGCAATAGAATCCACCTATACACAAAAACAGAAGAAATAATAGTGAAGAAAAAATACGAAAGATTAAAGGTTAATAATCAAAGTTAGAAGACCAGAAGCTTAACCAACATATTAATGATAAAGAGCACAGTTTGAAGATAAATCAATTTAAAGATTAAAAACAGTCATCAAAAGACAGAAAGAAAAATATGATTAAAGAAGACCTAAATCCAAATCAAAGGACTAATCAAAGTTAAATCCACCAAACAGATAGATCCGCAAGAAGGAATTCTTAGAATACATAAATCAGTGAAGCAATTACTTCTCCAAAGGACCAAAAATGCCACCTGCCAGTCTAATTTTTCTAAAAACATACAAATGAATAAACAATCAGAGATATTTTATAAAGAAAGCTCAGAAGTTATTGCAAGCCTACCAAATAAAGCCTAAAAGTCAACAAAGGAAACTAAGTAGTTCAAAAGAGTTAATGTAATGCAGAGTTATACTTAAATACATTTTTCCTTAGGGCTTGCATGGTCTCAAAGGTCAAAAACATTTACTCTATCATTTATGAAACATTTAGAAACCCTTTCTTTCACTCCACCTCCTCATTTATCTATAAATACTATATGAAGAGCTCATTGTAATTGTTGGTTGGATTATTATTGAAGTGTAATATACTTGCTGAAGTTGTTGAAGAGCTGTTGAGTAGTTGAAGAATACTAGGCTGAGAAGAGAAGTTTGGAGCTGATAAAGGCCTGTTGGACTTGAAGTATGTAACTGGTTTGAACATCAATAATACAAGGTGATTCATGGGATCCTGGTCTATGTTAATGGTGATGTTATTTCTCACCGTTTTTGTCTTTCCTTATGTTTTACATGTTGTCAATTTTCTCTAATAAAGAACAGAAAATTTAGAGTAGGATTTACTATCAAAGTACCCTATTTATGTCTGAAAGATTTATCTTTATGTTTTCTTCTGCTAAGTTTTGATTGAAGTATTCTTAATTTCCCTTCAATTTCATCCAGTTTGATATTTTAGAAATGATTCAATAGAGTATAACCAGTGAAGAAATGTTGGTGAGCCCATGTCTTTATGAGTACAACTTGAGATATTGTTTTTGAATGTTCTTTTCAAGGTTTACTAAGTACAGTTAACCCAGGGAAGTCTATGGTTTTCCCTATCCTCTGGCTAGTATTTAACAGTTGCTTTGAAATATCCCTTGAGAGTATGCTAAAAGCAGGCTAGATTAACAGTTTCTGTCTGATCTTAGGCTATTTTCCTTCTTCTCTTATATGTTTTCTCCTTTCTCAAATTAGTCTTAGGATTACTGGATTGTTGTCTGAAAATTTTGCTTTAATAAAAGTTTGTCCAAAGAAGTCTATGGTTTTCCCTGTCCTTTGGCTTGCTTCAAATATTTACTTTGAAAGGCTTTTCTTGTCTTAGAGAAGTTATATTCTTAATTGGTCTTAGCTTTGCTTCTTTCACAACATTTTAATGTTTCATATCACAATTTAACCTAAAATATCCTTTGATATAGACGACTTTCCCTATGGAAACCATTGAATAATTGTTGTACAATTAAATCCTTTTGTGACTCCATAGCCCAATGGGTTAATATTGTTTCATGACCTATATTTTCAGTCGAAACATTCTTTCAATTTAATCTCACCTTCACCCTTCAACTGACCTCTTCAGTTAATGATATCCATCCCAACCAAACAAGCAAGTTCCTAGGAGCTTCATAAGTAGCCTAATATCATAAACAAAGCATAAAGATATATCTTTTGAAAACACTTAACAAAGAGATCGCTCTTTGAAACCAGGAAGGCTAGGTCCTAGGAATCCAAAGTGGTTCTGATGTGGTCCCCTACATCGTTTATTCTTTCCATTATTCTAAATCACAAGGAGCCAACACTTATACACTCTTGTTCTTTATTTTACAATGTATCTTCAGCCATTAGGATTTAGATCCCATCTTGTATAGAGTGTATTTCTGAAACCCCTTTTCTGTGATCTTGTAGGAGTTTGTATTGAGCTTAAACCTGTATTGAGCATATCTTTTGAGGCCTATACAGCCCTACATATTTTTTACATCATTTTTTTGTAGCAGTATGTTTTAAAATATGCTGTAGCAGTCTCTGACATTCTTATATTGTGATAGCAGTCCATTTTTAGAGTGATTTATTATGGGAGGCTTGTTCCTTCATGGTATATGACCAATGCCTCATTGTTGTGTATGGATTTGATGATATAATACATGGATTAATATCTCCATTTTTTTATTCCATGTTTATGAGTTGATTTACACTGCAACTTTCATTATTTGTGTTCATGTATTACTGGATCTCCAATTTTGGGATATTATAAGATATTCGCATTATTGCTGATTTTCCCTATTTTGGAAATAAAACCATGAAATCATGTGTTTACATTATGGCTAAACGTTATCATGTCATTATAACAACACAAGATATAGGGAATATTCTTAAACCTCATATAAAAGAAACATGTAGTCTAATGAAGCCAAAATTTCATCCATAAAACAATAGAAATTCTAGCATGATTTTGTGAAAATCTAGTGGAAGTTATTGAAATTTGGGTGCGCCAAGGGTCCTTGATGTTGTTGAATCCATTTTTGTCATGAAAATAAAAATTTAAAAACTACCATAGTGGGATTTTTTGAAGAATTTATTGTCATATTCTAGCAAGAAAATGGTCATCCGGAGAAAATTATGGCCTCGTTGGATAGTTGCTAAAAGAAATGAACTTTTATTCTAACATAAATCTAATTGTTCCATTAGGTTTCACCATACTTAACATTGGGAATTCCAAATGATGAGATTACATGTGTGTTAAGACTTACATTATGTGAAGGAAAATGATAAAATTCCATGTTTCTTAAGAGTTATGTTATGTGAAGGAGATGATTGCTAGCAATATTTACAAGGAAGAGGTTAAAAAATGTTCCAATTTGAAAAATCTTAAAGAAATGAGAAATAAAATATAATCTCTTTGTAATGCTATTTAAAGAATGAATAAGAGGATATTAAATGATTGCAAAAGCATTGAGGATGTCATTACAGTTGAAGGTTTTGTTAATGATCACATCATCTTGTTGTGAAGGTAAGGAGCTCTTCCAAATCCTATTACCTTATATGTTTATTTCCAAGAGTAAAAGAAATACCCATTTCACATTATGTGATCTACCTATGAAAAATCATATTATAGGCGAAGAAAATCATAAGTCTTCCTTGGCTAGAGCAAGAAAATGTAGGTGGGGGTTGAGTGGACAAGTTTATTAATGAGTATAGAGAAGGTGTTGAGTGCTTGAGAAGTGAGGAAGAATAATTTGCAAAGAGTATAGAGCACACATGAGTAAAATTGACAAAATTTGTGAGTAAATTTTGTATTGGTAATTTTTGACAATTAGAACTCCATGAGGTAGTGAAATTTTTTTCCCAAATGGTGTTGAATCTGTTGAGATTGGAAGGAATTAATAGTGAATTAAAATGGAATATATTGATTAATTTTTTACTAAAGACCCTTTTGAGAAACATATAATCAATGTTAATGGCCCCATTCATGGGTCACTCTTGGCTTCTAAAGATAATGGTGCACTATAATATCATTTCATAAGTGACCTAATGTTTTCTAACAACTTCAACAATTTTGGCACTGCAATAATCTGACAACAATGATGACATTTACGATAATGCAAATAAAGATGAATGAGCTTCTATTGGTTTCAATAATAATTTATTCTCTACTAAACATGGCCAACCACATGAAGGTGGAAGTTCATATGGCCCCTCCCATCCCCCTCACATCACTCTCATTTTCCCAATACCCAATCTATGAAATAGAATATCAACAAACAAAAAATTAATTAAGGTTGTAAAAAAACAGTTCATGTGTTTGTATAAATACATAATTTTAGTTTAGCCTGTACAATAGTATGGCCATTATTTATTTCTTTGAAATAATAAAAAACATGCAATAAACCCACATAATTAGTAAATTATTTAAATACAATAATTCCTACATATTAAAATATAAAGTTATAACATACCAGTTCATACTCGAACAGAACATTTGTATCAATATTCTTCTTCTGTATCTTCTTGATATTCATCCAAATGATCAACATCTATACCAACATATAATTTAGAAAGGGTGTTGAAATGATCGACCATGTCATCATCATCATCAATTATGTCATTATCAATAATATCCTCATCGACATCATCATCAATAATTATTGCGTCGTCTCCTACGCCTGGTTCATCTTATATATCTTCTTCGTCTGTCAATGCATCTTTCTGATCATCTTCCACTGCATCATCTTCTTCTTAATCAATATCATCTTCTTCCTCTATAGTATACTCTAATGGTCTTCCTCTTCGATCATATCTATTAGCAAATGACCATCTGTTCTCTCCTGGAACCTCTGAGTAAAAGACTTGTTCACATTGGCTTGGAAAAACATAGCGATATTTTCTTGCTTCAAACTGCGATGTTTTAACCATTGGAAATCCATTATCATTTTGAATAGGATTTCTATCATCATCACGCACATTCATTCATAACCTATACCATTTGACGTTGAAAAAACTAATTTCAAGGAATTAAAGTCATATTCAACTATATCATATAGAATCCATAATATCTATTTTCAGATTCTCGAGGATGTCTATCACTCCTGGAGGAAACATTAGTGACCTCGAATACTGAAAATATCCCACTATTAGAAGTTTTCCTGTTATCATCCAGCTATTTAATGCGAAATTTATGACCATTTCACCACATAGCCTAGTGGTGTTTCAACTGCAATATGCCAAACATGAAAAAGATGCATTCTCAATTAATAATTAATCATATAATTTACAAAGCTTGAAAATTATCTGAAAAATCAAACTTGTTGTTACATTATAAATATAATACAAAATAAGTAATGAATAAAATAGGTGAATTGATTGCTTACCTTTCTATCTTTCAAACCATATGCGAAATCAATTTCCTTGTTCGTAACGTTTCCATCTCCACTATGATACGCTTATATAACCAATTGAGATAGTAGTTGCCATGATAACCTATCATCGTTACATGCTTTACATCTTTCAATCCATTCACTCATCCACTCAAGATTGTTTGGAATGTATAAAAATAGTGTCTTGTAATCTTGAGCACCTGAATAAAAGAACAATAATTTAGCAATATTAAATATAACTTATAACCATGGTAAATTATGTTAATTAATAAACGATGAAAGAGTAATACTTAAATGAATATGATCATATACATGATGTAAAAGAAATGAAACATTATATGTATTATACATAATAAATATTTTACCTCTCACTTTCTTCATTCTACCTTTTCCCAACAGGTGCTCAACTTCAAATATTTTGATGGAGTTCACATCCCAAATGAAATTCACCACATCCATAGTTGGCGCAGCTAATATAGGAATATAATTACTAATATACACCATGGATTCATATACCACATATCCCTCCACCATAGAACCCTTAGGTCGTGCACTTTGTCTAACCAAAGCCTCCAAGGATTTCAGGTGCCTCTCCGCCATCCACATTAACCTTATGTGTATTGGTCCACACATTTAAATCTCCTAAATTTGTGTATCAAGTAGTGTTCTTGTGCATTTAGAAATTTTGGAGGTAGATACTTTTGCATTTCACACATTAGCTGAGGAATTTCTCTCTTCCAATACTTTATTTCATCTTGATGGATTTCTTTCAATGACAACCATCTGCAAAAAATTACACAAGGTTATTTCAATGAAACATAATATATATTTCATTACAAGTAAATTAACACATCATGTCATTAAGTACAAAAATAAATTGTGTCGATATTTTTTGTATAAATCAAAACTACTTACCTCGTGTATTTACTAAGACCATATATAACTTGTTTGACATTGTTTTTGAAGTTGTTTGGGAGAGATACAGGTAGAACATACTATAAAAATAAAAAATGAATCGTTATTGGTTTCCAAATTAAACAGTAAAAAGGAAAATTTAAAAGATGTATTCAAGAAATAACATACAAAAATGTATACCAAAAAAATTACCTTAACACAGGTATGCCAATCATGTGTTTTCAGCCCATGGAAGTCACCTTTCTTCGTTAAGATATTATTTATGTTTGAAGCAAAAACTGTTGGAAATTTAATTCTTCTATCGACCTCTTTTACATCATTTCTTTGTTGTTCTCTTAATAACCATGGAATATTATTATAATTTTGACCTCCATTGTTATTTAATGTGTCGATCACACTTTTCATTGCATGATTCGATTTCTTAATGTCAACACAAATTTTGTCAACTTTATCTCTATCATGTGCACCCTCTATGATTCTCCCTAACATTTTAGTCACATTCTTCCCAATATGCATTGTATCAAACAAATGAGCTATTTTTAGGTGCTCATAGTAGGGCAACCTCGCGAATTGAGAAGGATAACATTTCATTCCAGGTGGAAGTAAAATATTAGTACCTTCACGATGATGACCTTGATATCAAAGAATAAAATAAATTTGTTAGTTAAAACAAAAATTCCAAACATTACATAAAAAATTAATATATATATATATATATATATATATATATATATATATATATATATATATATACAAATTACGTACTAGCTACTTGACGATTATTAAATCTGTTATATTCTAGCTTCCACAACTGAGGTGTCATTCTTCGTGGTTTTAATCCAGTTTCTTCTTTATCATTGAAAAGATGTTTTTCAGTAATACGATACTTATGGTTCCTAGAGAGGAAGTGCCTAAACTCATCAAACACCATCTTTCCTAAGTCTGGCGAATGATGATACTTCATCTTAGGGCCAAAAATTGGACATTGAAATATACCCTTTGTTTGAAGACCTACAATAGATGGATCAATAACAATTATACTATGAGATCATTTTTAAAACATGTAATATGGTATATCTAATCTAGATAATTATATATTATATTAAAGTGCAACAAAATATTACATACCACAAAAATGTGTTAGTCTTGGCGCGTCATGAATTGTCCATACAAGCATTCCACGACATTGAAATCTCTTCTACTTGATTGGTTTAGTGATGTCTTACATAGTGATGCCATGCCATAACTTTATATCTCATCGATAAGAGGATCAATATATACATTCATATATTTGATTGGTACTTAGCTAATTGTTCAAAATTATGGTACATAATTACTACCATGATATATGTATATATAAGTAAGTAAATGAATAAAATATATTATGCAAACAAAGAGAGAAATGAAAATGTTACATTCGAAAAAAAAATGTATCAAATACCTGGAATAATCATCGTCAACATTATGTGCTCCCTCTTTATTGACATACAAGGAGGAATTTTATTGTTCATAACGAAAATATGCCACACTGAGTAAGTAGATCTAAGATCTCTGAATGGATTAACACCACTAGTAGCCAATGAAAGCCTGACATTACGAGGTTCATTTTTAAAATCTACATATTTTTCCTCAATTTCCCTAAATGCAGAACCATCTGCAGGCATTCGAAGAACACCATCTTCACTTCTATTCTTTTAATGGTAATCCATAAAGTGTGCTATGCTCTTACACTTGAACATTCGCTGAAAACATGGAATTATGGGAATATGACGAAGAACCTTTTGAGGCACCTTTTTTGTTAGTTGATCTGTTTGATATCTACTGGTACTACATTTCAAAAATTCTGTTTTCGATGCATGTTCTCCGTAATATATAATATCATATTTAGGACATGAATCTATAGTGCTATATTCCATTCCAAAGTCTTTCACAATAGCACGTTGATAATGATATGTTCGAGGTAAAGTATTTGGCGATGGTAATAAAAATTTACCCAACAAACTACAACATAAACAAAAAATAGTTAATGTAAATATTATTAATCATATATAAGTATTGAAATATTGTTTTACACATTTATTACAACTAAATAAAGGGAAAATAATCAACATTTACATATATGTGATCATATATACATATTTCATACCTTAGGATATGTGTCATACATATGTTTGACAAATTGTTCATAACCTTTAAGTTCACCAACAACAATGTAGCAGAGAGAAGAGTTGTATTTGAGTGTTTAAAAAGTTGTTCATTTGACATTTCAATCAGAGGTACATCAGAAATACTCTTACTATCTCCACCATCATCATCTGACTCACCATAAAAGTCTTGGAGCATCTGATTTGTCCCATCATTAGTGTGAACTGTCTCATTATTTTCATCATCTACCTCCATGGGATCATTAAAATCATCTGCATCATTTTCTTCATGTTCTTCACCTTGTACAAAATCATTTCCAATACTAATATTTGTTGCAATATTCTCTTGTACTAGTGCAACATCATCTAATCTACTAATATTTAGCTATGGCAGTTGGTTCTGCAAAAAGTTGGGGGGCAACTATGCCTTTATGAAAATTACAAACAATCATTAAACATTAGTGCGTATATAACAAATATTAAAATAATATAAAATTTTACGATATAATCCAAATAAATATAGATAATGAAGATAGATAATTAATTACCAAGGGACAATAGCCATTTGATCCACCATCAATGTGCCCATATTTCCTACAATGCATTTTTTATGTTGCTATTAAAACTCTAACATTATTCCTCATACAACATTTTTTGCAAGGGCAATAAACTTTACCATCACCCCTTTCACCCTCTTCAATTTTTTTTCCACCACTAATGTTTTCTTCCATTGATGCAGATTATCCTATAAAGAAAAAAAATAATTATATTTAGCAATTATGTCTCTCAATGGTGTAGAAAACCCAAGATATGTTGAATTCAATGGGAGCTCAATAAGCAAAAAGAAAATAAAAGTGATCAAAGTTTAACCATGACAAAAGGATCAAAGGTAAATAATGAATGGAAAACCTTGATCTTATTTATAACAAAATATTGAGTTATCCTTGATAATGGTGCATAGTAAAATATTATTAACCAAGATCTACATTTAATAGCTTGGAATATTTTATGGATAAACTAGCCATTAGGATAATGACTACTTTGACTTTGAAAATTAAAATCGAATAATAATGGTTAGTTTTATTTAATTAAGTAATTAATTAATTAATTTTATTTTTCTTCTTATTGCTATCTCTCTCTCTCTCTCTCTATATATATATATATATATATATATATTTATTTATATTTATATTAATTAACAAAATTACTACACTAATATATGAACTAATATATTAAATCTATAACAAGCCTCATATCATCACCATTCTGACATTTTTTAAATGGTCTGTTCATATTGTGACTATTCTGATGATCTCAATAGCCTATGTCGCACTTCTGACGTTTTCTATCCATGTCGTTATTCTGATGTTTTGTGAACGTGTTAGGGCACCCTAGGAAATGTGTTTGGGCAGGTTGGGTCATGTGAGAGCGCCGAGGGAAACAAGTTCGGGTGGGTTGAGTCAGGTCAGGCTGTGTTATGTGAGGGCCCTCACATGACTCGACCCAACCCATCCTGACCCGATCAAACACATTTCCTTGGGCACCCTCACATGACATGACCCAAACTGACCCACCTGAATGCATTTCCTTGTGCGGCCTCACATGACACGACCTAATCAAACCCTACCCGACCCGCCCAAACATGTTTCCTTGGATTCCCTCACACCACCCAACCCAGACGCATTCCTTGGGCAACCTCATAGGACCTGACCTGACCTAACCTCACACGACCCGACCCAACTCGACCTGACTCGACTCGACCTCACACGACCTGACCCGAACTGACTTCACATGACCTGACCCGACCTGACCTCACACAACCCAACCTGACATCATGACCTAACACGACCCCACCCGACTCGACTGGACCTACCCGGGAAAAGGAAATTGGGATGTGAAGCTTGCAAAAAGGCTAAAGGGATGACATGCATGAACATAGGAGAGGGTAATAGAAAGTTTGAGCAGAAGGCTAGAGAGGAAGAGTTATTGAAGGTAGATAATGGCTAGAAGGCCAAGTCATTAAGGTCAAATGGCCTTCACTGAGAAGCTGAATCATAAAGTTTACAACACATATTGAAACCTACACCGAATGATATCCTCTAACTAAAAGGGATGTTGATCTTAAATAACTTTGCATGGTCACGGTAATTAAAGCACATGAAAATGTTGGAATGCATAATATTTTTGAGACTGAGGGAAATCACATTATCATTATTCGGGCACACTATGCATGATTTAAGGGTGTTTCACTCTACTTGGAGTTGCGATGTATATTTTGCTACATGCCAATGCTCTTGTTGCACAACGTTTCCATGGTGGCTTCTTCCTCGGTTAAGTGATTAGGGGTGTTTTGAATGAATAAGATCCATCATATTACCATTCTGATACAAAGTCTTCACCATCAACGATGACGTGGTTATGTGTGAGGTTATACTGGCCGCGTGGTACAAAAATTAAGTAATGTTGAAGGGAAAATGTCATGTTGAAGTGAATTTCCAAGGTGACATGCACGTTAGTCAATACTACGTGAGTGACATTCATGAATCACAACTCTTGAAAGTGTGATCTATCTCCATGTCAAAGCAGGTGGGGAGGGCCCACATTGGGCTACGATTTTTGGGGTAATCACAATACAAATATTGTAATGAAATAATGGTAAATATTATTCAATACACAGGACATTATATTTTGAAAAATTTATAATAAAACTTCTAATTTATTCATTCATTAAATTTAAATATAAATTTTATTATATTCATTTTTAAGATTAAACCTGTTATAAGTTCAAGAGAAATTAATAACAATTAAATATAAAAAATCTATTATTATTTTTGTTAGCTTGACCTAGCTAACATACTAATTGTCAATTAAATCACCATGGTAAACAAATAACAAATATATTATTATAATCCTATGAAAATCAATAAAATTAAAATAAAATTAAAAAACAACATTACAAAAAAAACCTAGCTACCTCTGCATAATATCAACCTCCCTACATGTTAATGTTCCAAAGGAAAAAGACAAATAAAATGTTAAACACTCTCAATAAATCTACATTTCATTACATGAAGCATTTGGAGTCGTCCTCCATGGAAACCACAACATCTCTTTAGTGTACCTACTTCAAAATATTTTAAAATGCGAAAAATAAAAATCATTGACACCATTCATAATATTGGGAAAATATCTAAATAAAAATATAATGGTTTATTATTAAACATTTCCATTTAAAAAAAATCAACATTTCACAGTTAAAAAAAATAATAATAAATTAATTAAATTTTATTTCATCACATAATTTAAACTCTCTATTTAAAATATAAAATTGGTCTATATGGTACTTTAAGGTACGTTGTTGTTTTTTTTAAATTTTAAAACTTATATAGGACATGATTGAAAACTTATTCAAGATTAGAAACTACATGTAATTGAATGGATATCGAAAATGAAGACTACGAAACTAGGTTAAACTTTAAAAAAAAATTGGTTAAAATCTAAGGAAAATTACAATGTTTACCATTGTCACTATTCTGACGTTTGGTCAACACGTCGTGACACCGACAGTTATCCTCAAACAATCGTAATACCGATAGTTGTCCTCAAACCGTCGCAATACTGACGGTTGAGCTCAATTCCATTGCACTAATGACAAGTGTCTCTAAACGTCGAAATAGCAACGTTTTTCCCCAAATCGTCGCAATACCGACCGTTGTCCCCAAACCGTTGCAATACCAACATTTGTCCTCAATTCCGTCGCACTACGGACAAGTTTCTCTAAATGTAGAAATAGCAACGTTTTTCCCCAAACCATCGCAATACTGACTCATGTCTTAGAAACGTCGCATTTTCGACGTTGTGTCCTAAAAATTTAGTACTTCGATGACGTTCCTAAATTTTGCAATATAGGTGATGTCCCTAAACTTTGGTATAGCGATGGTTGTTGGCGAGATTTAAAACATTGATAAAAATTGGGGAAATTTCTGATAATACATCAAAAGTGTCAAAACTAACGTGTCGGAATTTTGACCAAATGTAGTAGTGTGGGGTGGTATTTTTCATTTTAAAACATAGACAAATTTGGAAATGCATGTGGGTGAGGAATTTTAAATATGTGATTACTGCAGTCAAGACTAAAAGGGATGTTGAGGAGAGTTTTGAAGTAGCAGGTGGTCCAAGAAAAGTCCTGTGCAAACGCCAATATAGGTAGGATTTTTAGCGGAAAAAAACAACAATCAGGCATAAAAGGTGGGAGTGGTAGGACACTTAGGCGGAGTCTGACCATGGATGGGATGATGCAGTTGAGACATTATTAAATTTACACGTGTTAAGGCAAGATTGGAGTCTTGGAAAATCTTTTCAGGTAGGTGGCGGGTATGTGGTTGATAGGTGGTGAACATGGGCTTAATAACTTACTATTATTTTCCATCGCGATTTACCCTTCTATGACTAGTGGTCATGGTGTTGATGCATGTCACTAGTGGTCCACACCACTGTTTGTTGTCTTAGATGATGAGATTGTGGATGGATGGTACCCCCCTCATAATCTATCTCCTCCGTAGCTCTGGATCGTGGAATTTTCACCAGCCGGAGGGGGGAGGCAGGTTGGAATTGGTAACCTTGGTGCACTTCATCCTGCCAGTCAATCACGAGATAATTTGAGCCTCGAATTAATTCTAGATTTGTGTAAAAGTGTGAGTAAGTAAATTGACACCCGCATACTTAATAAAACCTAATATTTAATTTTGGGTTGTGCTTTGGTGATGTTTGTGCACTTTCCATTCCCTCCCCGGTTTGTGTTTTTGGCATTTAGAAGGGTTTGGAAGAGGCAGGTCAGCCATAATTCATCGAAAATGTTATTTCCTTGATGAAAAATTTTAGCATGGTACAACAACCCTCGTCATTTCTCTACAATATATGGCCTTTTTCTTGATTTACCCTATAAAACTGATTAACTCTTGACACTTAGTTTCCTTCTCATCATTATTTCTACATAGTGCTCTCTAGACTTCAACACACAAAAATGTTTCATTAACCCCACATGCTTAATGGAATTCGTATGTTTTTTTCTTCTTCTGCATAGTGGTATATGTTTTATTTTATTTCTCTGTTGTCTCTCTTGCACAATTCTTGAAAGCATGCTTCTGCATGGCTCTCCATCTTGTTTTTCCATCAAAGTTTCATATCTCTGCAACTACTTTAAGCTATGAAAATGGACTTCATTCACTTAACCATCATAGTTTTATTAAATCAAAAAGTCAGCATATGGCTACTTCATACTCAGAATAAATCTCAGTAGAACTTGTACACAAAACAATTATCCCTATTGAGTTATGGCTATAGAAATTATGGCCCTCCATTCCTCTAAAATCTCCATAGAGCTCAGCTCATACTCCTGGCATGTCTCTCATTTCTACTTTAGCCACAACACACCATTAGATCTCATAAATTCACTAGTATGGTGTCGCTGAGAAATATTCCTCATTTAATTTCTCATGGTGTGAAAGTGAGATGAAAGGAGGCTTATTTGAGGAGTCACCATTAATACAATGCAACCAACCTTTCTGTGTGCATTTAATTCACCTTTCAAGTTATATTTCCTTTGAATAATGTGCCTTGGATTTGTTGGCTCATCCATAACTGTGACACATTTCGACATATGGAACATATGTCAAATATCTACTGACTCATTCATATTACACTATAGAATAATGTTGAAATGGATCCTAGATGCAGTGGTACTTGGAACTTTTATTTAAATTTCGTTTCACAAGACTTACGATTTTCCAGGCTACCAAGCAGTGGCTGGCAAAGGCGCATTATATATTATGCATACTTGGTCATGGGACCCTCTTATTTTAGTTTTTCTCGAAGCCTTTAAATTCTTTCCCACAGTGTATTTATTTATTCATAGCTCGAAGGCCCATGGTCACCAAAATAGGTAAAACCTCTACAAGACCAATTCTTAGGGACACCTTTAAGTTTTTTTTGGAATTGAAAATGTCGACAAAGAATTTTTTCACCCATCTCTTTTAATTTCCACAAATATATTTTTTATTTATTCGTTTTCTTCCAATTCCATATGATATTATGGGATTCCAACCTATCCCACTTCTATTCACCCTGTATGCCACACTATCCTCTTCATGTCAGCCACACTGAAATATATATAACTATTATTGTAGATGCAAAGCCTAGATCCATACTTTACCATAATATTTGTGAACTTAATTCCATATAACTTATGGGTTTTCATGCCTCGTGGCTTACAGGCCTTCGACACTATTCCTACTATCTTGGAAAATTGCCATCCCTTAACTCTTTTAGATAAACCTCTAGGATTTTGGGCTTCCATTCCTCCAGGATTCCAAGCCTTTACAACGAGTCCCACTATCCTAAGACAATGACATATTGTAACTATTTTAGATAAACCTCTGAGCTTCCAGAACTTCTAGGGTTCATGGCACTACTACTTTATGGCTTTGGAGACCTAACTTTGATTGTCAATAACTCTTGATTTGGAGGGACATTTGTAGAGTTACACATATCATTGGAAATATATTTCCAAGAAATTTCCTAGTATGAAAATTTTATTTGAGACAAAATTTATCTCTTGAGATGAAATATTATCTAAATGATAGGACATATCTACCATCATAACCATTTTTTAATGGTGTCTCAAATAAACCTTCTACTATGATGATTCTCTAAAAAACATTTTAGCAACCATGGGACTTACCTTCAAAAGAATGCTCATCAATGCCATCATTTGATGTGCTTAACCTAAATGCTGGTATGGTTGACATCAATGTGAAGATACAAAGTTCCACCAACCATTCAGAGAATGAAAAATTATCCAACAAACTGCAAAGGAATGAAATGGGTGACCTTTTGTTGGGTCATAAAGGTGAATGTTTCAAAGGTAACCTCAATGATCTTCATTAATCATCAACCTAGGGCAAGTCTTGTTATTTCAAGAGTGTAAGCACAATATATGCAAGTCACATCGGAGGTTGACTACTCTAAATTGTCATAAGGAAGATTTTCTAATTCTCGAAGTTCAATAAAATAAACATGGAAGTGAATTATGAAATGCTTCTGACTCTTCAAGGGAGCTAACTCTGTTATGAACCTATGCAGAAATAACTACTTAACACTAAAAAGGATAAACGACAATTGAAAAACATGCCTTGATGAATTGAACAACAACCTGAATGAATTGAGCAACAATTCTAATAAAGATGAACATCAATCAAATATTCTATATTTTTTAATGGAATTCTCTTTTAATCAACTATTAACATCCTTATGAATTAAATATCAACTAAATGCTCACAATGATGATGAAAAGATCAAACGTTAACTATATTCTGAATTGAACAACAGTCATGTTGGAACTAACCTAAAAATTTTAAAAACATTGAATTCAGATAAAACAACATGAATGGTAAAATAATCTATTAAAAAGGAAGATATAACATCTCATGCTCACAATTAACCAATTCAAATGATATATTATGAAACACAATTGATAACTTGGGAATGCAAATTCTATAAATAAACGTAAAGCATAGAAGTAGCAAAAGAACCCTCAGGGCTGGGCCCAAATCTAGTAGAAGCCTAATGCCAAGTGTTACACCATTTTTTGGTCATCTAAACTATTATAATTAGATGGACCCAAGTACACCATGTAAGATGAATTTTACCCTAAGTAAAATTGATTTCACTATGTAAAATAACTTAATAAACCACATTTATTAGGTTGTTTATGGTCTAAACAGGAAACCCCAAAAGGAAATATTAAACAAACCCATTTTGTTTAATTTTACTCATGGAATAATTAATTAAACCATAATTTAATTATTATCCCTAGTCATGTTTAACCCAAAAACAAAGAAATTAATTAGATAAACCTTTATTTATCTTATTATTTTCTAGGAATAATTATTTAAATCTTATTTAGATAATATTCCTTGTTAAATATGACCAAATCACCCACAAATAATTAAATAAATCATTATTTATTTAATTATCCTTCAACCACTTCCTTAAAAAGATAAATAAATCATTTATTTATTTATTATTAACAAATAAGGGGATTTGACCCAAGTCAAATACTTTTTTCCCTTCAACAAATATAATAAAATATTCCATGAAAGGTGGATCTAGATTTGGTTAACATTATTTTAATCATGCACCAAGATCTAGAATGACCCAATATTTTGTTATAAATAGGAGGGTTTTTCCTACCATTCTTCACCTTTTGTTGCCTATTAGATCACTCTGGATCTATACACTTGGTCACCTTTTTCCATTATTTGCTGTCTGAGCTCCCTTTGAGTTCTATTCTTTGCATGGGTTTTTCTACACCAACAAGAGAGAGAGATTCTAGATCTGAAGTGCTGAGGACTTCCAAGAACCCATCCCACTGAGGAGAATTGGATATGCCTTCTTGTTTTCCTCCTAGGTGCCCTTAATACAAAAATTCTTTCAAAAATTGTTCTTGTGTTTTCTATTGGTATATGGAGCAAACCCTTATTTTTACTGCTTAATGTCTTTCTATGCATAGATCTGGTTTTTTGCAGCTCTTTTCTTGATCAACTAACTGCAGATATGAAGATATTGGCAGCCACTTTTGTTGTTAGGGCTATTAGTTATGCATAGCTAAAGTGGTCCTTTTTCATACACTTCGACAAAGGATTCATACTAACAAATGGCGACTCCACATGGGTTTTAAATTACGACCGCTGTCATTTTTCATATTCCTGCATATCCAGCTACTTCAGACCCTAGGGTTTCTTTTCAGCTTTTTGTTTTTCCTATTTTCATGTTGATTTTTCCCTATAAAACCCTCAAGCATTAAAATTTATAACTTCTATGTGTTTCTGGCCCTATTGCGCAGGTAAGTGACATCAGCCGCAACTGAGACGGCAACTTTTTCGAAAATCTGCCGCCGAGACAACCGGAACGAGAGGTCACACTTTTCAGCCCAAAAACTGTGACCTAGACCTCCAGGTCGCACTTTTCAGCCTCTTTTCTGCGACCTGCACTAAAAACAGGTTAGAACCTGTGACCTGCCAATTTTTCAGTGGTTTTTCTGCAATTTTTCTGGGTTTTTTTTAAGCTTCTGTCAGGGTTTTACAGCCTCTGTCTCAGCCCGTTTTGACCTGTTCCTGATTTTTTTTGCTCATCTAAGTGGGAACGTAGCCCCCTAGGGCTTCAGTAACCTCCACTTTTGGTGGAAGAGTTTTAGCTGCTTCAGGTGTCTGATTTTTCAGAGTTTCAACCTCCCCTTTTCCAGATCTGTTACCTCCTTTTTAGATCCCTTTTAATCAGCTCTTCTACCTCTCAAATCACCTCCTGAATATTTGTTTGGATCTACTGTTAGGGCCTCCTCCTTGCCCTTTCTGCTTTTTGCTGATTTCCTCTTTTTTTTCCAGCCACCTTGCCTCTGTCTCTTGGCTGTGATCTGCACCCCTTTTCAGCGGCTTTATCCTTCAGATCCCTGTCCCTTTTGACCCTAGATCTATTGGCCTCTTTTAAGTGTGTTTTGACTATATTTTTGCCCTTTTTTAGATTAGTTTTGAGCGACCCGCCTTCTTGGGTTGAATTGATGCAATAGTAGATGTTATTTTTCTGTTATTTCAACATTATATACTATTCTCTACAGATTTATTTTCAGTTACGCAGCACACTTTTTTCTTTCTCTCAAAACGGAAAGGGTTTAAAAATTAAAATTAACGCACGCCACACACTTACCCTAAGCGAAGAAGAGCCTGGTTTACACCGCCAGGAAAAGACTTTAAAATCAATTAACACTGCACCTATCGACCCTTGTTTCGACATTGTAATCACTTGATTCTGCACCTTCTTTCCCTTGTGGTCGTTCTTCTTCTCCTTGTGTTGTGTTTGTGTTGTCATCATTGCGCCCCCAAGGCGCAATTCCTGGATACTTCTTGGCCTTCACCCTCAGTTTCCGGTCAATCGACTTGCTCCGTCCCGCCGTCATCGAGCTAGTCCTCCTCCGAGTCTGCACTCTGACTCCTCTTCTGATTCATTGGGTTCTCCTTCCCCTCCTGGTTCTCCCCCTGTCAGCTTCACTATGTCTGGTCCAGGGCCTAACGCTAGCAGTGCTCCAGGCCCTAATGCCGGAACTACTACTAGCGGAGCCACCACAGGAACTACCTCGGCCATACCCTTGCTGCCGTACATCGCAGGCCTCAGCCTCCCCAATTTCAATCAGTTGATCAATGACCCTATCTGCCATGATGTTGGTTGGCCTGCTATGCCAACCAAGCTCCCCTCCGACATCCCTAAGTTTGAAGGCCTTGCTAGAGAAGATCCAACCAATCATGTCTGATCTTTCCACATGTGGTGTTCCTCCAATTCCATTACGATGACTCCATCCGTCTTCGATTGTTCCAATGCACACTTACCGGTGAAGCTTCTAGATGGTATGTTGACCAAGCCACCTCTTCCCATACCACCTTTGCGACCATTGCCCAAGCCTTTTTATCTTACTTCCAGCTCCCTCTCCGATACGATACTGGTACGGAGCTTTTGACCTCTTTCAAGAAAACCTCTTCAACCCACCTTTCCGCTCATGTCCAGGAATGGCGACGAAGACGAAGCTTATGTCGAGCTCCCCCCTTCGAAGATCGGATCTATATGGACTGGTTTCTTCACTCTCTCTTAGCCCCCATTGGAAAAGATGTCGCCTCCCATTTTCCTCAAACCGAAGAAGCCGCCCTCCAGATAGCCTTGAAATATGACCTGATGTATGCTTAATCTGGTTATGTTTATACCGTTATTCCTGACCCCCCCAGGCCCGACGGCGCTAACACCCTGGGGGCATCTCATTCCGCCGATGGTATCGTTGGAGCCCTTTCCCATCCATATGCTCAACCTCCTATGGGCTATGGTCTCCCTCCCAGAGGGGCCAGCACCTCTAGCACTCTTCCCCCTCCCGGTAGCATGTATCCAGGATACAGCATGCCTCCTCCTGTTTCCCAACCTCCTACTTACCTCAATGTTGCCCAACTTAACCATTACCCTTATCCGCAGCCTGGTGCGCCAACTCCTCCAGCATATGTGCTTCCACCTCCCTTGCCTCCTCCAACCCTCAAAGAACAAAGACCTGGCGAGCCCCCTCCCTGTGGCAAGCATTTTTCTACAAAGAAGTATGGCGACTAATCCCCCCTTCTTCTCAAAGAAGTGAGAGGCAATTCAAATCAGACCGCTCTAGTACTCGTGGGAAGCATCCTCAAGGTTAGCCCTAACAAACCTAACACTGCTAACCAGCAACAGGGCACTCATCCCAAGCCGGACAGGCCTATTCGCACAAATAAACCTTGTTCGTGTTGCGGTGTTTATGGTCATTACACTCACAATTGTCCCCTCCTACCACAGATGCGGCATATGTGGGAGTCTCAAGCCACATTTCGAGGACAACATGCCTCCCCTCATTCTCCTCCTAATGTGGCCACTACTCAACCGGCTGTGTTTACCGATCCTTTCCCCCAGCAAGGATTCGTGGCTACCCAACCACCTGACGGACAGGTCGCCACTCAACCTTCCCCTTCTGGTTCCTCCGATTACCATATCCTCATGATGAACTCTGATCCATCCCCAACCGTCGACTCCTCGTCTGCTTGGCCCCGCCAAAGACCAAGCCTCCCGCCAAATACCCCCCAGTCCCCTCTTCCGCCCCATAGAGCCTTCTGACATCTACCTGCCTTACATATCCCTCAACCCAAAGTTGAGGTCCATACAAAGATTCCTAAGGGACCATTACGTCGCAATGCTGCTTCTGGTCGAGCTCCTCATTCGTATATCATAGTAGATGATTTGGCGCAATCTCCCATTGCCATTTCCACACTGGAACTCCTCCAGTCGTGCCCTTCCAAAAAGAAGGCTCTACTATCTGCTGTGGGTGCTGTAGATCCTGCTGATGACCAAATGATTGTTTTCGATGCCCATCAATCAGACCATCCTCCTCTTCCTGCTTCCGTTGCCTTCCAAATCCCGGTCAAAATCCGGAACTCCAACGTTTCTCGGTGTATAATTGATGAGGGGGCATCCACCTGTGTGATGTTCGCTTCAGTTTGGAAGCAACTCAGATCCCCTGAGTTGGCCCCTTCCACGATCACCCTTCGAGCGTGGGACGTCCATGCCTCCCAACCCATTGGCATGTTTCGTAATTTTCCTATCACCCTTGTCGGTAAGACTGTTTGCGTTGACGTCAAAGTCATCGATGCCCCGCTAGACTACAACATTCTATTGGGGCGAAGCTACACCTATGATATGTCTGCTGTCCCATCCGTGGTTTTCCGCAAGATGTCTTTCCCTCATAATGGAAAGATAGTCACCATTGACCGCCTGACATATCATAAGCGAAAACTTTAATTCACTTAGACGACCATCTCTTCGTAATTGGAATAAGAAAACCGTCGATTCCCTTGACCAAAGGTTCCTCTCGGGCATTTACAAAGACCCTTTTCGCTTCGAACCTTCCTTGGTCTTCTCTCCTCCTCCTCCTATCTCTAACCCCAGCTCATCGAATGTTTGCATGATGCAATCGTCTCAGGCTGCTCTCAAGCAACCTGCTTCGGCTAGTCAGCAACCTTGCCCTCCGCAACCTGCTCCTAGCCCTTCACCTGCAGTTGGTAGTCATGAGCCTCTTTGTCCCCCTGGCATGGTTCCTCCAAGCCTTAGCCATTTAGGAGCCGTCCCACCTCGCCATTACCCCTATGGTCAGATACCGTTCCTAGCTCCCCCACCAGGAGTGTACACGGTACCGGTCATGGCCACCCCTCCCTAACCTGACCCTGGGCATACCCGTCTGGTACATTGACCCTCCAGCCACTACCCCACCCGGTCACCCCAAACCCTACCTTGCTTTGACACCGGTTCAACCGGTCCCCCTCGCTTCCTCCGGGCCCCCCGCCCCTCCCCAGGACCCTTCCCCTGTGGTGCCAGCCCCGGGAAAGAAAGGCAAAGCTCGTAAGGGGGCAACCAATCAAGACCAAGCCGCCCCGACGACCCCTACCACTCCGCGACCGCCAAAGCCCACTATCCAGTGCGCTTTGTGCGATATTGTCGGTCACGCCACCCATATGTGTCCTGAATTTCCGCACCTCAAGATCCTGGTCAACGAGACGTTTCCCGACTCTGATATCCCCGAAGTCTACATCACTATCCCAGATTCTATCCCGAAACTAAAAACCTTGCGCACAAATCACCCTTGTGCTTTGTGCGATTTCCACGGTCATTACACCCACCTCTATCCCCGCCTTGACGAGTATCGTTCCTCCTTGGACACGTACCGCCAATTCAAGGCTACGCATGACATGATACCTTCTCACTTGTCTGCGAGTTCTACTTCGATAGGACCAGAGGATATTCCTACTCCCATTCACATTCCTCCTCCCACTATCGAACCAACGGAGCCTTCGACCACCATTTTGTACCTATCATCATCCTTGAGAGATAGTTCACCTAACCTTCAACCTGCAGACACTCTCGGTTCCCCCTTAGTCAACCTTGGATCTGTTAACGTTGCGCATCTGAGCCCTTCTCCACAAGATGACCCGTCACACATCACTACCTCATCGGGTGATCCTTCTTCCTCCAGTCTTCCCATCTTCCAGTCCGATGAAGACATTATGGAAGCCATGACCAACCCTGACTTTCCGTGGGATGATATGCACCATCACGCATACTTCCTCCCACAGCAGTCCCATGACCAATATGCTGTGGAAACCAAAGACTTCATTCCCAATGCAGTCGATTGGTTCAAAAATCCCATCCCTGCACCTGATGCTTTCGAAGAAGGAAACATGGCCAATATCTCTCCTACCATTAAAATTGACATTTCATTCAAACCAGGAATCGAAGAATATGTCACCTTGGGCACCCAATGCACCCCGGAAGAAATTGAAGCTTACACCAAGCTTTTCAAATAATTCCGCGATATTTTCGCCTGGTCCTATTTTGAAATGCCCGGACTCGATCCCGCCATCGTCGAACACCATATCGACACATGGCCTGATGCCAAACCGGTCCGTCAAAAGTTGAGACCCATTCATCCTTCCAGACGTGACGCTATCAAAGCTGAAATCGATAAGCTCAAGTAGGCTGGTTTCATTTACCCCATTGAATACACCACTTGGGTATCCAACCCAGTTCCCGTTCTCAAGAAACAAGGCACCATCCATGTCTGCACGGACTTTCGCGACTTGAACCAAGCTTGTCCCAAAGACAACTTCCCCACACCGTTCATTGACCAAATCATTGACGAGTGTGCGGTGCATGAGGTTCTATCCTTTATGGATGGTTTCTCTGGATACAACCAAATTGCTATCCATCCTGCCGATCAACTCAAAACCGCGTTCATTAGTCCGTGGGGAACTTTTGCTTACCGGGTCATGCCTTTCGGCCTCAAAAACGCCGGCGCCACTTTTCAACAGGCCATGTCTTATTGTTTCCATGACTTAGCTCATATTATCCTTGCTTATTTAGACGACCTCACTGCACGTTCTAAGCATCGGGCGCAGCACCTACATGATCTGCGTACCATTTTTCTCCGATGTCGCAAGTATAATATCCGCCTTAACCCGTTGAAATGCGTCTTTTGCGTTCCCGCCAGCCGTCTCTTAGGCTTCATAGTGTCTAAGGATGGTATCACTCTTGACCCTTTGAAAGTTCAAGCCATTCTTGAACTTCCCATTCCGCGTACCCTACGCCAGCTCCAAAGTCTCCAAGGCAAAGCTAATTTTCTTCGTCGGTTCGTCCCTGACTATGCCACCACCGCACATGGGTTCCTTAGACTCCTCCGATCCAATATCCCATTTGTTTGGGATACCTATGCTCATGATTCTTTCGATGCCCTCAAGCAGGCTCTCACATCCGCTCCCTTGATCCGCCCTCCCGACTTTGATCGGGACTTCATCCTGTATATCTCCGCTTCCACCTATTCGGTCGCTGGAGTCCTTATCCAGGAAGATGACAATGGTATCGAGCATGTGATTTACTACGTCAGTAAGAACCTTGTAGGGCCTCCTGTTTCCTACTCATATGAAGAAAAATTAGCGCTGGCTGTCGTTTTCTCAGTCCAAAAACTTCGTCATTATATCCTCATGCGCTCCACCAAGGTCGTGACTAATTCCAACCCCATGCCTTTCCTATTGAGTCGTCGTATCCTCACTGGGAAGTACGCCCATTGGGTCGTTATCCTTCAGGAATTCGACCTCGAATTTGTCACACCAAAGAGTAAGAAAGGCTTAGCCCTCGCTGAGCTCATTTCTGAATTACCTACCGGATCGCACGACCCTCCAGTTAATGATGACTTTCCTGATGAACACTTATTTTCCATTACTTCCGACGACCCATGGTATGGCGATATTCTTACTTACTTGCGAACCCAAAAGTTCGCCCTCCACCTTGATCGTGAGGCTCGCCGACGTATCCGACACCAAGCTCCCCGATACCTCCTTATCGGCGACGACCTCTATCATCGTGGGGTTGTTACTGTCCTTCGTCATTGTCTCACACACGCTGAAGCTGAACAGGTCCTTAATGCCTGCCATAGCGGTGCTTGCGGTGGCCACCTCTCCGGTCTTGATACCGCCCAAAAATTCATGCGCGCTGGGTATTTTTGGCCTTCCCTCTTCAGTGATTGCATTGAGGCAGTCAAACACTGTCCCAATTGCCAACATTTCACCCCTAAGGCGCGAGCTCCCCCAGCTCCCCTCCATCCGGTCGTCTCCACTGGTCCCTTCTATAAATGGGCCATCGACTTTATGGAGTGTCGCCTGCCATCCACTGGTAACCACAAATATATCATCATGGCGGTCGACTATTTCACAAAATGGGCCGAGGCCATGCCAACATTTAACAACACGGCAGCTACTGCGGCCCTCTTTTTCTTTAACCACGTTATCGCTCGATTCGGGGTTCTGAAACAAATGGTCTCTGACCATGGCATACATTTTGAAGATGAGATATGGCGCGAGCTATCCTCACTGTTGGGTTTTGAGCACCAATATTCCTCCTCCTATTACCCCCAAGGTAATGGCCAAGTTGAAGCAGTCAACAAAATCCTCAAGACTATGCTTCAACGAACGGTGAATAAGCACAAAAATAACTGGCATCTTATGCTCTTCCCTGCTTTGTGGGCCTATCGAACTTATGTTAAAACCGCCACCGGGTTTACTCCTTTCCACCTCGTTTTTGGAGAGGAGGCAGTATTACCGATCGAGTGTGAAATTCCTTCCCTGCACCTGGCCGTTGAACTTCTCCCTGACACCCAACCTCTAGAACAACGACTTATCATGCTTGAGCGTGCCTCCAAAGACCGTCGTGTTGCCTTGCAAACCATGGAAGCGGCCAAGAAACGCACCAAAGCTCAGTATGACAGAAAAGTCCAGCCTCGTACTTTTCACGAAGGTGACCTTGTTCTAGTTTATGACCAGGCCCATGATGTCCTTGGTCATGGGAAGTTCAACTCATTATGGCTAGGCCCTTACATCATCAGTAAGGATCTCGGTAAGGGGGCATACCTCTTAGAGGATTTCGAAGGCAATCCCCTTCCTAATCCTCGCAATGCACTCTATCTCAAGAAATATTACCCTTAGCATTTCCCTTCTGAAATGCATGTTTTATTTTCTTTTAGATAGCCAACATCTTTTTTCATTTTTGTGATTTGCTACTTCACCCGGACCCATTTTTTCCAAGAAGGGTCACTTCACCTCCCCTTTAAATCAAATTTCCTCACTTACAACACTTGTACTGGGGGCACCACTTCGCCTCCATACTTTTCCATGTTCGTGTCAATTTTCGTCATGAGTTCCCACCTTGTACTCATGTTTTTCCTGGTCCCCCATTGGGCCTTTACTGTGTGGCAACACCATCGAGTCACCCTTGTTTATAGCATCCAAGTTGAGTCATCATCACATTCATGGAGTCTATCCCGAGTCCCTTTATACCCCGCTTTAGCCCTCCATCCTTCGTTGCTTGGTCTCTCTCTTGTGTCGCACATTATGGCCTTCAATCCCACTGTCCCCTATCCCTTATGATATTGCGTCAGTCGCTGCCATGCCATTCATGCCCTTTATGCTCTAACAAGGGAAGTCGTCCATTCGCTACTCAGTCCCTTCCATTTCACCATCATCATTAGTGTCAGTCTGTCCGTCGCTCTACTATTTTCTCTCGTGCCTTAGTTGAGGATCTCTTATTGCCTCACCTATGGCGGACCTCCTTCTGTCGACATTAGCTCATTCATTCTAGAAGCCAGGTCTAGAGGGCGGTGTACCTTGGTTCCAGCTTCCACTCTTGTTTGGTGCCTCGGATCAGGCAAAGGGATCTCTCATTACCCTTTGACTTGATTGTTTCTCCACTCCAGCTCCTTTCAGCATGATCGAGATCCGTATGCTTGATGGTTCAGTGATGCAGCAACAGCTATTGGTGATTCCCGGGTGTGTGTGAGATGTCTCAGCCCTCATGAGGGGGTGGCCCTGCAGTTAGCCCCCCACATGCCCGGATGACCTCTTCATTGCAGCCTTCGATGCAGCTCCATATATTTGATGATGTTGGCCTTAGCCGCTTGCAGCGCCTCTTTGATTTGCATGTATCAGTCAGATTTTGTGAGCCCTTCCCCGCTTATAGGGGGCATTTGGGTTGTATTTGTATCTCATGTACTCAGATATTATTGTATAAGTCCTGGCTGTTATCCCAGGCACAACATGTATGTGGGATTCCTCATTGTATTATTATCTGGCTCATGTTTATGCCAGTTGTACTTTATGGTTCGGTCCCTTGTTTACTGGACACACTATTCTTTTGTACTTTGTCTCGGCGAGCATAGGTATGCCTCCCCCGCCGCCTTTAGCATAGGTACCCTCTCATAAAAAGAGACATGTTGCACCTGCGAGTCTTGTCTCCTCGGGGTCTAGTTCTTTAGCACACTCGTCTACCTTACATTCCTCTCTCTGACTTTCCTCTTGATGTCTGGTGATTGAGTTCTTACAACGTACTTTGGTCATACGATTTGCTCCTAACACTCGCACGCTGGGGGGCAATCTGTTACACCATTTTTTGGTCATCTAACCTATTATCATTAGATGGACCCAAGTACACCATGTAAGACCAATTTTACCCTAAGTAAAATTGCTTTCACTATGTAAAATAACTTAACAAACCACATTTATTAGGTTGTTTATGGTCTAAACAGGAAACCCCAAAAGGAAATATTAAACAAACCTATATTTGTTTGATTTTCCTCATGGAATAATTAATTAAACCATAATTTAATTATTATCCCTAGTCATGTTTAACCCAAAACAAAGAAATTAATTAGATAAACCTTTATTTATCTTATTATTTTCTAGGAATAATTATTTAAATCTTATTTAGATAATATTCTTTGTTAAATATGACCAAATCACCCACAAATAATTAAATAAATCATTATTTATTTAATTATCCTTCAACCACTTCCTTAAAAAGATAAATAAATAATTTATTTATTTATTATTAACAAATAAAGGGATTTGACCCAAGTCAAATACTTTTTCCCTCCAACAAATATAATAAAATATTCCATAAAAGGTGGATCTAGATTTGGCTAACATTATTTTAATCATGCACCAAGATCTAGAATGACCCAATATTTTGTTATAAATAGGAGGGTTTTTCCTACCATTCTTCACCTTTTGTTGCCTATTAGATCACTCTAGATCTATACACTTGGTCACCTTTTTCCATTATTTGATGTGTGAGCTCCCTTTGAGTTCTATTCTTTGCATGGGTTTTTCTACACCAACAAGAGAGAGAGATTCTAGATCTGAAGTGCTGAGGACTTCCAAGAACCCATCCCACTGAGGAGAATTGGATACGCCTTCTTGTTTTCCTCCCAGGTGCCCTTAATACAAAAATTCTTTCAAAAATTGTTCTTGTCTTCTCTATTGGTATATGGAGCAAACCCTTATTTTTACTGCTTAATGTCTTTCTATGCATAGATCTGGTTTTTTGCAGCTCTTTTCTTGATCAACTAACTGCAGATCTGAAGATATTGGCAGCCACTTTTGTTGTTAGGGCTATTAGTTATGCGTAGCTAAAGTGGTCCTTTTTCGTACACTTCGACAAAGGATTCATACTAACACCAAGGAATACTTAGAAGTTGTATATTCCAAAAAATCCAAATTGTTCATTAATCCACTGAGAAACGCATTAGTAAAATATTTGGTGATTCTCTCTGAACACGTTTATTACAGAAAGATTAAATTAGAGGAACTATTTTTATTTTTCATTCTTCAGCCTTTTATAGCTTAAAGGAAAATTCAGGAGTACTAACGAATATTTCTCATTATGGGACTTTTCTGCTTCATGGCTATTGATTAAGTACTCCAAGCATGGCCATACCTCTCCATCTTCCATTGATTCGTAAGAGTTGATAGGATTCTGTCTGCCTTCCTTGTTTGTTGTCTTTCGGTAATTCGGTCAAAATTTTTGTTGTTTTGATTCCATATCAATAAAGGAAGTGAAAAATCATTTTTTACATTATCAAACACTCCCTTTATAACTAATCCATTATGTTGCACTTTTGCATTATTTTCCTTTACTTTATTTCTAAGATGAAGCCTTGAAGGGAAGATATACAAAAGTGCATCACAAATCATGGTAAATATGGGGGTGAAACATATCTTTTTATTGGCCCAAAATACTTCACTTTTTACCTTTCTCCAGGTCCTCATGCAAACAAATGGTTGAGGTGTAGCTGGGTCAAGGAATATGCAGGTTATACCTCTTCTTTGTAAAGTTTGAAGCCATGCCTCTATTTTATGTTTACAAATGCTGCATTGGTGTGCCCCCTTGGTAACTCATAATCATGATGATAGTCTTCAAGGGGGTACCAAATGAGGGGGAATCTATATTTTCATCTTATCCATGTAGGAACCATGTTCAAATTTAGGTTGCTGTGCAGAAGGAACCTGGAAGCAACAGCTTTGAAGTTCCGATAACCAAATGGCTTTCTATTATTCACACTATTTGTAGAGGCTAGCTATATTTGTTTAGCTATTGCTAATGATTATTCCTAAATGTCTTGGAATTATTCCCGCCCATTCTGCACAATATCTCCATGAATCGGTCCCAATTTGGATATCACTCCCTTCCGCTGCAAATTTATTATGTTGGGTAAACAGGTACGGGGCTTTCGTAGGTTCCCCTCTAACCCATAGGTCTAGGGCATGCTCTCTTTTATGAAATTTTTCTTAGCCTTAGCCCACTGATTTTGGTTTTTAGTAAAATATAGGAAGTCCTGGAACTAAAAATCCCCTATGAAGTGGCTGGGATTACTATCCTTGTCCTCCTCTAGAAATAAATTGTGTAAATATAATTCACACAAAAGATGTTGGACCTTCTCATCCTGCTCAGGGCAACAATGGAAAAATCCTCAATGGTTTTAAAAGTGGCGGACTTCCCTGCCCTGATAACCTTGAATTTCAACAATAAATACCATTCCACTAAAAATAAAGAATAGTTAGTGGCCCGTGCCCTGCAAGTTAATACATCTGAGTAAAGAGAGAAAATCATACTAGTTTTCTCTTTATCTTGCTCATGTGCTTTCTTCACTTTTGTCCTTTCTTCCCTGAGTTTGGAAAATGTTTCATCCTAAGTTGCATAAAGGTATTTAAACTGCTTTAGTATATTTTCCTGTAAGGTCACTACTTCCTTTCTAAACGGGGCCAATTCGTGTTGGACTTGAATTAATTCGTTGTGCAACTTCTTATTGGAAATTTGTTTTACTAGGGGAGTATAGGCAGGTGTCACTTCTGTTTGAGTCCCCTTAACTTCTGTAAGTTTCACATTAGTCTGCAGAGAGGCTTTATAAGTGTGTTCCAACTCCTTTTGTATGGAGGCTTCAACATCATTCATTAACTCCATCTGTACAGAAACTTCAGTGGTATCTATTAAATTGGTCTATACAGAGGCTTCAAATTTTTCCAGTAGGTCAGTATGTACAAAAATATTAACAGTATATACCATTTGGGAAACAAAATTTGTCTGGGTTCTCATGGTAGCCAATTTCTTCTCAGGCTTTTGAGCCTTGTTTGCATCTTTCTACTATTTCCTCAGATATTTTATCATTTTTCTCAATCTCTTGCACTTCCTGCTCATTTTCATGAACTTACTCTCAGCTGAATTTTTTTTTCGCACAGTTTTGGCAGGAGAAGGAGGAGCAGTGGGTTCAGTTTCAAAAATGGTTGTGCCATTTCTAAGGTTATCTATAATGGTGTTTTCTTTAGGTGCCGAAGAGTTTATATCAACATTAACATTCTAGCTAGGTGAAATATTATTTCCTTTAGGCATTAGGGGGACTGTTTCAATGCTTGTATTTTGTTCTAATAGAACAATGTCTCTTGACTGGTTTCTAGATTCAGTTGTTCCTTCTCTTCGGTCTTCCCTACTCATCCATTCATTATCAGAGGGCGATGAAACCCTTGAAACCTGCAATTCATCATGGTGAGGTAAGATTTCAATGTGGCTAGAGCTGCTAGCACTGGTAGACTAGTTCAACAAGTTCCCCTGCCCCTCAGATTGTTCATATGGGCTTCCAATCTCATGAGATGCTCTCATTTTCTCAATAAATTGAGCCATTTCTTATTCCTACCATTGTAGGTATATATTTTTAGGGCTTGAAGGTGGTGTATGGGATGGTCCCACCTCATCTGGAAATTTAGAGGTGTCTTTCCATAGTTGCAGCCTTTTGGACCATCTCTTCTTCCTTGGTTCTGATGTCAAAAGATGGGCTCTCTTCCCTCTTGCTCTCCTGGGTAAGTTTATTCTAGGGATTTCAATCTCTACTATGACAAGGTTTTCTTTAGGGGCAGGCAGGGAAGGATTAACAAAGTTGTCCCAATTTATCTGGTGTTTTTCTAGCTCATGAATGATGATCAATTTAATTATGCCATGGTGGTTGAAAACTGCTAGGGGGATTTTGGATTTTCTAATTAGAACAACAGTATTGTGAAATACAGTATTTAGAAAAAAATCCAAGTTAACTGAATATTTTCACTTGAGAACAACTAATAGTTTAAGTTGGCAGGACTTTACCACATCTTGGCATCTGTTTCATGTGATATATCTTTGAATGAACACTTCCAATTCTTGCCAGGGATGCTATAAGGATGTGGGATTAATACCCTTCCCTTTTCATTCTAATGGTTCGCCTGGGTCCTTGTATACTGAGATTGGTTCTTGTAGAAGGACATTATTTTCGGTCCATGTTTCTGCCTCTGTTGGTAATCCGGAGACCTCAGTGATGGTTTCCTTGGAAAATGGTATGATTCTTCCTTTAACTTTGGTGTGCCCTTCCCGCATGTTTCAAATAAAGTCAACTACTATCTCTGTGTTAAACCCCTGAGTATTTGTGGATATAGAATCTGGCCACCTTGCTAGAGAATGGTGTGAGCTGATTCTGAGACTTGGACAGTTGTGAGTTCATTGCAGAGAGAATTTCCCACCATGGCTAATGTATTATCCGAATTGGTTTCTTCTTCTGTCTGCCTCTCTTTCAGCCCTGTTGGTTAGAAAAAAACACTACATGCGTTTTTTCACATATATTATAAAAATGCAACCTCATATCGTAAATGCAATTATCTCTTAGTCCCATCAGTGTATATGAAGGGAGTTCTGTGGGTAATTTGCATTCTTATTCATTATGGATATTTGTACCCCCTTCATCAAAAGAAGGGCATCCACGACCTTAAGCTAAGGATAAATAGAAATATTGCAACAATCATGAATCCACGCGAGCAAGGGTTAGAAATTGGTAATTAGCACAATTGTACGATAGAAGGGTGTCCATGGCCTTCGAACTCAAGAAAAGAGGAAGTATTAGAACAATCATTACAACATACGAGGCAAAGGTTAGAAGTTAATAATCATCCCAGCTATACATTAGGTGGAAATGACCGAAGAAATGGAGAAAAGAAGAATGGAAATTATTATGGCAGGGCATCGTATTTTGATGGTATAGCATGACGGAAGCACGACAAATGACGGATTATGATTGGTGCCACCATCCCTTAATTCAAACATGAAAGTATCCTTCATTCATAGTTAATTATGCAAGTAGATGGTGATAACACTTATTCAAGTAGTGCATTTATATCATAAATGGATTATTACAAATTAAGGCATATAAAAGCAATTGGTTATTATTAGAAAAATAATTCCATACCACAAGTAGAGCCACTACTACCAACAAGCATTCTTAGCCTCGACAGGGTTGTTATTTTAACCTAGAAATGAGCTGGAATCCTCTATGTACAAGCAGACAATTTTCCTTTTTTATGGATAGATCACTATGCTGGCATGGTGGCCAGATAGTCAAAGTGCTAATCACTAGGATTGTAACAGATTGATGAGGGTGGCTCGTGATGAGACCTCCTATCCTTCAAGCAGTTTGAGTTGTCAAGAAGGTCACTATCCTAGTGTGTTGGCCATTATGGGCATGTCACCTGTTAAAACCTTATGACGATGGTAGGCTGGCTCATGATGAGACCCCCTATTCTCTCTCAAAAAAATTTCATGTAGACATAATATTTTCTTTTTGAAACGTAGGCATTTTTTTTGTTTTATGGAGAGACCACTGTGCTGGTGTGGTGGCCAGATAATCATAGTGCCAATCACGGGGATTGTAATAAAGTGATTAGGCTGACTCTTGATGAGACACCCTATCCTTCAAGCAGTTTGAGCTATCAAGAAGGTCAATACCATGGTGTTTTGGCAATTGTGGTCATGTCACCAATTAAACCCTTATGATCATGGTAGGCTAGGTTGGGATGAGACTCCCTATTCTCTCTTAAAAAATTGCACATAGATATAATATTTTCTTGTTCTTTATACATGAATGGAGGCTCATTAACTCAAGAGTTAGGGATGGTGTGATAATTAAAAATAATGCCAATAAAATTAATAGTCTTTATTCCTATATCCTATGTCAAGGAGAATTACTAATTGAAAGTGTAAAAAGATATACCAGCATAATACTATGAAAATGAATTGTGTGATAATATGTTTGAAAAAGGGATGCCCAACCCTTCATTGCATAGATAATACCATGTCAGCTTCCAGAATAAATATTTCCATCAAATTTTCAAAGGATTACCATATTAGTAATATCATTGCTTCTCTCCTCTTCAGGTGCCAATTCCCTTAAAAAATAGCTTTTATGGTGAGGGTGTGTAAAGCGGAGTGGATATTCAAAAAGATACCATCACAAAAAAAAAAATTGCTTAGAAAATAAATCATTTGTTCCATTTGATTGTACAGTAAAAATAAAATCACACAAAGAGATAGTCGTTCAATTGAATTGAACAACAGTTTTTCAATTTGATTGAGTAGTAGTTGTTCAATAGGATTGAACATTAGCTGTTCAAATATTTGAACTAGAAAATAAACACACAGAACACGGTCATGAATGGAATTGAACAACAATTATTCAATTCCCTTGAACAATAGTTGTTCAATTGGATTGAACAACAGTCGTTCAAAGGTTTCAACAGCAAAATAAACACAGAAAACACAACCGTTCAATGGAATTGAACAACAAATGTTCAATTCGATTGAACAATAGTGGTTCAATTGGATTGAAAAACAGTCATTCAAAGGTTTTAAAAGAAAAAAAAGAAACAAAAACATGATCGTTCAATTTAATTGAACAATAGCTATTCAATTTGATTGAACAACAACTATTCAATTGGATTGAACAACAGTCATTCAATTGGATTGAAAAATAGTCGTTCAATGGTTTGAACAGAAACAAAAACACATAAAACATGGTCATTCAATGGAATTGAACAACAAATGTTAAATTCAATTGAACATCAGCTATTTAATTGAATGGAATAGCAAACGTTAAAATGTTTGAACAACAAACAAAAAAGAAAGGATAAGAGAAAACAAATATAGCTGTGAGCATAAAGAAAATATGGAATGTACAAAAATAAAAAAAACTATAAATTGCAAGAGACATATGTAAAATATTTACTAGAAGAAATAGCACATTTTCATGAACTTAAAGCTGCGGGGCCATCACCCCCTGTAGCTAAAATTTGAATGGTGGGATCGTCACCTACCTGCTAGAAGAAAGAATCTTTTGTAAGTGGTTTATGATAGAGGTGCAGCCAGTGTCCATTGACTTAGGAGGTAAATCTAGACCCATATGTGGTAGTCAAGGTGATGGTACCATTCATCTATATGTCCTTAATTTAATATGGACCGAGACACCTTGTTTGTAACTTACCCAGGGAGTATTGGAATCTAGAGTCGTAGAGAAGTGCCCTATATCCTTTATGGAATGTATTCTTTTTTATTAGGTTGCCATGCCACTTAGCTCGTTGTTTTTGAATAGTTGCAATGCACTATAGAGCCAGTAGTTGTAATATTCCCAATTAGCCACTGCTACTTGGAATATTATAACTGCTCCATTTTTTAAATAATAAGTAGGGAAGACAATAAAACATATCCTAGTGTGAAAGGGGATTGGAGTAGGAGGACAGAATAAAGCCACTTGGTGTGAAATGAGGGCAAAGTAATGAGCTAGATATAGTTTACCAAGTCAACAGTGCTATCACAAAAGGAGGAAAATCTACTAGGGCATCACAGTTTTGAAAGGGGCATCTTCTCAAGGAAGTCACATCACCAATGAGTGGGGTCCGGGGTGGAAAAGCTCACCAAGGATAAGAAGGAGGATATAGAAGAAAAGGATTAATTCATTCATATTTTTTTGGTCTTATGACTGATTTCAAGCTTTATCTATTTAGCCAAAGTTGCAGCACTGTTTAGTGCAAAGAATTCTAATGCGGGAATTCTATCCTTGCCTTTGGTTTAGCTGATTGGGAGATCTAAGGAGGAGGTCTTCAGCTCAATTTTCATCATCTTCCTTGAGGTTATCTATTTTTCATAACATAAATCATAGCCACCTTTAGTAACTACGTCATTTATACAGTATCAGCAGCTGTTGGATGAAACCCTCTTGTTTTATGCTTGTTTCTGAGGAGGAGGTGTCTATTTCACTCCGGGAGGTCTATTGAGGGAGGCCTTGGGAAATTTTCTATATTATTTGTGTATTTCATATTAAATTTGGTATTTTATAATATATATTTTTTGGGTACAGTGTTATTTTCTACAGTGTTGTATCTTGTGTTGCTATTTTGGCAGAAACCCTTGTCGGGGTGCTTCGATGTGCTTGTAAAAGAGGTCAAACCTCTCATTTATGATTCTATGATGAATGAAATATATAGATATATGTTTTATTATATTTTCCTATATTTTTCATAATAAAAATAACATTTTTTCAGTCTCCTGCATTTCTATTTTATGAGGTAGTGGGATTGGGGTGCTTTTGAGCATATTTGAGCTGGGGAGATCTGTTTAATGTAGCTAGAATGATTTCTTTCTAATTCCATTTTATATTTAAGATAAATAAAACATATAAAATAGGATCCAAGTCCTGTTCAGTGTTTTTATTGCATGGTTTTCCTTATATAGCGTCCTCATTGAAGAAATTGCAGAAATTCCTCAAACGGAATATTACAGTGTTATCAAAGATCTGCTCTTGGCTCAGCTTGTGGGGGGAGATTTCTCTTCAGCATGGAGGAGGAAGACATTTCGAAACTCCTAATTCAAACCCTGTAGGACATTTCGATGGACCTCAAGGAGATGAGACATGAAGGGGATTCTATAGAGTTCTGCCATATGGCAAGCACCAACATTACAAATGGCATGGGGTATTCAGATGCATCAAAATGCTATACCATGCCTTAATTTATAACTGGGGGAGACAAGGGGGGAACTGTGGAATAATATTTTGAAGAATATGAACTCCAATCTCAAGGGTTCAAGGAGCACTTGAGCTTTCAGGAGTTTTGTCGGATCATGGATGGGAGGAGCACTAATCCTCATCAAAAGGAGGAGAAATTTATGCAGGGATAAACCCTACAGCGTAGTATGGTAGGGTTATTCTTGCCAAAATTTGATGGGATACCTAAGTGCACAGCAAAGGCTTGGGTGGAAAAGCTAGACACATACTTCCAGCTCAACAAGGTTTCTGAGATAGAAGCCATCAAGATAGCTGCGCTGCACCTAGAAGGGGAAGCTCAAGAATGGTGGTTTCATTGACTAACCACAATTTGGCATCATCATATCACTTCATACTTATCTTTAACAAATAATCTAATGGAGAGGGTTGATCCAAAAGATTCGGAAGCCCACTTTGCCAAGTTAACCAAGCTCAAGCAGGAGGGAGATCTTGAAGATTACATTGCTAAGCATTTGTAGCTTTCAGTGATGGTATCCAGCCTCACTATGAGAAGGAAGTTATGCATGTTTGTGAATGGGATTGCTGAACCATTACAAGGGTTTTTCAAATCTACTAAACCAACCACACTCCTTGAAGCTGTGGAGAAAGATAGAGATCTACAACACATCTTGCCCAGGGAAAGAACCTTTTTGTAGAAAGAGACTCACTCAAGGCCAAGGGAGACAATCCATGTTTAGGATTTGGAGGGATAATGTGTTACAGGAAGGACACATCATGTCAAGACCTTCTCCAAGAAGGGTGCCAGCACTGTACAATCCATGGAAGACTTTGCTCTAAGAGGGGGAGCTATTGCAGCGTTAAGAGGAGTCCCAAAGTATCTAACCTTGAGGGTAAGAGGTACTATCATGGGGCAAAGAGTTTTTGTATTGATAGATAGTGGAGCCACTCATAATTTTTTTGATGCACATCTGGTAGAAATGAGAGGAATCCACATGAAGGAGTTTGAGGGATTTTCAGTTTTGGTCCCAGGAGCTATTACCCTGCAATGTGCCATGTATGTTTCAGCACTAAACATTACTATGGGGACCTATACATTGATAGAACACTTCTTTGTGGTAGATATTCTAGACACCAATGTCATATTGGGAGTCCAGTGGTTAATCACTCTTGGGAGAGTTACCACTAACTGGAGGACCTTGGAGATGGAATGGACAGGTGGGAAGGATGGCCAACATCAAAAGATCAAGGGTATGAACACATACCCCCCTCAGGTTGTTTCAACACACGGGATGGAGGTAGATATACGTAGAGGGGATGTTGAATGGGTAGTGGACCTGCATATATCATAGGTGAAGGGAAAGGATTCACTAGTGCATCCAAATGTTTAGTCTCTCTTGGACCAGTATTCTACAGTATTTGGAGATATTCCACTAGGGAGACCTCCTGACCGAGGGTTTGAACACACCATTGAGTTGGAACAAGGGATCCAATAAGTAATCACTACTCCTTATAGGCACCCCAAGGCTTATAGGGATGAGATTGAGAGAGATATCCAAGAGCTATTAGCTCTGGGACACATCTGGCCTAGTACTAGTCCTTTTGCTTCCTCTGTGGGCTTTGTAAAGAAGAAAGATGGCACATTGAGGATGTGAATTGAATATCGGGCCTTTAACAATAATGCTATGAAGAACAGGTACCCTATACCTAGGATTGATTAACTCATGGATGATTTGAGGGGATCTAAATACTTCTCCAAGATTTATTTGAGATCCGAGTATCATCAAATCAAGGTGAGGGAGTAAGAGATCCCCGAGATAGCGTTCAGATGTCACTATGGGAACTTTGAGTTTTTGGTAATGCCCTTTGGATTGATCAATGCTCCAGCAGCTTTCCAATCCTGCATGAACCACATCTTATGTGGTCATTTGAGAAAGTTTTTATTGGTATTTTTTGATGATATTCTTATCTACAACTGCACTTGGGAGGAGCACTTGCAACATATCGAGACAATTTTACATATCTTCAAGGAGCAGCAATTCTATGCCAAGCTCTCCAAATGTGAATTTGGCCTCATAGAGATGTTGTATTTAGGGCACATCATAGGAGTGGATGGAGTGAGGATACATGAGGAGAAGATCCAGGCTATCACAGATTGGCCTGAACCCAGGACTGTTACAGAACTTAGAGGGTTTGTGGCCATATTCACTTATTATCGGAAGTTTGTGAAAGGATTTTCACAAATTGTAGCACTACTCACTAAATTGATAAATAAGGGAGCTTTCCATTGGGCACCTACAACGTAGAGGGATTTTGACAAGCTTAAAGAGGTAATGAGTAGTTTTCCTGTTTTGGTTTTGCTTGACTTTTCTCAACCTTTTGTGCTAGAATGTGATGAATCAGGTGAAGGTATTGGGGCAGTCTTGGTGCAAGGTTGGAATCCTATAGCCTTTTAGAGTAGGAAGTTGCTCCCTCATGAGAGGTTATACCCCATATATGATAAATAAATGTTGGCTATCATGCATGCAATAGCCAAATTCTGGCAGTACTTGGTGGGGAATAAGTTCAAGGTGAAGGCTGATCACAACAGTGTTAGATTCTTCCTTGAGCAGAGACAGCTCCAGGAGAGACAACATAAATGGGTGAGAAAACTCCAAGATTATGATTTTGACATAGAATATGTCAAGGGAAAGAACAATGTAGTAGCTGATGCACTATCTAGGTGGCCTACAACGTTGTCTTTGAGAGGCATGGACGCATATTGGAAAGCTCAAGTTTTAGTTGAGTATTCAAAATATGAGTTTGCATCTAAGATAATTGATGGGGTGTTATTCGATGAGAGATTTTGGGTGATGGATGAGGTCATCTATTGCCGAGACCAGATCTTCTTGGCTAAGAACTCCAAGCTCAAGGAGAAGATCTTATTTGCATCACATGATTCCCCATTTGCTGGGCATCAAGGTTTCACAAAGACCTATAGGGCTATCGGAGAGATATTCTCATGGAAGGGTCTCAAGGAGGATGTGCTCTGAAATGTCAGATAATGCACCACTTGTCAATAGAACAAGGGATAACACACTCACCTTGCTAGTTTATTGCAGCCACTACCTATTCCGGATGGGAAGTGGGAAAGTATCTCTATGGAATTCATCACCACCTTACTGATAGTGCAGGGTAAGGACTGTATCTTTGTTGGTGTTTATAGACTAACAAATTACTCTCATTTCTTTGCCATTTATACACATTATATTGCTTCATAGGTAGCTAAGCTCTTCTTCAGAGATGTATTTAGACTCCATGGTCTCCCAAGGACCATAGTGAGGGATCGGGATAGCCGCTTCATGGGTGGCTTTTCGTAGGAACTTTTCCAGTTAGTGGGGACTGATTTGACTCCAAGCATTATCTACCATCCCCAAACCGATGGATAGACTGGGATAGTGAACAGGTGACTAGTAGGCTACTTGAGGAACTATGTGCCAAGGCAGCAGAGAGCTTGGCTGCGTTCGCTCCACTTGGGAGGGTATTGTTACAACACTACTCACCATACTTCTATTGGCATGACTCCATTTTGAGCCTTATATGGGTATGAGGCACTCTCATTTGCTGATGTTATGTTTGGGGCAAGTAAAGCTCCAAGGGAAAATGAATGGATTCAGGAGAACCAAGACATACTCAGGTCACTCAAAGACAACATTGCCACTGCCCAGAACCAGTAGAAGATATATGCAGACCGTGCTCAGATATAAAGACAGTTTGAGGTAGACAGTTTGAGGTGGGAGATCTTGTATACCTACGTCTTCAGCCTTACAAACAGTCCACACTCAAGGATAAGGGAGTTTAGAATCTCAAACCATGTTTCTATGGGCCATATAGGGTGGTCAAATGTATCGGTAAGGTAGCATATGAGTTGGAGCTTCCTAAGGGGAGCAAGATCCACAATATCTTCCATGTCTCTTGCCTCGAGAAGGCCATTGGGAGGAATGTAGTTGCCAACATGGATATCCCCCCTATTGATGATAAGGGCCACTTAATTTTGCAGCTAGAAGCAATCTTAGACACAAGGAAGAGACAACTGAGAAACAGAGTCATCAAGGAATATCTGATTCGATGGAGGAATCTACCAAATGAGGATGCCACTTGGGAGGGAGAGAATATCTTGCAGCATCCTTCTTTACTATTTCTTGTGGGAAAGAAAATTTTGAGTGGGGAGGACTGTAATATTCCTAATTAGCCACTGCTACTTGGAATATTATAACTGCTCCATTTTTTAAATAATAAGTAGGGAAGAGAATAAAACATATCCCAGTGTGAAAGGGGATTCGAGTATGAGTAAAAAATAAAGACACTTTGGTGTGAAAGGAGGGCAAAGAAATGAACTATATCTAGTTGACCAAGTCAACAACACTTTCACAAAAGGAGGGAAAGCTACTAGGGTAGTGCAGTTTTGAAAGGGGCATCTTCTCAAGAAAGTCACATCACCAATGAGTGGGGTCCGGGGTGGAAAATATCACCAAGGATAAGAAGGAGGAGATAGCAGAAAAGGATTCATTCATTCATCCTTTTTTTGCCTTATGACTGATTGCAAGCTTCAACTATTTAGCCAGAGTTGTAGCACTATTTAGTGCTAAGAATTCTCATGTGGGAATTTTGTCCGTGCCTTTGGTTTAGCTGATTGGGAGATCTAAGGAGGAGGTCCTGAGCTCAATTTTCATCATTTTCATTAATTTTATCTATTATGCATCACATAAACTATAGTCACCTTCAGTAACTGCATCATTTCTGCAGTAGCAGTAGCAGCTGGGTGAAACCCTCTTGTTTTATGCTTGTTTCTGAGGAGGAGGTGTCTATTTCACTCCGGGAGGTCTATTGAGGGAGGGCTTGGGAAAATTTCTGTATTATTTGTATATTTCAGATTAAATTTGGCATTTTCTAATATATATTTTCTAGGTACAACATTATTTTCTGCAATGCTGTAACTTGTGTTGCTATTTTGCTGGAAACCCTTGCCAGGGTGCTCCGATGTGCTAGTAAAAGAGGTCAAAACTCTCATTTCTGATTCTATGATGAATGAAAGCTCTAGATATGTGTTTTATTATCTTTTTATATATTTTTCATAATAAAAATAATTTTTTTTCCATCTCCGGCATTTATATTTTATGAAGTAGTGGGATTGGGGTGCTTTTGAGCATACTTCAGCTAGGGAGATCTGTTTAGTGTAGCTAGAATGATTTCTTTCTAATTCCATTTTATATTTAAGCTACATACAGTATATAAAAGAGGATCCAAGTCCTATTCAATATTTTTATTGCATGTTTTTCCTTATATGGCGTCCTCATTGAAGAAATTGTAGAAATTCCTCAAAAGGAAAATTACAATAAGCATGTTTCATCGAACTCATTTATTTGCTAGAGTCTTCTAATATGGACCTCATTCAAATCCTGCGCAACTTCATGAGCTATTATTATAGTCTTTATTTCAATTTCTATAGGAAAAATCGGTTCCCTTCCAAATACCATATGGTATGGAGAATATCTAGTGGTGTTTCACCATGTTGTGCAGTAAGCCCACAAGGCCTCTAGTAGTCTAGTAGCCCAAGCTCGATGATTTTCTGAGACTATTTTAGTGAGAATTTCCTCAATGAATTTGTTGGTGCTTTCAACCTGTCCGTTCACCTGTGAGTGGTAGGGGGAGGTGACTCTATGGGTGATATGGTGGTTCTTTAGAGTGTTCGTAATTTTATTCGCCACAAAATGTGCACGTCCATCAGTTATCACTTCTCAGGGTAAGCCATATCACACAAATAGCTCAAAAGGAAAATTGATCACATGTTCTTCTATAGGTCCTGATAGGGCCACTATTTCTACCCACTTTGTTACGTAATTTGTGGCCACCAGTATGTAGGTATTCTGATTTGATGGCAGGTTGAATGGTCCAATGAATTCCAGTGCCCTTCATTTGAAAGGTTCCGCACTAAATGTAGTTGTAATGGCATTTCATCATATTGGCTAGGATGGTCCATTCTTTGGCAACTATCCCAGGCTTGGACATATTTCTTGGCATCTTTAAAAATTGTAGGCCAATAATAACCCATTTGCAATACTATGTGCCCCGTCCTACGATCTGCAAAATGGCCACCGCATGGCTCATCATGATAGGCCCTTAGGATATCATAAATCTCATCTTCTCATATGAATCTACGTATATGCATATCAGCTCCTGTATGAAAAAGATATCCGCCAATCTAGGAGAATCTAGCACTGCGTTGAACAATCAGCTTTTGTTTGTTTGATGTCAAGTCTCTTGGCATCTTTCCTACTACCAAAAAATTTGCTACATCTACGTACCATGGCGTTTTTAATGCTACAATGAACAAATTCTCATCAGGGAACTGATCGTCCATCACTAGTGGCTCATCTGACTTTGGAACTCTAAGCAGGAAATATGCAACTAAATTCTCCTTCCATGGGTTGTCTTTGATAGTTATGTCAAAATCCTGTAAAATAAACAACCAATGAGTCACTCTTCCATTTATAATAGGTTTATTGGCTAAATATCGAATGGCAGAGTGATCGGTATAGACGAATACTTGATAGCTATTTATATAATGTCTAAATTTATTAATAACATAAATGACAACCAAGAGCTCCTTTTCAATCACTGTATAGTTTAATTCGGCTGGAGTGAGATTATTGTTGATATAATAAATAATATAGGGCTTTTTATCTTCTTCTTGACTAAGAACTGCCTATATCACTTTGTTGGATGCATCTGAGAAAATGTGAAAGGGTAGCTCCCAGTTGGGGCCACATAAGATTAATGCAGTTGAGACCAGTTTCTTTATATCTGAAAAAAAATTTGTCACATTTATCATACCAATGGAATTCAAAATTTCTAGTTAATGAATACAAGAGCGCAAAAATTTGTGAGAAATTATTTATAAACCTATGGTAGTACCCTGCATACCCAAGGAAACTACGTACCTCTGTCTGAGTACAAGGTGTGCCTAATAAAATGATTAGCTCTATCCTTACTGGATCTACCTGTATTCTAGCTATAGAGATGTAATGCCTTAGGATTAACCCTTTGATCATCATCATCTGACATTTCTCATTGCTCAAACACAATCTGGTAGCAATAAATCATTCCAATACTTTTTCTAGTGTTTCGAGTGCTTGATTAAAATCATATCCATATGGGGTAAAGTCGTCCATGTAAATCTCAAGTCCTTCATTTATTAAATCAGAAAATATGCTGAGTATGGTTCTTTGAAATGTGGCAGGGGCATAGTATAACCTGAATGGTAATACCCTATAGGAAAATTTACCCCATGGGCAAGTAAAGGCCATTTTATCTTGGTCTTTAGGGGCTATCTGGATTTGATTGTAACCACTAAAACCATCAAGGAAAGAGAAGAACCGCTTTCCTTCTAATGTGTCAAGGACCTGATCAATGAAAGGGAGGGGGAAGTGGTCTTTCTATGTTTATTTATTCAATTCTCTGTAATCCACACAGATTCTCCACTTCCCATTTTTCTTAGGAATGAATACTAAAGGAGAGACCCATTTGCTATTTGAAATAGGATAAATCAAGTTTACATCTCGTATATTTTGCAACTCATCCTTTGCAATGTATTTTATATGCGGGTTTAACCTCTGCTGAAACTACCGAATAGGCCGAGCATCCTTGTCAATATAAATGTGATGTGTGCATAGCTGAGGATCTATACCCTTCACTTCTGGTTAGTCCCAAGCAAATGCTCCCTTATGTTTCTACAAAACCTTAATGAGCTTTTGCTATTGGTTACTATCTAGAATACCATTGATATTTAAAAATTTTCCTAGCTCAATTTCAATTGGCATGCTATTTTGAACAATAGTCATAGGCATGTGTTGATTATCAATGTCTTCCAAGGGGTCTTTCTGTGTTACATCATCAAGAACTTCCTTTAAAATTTGGCATTTTACTTTTTCAAAAGAATGTGGCTAATTCATCAAGTTATTAATTAAATCATATTCAGTTTCATCTTTTAATTCAAGTGCTTCAACTATTGTCAGTGGTGAGAAAATGTTTTGTTCGCAGTATGTATGTGGTTGTTTGTGAATATTTATAGTGGGAAGACTTGGTTTGGCAGGTGGGTATATCAAAATATTTTTTATGGAATCACCTCTAGCAATGGTCATGCTACCTACCCAGTAGCCTATGCAAGAATCGTCTATTACTAACCAAGATTGTCCCAATATCAGGGGGCATCCATCTAACCTACTTCTTGGGTTAATAAATAAAAAGTATGCCAGATACTCCCATGCGTCCACGGAAACTAGGATGTCCTGTAATATTCCTTCTAGTTTGATAACAGACCTGTTAACAAGTTCCAACAAGGAATATTTGTGTTCTAATGTTGTTATGCCTAACTTCTAACAAGAATTTGTGGTTAAGACGTTGGTAGCTTCCCCTAAGTCAACCAACATGTTCGGAAACTAGTGGCCAAAGATTTTTACAGTAACTATGGTGTTCCCTAGATCCTCATATTTTACTTGTCTTTCTTTACCCAAGAGTATCTCTAAAATTTCTCCCACCACATGAACAGCTGGTATGGCTTTTTCTTTCCTCACCTATTTTTTTTTGCACAACTCTTTAATTGTCTTGGCATAGATAGGAATGTCCTGTATAGATTGCAGAAGAGGAATTTTAATGAAAAGGTTTTTTAATTCCCCTAGGAGATAAAAATATGAAGAGACCAACTATTTAGGCAATGCTAATATCTCAGGGAATGAAGGGGAGGACATAATAAGGTTTTCAATGTATTTTTGGTCAACTATGTCCCTCCCCTCCTTTACCTCTGTTTCCATTATAGTTGATTGTCTAGGTGCTGTCATAATTCCAGACTCAAGTTTTGGCATGGTCGTATCTTCTTTAGGTGAAATCACATGTCCTGATCTCATCCTAAATTCATTGCATTGCTTATATTCAGTTTCAAGGTTTTAGTTTTCGAAAATCTGGATTAGCTGAACTGGTTTGTTATTGGGATTAGGATTGGGCTGTGCTAGGAGTTGAGTACGTATGATATGCTGAGGATTGTGTTGGATTGGATATGGATCTGGTAATGTAGGTTGATTCTGAGCTCCTATCTCCATCATTAGATTCATCATTCCCAGGGTTTGTTGCTAGTTTTGAGACCAATTTGTATTCTGAGAGGTGGAGGCAGGCCACTCGGACTGATGTGGATTATTTTGGTAGTAAGGAGGAGAACAAGGAAAATTGACCAATTTTTACCTAAAGAGGGTTGTGTTGGCCAAGGAGGCATGGAAAATTATTTTGATGGTTAGGTAGAAAAAGGTGATTGGGTCTGTAATGTTGTTGCAGGGTTTTGTTGATAAAATTGTGGAGAATGAAAGAACTGAGGCAGGTCTTGTGGCATACTTGGCCATGTTTTCCACTATCGACACTGATTCATTAGGTAGACTGGTTCTGTCTCTTCTTCCACCTCTTTTAAAACTACTTTTAACCTCAGAAGTGAAAGGAAATTGTCAGTTGCATGGTCCTTGGTAAAAATAGTGCATGTTTGGACCATGTATAATGGACATTCCCATTGGTTGTGCTTCTTCCGAAAACATGGACAAAAAACATCCAAATTTTTTTTTGCTATAGCTTGCTTTTGCTTGGCTTGTAGGATATCTAGCTATGTTGTCAGGGTGCCCAAAATATCAATTTTAAAATTTTCTAAGAGATTACTGAATTCTGCTCTGGTCACGTTGCAATTGGACTGTTTATAATTCCTTGTAACCGAGACTCGCCCAGTTGGCCTACTTTGCGTACTACCTCGAGAACACCTGATGCATAATGCAATAATGTCATAATATTTTTCTTGATAGATGTCCCATTTTCCCATTATATTTAGTGTTTTGACCCATTCTTACTTCATTCCCTTGATCATTATTTCTTTTAAGATATCTTTAGACAATCTAGTATATGGATATCTTTGCAAATTATATTGAAATCATTTAACATATTATTCTAATGTCTCATTGTCTCTTGCAAACATATTGAAGATTTAGTCTTTTATTTCTCGATTATATAAGTGGTCTTATATTTGTTAAGAAAGGATTTTTTCATTTGATCCTAACTATTAATGGTTCCTCCATCGAGTGCCATAAACCAACATAATGTTGTCCGTTTCAAACTAGAAGGAAATAGTTTTAGTTTCTGAGGGTCGGTTGTGTAGTCATATCCCCTACATAACACATCAAATTCAAATAAGAATGCATCCAAATCTTCCAAGGTCGGCCCATGGAAGGTGGGATCTTTTGTAATGGAATGGCTTTCATAGGGTAATTTGCGGCAGGATCAAGAATGGGATACTCCAGTGTTGATGTCTACCTCTGTTTTTGGTTGTTTTCCATTTGATAAAAATTATGCCAATAATCTTTAGGGATTTCTTGTTCTGGAGGAATAGTTTGAGTGGAATTAGGGAGTAGATTTGGAGGAAGCCTTACAACACCTCCTCGATCTGGGATACTCGACGTCTCTGTCTCAGTCACTCTCTCAGGGGATTCAGGATCTGGAGTTTTTACTTGCACTGCACTACTGGTTTCTCCCCCTCCTTCCTATAAATTTCAATAATTTTCCTCTCTTGAAGGGTTAGGACTTACGTGCTTGGAAATCTGAAGACTTTTCTCAGACCCTTCTATTTCACTATGAATCTCGGTGTGGGTTGCAGATGGTGAGGCTTCTGCCTGAGGGAATGTAGTAGGAATCTCAGTGGGAATGGTTATGGGTCCTATGGGTGCCTGGGATTCATCCTTCTTAATGATTTCATCTATATATGTTGTTCTTTCGAGCACCATCAATCCCTTCAGTTTTGTGGATTTAAGTGGGGGGTTTTGTTCTATATGTTTCTTCTTAGTCATAAAACAAGGAAACCTATCCTAGTAGCCTCTACAAAATTTCTCAGAAGTGGAGTGGAGAGCATGGGTTTTGCTGGATGGTACGTAGGTTCTTACCTCTCATTTTCAATACCCAATTCTTTCACATCAAAAGGAAAAAGAAATAAAGGAAATCACTCTTAAACACTCTTGCTGGGAAAGAAACCAAAATGTTGGGTCATAAAGGTGATTGTTTTAAATGTAACCTCAATGATCTTCATTAATCATCAATCTAGGGAAAGTATTGTTATTTCAAGAGTGTACGCGCAATATATTCAAGTGTCATCGGAGGTTGACTACTCTAAATTGTCATAAGGAATATTGTATAATTCTCAAAGTTCAATCAAATCAACTTGGAAGTGAATTACAAAATTCTTTGACCCTTCAAGGGAGATAACTCTATTTTAAGCCTATGCAAAAATAAATACTTAAGACTAAAAACGACAAACTTCAATTGAACAACATGCTTTGATGAATTGAACAACAACCTAAAAGAATTGAACAACAATTCTAATAAAGATGAATAATAATCAATTATTCTAGATTTTGCAATGGAATTCTCTTTTAATCAACTAATAACATCCTTCTAAATTAAACATCAACCAAACGCTCACAATGATGATGAAAAGATAAAATTCCAACTATATGAATAATTGAACAACAGTCATGTTAGAACTAACCTAACAATTGTAAAAGCATTGAATTCAGATAAAATAACATGAATGGTAAACTAGTCTATTGAAAAGGAAGATATAACATCTCATGCTCGCAATTAACCAATTCAAACGATATATTATGAAATGCAATGGATAACTTGGGAATGCAAATTCTATAAATAAACGTAAAGCACAGAAGTTGCAAAATAACCCCCAAGGCCGGGCCCAAAGCCACTAGAAGACTACTTCTAAGGAATATTCAGAAGTTTTCTATTCCAAAAATGCCATATTCTTCATTAATCCACTAAGAAACACATTAGTAAAAAAATTTATGATTCCATCCCAATACGTTTACTATAGAAAGATTAAATTACAAGAACTATTTTTCTTGTTCATTTTTCTCCCTTTTATATCATGAAGGAGAATTCAAGAGTACTAACATATCTTTCTCATTATGATACCCTGTTGCTTCGTGGATATCGATTGAGTACTCCAAGTGTGACCGTACCTCTCCATCTACCACCAATTAATAGGAGCCGATATGATTCCACCTACCTTCCTTGTTTACTGTATTTTGGTCATCTGGTTGACAATTTAGCTATTTTGCTTCCCTATCAATAAAGGTAGTGAGAAATCAATTTTTACATTATCAAACACTCCCTTTATCACTAATCCATTTTGCATCACTTTCGTATTATTTTCATTTATTATATTTCTAATATGAAGGGAAAATATATAAAAGTGCATGAAAAATTGTGGTAAAGATGGGGGTGAAACATACCTTTTTCTTGGCCCAACACCTTTGTCAATTTATCAACTAATACCATTATGGAGTCATTTTCTTTTTGTGTTTGAGGATATATTGTGATGAAGTCCCCAAAGGTCACCTTACACTTCCACTCTAGAATAGGTAAGGGGTTCAATAATCTTACTGGTTGTTGATGTTCTATTCTTCACTTGCTGACATTCTTGGCACCTATCCAAATTAAGTACTTCCCTTTTAATTCTAGGGTATAAGAACTCAATTTTCTGGGTTGTAATTAATTTATGGTACCCCAGATAACCTGCAAAAGGTTTCTTATTGTGCTCATCCATTATAAATCACTTTATTCCCTCCTAATATGGTATATAATGTATGCTTTTATAGGTTAGCAACCCATTTTTGTTGATTTCGTAATAAAAATTTTTATCTAGATCAGATTTAGCTTCCAATTTTTTATATATGTGCTTATAATTATGATATGCTAATGTTTCTTTTTTGACCTATTCCAATAGATTTGTTTCACTTTGACTGATAGAAATATCATATACCTTTTCTAAACTCTAAATTAGGTTTTTTCCCACCTTATTATCCTTTCCTTTTATGTGTTCAATATCGATGTTATATTCACTCAAAAAATACAACCACCTAGATTTCTCAACATTCATATCATATTGGTAGAAAATGTATTTTAGACTCACATCATTCATTATTAAAGTTATTTTTATTCCAATCAAATAATTCTTCAACATTTTTGGGGCATGAATTACTACTTCTAACTTTAAGTTATAGACTATGTAATTTTTATCATGTTCTTTTAATTTTCAAGAATCATAAGCCATAATACCCACCTCTAACGTAAGAACACCTCATAGAACTTCAAGGCATGCATATGTACACACTTCAAAGTCCTTTTATGCATATTTTATTTTGAGCATTAAAGCAAATACAAGTAGTCATTCGATATTTTCAAAGCTTTCCTCACAATCTTGTGTCCATAATAATTTTATCCCTTTCTTCTGGAAAAAAGGTTATATGACATGCCATCTTTTAAAATACCTATATAAATGTGTGGTATTAAATAAATATCCCCATGAATGATCTTATATCAGTGACATCCTTTGGTACCGACCAACCAAGCATGGCCTTTATTTTCTTGGAATCCATTGCTTTCCATTATTTTCAAATCACGTGACCCAAATATTCTATCTTATCCTTAAAAAAATCACATTTACTATAATATCCCAAATGAGGGATTTTCTGCTCCATCGGGAATATCTTAAGATATTCCATTTTCCTTCTTCAGTGAGCTAATGCAAGTCCATTTCAGAGATTCACTGATGGGGAATTTATAGGATATGACTCCTTCCAAAGAAGGGATAAATCCCGAGGCTAGTTGGCCATTCTCAGACTGTGCCTATGGATATGCAACATTTCACCTCGGGAATTTCTGCTACAGCTGCCCATGAGGACGCTGTATAAGGAATTTTCCACCTAAATAAGGCTATCTAATGCTAGGATGCCCTATAAAAATTCTAATATAACTCCCCTGTAGAAAATGAGCTTAATGAAATTATTCTAGTTGGGTTATACAAACCTCCCCAAACTAGATCTCTAATACAATGCTCAAAGAAAGAGCTTACAACAATACGCAAAACATAAGTCTAGAACTATGCAAATATGAATGTACCATAAGAGGGTAAATATCACAACCATCATATTATTATTATATCAGCAATATAATACATAAATATCAAGAGGAATAGAGCCCTCAAGCATTAGAACCAATCTCCAATGAATAGACAATGAAATGCCGAAGTAGCTGCAGCTACACAGACATGTCGGAAAACCATAACTACATAGTATCTATCAGAGATACAGCTGATAAAATGATGATAGAGCTGAATTAATACAAATAAATGGCCAAATATGATAAAATGGGTTGAATATATGATTTCTAGCCAATCTCGGGGAGATTGCTAGAAATGTCGGATAGAATACAAAAGTGACAAAATAGTTGTCACTGAAACTGAAACCAAATGAATATGAGTTTGTGGCTGATCATAAATGATGATGCCCTCCTTTGATAATTCCCTCAAGGAAAAAGGGGCTGATCCCCTTAATCTCAAAAGCACTCCTCCTGATGAGTACAAGAACCCCTCACAACACTGTCCTCATGGAATAACGCAGATTCTCCAAGTGACTGCGTAGTGGGAGTTGGTGAATGAGTGGCCTGATGCCACAGATCTGAAATATGTTCCAAGGGCTCTCTCTACAACTCCTCCAAATAAGAAATCCATCCACCTCTGAAAAATGCAAGTAGGGAAGAACTCAATGAGTTCCTCTGCTGCTACCCCAACTACATGTCAACCTGCTACAGGAAAATGCTGCAACTGAAGGAGTAAGCTTGGCCAAATGCTGGAATGAGGAAATGTAGCTCAAAAAATATCCTCCCATGAGGAATAGGTGTGAGATCTCCGCCGGGAACACCCCCATTGCTCAAGAGCACTGCAATCCTGCTAAACATCCCAGATATGCAAGTCCTTGGCCTCACCACAAAATGTCTGAATCAAATAATAATCCAAATGAGCTACTCCTTCATTCTTATAATAAAATGAACTCTTTTCCACCATAGGTCCCAAAATTAGGTTTTTCATTCACTTTTGAATGCTTTCCCTCCAAAAGATGCATTGTCTTCTCATGCAAGCCAACCCTCTAAGGCAGCACTGTTGACTTGGTCAAAGATGGCCAACTCAAGGTGATCCTTATCATGTCCACACCATTAGGTGTTTATTTCAGCTTCTTGTTTATCCTCCTTTCACACAAGGAGTAATATTTCTTCATATAAAGGGGGCTAAGGTGTCTCCTTCACCATTTTATTAAATAAAAATAAAATGTGTAACTATAATATTCCATTTTACCTTGAGGCTAAAATTGGGAATATTACATTTACTAAATATCTCATATAACTGGTTTTATTGAATGGTTTGTAATTCTATTTCAAAATTTTTTTTGTGTTCCTCCAACATCTTACAATATACTAGTATACCATTGTTAGTATGAATCTTGATTCGAGGTTTACGAAAAAAATACCATTTTAGTTATGCATAAAAAATAGCCCTAACAGCAGAAATCACTGCTAATATCTTCAGATCTGCAATTAGATGACCATGAAAAATGTTGCAAAAACCTAGATCTATGCATTAGAAGAAATTAAATAGTAGAAAAATAAGATTCACTCCATAGATCCAATAGACAAGACAAGAATATATCCAATGAAACTTTTATTAATGGCACCTGGGAGGAAAACACAAGAGGGTGTTCCATGTTCTTCTCAATGGGATGGGTTCTTGTAAGTCCTCAACACTTTAGATTTAGAATTCCACTCTCTTGATGGTGTAGAAAACCTAGACAAAAATGGAAAAATATGGCTATGATAGTGGATCAATAGCCATACCAAGAGTTGAGATCCAGAGTGATCTTTAGGCAACAAAAGGTGACAAATGAATGGGAAAACCCTTGCATTTATAACAAAATATTGAGTTAGTCTAGAGATTGGTGCATAATTAAAATATTATTAACCAAATCTAGATCCAACTTTTGTGGAATATTTTATTATATTTGTTGGAAGGAAAAGGAATTTGACTTGAGTCGAATCCCTTTATTTGTAAATAATAAATAAATAAATGATTTATTTATCATTTTAAGGATGTGATTAAGTAATAATAAATAAATAAATGATTTATTTATCATTTTAAGGATATGGTTGAGTAATAATCAAACAAATAATGATTTATTTAATTATTTAAGGGTGAATTAGTCATATTTAACAAAGAATATTATTTAAATAAGATTTAAACAATTATTCTCTAGAAAATAGTAGGATAAATAATGATTTATCTAATTAATTTCCTTGTTTTGGGTTAAATATAACTAGAAATATTAATTAAACTACTGTTTAACTAATTATTCCTTGAGGAAAATAAAACAAATGTATATTTGTTTAATATTTCCTTATGGGGTTTCCTGTTTAGACCATAAACAACTTAATAAAGGTGATTTACTAAGTTATTTTCATAGTGAAAGAAATTTTTCTTGGGGTAAAATTGGTCTTACTTGGTGTACCTGGGTCCATATAATAATAATGGATTAGATGACCAAAAAATGGTGTAGCAACCATCTATGAAAAATTAAACAAATTTATCCAAAATCCTATTGAACATGCTAATCCTTAAGCACATAAAAGTGGAAAGTTCATTCATAAGCCTAAAAGGTGACACTGTTGTGAAACCAACTCCAAAAATAGAAGAAAAGAGATATCAACGCCTTAGAAATAAGCCAATTTGAGGGGGAAAACTCCAATACATTACATGAATTAACAATTCTTCCATGATACAAATTACAAAACCTCCTTTCTATATATAAGAGTCCATGGGGCCACTATGTAATCCTAGTGGGGCCACAATGTAATCCTAGCCGACCTAACAATAATAATTTAAGGGCACAATAATAACAATATCGGGGTTATAGGGGTACAATAATAACAATAAGGGGGTTACGCTAACAAGAATAAGGGACTATACTAGTAATATAGGGACCTAACATGCCCCTCTCCTTCAAAAAAGTGTTGTCCTCAATGCTTGAGTAGCTCTAGGTGCTTCTGTATAAAATTTTCATCCTCCCATGTAGAATCTTCGGTGGGTAAGTTCTTCCAATTGATGAGATAATCTGAAATTGATCGATTTTGTAGCTGTCGAGTTCTTGTTTCCATGACCGCTTTAGGTTCCAATAGGATTTTTCCTTCCTCATCAAGTTCTAGAAATATTGTTTGAACTGGAACGTTTTAACCTATAACCTTGTTTAAGCATGAAACATGGAAAACTGGATGCACTCGTGAAGAAGTAGGAAGCTCCAATTTTTATGCCATAGTACCAATCTTTTGCAACACCTTGTAAGGACCATAGTACTTTGGTGATAATTTATTATCCTTCTTAGCTTGCTTGAAGGACATTTGTTTGTATGGTTGTAGCCGTAAAAATACCCAATCTCCTACATCAAAACTTCTCTCGCTACGATGTTGATCTGCCTGTTGTTTCATTCGATTTTGTGCCAAATTCAGGTTATCCTTTAAGAGTTGGAGAACTTCTTGCTGATGCTCGATGTGATCTTCCACTGCTCGAACCTTCGAATTTTCCCTTAAAGATGATGTGATCGATGGTGGATGATATCCATAAAGTGCCATAAATGGGGTCATTTTTGCTGCAGTATGGAAGGAAGTGTTATACCACCATTCAGCGAGAGGTAACCACTTGACCCATTGTGTTTGTTTATCAAATACAAAACAACGAAGATATCCTTCAAACATTTATTTACTATCTCAGTTTGACCATCAGATTGAGGATGATAAGATGAGCTATGAGCTAATTGAGTACCCAAACAAGAAAATAACTCCGTCCAAAAATTTCCAGTAAAAATGGGATCTCTGTCGCTCACAATAACCCTTAGGCTTCCATGTAGCTTTTGAATTCTATCCATAAATGTAGTAGCAACTGTACTTGCTTTAAATGGATGAGATAATGCACAAAAGTGTGCATACTTGGTAAGTCTATCAACCACCACCATGATGACACTCTTTCCTTCGGACTTAGGTAAACCTGTGATAAAATCCATTGAAATCTCCTCCCAACGTTGACTTGGAATGGATAAAGGTTGTAGAAGTCCTGGGGTCTTAATTGTCTCAACTTTATTCTGCTGGAAAACCAAACATTCTGCCACAAAATTTTGAATATCACATTTAAGGCTATCCCAAAAAAATTCTTTCTTCACCCTGTGGTAAGTTTTTAGAAATCCTGAGTGTCCTCCTAAAGGAGAAGTGTGCAATTCCAGAAGAATCTTTTGTTTTAGTTGGGAATTCTTACAAAGATATAAGCGATCTTTGTACCATAAGGAATGATTTTTCCAACTAAATGTATCAGATGTACTAGGATCTTGCTGCAACTTTTGAATGAGTGTCCATACATCTTTTTCCTTCTTCCATTCATCTCTTGCTTCGGTTATCCAATCTGGTTGGATAATAGAAATGGCACAAAGCAATGCTTCCACCTCTTCATTCTTTCTAGAGAGTGCATCTGCAACAACATTAAGCTTTCCTTTTTTGTAGATTATTTCAAAGTCATAACCCAACATCTTTGTGACCCATTTTTGCTGCTCTTCTGAAGACAGTCTTTGTTCCAAAAAGTGTTTAAGACTATCATGATCATTTTTTACCTTGAAGTGTCTTCCCATTAGGTAAGTTCGCCATTTCTTTAGTGCATGCAGTATTGCTAACATTTCCTTCTCATAAATAGGTTTTTTTAAATACTTTCCTTTGATTGGACAAATTTCAAAAGCAATGGGTCTTCCTTCCTGCATTAAAACTGCAACAATTCCATTTCCTGAGGCATCACATTCCACAATAAAGGTTTTTGTGAAGTCTGGCGTAGCTAAGACCGGTGCTAGGCACATTGCCTCTTTAAGATGTTCAAAGGCCTTAGTTGCTTCAGGAGTCCATGAAAATGCATGTTTCTTCAATAATGTTGTTAGAGGTGTTTCTATTCTCCCATAATTTTTAACAAATTTGCGATAATACCCTGTTAATCCGAGAAATACTCGCAACTACTTTATGGTTGTGGGGACTTTCCATTCCTTAATGGCTTTAATTTTGTTAGGGTCTACCTTAACACCCTCGTGAGATACAATATGACCCAGATATTCCACCTCTTGTACTCCAAAGAAACTTTTGGATGTTTTTTCATATAATTGTTTCTCCTGCAATAGTTTGAGCACCCTGTCAACATGTTCAACATGATCCTTCCAAGACCTGCTGTAGATTAGTACATCATCAAAAAATACTAGCACAAATTTTCTAAGGAAGGGTTTGAAAATGGAATTCATCAACCCTTGAAATGTAGAAGGTGCATTGGTAAGGCCAAAAGGCATGACCAAAAATTCATAATTACCCTCATGAGTTTGAAATGTTGTTTTTGGAATATCTTCAGTCTTCATTCTAATTTGATGATATCCTGAACGAAGATCCAACTTGGTAAAATAAATTGCTCCATGTAATTCATCCAATAATTCATCACTCACAGGAATGGGAAATTTGTCTTTAATGGTGAGCTTATTGAGCTCCCTATAATCCGGACACATTCGCCATGATCCATCCTTCTTGTGTACCAATACTACAGGAGCAGAGAAAGAACTTTGATTAGGTTGAATTATACCCGCCTCTAACATTTCTGCAATCATACGTTCAATTTCGCTCTTTTGGAAGTAAGGATATCTATAAGGCTTGATGTTTGGAGGAACACTTCCTGGAATCAAATGAATAGCATGATCATGATAATGAATAGGTGGGAGTCCTTTGGGAGTTTCAAACACCTTGGAATGATTGTCCAAGACTTGTTGGAGATCTGCAAAAATAGATGATTTTGATGTTGGAACTTCTAGTGAGCATAATTGTGCAATTACGCCTCGTTGTTCTTTCTTTAGAATATTTTTCATGACATTAGATCTTATTATCTTTCCCGGCTTCCCTGCAATACCCCGTAATTCGAATTCCTTTCCTTCTGAAAAAAATTTCAAGAAAAGTTCTTGAAAATTAAAAGCTACCGTCCCCAAAGATTGTAACCATTGTACTCCTAGTACAACATCAGCACCTCCCATAGGAATGGAAAGCATTGGATTATTCAATACATATTCCCCCATGGTTAGCTTGATATTATGGCATTTTCCAGAGCAATTTATAGTTCCTCCATTTGCAACCATCACTTGACATTCTGGTGTTGGGTATAGGAAACAATTCAATTCCTTGGCTACCTTACAATGAATAAAATTATGGGTACTACCCTAATCAATCAACACTATTACCTTTTTCTTCTTGATATGTCCTTCTATCTTGAGAGTTTGAGGAGTGGTAATTCCTGCCAATGCATTACATGATATGGTAGGACTCATTTCTTCCTCTTCTAGGGTTGGTTCCTGGTGTATATCCTCTTCTTGTTCATTTTCTTCTTCCTTTTCACAATCTATGTAAAATAATTTCTTCTCAGCACACTTATGACCTTTAGTGTATTTGCTATCACAACTGTAGCAAAGCCCTTTTGCTCTTTTTTCTTCCAATTGTTGTGGTGTCAACCTTGTAGGTTGTGGAAATCTAGGAGTAGCAACACTTCCATATTTATAGAAGTGAGTGGTAGGCTTCCTTGTCGCCATAATTTTACATTCAATTTTTATTGCCAACCTGAATGCCTTCTCCAATGAATCAGGTTCCAAAATGAGAACTTAATGTTGGATTTTATCCTTTAAAGTACCTATGAAGAGATCAATCCTGTGTTCCTCTGGAATATCAGTTAACCTTATATTCAATTTTTGGAAGTCCTCAATGTGCTCCCTCACTGAACACTTTTGTTTGATATTTATCAATTGGTTAAAAATAGTGTTGCTCTTTGTATCCTCACAATGTGCCATCATTTCCTCCATAAAAATTGACCAAGTGACAATTTTTTTACGGGAGAAAAGATATCGATACCATACAATTGTATTTTGTTCTAAATGTGAAGTTGCAATGCATACCTTTTGTGTGTTTTGCACATTATTGAGATCAAAATATTACTCCATCTATAGTATCTATGTTACAGGATCCTTTCCATCAAACTTCCTCATATCCATGTTTGGAATATGGTGGTTCTTCAATCCAACATTATATTTTATGAAATAACAATTAACATTTCTTTTGTTCTCATCATGATTTTGCTCTACTATCTTTTCACCATTACGAATCATTTCTTGTATCAACTTTGTCAAACCTTTGATGTCTTCTTTTAGATCATTCTTCATGTTTTCCATGTTGTCTTTCATTTTTTCTTCCATGTCATCCATCTTAGCTTCCACGCCATCCATCTTAAATTCCACACCTTTCTTCAAACCATCCATCTTTTCTTCCATGCCTTTCTTCAAAACTTCCATTTCATTTTTTGCTGCTCTTTGCGAGAGCGAAATTTGGTGCACTTGCTCTTGTAATTTTGATAGTTCATGTTGCATTTCTTCATCTTCATGAGTCATAGTAGAGTATTCTAAGGGCTTAACGGGTGTTGAATTATTTTTAGGAGGAATTTTCAGAACCCAATACTAAAATATATACTCAATAGGCCCTTGGAATCACTTCAAATTGATTTTTCAAACAAACGTTATGCAATTTTAAAAACCAAATACACACCTTTATTTTTTATTTTGAGGAGCTTGATATTTAAACTGAATTATATTTGTGGTTTCAGATGTTCAATATCTGAAATTTGGCACTAATTTAGTCCTCTGAATTCTCATTCGAATGGCATAGGTCTGACCTGATTTGGATTCTTCAAGGAAAATTATGTCCAATCTCCATCAATGACCTAATTATGGACTGGTTCAGTAGAGCGAAATTGTATGACTTGCCACATGTCACTGTTTGCTCCTTTGGCTCTGAAATTTATAGACAAGAAAATAATGTCCATGTAATTCTAGTCACTTCTTATAGAATTCCATTCTCATGCTCATAGAGAGAGTTATGAAGCATTTCCCATGATCACCTCTTTGAGATGAAATTTAGGAGTCTGAAAAAGACCTAACTTCCATATATCATATCTCCAGAAATATTGTGAACCAAGCTCTGAAATTTTGCGATGATGTTCCTTAGGATTTTGGATTTGATCTATAAATAATTCAACTTCTGAAACTTTGTCTAACAAAATTTATAGCGGAAATTATAATATGACTGTTTTAAGTGAAATTCAAGAGCCTACAAAAATCCCTAACTTCCGCAGATCATATCTCCAAAAATATTGCAAAAAAAGCTCTAACATTTTGCGAAAATGTTCCTCAGGATTTTGGCTTTGCACTCTAAACATTTCTTCTTCTGAACCTTCATAGAAACAAAATTATATAAAAAATTCCACGATGACCTGTTTGGAGCAGCGAAACCCTAGAATCGAAAGCTCTGATACCAAATGTTGTGAAACCAGCTCCAAAAATAGAAGAAAAGAGATATAAATGCCTTATAAATAAGCCACTTCAAGGGTAAAACCTCCAATACATTACATGAATGAAAAATTCTTGGATGATACAAATTAAAAAACCTCCTTTCTATATATAGGAGTCCATGGGGCCACTATGTAATCCTAGTGGGGCCACAATGTAATCCTAGCCGACCTAACAATAATAATTTAAGGGCACAATAATAACAATATGGGTGTTATAGGGGTATAATAATAACAATAAGGGGGTTACACTAACAACAATAAAGGACTATACTAGTAATATAGGGACCTAACAGACACTATGAATTCATGTTTTCCATATCGGGTTCAAAACATTGTTTTCAGTATTTATTCTTCCCTGATTCTCTATTGTTGATACTCAAATCAAAGCTCTATCTTGGAGAATATAATTCTCCCTTAACCTATTTGAAAATATCATCAATACAGAGAAAATGGTGTTATTCAGGTAAATCCTCTCTGCGAACAAAGACAATCCCTCTAGCCCTAGAATGGGACTAGAAATAAAGATACATGATAGAGTGTTGATTCAAAATTTTGGAATGAAAAGAGGAAATGGTAGATCAACCTACCTAGAGTCCAATGATGTCATCGTTGTTGTAGTGGTGGTGGCCTCTCGCTCCTGTCTCAACAAGTCACTATCCTTTCGTAGTCATGCTCGGATACCTGCACATAGAACAAAAACATGAACATCATACAACATAACAATTTCACTCATAACTGCTAGACAGTCAAAGAGGGTAAGAATATTGCATTAAACATCTAACATAATACAAAATGGGAATCAAACAATAGTGACATGTATGTATTGATAGAATGAAGAGTTACAACCAATGCTTTGATGTCGTAGTCTCCTCTAGTGGGGTTTAGTCAGAGCACGTCTCTGATGCTCGTCAGGGAATTTGGACGAGATGAAGGCATGGACTCAAGCTCTCTCAACGTAATTCCTTATTATTCTATCTCCCCAGTATTCTTCTATAGTATGTTTAATTCTCCAAGTTCAGCTTCTTCAGCTCTTCAGCTAGCTTGTGCAAAGAGAGATAACTTCTTTCTATAGAGGAAAAAGAGGAGGTTAGGATCCCTAAAATGGTGGGAGGGAGGCCTATCCTTTTGGGAGTTCCCATAAGAGGTGGAAACCATATACTAAAGGAGGGATTCTATGGTTTTTTAGCTCAACCACTCCTAATGACTCATCCTCGAGGTGGTTGGAGTGGAATCTCCGCCTCTATTTTAAAAAAAAATTCCATAAACAAATTGGCGTGGGTGGTAAACTGGGACAAATTGCCAGCTGGAATGGGGCCCAGTGTTAATCTTCCTCTTTGGTGCGAGGGCATAACTGACTATCTGCGCCAATGCAAAAACAATGGTTTTTGAGTCTCTGCTCAGGGAATTGTCAACAGAAGGAATATTACTCTCATGTAAAGGGATACAATGATGGTCTTTGCAAGGCATGACACTACTTATTGATCATGGACATGACCCTCCAATGGGTGAGATGGGGATTATAGGGATAGCGAAAAAATGATGTGTAACAAATTCCCTGTAAAGCATGATATCCGAGGGAGAGGGAGGGGTGAAATGTTTTATGAGAATGTGTTTGAAACAAAAAGCGTTGTCGAAAAACCTGCAATTACGAATACAACTTATATCTCTGCTACATGAACATGTGGTATGGGTGCAACCATCCATAATAGAGTATATATATATATATATAAAAACTAGAATATGAGGTATGGATGCAACCATCCAGCAGTAAGGATCAAAAAATAGACTAAGGTATGGTCACAACCATCTAATCAAAAGAGTCATGTAAATAAGTCATGATAATCCATCAAAATCAACAACCTGGATTTTATCAGACAAAATTCAGGGTCATGCGTTCCATCTTGACCTGAACAAGTACAAATTCAATAATTTGAATATATGAGCTGAAGTCGAACATGCAAGAATATCACTTGATTACGAGCCAATGATGAAAGTTGTTAACAAGCATGAGAGAAACCGCCAATAATGACAATGGCTCTCAAGTTACAACTGGTACAATCCACGGAATGTGAATAGTGATCTGGCATTGAAAATTCATAGAATCACTCGATCGAAGGCCAATGATGTGGACCTTACATCAAATGTGAAGAAATTTTCATTGAGGCATCCTGGCTACAAGGTACCAGAAGGGAGTCTCTAGATCAAATTCCTAGATAAATACGAGATAGAGGAATATGACGATGAACCATTACCAATAGAGAATCAGAGGGAGGTTGAAAAATCCATAGGAAAACTTCTCTTGAACTATCAGCACCACAACACTAGATTTGGCAGTATTTGACATCAAAGGATCTGAGGTCATGATGATGTGGCAAAGAGTAGATGAGAGGTCAAAAGAGATTACCAAAACCTATGGAGGAAAAAATGATGAAATGAGATGTCCCGAACTAGACACGAATGCAGACAAGCACCATGTTGAAGAGCGACATACTTCCAACATAAATAAAACTTGGTTCCATTTTTCCCCCACCATTTCTGGTGAGTATCCCAATTATTTTTTAAAACAAGCTTGAAGGGGATAGCATATTCTTGTGCTGTAAGCTTTTCCTTCAGAAAAATCCAACCTAGTAAATTTTATCAGCCCTAGGAAGGAGGAATTCGAGTAACATCATGGCAATGAAATCCGATGTCTAACAAAGGGATAACTCGACATCCTTTCATGTTTAGAGAGTTTGAAAAGAAGGCAGAAAATAAAACATCATCATGGCCCTTTTCGTAAATAGTCTCTCAGATCTGAAAAGGTAGAAAACAATATTTGAAAGAACCTCTTAGCCGCGATAAGATAAGGTATTCATTTTTCGTAAATAATATATTCCAGCCCGAAAAAGGGGTAAACGTATACTGGGTAGATATCTCTTCGTAGCCATTTATCAAGTTTGAAACCACAAGAGTGTTGAAAATCTTTTCAATTTTAGAGAGTCATAAAAGAGCTGAAAGATGACTCCAGTAGTGACTTTTTCGTGTTTTTATCGACTCCAAAAAAGTATAAAATTTAACTCGTTACTCCAACACTATGTCCTGAAAACATGTTGTTGCACAAGAGACATGTGTAAAACCCATTTCTCGAAAATAATATAACAAAATAATCGAAAAACATGTCTTAAAACCTAATTAGGGTTGTAAAAAGTTATAAAATGCCAAAAATGGTAAAAAATAACTACCTTTCACTTTTTACCTCTTGTGGAGAAATAGTTACCCATTTATAGTGTGATTTTGTAGTAACGATAGCGAACAATCCAGTAGACCAATCTCAAATCCGTCAGTTCCAAGTAAGAGCTGAGATCTCTCCCTTCATTTTAAGTCATTTCTTACTACCTACAACTTCCAATTTTGAATTATGGGGGAGGAAATGTGAATATTAGGGCATGGAGGTTGGCGTGGGTTTCGAGCATGGAGTCATGCCAATCGCCCAATTTTATACACTAGGGCACGCCAATGGAATAAACCATTTTTTGTAAAAAATGCAAGTCAAATACCCCAATTATTCACAAATCAAAGCTTCAAAAATGGCTAATACTATTCATATGAATGTGTTTGTAGGTAGAAAGCGAAAAAATGGTGATCAAATGGAAATAACGGGAACATGGCGAAGAGGATGAGATTTCCATGGGGAATGAGAGATGCATGGAAGCTATCATAGACCATGGAATGAAGAATTTCTTCTTGACACCATGTCTCCATGCTCAACCAGAGCTGCTACAGTAATTCATCATCATATGGGATGAGGATCAGGACAATTTTATCCTTCGAGATCACGAACTTGAGATTGATGTTTCTGATATCTAATTTATCACAAGATTGTCACAAAGGGGAGGACCACTGATCCTAACCGGCACCCAACCTTGCATGGATAGAATATCCATGGTGATTGAAAGGGTATTTCCAAGGGCACGGAAGGGATCAGAGAGTGGGAAAGTCGATATCTAGACTATCCCAGACTTGGCACTAAAGGTAATGCTACATGCCATCACACGAGCTACATGATCGAAAACACCACGTGAAGCAACAAAAAAATAGTTTCTTCTTGCTGTAGACTGCTTGAAACCTACCATATATAACTGGGTAGAGGCCGTGACAATAAACATGAAACACTAGCTAAAAAAATGCAAGAATACCAAATTGAAGCAATTCGTCTATGGTTCTATCCTAGTATCGTTCTTTCTAGAACGACTACCAATTTTTCAACATCAGGAGGTCAGAGTCCCAATACCACCACTGAGACAACCACGAAGGGTCCGATGAACGAATTTGATGCCAAGGGTAGGGGTTAGTCAATAGATGTCCTGGAGACTGGAGTTCTTTGATTGGCTCCGCCGACAGTTGATCATCATGGAGGACTGGCCCTACTCTGATACAAATTTTACTAGTGATCTGGACCTCCCACTCCTAGAGGGAGAGGATTGGGATGAAAATTTGGGTAAGACTCATTTTTTATTTTCATGAGTGTTATGATTTTTTATTTTTATTTTTTAAACTATGTATGTTCTGAAATTAAATCCATGTATTTGTAGATGTTCGCCCAGAGAGACCCACGAGCATGTCTCTGATAGCGAGGAAAATTCCTTGTGATTTTGACCCTCATGGCAAGGGAGGTGAGGAAGAGGAGCTCATGCGCAACCTATAGGGGATCACACGTGGAGTCCCAGATTATGCACGATTCAATGATGTTCCTCATGCCTATGAGAGACATACTATCGGGGTGCCAAGCTGTATTCACCACTTGCTGAGGAGGCTTGTACGGGTAGTGACATGCTACCATGAGCATCATGCCGATTAGACATCTAAGCTTTATATTTGCATATTTTGAGAGACATGGTGTCTTAGGATGTAACAGAAACACAAATATTTTTTGAATGTATGATGCACACTGATGCAAACACGCGATATACATATATATATATATATATATATATATATATATATATAAACATTTATTTTCCTATATGGATATTTTTCACATGATGATGATTTTACAAACTACACAAATGTTTGTCTAACACAATGTTAGCCACTATATTAGTTAATGCATTCATTTGTCTGGGAATACGTTGATATGCGATAAAATGAAAATGTATCTCCAACAAACAAATACGTAAATAAAATCTCAAGATGTATGGGTTTCTAATCGAATAATGACCATTGAGTTGTAGAACAACAAGCTATGAATCTAGATTTACAAGCAATGCACGTATGCCGAGATTGATCACCTTAGTTAATAGTTCAAGGACAACACTATATTCAGCGACAATATTTGTAGTTCATCCTAGATAAATACCTTGTAGTTCTATCAACTCACCAGCAGGAACATAGATTACCCAGGCTACTGAAGATAAATTCCTGGTAGTACGGGAAGCACCATTCGTGAAACCGACATAAGGGGTAATGAACATCTGCACAAATAAGAAAGACCCAAATAAGAAAGAAAATTCTTGCGGAGCACACCAAATCAAAACATGTACAAAAATGAAAAAAACACCTGAATACACAAATCATGCATGAATGACTCATGCATAATACTTTTTGAGATACAACCCATTTCTGGGTTGTTCTAATTGATGACCTTCGTAATCAATGAGCTCATTGGCCCCATTCCGTAGTACACGTTTAACAATGTAAGGCCCATGACACATGGGTTGAAATTTACCTACCCCTAGCTTATCATGAGCTTGTTCATATAGGAGGACGAGATCTCCTTCAAAAAAAGAACGGGGGGAAAATGATTGGTTAAAATGAGCTTTGACCTGATTTGTTTTGTGCTACAATAACCAGAGTAGCAAAGCAGCGGGTTTCATCAAAACTTTCTAGATAAAGGAGACGCTCTTCTTCTGGTGAAGTGTTTGGTACTAATTCAACAGCCAAATTGAGCGAAGGTATTTCACATTCATTCAAAAGAGTAGCTTCTAGACCATAAACCAACTGAAAAGGGGTGAATCCGGTTGCACTCTTAACTAAGGTTCAGTATGCCCAAAGAGTTGAAAATAAAATTAGATGCAAATTTGATTTGTGGATCCCAATCATACGTTGAAGAATAGTAACAAGAACTTTGTTCACGTCTTCAACTTGGCCATTGGCCTAAGGATAGTATGGCATTGAGCTGTCGTGACACAGACCCAACTTGGAATTCAACTCAGCCACCATGTAATGCCAAAAGTGGGAACCATTATCGGTAGCAATGGCTTGAGGGACACCAAACCTAGAAATGATGTGATTAAATATGAATTGAGCACCTATCTTACTGTCAGCGGCAAGTGTAGGCATTTATTCAACCCATTTGGTGAAGTAGTCCACAATTATGATAATATAAGCATGCCCCCCATTCGAGTGAGGTTTACATGTTAGAAAATCGATGCCCCACTTCGTAAAGGGAACAATGGTAATGATAGGATGAAGAGGTACAGGCAGTGCACACATCTTACTTTGATAAATCTGGCAATCATGACATTTATGAACTGCGACAATGAATTCTTTGAAGATAGAAGGAAAGAAATAACCAACACGAAGAATCTTTTGTGTAGTGGCATAACCAGACATGTGAACACCATAGGGGCCACTGTGACAATCATTGAGGACTTTCTCATCTTCCTCGAGGGTCAATCATCGACGGATAATGGAATCCACTCCGACAAGATAGAGGTTATCCCTGAATATACGATAAGGTTGTGACTGATAACGGATGCGTCAACAGACATCCTTCGTCAACTCAGATTTGAAAGTAGAAGTTTGGAGATAAATGATGATATCAATGTACCATGGATTGAGGGTGCTAATCAAGATAAGTGTATCATCTGGAATTTATTCCTTAGAACGAGACAAAGGAGAGTCTGAAAGGAGGGAACAAGTCAAGTCATCAAAGATTAGTGACTTCTTCGACTTGGCAATAGTAAATTCCAAATTGAAATCTTGGAGGATGAAAATCCACTTTCAGTATTTCCCCCCTAGAAATTGTCGAGACAATATATAGGTCATGGGGTTGCAATCGGAAATCACAGTCACTATATGCAAAAGAATATAATGACGAAAATGTTGAACTTCTTGAACCGCAACTAACGCTAACTTCTAGACATGTGCATAGAACATCTCACGGTCGAGAAGGTTATGAGGCAAGTAATAGATAACATGCTCATTACCATCATCTTCATATTGTACTAGAACCATGGCAATCGTGCTGAAAGCAGCGGCTAAATAAAGGGAAAAGTCACGATGATAGTTAGGAGGATGCAATAGAGGAGCATTGACAAGCAATGTCTTCAGGGCCTCAAAAGACTTTTGAGCAATCTCATCCCAATAGAATGGGACACCCTACTTTAATAATCGCGTGTATCCTCTAGCCACTTCTACATAATTAGGTATAAAACGACATAAAAAATTAGCCTTACCTTGCAAACTCTACAACTGATGTAATGAGGAGGGAGAGGGGAGATTGATAATAGCCTCAACCTTGAGTGGATTAAGGCATATTCCATATTTTGACAGAATAAACCCTAAGAGTCTACCAGAATCAATGCAGAAGACACACTTGTGTGGATTAAGCTGAATATTGTAATGTTGACAACGAAGAAAAATCTAATGAATATTGTTAGGATGGTGCATGCGCTTAGTTGAATGAGCGGGAAGGTCATCCAAATAAGGCTGAATGATGTGACCAATATCATGAAAATCATATGAAATTGCTCGCTGAAACGTAGCCCAAACATTCTTTAAGACAAAAGAGAGATTCTTATATGCGAAATTACCCTAAGCACAGATAAAGGTAGTCTTATGTTGATTAGTCGGGAGAATGTTAATCTGATTCTAACTAGAAAAACTGTCCATTAGGGAAAAGATCTCACTCCCGGCATAGTCATCAATGATTTGATCGATAAAGGGAGTAGGATAATTATCCTTGGGACAAGCTCGATTAATATCATGATAATCAACATAGGCACGAATATTTCCCTGATTCTTATCTACAGGAACAATATTAGAGACCCATTCTGTCAAAGGAATCGGATAAAAAAAACTAGCTCTAAGAAGTTTTTCAACTTCACCTTTAATGGCGACAACTTTTCTAGGGTGCATCGGACGAAAACGCTGGTGAACAAGTTTCAAGCCAGGGTAAGTAGGTATTTCATGCACCACTATACTAGGATCAATGCCGGGCATTTCTTCATAGGACCATGCAAAGACATCACGGAACTCGCGAAAAAGGCTAGTATAAACTTGTACTTCATTGGAAGAACAAGTGACCCCGAAATGGATTTTCTCGACAATTCTTGGTTTAATGGAAATTTCAATAGGTTTCATTTGTGTAATATTACTCAATTTACCTTCCATAAAGATGTCATGTGTCAAAATGGGCAATTGAAGTGGAGAAGGAACCTAAGATGCAAAACACTCGAGACAAGTAGACATGGCCACGAGGCCAGGTATAAATGAGGAACTATGATGACCATCATCCCATGGCAGATCCTCAAGAGACATGGTTTCCACGATGGCTTCATCGAAGGGAAACATTGCTTTCAAAGGATCAGGAAAATCTGAATCACCAAGCTAGGCGTATTGAGAATAAATGTCAAGGGTGATGCTCAAAGGAGCACAATGAGAGGATGGAGGTCTCGAAGAAGAGATGATTTCATGATAATCAATCTCAATTGGAATCAAAGGTATCAAATATATGAAGGAATAAATCTGTTCAGGGGAATGAATAATCCATGGGTCATCAGACCGAGAGATCGTATGAATCTGAAGAGTATTTGGTGGAGGAAGAGGAAAAATACCCATGAGGGCAGGATCTTTAGAAGGACCTAGCCCTACACTCTCTTATGGAGTAGGAATCTGATCCACATATGGAATGTTGTTCTCAAAAGAAGAGATGAAGAAAAACCATTGATCAACAATAACAATGTTTCCTTCATGTGGAACTTTCAAAACACAAAAGGGAGTGGACAGAACCATAACATGGCATGAGTCCAACTGCGACCGAGGAGAAGATTATAATTGAGTTTAGCGTCAATAACTTCGACCTCGACATTGACTGTCCTCCCTTTCAAAGTAATCGGTAAACTAGCAAGAACACCTAAAGTTTTTCATTCTCTTCCGTCAAATGTTTCTAGGGAATTTGGTGATGAATTCAAGGTTGGAGAACCAATAACTTTCCAACACAAAGATGACACGACAAAGGTTGATGCACCTTCATCAAAAACTTCTTGATGGATGTCAATACCATTAACAACAACTTGAATAATGAGCGCAATATGATGTGGAAGTCGTGGAATGAAATTCTCTAGATCGAAAGCAATAAGGATAGTATCGACAGGATCAATCCCACCAATCATAGATAACAAATCTCCTCGCCGCGACAGAAAAATATGAAGTACTTCTAATGCAGACATCGTGGATGGTGCCTGAGCCAAATACTCAACAATATTGTAATGGTGAGTGACATGGGCATTGGGATTATAAGAAGACTTTCGGATAACACCTTTGGAAGGTGGTCTCACAATGGATTCAACATTTAGCCTTTCAATTTCAAGAGGGCCAGTAACAAACAGAGGAGGAGGACCATCAGGGAGCTCCTTCCCCATGGTCTGATGAGATCTAGTGTAATATTTTGACCGAGTAGCAATAGAAACGGCTGCAGAACCATTCAGCATGAACACCTGAGAGCCAAAGGGGTTAAAGGATTGAGGTTTCTCTACCGTCTGAGTCTACTGAGATGGGAAAGGTTCTTCAAGAATGGACAGAGTTTGCTGGGTGCCTTTGAGTAAGCTGCTCACCTCGAATCATCTAGGACAGTATTTGGTGAATTTCTCATCCTCACAAATCAAACAGGGGTAATTCAGTTTGCATTGAGAACCATCGCAAGCATGAGGTTTCTAAGAATCCTGTTTTGGGGTATCGATTTTGGCCTTACCTTTACCCTTATTTTTACCTTTAGAAGAATTATCTGTAGGATTGGCCTGAATGGAATTAACTTCTGCGGGTTTACCAGAATTCAAAGTAGATTGAGAAGAAAAATTATTGGAAGAAGCAGACTTTGGCTTCCTAGTGTTTGAAGATGAAGACTTCTGAGAAGTCCGAGAAATAGAACCAATAATACCATCAACGGATGGAGTCGCTAGTGGTTTATAAGTTCCAGGTCGGGGAGCATCAAGCAAGATATCATATAATCTGCTAGACTAAGAGTACACAAGATCAAGGTAGTGGGCATAAGAAATGTCTTGTTCCTCGATTACACATGCCCCCATAGCTATTTCTTTGGCAATCTGATTGAAAAAGGAGGTGGTGAACCAATGAGTTAGAAGCTGATCAGGAATTTCAAATTTTATCATGCGACGACGACGTCACCACTCATGAATATGATCCAAGATATGAGTAGATTGGTCCTATTTCAATAACATGAGGAGGTGCATCCTAGTGTCATAGTGGACTGGTAATTGGAAATGCATAAGGAATTCCATGGCTAAAGAATTGAAATCTTGGAAGACGCCATGAGATAGCTCAATGTACCACTTTGCAGTGGCACCAGTAAGAGTTCACAGGAAAAGACAGAGTCTAATAGAATCCTCAACCCAAGGGTTAGAGGAACACCACAAATGGTAAGCCATAACATGTGCTTGGGGGTCTTCACGAGATTTTCCCTCAAATTTGTGACAATCACCAAGAATCTTGGTTGGAACCGAAGGCCAATATGGGTTATGAAGAATGGGATAGTTCATAAACTTTGACACATCAGGTAATTCCAACATAGAAAGAAAGGGTAATTGAGAGTTGAAAGTCATCAGATGTCTTTGATAAGGACATGCATCTAAATTCCACCCAATCCGACTGGGATTCTATCCCCATACATTCTATCTCAAAGGATTCGGATCATAGGGATTAGAAGCAGGATAATTTGGTTGATATTGGGGTTGAGGACTAGGATACTGAGTCGGAGTAGACCACTGAGGTCCTTGCTGAGCAGCATATGGAGTCTGCTGTGGAATGTAAGCATGGATTTGAGGTTGATGATATACAAGTTGATTTTGAGGGTAAGGAACCTAGGGCGCACTATATACTAGTTGATATGAAACTTGAGGGTAGTAAGTGCCTTGCGGTTGAGTAGGCAGACCCGGATGAGTAGGTTGACAAGGTTGTTGAGCGAGTAAACCTAGCTTACTATAAACAGGTAGAAATAGTTGTTGGAATGATGGAACTGGTTGAGGAGCAGGTTGAATCAGTTGTTGTCGGGTTCAACCGAGTACTAAGGGCCACCGAGTTGGCCTTGTGGGAAAGTTTGGCCCGATGGTTGTGATCGACCAAGTTGTCCCTAATGACTAGGTTGACCTGAAGAAGGACCATAGGGTTGTCTTGGTTGCACAACATTTTGGCCATACTAAACATGTGACTATGGTTGTAGTGAAGCAGGTTGTGCCTGTGGTGGGTAGATTTTACCCCCAGGTGCATAATATGATCCTGGTTGATTCGAAGGTTGACCAAAAAGGCCAGAGGGTTGTCCATGTTGGACCAAAGGTTGGCCTTGTGGACCGTATGGTTGTCCATGTGGACCAGAGGCTGGGCCCTACTGAGATAAAGATTGTCCCACAAAGGGTTTTCCTTATAAGCTAGAGGGTTTCACAGGCAAGGTAGGTCAAAGATGAGAAACAGTCTGATAAGGATCAATAGGAGGAAAATAGACTGGATTACCATACTCATCATAATGATGCAGATATAATTATACGGGATTACCAATAGCATCGTAGTGATGGAATCGAGGATTACCAAGAGATTTAAGGGGTTGAGAACCCTGAGAACTCTGATGTTGAAAAACCAACATATATTATTCAAAAGTAAGACCGCCAGGAATCACAGGAGTAGTGGAAAATACACTACAAGCAGGTGGGGCCTCCATGGCACTTGATTGTGATATACTAGGACCGAGATTAATAGGCCATGCTGGATTGAGGAAAATAGACCTGCGAGTGTGAAAAGATCCTGACGAATGATAGGTAACAGCTGGTGTGGATGAAGCCACACAGACCGTCGGTTGGCCTAGAACAGACGTAACAGTAACCGATGAACCAGGTGTCAAAAGTGATAGTCCTAACGAAGGGAGGACCAAAATCTGAGGAGGAGTTACTATACTAGATTGCACAACACCAGACATAATCTAACTCAAGGACCTATATCCAAGTGGAAGTGATACCGATGGTGGAGAAGACTAAGTAGAAACATGAGGGACATCTTTCGAAAAAAGCTGATATTCTCCTTTAGAAACAAGCATTCCTTCACTACTAACAGGATTATACAAATCCATGTCTGAATCCACCGTAAGGTATTTGAAAAGACTATGGGGACTAGGAGGCACAACAACAACAAAAAATGGTGAGCCCAACATAAGAGGAGGAAAATCTCCTTCTTCCCCAAAACAAGACCAAGCACCAGAAGGAGGCCAATTGAATTCAACTGGCTCTTCAAGAGGAGATCGAGTAGCAAGAGGTAGGAAATAAGGGAGAATAGGCTGTGAAAAATGGGCTGACTTAGTGGATTGAGGGGTTTCAAAAGAAACGTCTAGGAAAGAACTACCACTAGGAGGTAGTGAGGATGACGAAACTGGTGGTTTCGCCACCATGACAGTATATCAAACAGAAAGGAAAAAAGAGAACCAATAGAAGAATCCAAGATCAAAACCAAGGAAAAACAACAGGCCAAGTAATAAAACTTTAAGGGGCATGTGATCGTAGGTGCTTAAGTTTATGACACTAAAACCAGATTTTACTGTTTCATTTTTAAGGAGTCGAGAAACAGGCAGAAGTTGACTGTAGTCACTTTCAATTTTAAACAAGCGTGAAAGGACAAGTTCTCGACGATATCTTCTCTTTTTAAAAGAGTCATGAAAAGATCAAAATGACTACTTTTGAATGCTAAGCAAGATGGTATACTAGGTTTTCGTGAACTGCCATATACACCTTGGTGATCAAATGAAAGAGAAATGACCAAGGACTTGAGATACATGCAGGTAGTCACCCCAAATTTTGTGTTAGGTTTAGTTACAAGGCAGCAGACTTAGCTTCCTATGGATAAAATGATTGCAACGTAGAGGTGTCTCCCTTTATATACTTGATGGTACAGGGAGCACAAGTTCGTACTAGTGCTATCTAAAGCCAGATGGAAAACGATAGCTACCAGGTTTTAAGATGCCGGAACATGTCTCTGGCCTAGACCACTAAAATATTTCATTATGTTTCAATGCTTCCTTAGGTTAATTAAATGAATTTTAAAGTTGGTCTTGGATTATGTTTCAATTTTAAGGCCCTATTGAATTTAGATCACAAAATTCCTAAATGCAAGCTATATGCAAATTAACATCATTTCCAATTCAATGAATGCTAGTTACGAGAAGGATAGAGATCTTTCAAAAAAAATAAAACAATGAAAGTATGCAAAGAAATCCACTAATGCATCTAACAGAATCAAATGAAAATGAAACTCTTTCCTAGACAATCAGTCGCTAGTTATGCAAAAGAAAATTTCACTTTCGGTGCAAAAAAAATAATGCAAAATATGTTTTTTTTTTTCAATGAAAAGAAGTACATGATGCACTAATTACATGAAAACAAACACTAGCTTAAGTTCTGTGTAGGAATTGAAATTGAATGACTTAATAAAATGCAAAAGAAACACAAGAAAGCACTCAAACTAATGTCACAATCTTCCAAACCAAGAGAAAGTTTTCAAAATGACCGAAAACAAACAATGTAATCTATGCTTGGAGTGATAAGGAGAAGAATCAATTGAGAAATGAAATGACTCTGCAACCAAAGAAATCACTCAAAAAATATCAAGAAAACTAAGTGCAATCGATCTAGAATTGAGACTGGCAACAATCAAAATGACTTGGTTCCCAGACATAAGGATCAGTGTACCAAACCCTTAGAAACCCTAAGGCTTCAATTCACACTGATAAAAATATGGACAAATGACTGAGAAAAAGCAAGTCGACGACATTCAAAACAATCTGAAATGCATAATTACACATAAAAGCAACCCAGAAGCAAGCACAATCGACCAAAAGAGTCACTAAGGAGGTCAAATCAAATCCTATAGGATTCGGTGTGACTGTAAGGCTGTAATCCATGCCATACAGGGGTTGCTGTGACTACAAAAAGAGAAACCTATGCCAATTGGCATGACTGTTCAGAGAAAAAATGAACCAAGCCAAATAACTATGCGAAAAAGAGGAAAAACCAAAACCTAATGAGCAGAGGTCAATCTTGACACTCTGGAGCTAAACAAAGGATGTAAATTAAGAAAGAAAACCAGGAAAGGCAAATAAGCAAATCAATGATTGAAATTGACCCAACAAGATGAAACGACAAACTTACATTGATCCCCAACAGGAGTTTCCAATTTGTTATGCAGGTAAATCCTCTCTACAAACAAAAACAATCCTTCTAGCCCCAGAGTGGGTCTAGAAACAAAGAGACATGCTAGAGTGTTGATTCGTAATTGTTGAATGAAAAGAGGACATGGTAGATCGACCTACCTTGAGTCCAATGCTGTCATCGTTGCTGTGGTGGTGGTGGCCTCTCGCTCCTGTCTCGACAAGTCACGATCCTTTCGTAGTCATGCTCGGATACCTACACATATAATAAAACAAGAACAACATACAACATAATAATTTCACTCATAGCTACTAGCTAGTCGAAGAGGGCTAATCATATTGCATTAAACATCTAACATGATACAAAATGGGAACCACACAATAGTCACGTGTATGTATTGATAAAAGGAAGAGTTACAACAAATGCTTTGATGTTGCAGTCTCCTCCAGCGGGGTTCAATTGGAGCGTGTCTTAGATGATCATCAGGGAATTTGGACAAGATAAAGGCATGGACTCAAGCTCTCTCAAAAGACATGGAATCAATCTCTCTCAACGTAATTACTTATTTTTCTATCTCTCTAATATTCTGCTATAGTATGTCTAATTCTCCAAGTTCATGTTCTTCATTTGTTCAGCTAGCTTGTTCAAAGAGAGATAGCTTGCTTTTATAGAGGAAAAAGGAGGAGGTTAGGATCCCTAGAAAGGTGGCAAGGAGGCCTATCCTTTAGGGAGTTCCCATAAGAGGTGGAAACCATAAACTAAAGGAGGGATTCGATGGTTTTTCAATTCAACCACTCCCAAAGACTCATCCTTGAGGTGGTTGGAGTGGAATCTCCACCTCTATTTTTAAAAAAAATTCCATAAAAAGCTTGGCGCAAGTGGAAAACTCGGACAGAGCGCCAACTGGTGTGGGGCCTAGTGTTAATCTTTCTCTTCGGTGCGAGGGCACAACTGACTACTTGTGCCAACGCAGAAACAAGGGTTTTGAGTCTCTGCTTAGGGAATTGCTGACAGAAGGAATATTACTCTCATGTAAATGGATACAATGATGGTCTTTGGAAGGCATGACACTGCTTATTGATCACGGAGATGACTCTCCAATGGGCGAGATGGGGATTGCAGGGACAATGAAATTTTTTTGTGTAGCAAGGGTTCTGATTTTTAACTCTTACTTATTCAAATAGTGATAGTCAATGCATGGCCTAGATGCTCCATATTTATTTTTAATGAAAAGGATTGGTGTACCCCTTGGAGATATATTGGGTCTAATATCCCCTTTTCTCAACAATTCATGCAATTGAATTTTCAATTCCATAAATTTTGTTACAGTCATTCAGTTAGTGGATTTGGATACTGGTGCTACTCTTGGCACTAGTACTATTGAGAAATATATCTCCCTCTTGGGTGGTATTCAAGGGATTTCATCTAGAAATGCAACTTGTAAATCTATCACCACCTCAAATTATTCTAACAACTTGGAAATCTTGTAACTTCTTTTGAGACTGATTTTCTACCTTGACGGAAAAAAAAAATGATACCCATTTCTAGCTTATTTTCTCAAATTTTATATTAATATTTGATGTATCAAAATAGGTCTAGGTATGCCTCTGATAACTTGATTTTCACCACTGTCGGTCACACAAGTAATTTATTTCTGAAGGCAGTTAACAAGTTATTTATGGTTTTCTATCTAATCCATGCCTATCAAGAAATCATAAGAGAAAAATTTAAATACATTTAAAATGACCTTGTTCTATTTCTGTTTCAACAAAATCGATTTGGATTTCACCTAGATGATGACCTTTCTCTTTGCACCCATATCCATTTTAAGTGACAAGATGTTTTTAGTTTTTTTAGCCACTAGTTTATAGTTTTCAACAACTTTAGGGCTATAACTCACAATATCACTATGATAAATTAATACATAAATAGATCAGTTAAGGATAATGCCTTCTATTTCCACCATAAGGGATGGTACTCTTCGTATCGATCTTACAACGTAGAGAAAATTTGTGTATTTTTTCTAGTTATATTATTGACGATGTAAGCCTCTTCGATATTTTGAAGGTGTTGTATTGAATTTTTATTATAAGGGAAATTTCGTAAAGGGTGGGCCTCACCACAATCTGACCACTTTAATGCCTCTTCGTCCTTCCCATTCAATCCTTTACTAAGTTCAATTTTATTAGACTAAATCTGGGTATCCGTTATGACTTCTAGGATTATCAATTATTCTTGTTAAAGCTACTATTTTCCCTCCTTTTCCACTCTTCTTAAACTATCCACATTTTCCTCCCTTACTATTTAGAATTTCTCATTATTTCTTTTTTATTAAAACAAGATTTTGATTTATAATTATTCTATTTGGCTTGGTGGTAGAAAATTCTTGTTTCTCGAATAACCTCATCCATAGTATTAGTGTTATCATACTCAATCGTATCCTTGAAAGAAGGTGGAAGACAACTTAGGAATTGCTAATTTTTTACTTTATTTTCCTTTATATAAGGCACACAGCTTAGTAGATGTGTAAATTTAGTAATCATTTCATCCATAGCTATGTATCCTAGTTCCAAATCATGAAATTCCTTGTCCCTATTATCAAAATATCATCTTGTTAGGTACTTCTCCTTGAATAATTGCTGGAATTCCTCCTAGTTAGCTTATTTTTCTTGCAAGTTATGAATTGTTCAAACTTATTCCCACCACAAGGAATCTTTCCCTTGTGACTGTTATGTGGCTAACTTGGACTTAAACTAGGTGGGATAATCATAAACTTGAAAATATCGATTTATGTTTATCAACCAAGCTTCTAATGCTTCCTGATATTCTCGATCATACGTTGGCAGTTTGAGTTTCTAAATTCCCTATGCAACTCCACTTTCAGTTTCCTTTCAGGCTTAGAATGAATTTCGGATGAGATGTGTTCCTCTTCAACTTTTACATTTTTTGTTTTTCTTCCTCCTCCATTACCTTCCATTTAGATATATCTTCCTTATTTTCAACTTTTTTCATTTTCTCTAGAAGTTTTGAACTTGTTTTGTTACACCAATTTTTGGTCATCTAACTTTAAATTTAGATGGATCGAAGTACACCATGTAAGACAAATTTTACCATAGTATAAACCAAATTTTACCATAATATTCCTCGCGGGGTTTCTTATTTATTTCAGTATAAGAAATAATTTAATAAACCATATTTTATTATTATGGTTCAAACAGGAAACCCCATGAGGAATAATTAAATAAATCATTATTTATTTGATTATCCTCTAGGAATAATTAATTAAACCACTGGTTAAATAATATTCATGGTCATATTTAACCCAATTATGAGAACCAATTAGATAAATCATTATTTAATTATTATTCCTTAAATTTGACTAAATGACCTTGAAATAATTAAACAAATCAGTATTTGTTAAATTATTCCTTAACCCCATTCTTGAAATGATAAATAAATCATTTATTTTTTATTATTTCTAAATAAAGGTATTTATCCAATTTAAATTACTTTCTCTCCAACAAAATATAATAAAATATTCCAAGCAGTTAGATCTAGACCTTGGTTAATAATATTTTATTATGTGCCATGATCGAGGAAACTCAATATTTTGTTATAAATAGGACGACTTTTCCATTCATTCCTTACTTTGAGCACTTTCATTATCACTCTTTGATCATTCTCATCGCGGCTACTATTTTATTACTTCTTGACCTTCGATAGAGCTTAACATGTCTTGGGTTTTCTACACAATCGAGAGAGAGAAACTTATGGATCTGAGTCGTTGAGGAAAACCAAGAACCCGTCCCACTAAGGGGGACTAGTGACATCAATATTTTTTTCCGTCCGAGGTGTTAATAAATATAAATTATTTATATATATTGTCTTGTCCATTGGATATTTCGAGCAACTCTTATTCGTTTTTACTATATAACTGCTTTTAATACATAAATATGGGTTTTTTTTTCACTTATTTCGACTATCTATTACAGATCTAAGGAAGATAGGCATCCATCTTTATTGTTAGGGTTGTTTATCACACACAGCTAGAGTGAGACCTTTCTATTCACTTGCATTAAGAATTTACCCTAAAAAATGGCGACTCCACTGTTATAATTCATATTCATGCGTGACCAATTGCTTTCGTCACTAGGGTTTTTCTTCAGATATATTTTTTTAGTCTCTTGATGTTTTTTTCTACCTTTTATACCCTAAAACAGTAAAAATTCTAACTTCTGTGTGTTTTCGGGTGTTTTCCACAGGTAACAGGTATCAGTCGCATCAGAGACGAAATTTTTTTATACAACCTTCCACTTGAGGATCCCGAATTTGAAACTCTTACTTTTTGGCCCAACAACTGTTATTTATACCCAAACTCACAACTATGAGCCCAGAAACTGAAATTTTCCCAGCTTACAGGTTAATACCTGCGAGCTGCAAAATTTTTCATGATTTTTTCTGTGACTGTTATGTTTTGACACAAGCACTATTCAAGGTTGTCTAACCTCTGTATCAGCCCATCTCACACCTAGATATGCTCAGTTTGTCTCCTTGAAGTAGGACCATTCCCCTTAGGGTTTTAGTACACTTCCACCTTTCTAGGAGGGTTTTTGCTGAGTAGGTATTCTTAGATTTGGCAGTGCTTCCAACCATTTTTTAGGGTTTGATCTATCATCCTTTCAAGTACTTTTATATTGGTTATTATTCCATCCAAAACCACCTCTTGAGTTTTTTTGGTCTCTTCCTTAGAGTTCCCTTTGTTTCCCTTAGGGTTTTAAACTTTCGCCTCCTATTTTGCAATAGTTAACCTCTGGTTTCTTGTTGTTTCCTGCACCTTTTCAAGCATATGTGAGTCATTAGATCCCTATCCCTTAGACCTTAGATATTTTTTCTGTATTGTGTGTTTTGAGTCAATTTTGCCTGCCTCTTTGATAATTTTTTTGGGAAGCATTCTGTTGGGTTGAATTTATGCATATTTAGTTGATTATTTTAACATTGTTCCAGTTTTATTTACAATTATTCAATTTTTTTTCTTTTTTTTTTTATAAAAATGTATGGGTTAATTAAAATTAACACACAAGTTGCACATACACACACAGAAAGTGAAGAGCGCTTGGTTTACACCGCCAAGACAAGACATAAACATCGTAGTTAATTAACCTGCCTCACTAAGCCTTTGTTTATTACTCTTCCATATTTTTGTGTCATCCGTGCCTTGCCATCATTACGCCCCCAAGGCATTTAGCTTAGAGTCCTCAAGGCCTTCATCCTCATTTTCCTTTAGGAAGACTTAATCAAACATGTATAATCTGAGTTATTCCTCCACCGAGTCTGCATACCACTCTGATTTTGGTTTATCGAGTCCTTCCTCTAATTCCAAACCCTGTTCTCCTCCACCTCATTTCGTCACCATGTCATGTGCCAATGCAGGCATTGGTCCTCAAGTTGTTAGCAGCCATGGCCCTAATGCTGGAGCTTCTACTAGTGGAGTCGCTACAAGAACCATTCCGATTATTACTTTTATACCTTTTATGGCAGGTTTAAGCCTCCCTGCTTTCAGCCAGTTAATTAGAAACCCTATACTCCACAATCCAAGTTGGCCTGTTATGCCAACTAAGCTTCCTTCAAACATCCCTATGCTTGAAAGAAACAATGGAGAGGACCCTAATAATCATGTTTGATCCTTTAACAGGTGGTGCTCATCCAATTCTATTACTGATGACTCCATTTGTCTTTGGTTATTCCAACATACGATCACTGGAGAAGCTTTAAAGTGGGATGTTGACCAGGTCGATGCCTCTCTTTCCACTTTTTCAACTCTTGCTAAAGTGTTTCTATCCTAATTACAGCTACATATCTGCTATGATACTGGTACTAAATTGTTGATCACATTTCATCAAACTTCTGCCACCCGCCTTTCTAACGATGTCCAAGAATGGCGTAGAAGGAGGAGCTTGTGTCGAGCTCCTAAATTCGATGACCATTTCTATATGAATTGGTTTCTAAGAACACTTTTACCTTCTATTTGTAAATATGTCATGTCTCACATCTTTCCTCAGACTAAGGAAGAATATCTCTAGGTTGTGTTGAGATATAACTTGATCTATGCCCAACTTGGTTATGTTTATACCATTTTACCAAACCTTCCTAGACTGACCAATGCCAACACACCAGTGGCATATCACACCACCGACGGTATCATTAGATCTCTTTAACATCCATAAAATAATCCTTCTATAGGTTATGGTTTCCCTTAGGGAGGGGCCAGCTCCTCTATCACTTTTTCTCCTCCCATCAGCATGTATCTAGGAAAAACCATGCCCTATCCATTTTCCCAATTGCATCAACTGATGCTAGGGACAATTGTTTCTCAAACTTCTTACTATCTGTATCCATATCCCAGTGCTGCATCCCCCCTGGCATCATCACCCCAACCTCCCGTGCCTTCTCAAACTCTACCATAGAAGCCACCTCTCCCTCAGGGTTAGGTGTATGTGCAATAGAGTGTGACTAATCCTCCTAATTCAAAGAAAAAGAGGAAAGGAAACTAGAATAAACTAGTGTAGGGTAATCAAGGGCACCAAGGTAACTAACCAAATGCACCCCAAGGGAACCAACCTAATACTAACAACCAGCAACATGGCGATCGACCCAAGCAAAACATGCCTCTTCATACGAATAACCCTTGTTCTTTTTATGGTTTCCATAGCCATTATACTCATTATTTTCCCCTTTTACCCCAGATGTGCCATTTTTGGGAAGAATAAGAAGCATATAGAGGACAAAAAGCCACTGCTTTGGCTCCTCCAAATACTATGCAAGTTCAACTGGCTGTTCTAACTAATCCTTTCCCTCTGGAAGGATATGTGGCTACCCAACCCCCTCAATTTTAGGCCGCCCCTCAAACTTCACAGTCTGGTACCCCTGAATACCAGACTCTCATGATGAATTTTGAAGGGGTGAATACTGCTGATGTCAACCTTCAAACTTGGTCGCGCTAATATGACAAGCCACCCACTAAGTCTGTAACCGTGTCCCAAACTAAAGTTTCCATATATTCCATTCCAAAACCTAATTATCCCTTAAATATCCCTCATCCTCGGTCAGAGGTCATTCCCAATATCTCCAAAAGGCCATTACGTTGAAATGCTCCTTCTGCCGAAGACGCCCACACCTACAACATAGTAGACGACTTAGCATAGTTACCTCCTCCCATGGTAATGATGGAGATCCTCTAGTCGTGGCCATTACAAAAAAAATCCATATTATCTTCTCTGAGTCTTGTGGATCGTTCAGATGACCGTTTGATCATCTTTGATGTTGAAAAGTCAGAACATCCCGCGTTACCTTCAACCATCGCCTTCCAAATACCAGTCATGATTCGTAATGCTAATGTCTCACAATGTATCATTGATGAGGGTGCATCCACCTACATGATGTCCACCTATGTTTTGAATAAAATCGGATCACATGACTTAGCCCCATTCACCATAACTCTGTGTGCTTTGGATGATCAACCTTCTCAACCCCTTGGCATTTACGACAATTGTCCTCTCACTCTTGCAGGTAAGACTATGTGTGTTGAATTGGAAGTCATTGACGCCCCCTTGGATTACGATATCCTCTTGGGTCGTAGTTGTACCTATGAAATGTCTATTGTCACATCTTCAGTTCACCATAATATGTGCTTTCCCATAATGGAAATATTTTTACCATCGATGAGTTGACATATCTCAAACCGAAGTCTCAGAGCTCCCCTAATTCCATCATATATTTGGTGGCTGATAAGAAATCAGTCACTCCTCTCACCAGTGTTTCACTAGGAGTCTATAAATATTCCACCTTACTTGGTGCATTCCCTAGTCACCCCCCTCTTATCACTAACCCCAACTTGTCGAATTTTTGCATGATGCAATCATATCAGGCTAGCCACAAGTAGTCCAAATCGAATAGCCAACAACCTACACCTCCACAACTTGCTGGTGGTCACTCGACAGAGCCTTTAGGACCTTCTTTTCAAGGACATTCTTTCAATGTTGGTGTCTCTTCCAGCCCTTTTCAAACAGAAACAGTCCCTCCAAGCCTTAATCATTTGGGAGCCATTATGCCAGGTCATTACCCTTCCAGTAAGATATTATTTCTAGCTCCCCCTTCCGAAGTGTTTTCGATGCCTATTATGGCTATGTTGAGCCTTCCAAATTTGAAGCTAAAGATCCCTGTCTGGAACATCAATCCACCAACCAACACCCAGCTTTCTCATCTCAAACCTTATACCACTTTTACCATGGTCCAACCAGTCACTATGACCCCTCCCTCTTCTTTAATGCCTCGGCCACCTCAACAGGAATCTACTCCTACTGCAAAAACATATGGTGAGGGGGGCAAAGCCAAAAAAGGGGAACCTGAGGACAAGGCTCCCCAAACAACTTATGCTCCTCCTAAGCCTCCAAATAATTCATGTCCATGTGCTTTGTGTGATGTTTTTGGGCATTCCACCCATAGTCGTCCTGAAATTCCTTGTCTTAAATGTGTGGTCAATGAGACGTTTCCTGAATCTAATATCCCAGAGGTCCATGTTACCTTACCTGATTCATCCAAGAAGCTAAAATTGTTGCATATTAACCACCCTTGTTCTTTTTGTGATATTTATGACCACTATTCTCACCATTTTCCCTATCTCGATGAATTTCATGACACCCTTGAGGTTGTTCACCGAATCGAGGCCGATTGCAATGGATCATGTCTCCTCTACTGAAGATTTTTTCTTCAGCAGAACAGGAGGAAATTTCTGCACCCATAGTGATACCTCCCCCCAATGTCTATATTACAGAACCTTCAGCCACTATCCTCTATATGTTATCATCCATGAGATCGATGGTGGAAAATTCCTCCAAGGAATCCCCTTTATTTTGACTGAACCTCCTTCGGCGATAAACTTGGGCTGAACATCGGTAGATGTTTCATCTACTAGATCTTCGTCTAGCCTCCGTAGTGATGCGTATTTGAACTATATCTCTCATGATGATGTATCAGGTAGCCCTATCAGGTCATGTGCTATTTATTCCACTAGTTCCCTCATATTTCATTCAGATGAAGACATTATGGAAATGATGATCACACCTCACTTTCCCTACAATGATATGCACCACCATGCATACTTCCTTCCACGACAGTCCCATGACTAGTATGCTATGGAGTCTAAAGACTTCATCAGTGGTGAGGTTGATTGGTTTAGAAATCCCATTCCTGGACCAAATGCTTTTGAAGAAGGAAATATTGCCAATATCTCTCCCACCATTAAAATTAACATTTTTGATAAGACTGGGGTAGAAGAAAACATTACCTTGGGGGAACATTTCACCCCGAAAGAAATTGAGGCTTACACCAAGCTTTTCAAGGAATTATGTGATGTTTTCACGTGGTCCTATTTAGAGATTCCTGGACTTGATCCTGCCATTATCCAACACCAGATTGACACATGATCTGATGCCAATCATGTCCGTCAAAAGTGGATACCCATTAATCCTTCAAGGTGAGAGGTTATCAAAGTTGAAATCGATAAGATCAAGCAAGTTGTTTTTATCTACCCCATTGAATACACCACTTGGGTTTCCAACGTGCTTCCCATTCTCAAGAAATAAGGCACCATCTGTGTTTGCACCAAATTTCGCGACCTCAAAAAAATTGTCCCAAAGAAAACTTCCCCACACCGTTCATCAACCATATTATCAATGAGTATGTGGGGCATGAGATACTTTCCTTCATGGATGGTTTCTCCGGGTACAACCAGATTGTTATTTCTCATGTTGATTAGTTGAAAACTATGTTCATTAGTCCATGGCGAACTTTTTCTTATAGGGTCATGTCATTCGGCCTAAAGAATGTTAGAGCCACTTTTCAGTGGGCCATGTCATGTTGTTTCCATGAGCTGGCTCATATTATCCTTGCCTACCTCCATGACCTCACTACTCATTCTAGGCATCGGGCTTAACACATTCATGATTTTCATACGGTCGATTTGTGATGTCGCAAGTATAATATCAGAGTCAAGCCACTGAAATGTGTTTTGTGCTTCCCTGTCAGCCATATCTTAGGCTTTATTATGTCCAAATATGTTATAATGTTAGATCCTCTCAAAGCTCAATCCATTCTGGAGCTTCCCATTCCTTGTACCTTGCGCCAGTTACAAAGCCTCCAAGGAAAAGCCAACTTTCTTCGTCGGTTCATCCCTGACTATGCCACCACTACGCATGGGTTTCTAAGAATCCTTGAATCTAGCATTCCATTTTTTTGGCATGAATATGCTCAATGGTATTTTGATTCCATGAAACATGCTCTTACTTCCGCTTCCTTGATTATTCCTCCTAACTTTGACATGAACTTCATCGTTTACATCTCAACATCCATTGATTAGGTCGCTGGGGTCCTTATTCAAGAATATGACACTGGAAATTAGCATGTTATCTATTATGTTAGTATGAACCTTATAGGTTCCCCCATGTCCTACTCGCATGAAGACAAATTGGCGCTAGCCATTGTGTTCTCAGTAAAAAAACTTTGTCATTATATCCTTACGTGTTCCACCAAGGTCACGACCAACTCCAACCCTATGACTTTCCTATTGAGTAGATGTGTCATCAATGGGAATTATTGTTAGTATGAATCTTTTTTCGAAGTGTACGAAAAAATACCACTTTAGCTACGCATAACAAATAGCCCTAACATCAAATATGGATGCCAATATGTTCGAATCTGCAGTTAGTTGATCAAGACAAATGCTGAACAAATCCAGATCTATGCATAAAAAGACATTAAGCAGTGAAAATAAAGTTTTTCTCCATGCATCCAATAGACAAGACAAGAAATTTTTTTTTGAAAGAATTTTTATATTAAGGGCACCTGAGAGGAAAACAAGAAAGGTGTTTCCAATTCTCCTCAATGGGATGGGTTCTTGAAAGTCCTTAGTGCTTCAGATCTAGCATTTCTTTGTCTTGTTGGTGTAGAAAACCCAGACAAACATAGAACTCAAAGGGAGCTCACAAAGCAAATAATGGAGAATGTGACAATGATAATGGCTCAAATTTAGACCAAGAGTATAGATCCAGAGTGATCTAATAGGCAAAAAAAGGTGACAAATGTGTTATTGCCTAAATCTACCTTAGGCTGAAAAAGGCAGAGTTCAGGGTAACATCAAACCATGCTTAGTCTGGTAGCTAGTCCTACCAGAACAAAAGAGGGCTCTCTCCGAGTCAATCTCAGTGAAAGGTAATCAATAGGGCTTGAGATGACTGAAATTAAAGCTAATTTTAGGCTAGGTATATAAGTGAAGGAGTTTGGTTGTCTTTTTGGGGATTTTTTTTGGATCAAGGGAAAGGCAGTTTTGGGTGTGGGGATTAGGCTTAGTTTTTGCAGAGCTCTAATTAGGAAAAATAATGAAATCATTTTGATGCTTTATATTGAATGAATGGATGGATCAGACCAGTGAGGAGCTTAAGAGGGCAAGAGGGTCTCAAGATTCCTCCTCAAATAGATGAAAACATGGAAAATTAAACAAAACTGAAGGCAGAGAAAAAAAAACTAATGAATTCCACCTTTAACACTGATTTGTTTAATTTAAGAAGAAAAGAGAAGGGAAAATTATACACATAAACATCAATGAACTCAAAATTACATAGAGAAAAACACCATCAAAACACAGAGCCACATGGATCCCAAAGAGTGCTGCAAACCCTGGTCTATTCCTTTGCCAACAGTGCAGAGATGAAATGTACAATGAAGTGCCAAGCAATCCCAAGTGTCCAGACATCATCCAAAGTTCCTACCTCTACACTATTAAATTCATAAAATATATACATTTTCTCATCCTTGTACTAAGGGAATTGAGCTCAACCATTTTCTTCAAAATAGATTCAATTATATTAAACTTGGGCCGAATTTCTGAAAATAGGTGTTGAAGATGAACTCGTATCTCCTAAACCATACCACCTATTACAAAACTGAATGAAATTTTTGTAGATAAAGTCATTTTGGAGAAAAACCTCTCTCAAATTTGGAAAATTTGTTTCCAGTTGCTCGAAATATGTTCCACAAAATCATCTCTAAAACAGAAAATCATAAAAAATTTAAATCTGTGAAAATGAGTTGTAAAGATCTAGTCACATATCCCAATTCATGACACCTTTGAATAAAATGAAATATATTTTTTTTATATGGCTTATGGTTAACAAAAAACCCCTTGGGATTTGCAGAATTACTTTCCATCTGTTGTAAAATGGCCGCGCACTAAAATGACTAAAACAGTAAAAAATATGAAAATTTTTCTTTTTTTTAATGTAGACTCCAAATATCATTGTAGATCTCCCACATAGTAGCACCTGTGCATAAAATGAAGGAGGTTTTTGTTACTTGGTATGTGTTGAACAAAAACCTCTTTCACTTTTGAAAAATTCCTTACCATTATTTCACAAACTTATTTTTTACTAAACCTACCATTATGTGCAGCAACTGACCTCAAAACATGCATAACCAAGAATCACTCATTCATTTCAATCATATCTTCTAATCCGGGAGCCGGTTATAGGAGTGTGATATACCGTTGGAAATATTTTTCCAAGATTCTTCTGATGGACACACTTGTGACATGTTTTGTGCTGAACATCATGTGAAAAACATCTAAAAAAACCATACATAGTAAGAGCTCATGTTAATCCCTGGTGACAGGCTGCGAAGACTGGAACTAACATCGGCTCCAATGGGGATGTTAGCTCCTTGGAGGTACCAAGAACTACCAATATTTGGGAAAGAAGACAATGCCTTCATCCATTGGGCTATGGATGGCCAAACAACTGCAAACCCAAAACAACTCATACCAATCCAAAAACATATACATACTGCAACTTGTGCATAAACCAATACCGAAAACTAAAATGTTTCCTTTGGAAGCTTCTTTATTTACAAATCTACCCTAATTCGTTGCAAAACCAATAGATCAAGTAACGCTGTAATGCCAGATCAACCAATCAAGTAACTGTGACAAGGATGCTGCTCGAAAGTACTTCAACCAGGACACAAATGTAAATGCTCACAACCATACATGCACATAACGAGTCTGGTTATGTAAAAGACAATTCGATCTATCATTCAAACTGAAAAAAATTTCCATGTACGTTGCAATAGGATCGCAAAAGCCAGACTCTGTTTGCTGCCCCAACTCCACAATACATGCTTCCAGCTGCAAACTATCAATGCAAATATCCACGGGCAGCTCTATTGTTTCTTGTTTTGAAGGAGGGAGAGTTTCCAAAAACTTTTTGGGATCTTGAAATTCATATGATTGGATCTGATCATTGAAATACTGAATCTCCTTCTCAAAATTTTCAACAACTAACTTAAAGAAACCAGTTTTAGCTTTACGAGGAAACTTCAGAGATCTCAAACATTGAAGCACGACAATGAAAAATACTTCATCAATTTCAAAATCCACTAACTGATCTCTAACTTCTTTTAAAACTTCACAAAGCGCAGGGTTTGCGACATACCCTACCATTTTATTTTAGTGCATGAATGGATCAATGAGCACTGGAATCTCTGGATTAAGTTGGAGTTACCAGGTGAATGTTTCAGCCTTCATATGTGTCTGACTGTTGTCCACCATCAGCAATCAGATTTGAACTTGATTACATTTTACTGAGGAAACCAGATGTTCAGTTCATAAACTAGACTGAAGATTGACTGAAGCAGCATTCATCTACTATTCACTTGTAGAGCAAGAGTAGTTCGAACGCTACCTGGCTAACTTCAAGTTCCGTCTGTAGTTTATAAAGAAAATAACAAAATTTTATTCCCCAGTATGGTCGCCACTATGTTATTGCCTAAATCTACGTCAGGCTAAAAAAGGCAGAGTTCAGGGTAACATCAAACCACACTCAGTCTGGTAGCTAGCCCTACCAGAATAGGATAGGGCTCTCTCCGGGTCAATCTCAGGGAAAAGCGATCAATAGGGCTTGAGATGACTGAAATGAAAGATAATTTTAGCCTAGGTATATAAGTAAAGGAGTTTGGTTGTCTTTTTGGGGTTTTTTGTTGGACCAAGGGAAAGGTAGTTTTGGGTGTGGGGATTAGGCTTAGTTTTTGCAGAGTTCTGATTGGGGAAATGAAGGCAATCATTTTTATGATTTATATTGAATGAATGGATGGATTAGACTAGTGAGGAGCTGAGGAGGGAAAGAGGGTCTCAATAGTCCTCCTCAAACAGATGAAAACATGGAAAATTAAACAAAACTGAAGGTAGAGCAAAGAAAACTAATGAATTCCACCTTTAACACTGATTTTTTTAATTTAAGAAGAAAAGAGAAGGGAAAATGATACACATAAACATCAGTGAACTTTCAATTACATAGAGAAAAACACGATCAAAACACAGAGCCACATGGATCCCAAAGAGTGCTGCAAACCCTGGTCTATTCCTTTGCCAAAAGTGCAAAGATGAAATGTACAATGAAGTGCCAAGCAATCCCAAGTGTCCAACCTTCTTCCAAATTTCCTACCTCTACACTATGAAATTCATAAAATATATACATTTTCTCATCCTTGTACTAAGGGAATTGAGCTCAACCATTTTCTTCAAAATAGAATCAGTTATATTAAACTTGGGCCGAATTTTTGAAAATAGGTGTTGAAGATGAACTCGTATCTCCTAAACCATAGTACATGTTACAAAACAGAAAGCTGTTTTTGTAGATAACGTCATGTTGGACAAAAACCTCTCTCAAATTTGGCAAATTCATTTCCAGTTGCTCGAAATCGGTTCCACAAAATCATCTCTAAAACAGAAAATCATTAAAAATTTAAATCTATGAAAATGAGCTGTAAAGATCTAGTCACATATCCCAATTAGTGACACCTTTGAATAAACTGAAAGATTTTTTTGTTATATGGCTTGTGGATAACAAAAAAATCCTTGGGGTTTGCAGAATTACTTTCCATCTGTTGTAAAATGGCTGTGCACTAAAATGACTAAAACAGTAAAAAATATGAAAAGTTTTCTTTGTTTTAATCTAGGCTCCAAATATCACTATATATATCCCACATAGTAGCACCTGTGCATAAACTGAAGGAGGTTTTTGTTATTTGGTATGCGGTGAACAAAAATGTCTTTCATTTTTGAAAAATTCCTTACCATTATTTCACAAACTTATTTTTTACTAAACCTATCATTGTGTGCAGCAACTGACCTCAAAACATGCATAACCAAGAATCACTCATTCATTTCGATCATATCTTCTAATCCGGGAGCCAGTTATAGGAGTGTGATATACCATTGGAAATATTTTTCCAAGATTCTTCTGATGGACACACTTGTCACATGTTTTGTGTTGAACATCATGTGCAAAACATCTAACAAAACCAGAGATAATAAGAGCTCATGTGGATCCCTGGTGACAGGCTGCGAAGACTGGAACTAACAAAATGAATGGGAAAACCCTTCTTTTTATAAGAAATATTAGGGTAGTCTAGAACTTGGTGTATGAATAAAATATTATTAACCAAATTCTAGAACCACCTTTTAGGAATATTTTATTATATTTTTTGGAGGGAAAATGATTTTGACTTGTGTCAAATCCTTTATTTATAAATAATAAATAAATAAATGATTTATTTATTATTTTAAGGAAATGGTGGAAATATAATTAAATAAATAATGATTTATTTAATTATTTATAAATGATTTAGTCAAATTTAACTAGGAATATTATTTAAATGTGGATTAAATAACTTATTCCTAGGAAATAATCAAATAAATAAGGATTTATTTAATTTATTTCCTTCTTTTGGGTTAAATATGACAAGGAATAATAATTAAATTGATGTTTAACTAATTATTCCTTGAGGAAATATAAACAAATATAGATTTGTTTATTATTTCCTTTTGGGGTTTCCTGTTTAGACCATAAACAACATAATAAAGGTGTTTTACTAAGTTATTTCACACAATGAAAGCAATTTTACTTAGGGTAAAATTGGTCTTACATGGTGTACTTCAGTCCATCTCATGATAATAGGTTAGATGAAAAAAAAATGGTGTAACAGATTGCCCCCCAGTGTGCGAGTGTTAGGAGAAAATCGTATGACCAAAGTACGTTGTAAGAACTCAATCATAAAACATCAAGAGGGAAGTCAAAGAGAGAAATATAAGGTAGTCTAATGTGCTAAAGGACTAGACCATGAGGAGACGAGACTTACAGGTGCAACAAGTCTCTTTTTATGAGATGGTACATGTGCTAAAGGTGGTAGGGGAGGCATACCAATGCCCGCCGAGACAAAGTACAAAAGAATAGTGTGTTCAGTAAATAAGGAACCAAACTATCAAGTACATGCTAGCATAAACATGAGCCAGATAAAAGATAGAATGATGAATCCCACATACATGTTGTGCCTGGGATAATAGCCAGGACTTATAAAATAATATCTGAGTACATGAGATACAAATACATCCCAAATTCCCCCTATAAATAGGGAAGGGCTCGCAAAATTTGAATGATACATGCAAATCAAAGAGGCGTTGCAAGCGGTTATGGCTGACATCATCAAATATATGGAGCTGCATCAAAGGCTGGAATGAAGAGGTCATTCGGGCATGTGGGCGGCTACCTACAGGGCCACCCCCTCATGAGGGTTGAGACATCTCACACACACCCAGGAATCATCAATATCTACTGTTGCATCACTAGACCATCAAGTATACAGATCTCGATCATGCTAAAAGGAGTTGGAGCTAAGAATCAATCAAGTCAAAGGGTAATGAGAAATCCCCTTTTGCTTGATCTGAGGCACTGAACAAGTGTGGAAGCTCGAACCAAGGTACACTGCCCTCTAGACCTATCTTCTAGAATGAATGAGCTGATGTCAACAGAAGGAGGTCCACCATAGGTGAGGCAATAAGGGATCCTCAACTAACGTAGGAGAGAAAATAGTAGAGAGACTGACAAACGAACAGTAATGATGATGATGGAGTGGGGGATACTGAGTAGCGAATGGATGACTTCCCTTGTTAGAGAATAAAGGGCATGGATGACTTGGCAGCGACTGATATGATATCATGAGGGATAGGGGACAGTGGCGCTGAAGGCCATAATGTGCGACATGAGAGAGGAAGCAAGAAATGAAGGATGGAGGACTATGACAGGATACAAAGGGACTCGAGATAGACTCCATGAATGTGATGATAACTCAACTCAGATGCTCTAAACAAGGGTGACTCAATGGTGCTGCCACACAGTAAAGGTCCAAATGGGGGACCATAAACACATGAGTACAAGGGGGTATCTCATGACGAAAATCGACACGAACAAGGACAAGTAAGGAGGCAAAGAGGTGCCCCAAGTACAAGTGTTGTAAGTGAGGAAATTAGATTTGGAGGAGAGGTGAATAGACCATTTGTGGACAAAATGTGTCCTAGTGAAGTATTGAATCACACAAAACTAACAAATACCCATTTGAGTGCTCGGGGAGAGCTTTCCAATGGTGTAGACAATTTTTCAAATGGGGTTATGGTTTGGTCGGAGTGGACGAAAGAAAAATTAGTGGTTTCTCTTCTAATAATGCATTTTCCCTCCAAATGCATTCATTTTCTTGTGTAGCTATGGTGAATGTGGAGAGGAGAGAAGGCCCTAAATCTTGCGGCGATCGTAGCGGACAAACTGACCGTTGGAATCAAGATTCGTCAATTGCAGGTAAGAGGCATAATCCTACTCTTTCTTTTTGATTGATTGAATATTTAGATTAGGGTCCAAAATCTCGGGAACAACCCCTCCCTCATATTCACGGCCGGGTCGCACTATTTGGGCCAAAAAATGTGACCTGGGAAGCAGGTTTTGGCCAAAAAAGTGTGACCTGTCCCAGGATTTTTCCAAAAAGTGTGACCTGTCAGATGGAGGTGATTTTAGTGCTGTTGTGGGTTGAGAGTTTTGTTTTGTGTAATTGAATACAATTTTTCCTATCGGTATACTAAAAAAGATGATGTTTTTGTGCAGATATGGAAGATATACTGATCAAGTGGAGAGAGAGAGACCTGGGTACATTACATTCAGAAATCCAAGTGGATTAGGGTGTCCATCGTGCATTGGCCAGGTTTGGGGTTTTGAAATTTGTGGAGAACCCTCTGATGAGAGTTGGGGAGCCCTTGTTGGCCTGGATTGTCAGTTATTGGGATTCAGATCATCAGGTCTTTATAGTGTAGGGGCACAGGATCGAGTTGACAGTCCAGGATTTGTATTTCCTAACTGGTCTCCCACCATTAGGGATGGTGGGAAATACACAGCCAGTGTTACCGTGGGGGCATAACATCATGGATTTTGTAGAGCGACATTGTCTACCAGGCCTCTGAGTCAAAGTGAATCGGATACCGATTAGGGATCTAGATAGGTTAGAGACCCATGTAGTGGCGGCAGAAGTGTTGCTGATCCTGGGAGGCTAGGTGCTCCATCACATCACTGGAGGGAAGATGATGATTGTGGAAAGTGTGTTGAGCGAGACCTACTATGGGTGGGCCCAGATGATGTTGGTGTCGTTGAAATGACAGCTGTCGCTTTGCAAGCGGAAATTGAACCATGATTGCACATATGGGACCGTATTGTGTGCCTTATTTTTTGAGAAGATCTCTACGTTGTGACCTTGTGTGCAGCTACCGGATGGGGGTCTGAGAGAACCCATGATGCACCAGTGGGGGAGACTACTATGTAGAGGAGGAGGAGGGGTGGTCAAATGGGTGTTCTGACCGGAGTTCTTTGTCCATTGGGATCAGATCTCATTGTACATAGACAACTATCGCTATAGCAGGATGAGTTATTGTGGAGATCTGGACTTCCACTTCCGCCTAGTTGAGTATGGGGGCCGGATGGTAAGTGAAAAGTGACTAATATTTTACGTGGATGTTAAAGTTTTTGAATAGTATATATGGTACTAATCCTTATACTTTTGGTATGCAAATATAGCTCTCATAAAACTGACTGGATATATGAGACGACTCGCAGTATCAGGAACTACAGGTGCTAGTGGATCAAGATCGGTGCAGAATGAGGATATGCCCACCCTCCTGGAGGACAACTGTTGTAGATGTGAGCAGCTGTTGACTAGTTTTTCGGAGCGAGGTTGGAAAGACTTAGACGACCAATACATAGAGCTATGTATTGGGCTACCCTTGAAATGGCGAGGTGTCATGCAGTGCATGGCGATGGCTGGTCAGACTGTGCGTGATCTACGAGCTGTGGAGGAAAATCCATTGGCTCAAGATCCTCCAGAGAGTGATTAGATGTAGGGCAGGTGGTGCCCCCTAGTGTGTATGTAGGGGCAAGTGGTGCCCCCCTGTTTTGAGTTTTGTTTTTTGTAACATGCTATGGACATGTCATTTGTATCAGAGTAGATGGACTCTAAAAACATGTTGTATCACACATATTATGGATATGCATTATTTTGATGATTTTGAATGTTATTGTCTTGTGGGAAATGTGTTTGATAAATGCCAATCTAGGACATGGTTTGCAATGCTATGTACGTAGTGATTTTGTTCTTTAGGTACATGACTGAAAGTAATGACTCTAAATTCACGTCTCAAAAGTTTCACTCATAAATATCGTCTAAAAAGGATAGGATTATGCACACGATAAACACCATTGAGTTGTATGACAAGAAGCATGGAATCTAAATGGACATGTAGATGGAGGATGCGATGAGAGAGGGCATCAACTAAAAGACCACAGACTGCATCATATTCAGCCTGATTATTGATGGTAGCACCAATGCAGATCCCATTGGAGAGAACGGTAGTATGCAAGGGGGTAAATATGGCCCAAGCTACCGAGGCTAGATTCTGGGAATAGCGACTTGCACCATCGGCGTAACCAATATGGGGTGTGGATGGGAGGTCCTGCGGAAGAGTGTTAGAAGACAATAAATGGGAGGGGGAAGAAAAATGATGGCAGCGTGAGTGTAGAGTAGACATCAAATGACAAATATGGGAGTGAGTAGTCTAGATAGGATGGCTATGACTCATAAACCGACTAGAAGGTGATGTATGAGAGCTATGGGATGGATATCTGGTGCTCATGCTACGGAGAACATCATAGATATGGATGGTATCATCCCGATTATGGGTGGGAAAGAAAAGGTCAATGAAACCACATGACGCTATAAAGCTACCTAAATCATCATCATGGAAGGAGAGGCTCACATATGAATCATCACAGGGGATGACAGAAGAACATGTAAAGAGATGGTCAAATGATGTGGAGCCCAAGAATGTTGCTGAAGGGGGATCAATTAAAACAGGAGGAGGGGATTCAGAGGGAATGTACTCCAAGGGTCGCACGGATGATGATAGGTAGAGGATAGGGGTGGCAGGTTCTGTCATCTCAACATCAAGGGGGGAATGTCAATGGTAGCAGGGGATCCTCAAGCTGACCATATGCATACTGCGCGAGGATGGGAGAGGCAGATTTTTCTTGTTCAACCTCATACTCACAAATTACCTCTAAAGAGGCTTGATAATGCGTCAGGTGAGGACAATGTTGGGAATAATGGCCATGGACACCACACAGAGCACAAGGTTTATTGGTCTGAAGAGTCTTTGGGTTCTTGGCTATAGATGAGGAAGAAACAGAGGGTTCAGGGATCGTAGACTCAGGGAACATGACTTTAACCATGGGTTTAATACGGGGCAACTCGGGACAAGTATGGGTGGCATGACAGATGACATCACACAAGGAACAAGGCTTGGTGGGTGGAGGAGGGGTAGGATTAGTCGGGGTGGCCTTGTCTTTGGATGCCCCCTTGCAAGCTTTTCCTTTCTTTCCCATTACTATCACAATAGGAGAAGGGTCCTATTGAGGTGTTGGTGGCACTGTAGCGACGGAAGAAGCTAGTGGAACCAGTTGAACCAGTGTCAAAGCAAGGTATGGTTTGGGGTGACCTGGTGGGGTAGCAGCTGGAGGGTAAAGGTACTAGACGGGTATGCCCAGGGTTAAATTGGGGAGGGAGAGGGTGGCCATGATGGGGACCAAATAAAATCCAGGAGGGGGAGAAAGGAAAGGTATCTGACCAGCGAGGTAATGGCCAAGAGGGACAACGTAAAGATGGTTGAGGCCTGGTGGAACCAACCATGGAGGATAAAGTGGCTCATGGGTACCAGCTGTAGGAGAAGGGCTAGAAGGAAGAGGTCTGGCTGGCTGAGGCGAAGGGCTAGGAGCAGGTTGTGGCAAGCAAGGTTGAGGTTGAGGTTGCTGACTAGCCAAAGTGGGCTGCTTAAGGTTAGCCCGAGACGATTACATCATGCAAACATTCACTAGGCTGGGATCAGAGGTAGGAGGAGGAGGAAGACCAAGGAAGGTTCTAAGCAAGGAGGAGTATTTGTATATGCCAGGAGAGACACTGGTCAAAGAATCGATGATTTGCTTATTGGATACAGAAGAGATGGTTGACTCAGGGGAGGTCAGAGACTTGCAATATAGGGGAGAAAAAGGACAGTCGAGGTAGTTCCCGTGGTGGTTCTCCTAGTAACAGTCCTAGCATTAGGGCCAAGGTTGCCACTAGCGTTAGGCCCTAGACCAAACATGGTGAAGGTAACATGGGGAGAACCAGAAGTAGGGGGAGAACCCATGGAATCAGAAGATGAGTTAGAGTGTAGACTCGGGGGAGGACTAACTCGACAATGATGGGAAGGAGCAAGTCCACCAACCAAAAACTGAGGGTGAAGGCCAAGAAGCCTTTGGGATATATGCCTTGGGGGCGCAATGATGACGACACAAAGGGAAGAAGAATAATCAACAAAGGAAGGGAGGTGCAGAGTCAAGTGATGACAATGTCAAAACAAGGGCAGAGAGGTGCAGTGTCAATTGATTTTAAAGTATTTTCCTAGTGGTGTTAACTAGGCTCTTATTCACTTAGGGTCTGTGTGTGGCATGTGTTAATTTTAATTTTTAAACCCAGACGTTTTTAGAGTAAAAGAAAAAATGTGTTGTGTAACTAAAAATAAATCTGCAGATAACAATAAATAATAACAGAAAATCAACAGCTAACAATGCATCGATCTAACCCAAGAAGGAAGGTCTCTCAAAACTATTCTAAAATAGGGAAAAAAATCTATTCAAAACACACTAAGAAGAAGCCAATAGATCTAAGGTTGGGAGGGACAGGGATCTAAAGGAGAAATCTGCTAAAAAGAGGTGTAGAAAACAACAAAGAGGCAGAGGCAAGGTTGCTACAACAAAGGAGGAAATTAGCTAGAGGTAGAAGGGACAAGGAGGTGACCCTAGAGGCAAACCCAAACAAAAATATATGAAGTGATTTGAAAGGGAGAAGAGCTGATCTAAAAGGGATTTGAAAATGAGGTGTCAGATATGAAAAGAAAAAGGCTGAAACTCTGAAAATTCAGACGTCTGAAAGAGCTAAAACTCTTCCACAAAAATTGGAGGGTACTAAAGCCCTAAGGGGCTAGATTCCCACTTATTTGAGTAAAACAGATCAAAAATAGGTCTAAATGGGAAGAGACAGTGGCTGGAAAACCCTGACAGAAGCTTCAGACAAACCCAGGAAAATTGTTGGAAAATTGAAGAAAAAAGTGCAGGTCGCAGGTTTTGACCTGTTTTCAATCCAGGTCACAGTTTTTGGCCAGAAAAATGCGTCTTCTAGTCCAGGTTGCAGGTTTTGGGCCGATAAGTGCGAACTATAGATCTGGCTCTCTCGGTGGTAGATTTCAGAAAAATTTGTTGTCTCAGCTGCGGCTGATGTCTGTCAACTGCGCAATAGGGCCAGAAAAACATGGAAGTTAAAAATTTTAATGTTTTAGGGTTTTAGAGGTGAAAAAAACCATAAAAATAGAAAAAAAAAACTGAAGAGAAACCCTAGGGTCTAAAATAGCTGGATATGTAGGAATATATAAAACGATAGTGGTCGCAAAAGAAAACCCGTGTGGGGTCTCCAATTGTTAGTATGAATCTTTTGTCGAAGTGTACGAAAAAATACCACTTTATCTACGCATAACAAATAGCCCTAACATCAAATATCGCCACCAATATCGTCGAATCTATAGTAAGTTTTTCAAGACAAATTCTGTACAAATATAGATCTATGCATAAAAAGACATTAAGTAGTGAAAATAAAGTTTTTCTCCATGCATCCAATAGACAAGACAAGAACAATATTTTTGGAAGAATTTTTGTATTAAGGGCACCTAAGAGGAAAACAAGAAAGCTGTTTCTAATTCCCCTCAATGGGATGGGTTCTTGAAAGTCCTCAGTGTTTCAGATCTAGCATTTCTCTCTCTTGTTGGTGTAGAAAACCCACACAAACATACAACTCAAAAGGAGCTCACAAAGCAAATAATGGAGAATGTGACAATGATAATGGCTCAAAGTCAGACCAAGAGTATAGAGCCAGAGTGATCTAATAGGAAACAAAAGGTGAAAAATGAATGGGAAAACCCTTCTATTTATAACAAAATATTAGGGTAGTCTAAAACTTGGTGTATAAATAAAATATTATTAACCAAATTCTAGAACCACCTTTTAGGAATATTTTATTATATTTGTTGGAGGGAAAAGGATTTTGAGTTGGGTCAAATCCTTTATTTATAAACAATAAATAAATAAATGATTTATTTATTATTTTAAGGAAATGGTGGAAATATAGTTAAATAAACAATGATTTATTTAATTATTTATAAATGATTTAGTCAAATTTAACTAGGAATATTATTTAAATGAGGATTAAATAACTTATTCCTAGGAAATAATCAAATAAATAAGGATTTGTTTAATTGATTTCCTTGTTTTGGGTTAAATATAACCAGGAATAATAATAAAATTGATGTTTAACTAATTATTCCTTCAGGAAATATAAACAAATATAGATTTGTTTATTATTTCCTTTTGGGGTTTCCTGTTTAGACCATAAACAACTTAATAAAGGTGTTTTACTAAGTTATTTCACACAATGAAGACAATTTTACTTAGGGTAAAATTGGTCTTACATGGTGTACTTGGGTCCATCTAATGATAATAGGTTAGATGACCAAAAAATGGTGTAACAATTATGCCCTTTGGTTTGATATCCTTTAGGATTTCGATCTTGAATTTGTCACACCTAAGAGTAAGAAAGGTTTATCCCTTTATGAACTCATTTCTTAATTACCTACTAGTGTGTGAGATCTGCTGATTAATGAATATTTCCTGGATGAACACTTTTTTTCTATTACTTCGGATGATCCTTGGTATGGTGACATCCTCACCTACCCGCGAACCCAAAATTTCGCCTCTCACCATGATCATGATGCGCAACGATGTATAGAACACCAAGCCACTCTCTATTTTATTATTGGTGACAATCTCTAAAATCATGGTGTTGAGTCAGTCCTTCATCGTTGTGTCATGCACGCTGAAGTAGAGGAAGTCCTTAGTGCCTTCCACTGTGGCGTTTTTGGTGGACACCTCTCCGATTTGGCTATTTCCCAAAACGTCATGTGCACTGGGTATTTTTGGCCTTCTCTCTTTGGTTATTGCATTGATGTCATCAAGCATTATTCCAATTGCCAAATTTTCACCCCAAAGGTGCGAGATCCACCTGCTCCCCTCCATCCTGTCATATCAGTTGGTCCCTTATGTAAGTGGGTCATTGAATTTATGGAGTGTTTACCTCCATATACTGGTAACCAAAAATATATTATTATAGAGATTGACTATTTCACCAAATTGGTTAAGTCCATGTCAACGTTGGACAACATGGTAGGTACCATAACCCTCTTTTTCTTAACCATGTTATCGATCGATTCAAGGTTCCGAAGAAATTTGGTATCTGACCATGGTCCACATTTCAAAGATGAGATATGGCATGAGCTATCCTCTATGTTCCCTTTGAGAACAAATATTCATCGTTCTTTTATCCCCAAGGTAATGGTGAAGTTGAAGCAGTCAATAAAATCCTTGAAGGATTTTTTCAACAAATGATGAAAAATAATAGAACCAACTGGCACCTTATTCTCTTCCCTACTTTGGGGGCCTATAGAAATTCTGTGAAAAATGCCACCAGGTTTACACCTTTCCACCTTGTTTCTGGCGAGGAGGTAGTTTTACCGATCGAGTGTGAAATCCCCTCCCTTCACCTACTTGTCGAAATTATTCTTGACACCCAACCTTTAGAACAAATACTTATCATGCTTGATCGTCTTGTTGCATTGCAAAGCATTGAAGCGACCAAGAAGCACACCAAAGCTCAATATGACCAAAAATTCCACCCTCGTACCTTTCACGAAGGCAATCTTGTTCTAGCGTATGACCAGGATCATAATGTCCTTGGTCATGGGAATTTTGACTCATTATGGCCAGGAACTTACATCATTAGTAAGGATTTAGGAAAGGGGCCATACCTTCTAAAGGATTTTGAAGTCCAACTCCTTCCTAACCCTCGTAATGCACACTACCTTAAGATATTTTACACATAGCATCTCCCATCGAGATGCGTGTTTTATTTCTGTCATGAATTTAGGTAGCTTCCATTGTTCATCACCTCATTTATTGTCTTATGGAACCTTTCGGATGGTTCCATCATTGACACTGTATATCCGCAACGTCGACAGTGCAATTTCCATTTCCTGGAATCTAGCCTCGACAACCTAGACCCTTTTTACCCCCATGCATTATTTAGTCCTCTCCAACGACATATGAATTCGATCTGTCACTGATAATTAGGCTAAATATGATGTAGTGATGGTTTTTTTAGTCGATTCCTTTGATCATCCCATCCTTCATCTTCATGTTCATTTTGATTCCTTGCTACTTTTCATGCAAACGAATGGCATGTATCATGTGAATAATCATGTCATTTTTAGAAGATATTTGCGAGTGAATTTATTAGTGAGTAAATTTGAAACCATTACATCCAGTTATGTACCTAGAGCCGAAAATCACTATGTGGATAGCATTAAAAACAATATTCTAGATTGGAATTTATCACATGCATTTAACACAAGAAAATGATTATAAAAAAATGGTGAACCACATATTCATCATATATAAAAATATGCATAACCATAATATGTGTCCACAAAATTATAAATGTTTTGGAGTCCTCTACTCTAATACAGCTGACATGCCCATAGCATGTTGCAAAAATAAAAAATGGGGGCACCACATGCCCCTACATATAATCAATATCCGGAGGGTCTAGACCCAATGGATCGGCTACTACAGCCCGCAGATCCCGCATAGCCTGACCAACCATCGCCCTGCGCCATATGACCCCTCACCACTTAGAGGGTAGCTTAATACACCCCTCAATGTAGCAGTCCCAAATATCATGCCATCCGTGCTCAGATATGCTAATCATCATCAGCTCGCACCTACGACAGATATCCTCCAGCAAGGTAGTATAGTGAGGTCCATGGTCATCTCTCATTCTACTAAACTTTGCAGCCCCTAGTGCTGCAGGTCATCCCATATACCCTTCCAGATTCACAGGTGCTATATCTGCATACTAAAAGTAATGATTAGTACCACATACATATTTTAAAAACTTTAAATGCACCATAAAATATAAAAACTTTCACTTACCATCTGGTTCCCATGCTCGACCCGTCGGAAGTGGAAAGTCAGGGTCACCCTAAAATTTCATACCATTGTATGAATACTTGTCTATATACAGTGGCATCTAGTCCCAATGTGTGAAGAACTCGATCAAAACACTCGTCCAACTGCCCCACCACCTCTTCGCAGTAGCTGCCCCCTACGGTGCATCCTAGGCTCTCATGGGTCCCCATCCTGGATCTATACATGTAGCGAAAGTGTGGAGATCTTCTCATAGAAGAACGAGCACAACACTATACCGAAAGCACATTCATGTTTCACTTGTCGCTTGCATAGCGAAATTTTTTTTTTCACCGAAGGCAGTATCATCTGGGCCTACCCATAGTAGGTCCCACTCAGTACACTCTCAACTAGCATCATCTACCCTTCGGTGATGTGGTGGAATGCCTAGTTGCCCAGGATCCACAATATTACTGCACCGAAAGCCCATGTCTATAGTATCACTAGATCATTGATTGACATTGTCATGCCCTTAGCATGAGCATCTAGTCTATAGTGGCATTCCATGAACTTTGATATGTTCTGCCCTTGCGGTAACACCAAATGTATATCTCCCACAACCCCTAGTGGTGCCATTCCATTCAAGAAGTAAATGTCCAGTCAGCTCAATCTGGTTCCCCTTCATTACAAAGGCCTCCTCGTCTTTATCCCAGTAGCTGAATATCCTAGACAGCAAGGGCTCCCCTACCCTCATAAGTGGGTTCTCAATCAGCTTGAGAACCTCGTACCTCGCTAGTGTACCTTGGACCACCTGATCCCCTCGGATCTCAGAACAATTTTCATCTAAATCTCCCTCTCTTTATAGTTGATATTTAGGTTTACTATACCTACAAAAAACTAGCATGTTTTTCAGCCTAGATGAAGAAAAATTGCATAAAAAACATCAAGTCCTAGATTCCAGCCAAAAAACAGGTCAAACCCCACTTTTTTGGCCAACTCACAATTTCCCAATCCTGTACTTGCGAGCTCACATTTTCCCCTCTGGAAACTATGAGCCAAATCGTAGAGTGGGGCCTAGGAAGTGCGAGCCATATGTAGAGATGGATAGGGTGTTTTTGCTTGGCTCTGGGCACCTAATTTGGAAAACTTAACCATTGAAAATCAAGAGTAAGGTTAGGCCACCTACCTGCAATTGATGGATATTGATTCCAATGGTCATTTTGTCTGCCACAAATTTCATAAGATTTGGGGCCTCCTCCTCCTCTCCAAATTTACCACAAATCCACTAGCAAATGAATCAAATTGGAGGGAAGTCACTATATTAAAAGAAAAACCCAAATTTTATTTTTCCAATTGTGACCAAACTATAGCTCAGTTTTACAACCTGTCATCATCATTGGAAAGATCTCACGAAGCTCTAAAATGGGTTTCATTTTTTTTTTGATTTGATACTTCACCCAGAAGCCATTTTCTCAAGAAGGGTCACTCGGCCACCTCTCAAAATCATATTTATACACTTCCACTGCCTGTACTTGGGGCACCACTTTCCCTTCATACTTGTCAATGTGCATGTCGATTTTCTTCATGAGTAACAATTTTTTTCTCATGATTTTATGGCCCCCACTGGGCCAATTCTGTTTGGAAATCCCATCGAGTCACCCTTGATCAGAGCATCTGAGTTGAGTCACCATTTCATTCATGGAGTCTGTCCCGAGCCCCTTCACCTTCTGTTACAATATTCCATCCATTTATTCCTTTTCCCTATCTCATGTCACCCACTTTGGCCTCCAGTCATACTATCCCCCATCCCCTCAGAAGTGGAGTCAGTCACTGCAAAGTCATCCGTGATTTTTATTCTTTGACAAGGGAAGTTATTCATCCGCTACTCAGTATAACCCTTTCCATCATCATCCCTCATGTTAGTCCATTAGTTGCTCTAGTATGATCCCTCATGCCTTATTTTTGGATTCCTCATTGCATCACCTATGGCAGACCTCCTTCTGTCGACATCAACACATTCATTCTAGAAGGCATGTATAGACTTTGGTGTACCTTGGTACTAGCTTCCTTTCTTGTTCGGTGCCTCAAATTAGGCAAAAGTAATCCTCATTTCCCTGTGACTTGATTATTTCTAATCCTCTCCACTTCAGCACGATCAGGATTCATATACTTGATGGTTCAGTGATCTAGTAGATTGTCCCACTGATTCTTGGGTGTGTGAGATGTTTCAAACCTCGTGAGGGTTGGCCTTTTAGGTAGCCTCCCACATGCCCAAATGACATTATTTTATGGTACATCCTGAGTTGGAGCTCCACATATTTAATGGGTTCGGTTCCAGGCGCTTGCAATGCCTATAAGATGCATGTATCGCTAAGATGATCCATTCATATTTTTAGATCCCTTTTGTGTTTATCAGGGCCTCTTTGGTTTTTATTATATCTCATGTACTCAGATATTACTGTATTCAGTCCTTGCTGTTGCACCAGGTGTAGTATGTATGTGGGATACATTATATTCTTGTCTGGCCCATTCTATGCCAGCATGTCATATACCATTTATCACGTACTTTATATCTCAGTACCATTTTGCTGGGAAAACCATTATTCTTTGTACATTTCCATCTCGATGGGCATAGGTATGCCTCCCCTGCCTCACTAATAACATGTACTAAAATGTCAGAGGAGACTTATATCATTTGTAGGTCTCGCCCCCTCAGTTATTTACCTCTCTAGCTTCACTCCGTCTATGTATATATCTCTCTTTGAATCCCCTTTGGTGTGTAGTGATTGTGTTCTTACAAAGTACTTCGGTCTTATAATTAGCTACTAACCATCGTACGTCAGGGGGCTATTTGTTACACCAAATTTTGGTCATCTAACCATTTAAATTTATATGGATAGAAGTACGCCATGTAATACCAATTTTATCATAGTAAAATTTATTTCACTATAAGAAATAATTTAATAAGCTATATTTTATTAAGTTATTTCTAGTTCAAACAGGAAACCCCATGAGGAATAATTAAATAAATCATTATTTATATGATTTTCCTCTAGGAATAATTAACTAAACCATTATTTAAATTATATTCCTGGTCATTTAACCCAATTATGAGAATTAATTAGATAAATAGTTATTTAACTTATTTTTCTCTAGGAATAATTAATTAAATCATTTTTTAATTATTATTCCTTCTTAAATTTGACTAAATGACCTATAAATAAGTAAACAAAATCATCATTTGTTAAATTATTCCTTAACCCCATTCATGAAATGATAAATCATTTATTTGTTTATTATTTATAAATAAAGATATTTAACCACTTTAAATTCCTTTCCCTCCAACAAAATATAATAAAATATTCCAAGCAGTTAGATCTAGATCTTGGTTAATAATATTTTATTATGTGCCATTATAGAGGATAAGTCAATATTTTGTTATAAATAGGAGGGTTTTTCCATTCATTCCTTACTTTCATAACCTTAATTGTTAGGAATTGATAATTATCATTACTGCTACTATTTTTTTGCTTCTTGAGCTCCCATAGAGTTCAACACGTCTTTGGTTTTCTACACCATCGAGAGAGAAAAACTTCTAGATCTGAAGCATTGAGGAAAGCCAAGAACACATACCATTGAGGGTGACTTGTAACATCATTGTTTTATTCCTTCCGAGTCGTTAATACATATAAATTATTTATATATATTTTCTTGTCCATTGGATATTTGGAGCAACTCTTATTTATTTTTATTGTTTAACTTATTTTACTACATATATTTGGGTTTTTCTACATTTATTTCAACTATCAATTGCAGATCGAAGGAAGTTAGGCATCCACCTTTGTTGTTAAGGTTGTTTGTCACAAACAACTAAAGTGAGCTCTTTTTGTACACTTGCATTAATATTTTAAGATAACATGTTTTATCTATCAAATTCTTGATTATATGTTCTGGATATGCACACATTTTTAGTAGTCATTTGTTATTAGTGCAAATGTTTAATATTTTATTTTGCACATTATTCATCACCTTTAAAATTTATCTCATAGGGATGTGGGATTGTCTTCCCGGATTTACATAAATATCATCTTCACCAACGTGAGTATCATCATGAGGTGTTTCTATGATGTGTTTTTTTTTGGTTTTGTTTGACCTTCATTTGTATGAACTATACAATATAAACAAATTTTCACTACTAATTAAATTTTGGACAATATGGTTGGCCAAAACCCTTATTTTTGAAACTTTCTCTAATACCTCCTGTAACATTATTCTCCAAGGAAAAAAATTCTTAATTCTTTATATTAATGCAAATGGACCTATATATTTATGAAAGTGGACCATGAATCATAAAACCATAAGATTTTACATGCTCTTTTCATTTGATTGCATTTACTCTCTCTATATATAGTCAAAGGTAACAACATAGATTATTCACTCTAGTTTAAAGGTAGTTTTGTAGACTTTTTTTTCCATAACAACATATATTTTACAAAAAGATTCCCATCATATGCAAATTATTCATAGCTTAGGGTATCTAGAAATTTCAAAAAACTTAAGGGGTTACTCTTAAAACTATACTCCCTTCACTACGATAACTCTTGATCCATAAAAGCATGTATAGTTACCTAAATTTTCTTACATAGTAAATATATCATAATTTAAGGACCACCCCGTGGCATGAATATTGTTGACATGTTATATGGTATCTCATTCTCACATTGCAACTTCTAATTTATCATATAAAATGTTTCGAAATATCCAGAAATTGACAATTCTAATGTAATGTGGTTTGTGCATGGATACATGTTACATGTTGGAGGTTATTTCATTTGTTTTTAGGCTTATGAGGTGTCTTAGCATCGAAATTCCACATGTAGTAGGGCTTGAATGGAAAACATCGTGCTTTCGGGTTCTGTTTTAATACTACCCTCACCCACAGTTTTGCTATAGCCTCATTTTATCTTTCTCTCTTCTGCAAATTTCCTACCTCTGCCACACCTTTCTATAGTTTTTATCTTTATGATAGTAGGGTCTGTGTTACTTATTGACCTCACTTGACATTCTATACTTTAATATGGAAAATTGATGGCGTTCCTTCAATGTATACTTTTCCAGGGTAGGGTTCCATTTCCGTGTCAATGTAAAATATTATATATGTCACCTCTTATGGTAGTTTTTAAGAAATCTTAAATTCTTCCTTTTTTATGAAAATTATAGCATTTAAATTTTATTTTTTGTTTATTTTCTTAGATACCCTTCATCTAAAGTTACAAAGGAGGAAAGGAAAAAAAAATAAGGCTAAGATACTCTAGTTACAATTGAGGAAAGCACTGGTTCGTTGTTATGTAAATTTCAAGTAATTTTTTTTTCAAGCTAACGCTAGGTCATATTCCTTCCTGTTACAAAATATGTAAATAATTTATTTTTTAATGTTTTATTCTATCATGGCCATAAGACCATAAGAGAAATCATGGATCCTCTACAACAAAGGTATGGTATCGATATAAATTTGTCTATTGTTGTTTTTTCTCCTTTTCTTTTCCATCATCCTCACTTATAACAAAATTTTTGGAAACTTGCAGGTTAAACTCTCCTCTACTAGGACACAAATATCTGGTTAAGGGTTTATAGTTCTAGCTTGGAATTAATACCCAACTCAAAAACTATCGATCTTCTTACTTATTTTTTTATAGATTTTCTTCATGGTACTCTATCGTGAGGCCAAGGCAATTTTTAAAGTTTCATTGCCTTAGGTTTATACCCTTAACTCAATATCCTTATTTACTTATGTTGGGTTCCAAACATTTCTTTCTCCCCCACTAGTTACATTCATAAATTAGCATCTTTCTCTTCCACATTATTCCTACAAAGGACTTGCTTTATGGAATTTATCACCAATGATATTTTATTTATTTATTTTGGGTCTATCCTTAGTTATTCAATTAAATAATAATTGACAAATAAAAAGTATCTTTATTTTTCTTATGCCCCCTTCTTAGAGCATAACTAATTCCAACTATTTCCTCGAAAATTAGAAGCTAAGTTCCAACTGACAACCTTAACACATTCTCACTAGTGTTAAAAGTAATAATAAAAAAAATTATTTTCATTAAACAACAAAATATAAATATTTACATCAAACAACATTTTCTATACTTATAAATTTCCAGTCACAATTAAATAATAAAAGTCATGAGTGATTATCCAGGGGTGTTACAGTCTCATTTGAGAAGGAGCACTAAGTTTGGGTGACCTAGAAGCATCTATGATCTAGTGAACGGAGTCGAAAAATGTAATCAATAAATTTTGGATCAATAAGTGTAATGTACGAAAATGGAAATCAATAGAAATTTTCACCACTGAAATGTTCCTTTGTCGGAAATATGAACAAGGCTATTTCAGAGATGGACTGAGAGGGCTTTTACTAGTTATTTCACCTCTAAAGAGTGTATGAGAACTAGAGGCTATCTAGCCCTTTCTCAGGCTCTGCCTATAGCTATGCAAATATTTCTTCCTTGGGAAGATCTTTCTCAAAAGAGTGAGCTACAACAATATATAAACATGAGCTGGAAAATAACAGGGAATGCATAAACTTCAGAAATGAAATAAACCCTCATAGTCTTCTCATTGATAATATTGTAGAAGAAATGTGTACAAGATCTTGAGGAAGTGAGCACTCAAGTTGAAGCATAGACACAAGTACAATGAAAATGAAATACACTGCTACATATATTATGCCCAACTATGACTGCACAGTCACTGAAGGAAGACTGCTGCAAAATGGTGATACAATGAGGATATGGAAATAATAAGCTCAAATAAAGAAGGGGGAGATGGATCTCAACCCCTGGAAACTATAATAAACAATCTCTAAAGGGATTGGCTACAATACATACAAAATGGAAAATCTGCTGAAATGCCGGAGTAGCTGGAGCAGCTACTACTCTAAAATGAGAACATGAAGGAGATGACTGAATAATGCTACATAAAATGTATATACCTCCTCCAATGGAAATCTAGAGTGAAAGGCCGATCCTTTCACCAAAGATCTCACTCTCTAAAATGTTGGTGCAACCCCTCACTGCAATTGCACTGAAGAACTGCATAGTCAAGGAGAGGAACTGCACTGTAGGTGATGGGAAGAGATTGTCCTCCTGCCAAGATATGATAATTGGAGCTGATATCTCCCCTAATGATCTCCTGGATGCATAAGATCTTCCTCCTATGAAATCTGAGCTCCAGAATGATGATGTGAGAACCTCCACTGCAACCCCAGCAACACAATGGCTCTTGCTGTAAGAATCACTACAATGGAATGAATAGATTTGGCCTTGAGCCAAGATGTGGAGAATATGAATATCAAACCTTCAAGAGCTTCTCAAGAAGGGAGGGAATTCTTGAACAAGAAATCCCTTGTGCTGAGCATCACAGCTATCATAGTGTGCAACTGTGGAAAGTAATTCGAAATATCCAAGCTAGCTCAAAACGGTTGCTTTTCCCTCCTTTTATGTCAATTAAGGCTCCTTAGCCATGGACCCCACACATTAGGGTTTCCTCCTCCTCATGAAATTTCGTAGGCTTCCAAAGCAAGCCACACCTCTATCTATTGCGCAGTTTGACTTGGTCAACATGACCTAGCCCTCTTTGAAATTAACCCTTTTCACATATGGAGTGTGAAAAAAAGCTCCAATAATGCTCCTCTTTCATAATGTGAGGGATTTTATTAATGTTTTTCATAATCATGGGCCTCCTTACCCATTTATTTAGCTGAAACAATGTAAAATCAAAATTTTAATGTTTCATTTAGCGATGTGCTAAAATGGGAACATTACAGTCCTCCCCTCCCAAATGTTGCTTGTCCTCAAGCAACTGCAAGGATAGAACTGGAAGAACCTCCACTCAAGGCATGGAGCCTGAAATATTTTGAGGAATATCTTCCTCATGTAGATCCTCCACCCCCCAAGAAATGATCCATAAAATGTGAGTTACCTCCCAACATGGCAACTCCTGATAATCATCTTCCACCTTTGGCTCCTGCAATATAGGTGCGCTGAAAATCTGATCTTGGTAGACAAAGTAGCCTACCCCACAGTGTCTTCCTCTCCACTTAGGATAAGTGTAGAGTATATGCTGATTCTGGGCTGCAATAAAGTTTCCTTCCAGTGGCAAGTTGAAGACTAGACCTCCAAATATCTCTTCTCCAGCGTTATGAAACATGTTGTCCAAAATCATCTCATATGTGATGAGTTGGTATTCATCACCATATGGCATCCAATAAATCATATGGCTCACCTCAAATGGAAACAAATGTGTTGTTGTAGTGGCCACATGTCCTCTCATGTTCCCATTAGAACATTCAATGCAAATAATGTGGGAGATTTCTCCCCCAAGGGACACATCCAACCAATGTGCCATTATCCCAATCATGCCCTCAAAAAACATAAATACATCAGCATTATAATCAACCATAATAAAAACCATGCTTGCTGTCATATGTAACAAGGGAGAAAGACAATGGTCCCTCAACTGTAACCAATGAAGTTTGACCCTCAACTGCATAAGAGTATGACAAAAGGTGGTGTGGCCTCTCAACTTTCTTGCTTGCTGTTCGACTCTCCTCAAATGTATGGAGGAAGTGAATGATATATGGCGCAAGGTGAGTAGGTCCTCGAAAATAAATTTCCTCCCCTAGTCCTCCTAGGGAGTGGTCACCAATAGTTCTCATGGCCTCAAGTATACCATGGGGTCCAAAAAGAAGAATGCCCCTCCTTGGAGCAACATAATGTACATATATGGTTAAGGGATGAATATATAAACCATCATGCAAATAAAAAATTCGCTTACCATAAATTTGGCTCATACAAATGGAGTGGCTCAAAATTGAGTCTCCCCTCATCCTCAAAGAGAAAATATGTGGCTGTGCTGACTCCTCCATCTGCACATGATCCACGCATCTCCTCATATACTGATCTTTCAATATCATGCAAGCAAGATGATCTTGGGAATACTCCACCAACAATCTAGAGCTCGCACATGGATCCATTCTCCATAGTGACAGTGCTGATGATCCCTCATGAAGAGCATCTGTCATATGTTCATCTCCTCCTTTGACATTTCTCATGCCAAAGATGCAAATTGGAAGGCTGCTAACCTTCCCCTGCTGCTTCTGCCACAATGAAAAATATGAAATGAAAGTGGGTGGAAATGATATTGAGGGAATGGCCCTCTCCTCCTTGATTCTATCCAAGACTCTTTGCGCTATGAAGTTTTCTACCAAGGTCTCCACTCCTCTGAAAAAAATGAGTGGTGCCCCAACATGTGAAGCATATCCCATCAACTGGTGATCTAGTGGTCTCCCTGGTAGAATGTCTCCATGTAGTGAGACATCATCCTCGAGGGGTGAATGCATAGATGGATGAACAAGTCTGTCTATGCTTGCAATGCACAATCCAATCACCCTCTTAGGTGCATCATCCTCCAACCATGAGTAGGGATGTGTACTCCTCATCTCAAGATGCTGGGCCTTCTCCCTAATTCCTCCTTGTGTCTCGATGGTGATACACCTACTCAAGAATGGCACATGTGTGCCTTGATCTCCATGCATGAGACCTTGGGGACTTCCTTGCAAGGATGCAGGAGTCCTGATCCTTGGAGAAAAATCTCCTCCTTCCTCTGTATGAGGCACTAGATAGTCTCTGGATAGAACTGCGCTATTGCCCTTAGCTCCCTCAACATAAATGGGAAACCCTCCAACAATGTTGTTGCAAATATGGAATCTCTCCAAAGGTGGAAGCAGTTCCTGATCATCAAAATCCAAGGAGTATCCCCTTTGCACTATGATAGTGCCATCTCCTACTCCTGCAACATTTTACATCATGTGAGAGCACATATTCCTTTGCTCACTCCAACACCACCCAAGCAACAAAATCCTTTGCTGCCTCCTCCTTCTCTTAGAAAGAGAGCATGCCAAGTGATGGCCAAACTCCTTCAAGAGTAACCAACACAGCCAAGCCTCTTGCTGCCCGGTATCATAAATCTGCAAGTGGCTCACTAGCCCCTTGCTCCTCCTCCACCACATCCACTCAGCCATGTCTGGATGTATCCTTCCTTCCTTAATCCTGGTACTCCTCCTTTGAGGACTAACCTCATCCCAAATCAAACCTCTGCATTTCATGGGATATCGAAATACAGATTTCCTGAGGATCAATTTGACCCTATGAGGATCCAAATAGTTGGTAGGAAAAAACCTCCCATCATGATATTTACGGCTCAAGGAATGTCGAACACAGTTATGAGAGAAGCTATCCATCCAAAAATTCCCCCCATCTCCTATTTTCTCCTGTGGGAAGGAAAAACCCTCGTCCAACTGTTGAAGAACCTTGCACTCCAAAAAGTGTGGGAGTGCACCTCCATTGAAATCTCTCTGTGAGATCTCCTTTGCATCACTATTCTTGTACAACATAGTATTATTCTGCTTCTCTAAGTCACCTACATGCAATGATGTAGACCCATCCAAGGTGTTTGATAAAATGACAAGAAATGGATCTCCAATCATACCTTGGTGAAAATTGGAAGCTCCTTGCAAGGCTGCAAGTGTTGCTTCCCTCTGAGTATTGGCCTCCCAAACTGCTGAAGATGAAGGGTTCTCCTTCATGGTCTCAACATCGCTGGTACATGCCTCATCCAATGGTGGTGAGGGCTCCACCCTCTTTTTTCCAAATATACTAATCAATCATTGAGAAAAATCAACAAGATTTGAAACCCTTGCATGGTCTAAATGGCTGATCCACCAAATATTTTCTTCACATTCTAAGTGCAGCGTTGCAACTTCCAGTGCCTCTTTGTCTGCTATAGGATGTAGCAGGAAAAAGGCCTCTACATTCTTTGCCCAAACATCTGCTGCACATGTGAGTGATCCATCAAATGTGGACAATAGAAATCTATTGCCTCTCATCATCTCGTGGCTGTGGGGTATTTCTTATTATTTCTGCTGAATAAACTACGGAAAAGATAACGTCTCTTAGGAGACTATAGGACTTTCTTAATATCCAGCTAGGTAGTCACTTAGAATTTCGAATTCCAAGTGTCTTCTCTGCTTCTCTGTGATAATAGGAAGTTCATGGTCCTTCCTCTTCTCCTCCTTAATTTTTCTTGATCTCTTTGGAGAGGTCTCCTATGGATCTGAAAATGGATAAGAGTAAACTCATATTCTTAATCCTTGGGCTCTCTGCTTCTGAAATTCAAACTTCATAGGCTGTGCCAAGTTTGATGCTTTGATACCACTGTAACGTCCCGAAATGGAAATCAATAGAATTTTTCACGACTGAAATGTTCCTTTGTTAGAAATATGAACAAGGCTATTTCAGTGATGGACTGGGAGGGATTTTACTAGTTATTTCACCTCTAAAGAGAGGATGAACACCGGAGGCTATCTGGCCCTTTCTCAGGCTCTGCCTATAGCTATGCAAATATTTCTTCCTCTGGAAGATCTTGCTCAAAAGAGTGAGCTACAACAATATATAAACATGAGCTAGAAAATAACAGTGAATGCATAAACTTTAGAAATACAATAAACCCTCATAGTCTTATCATTGATAATATGGTAGTAGAAATGTGTGCAAGATCTTGAGGAAGTGATCACTCAAGTTGAAGCATAGACACAAGTACAATGAAAATGAAATAGATTGCTACATATATTATGCCCAACTATGACTACGTAGTCACTGAAGGAAGACTGCCGCAAAATGTTGAAACAGTGAGGATATGGAAATAATAAGCTCAAATAAAGAAGGGGGATATGGATCTCAACCCCTGGAAACTATAATAAACAACACCTAAAGGGATTGAATATAATATATACAAAATGGAAAATCTGCTGAAATGCTGGAGTAGCTGGAGTAGATTCTACTCTAAAATGAGAACATGAAGGAGATGGATGAATAATGTTGCATAAAATGTATATACCTCCTCCAATGGAAATATAGTGTGAAAGGCCAATCCTTTCACCAAATATGTCACTCTCCAAAATGCCGGTGCAACTCCTCATTGCAATTGCACTCAAAAACTACGTAGTCAAGGAGAGGAAATACATTGTAGGTGATGGGAAGAGATTGGCCTCCTGCCAAGATATGAAAATTGGAGCTGATATCTCCCCTACTGATCTCCTGGATGCATAAGAGCTTCCTCCTCTGAAATCTGAGCTCCAGAATGATGATGTGAGAACCTCCACTACAACCCCAGCAACACAATGGCTCTTGCTGAAAGAGTCACTGCACTGAAAGGAATAGCTTTGGCCTTGAGCCAAGATGTGGAGAAGATGGAGATCAAGCCTTCAAGAGCTTCTCAAGAAGGGAGGGAATTCTCTAACAAGAAATCCCTTGTGCTGAGCAGCACAGCTATCACAGTGTGCAACTGTGGAAAGCAATTCGAAATATCCAAGCTAGCTCAAAATGGTTGCTTTCCCCTCCTTTTATGCCAATGAAGGATCCTTAGCCATGGACCCCACACATTAGGGTTTCCTCCACCTCATGCAATTTTGTAGGCTTCCCAAGCAAGCCACACCTCCATGTATTGCGCAGTTTGACTTGGTCAACATGACCTAGCCCTCTTTGCAATTAACCCGTTCCACACATGGAGTGTGCAAACAAGCTCCAATAATGCTCCTCTTTCATAATGTGAGGCATTTTATTAATGTTTTTCATAATCATGGGCCTCCTTACCCATTTATTTAGCTGCAACAATGTAAAATCAAAATTCTAATGTTCCATTTAGCCATGTGCTAAAATGGGAACATTAAAATAAGAAAAAGAGTATTTATTCTCCTCTAGATGAATAAATACAATGAAATAAGGATGAAGGAAAGAAAGCATCTCATATCTCCATCTATCTGACCTCTCTCTAATAACAATCAAGATAAAATAAGGTTGTAGAATATCATAACAATATAGTTCTTTGGGAATAAGGATGACATGACATAAGGGGCATAAAACCAAGTTTGAAAAGATCTATGTTGATGGTTAGTTGAACTAGCGTTTTATTTAGATATATGTTTGTCGAACTGAATAATTTCTATAAAGGAAAAGGTTTATGGGTTTTTCCTAATGTGGGTTTTAGCAGGGTAAATATTGTGTTCTTGCTTGGTTGTCTCTTGATGATCCTAGTGACACTTTTTTTTTGTTGAGATTCTTTAGGAAATTATTTATGATGAATAGTGAATTCAAGAAAATTTTAACCTAACATACAATCATAACAAGTAATTTTTTATTGAGAGAATCATTTAAAAATAAGACTTTGCCTCATTTTGTCTAACAGGACTATTCCTAAATGGATTTTCATATTAAAATAGGTGTCTATAATTTGCATGTATTTAGTAAACCCTACTCTGATGTGCCCTATGTTGGGTTTCCATTATGCAACCTCTCTCACAACCTTTAAATCCATGATACATTCACATTCACCCACAATGTATCTTTATGTTATAGAAATTTAATCCTCAGTAGGATAGATTTTTTTGGTTTCAATATAACTGTGCAAAGTATTTAGCTCACTAGAGAGCTTGCAAACCTCCATGAACCCTATGGTAGCATTTCAGTCTCCGTCTACGAGCTCTTTTTCAAGGAATTAAGAACAACTATGGGGAGTTCACCAATTCATTGTGAAATAGAAGACCATTTCGATAATGGATGGAAGGTGGAGGGGATCATAACATACAGGAGGAATAGAGGAGGAGAGTGTAGTATACAATAATTTTAATAGGATCTAGAGATGGACATTCAGATACATTAAGAGACAATGAGGCTAAGTGAGAGAAGAATTATAAACTGAAGGAAGGCCCAAAGAGGTGTCGGTAGAATGGGGCAAGCGAGGGGAGATAAAGAAGTGGGCTTCCAAAGGAGAAAAATTTAAAAAGAAGAAGAAGAATATACAACTCTCTATCCATGAAGGATGTGCAATGGAACTGCACCAACGACGAAATATGGAACAATGAAGAGCATACTTATCATTTGAAATTTTCAATGAGTATACCTTGAAGATAACTCCTAGTAGTGATGATGATATGTGTAAATAGAAAAATTTGATTCATAATAATAGTATTTGAACGCTCAATTCCCAACACCTTTAGTTAACAGACAATAAACATGGGCTTCAAACTACATTATAGCACATGTCAAACTAGAAATATACCCTTCCAAATCATCATTTTTTTTCGTGGGAGGAAAGGAAGGGAAAATCTTTGGAGCACACCATCATACAACCAAGACAAGATATGATGACTTTCGAAAATATGTAGTTGATTGGTGCATTAATTTTTGAATAATGTTTAGGTCAAGATGGAAGTTGTCGATGGAAGGTTACATGAGATGTTGTGCAAAATATTTACTATCCTTCATATTAATCAAGGAGGGAGTATGGCCACATATTCAACCATTAGTGGTGAGTGAGATGATGGCCATGAACCCTCCCACCTAGCAGTGTGGAAAACCTCATATAAGGAATTTATAAAATAATTAAAAATATTGATTTATATAAAGTAGAAAATATATATTGATATCTCGATAAGTGGATAAAGTTCATTTTCATATTATTTTAAATGATTTTGTCAAATCTTGTTATAGTTATTGAATATGGAAATTGGTTTTATTATTACTATATATAAAGTTGGTAAGATTTGAAACTCGTAATAAGTAAGGAAAAAAAATTAATAATGTTAAAGGTTGTTGTAACCCTACTAAAACCACACATATTTTTTTTCATCAACTTTGAAATATATAGAAATTTAAATATAAATCTGTAAATACATATTAGATACAATGTTATGTTGACTTTAAACACATGAGATAGTGATTATAAAAATAATTTAATGCACATATATTATAATATTAATTTGTTGTTTATAACTAATAAATTTGATATATCATTTTCATGATATTTTAAATAAAAAAAATAAATATATTTATCGATAAATTTTATAATATAATTAAATTAAATTAAAAAATTATCAAACTTATAATATTAATAAATTAAACTAAAAAATAAATTAAGAAAATAGTAGTTATAAAAATGAAATTATATATATATATATATAATTTTTAATAAAAGAGCTGATGAACTATATTACATTTAAATTTTTTAAATTTGAAACAGTATATATATTGATAATCCTGAAGAATACATCCCTTTAAACTCAGTTACCAAATATATAACTAGAAATTGCACCATATGTTGCAAAAGAAATTTCGTAAGGAAATATCATAGGAAAGAGTAGCCTAGAAGAAATAAGTTGTTGCAGAGAAAGAGCCATCGTGAAAGAGTAAAAGGCAAAATTTTCTTACATGGAAGTAGGTCGTGGAGGTTTCAATGATATTGATTATAAGAGTTATCAACTAGAAATTTTTTTTATAGATATTGAAATAGGAAATTGTGGGTGAAAACATATATGTAAACCAACATAATGAAATAAGTTGTTGCAGAGAAGGAGTCATCGTGAAGGAATGAAAGAAAATTTTTGCTTCCATGGAAGTAGGTCATGGACGTTTCAAAGATATTGATTATAAGAGTTATCAACTAGAAAATTTTGTTATAGATATTGAAATAGGAAATTGTGGGTGAAAACATATATGTAAACCAACATAATCTGTTCACATATATAAAAAAATTGTTATAGATATTGAAATAGGAAATTGGGGTGAAAATCCTTTGGTGATTAATAATCCTATGAAACAAGTATGAAATGAGCATGTAACTCAAATAAGATATTTTAAATACATTCAAGTACAATCTATCTAGCATAGATGTAAATAAAGAGAATTTTTATTAACAGAAATAGAGTTTACTCCAAGTTCATCTACATAACCGAGCGCCATAGCATTAGATATATTTTGTGAGCTAATGTGACGTTTTTTTTCTCAAAATTATTTTAAAATTAGTTATTATACCGCAATATTGACTTTCTCATTGTCTCTTTTGTTTACAAACCCTTTAAAAAGAACATGAGAACATTTGATTTTACATTGTGATCTCCCCAGCATGGGTGGGGGTTTAAAAAATTGGAGAGTAAATTGAGCGGTTATTGTTCGAAATTATTATATAAGATGGGAAATTTGGATGGTTTGTAGACAATATGGATGTCATTACAGATATCTATTTTAAATTTTTTAGTGCCTTTGTAGTATCCCAAAAGGGAGAATGCAGTAATACTTAAGCACAATATGAGAACTGTAAACAATAAATCTATATACACATTAGAATGCACAGAAATAGCTGAGCCATTTTATTATATTGGAGACCTGCAAAAAGCAAGTACAACAGTGCTCAAAATATGAGACACTCAAGCCACAAGTGTAGCCTAGAATGACCCTACAATTATATCCCAAGAGGGACTGTGTAACTGTTTCTCTGCTGGAAAGTGAACTGCACTGTCCCTGCTACAATTGTAGGGACTACGACTACCTGAAAGATCAAAATTCAGATCTAGGTAGAATGGGAACTCTGATGATGCTAAAACTGTAGATTTGGGCTCTATGATGGATTCCCTAGTTAACCCAGGAGGGGCTTCTCGGATTTATAAGTCTAAGACAACCTTCCTCTTAGGGCCATAATTATATGTTGTTGGGAATGTAGATCTGAAGCTAGATCTGATAATATCATGGTTGCAATGATGTACAATCAGATCTAAGCAAGAAGGGTTGATCCCTTCACTAGATCCCTGGGCTAAAAGCTCAAGATCTAGCTCCTCCAATCTCCTCCACTGAAAATAGTTGTTGTAGGAACAACAACTTCAGAAAACTACACTATTAGAGAGGGAGGAAAAATAGCCTGCTGCTAGATATGTCAAATCAGCTCTTGGATGATGGAAACAATTAATCTAATGTGGGGAGGTTATCCCTCACAGGATTTCTATCTGGAATACAGGAAAATTACTTCCTCCAATAGATCTACAAGACTGGATTGCACAATCCTTGAAGGGACTGCTGCTGCATGGAGGTAAAACCCTAAGGCCTAAATGCTGGATATAGATCTACTGCTCCTGAAAGACTGGATTTGAAGAGAAAGTGGTAGGATGAATCCTCCACTCATTCCCTAGCTGAGTTCTAGAAACAACCTCTTGAAGATGACACCAATGCTTGACATGGAGTGAAGAAAAATCCTCTTTCCAGAGCTACTCAAAGAAAGAGGTGGGATTCCTCCTCGCGAACACCCTATGCTAAATAGCACTGAAAACTCTGCTAAACAACCCAAGCTTTCATAGAAATTTCTTGAGACAAATATAGATCTAAACAGATCAAGAAATGAATAATCCAAATCATGCCTTCCATTGTGACTTCACCTTCATTATATACATGAGCCTTCCATAGCCTAGGCCCACTCCAAACCTGTGTTGTACATGTGCAAAAGGTATCCATGTTTGACTGCGTTGTTGATCCATGTGCTCCATCATGTTCATATGGGGTGATCACCCTCTCCATCATGCATGCATTAAATAAACCACTTCCTCCACTATCTTATCATAAGTGCTTCATGATGTTCTTTGAATGCACTATGATCTCAATTGACCTTATCAAATATCCTCTTGATTTTATATTTGAGATCAATGATCTTATTTGATTGTGTCATCCTCCACGATCTTCATAAATAGAGCTGCTCCACTAGTCCTTGTTCTAGATCTAGATCTGAAATATCCACATACACACATTAAAAGTAGACCTTGTTTATCTTTGGGGTTTGTGGGTCCCTCCACCCTTTTATTTACTTAATTTATTAAGAAAATCAAGGACTCTAATATTCGAAATATGATGTGGAAATTTGGGAATACTATAGTCTCCCCTGGAAAAATGTTGCTTGTCCTCAAGCAACTCAAAAAGTAGATGCAAAGCCATCTATTCCCCTCCTAATGGAATCCACATAAGGAAGGCTTCCTCCATTTTTTGCAATGTGTTATACATGTTTGGTTCCAAAGTTTTCTTTCAAAATCATATAGAATGACCTCCAAATGTATGGTTAGATGTCCTCCTTCCATCATGAAGTACCAAGTGACAACCATATGAGTTCCAACTTCATCATTAATACATGAGATACATAAAATAATGTGGCTCTTTCCACAAAGGAAAAGCCCCAACTCACAGTTCATCTCTCCATCCCATGCTTCATGAATTTAGGCTCTCATCCTTAGCCCTGTTGGCCTTTTTGGATCCAAGCATCATTCCAACATCATGCAAAAGAAGAAAAGGAGATATATGGGTAGACAAATATGTCAAACTATATTATCCTAATATTAACCACTAGAGTAAGGTCCTTTGCTGCCATCCTCCATCTCCTCCATGTAATATGGACAAGCCAAACTCCCCCAAAAACAACCAAAGCAATAAGAGATCTTGTTGCTTTCTCTCCTCCTCATGTACATTATGGAGTAAAAATATACTAATGGACATATGGAATGTCACATCAGCCCAATAAAAAGAAACATCATTAATGCACATCATGAGAGCATCATGCCAATATTTACCCAATACAAAACACATAGACATAGGAGATGTCATGTGGTGGCCAATCTTTCTCAAGAGAAACCAAAATGAACATGCATCCTTTTGTTGTATTCTATCATTGATACACAAGGCATGAATCAGAGAAATATGAGCTATTGGGTGGTAACCATACTCACCCAAGAGCAGTCAGGGCAACCATGCCTCCTTCTTCATTTCATAAGTGTTCTTCAAGGCATGGATCAAAGGAATAGGAGCCTTTGGGTAGTGACAAAAATCTCCCAAGGGCAACCAACATAACCAAGCTTGCTGGCCCATGTCATAAATATGCAAGTGATCATGCAACCCCTTGCTTATCATCCTCACCCACTCACCCTAATATGGATGATGAGTGATGTGTTGCATAATCATGGTATCCTCCCTTTGTAGAATACCATATTCCCCAAATTGATGAAGAACTTTGCACTTCATGAAATGTTAAAGTGCACCTCCAATGAGATCTCTTAATGAGATTCTATTTTCACCAAAAGCCCTCCAAAAGAAATAAGGTTTTGGACCTGCTGCAGGTAGAAGTTTATCTTTTTGCTTTGAGGTGCTCATTGAGAAAGGGTCATCTAGAAAGGAGAAAAGTTTCCTCATCTCAATATGTCTACCATTTGTCATCTTTACCTCCATTGCTTCATGAGTGAAGCCACCTTTAGAATTCTCCAAGAATGATGGGGCCTCTTTATTTTCATAGCTACTAAGTTACAACATTGTAGATCTACAGGGTAATACATGTGCTGTCTCAAAGCAAGGCACAATACTGATCTCATAACTAGCTATTGTACACAGGATCTTACTAATCCTATTTTCTGAAACTCTACACTTCAAATCAAAGGGTTGAATGTAGCTCAACAATGAGGAATTGGGATAGTTCTTAATCTCCTCCTTGATTAGATCAAGGGTCCTTTGTGCTGTGATATATTTTTACTTCAAATCAACATTTTTTTTCTAACCCTTGGCTATGCACTAGCCCTGAAACAATTTGTGATGAAAGTTCATGCATACCTTGGATCAACTGATGTGTGGGAACCCCTTGCCAGAACACAAGAGTTCCTTCAACCGGGACAATAGTGCATCCAACTGCTAGTAAGAGTGACAGATGCTATTCTCCAAGTGTACCAGTGCTGGAATCTTCATCCTTTCCCTCATGCATCTCATGAATCATGCATGGGACTCTATATGTCAAGAGCTCAAGACTATCTTGCAAAGATGCAAGTGTCTCTTCTCCGGATGCAAGTACTTCTGCAACTTGCGGTGAATGTAGTGACTTCTTGTCCAGAGTGACAAGATTGACATCCTCCTTTGTTTTCTTAGGGAATGTTACTTTGTGACACAACTATGGTTTTCTCACATCAAATTCCTTCCTTAACTTGTGAAATAAATCTAAATATTTTGTCACCTTTGTATGTCCTATGTGACCAAACCACCAATCATTGGCTTCACCTAAAAGATGAAGTGTTGAAACTTGAACAACCTCTTCTTCAACTACAGGATGTATCCTGAAAAGTGCATCTAAATCCCTCCTCCAAGCTTTAACGGTGCTTGCGGAAGATCCATCAAATCTAGGAAAATAGAATCTATTATGCCTCTTTCTTCTATTGCTGCTATAGGACCCTCTTTCTTCTTTTATTTTGAAGAATTGTTGTAGATTTAGCTTCTCCTTGAATGCTCTATACTGAGCTTTGTACTCTTCAAGATATAGAATGAGAGTCTCATGAGTCTCAAGTTCATTCCTTTCTTCATTTCTACACCTTTCACCTTCTCCAAGGAAAGTGGGCATAGTGGATCTATGAGGAGATATATGATTCTCTGGTTTTATTCTTTGCTGATCAAAAGTGCTTGGACCTTCCTTATCTCATCTTCCTCTTCTATCTTCTTTCTGTCCTTCCTTCTTCATTGGATTGACCTCCTTAGAGAGATCTTACCTAGATCTAAAGAAAGGAGTGGAAAAATTTTCATCCTCCATGATATATCTCGTCTATCTACTTCTTCTTTTGATGCAAAAGATGAGGTGTCCACAAGCTTAGCCAAAGATAATGCTATGATACCACTGTAGTCCCCCGAAAGGGAGAATGCAGTAATAATAAAACACAATATGAGAATTATAGCAAAGTAAACAATAAATCTATATACACATCAGAATCCACAGAAATGACTGAGCCATTTTATTATATTGGAGGTGCAAAAATCAAGTACAACATTGCTCAAAATATGAGACACTCAAGCCACAAGAGTAGCTTAGAATGACCCTACAATGATATCCCAAGAGGGATTGTGTAACTACTGCTCTGCTGGAAGGTGAATTGCATTGTCCCTGCTACAATTGTAGTGATTGCAACTTCCTGAAGGATAAAAAGTCATATCTAGGCCGAATGGGAGCTTCGATGATGGTGAAATTATAGATCTGGGCTCTATGATGGATTCCCAAGATAACCCCGGAGGGGTTTTTAAGATCTATAAGGCTAAGAAAAAATTCCTCTTAGGGGCTCAATTATACGCTACTGGGAATGTAGATCTGAAGCTAGATCTAATAATATGATGGCTGCAATGATGTACAGTAAGATCTAAGAAAGAAGGGTTGATCCCTTCACTAGATCCTTGGGCTAAAAGCTCAAGATCTAGCTCCTCCAATCTCCTCCACTGAAAATAGATCCTATAGGAACAACAACTTCAGAAAACTGCACTATTAGAGAGGTAGGCTCAATAGCCTGCTACTAGATATGTCAAATCAACTCCTCGATGATGGAAATAATAGATCCAATCTGAGGAGGTTATCTCTCACAGGATTTCCAGCTCGAATACTGGAAACTTCCTTCCTCCAATAGATCTCCAAGATTGGACTGTGCAATCCTTTAAGGGACTGCTGCTGCATGGAGGTAAAACCCCAAGGCCTGAATGCCGAATATAGATCTGCTGCTCCTGAAAGGCTGGATATGAAGAGGAAGCGGTAAGATGAATCCTCCACTGGTTTCCTAGCTGAGTGCTAGAAACAACCTCCTGAAGATGGCACCAATGCCTGATATGGAATGAAGAACAATCCTCTTTCCAGAGCTACTCAAAGAAAGAGGTGGGATTCGCACTCGGGAACACCTTGTGCTAAATAGCACTGCAAACTCTGTTAAACAACCCAAGCTTGCATAGAAATGTCCTGAGACAAATCTATATCTAAAAAAATCAAGAAATGAATAATCCAAATCACGCCTTTCATTGTGCCTTCACCGTCATTATATCCATGAGCCTTCCATAGCCTAGGCCCACTCCAAATCTACGTTGTACATGTGGACAAGGTCTCCATGTTTTACTGCGTTATTGATCCATGTGCTCCATCATGTTCATATGGGGTGATCACCCTCTCCATCATGCATGCATTAAACGTACCACTTCCTCCACAATCTTATCATAAGTGCTTCATCATCTTCTTTGAATGCACTATGATCTCAGTTGAACTTATCAAAGATCCTTGTGATTTTATATTTGAGATCCATGATTTTATTTGACTGTATCATCCTCCATGATGTCCATAAATAGAGCTACTCCACTACTCCATGTTCTAGATCTAGATCTAAAAAATCCCCATACACACATTAAAAGTGGATCTTATTCATCTTTGGGGTTTTTGGGTCCCTCCACCCTTTATTTACTTAATTTATCAAGAAAATCAAAGACTCTAATATTCCAAATATGATGTGGAAATTTGGAAATGTTATAGTCTCTAGCCACCATGCATCTAATATGATCCATTTCAACTGAGAACTTCAATATCTATTTTTTGAAATTTTTAGTATCTCTAGCCACCATGCATCTAATAGGATCCATTTCGGCTAAGAACTTCAATAAATCAGTTTATGAGTGATAACTTGTGACATCCCTAGCCATTTTCTTTGATTGTGGATCAGGCTATAAACTATAATAGACTCTCTCTTCATAAGACTCTACAGATAAAACATGTACAAAAAACTCTTTTGTCTCAACTTACTCTATTGTTAATCACATAGTGTCAATTTTGTAAAACTATAATCTACAGTAAGGACCGAATCGGTTTTTTCTTTTGTAAGTTCTGTTTGCAATTGAAAAATAAAAAAATTATAAAAGCTAAAATTATGTAGTGAAAAACTTTGTTTAAAATTTCAGAATAAAAAGTTGAGTAATTTTGACATCATATAATGTGAAATTAGTTTATGATTATAAAATAAAAAAGATGTAAGTTTTTTAGCCACAGTTAGGTAATTAAAGATATGTATATAGTTTTTTTTTAATAGAAGAAATTTGATATTCATTCCTGTAAAATAATTTGGATATTAAAAAAAAATCACATATTTTAAAAAATTTCATTATTAATTTAATTGTTTATATATTAAAAAATACTAGTCATGAATAATAAAACAGTTGTAACATAAATAATACATAACAAAAAAACAAAAAAAACATGTATTTTTGGAATAATAAATTAGTTGTAAGATAAATAATATATAAAAGAAAACAATGTATTTTTGGAATAATAAAATAGTTGTAACAAAAATAATATAGAACAAGAAAAACTATGTATAATTTCCCCCTTTAAATAAATTATATTCCACATGAATACCATATGTCAATAGGATGGATTGTTTTTATAGTATATTATTATTTTATTTTATTACATAAATTCAATTTAACTTATTATAACATATATAAATCTATTTACATTTACATATAAAAATATAACAAATTTTTAATAACAATATTTTAACTTAAAAGTCATCAAAACCTAAATTTAATCTAGCTTATTAAAAAGAAAAAAAATAACATTATAAAAAATATATATATAACTATTTACTTGTGCATCTAATAGCCTAAAACATTTCAATTGTCTAACATTTGATCCAATAACTTAGATATCGACACAAATGCTTTACAGCATAAATGTATAAGCAAATTGTTGAAACTATTATTTTTAATAAATAAAATGTTTCTAAAATTTAAATAAAATGTTTCTAAAATTTTCATTCTAAATTATGTTGGTTGATTAGAACAGTGCTTTGGCTTTCCTGTGGATGGGATATCGATAGCGCCAATCACAATCCCAATAGCGCCAACAGATTCCTTCGGGCACGTCGGATGTCACATCATCCACCCCTTTAAATTTCAAAATATATGTGAGTGCTTATTTGTTGTTGTTCCTAATAATAGTATTGAGTATAGATCGATTTTAATTATAGTTCAGCAAGTATAAAGATGGAAGAGGGACGTATTGATGTTTCTTAATTTCTATATATAAAAAGAGAGATTTCATTCATAAACCACATAGATTACATTATAATGTTTTTTATTACTAATATATTTTTAAATAGAAGTTAATATTATATAGTATTATATATTGAATTATTTTATTTATGATCTAAATTTTTATTTTTATTATTATTAATATTTTTTAAATGTTAGATATTATTTTTAATTATTTTATTTAAGAAATGTTTTATAAAAAATATAAATAAAATATTTTAGGGTATTAAAATATTTTATTATAATGTATATAAAAAAATTAGCATTAAATAAATTTATTAATATAAATATTCAAATAATTTATCTAAATAAATTATTACTTTTTCACACATTAAAAATTGAATTACTGATGTTTTATAATATTTTCAATTAAAATTATCAAATATGTATATCCATCTTTATCTTTTATTAGAAAATATTTTATTTTTATTTTAAAAGGTGTAAATGTCTACTCGAGAAAGGAATCAGTCATGCTTTCATATTGGTTGTAGAATGCCACTCTTGTGCCAAGATTTTTTTTCTAGAATTCAACAACATATTTAGAAATTTTATAATTTTGAAAAAATAAATCAAGTTAGATTTAAATGTAATTTTTATTTTGCAAAATTTTGTATTACTTTCAAATGTTTTAAATTCAGAAAGCTATAAAATATTATTTTGATTATTTTGATAAACATGTATATTGTGGAATAGGTTTTGGGTGAACCCATCGAGTTGGGTTACATATTTTGGAAAATCAATGGCTGGTTTTGGGGAAAAAATGATGCTTGATAAAGAAAATTTTAAGTACTCCTTGTGGTTTGATAGTGGTATATGGTTGGATTGGCAACTTGGGTCAATTGAGCCTTATTTCTAATTAAAAACCCTAGTTGAGACTTGGGCAAGTGATTTTTCTAAGACCCCAGAAAAGAAAGGAGTTCAACCGAAGATTTTTAAGCTAGACCGAGATGGAGGAATTAAATCAAGCTATCCATCAACCCTATGAACAACTAAGAGGCTGAAGACAAGGTAACTTTCTTTCCATTTTTTTCTCTTTCATTTAACTTTTTTTTGTAAAATAAAATAAATTAATTTGAAAAAATATCTACCATACAAGAACTACAAAAAAAATTAATGAAAACCACAAGAAACCACCAAGAAAACCCTTGAAAGCCACAAAAAAACCCTAGAAAAACCCTAAGAAAATGCTTGAATACCAAAAAGAACTTAGAAAACTACCAAGTAAACCTTTGAAAACCACCCAAAAGAATATAATCCAGGTTTTAATTTTTTTTTCATTGTATAAATTATGTGCAATGGTAGCATGTTCGTTAAAAATAATTTCTATGGTAAAAAATTAATTTTTTTAGTAATTTAGGGTTTAAAGTTTTCTTTTATGAATTTAGTCAAATAAAAAAAAAATTAAAAAAAAAAAAAATTTTGCTATTAAAAAACATTTTACATTATGAAAAAATTAGACCATAAATATATTAAATCAAATAAGAAATTTTATTTCATTTTTTATTTTTCTTTTTAAATAAATTTATATTTTAAATATTTTTTAATAAGCGTCAAAGTGCAGTGTTGATCCCTTCGTGGAATGACACGATATCCAGTATCACAATTGAGGATGTTAGGGCCCAACAAACATGGATCACACGAGATATGGATGAAATATCCACTAGTTCACCTACTAAGCGTAGTTTTTCTTTGATGTTGGATAGCATCAAGAGGTTGATCAATAGATACCAGAGCACGAGCCCATGAAGCCACCTCCTATATTCCATACATAGGATTAGGAGGTTGGAGGTTAGAGGCCCACATACTTGGAAGGTAGGGAAAGATGCCACTAGGAACATTGATGTTGATGGGGACTTTTTTGACATACCTCTGGATTGTCATGCTAGACATGCTATTACGATTCCGCTAAAATATTTTAATAATTTTAATGCAACTCAATTTGTTTATGATCTATTCATTAAATCTTGGGGCCAATTCTCCCACCATGACCATGTCGCCATTTACTTTGCAAAGTATATATATGTTTTACTTATGATGTCGAATTACCCCAACAGTAGTTCTAATTTTTATGAACACGGTTAGGGATGTAGTTATGAACATGTGGGGGCATCACCTATGAAATTGTTACCACGACCATATCGGTGCATGGTATGACTGACAAAGATATAGAAGTAGTCACATATTGGTGTTGACACTAGGAATGCCATTATAGATAACATGAAGAGGACATTGGCCATTGCACATGTCACATTGTGTGGAGATATGAGTAGACCACCTTCATTTCCTCGTGGCCCATTAGTTATATTACATGATGATTCATATATCGAGAGTCTATGGTCTGATCAACTTTTTTCATATGCACATACGTGTCGTGATACCGTCTATGAAACTTGGAGGGTGCACGAACCACATGACATAGAATAGGGACATATCTATAGAACTTTTGACTCTTATTGGCAAATATACAATATTTATATTAATAATTTCTTATGATATTGCATTTATATTAATAAGTTCATGATAACACGCATGCACAAAATAGTTATAGAGATGAGATTATAAGGTCATCTGAAGGGGTAGTTGACCAGGTAGAGTAGCCTCCTCTAGCACATGTTTCCATGGCTCAATCGATTCGACCTCCACCTCCACCTCATAAAACTCATGTGGAGGAGAGACACTATATACAACCACATGGACTAGAAGTTGAGATAAATTGTTTTATTCCTAAGATTTCAACATTTTATCTTTTTAAGTTACATGTATGCATGCTAATTAATTTTTAGAATAATTATAATTTTTCTTTTCCATTGTGTATATAGGCTCAGATGGAGAGGGGTGTCAATGTCACAGTTATGTTGATGCGTGAGTGGAATGCTGGTATGTAGGCATTGAACTAAAAAAAGTGGAGAACCAAGCCTAGATTGATCATAATCCTATCCCACCTTACTTCCATTTGCGCTCGACTAAGTCACAGGTAGGGGACTATTTAAATGCCTAACTCAAAATAAATTATTTCTATATTTTTTTATTTTATACAAATAATGTTCTAATGAAATTGAATTTTAATAGGTTATATTATAGTGTCGAATTATGTATGCTCACTTTATGTAGCGGAACACACATAGGAGTTCAAGAAGTGATTCTCTCTAGAGCGGATCATAGCAGTTTTTATATTTTCATGACCATTTAATAGGGCATATTCACATGTGATGTGAAAAAATTGTATATTTTTATACATGGAAATTTTATGGATGCATGAAAATTATTTTAGTCTATGGGTGCTCATTATTTCAGCTTGTGGATGTCCATGCATAATATAATTTGTTTATATTTTCATACGAAAAGTTTATTATCATACAAAACTAAAAAGATAACAATTTTAACTTCTCAAGAAATAAACTAAGAAAATAAGTACAATCTTAGACTATGATGCTTCTCATTTTGATACTTAAAATGAACTAAAATTTATCAAGGACATCAATTTAATATTGAATTTGTAGAAAAAAAAATTTAGTGCTGTGAATGTATGTTAATTTCAATAATTAATGATATGTTTCTATAATATTATGCATTTTCCTAAATTTTCTTGTCTATCCAAATATTCCAATCAATTCCTTATCTTCAGACCTTCAATTAAGAACATTCAAGAGGTAAATTTTTACAAAATACAAATTTTAATTGTGATATTGGCTTGTATAAAGTGTCTTCTAGTGCACGATCAATGTATGTTAAATTACACTGATTTTAAAATATGTCAAGAGGTAAACTAAAAATAAGTTTTATTCAATTTTGTTTCTTTTGATGTTATCCAAAAGAGCATAATATTCATAGCAGGATATATATATATATATATATATATATATATATATATATATTTCACCTTTTGCAATCCAATCTGAAACATATGTGCAACTCTTTCCATGTTTTATTTCAAAGTGACACTAGCATTTATTAATAGCATAAAAAATTTTAAATGTTGTTCATAACCTAGATAGTTGAATTTCCACTTAACATAAAATAATATTATATCAACTTGGTTTTTACATACTAAAATGAATCTTCTAGAAACCAAATATATGACATGTATATAGATATATAAAATTTCTTGTATGCTCAACATGAATATATACATGAAATTTAAAAAATAAGGTTAAAAAAATTAATTAAATCTAAATCTAAATCCCTCTCTATTCTAAATTTTAATTAAATTTTAGATCTACGGGGTTTACATAAGGATCCTATCCCTAAAAATAAAAAATCCTTGAAATTTGGTATACTATGGAAACTTAAGCACTTATGAGAAACTAAAGCTTATATAACATATATGTACACCATTTTGTATCCATCCTAGATAAGAGGGAAACATTTATCTATTCAAAATTAAAAAATTACAAGAGTATTCAATAGTCACATTTATAAATTATAAAAATCATACATTTGAATTCTCTTATACTAGAGTATATTACACTTAACTGTTATAGGCTTGGCTTCAGCACTTTCCATTTGCATCATCTACTCATCTATCCAATGGATCATATTAATGCAAGTCTCTGTAAGACGTTAATGGTGTGATTTTGTCATCTTTCATATCCTTCATTCAACTTTCTTTGTTTTGTTTTCTATGAGATTCATCTGAGCTGCTATGACTAGATGAATATATTAACAAGATATATATTCAGGAATAAAATCTTTATAAATGATGTGATCGGACTATTTTTTAACCTTTTCAAAAAAATGGCCCATCACAACCATGTCTTAAAGTATGTGAATTTCCTATCTTCAAATGGTATCACCAATCTACTTTTCATATGTGTGTGTCACATCAAATAATAGGAAACATTCTCTTTGGGGGAAGTGACAATAAAAACATTTCCCACAGCCAAAATACAAAATATGTTCAAGATTTCAATTTATAGATGAAACTGCTAATGATATATGGGCCACATAACTTAACTTACAAGATCAAAGACTCGATCATGCTTAAGTGAAACAATGGCCTATTCATCATGCATTTCTTGAAACATCAGAATTGGATGAGGTCCCTTTGGATTAAGAGGGGCATATTTCCATCCTTTCACGTACACGTGTTTTTCATAGTGATCAAGTATGCATCCATAAAAACCAATGGATAACTCACAAAAACATGGGAGTTTTCTTGTCTCGATGGAAAATATTTCCCCCATGTCTTAAATTTTCACTTGGTGTAATTACCTTATTCCTTCTATAATATTACAATACCAAAAAATGGATATATTCACATCACGAAGTTCAACATTCCAAAAGTCTACCCATAGTCCTAATAGATTTGTGACCTTCATGTCCTAAATAGTATGTGCACTAGTTGACCACCTTTAGTGATTATTTGAGTTGAACTAAAACATGAATCATTTGGTACCTCGTAATTTATTGCTTCACACAACAACCTGCACCATCATGCTCACCCTTTCCATGTCATGTTTCAAAGTGGCTCCATGCAAGGTGAATTTTTATCTTCTTGTGTAGTAAGCTAAACCAATAAAAATTTCTATCTAGCTTGAAATTCCCTACAAAACCGTCTGACCATATCCAATTCTTCCATAATGATATGTAATTTTTTTGAATGATTCATATATCACGTCAAATAAAAGTTTCATGAGCAATCATCAATGTTATCTCTACCATCAAAATTCAAGTGTGCATGTCCGTATAGAAAATATATTAATATGGATGCATAGTTTGAGTGATAATACTCTCTCTAGATCCTTGTCTAAGGTGAAAATGTGTAATTCTCAAAAAATTCCGCCATTTATAAGACTTTTCCTCATTGAAACTATTCACGAGAATGCTTTAATTTAGATGCTTTCCACCTAGACCTGTGCAAGTCTTTGCCATATTTATAGATCTGGTTTTGAAACAACCCCATGAATTGTGAAATAGGAACCTCATGCTCAACATAAATGATGATATTAGGCGTTTGATTTGAAAAATATGGTTAACATCCCATGAAATACTCATAATTTTTCCATGTGATGGTGACATATGACACTTGATAGTTGTTGGGATGAATAAGAAAGTTTCTATGGAAAAATTCCAAATCACCAAATTTAGTGCATATTCTCTCACCTATACATATTTTCTTGTAAAACAACTCTTCTAGCTCCCTTATGCACAATAATGATGAAATAAAATCATGAACTATAGGAGGAGGATTGTTACTACGACAATTCTTCCTATAAAATTCTCAGGAAGTGTCACAATGAAGCTGAAATTCAACATGATATCGACAACAACACGTGTCACAAATTGTATTAGGCCTAATAAAGCATTGTTTCAATTTCTGAAACATCCTTATGGATATCTTCACATGGTGGTTTCTTTCCTAAAATTGATCGAAAAATTTAACTTCTTTCATTTCTAAAATGTGCTTGGGGTGTTCCACATACTCACCTTTAGCTACATGATGTTGCATGACATGATTTTTATCTAGAATATCATAAGAACGACTCTCCAAAAACTCTACCATATGTGCTCTGATTCCTATTGTAAGCTTCTCTTGGTAGGGTTTCTTGCTCATAATATCCCAACAATCAAAGTACTCATTTTCATATACCCAAGCCCTGAATTTGGTGTTATTTTGCAATGGTTTTCTTGAGACATGAAGCAATTTTGACATTGTTTCAAACTTTTATTGTCTTGATAAACACTGCGCAACAATAAAAGTTGTAATTTCCCTACGTGCAACACAAACATCAACTTTTATTGATTTTCCAAACATAGTGAATTCCTTTGATGTATTTTCAGTGACATTTATATGCATCTTCTTTCTTTTAGCATCGTGGACACCCAAAATTTTTGTGGAATGTTTTAGTTTATTATGTTTGATCAACCTATGTAGTATCTGAGCTTGTGCAAGAACTGAATGTTTCTCAAAATACTGTTGAACGATGTTATTGACATGGTCTCTAACAGTGCAAGCAAATATAAGCTCTCTGAGTTCCTCTTTTGTGATTGCATCAAAATTTTAATCAAATGGACCACCCCTTTACAAACAACTACAATTCCACATTATTAGGTCACCCTGAGAGGAAACAAGTCATTCTTTAGATGGTTGATCAAGTTGGTAGGGAAAATTTTCTTCCTCCTATGGTTTATTAGCTTGATGTGGCACATATTTTTCCCATAGTGATGGTTGATCAGCTTTATATGACACATATTTATCGTCACCTTATTGATTAGATTGATGGGTCACATATTTTTTTTCATGTGTCTGCTCAGTTTCTATCCATGCATACTAGAATATAAAATACACTCTCCGGTAAAGTGAATCACCATCATAACACAAGTGAATAGTACATATAGATACAAATTTTTATTTAATAAATCACCATAGGTGGAAGGTCTTGATATGATTTTATAGTAGGCATATAGGTAACAAAATTTGACATGGACCAAGGATGAGTCGAAGAAGAGAGCACCAGAAAAACTATTTGTGCCTATGCCAACATAAAGAGTGATTCAAAATATGCTGAAAGGTAAAATCATTCCTTCTCAATAAAAAAAAATCAGTTTTGAAACCCTTGGGTTCTAGTAACAAACCTTAGTGAACAGTTAAATGAAAAACAAGTTGAAATTTGGAAACTAGGTAGCTGAAGTTGACATTGGAAAAGGATTCTAAGTCGAAACATGAAAATAAAAGGGTTCTAAGCTCAAGGAAATATGGGTATAATAAGAGATAAGGTCAGTATATGTATACATCCCTTTGTCAACAAAAATGGTGACTTAGAATATGATGAAGGGTAAAACAAATCAACATGTATGAAAAGTAAAAAAATAAATCATGATGTTGTGAATTGTATGTAGGAGGTACATGAAGATGATATAATCCCTATGAAACATGTAAATAATGACAAGCATTCCATTATGAGAAAAAAATCTGTTGGCAAGAAGCAAATGAAATGAAAAACACTTGATATTGTTTCATTTGTAACCACACATGAACACATACATTTTATTTACGAAAACCAAATGAATCACACACATAATAAAAAGAGAACAATTTTTTTTGTATAGGTTGTCTTTAACCTTGCAATTGCAAACAATATTAGGAATGTTGTAAGAAAATACCATGGTCATTGGAATTTATCGCTGCATGGACTGGCTTAGGAGATCTCTTCACAAACTCCACGTGATGTGAGTGCATGATTATTAGGAGCTTTTCATTTGTCTGAATGAAAAAAAATTTCATATCGATGTTTATTTGGTAATGCTTTTCTTTTATGGTCTTGAAATCATGTGATGTTATTTGTTGGAATTTTTCACCATGTATTGTTTATTGCATTGCTCCTGGTCATAATTTGTACTTTATTTTTTTCATGTTGATTTAAAATAAATATTTTTATTTATATTCACTCAAAGGGAATTTAAGGATGGTTTGCAATCAAAACTATTTTTCCCAACTATAGACTATGTAGTCTCTCTTGGAGACTTTATAAAACAAACCATGCTTTTGAACATAATTTTTTTTAATGATAGTTCCAATTTTTGCTGATATTTCAGGAATTTGAATAGCATGGAGAGATTGAAGAAGGTTATGTTATCATTGACAATGAATATGGAATGTTAAGGGGATTTTAATGTATTACATTTAATCTTATGGATTATTTTTAGAGGGATTTGTAGGAACCTAGCAAGACTATTGATGTATGTGTAAGTATTCGTTCTAGTTATTTACATATTTTGACTTAGAAGTTTAGTGTGAAGTTTTGATTGTATATGTACTTTTTAATGTTGTGTTTGATTTGGAGACCGTGTGGCTATGTCTATCATTGATATGAGAATCATGCTATAACATGTATTTTTATTTGTCAATAGTATATTAGTTTTCACAAATGGATGCATAAGAAGTTGATTTTAATTTTCATGTATTGAAAGAAATTTTAGTCAATAGAACACCCACCATTGTTCTATCTAGGTGCAATGTTATCCATGTTTTTCAATTTTTTCTTTCTTCACATATGTATTCTAGTGCAAAATTAATATTATTGGAAACTAAGTATTAACATTGGAAATTTACGCTATTTAAATTTATGAGTTTTATCCTGGTGGAAATTTATTTAAATTGTTCCATGACATAAGATGCTTTGCAAAAAAATCATAATATTTTCATAAACCAACCAATATTTTTGGAAGGGACTTTGGGTTTTTCTAGTTGTGTTCCATTTAGTTGGAAATTTGACTAGATGTTGCTTCATTCACTATTTAAGAATATTTTTATAATGTGGAGTGATGACTCTACAGGGTCCAATTATGGTATATAATATATCAACTATTGGAACCAATCCAACACAAACTATTGATCAGTCACAAAGGAAGATTTACATTGGCGGCCTTTCATATGAGACATCAAACACGACACTCATAATGATTTTTTCACAATATGGATATATAGAGGAATATTTTGTTGCATATCACAAGAATGCAAACAAATATAGGTATTTTATTTTCTGGATAAAAATAAAATTATTAAGTGGAAACTTTAGTTTCTTGTAATTCTTCCATTTCAAAGTTATATATATATATATATATATATATATATATATATATATATATATATATATATATATATATATATAATCCAATTTGGAAATAGTGTTTAATATTTCTACCCTAATTTTTTTTTTTTCAAATAAGGGTTTTTCATTTGTGACATGTAAGTCAATTCAAGTGGAAAAATGATCTCTTGAGAATTCAAACATAACTATTAGTGTAAGGAAAAAAAATGTGCATTTTTTAATGGCTCTTGAGATTATATTTTTTTAGGTAGTTCAAATTATAAACTTGACTTCTTTGGAAAACTATAGTTTGGAATTTGTGCTTTTTTTGACATGTAGGGAAGGCCAATTAGAGTGAAACTTGTATTTGAGGGCCATATGGAGAAGGTTTCTTCACAACCTATACCATCATCTTAGTTATATTTGGACCACATGTAAAGCTACGTTATTTAGCAATTAACCAAATCCATCCTTTATATCTAAGCTCACAAATACCTCCTCTTACACCACAAGCATATCCTACGGGGCTTCCTTCATATTCTCCACAATATTATTATGTTACAAAACCGATAGATGGACCTACATTAGAAGGAAAACCTGCATATGGAGGGCCATTTATTTCTCATGGAGTTGTAGCAGCAACACAATACAACTCCCACTATAACCAATATACAACCTTTTGACCTCCATATTCTAGAAAATTAAAATTGCCTATAATAGGTACAATAGTTGCACCTAATTGGTGACCTAATGATAAATGATTATCCTCCTTATTGAGGATTAAATAAGTTAACCATGCTCTCAACACTTGAAGCTCACATTTTACCATAGAAATAATTGAAGTTATGTTTTTATTTTTGGAGCTTCAAAACAGTTTATTTTTGTGGGTTAGTGTATTTGGGAGTCCCATGCTAGTACCATGCATAAGATCTAATGTATACTCCATATGTTCAACTTTTATATTGAATTTACCCACCCTACAAGATTTTAAATCTCGATAGTTAAGTTCTAATTTCCATTCTCTTCCTTTATATATCATTCGAGTTCTATATTAATTTTTGTGGGATTTAGAAGGGACATATTCCATAGGTATGTATATTCATGGAGCCCATGTGATAAATCTGCATTGGATTTCATGCTAGCTTCATCATGTTCAGTCTCTTCGTTGAATTTCCTACTCTACATGATTTTGATATTTAGTCATCATAAGAGTTATAATGTCCATTTTCATCAAATTTTTCTATATATATCTACATTTTTTAAGTTTTTCAATGATTTCTTTTAACTACACACTTATATTAGAGGATCCATAGAACATAGGGACTTTGGGCTTGTATTTTATTTAGTCTCAAGTTTAAAAAATTATCTTTGATGTTATTTTTTAGGTGGTTGAGTGTATTAACCATGTGAAAGTTTCTTCCTTGTTCTGAAAAGGTTATGTTATAAATATATTGGATGTTTTTTTGTGCCCACTGAGCCAATGAAACCTACAATAATTTACAATTTTTTACAATTTTATTAAATTTTTATAATTTAGAATTTATAAATTTTCAAGATCTAATTCTTTGAAGGGTGCTAGCTCAATGGAAGAGCACCTGCTTTACAATCAGGTGGTTAGCGGTTCAAGTCCATCATGTTGTAATATTCATAGGGAATAGTGAAGGTAAATATATGTCCCTATATATGTATCAATAGTGAGGGTCGTTAAAGGGCCATCATCAAAAGTAATTTTTGATATATGAACTAGTGATGGTTAATGAACATCGAGATATATATGCATCGATAATGGTGGTCATGAAAGGTTCTGCACCATAAGTCATTTTTGTTCATATGAAATGGTGATGGTCATTATCCATCATTATAATCATTATTCATGATGGAACATGAATGTCACCACAACACCTATACTTCTGGTGATGTGGTCTTCGGCGAAATTTAGTTTCTGGAAATGGAAGTTATTTTGACCATCATAAATGAGCTTATGATGACATTTTTTTATTATAAATAAAAAATGATAAAGTTACGGTCAATGAACATGACCATATCTATGCATAAATAGTGAGGGCGATGAAAGGTTAATCACCATAAATCACTATTGTTCATATTAATGGTGAAAATCATTATCTGTCATAATAATAATTATTCAAAAAAGATCTTGAATGTCACCAAAAAACCTATACTTTTGGAAACACCATCTTTGGTGATATTCAATTTTGGGTGTCAAAAGCCATTTTGATTATCACCAATGAGATTATGGTGACTTTTTTTTACACTCACCAATAAGATTTTTTGTTGTAGTGATGGATTCTCATGAGATGTATCTATTATGATTTAACCCACCTAAAGTCAATATGACCATAGTTATTATTTTGTAATTAATAAAATCGATCAAAATATTCCTTGAAGTTTTAATACATAGACTTAATGAAAGTAGTTTTATGGTCAAGATAAAATATACAAGAAAAGTGCTCTTTGAATGTAGATAAGTCTCTAATGTCATGACATGGATCCTCTATGGTACCATTGCATGTATATATATATATATGAATATCTACATCCAAAAATATCTTAGGATGTGATTATAATATTGTAAAGGTTAATTCAAAATGCTAGCGTAATTTAAATGATAATAAGATTAGCAATATGTACCTTTAACAAACTATAACGATCATGAATCTTGACACTCACAAACTACCCATTAATAATGAACCCTTTTCTCATTGAAAAAAAATATCTTACTATTACTTTAATGCTATCAATCACCTTCTTCACACGAATTAATTCATCCTTAGACAATATGCATGGTGTAAAAATATAGTTATTTTCTACCTAGATTTGTTATCTTTTCTCAGAGATATTTCTTTGTGTTTGACATGGATATTTCTCATACATAAGAATTTATGTGTGGAATAAATATGTTTTCAATGAGAATCTAACACAATGTTGAATACATGCACTAGATCCAATAAATGTGCCACTTTAATTACTTTCCAAATTTCAAACATGTATGATCATTGAATTTGGAATTCTCGCTTATGCATTTTGGCATGCAATTAGTTGAATTTTGAATTCATATAGATCACCATGAATTTCAAATAGGTATCCTTTTAACAATGATCCCAAAAAAATTATTTTTTATTTAAATCTTCAGTAAGCAACGTTATATCACAATTCAATGAGGAGTATGCCTCGGCTCAAACTATTCATTAAAACATCTCATATATTTGAAAAGAGTAATAATCTAGCTATGAATAGATCTAGTAACAATTCACTGAAAAGATTTTGATAAAAATAGATTTACTAAAATTATAAACACATAAAATCAAGGTAATCCTTTCCTTATATTTATATATTTATTAAGTTATTTTTCTCTGTTGATGCACGCCATATCACTCACAAAAACCACAATAACATAATATATTACCTAGGAAGCCCTTTAGAGATAAAACCCAGTTGGAGGATGAGGTCGTTCTACTCTGTATTTCTCTGAATGTAGTTTTTATGCATGCCATATCACTCACGAAAACCAAAAATGCACAATATATTACCTAGGAAGCCCTTTAGAGAGAAACCCCATTTGGATGATGAGGTTTTTCTACTCTCTCTTTCTCTAAATGGAGTGAGGCTTGTGTCCCATGGGCTTCTACAAAACGCAAAACCCTCTCTACTTATTACCTCCATCTATCTAATCTCATTTAATATACTTAAATATGGAACAAAATTCACTTGAATAGAATCAAGCCCATTTCCCTCCTAGCGGCCCAGTTATAACACATCCCAATAGCCAAACAGGGGTTAAATTTGACCTATTCAACCCTTACTATCACTTACACCATGACTCTTCTAGAATATTATTCATCATGGTGATGTGGGTATCCCCTTTTCCATGAGTCGTGGGGTTGATGTGGCAAACACTCGAATCATGAAGGAAAAAATAGCCTAGTAAGCTTATGGGTAGTATAATATTTTCATACATAATATATTTGAAGTAATTCTTGCACCACTGGAAAGGAATTTGAGTCTACAAAAGTTTCAATAGTTTTGTTTTAAACCCCAATTTTATAAATTGGGACCCACCAATAAAATTGGTGTCATGAATTTATTCCTCCCATTCTTCCCCTTTTAAATAATCAATATGGATGAAAAATAATATAGTGATCTAATCCAAATCAAACATCCCTATTCTAGGCGATTTTTCATCTGAATTTTTTTTTTACTAAATGAAGTGAGAAAATTTCTCCTTTACCTTATTCATGGAGTAGCATTCAACCATTCTTGGAAGCTCCCAGTTTTCAAAAGGTAATTCTATAACCGTCTTGTATTCTTTGGGGTTATTCTACAAAATTGTATCCTCTTTCAACTCTAACTAACATTTAGTTTTAAATTCTCTATAGAAGGTAGGATATATTCTACTTCCTAATCCAACATGGAAGGATCATTGAGTTTTATATTTTCCACATTAACTACTTAGTAAAAGTTCATGTATGGGGATATAATGAGAACAGGGGCTTCAGTGGGGGAGAAATACCATACCATGAGAATTAATATTGGGTTATATTTATTAAGGAAAAAAAATCATAATATATTGAGCAAATAATAAGGGGTAAAGGTTTTTTATATTGGCAAGTATAAAAAATGGAACGCAGAGTTAATGAAAAACTATAACTTCGGATATAAAAAATATTAATGAAAAAAATGAATAATTAAAATATGTATTTAAAGTAGGATTTTTTTTAATTGGGGAGGTTTTTTGGGTTCGTATAGCTAGGGGGTTAAATAATGTCATTTTTAGAGGTATTTTTCAATATGTAGTAAAATTAGGGGTATTTTTTAGTATGCCATGAATGCACGTGATATGTTGGACGTTCATTGAGTGAAGGCCCTATGATATTGATTATATAGATATTATATCCATGATTTCAAGCGTCTTGAAGGGACCATATCATGGAACCTTTTTCTTGTTATAATAAAGCTATAGCTTCTCCTTTTTCAAGTGTAACTATACTCTATCTCGTAGTCTAAATGGCTTCTTTTCTCTATTGTAATCATGCATGACTTTGTATCTTCCCTATGAATTATAGAACATATCCTATAGTTGTAGATCCATCTTACTGATATTCTCGACAAATCACCCCCCCTTCAGGAATCCCCTATGAGATTCTCCCTCACTACTCAATGTTGTCCTTATGCAATATCCAAAGGTGAAAATGGAAAATATCCAAAGCCGTTCCAAATGGGGACTTAACAGTAAGATTGTGGAGTACTTTGTTATAAGAGCGTTGTATATATATTATATTTTCATCCTATGTATTCAATTTTCCTCTAATTATTACCACTTTAAAGCTACACCAAACTCTTTTTAAGTAATCATGTTTTCCCATTTATCAAAGGATGCAATTTTTTAGATCTCTTCAACTTTGTGTCTATATTCTCCCATAATTTAGCCCTATAAACATTGAGAAATATTATGTCCCTATCTAAAATTATGCTCCTTAGGATTACATAGTGCACACAGACCTGTATAAAGAACATGTTTTTTCTAATTTACAATTAATGATATTTCTATAGGGCATGATAATGCACATCTTACTAGACCTATCAATTACCACAAACAGGTTGTCATGTCCCTTCTTAATTGTTGATACAACTCCCACAAAATCCATGGTGATGATTTCTTAAGGATGATTTGGTACATGTGAGTAAATATATAGACTTTGCTACATATTACTAGGCTTGTTAGTATAGAAAAGTAAAAATCATCGTATGAAACTATCTACATATTCTTGTATCATGGGATAGTACCTACACCAAAATTCCCAGCAACCTTAGAGTTGTGCAAATATTTTACTATTTGTAGTTCCTAACCTTTGGGAAGAGAAATATTGTCTATCATATAGATTAACCCATTTTTGAGATGATATTAAATTTTATTGTCACCATCATGCACAGAAATATAGATCTACAATCTATAAAACACCACCTTAAATTCCTCATCTATCCATGCCTCTTTGCATGCATCAAGGCTTAAAGGCTTCCTATGGATCAAAGTTCGAAACTCTAGGATCTTTGATGTGGATTGACTTGAAATAAATTCCACCATTTATTTTGTGATTCACTTCTTGTACTTGATCACTAAATGAAATTGGTGTAAAAAATCCATCTACTAGTAATTTTTGGTAAACTTACTTTATGCCTCCAAGTACCATAGAATCCAATTCTTTTCATGCATTACTATATATTTTCCCATTAGATAGTGTTTCCACTTGATGAGAACTTGTACCAAGGAATAGAGCTCCTTGTCATAGGTAGTATAGTTGGGAACCACCCCATGAAATTATTTATAATGGTAGCATGAAATCCTTCATTCTTGCATCAACACTACTCTAATAATGTACCCACTCACACTAGTCTCTACTTAAAATGCCTACCACAAGTTCAATAATGAATAACCGATGCTTGATTTATTTCTAATTTAAATATTCAAAGGCCTTCTACTCACCTTTTCCCAAATGGAAAATATTATCACTCACTCTTCTAGTGTGGAGTTGTGTTACTACTACTAAAAATGAGGATATGAATTTCCTCAAGTATTGTGTTATCTCAATGAAATTCTTGAACTCATTGAAATTGGTAGTCATTGACCAATTCATGATGTTCTCCATCTTGGGAGATTCTATTTTTAGCTCTCTTCCACAAATACTTGTCCTAATATTGTTGTGCAAACTCACATTTATTGATATTTTATTGCAAGTAGTTATTATCTAATGTCTCTAGCACCCATGCCAAATGTGAGATGTGCTCGTACTAGGAATCATTGTAGGCTACTATATCAGAAAAAAGAAACAAATGACTCTATAAAATGGTGGGCTATTGCATTCATTAACCTCATGAATGTAGCTAATGAATTTCATAGAATAATGGCAAGAATAGCCATTCATATAAATCTGGTTTTTATTTGAATATATTTTTCCAAGTATCTTCTTCTCTCACATAAACTTGGTGATAAACTGATTTTAACTTCAGCTTGGTGATGGGTCTCTAAATTAGACACAAATTAAGGCCCATATAACCTTTCTTGGGCACATAAAGTCTATATTAAACCTCTCCATCTACACTTAATAATATTTTTTAGCTTTAATATTTTATTAGGAAATTTTATAGATAAGTGCATATTTTTTCGTAATATTATTTATTTTTGGAGAATATTGTGAGGATATTGGGAAAATTATGAAGATTTGAAGGAGGAGATCATCTAGTGACATGATCCCTACTAGAGGAGGATCAATATTTGATAATAAATGAACAAAATATCATGAAATTATGGAGAAATTATGGAGCTCCAATGACTGAGAAAATATAGGAATGTGTTTTGTGGCATTTAATGCAAATTCCTAGTGTTGGGAACGATATCCACTATTTGAGGGATTTTGGAGGGGAAATATTCCTTGTTTCAAGAGAATGATTCATCATATATTTGTATGAGTACCAATTGGAATTGGCCTCTAGAGGCATGTATTTCTTAGTCTTATTTTGGAGAAAACTTGTTTTATTTGCAGCTCCACTTTCACTTGTAGCAAGGATGCACTTGGATTGATTCAAATAATAATTTTTTGTGCCATTTTTATCTTCTGAAGCTTGGTTTATTCCATATCACTTCTATTCTCCTTGGTTTTTTCTACCCCAAGAGCCTCATATCCCTCTTTCATAATTTATTTATGTCCTTTGAATGTCTTTTTCACATGCATCTCTTGTTTATGCATTTATTGTTCATGCTTCTTTTGTTATAATTTATATTGGTTAAATGTTTGAAGTGTGTTTTTTTTTAGGTTATTTACAGAGTCACAAGCATGATGCATACTTAGAGAATATTTTAAAATCATCTTCATCATTGAGCTAGTTGGATTGGGTTACTAGTTCATGAATCTAGGATTTATGGAAGTCCCTTTTAGAAACATAGTAGTAATTTTATGTTATTTTTTAGAGTATTTTAATAATATTAATTTGAGTTGATTACACTTGTATTAGGTCATACAAACATTCAATTTAATACAAATTTTTACCCCATTTCATTTTCACTTGATTAGGTTTGGAATTTGATAGGTTAACTAGCTCACTAGTTCTTGAATTTCTAGTTTTTTACTAGTAATTTTCTGCTATTTTTTGGGACATGTTAACAAGGGTATTTTGGAGTGATTCAAGTTGGAATGGAGCCCTAATACCTATTAATTAATAATAAAAAAATATTACCATCTAATTTTCATTTGATTTACTTTTTCATTCGGTGAGTTATCTCCTCTTGTAGCAAAACCATGACTCACTGCAGCATCTAGAAGACTTCCTCTAGAAAATTCATGTAGCACTCATATATCACATGTAAACTTGACCAAAGTTGTTCCCAAATGTTGGTTTTTTTCTCTTAGGCTTGAATAATGACCCATAATATCGGAATCCATGATTAAGGAAGAATAAACAACACTTAGGACATGCATTTTTACAAAGTAGATTAGGCCTATTTATTTGAGTTCATGCTCTTAGAATTTCAATCTCAAATTTTTGATTAATTTCTTTTCAAAGTAGCATTTCCATTTTTGCAATAAATTTAAGATTTGATTTCTTTAAATTCACTCCATTACATCATATCAACTAAATAAGGACACATTGTATGCTACACATATAGTGTTGACACCTTTTAAGTTTGTACAAACCCTGGGTTGATAATTAAATTTGGTAGCCCTAAGAGTAGCAACATTCTTGTTGGAATATTTAGGCTCATCACTTTTTGGCACCGTTTCTTGGGAGGTGTCAAAGAATACATTGTTTTCTTCCCTCTTTTATTCATTTATTTTACTTTTTGTAAAAAAAAAATTGCATTAGGAATATTTCATTTCAGAAATTTGCATTGCATTGGAATTCTTATTAGTTTTTTTTTTAAACATTAAAAATTTACTTTTCCAAAACCAAACCTTCCCCCCAATTCTTATCATGGGGTGAAAGAGTAACCACATCACCATCCACTTTTGCAAGTGTAAGAAGAAGAGATGGCATAGAAGGTAGAAGAAATGGATGCATATGATGACAATGAGGAAGATCCTCTTCGATTTACCATTCAAGATACTGATGTCAGTGTGCATATGAATAACATACCTCCATATTTAATTCCAAACATCCATGATATGAGGTTAGAGGATTCAAAAACCTTTCTCTTTGAATTTTAAATTATTTTTAGATCTCATGGTTACTTATTATACAATCAAAATTTGAGATTGTTTCTGGCAACGTTGAATGATGAAGCTCTTAAATGGTTCATGAGTTTAGGGACTAATTCAATAATATCATGGAATGATATGAAAAATATATTTCTAGAGAAAAGATAAAAATCAATATCCTAAAGAATAAAAGTTTAGAATGAATCAAAAAGAAGATGAGAGCCTTGAGGATCTAATACAGAGGTTAATGCATAATGTTAAGAGGGAAAAAATACATCATTTAGGATTTTTCACACTAAAAACCCTCTTAATTAGAACAATTAGGGATGAATGGATTTATCTCCTTGATATCATGAGTATAGGAGATGTATACCAATTATCATTTCAATAAATTTGTGAAACATGCAAGCGCATGTCAAGAGGAAGGGCAAGGGTAATTAAATGACCATGAATATTGGTAAGTCAAGATGAACTTGGAAATTTTCTGGATAACTTTAAAACATAATTTATTAGAAATATAAGTGAAAAACTAGAAATTCTAAAAATTCAAAATGAGAAAAAAGAAGATGTTGATATTTTTGTTATCCATTCAGAATCACATGCTACTAAATATTGTCCATCATTAACAAGGTTGAAGGAATTGTACCAAGAAGAAAATGGAGAATGTCAATCACCAAAGCAACTCAATTATGTATCTCCAATAGGACCATTGAAGCCTATTCAACCTGATATGGTTCAAGAAATAATTATCAATTTCAAGCAGATGCACATCCATCTCAAAGTAATTGGAACACACTCATTCCTTGGAAACCTTGGCCATCTCAACCCAAAAACCAATATTGGAAACAAGGTTAGAAAGGAACTTATGGGAAAAATACAGAATATCCTCAATATTTTCTTCAATGTCCTCCATACCCAACTCAATGTTATCCCTACCATCCACCCCCACCATAACCACAACCACAAACCAAACCACATCCATCTCAAATATCCACTCCCACTCAACTACTTGTACCAACATTTCCAAATCCACATAGTGAAGTAGCTCATCCCAATTACAATGTTAAGATACAATAGTACTAAACATATCCTCTTGGTCTAAATGGTATCCATATTAGCTCAGGATGATTATTATAAAAAATTTATTCCCTTCATGATAAGAAGGCCAAAGAATCGTGGCATGTGCTTGATTAAGACTAGACATTGTAATAATACATTAAGAAGGTTCCCTCATGTTTACTATTAGATCCCACATCTGTTCAAGGCAAAAATCATTAAAAGAGTAAGATTTGAAAGTCATGGTAGAAGAAGGTAGAAAAGGAGATCCAAATTTTCAACTGGACAAGGGGAATCACAACTATATTGAAATATGGTTCCAGAAAATCATTAAGCTGAAGCAAAAAACTATTCTTAAATAGTATTTGATATCATATATGTCAAAGCAGTCATTATCTCATATTCACGTACATATCAAATCATATCTTTCAAGCCTACACATGATTCGATATGCCATATTGATGTGCACATGGCTCGATTGAAAGTGTTCCTATACTTTAAAGATATTTTTTTTACAAGTAGAGTAGGATAAAAAAATTAATAAAAAAATGGAAAAAGAAATAAAAGAAAAGGATAAAATCTTAGGTGAAAACCTCTTTTGAGGTGATTGACATTGACTCACTGATTTAAAGCCTCCATGAGGCAATCAATGGGTTTAAAAAAAGAGAAAATAATACAAAAATAAAAAGTCCTATTTGAAAACCTCCTTTAAGGTGCCTAAGCAGACCTACTAGTTGAAAACATCATCGAGGTAGCTAGTACACCAAAGAAAAAAGAACAAAATTGGAAAAAAATGAAAAGAAAAAATTATTTTCGCATGTATATCTCTCTAATTAATGCAGGTGCTCTCCAACATTTGAAAACAACAAAAACAAGTTGGCACAAAAGGAAAAAGTTGGTGAAACATATATTCAAAGGAAGTCAAACATGGAATTTCTCCTAATTTTCTCAAATTCTCCAAAAGTATCGAGGTCATGTCAATCCATCACCCTCATCCATTTCCAACATCCACTCATCATTTCCAATATTTTCTCATTCATTTCCTCGTTGTCCTAAAATGCTACATGAAGTCACGATTTTGCTACAGGAAGTCCTAAATACACAAAGCATTTTTTTTTATTATATATTGAAAATAATTCATCAATTGGTGGATATTTTTCATGGGAATATGTATATATATGATGGTAACATTCTCAAAAAAATTCAGCAAATTTTGGTGCATAAATTTAAGAAATTGACCTCTCTCACCTACAACCATTTTTACTTTTTCTCAATATTTGTGCATATGTTGGCCGAGATTTTTTGTGGGGAGGTTCCTGAGGATAATGGTCACATGCTAAAAACATTTTTGGTCAATCATTTATATTGCTTGAGAGATATGGATAAAAAAAAGTTCTATAAGGGGATTGTCCTGAACTGCTACAAGAAGCGGATATGATTGGAGAAAGACCTTGTGGGAAAAGAACAGGACAAAGAAAACACTGAGAACATGAAGAAGAAGCTCAGTTCCATAAAATGGAAGGGAGAATAAGAAATTAACTTAATCAATGAAAAATAAGTCTACTTCACCACACCTATATTAGCTGGGAAAATTATGAAAACAATTTTTCTATAAGGGGATTTCCTTGAACTGCTACAAGAAGTGGATATGATTAGAGAAAGAGGAAAAAAGATCATGTATGCTTTAGGAAATGTTGAGATAGGTCCACCATATCCTCATCATTAATTTTACACACCATTTAACCTATTCTCCACTCTCATTTTCACCTCTGTCAATGAAAAGAACCCATTTTCACCCCTTACTACAACCCTTTAGCCACAAAAAGGCCTTTGATCCTTATCAACATATTACTCATGAATTTTCAGTATTTTTAAAGGTATCACCTAATGGAAATAATTATCATAGGAGGGTCTATGTGACTTCTACAGGAATACACACAACCATGTATAAGTCTGCACAAGCCCTCCAGAACCACAAAAAAAAGAAATTGGAAGCACCAGAATGAAGAATTGAAGGGTCATATCCTTGATATTAGACATCCACAAAACTTTTGCAAGGCTAAAATAGGGTCACTAATCATATCCAACAATAAAAAAATGATACACTATCAATAAGACCTACAATGATAACTTTGATCAGTCAAGCACATTTGAAGAGAAAAATTTCAAAGCAGATCCAATGCATAGAGCAACGAGCATAAGAAGACCAAACCTTGAGAAGCCAAAAAATAATCCATTAGCTTCGTTTAGAAGGAACATGCACCCATCTAAGGATCCACACATGATAAGAAAACCTCTGACAAGAGGATCATTAGTAGCTACTTTAGAACCACCAAAGGCAGGTTCAACAATCATATTGACAACCTCCACAACTATAAGAACATCCCGCACAAAAAAAAGACTCTCATGGTAAGTCACATGTATAGAATTATCTAACCCCACCCTTCGAATATATTCAATATTAAGAAAGTATTAAAATTTTGAGAAGGAAAGTTATTTTATAGAAAAAATGAGTAGCAGAACAATCTCAGTCTTATCTTCCAGATAAATTCACCTTTCCACTAACACACGCATGTGTGGGAGAGGAACAAGAAAAAAGTTGTAATATTCCCAAATGGCGAAGCAGCGATATTTGAAAACAATAATAAAAAATAGCAGTGAAAAAATCAATACACCATGATATGAGACAAATGTAAAACCATATTTTTAAACATATCAACAAATAATGGGCCCAAGATCTTGAGGATCAAGCCACTCAAGAAATACAAAATAAGCATCCTCTGAGGAAGTATGTCAATACTTCAGAGAAACACTACTATAAAAATGCCATGAGCCATGATAGTACAATATTAGGGCTTAAACTACTATAGAAAGATATAACAAGATGGATATGCTGTTATATAGCTCAAACAATGCCAAGAGTGAAGATCTAGTCTCCCAAAAACATTTCCAACACAACGTAGGAAGGGTTTCCGGAAATATCAAAAAAGTAAAAAATGACAAAATGCATCCCTAGGGATGAATAGCAGCTACAACTAAATAAATAGATGGAGCTAGCTGAAAATGATATATAAATGAATATATCTCCTCCAATAGATCCTTCAAGTGAAAGGTTGATCCAATCACTGCAGATCTCACCCTCCAAATAAGCACTGAAACCTCCACTGCAAATGCTCACTAAAATAACACACTCAAAGAGGGAATCTGAGTTGTAGATGATGGGAATAGGTTGGCCTCATGCCAAGGTATAAAATAAATCTCAAAAACCTCCCTTGGTGATCTCCCAATGAAAATAAGGCTTCCTCCCCTAAAAACTAGCTCAGAAAGTGGGTTTCTCAACCCTCCACTGCAACACCCGACAGTACAACACAATTCTGAATAGATACTACGCTGTAACTGAATTTTAAAGCTTGGGAAGAATGCCAAAATATGGAAATGATAGTACAATACTCTTCCTAGAGGCTACGTCAAGGGAAGAGGTGGGATCCCCACTCGGGAACAGCCAGTTCTAAACAACACAACAATCTCAGCTAAGCATCTACAGAGTGCAAGAAGTCATATAGACCACAAAATCAATAATCAATAACATACCAATATATGGATGCCTTTCCCTCCTTATAAAAAATGCGAGCCTTCTCACCTTGGGTCCCACTTGTTAGGGTTATTACTGTCATGGAGACTTTCTCCCATTCACACTGTGGTGTCTCTCAATGATGATCCACTCCCCCCATACCAGCATTGTTGATTTGGTCAAACTTGACCTTGTCCACATGCATTAGCCCCTATTCACAAATGAGGGTGCTTTATCCAGCCATGAAGATGATCCCATTTTAATATTAAGAGGGATTTTATTCCTACTAAAGAGATTTATGGGTCTCCCTACCCATTTATTCATCTAACTACATGACAAGAGAAAAAATTAATATTCCAATTAGCCGCATGCTAATTTAGGAATATTACAGTCCTCCCCTCGTAAATGTTGCTTGTCCTCAAGAAAATGCAAGGATAAAACTGAATAGCCTCCTCTCCTCCTCTTGTAACATCCTCATTTGATAATCTCCTCCAAAATACAACATGTTGTCTCATCAATAAGTCTCCAAGTTGCTCCTCCAAAGTATGCAAGTTATATTTTGGTGACAATCCCAAATAGCTATCATCATGAAAACGTCGAATACCCATGGAGGCAACAATATGTTGTCTAGAGGCCTTCTTGAGGCATGGAATCTGAAATATATTGAGAACCTTCATTCCCATGTGAAGCTCCCATCCCCAATCTATCATCCATACAAACTGAGTCACCCTCCAAAATGGTAACTCTTATAAATACTCCTCCACCTTAGGCTCCTACAAAGTAGGTGGGCTGCATAGTTGAACATGATGGATCAAATTTTCCATCCCATGTTGTCTCTCTCTCCGCTTATGATAAGTGTAGAGTTTTTGCTGAATTTGGGCTGCAATAATGTTTCCTTCATGAAGCAAAAATGCAATTGGATCCTCAGAGACTCACTCTTTGCTTCTTGCCCAGACCATCCCATCTAAAGTGAATATGACATTATAATCATATGGAATCCAAATGAGAGAGGTAATAAAGGTTTCGTATAGTGCGTGAAGGTACCAATGGTCTCCCAAGTAGTTATAATGCAATTTTTCTAACTGTTGTTTCAAAAAATAACATGGCAAGCTGTCTCCCAACAAATTCCTATTTGTCCCTGTCATCACATATACTAGTAAATAGAAAATGGCATTATGTATCAACTAAGAATACAAAGAATGGTATAATACCTTCCCAAAGCCATACAATAGATGTCTATTCCCGTAATTTATGTTCGTACCAAAATGACCATGAAGCCCAAATAGAGGCTTTCCCTCTTGGGGAGAAATGCATTGTATAGAGTTGGTAAGAGAATGAAAATAATGTGTTAGATAATAAATAAGTGCAAAAACACAATTCTTACCATGTACCAAGAGTAGGTTGATACTAATATCCATGAATGAGCACCCCATAGTGGTATGGCATATCTCCGTGAAAAAGAATGCGCCATGTGCTGCCTGCAAAACCTTCTTCTTACGCTTGGAGATCCAAGTCAAGAAGATCATATCATGGTAATGGATTTCTCCATCCACCACTCCATCAATCTCATCTCCTACTTGTCCATCAAGTGCATCATATGTGAAGTGATCCTGGGAACACTCTATCAACAAATCCAAGCTCCCAAGTGACAATGTTGTTGGACTTGGTAACAAGGCTCCTATAATCTTAGAGCTCCCTTATTTGACATACCAAATACCAAAGTCATAGACCATAATGCTGCTATATATGGGAAATCCCTTCCAAGGTGGAAGTACCTCCTACTCCTTCAAAGATAAGGAGTAGCCCCTTTGCACCATGATAGTGCCATCACCTAATCCTGCAACATCATGCAAATAATGGGAGAAAATCATCCCATACTCTCCCAAGAGTAACCAAAGAAACGACATATCTTGATGCCCCCTCATCTCGCCATCATACAAATCATGGAGTAACATCATGATAATTTACTTGTAGAATGCCCCATACAACCAAATATTTTGCTGCCATAACATATGGGTTCCATGTAATGCCTCAACCCATAAAATACCTTTTGACAAAGGATATGTCACATGATGGAAAAAAAATTTCAAGAGTAGCCAACGCAGCCTTGCCTCCTGCTGCCTTGAGTAATAGATCTGCAAGTGGATTTCCAGCCTCTTGCTCATCAACATATCCCAAACAACTAATGGTGAGTTTCTACTATCATGCTCCCAATGTGTATTCCTCCAATGGAGAGTACCATCACCCCAAATCATATTTCTACCTTTGTACTTCATGGGATGTTGAAGTATAACCTCCTAGAGATCTCCAAATGAAGACCACTCATCAATGACCAAGTTGACACCACAAGGATCCAAACAATGTGTAGGAAAAAAATTCTCATTAATATGTGAAGTGCTCATCCATCATAAGATGTCCTCCATCAACCATATACCTATCCTTTGCTATACATGTAGAAAGGTCATTGGAATACTCCAATAATGGTTGGGGCCCCAACCCCTCACTGCTACTCCATGATAGTGTTGCTGATATCGATAATGGTGCACTTGTTGTCTCCTAATCATGTTCAATGCTAAAGATATAGTTATACATTGGATTGTTTAGGACAATGCTCATCCAATCCTCCAAAAATATACACCCTGTTATCACTCATTAATTTCTTCAGGTTTGAGAGAGAACTCGCCAAAGTAACCACATACCTACTTTTAAACTGTAAGATCTAGCCTTCCTAGGGTTCATAGAGGGCTCTCTCTTTAAAATTTAACTTTGTTTTGATTTGTAAATATTAGGCTAGTTATGAATGCACAACTTTCATTTGGTTTTGGTAGGTTTGGTGGGAAAAATCACTTGAAAGGATGGATAGTGGGAAATCTATTTGTCCATTGGGCTAAGGAGTCAAAATCAAGCAAACAGGACTGGGATCAAGGCCAAAAGGTCAAATGTTTTCAGGGCAAGATAGATAACCCTTGAAGAACTTATAAAGTTGTTGTTGTGAGGTGGTATGATCAGGATAAAGGGCACTTAAGAATCCTTTGATCCAGAAAAGGAAGTAGTAGGAAGAGGTCAAACGAGAGAGGGATCAGTTAAGGGTTCCCTACACTGGAAAGCAGAAGAAAACATATAAATGTTAACTAGTTAAAAACAGGGTGCTCTTAACAAATCCTGTATTAATACTCCTATTTATTCATTTAGATTTAGAAAAAACATATATGGATGAATGTAACAAAGAAAGATAACAATGAAAAGTAAGGAAATACTTCAGTCCAAATAGCTCATCACAGGAATCCCGAAGTATGATGTTAATTGGTTTGATATAGCCTGCTACTTGAAATTTGACACACAAAATATTTCAATTCCAACAAGAAATGACTATAAAAATTTCCAACAATTTTATTCCACAAGAATACTTCTAAAGATGAAGTATTTATACAAAATTTAAACTAGAATATCTTGAAAAAAATATCAAGATTGGTTTACAAATATCTCAAACTATTTTACATAAATAGAACTTAATAAAAGGACACTCAAAACTAATGAATCTATTTGGAACTATACTTATGTATTTATGGTGACAAATAAAAGAATTAAAATTTTATCTCAACTCTTAGTTGATGATGAGGCATCCAAGTCACTAAATGTCTCCTTCCATTGTGCATTCTGCTCCAGAAATTCGACAAAATTGACGTCCAATGATACCCTTTTATTTCTCAATCTGAAATATATATGTACAAATTGAAAGAGGTTTTTGTATATAAACATGTTACTGGGATAAATCTCTCTCAATTTACCAAAATTCATTTCCAGTTGTTCACAATATGCTCTGCAAAAAGATGTGTAAAACAGAGCTTTCAATAGTCTGAAAAATAGGCTGTGAATATGTGCATGTATCGCTCATTATGTAATAACTATGCACAAATTAATATAGGTTTTTATATATGGGTCACGTAGGAACACCAGCCTCCTTCATTTTGGTAAGGTGTATTTCTTATTGGCCACAATCTTCTCTGCAAAATGATGACTTAATAGGAATTTTTTATAAAAAGTGCTTTCAAATATTGTTTAATATTTCCAAACGCATAATCTTTTTTAGAAAAGTGAGAAAGGTTTTTGTATATGGAAATCTTAGGAACATAAACCTCCTCTAGTTTTACAAAATTAATCTTGGATTGGTCGCAATATTTTCTACAAAAATGTCCCTTCCTGCGCTGTTTTCATCTTTTAACCTTTTTGTTCTCTTAACCCTTTTGACTTTTACTTCGGATAAAATTCATTGTTGTTGGTGGAAGTATTTTCATCTCTATTTACCATTTAATTCCTCTATATTTACTTTTAATATTTTACCTTAACTACTCTGTTACTCTTTTTTAACCTTCACTCTGACTTTCATCTGATACACTTTAACTTTGATGCTCTTTGATTGTTCTATTTTCACTATCACTGTGAATTCTTACTTTAATTTGAACTTTAACCTTTACTGTGAGTTCTTCCTTTTAATCTCTACATAAATGACTTCTTTCTATTCTTCTGCCTGAAATATTTTGTTAAGTAATATCATTTAAAATTATTTTCTTTGTGAACTTTTGGAGTAAAACAGATCTTTAACTAGTATTTAGATTGCTTTATCCAAATTCTTCTGTTACTAAAGACCCGCAAAATTTTTTTTTTTTAATAAAATAGAGGTCTGCAAGGAGGTGATTGAAGGCTTTTTGAAAGACCTATGGAATAAGATCTGGCTGTGGAGGTCTCCGAAATACACTGAGGTTTCAGTGGTCTTGATAGCAGTTGCAATAGCTTTTTATGGCTTTTATAGGAGTGAAAACATCGTACAAGTCTTGTTCCTTTTCAATCGGGAGGATGAACGCATGGATAACAAATAAAAATGGCTTTTATGCACATAATATGAAGCTTTTTATAAGGTTTTAGGTTTTAGCAATAAGAATTGAATGATGATCATGTCAAAGTAGAGGGCAGTTTTGGCGCTTAAGGAAGAAAATCGGAAATGGTTATCGCACAGCATTTGGGCAGTAAGCAATTTTAGAACCCACATGATCCAATGAGAATCAAGCACATGGAGGAGAGAGGAAATCATAAAACCGCCCATTTCACACAGAAATGAGCTGGGAGTGACCGCACATGTTTTCTATGCGATATTGTTTTTTAGTCGTCAAATCTAGGGTTCGGATGCGAACGGCCCGGATTGATTGGGAAGTTGCATTGGGATTGAGGAGTGGGGCCAGGGTTGATCAATGTGATAGGGAAAAGTTTTAAAATTTAGAAATAAACATTTTAATAAGTACAAACCTTAGTTTATATGATGGCGGGGGTAATTTTTATCTGTTAATTAAAACATTTTCCAACGTTTTAATTATACATATGGGCGCGGATCTTTATTATATAGTTTCTCAAATTTTGACAGTTGTTTTAAAACTATAGGGGCGGGGTATACTTTGTTATTTTAATAATTTTAAACCAATGGGTTAATGGGTGGGTATAATATTGCGCACATGGGGTATTTAAACATTGGTTTAAAGTAATAATAAAGGGTTTTTGTTGGTTAATTTAATATAAAGGGATTTTAATATTATACGGGAGGGTGTAACTTAGGTAATTAATATATATAGTTAGTAGTTAGTATGAAATAAAGGGTGAAGTGTAGGGGATATGAAAACACATGTTTAACTCTAAAAGAAAGTGAAAAATGAGAGACAAAATAAAGCATTATTGTTTCTTTTGTTTTTTCACACTCTTTAACTTAGGTTAAAATGTATTTCATGCGTTTTGAGCATTTTGAAAGGGAAATGGAATTAATTATTTAGGTTTTTTACTTTTACTAAGTGAACTGTGTATTTAATTAGGGAAAGGCATTATGATTAATGAATGAAGGGTATATGTTGATGAATATGGGTTTTGTGTGGGAATTCAATATTTATAACTAACCAATCATCGAGCCTTAGGTCCAGTCCCAACAAAAGTCAGAGAAATGCTCTAAGCCTTTTTTCCTGATAGTTTAGAATACCGATTATTTGCAAGGGAGGGAAAATTAGTGATTTTTTCCTGATGATGCCTTATTACATGCTTGCACAACTGCTTTCTACCTACCCATCTTTATTTGTAACATTTTTTCTTCATTTTCATGAGTGCATTTAGGCTTGCAACCCTAAATCATTTTATTTCAAAGCATAAATCTATCTAAGTCAAACCTTGTTTCATCCGAGGGCTCATATTAAATTGTTGAGCTCCTCATTTATTCTCTAACTATCTACTGATTTGTCAAGTTTATATTTTTTGACATATCTTTATTCTCTATCTAAAACATGAAATTTAAAGCATGAGAGGACAAATTTAAGTTGCTTGAACCTCATGGATTGTGGCATTTAGGACAAGCTACACAAAATCTTATTTGAAAAAGTAAACTAAAGTAGTGGCATTTAAACTTGCAACACTTTCATGTTCTATTTTTGATGGGCTTCATATTTAATATTTTTTTTTTTATCTTTGTTTCTTTTTGTCCTTTGATTGTTCTTTTAGGACATACCCCCTTTTCATCTTTTAATTTGGGAATAAATTTGTAGAAAGGAAAGGTATGTAAAATATTTCAAGAATATTAATAGGGTCAAATAAAAATTATGAATCCTATATTTAGAGGACCTTAACAGCGGCTTCACATGGGTATGGCATCTCCTTTGGAGATATCAAGAACGTCGTCATCTAGTAGCCTGATCCATTGGGCCAATCGCAAACATGCATATGTTGTGACTGAAAACTCTTGAACTAAATTTACACCTTTTTCTGCAAACTAAAATCTGATCTTATTGAACCCTTAGTTAAACTGAGAGGGGGGGGGGGGTGAATCAGTTTAACACATTCATGAACAATTAGACTGACCTTTAAAACTTATTTACAACTTATTTTCATGATCAATTTTATATGTGAGCAATCTTCATATGTGAACAACAAGTATTAAGATAATGTGACAGTAGATTTAATATGAGAGCAGCAAGTATTAAGTAGATTGGATAAACCATATCAACACATAAAAATCACACACAGAGACAACGGATATAAGTGGAAACCCATAAAGGGAGAAAAACACATCTTATTATTGTTGTGATGCAAAGGCAAGCTCCAACTCCCTCTCACCACTGATTTTATGTAGGCACCAACCTACAGGAGGCTCCAACCTTAATTTTGCAAGCTACAACTTGCAAGGAAGCTCCAACTCCCATCAATTTTCTACAGGCACCAACCTACAAGAGGCTCCAACCTTAGTCAGCTACAAATGACATCTATCAAGCTACAACTTGATAGGCAAGCTCCAACTTCCTCACTCTCTCAAGAGAAAAACAATTATTGATTTACCTTGGATATCAGATCTGTTATGTACCTTCTTCACTGTTGTCCTCTAGCTTTCTTATCTGTATTAAATCATCTCTAGCTTTTCACACCATCTCGTTCTGCTCCTCCTTATTCTTATCTTCTCTGCCTCAATTCTGCATTCTATAACCTCTCTATGCACATAAATGTGATGTACTTTATATAGTTTGCCTCATGGCTATTTGTATTCCACAGGGAATTCAAAGTGAATTTCCCTGACTCTTTGCCTTTTTCCTTCTCATTTCTTTGTCTAGCTCATTCAAAAAAAATATAGCAATTTGTACAAATTTCAATTTTACAGTGGAGTTTTGTTTTCCTATGGAGACTTTCCAGTGTATCACAAACAATATAAACCAATTAAAAAATTTACATTCAGTCACAATATAGATTTTAAATAAACCCATTCGAATTTTGGATCACTGCGTGTTTGTCTTTTTTGCTGCTGTCTCTGTCCTTTTCGATTTCTGTATGCTCTGTTGTTCACTGCAGTTGTGTAACTGTTCTGCATATTCTCCTATTTTTCGTGTATGTGCACTTTATAGAATTCTGAATGTGTTTGAACTTTGGATTAACCTCAATTTGTAATGTGGCCCGAACACATATATTATATCCCATATAATATTTGCCCTCATTTAAAACAACCTAGTTTTTTAATCTATATGCGGAAGCTCCTTTTAATATAAAAAAAACCCTTTTGGGCTCGCTAGCCAATATTTTCTTATTCTCTGATGAAATGAGCCTCTTCCAAAGATTTCCGATTTCGATTACTGCTCTTGTGATGGTTCCAATGTGATTGATTGCAATCAAAAACTTCATTAACATGTTCCGCTATTCTGCCTTTACTCCGATGAGATTGATGCCTTTGTGATGGTTCCGATGTGATTAATCGCAATCGTAACTTTCAATGGTATGTGCCATTGATCTGTTTTACTCTAATGTGATGGTTCACTATTCATATATATATATATATATATATATATATATATATATATATATTGTTTCATATATATATTTGCTGCTTTACTTTCCTTTCACTCTTCAGCTCTGGTTAATAACTCGGAGCAAACATATATTAACCTTTTATTTTGTATGGAGCCCACATTACAGCTATACTCCGCCTCATTTATTTTCCAATCACAGTTGCAACATTCAGAGTACTCTTGTGCCTTCATTCATTTGATTTTCGCTGATGCGATTTGTAACTGTCCCACCATGTAATCAAGCGACTCACATATCCGCCGTCCATCCTTCAGAAAATCTGACAGCTGTCATTTGAACGCCCAATTGCAATCGCAATTTTCAATTTGTTCTTCTCTCGTTCTATGTCAATGTGATAGTTCACTGCGGACCACACTGCGTTATGTAAACTTTATTTTCATTAACCTCAACTTTCAATAAACACAAGGTGCCAATCATCAAAAATATGTATGCGCTCTTCACTTGAATATTCTTATCATACACGGTTTGGTTTTGTATTTAAAATATCAATGGTTGACACAATATTATATCCATATGCTCCGCTATGCAAATATTATTATATCAAACTAGCCACATCATATTCCATACGATGTGCCAACATATATTTAACTGTTGGGTCCCACATCCTCGTTCAATTGCACATCATAACTCTTCATTTGTAGGAAGTTTTACCTTTCTACTGTTCTATGGTTATAAACCATAGTCAAACCGCACTCTCACTGAATGAAAATTCCGATGCTTTTAAACCCACGTATCTAACTCAATTCATGTGAATGATAATAATGCGTTAGTTCAACCCCAAGGCTTGTATTCAGAACCTTACTTTATAATTTCCCTTTGTTCCAAGGTTTAACCCATCAACATTTCTATGTCCACAGCGGTCATTACAATATCTACATCAACATTTCCCAAATCAATTGTTATAACATTAATATAAGGCTTGACCAAGGTTTAAACCCCAAACAATAACCTTTAAAATTTCCGCAGGCCCACAACACAATGGTTTTGTATTAACTGTCGAATGGATCCGACTGTCGAATGGATCCGACGGCCCAACTTTTGTCGCATTCCCAATCAATATTCGATGGCCCTCGTGCAATATTGTGCAAATTAGATGCACATAACATAATTATCAAAAGTTACGCGATAGAAATGGTTTTAGAAAACCACCTTAGGACACGCATCAAACAAAGACTTATATCTCATTCCAAAAGGTGAAATCTGCTTACCACTCAAGGGTAGCACGATACTTCTTGTTTCTTCCACCAAAACCGCCTTCACTATTCCTCATGGTTCCATTTTTTACTCAGGGTTTCGGTTCTTATAATTCCGATTCAATGCTTATTTGTCATTAAACTCCACTTCTTAACTACATGTTCTTTTGATTCATGCTTCATGTAAGATAAAACACACCATCTCATCTATTTAAGGTTTCGTTATGAAACTATGCCATTTATTCCATAACTACAAACAGAGGTTAAACAACCCCTCATCATTCACCTTGGCACTTCCATTTTAAAAATAATACACACAGAAATCAACCAACCACTTGCGCTTGCAAGGCTATTCATAGAGAAATCAACCAACCACTCTTTCCTACACAACCACTGTTTTAGAGTGACCATTTCTCTGCATTTAGTTACTGTGCATGACAGTGCATAGGCAGTGTATTTCAGTATATTCTCTATATATTCTCTATTTCTCTGTATTCTCTGCTGCCTGGGATGCTTCTTTTTGCTGCCCTGTTTCTTCAAATGGCCCTATTCACAGTTGCTCGACCCTCTGCATCCTCTTAGGGTCTCTGCTGCCTCTCTACTACCTCTCTATACCTTTCTTCATATATAATGTTCTATGTTGTCTCCTTTTCCATGAATGAAAACATTTCCAACAGTCTCCCCCTTTGGCATTGATGGTAACACACTTCCTTTACTTTCCTTTTGGAAGACCCTTTCTTCTGTTACATGATTTTCCTCCCCCTTTGACATCAATGGAAAAGGGTTGCAAATTTCCTAGTGTGCTTTCCAAATCTTGTTCATAATATTCTGATCTTGAGGACCTGTTCCATGCTCTGCTCACTTGCTCTGGTTCTTTTTTGACAATATTTGGTGACTGATCTCCCCCTAGAATGATGTTTTCCTTTTTAATCTCCCCCTGGAATGATGCTACCTTTTCATGTCAGAGAGTAACATCTACAGACACTACTCCTAGTTTGTCTCTTAGATATTCGAATGGTTCTCTTGCAAGAGGTTTTTTGAATATGTCTTATGTTTGTTCCTTTGTTGGCACATATTCCAACTTCACTACTTCCTGTGCTACTTGTTCTCTAATGAAGTGGCACTTGATTTGGATGTGTTTAGTTTTTGAATGAAGTACATGATTTTTTGATATACTTATTGCACTTGTATTGGCACATTTGATAGAAATAGGTTCATAAATGCTTACCTTCATGTCTTGGAGGGTTTGTTTCATCTACATGACTTGTATGCAACATGCTGCTGCTGCTATGTATTCTGCTTCTGCTGTAGATAAAGAGATAGATGCTTGTTTCTTGCTTAGCCATGCCACCAGTATTTTTCCAAAATAGAATGCACCTCCACTTGTGCTTTTCCTGTCATCCACACAGCTAGCCCAATCTGCATCTGTATATGCTGTCAAAGTTAAGCTCTTGCCTTTCGAATACCATAGCCCATACTATGTAGTTCCTTGTAGATATCTGAATATTCTTTTGACTGCTAGGAAGTGATTTTTTTTTGGTGTTGCTTGATATCTTACCACAAGTCCTACTACCAACATAATGTCTGGTCTAGAAGTTGTTAGGTATATCAGATTTCCTATCATGGATCTGTAATGTCTTTGATCTATATTTTCAGATCCATCATCAGCACATAACTTGCATCCAGTGATCATGGGAGTTGACACAGGTTTGCAGTCTTCCATTTTGAACTTTTTCAACATTTCTCTTAAGTATTTTTCTTGTGCGATGAATGTACTTGTGTTATTTTGTTGAATTTGAAGTCCTAAGTAGAAGGTGAGCTCTCCAATCATATACATCTCAAAATCTGATTTCATTTCTTCAGCAAATCCTTTTGCTAACTCATCTTTATTGCTTCCAAACATGATGTCATCTACATACACTACTACAATCAGGAGTTCATTTTCATTGGCCTTTATGTATAAATTATTGTCTACTCCTCCTCTCTTAAAGCCTTGTTTTTGCAAGTGTTTGTCTAGCCTTGAGTACCATGCATGAGGAGCTTGTTTCAGCCCATGTAGGGCTTTCTTTAATCTACACACATAGTCTTGTTTATCTGTTAATGAGAATCCTTCAAGTTGTTCCATGTAGACTTCTTCTTCTAGATCTCCATTTAGGAAGGAATATTTCACATCCATTTGATATACCTTGAAGTCATGGTAGCATGCAAAGGCAAAAAAAATTCTGATAGCTTCCATTATGGCTACATGGGCACATGTTTCATCATAATCAAGACCTTCAATTTGTGACTATCCTTGCATACAATTTTGGCTTTATTTCTGATTACCTATCCTTATTCATTCATCTTGTTCTTGAATACCCATTTTGAGCCTATGACATTTTTCCCTGTGGGCCTTGGAATTAACTCCCATGTATTATTCTTCTTAATCTGGTCTAGTTCTTCATTCATAGCTTTCACCCAATATTTTTATTTGTTGGCTTATTAAAACTTCTTTGGTTCTATTTGAGATAACATAGCCAGATATACTTCTTCTACTTGTTCAGCTAGATGTCTTCTTGTCTAGACTCCTACACTCTTGTCCCCAATGATTTTATCTTCTGGATGGTTCTTTTGAGTGTATCTTTAGGGACATTTTGAGTTTAACTTAGTATCTTCTGTTGTCTTGCTTAGTTCATCAACATCTTGGTTCTCTTCTTCATGATCTTCTAGAGGATTGCTGCAACCTGTACTTCTTGTCTTGTTTGGTAGCTCTTCATCAAATATTACATCAATGCTTTCCACAATTTTGTGAAGTGTTTTGTTGTAGCACCTGTAACCCTTACTCTTGGATGCATATCCTAAAAATATTCCTTCATCCGCTCTTGCATCAAACTTTCCCAAATTTTCATAATTATTTTTTATGAGACATTTTCTTCCAAAGACTCTAAAGTGCTTGATTAATGCTGGTTTACCATGCCATAGTTCATAAGGAGTCTTATCACTGTTTGGTCTTAAATGAGATTTGTTAAGAATATGCACAGTTGTGTGTACTGATTCTGCCCAGAAGGTTTGGGGAATGTTACTTTATTGCATCATGGCTCTGGAAATTTTTTGTACAAACCTGTTTTGTCTCTCTGCCACTCCATTCTGTTGAGGTGTACCTGCAATTGTAAATTGTTGTTTTATCCCATGCTCATTGCATAGGTCTACAAAGTCATAGTCTATGAATTCACCTCCTCTGTCTGATCTGATGCACTTTAGCTTGCATCCTATCTGATTTTCTACCAATGCCTTGAATATCTTGAATTTATCAAGTGCTTTCGATTTATATTTGAGAAATGCAACCCATGTCATTTTGGAGAAATCATCTATTATCAGCATGAAATAGGATTCTCCACTTGTTGTTTTAGTTCTTGAAGGTCCACACAAGTCCATGTGTACAAGCTGAAGTGGCCTACTTGTTGATAGCTCATCTTTGGTTTCAAAGGATGTGCGGGTCAGTTTGCCTAATTGGCAAGATTTGCATATGGTATTTGAAGGCTTCTTTATTTTTGGCATATCTCTGATTGCTTTCTTCTTGCTCAGACTGATGATATGGTCGAATTTAAGGTGTCCCAATCTTTTATGCCATAACCATGACTCCTCAAGTTTGCTAAGGTGGTATGTTTCATTCTCTTCTTTCACTATGTATACATTAATCTCTATTCGAACACCTTTGATAAGAGTCTTCCCTGTGGTGCTTGATCTGACTTCATAGTTTTGTGCTCTAAAAATAACATCACAGCCTTTATCACACATTTGACTGACACTCAGCAGATTTTCTTTCAGCCCATCCAAAAATAGTACATCTTGGGCCTTTCCCCTGCCATTATCTAGACAGACTAAGCCTTTTCCTTCAATTTTCCCTGCTTTATCATTGCCAAAAGTAACATTTCCAGATTTCTTTTCATCACAGGTTATAAACTTGCTTCTATCTCCAGTCATATGCTTTGAGCCGTTAGAGCTAGGTCACATTTATTCACCTTCTTTTTCCACTGCATCCATCCTTTTGTTTGGTACCTTTTCTGAGAGGATGGATCACACTCTCTGAGAGGAAATTTGGAAGACATATGTCCAATTTTATTGCATATGTATCATTTGATCATATTGTTAGTAGAATTATGAGTACAAGTAAACTCTCTATGATTCATAAACCTCCTTGGGGTCTTGAACATCAGTCTTTGTCCATATGTTCTGCATTCTATGATTTTATGGCCAAATTCCTTACGGTAAAAACAATATCTATAAAAAAAATTTGCATACCTGATGAAGGGTTGTCTTCTCCATTTGTTTGCTTGAGGTAATATTTTCACTGTTTGCATCCTTTGCTAGTTTGAATTAATTCTCCTTGCTTGACAATATGCAGAAATATGTCCCAATTTGTGCTAGGCATAATAGGTGGCATTTTTCATAGGGGAGAAGAATCTCCTTTGATGGCTTCCAAATTTGACATATTCATGAGTATATGAGCCTTTTTTAACTGACTGTTTATTTATTTCATTATTTGATATTTGAGGTTCCTTCTGCTTTCTGTCTACTTCATTGCAGGCTTCTTCTTCTGTAGGGACCTTCTGAGCTGCTTTATTATCCTCATATGCTTTTACAAAAATGACATTTTTGTTTTCCTTTTCTTTGCCTTTGCTTGATTCTCCTTCATAGCATATCCTAGTTTTTATTAGAGGAGATCTTTGAGAATCTATAATTTCATTCAACTTATTAGAGCTTGTCATTTGAGAAGTATTCATTAACACTTTCTTTTGGGCGTTTTCTAATTTCTTCCTCAAGCATACTACTTCTTCTTCCAATTTCTCTTGTTCCTTAATTTTATCCTTAATTTGCTTAAGTAAGATGTCTTCTACCTTCTTGGATTCTTCAAGCTCTACTTTTAGCTGAATTAGGACTTCTAAATTTTGTTCTTCTCTTACATATTTGAGGACAATGTCTTTCTATTTTCTACACTTCAGTTTGAGTCTGTCAATTTCCTCCAGGGCACTTCTTAGCTCCCCCTCAAGATCAACTTCACCTTCTTCCTCATATTCTAGAAGGAATCCTTCAAGATATTCTATAGCCATCAATATAAATTCAGAGGTTCCTTCTTCACTTGAGGGTTCATCTGAGTCTTTAGATGCACTGCTATCTTTTTTAGCATAGAAATATTTTCTATTGAATTTATTTCCTTTCTTCCAGTTCTTTGATATGGTTTTCTTTGATTCTTGAGTCTGATTCTTTGTTTTCTTATGCGGACACTTAGCAGCATAGTGTCCAACTCTTCTAGATTTAAAGAATTTAAATGGAAGTTTACTTTTATATTTACCTGAGCCTCTATCCAATTTCCTAAAAAATTTGGCCTCTTCTTCATCAGAGCAAGAGCATGTATCTTACTTTTCTTCTTTTTTCTTCTCTGTCTTAAAGGCTATCTCCGTCACATTTGACTTCCTCCATGGCAGTCTCATCTCATAGGCTGTTAGATTTCCAAGTAACTGGTTCATGGTCAAGGTTTCCCAATCAGCTGTTTCTTCTATGCCATAAACCTTGGGGTTAAAGATGGATGGAAGAGATCTTAGAATATTTTGAACAATTACAGCTTCTTTTATGGTTTCTCCTAGAGCTTTCATGTTATTCACAATTTTTTCAACCCTTAAAAAGAAGCTGTCAATGTCTTCATCATCATTCATTTTTATATTTTTGAACTGGGCTCTATAGACCTGAATTTTGGTAGTCTTCACCTTTTTGTCTCCCTCATAGATGTTTTCTAGTGTATCCAACATTTCTTTGGTAGTCTTGTTGTGCATTACTTTGATAAATTCTTCCTCACACAGTCCATTTAAGATTGCATTCATGGCCTTTGCATTAGCTACAAAATCTTGTTTAGCTTATTTCTCTGAGTCATTTTCCCTTGGGGCATATCCAAATTCCACAATAGCCCAAAATTCTATTCCTAGATACATTATGTATGTTCTCATTCTAATTTTCCAGAAGGCATAATTTGCACGAGTGGAAAAAGGGGCTATATTGGTTGAGCCTCCTTCTTGACTAGCCATCTTGGGGACCTAGGATCTCCTTTCAGTTGTTAAACTGATACAAAAGGAACCTTGCTATGATACCAATTGTTGAACCCTTAGTTAAACTGAGAGGGGGGGGTGAATCTGTTTAACACATTCATGAACAAGTAGACTAACCTTTAAAACTTATTTACAACTTAATTTCATGATCAAGTTTATATGTGAGAAATATTCATATGTGAACAACAATTATTAAGATAATGTGACAGCAGATTTAATATCAGAGCAACAAGTATTAAGCAGATTGGATAAACCATATCAACACATAAAAATCACACAAAGAGACAAAATATATAAGTGGAAACCCATAAAGGGAGAAAACAACATCTTATTATTGTTGTGATGCAAAGGAAAGCTCCAACTCCCTCTCACCACTGATTTTCTGTAGGCACCAACCTACATGAGGCTCCAACCTCATTTCCGCAAGCTACAACTTGCAAGGAAGCTCCAACTCCCATCAATTTTCTGCAGGCACCAAACTATAGGAGGCTCCAACCTCAGTCAGCTACAACTGACATCTATCAAGCTACAAATTGATAGGGAAGCTCCAACTTCCTCACTCTCTCAAAAGAAAAACACTTGCTGATTTACCTTGGATATAAACTCTGTTCTATACCTTCTTCACTGCTGTCCTCTAGATTTCTTATTTGTCTTAAATCATCTCTAACTTTTCATAGCATCTCGTTCTACTCCTCATTCTTCTTATCTTCTTTGCCTCAATTCTCCATTATCTAACCTCTCTATGCACATCAATGTGATATAATTTATACAGTTTGCCTCATGGTTGTTTGTATTCCATAGGGAATTCGAAGTGAATAGCCCTGACTCTTTGCCTTCTACCTTCTCATTTCTTTTTCCAACTCATTTAGAAAAAATATAGCAATTTGTACAAATTTCAGTTTTACAGTGGAGTTTTGTTTTCCTACGGAGACGTGCTAGTGCATCACAAACAATATAAACCAATTAAAACGTTTACATTCAGTTACAATATAGATTTCAAATCAACCCATTCGGATTTTGGATCACCGTATGTTTGTATTTTCTGCTGCTGTCTCTGTCCTTTTCGGTTTCTGTATGCTCTTCTATTCACTGCAATTGTGTAACTGTTCTACTTATTCTCCTGTTTTTCGTGTATGTGCACTTTATATAATTATGAAAATGTTTGGACTTTGGATTAAACTCAAGTTGTAATGTGGCCCGACCATATATATTATATCCCATATAATCTTCGCCCTTAGTTAAAACAACCTAGGTTTTTAATCTATATGCGAAGGCTCCTTTTAACATAATATACACCCTTTCGGGCCCACTAGCTGAGCTTTTCTTATTCTCCGATGCGATGAGCCTCCTCCAAAGATTTCCAATTGCGATTACTACTCTTGCGATGGTTCCGATGTGATTGATCGTAATCGCAAACTTCATTAACATGTTCCATTGTTCTGCCCTTATTCCGATGTGATTAATCGCAATTGAAACATTCAATGGTATGTGCCACTGCTCTATTTTACTCCGATGCGATGGTTCACTTTTCACAGATATATATATATATATATATATATATTGTTTCGTATATATATTTGCCACTTTACTTTCCTTTCACTCTTCAGCTCTGGTTAATAACTCGGAGCAAACATATATTAACCTTTTCTTTTGTATGGAGCCCACATTATAGCTATACTCCGCCTCATTTATTTTCCAATCGCAATCACAACATTTAGAGTACTCTTGTGCCTTCGTTCATTTTATTTTCACTGATGCGATTCGTGACTATCCCACCATGTAATCAAGCAACTCACATTTTCGTTGCCCATCCTTCAGCAAATCTGATGACTGTCATTTGATCGCTCAATCAAAATCGCAAGTTTTGTTCGTATCTCGTTCTCTGCTAATGCGATGGTTCACTGTGGACCCCACTACGTTATTTCAACTTTATTTGCATTAACATCAACTTCGAATAAACCCAAGGTTCCAGTCATCAAAAATATGTATGCGCTCTTCACTTGAATATTCTTATCATACACGGTTCGGTTTTGTATTTAAAATATCAATGGTTGACAGAGTATTATATCCATATGCTCCATTATGAAAATATAATTATATCAAACTAGCCACATCATATTCCATACGATGTGCCAACATATATTTAACTTTTGGGTCCCACATCCTTGTTAAATCGCAGATCATAACTCTTCATATGCGGGAAGTTTTACCTTTCTACTATTCTATGGTTATAAACCATAGTTAAACCACACTCTCACCGAATGAACATTCCGCTGGTTTCAAACCCATGTATCTAAATCAATTCATGTGAATGTTAATAATGTTTTAGTTCAACCCCAAGGCTTGTATTCGAAACCTCACTTTATAATTTCCCTTTGCTCCAGGGTTTAACCCATCAACATTTGTATTTCCGTGGCGGTCATTAGGATATATACATCAACATTTCCCAAATCGACCAAGGTTTAAACCCTAAAAAATAACCTATGAAATTGCTGCGGGCCCAAAACACAATGGTTTTGTATTAACTGTCGAATGGATCTGACGGCCCAACTTTTTCCATGTTCCCAATCAATATCCGATGGCCCTCACACAATATCGTGCAAATTAGATGCACAGAACATAATTCTCAAAATTTACATGATGGAAATGGTTTTATAAAACCACCTTAGGACATGCACCGAATAGTGACTTATATCGCGTTCAAAAAGGTGAAATCTTCTTAGCACTCAATGGCAGCGCGATACTGCTTGTTTCTTCCACCGAAACCGCCTTCACTATTCCTCATGGTTCCGTTCTTGACTCAGGGTTCTGGTTCTTATAATTTCGCTTCAATGTTTATTTGTCATTAAACTCTGCTTCTTAACTACAGGTTCTTCTAATTCGGGCTTCATGTAAGATAAAACACACTAGTGCATCTATTTAAGGTTTCATTATGAAACCTCGCCATTACTTCCATAACTACAAATAGAGGTTAAACAACCCCTCGTCATTCACCTTGGCACTTCCATTTTAAACATAATACACACAGAAATAAACCAACCACTTGCACTTGCAAGGCTATTCATATAGAAATAAACCAACCACTGTTTCCTATGCAACCACTATTTTAGAGTGACCGTTTCTCTGCATTAAATTACTGTGCATGACAGTGCATAGGCATTGCATGTCAGTATATCCTCTATATAGTCTCTATTTCTTTGTATTCGTTGTTTCCTAGGCTGCTTCGTTTTTCTGCCTTGTTTCTTCAAATGGCCCTGTTCATAGCTGCTCGACCCTCTACATCCTCTTCAGGTCTATGCTACCTCTCTGCTACCTCTCTATACCTTTATTCGTATCTAATGTTCTCTGTTGTCTCCTTTTCCATCAATGACAACATTTCCAGCAAATATAAGACTAAAAGGTGCTACAACCTTCAAACCAAACTACTAAATCATCAATATATTAGGGCCTTTTCCTTGGCTTCAAATCTTAATGATTTATTTCAAACTAGATGAAAACTAAAGACTGAAATAAGTTCAAATCCTACCTATTTACTCTAATCAACTATCCAACTGTTGGTTAGGTAAAATTAAATAGCCAATGCAACCATTCAAGCATTATATACATTGAGGTATTTTGTTGCATGTGCTTGTTGATTGTCAAAACTGTAATTCTGCAACCTATTAAAAAATTGTCAACAAATGAGATGATAAGCAACTACTTGATTTCCTTTGCTGACTCTATAAACTTTTCAAAAGGATCTTTCAAGATGTATACACTAATGTTTAGCTGATATAAACAACTGTAAATTTCTTTTGGATGGCCTCCATGCCATGAAACTGAAATTTTATTTTCATCTTTATCTCCCTACAAACTTTTAGATAAGTTTTGTGATGATATTCCTGTTGATTGTAATGCTTGACTGTTGGAACCTTTATCATATTGATTCTAAAACTCATAGTTAGTTAATGGAGAAAGGCTTTGAATGCATTCATTATCCAACATATCTACCATTGGATCATGAAAAACTTGTGAGGATGCCTGCAATCTATTGGATATGGAATTTCATGGGACTTCATAAAATTCAACAAGTTGTTAACCCTTTCCTTTAATGATGTTATACCACATTTCCTTTAACATATGAAATGATTCAAAACATAGTGTTATGGAATTCTCTTGTGCTATTTGATCATGTCTTTCAGTGGGAACTGATAACTGTAATTGTGAAACTGAAATATCCTGATCAAGAGTTTGGTTATCTTCTTTGTTTTCAATCATAATTCCTAAATACCGTTGGTTATTGATTGCATTAAAGTTGTCTCTAATAAACTGAAATGAAGAAAAACAAAAAGGTAAAGAACCTTCACTTATTTCCAAATTTTTTGCATTTTCCTCACTCTCATAATTGGTTTGTATTAGCTAATTATTTTCTTCAATCTTCTGAAACTGCATTTCTTCATCCTCCAAACTATCTTCTGATTTCTTTGTAAAGTTAGCTTGAGTTTGAAGAACATAACTATCATCATAATGATCATAGTTAGGCAAATCATAAAAATAAGGAATGTCATCAAACATACACATTAAATCGGTAGATTCCTCTTCCACATATTGATCTATAAATCCATTTTTTGATCTATGATAATTGGAATTAGCAGGAATTTTTTCATGGCTATCAACTTCTTCTATTTCTTCATGGTGATTTCAAGAAAAAAATTAATCTTCCATAGTGATCTTCTATATGATTTCACCTATTTTTATTTCCAAAAGGCTGAGTTTTACCTCTAGAATGTTTTTCTTCTCTTCTTCTACTTTCAATTTTTCCTGTTTGATTTGCAAATTAAATTCTACATCAACTGCAATTTTCTACACTTGTAAAAGTGTTTCTGGCTCTCTTTCTCTTAACTAAAATTATATTTCTGGATCAAAGGCACTTGGATAATGTAAGAGAGTTGAATCATGGAGAGGTCTTATATTTTCTAGCATTGAATAATAAACTTGATTAAATCTGTCAGACAATTGTTGTATTGTTTCATTTGGATGTCTTTTTAACTGATTATATTCTTCTATGATCATAAAAAGATTGAATTTAATTATCCATCTGTTAAGAAAATTTTTCGCAAACTACTGGAAATTTGAGATGCTTGCAATAGGTATATTATTGAACCAAATTTTTACTCTATTTTGCAAAGAAAGAGCAAAAAATATGATTTTAACATCATCTTCATCAATCTCAAATAAATCCAGATAATTTTCAAAACCTTGAATATGTTTTTGGGTAGTGATTTTATTATTTTCTCCATCAAATCTGGGAAGAAATTTGTAATAGTTGTTAGGGAAATCATGGAGTATAGGAGGTAAAATGAGGAGCTTATATCTCTCTGGAACTTTGTATGGTATAGGAATATGTACAGGGATTGTAATATCAATATTGATTATTTGAGGGTTTTTAATTGGAAAATTATCATCATTAGATTCAGAAGAAAGCTTCTCAAAGAGATTAAGAGAATTAGTACTTACAATATTAAAAGGAAAATAATTAAAAACTAATCTATGATCTTTTATAAAATACAATATACATTGAAAAAATTTCTTAATGAGAAATAAAATAATGTCTTGGATCAAGATCCAAGTTAAAAGCCTGATCTTTCCATATTGTTCTTTTAGGTTCATTCCTCTAGTGGAGTCTTGATTGTGAAATTGATTTGGAGTCGTCAAGTGGATGATTTTAACCTTTGTGTGTCTAATCATTGTCCACCATCATAGATCAGATCTGACCCTGTAAAATATTTTTGAAGAAAATGTTAGTTCCCTAGTGGAGTCACCATTATGTTATCACTCATTAATTTCTCTAGGTTCAAGAGAGAACTCACCGAGGTAACCGCAGACCTAATTTTAAACTCTAATATCTAGCCTTCCTAGGGTTCAGAGAGGGCTCTCTCTTTAAAATTTAACTTTTTTTTTATATTTGTAAATACTAGGCTAGTTATGAATGTGCAACTTTGGTTTGGTTTTGGTATATTTTGTGGGAAAAATTACTTGAAAGGATGGATAGTGGGAAATCTATTTTTCCATTGGTCTAAGGAGTCAAAATCAAGAAAACAAGACTGAGATCAAGGCCAAAAGGTCAAATGTTTTCAGGGTAAGATATATAAGTCTTGAAGATATTGGAAAGTTTTTGTTGTTAAGTGGTATTAGCGGGATAAAGGGCACTTAAGAATCCTTTTAACAGGAAAAGGAAGTAGTAGGAAGAGGTCAAACAAGAGAGGGAGCAATTAAGGGTTCTCTACACTGGAAATCAGAAGAAAACATATAAATGATAACTAGTTAAAAGAGGGTGCTCTTCACAAATTTTGTAGTAATACTCCTAGTTATTTATTTAGATTTAGAAAAAACATAGATCGATGCATGTAACAAAGAAATATAACAATGAAAAGTAAGGAAATACTTCACTCTAGATAGCTCATCACAGAAATCCCAAAGTATGCTGCCAAACAGTTTGATCCAGCCTGCTACTCGAAATTTGACACACAAAAGCTTTCAAGTCCAGCAAAAAATGACTATAACAACCTCCAAAAATTTTATTCCATAAGAATACTTCTAAAGATGAAGTATTTATACAAATTATAATCTAAAATATCTTGAAAAAATATCAATATTGGTTTACAAATATCTCAAACTGTTTTACATAAATAGAACTTAATAAAAGGACACTCAAAACTAATGAATCTATTTGGAACTATAATTATGTATTTATGGTGACAAAGAATAGAATTTTAATTTTATCTCAGCTCTTAGTTGATGACGAGGAATCCATGTCCTTAACTGTCTCCTTTCTTTGTGCATTCTGCTCCAAAAATTCTGCAAAATTGAGGTCCAAGGATACCTCTGTATTTCTCAATATGAAATAGATATGTAAAAATTGAAAGAGGTTTTTGTAGATCAACACGTTACTGAGATATACCTCTCTTAGTTTCCAAAAATTCAGTTCCATCTATTCACAATATGCTCTGCAAATAGATGTGTAAAACAGAGCTTTTCACAGTCCGAAAAATAAGCAGTAAATATGTGCATTTATCTCTCATTATGTAATATCTGTGCAAAACGTGAGATAGGTTTTTGTATATAGGTCTTTTAGGAACAAAATCCTCCTTCATTTTGGTAATATGTATTTCATATTGGCCACAATATTCTCTACAAAATGATGACTTAACAAGAATTTTCTGTAAAATGTGCTTTCAAATATTGTTTAATATTTCCAAACCCATAATAGTTGTTAGAAAAGTGAGAGAGGCTTTTGTATATGGAAATCCTAGAAACATAAACCTCCTTCCATTTTGCAAAATTCATCTTGGATTGGACACGATATTTTCTGCAAAACAATGACTTAAACAAGAAATTTCTGCAAAAATGTCCCTTCCTGCTCTGTTTTCATCTTTTAACCTTTCTGTTCTCCTAAATTTTTTAATTTTACCTTGGATAAAATTCATTGTTGTTGGTGAAAGCATTTTCATCTATATTTACCATTTACTTCGTCTATATTTAATTTTACTATTTTACCTTAAATCCTCTGTTACTCTATTTTAACCTTCACTTTGACTTTCATCTGATGCACTTTAACTTTGATGCTCTTTGACTATTATATTTTCACTGTCACTGTGGATTCTTACTTTACTTTGAAATTTTACCTTTACTGTGATTTCTTCCTTTTAATCTCTGCATAAATGACTTATTTCTATTCTTCTACCTGGAATATTTTGTTAAGTAATATCATTTAAAATTATTTCTTTGTGAACTTTTGGAGTAAAACAGATCTTTAACTAGTATTTAGATTGTTTTATCCAAATGCTTCTTTTGCTAATGACCTGTAAAAAAAAATAATTATTAATAAAACAGACGTCTTCAAGGAGGTGATTGAAGACTTTTTAAAATACCTATGGAATCATATTTGGCTATGGAGGTCTCTGAAATAAAATGAGGTTTCCAGTGGTCTTGATAGAAGTTGCAATAGCTTTTTCTTGATTTTATAGGAGTGAAAACAACATACAAGTCTTCTTTATTTTCAATCGGGAGGATGAACACATGGATAAGAAACAAAAAGGGCTTTTCTGCTCATAATATGAATCTTCTTATAAGGTTTTAGGTTTTGGAAATAAGCATTGAATGACCATCATGTCAAAGTAGAGGGCAGTTTTGGCGCTTAAGGAAAAAAACCATAAATGGTTATTGCGTAGAATAAGGGCGGTAAGCATTTTTAGAGCTAAACCACATGATCCAATGAGAATCGAGCACATGGAGGCGAGAGGAAATCATAAAACCTCCCGTTTTTCATAGAAATGAGTTGGGAGTGACCGTGCATGTTTTCTGCTTGATACTGTTTTTGAGCCGTTAGATCTGGGGTTCGGATGCAAATGGCGCATATTGATTGGGAAGTTGCATTGGGATTAGGGAGTGGGGCCATGGTTGATCAATGTGGTGGGGACAGGTTTTAAAATTTCGAAATAAACATTTTAATAATTTCAAACCTTAGTTTATATGATGGTGTGGGTAAGTTTTATGTGTTAATTAAAACATTTTCCAACGTTTTAATTATACATATAGGCGCAAATTTTTATTATATAGTTTCTCAACTTTTGACAGTTGTTTTAAAACTATAGGGGGTGGGGTATACTTTGTTATTTTGATAATCTTAAACCAATGGGTTAATGGGTGGGGATAATATTGCGCACATGGGGTATTTAAACATTGGTTTAAAGTAATAATAAAGGGCTTTTGTGGGTTTATTTAATATAAAGGAATTTTAATATTATACAGGACGGTGTAACTTAAGTAATTAATATATATAGTTAGTAGTTAGTATGAAATAAAGGTGAAGTGTAGGGGATATGAAAACAAATATTTAACTCTAAAATAAAGTGAAAATGAGAGACAAAATAAAGCATTGTTGTTTCTTTTGTTTTTTCACACTCTTTAACTTAGGTTAAAATGTATTTCATGGGTTTGGAGCATTTTTAAAGGGAAATGAAATAAATTATTTAGGTTTTTTACTTTTACTAAGTAAAAAAGGGTTTTTACTTAGGGAAAGGGATTATGATTAATGGATGAAGGGTAAATGCTGATGAATATTGGTTTTCTGTGGGAATTCAATATTTTCAACTAACGAGTCATTGAGCCTTGGGTCTGGCTCCAACGTAAGTCAGAGAAATGCTCTAAGCCTTTTTGACTGATATTTTAGAATACTGATTATTTGTAGGGGAGGGAAAATTAGTGATTTTTTCTTGGTGATGCCTTATTACATGCTTGCACAACTTCTTTCTACCTACTGATCGTTATTTCTAACATTTTTTATTCATTTTCATGGGTGCATTTAGGCCTGGAACCCTAAATCATTTTCTTTCAAAGCATAAATCTATCTAAGGAAAACCTTATTTCATCCAAGCGATCAGATCAAACTATTGAGCTCCTCATTTATTCTCTAAATATCTACTAATTTTTCAAGTTTATACTATTTGACATATCTTTATTTTCTATCTAAAACATGAAATTTGAAGCATGAGAGGTCAAATTTAAGTTTTTTTACCCTCATGGATTGTGGCATTTAGGACAAGCTACACACAATATTATTTGCAAAAGTAAACTAAAGTAGTGGCATTTAAACTTGCAACACTTTCATGATATATTTTTGATGGGCTTCATATTTAATATTCTTTTTTTGATCTTTGTTTCTTTTTGTCCTTTGATTGTTCTTTTAGGACATACCCTCTTTTCATATTTTAATTTGCGAATACATTTGTAGAAAGAAAAGGTATGTACATTATTTCAAGAATTTTAACAGATTCAAATAAAAATTATGAATCCTATATTTATAGGACCCTAACACACTCCAACCCCAAGAGTTGTGTGCAGCTCAGCAATAACATCGTAGGATCAATGTACATCTCCTCCTTTAACAAATAAAGGCTCCTCAGCGCAGTGATAGTTTGTTGCTCCAAATAAGTAGTGTATCTTGACCCTAGTTCATGAAATGGCATATTCCCACACTTCTCCATAAGATGTGCTGAAATAATATAAAGTGGAAACATTTACATACATTGGTTTTTCTTGGGAACATTTTTTTATTACTAGAAGGGTTCCCTCCTCCAGTCTGATGACTTCCCCAAGTATTGATGATGATGGCTACTCCTCTATCGCTGCATCAATGCTGGTATAAGTCTCCTCCTCCTCATGTATCACCAAAATAGTGCACGGGACTCTATATGTCAAGAGATCAAGACAAATTTGAAAAGGTGAAAGTGTTCTTCCTCCTGATGCAAGTGCTCCTACAGTAAGTGGTGGTGGAAGTTTCTTTTCCTATGATATCTTCTTCTCAAACTTCTTGATCAACCTTTGATTAAAATATTCATATGCAGTCACTTTTTCACGACTCAAAAGGCTAAACCACCAAATGTTTGCTTCACCCTCAAGGTGCAACACTGCAATATTAACATCTTCTCTCTCTACTATAGGATGTAGCAGGAAAACTTCATCCAACTTCATTCCCCAAGCTCTTGCTATACATTTTGATGACCCCTCAAATGTAAAAAATATAAATCTATTGCTGCAAGGTCTTCTTTCTTCTTTGAGCCGAATGAACGGTGGGAGAGTTAGATTCTCCTTGAAAGATCTAGATTGAGACTTATATTCTGCAAGATACTCACTTATAATCTCATGATCCAAGTGTCCTCCATCTCCATGCCTTTTGTCTTATTCCTCAAAATAAAATGGCATAATGTATTTCTTTTGAGCTCTATGAAATACCAATTTTCCCTTCTGTTGATAGGAAGTGCATGTTCCTTCCTCATCGTGAAACCCTAATGAGGTCTCATTGTTTCTCTCCATTCTTCTTTTCTTGACCTCCTTGGTGAGGTCCCTCTTACACCTGAAAAGACATGAGAGAAAACTCATTCTTTCCATAATTTTGATCTCTTTATTCTTCTCTTCCTCTTCTTATAGCATATTTGCTGAGATCCGCAGGCTAAGCCAAGATTATTCTCTCATACCACTGTAATATTCCCAAATGGGGAAGCAGCAATATTTGAACACAATAATGGAAATAGAAGTGAAGAAATCAATACACCATGATGTGAGACAAATTTACAGCCATATAATTAAACATATCAAAAAATAATAGGCACAATATCTTGAGGATCAAGTCACTCAAGAAATACAAAACAAGCTTCCTCTAAGAAAATATGTCAATACATGAGAAAAGCACTTCTATACAAATTCCATGAGCCATGAAAATGCATTTTTAGGGCATAAAATACTAAAAAAGATATAAAAATATTTATCTATTTTTATATAGTTAAAACAATGCCAGGAGTGAAGATCTAGGATCCCAAACACATTTCCAAGACAACCCACGAAGGGTTTCCGGAAATATCAAAAAGTAAAAAATGTCAGAATGAAGCCCTAGGGCTGAATAGAAACTACAACTAAAAAAATCGATGGATATGGCTGAAAATTATATATAAATTAATATATCTCCTCTAATATATCCTTCAAGTGAAAGTTTGATCCAATCACTGAAGATCTCACCCTACAAAACAAGCACTGAAACCTCCACTACAAATTCTCACTAAAATAATGCGGTCAAAGAGGGAATTTGCATTGTAGATGATGGGAATAGGTTGGCCTGGTTTCAAGATGTGAAAGAAAGCCCAAGAACCTCTCTTGTGGATCTCCCAATGAAAATAATTCTTCCTTCCCTGAAAAACTAACTTAGAAAGTGGGTTTCTCAACCCTCCACTGCAACACCCTACGACAAAACACAATTCTAAATAGATACTACAATGTAACTAAAGATTGAAGCTTAGCCAGAATTCCGGAGTGTGGAAATAATAGTGCAATAAAATTCCTAGAGGCTACCTCAAGGGAAGAGGTGGGATCCCCGCTCGGGAACACCCAGTGCTAAACAACACAAAAATCTTAGTTAAGCAGCTAGAGAGTGCAAGAAGTCATACAGACCACAAAATCAATAATCAATAACATACCCATTTATGGCTATCTTGCCCTCCTTATAAACAATGTGAGATTTCTCACCTTGGGTCCCACTCATTAGGGTTACTACTATCATGGATACTTTCTCCCATTCACATTGCTCTATCTCCCATTAATGATCCACTCCCTCCATACCAATGTTGTTGATTTGGTCAAAATTGACATTGTCCACATGCATTAGCCCCTGTTCACACATGAGGTTTCTTTATCCAACTATGAATATGATCCCCTTTTCATATTAAGACGGATTTTATTCCTATTAAAGAGATCTATGGGTCTCCCTACACATTTATTCATTTAACTACATTACAAGAGAAAATTTTAATATTCCAATTAGCTGCATGCTTATTTAGGAATATTATAAAACTGAAGAGCACTAGAGGAAGTGGGTTGGAGTACAATGAGTTCGAAAGGGTAAGTGAGGTCCAACTCAGTTAAATCAATGCACTTTGAATTTATTTTGCATGCAATGAAAAAAATAGAGAAATTTTTTGAAGAAAAAAAAATAATATAAAAATAAAAATAAAAGAAACACTGCTACCAATGAAATGAGAACTCTAGCCCAAAAGGACTCAAAAAACATGAAGAAATGCCCCAAAAACAAAAAGTGTGTATTCCAGAATGCATTTTGTTTTTTCTCAAGGTCAAATTTCAACATTTTATAAAATTATGCTAAAAAACGAAATTGTTTCTTGAAAAAAGGATTGAAAAAACACCCTCAAAACAAAACGAGTTGATGCTGGAATAACAAAAAAAAAAAATTGTGTCACACTGGCACATTGTAACAATGGAATTAAAGATAACATATTAGGACATTGAAAAATCATAAAACTCTAAATTTTTTGATAGATAATGTTAAATATAATCAAAATCATGTCTAAAGGGCTTATCATTTCGAACAATTTTTATCCATGTTGTTAAACATAAAATATATTGACTCTAAATAACTCTACAATTGTAATTATTTTCAACCATAACATTAAAGATAAAACTTTGTAGCGCATAAAAACCTTAATGAGAATTTGTAAATCTCAAGTTTTTAAATCATAAGTTTTCAAGATACTTGAACCATGAAATTATGGAGATATTATATGACTTAAGAAATTTTTAAAAATGAACAAGTAAATGAAAAATTTATTATTCCAAGAGTAATTTTAAATTTAAAGGATAAATATATATCTCTTTTCAAATCTTAGCATAAGATAAATTTAAATCTAATTGCAACCAAAACCTAAAAATCAAGCATCAAAACAAAGTGTCCCCTCTCAATGAGGCATATAATGTTTAAAAAATTTAAAAGTATCTTATACCAAATGGTAACAATAGATAATATCATGGTAATATCACTGCATAATCTAAAAATTCAACATTAATTTCTATTTTATTTTTTACTTTTAATCAAAATATCAACATTCGTACATTTAATATAACATAAATTATTTTTGTAATTCATTGTTGCACTGTGGATATTCTAAAGAGATGAATTCTTCATAATTAAAACATATAATCCAACAAACATAGAAATGCTTCATAACTTCAAAAAAAGTCAAATGGAAGTCAAAATTTTGATTTCTAGTTACCATGCAAACATCAATTACATAAAAGTGTCTTAGACAATTATTCAAAATCAACCATAGGTTCTGGCACACCATCACAACCTACATATTTAGATGAATGACTCGATGTAGATGAATATGATCCATAATCTTCTCTTTCATCAACTAGTGATCCATCTGAGTCAACATGCATGCCCACCATTTCAGATTACAAATGTTTTGTAGACCTATGACCATTTGTTGCAGAGTCCCATCTCAACAGTAATTTTTTTGGTAGAAATTTCTTCAAAATATTTATGGTATTCAACCAAAGAGTTCCTCTCTTTGTCAAATTGAAGTCATACACAAGTATGTCAACATCCTCCAATTTTAAGACATCTTTGCAGCAATGATTTATATTTGTGCCCTTTCTATTTCTCTTTCTGCCAATTTTTTTTTCAACTACCATCTATGGATTGTACACACCATTGAAAGGGTGGGTACTTGTGGCATACCGACGTACATCAACAACTGTAATATCTTCATTTTCATTAATGACCTTTATAACCTTCGCAATCCAGAATGGATAACCAAGTGGGTCTTCATCTTCTAACACTGATATCATGAAACCATCCTTAACATCCTGCATAGAACCCCTGTAAAGGTCTTCCATGGCTTCACGTTGTGCACGTGACGTTCTATAACCAATATAGATTTCTCTTTCCTCTACCCATGGATAATTAATAATAGCTTGAGACTGTTGTTGTTCAACAATGTGTGTTTCCTGATGTTCATTTGGCATATTTTGTGGCAAAAAAAAATGAGTCTTCAGAAGCATATCCACATTTATTAATCTTGAAATCATATCGCTTTGATTACTGAAAAAAGACTCCCACCAAACTGAATCAATGACATCGAAGTACTCATATGTATCTCTAATACATATTTTAATTTCCTCCAAACATTCAGAATAATTTATGTCTCTGTTATGCCTTTGTGCATTATGAAGTTCAACAACTGACTGTAATAACAATATATTTGACGAAATTATTGGATGCTCTGGAATGAACTTCAAAAATGCTAAACCTGATGATGGCCCCCATACTGCAATAGTTGAATACTTCTTGTACCATATAAGTGTTATCCCATCAATTTTTTTGATACTAAATTGATGTTGGAAGCTAATGTTATTAAGTTTTTCAATGCATTTCTCTTCACCATGCGATCCCAAAATAAACCTTAGCATGTCAATAGTTTCTTCCAACACATGAAAAACAGGCTCTGGAATTTACGATTTCTTAATACATTCAATTAATGATGGAAGGATCCCAAAACCTTTCCTCCTCAATGTTACTGAAAAATGAATAAACATTTGATCAATATGATCATGAGTATGCCCAACAAGAATGAAACCAACCTTTATATTTTTAAGAATTCCCAATTCAACAAGCATGTTTAGATACCCAAAAAACCTTGATTTTTTTTTTCACAACTTGTGTTGTCTAATTGTAAATAGAAAACTTCAGGAAGAATACCAAGCCAATGAGTAACCACATCATGGATTATAGTTATGATCAAATTTGTGTCATTGTGAATATTTTGAGTTGTGAAGAAAAATCTTGGAAACATCTTCTCATTAAATACCATACAACCAACCAAGTGAAACTGAATGATATTTTCCTCCTGTAATTTTTTTGGCGTGCAGACAAAATGTGGAATAAGTGTTTTCTTTTGGTCCATACCATCAATTATCAAACACGTATATTTATTTTGATGATCATAACACTTCTTTCGATGTTTATACAACTTTTTACCTTCACTTGTTTGTTGATTGCGATGCTCTTGAAGTTCTTTGACAACAGAATTTGTATATAAAATAAAAGAAACATATGAATACATATATTTTCATAGTTGATAACTATCCAATTTTAAAAAAAAATGTTTTGAACACATACATATTTCTACCCCTTGACATTTATCTCTTTTTTCTTTAAGAGAAGCACATGTGCTACAAACCCCCATCCTTGTCTTCTTAGGAATACGAACATTGTTGAATTCATTTTTCCATAACCTTATAAAATAAGAATATGTAGTAAAATTACCAACTCCTTCAGCAACTTCTGCATAATATTTGTATAAGATGAATATTTCTCATCTCGAGAAATTATCTGGAATATGTATTGTGTATTTATTTGGCATACACTCTCCATGCTTTGAAAATAAGTCTTTCATCCATGTCTTAATAGTATTTTCAAATGGCCCAACCTACCATTTATAACGTACTTCTAAATAATATGTGGGATACTTTTCTAGTTTTTCTTGGATTCTTGACAAATGACAATTACCAATTGAATGCAACATTTTGAAAGCCTTTCTGCATATAAATACATTCCCAATATGATAATCATAACCTGCTAGTGTAGATTACATGGAACCCACTAAATATGAATTTTTCATGCTTTTATTCATTGACATATATCTTTTCCTTTTATCCAAAACAAAGTTGAAATACATACGTTTTAAGCAATCCATTCGACAACAGTCACTTGAAATCAAATGAATGAAAAAAATTCTTTTTGTGAGATATTTTTTCCTCACCCTTGTATAACTGGAATGTTTTGGATTGATATGAAAATGTCTACTCCTACTCCTAGTTACAATATTTTCTTGCAACAACTTCATCATTCCATCGTCCTTTGTAGAAGCAGTTTCATCACCATTCGGAGGATTATTATCACCACTATCATCATTCTCAACATAGTTAAGAAATTCATCAACATCATTTCCAGGAAAATTTTCATTATCATCATCACTTAAACAAAACATTTCACAAGAATCATCTGCGCTTTTGTAACCCTGACTCAGACAAAATTCTTCACCATCTTGATCCATTCTTTCAAATTCTTCTTTGGGAGGATTGAATTCTTCATCACCATGAGGGTCTTTGAAACGTTCGCTTAGAGAAAATGTATTATTCATATATGTGCCTCTAAAATTATCATTTGCAAGAAACTATTCATCCTCCCCTTCCTCAGTGTTGCTCTCATAATCCTTGGCATTAGGTCTAAGTGGAATATTTGAATCTTTATTCACTAGAATTTCATTATCCTGCCCCTCCCCTTCCTCACTGGTGCTCTCATAATCCTTAGGATTAGGAATAAGTGGATGCCTTGAATCTATATTTATTGGAAATTCTTCATTCCACCCTTCATCATTGGTCCTCTTATAATCATTATGATTAGGATCAAGTGTGAATTTTGACCCTGGAAATTCATCCCCCTCTTCACTAGTCATGCTGGCATATTCCTTGGGATTAGGACAAAGTGGATATTTTGACGCTGCAAATTCTTCATTCCCCTCTTCATCAGTGGTGCAGGAATAATCCTTAGGATTACGATGAAGTGCATATTTTGACTCTCCAAATTCTTCATTCCCCTCTTCATCTGTGGTGCTCGCATAATCCTTAGGATTAGGAGGAAGTGGATATTTTGAGTCTATAATTTTTTCATCCCCATATTCATCAGTGGTGCTCGCATAATCCTTAGGATTAGGATGGAGTGGATATTTTGTCATTGTAAATTTTTCATTTCCCTCTTCATCTGTGGTGCTGGCATAATCCTTAGGATTAGGATGAAGTGGATGTTTTTACTCTATAATTTTATCATTCCCCTCTTCATCAGTGGTGCTGGCATAATCCTTACAATTAGGACGAAGTGGATATTTTGACTATGGAATTTTTTCATCCCCCTCGTCATCAGTGGTGCTGGCACAATCCTTACGAATAGGACAGAGTGGATATTTTGATGCTACAAATTCTTCATTCCCCTCTTCATCAATGGTGTTGGCATAATCCTTAGGATTAGGATGAAGTGGAATTTTTTACTCTAGAATTTCTTCATTCCCCTCTTTATCATTGGTGCTGGAATAATATTTAGGATTAGGATGAAGTGGATATTTTGACTCTGCAAATTATTTATTCCCCTCTTCATCTATCATGCTCGCATAATCCTTAGGATTAGGGAGAATTTGATATTATTCATCCCCCCCTTCATTAGTGGTGCCCTCATAATCCTTAGGATTAGGACAAAGTGAAAATTTTCACTCTGGAAATTATTCATCATGCCCTTCATCACTGTTTCTTTCATAATCCTTAGGATTAAGAGTAAGTGGAATATCTCACTCTAAATTTAAAGAAATTTCTTTTTTCTTCACCTCATCAATTATGTTTTCATCATCCTTAGGATTACGACCCAATCGATTTTTTGAATCTCTATTCATGGTGAACGAACTTGTGTTATATTCATCAATCTGAATAGATTTGTTGTGTGACGAAGATGTTGATGTTGTAGAAAGAAAATCTTCTCTATCAGAAGAACCCACGGCTTTCTACAAGAATATGTTGAATGATAAAAAAGCCTCTACCAATTACAATATATAGCATAAAGACTAAAAATTTCCCTCCAAATTACCCGCCAAAATTTTTTGCGAAAATCTTTCCCTCCGAAATTTTCGTTTCAAATATTTCGTACAAAATATTCGTCAAAAATGTATTTAAAAGCATTTTAATAAACTGCTTGTGTTGAAATATTTTACTGATATTTCTATTCAAAATATCCACAAAATATTCCTATCATGCATGCCTTCCAAACTAAAATAATGTTGTTATTTTAATGATTTAACATTGACTACATGTAAATATTAGCTATAATATTACTATAATAACTACATGCAAATATTAACTATTTTAACTATAATTAACTACATGTAAATATTTTAAATTTTAAATTTTAAACCTGCATTATATGTGTCTAAAATATATTTCAAAATTTCTCAATAAACTGTTGGTCTTGAAATATTTCGCCATAATTTCTATTCAAAATATCCACAAAAGATTCCTTTCATGCATGCCTTCCAACCGAAAATAATTTTCTTATTTGAATGATTAAAGATTGACTACATGTAAATATTAACAATAATAACTACGTGCAAATATTAACTACTTTAACTATAATTTTAACTATATTTAAGTACATGTAAATATTTTAAATTTTGAATTTTAATCCGAGATTATATTTGAATGATTTGACATTGAGTACATGTAAATAATAAGTAAAATATTAACTATGATAACTACATGTAAATATTTTAAATTTTAAATTTTAATCCCGCATTCTTTAAACAGTAAACCAATCACACAAAATTCGATATATAATACGAATCATTGTTTCTATTCATCACATCACATCAAGTTTTCTGGTTTTTGTTGCAGCAATTTTCTAGAGGTGTTACGTTGGCATTGGTAACTTCGTGGAGGCATTGCATTCGCATTGGAGGCATTGTGTTCATATTGGTAATTTTGTGGAGACGTTGTGTTCGCATTGGTGACAGGAGTTTTTTGCATTTCAAAGGTTAAATTTCCTTCTATTATGTCCATTTAAAGACGATTTTGGGGAAAATTTGGTTTTTCTGTTCAAAAGCTATTTTTTAAAGGTTTTTAGGTTCGAAAACCATTATTTTTTTATTTATTTAGTGAAGCAAATGAAAACAAAACTCAAATTTTTAGGGTTTTTAGGACAACAATTTAGAATTTTTTTTCTTTTTTTAGGGTTATAGGAAAAAAATTTAGAATTTTAAAACATGAAAAATTATTTTAAGAAATATGATTAGATATTTTATTTTTTTATTTAAAGGAGAATAGATAGTTTTAGTTTATATTAAACCTATTTGTTTTTTTATATATATAAATATATTGGTGGTTTCATTATTTAAATTGTTTTTTTTTTATTTGACAACTTTTTTATTTTTTATTTTATTTTTATTTTTTTATTTTAAATCTTATTTTTAACTATAATTTATAATTTCAATTTGCTTTTGTTTATATTTGAAAACATATATTTTAAATTTTTTTTATTGTTGTTTTTTTTTTTTTTAATTCTATAGTATTATAATTTATTTGGTTTTAAAGAAAATAAAAAATAAAAATTAACATTTTCATATACTTGCTTGTTTATATTTTAAAACATATTTTAAAATATTTTTATTGTTGTTTTATATTTTAAATTATAATTGTTTTAGTTTTAAGCAAGTAAAAATTAAAAATTAAAATTTTCTTGTATGTTTGTTTATATTTGAAAAAATATTTTAATTTTTTTATTTTTTTTTCGTTTCGAAGCCTTCTGGCTAAATCACCACGCGGTCAACGACCTCATCAACTCAATATGGAAAAGCTACATACTGCCAGAAGGGTCCCAGATGTTCAAGTTCCAACAAAAGCTCAAATACCTGAAAGGTCAAATTAGGAGCAGGAATCACTCCACCTTTGGAAATATCTTTCAAGCTCAGAAGCAGATACACCAAGAGATGGCAGCTCTCTAGCAACAAATCATCTTGGAAGGTTGCACGGATCAAGCCCTGGAGAAAGAACAACAGCTTCAATCTCAGATGGAGGAAAGAGCTAAGCAGGAGGAAATCTTATGGAGGCAGAAATCTCGCATTCGATGGCTAAAAGAGGGAGAACGAAATACAAAAAATTTTCATAGATCAACCATCCAAAGACGCATGCATAACAACATCCCTTTCATCAAGAATCAAGAAGGGGAGAAGGTGGAAGAGCATGAGGAGATAGAGCAGGTCCTCATTAATCACTTCCAATCCATGCATCAAGAACCTCCCCAGGATAGATCACAGGCCATTGAAAAGATCACTCAGAACATTCCAAAGTTGGTTACCGAAGAGCACAACCAACTCCTTCTCTACCCTGTCTCACGCCTAGAGGTAGACACAGCCTTGAAACAGCTCAAAGAAGGGAAGGTTCCGGGGTCGGATGGCTTCACCACAACGTTCTTTCACAAATTTTGGGATCTGATAAAAGAAGAGGTCTGGTTGGTGGTGGATGAATCACGTACAATGCACTAGCTCCTCCCATCATTGAATGCTACCTTTATAGCTTTAATCCCAAAAGAAGAAACTTCTTGTACGCCGGAAAAATTCTGCCCTATTGCATTATGCAATGTTATATACAAGATAATCTCCAAAGTCATTGCCAACAGACTCAAACCGCTCCTGCCTCTACTCATCTCACCGGAGCAACCTGGGTATGTGGAAGGAAGGCAGATCCTGGACGGCATCATCCTTACTCATGAAGTCATTCACTCCCTCAAGGAGACTAAACAAGCAGGTATGATTCTTAAGATTGACCTCTCAAAAGCTTTCGATAGATTAAGCTGGATGTACATCTAGAAAGTGTTATCTGCTTTTGGTTTTTCTCCAACCTGGATCCGTTGGGTTCATAATCTTATCTCCTTAGCTTTTTTCTCCATTCTCATCAATGGCATCCCCTCGCGTCCTTTTTCTCCCTCCAGAGGGATAAGACAAGGGGATCCCCTTTCCCCTTTCCTCTTTGTCCTAATGGCAGAAGGTCTGGGGCGTTACCTCAAAAATGCCCTTCATTCCTAGCAAATCCAAGGTATCTCTGTTCATCAATCCCCCGCCATCACCCACCAACAATTTGTGGATGAAAATATGGTTTTTGGGTACACTTATGTGCATGAAGCCTCCCAACTTAACACACTATTGACTGATTTTTCGGAAGCCTCGGGAGCATGCATCAACACAGCCAAATCCCAGCTTTTTTTCTTCCACACTCCTCCCTACACCCAAAGAGCTATCGCCCGTATCCTTGGATTCTCCATTGCCACCCTCCCTTCGAAATACCTCGGCGCCCCTCTCATTGCCTCAGCCTTAAAGCATGCTTCTTGGCGTGAGCTCCTTGACAAACTAGAAGCCCGCCTCTGTTCATGGACTCATAGGACTCTAAATACTGCTAGCAGAGTGATTCTCATCAAATCAATGTTACAGGCCATGCCTCTCTACCTTTTCTCCATCTTGGCAGCACCCAAATGGGTTCTAAAAAGAATTAAAGCCCTACAACGGCATTTCTTATGGGGATCCAAAGGTACACACCACAAATGGGCTTTGGTCAAATGGTCTCTGGTCTACAAGCCTAAGGGTCAAGGAGGATTAGGATTAAGGGATCCTTCTCATAGCAATGAGGTCATGGGGGCAAAAATCTGGTGGAGGTGGCTCACAGCCCCAAACAAACCTTGGGCTACTATTTGGATGGCCAAATATGCCAACCACAGACCTCCGGAAGAATTAATCAGGCTCATACCCATGGAGAAAGGATCACTAATATGGAATGCAGCTAAACAATACTATCTGATGATTCAACAACACGGCTTCTGGGAACTGAGGAATGGAAGAACTGCTAGATTCTGGACAGATGCTTGAGATCAATTTCCAAAGATAACCAATACATACAGCCTGTCGCCAGGTCTGGATTGGGAGAGACAGTGACTGGAAATGGTACATCAACATTGGGAAGACAACGCGACTCAAGGGTATCAACAATGGAAACCGGCTAACAGGATCATGAGGAACTTAGAGGAACAGAGTCAGGAAGCACTAAACTCTGAGCTCAAAAGAATATGTACCAGAGTTTCGCATAGCCAGGACATTCTAAGATGGGGTTATTTTCCAAAGGGCTCCTTCTCATCCCAAGAAGCTTACAGGATCCTCATTCAGGATCCAGGACCCAAAGACCCTCTATGGGAAAAAATTTGGAGACCAGGGATCTGGCCCAAAGTCTCTATCTTCTTATGGATTTTCGGGCATCAAAAATACTCAACTAGGATAACTTAATAAAGAGAAGCTTTCATGGTCCTTCCATCTGCCCCAATTGCTGTGCTCATGAGGAAACGCAGAAACACCTACTGAATGATTGCTCTCTAGCAAACCAACTGTGGGAAAAAGTCAGCTTTCGATGCCAACGGAACGGCCGACCCTCTGAAGATATTATCAACACCATCAGAGAATGGCATCCGTACCCCTATGCTAGTGCTCTCCTCAACCATCTTTGGAGCCTTATCCCAGGATTATTATTATGGACCATTTGGAAGGAATGAAACAAACGTATCTTCAGGGATCAAACCACTCCTCTGGAAGTTATCTGGAGGACCTTCTGTCACAATCTAGCTGAGTCCCTCAATTTGCACTCTTGGGATACTAGTGATTTCCCCACGATGGCAAAGGAAAAAGTGATCTGGGACAGCTGGGGAATTCAACTTCAACCTCAAGCGCCAGGGCGCAACACTCCTAAAGCCAATAACAACAAGAGGATGTCGACCCCCCCTCCGGAGCACACCTTCAAACTCAATTTTGATGGAGCTTCTAAGGGGAATCTAGGCAAAGCAGGTTTTGGAGGCATTATCAGAGATCAAAAAGGAAATCCTACAGTAATCTACATGGGGAATCTTAGTTGGGAAACTAACAACTCGGCAGAATTACAAGGTCTCTGGTAGGGTCTTCTCCTCTCTCAACAATTAAGGCTTCATCCTCTAGAGATTGAAGGGGATTCACAAATCCTCATCAACCTGGCCAAGCAACTCCTCAACGGGGCTCACGCGCAGAAAATAGCCCACAGCTGGAGACTGGAGGCTCATCTGAAAAGCATTCAGGATTGGCTCATCAACAACAGGGCTCTCACCTTCTTGCACACAAGAAGGGAGGGAAATAGAGTTGCTGATTTCCTAGCCAATGTTGGAGTCGACAATGAACACAACCTTCTCACTGGTACTCTTGAAATTCTTCAAAATGAGGATCAACGACAAGAATGCCAAATGCTGCTCCAACGAGATGCAGAAAACCCAGATGGAGGTGGTTAAGAAGTTAAATGGGAGGATTAGATGGTCTGGCGGCATTCTGGCAAGCCATATGCCAACCAGACTAGCAAGTGTCCTTCGGCACCTGCACAAGCGAATGTAGCATTTAAGGCATTTACAGTCCGGCGCGCATCACAATCCAGCTACCAGAGTTCGAGATTTCTCCACACGCTACAACCCGAACATGGAGATTAATCATATTAATGAGGGGTCAATGCTGAAGGTTGGCAGTAGAATTGGTTCATTTGTCTACAGGATGGCGAACGAGCATTACTATAGCAGTCTTCCCAAGCCTGTTTCAGTTTGTTGTTCTCCAGACGTTCGGCTCTCCTCCGAGCACACTGTGACAGGTAAACGCACCAAGATTCATGGTTGTTTAGAGCTCAGCGACAATTTACATTTCTCAATAGTTGGGAATTGTTTGTGTGCCATGGGGAATTGGACTAAGCATTTGTCCAAGGCTTCCGTCCTGCTCCCGCTCACGCACTTGGCTTCCGTCCTGCTCCAGAATTCCTCCAGGGCTTCTGCAACAATTGAGAGAATGCCTCGTCTCAGGCACAGGATGAGATGCAGAAGAGGTTCCTCTCGGTGGCAGATAAGACACTCCCCCACGTCCTCCAGCATCTCCGTTGCGGTCTCTCCTACTTTTGAAAGCACCTCCAGAGCAAACAGGGGTCAAATTATTCATTCTGGGAAAAGCTTTCGCCCCCCCACTCCCCCGCATGCTCCTGCCCATTCCCAAACGAGGCACTTCTCTTTCGTTAGTGCGCTCAATTGCCCAAGAATCACCGCCTCTGTTACTATTTTCTTTCGTGAATCCCTTCAGGAGGTGATTCCTAATTCAGGAGGGCGGGCAGGGAATGTTGCGAAAATGCATGCCATAAGGCAAAGTGCTGGCGGTGTGAACGTGCAGGATATGGACATCAACCAGGAGGGGGCTAGCCAAGGCGATGAGATGAATATTAATATTGGTTTGGATCAGCAAGAGCAGCACCATGATACTTAGGACCATGGAATTAAGAGCGCGCAGCATCAAACTCAAACGAGCGAGGTGAAGCGAACTCCTGCTGCTGAGAAATTTATTCACTCTACAGAGGACTTGTACACGACCGATGGCGAACCAGATGAACTCTGGTGCAGGGTCATTGAAGAGGCACTGGACGAGTAGCGCCTCCCTTCGTTCTTGGTTTTTGCTATGGCTCTGTCTACTTTATGAAAATGTTCATGTTTGTTTTAATGTTCTCGGTTCTGTCTCGTAGGCTTCATATTTTCCGAACTAGATGCATCCCCTGCGTGGGATTTTTCTGGAACACTTTCAGCACTGGTTTCCCTCGTGGAGGGCAGTGCTCAGCAATGATTTTTTGCTTTAACAGGACTCGAACTCGGGCCTGGTCCTGGATAATTCCTGATGTACATATTTTTTGTTGATAAATAGATTACGCTTACTTAGAAAAAAAATAATAATAATAATTGTTTTAATTAATTCATATATATATATATATATATTATATATATATATATATATATATATATATTCTTTTTTATTGTTTTTTAATATTTTAAATAAAAATTGTTTTAATTTAAAAAATAAAAATAAAAAATAATTTTATTTATTTATTTATTTATTATATATATATATATATATATATTTTATATTTGTTTGTTTATTTTTTAAAACATATTTTTTAATTTGTTTTTATTGTTATTTTATATTTTAAAATTTCATTGAATAGGTTTTTTTTTTTTTTTTTATATTAAAGGACGCGTTTTTTTTATTATAATAGTTTTTGTTTAAAAACAAATTTAAAAATATATATATATATATATATATATGCTTTTTGTTTGAAAAAAAAATTAAGTAATTTTCCGCCGGCTAGGTGCCGGAAACAGGCAGTGAAACCCTCCACGGTGCTGCCCGGCTGGCCTTCGGCTTTCGGCTGGGCAGAGGGCTGCCCTGACAGCCTCCGGCCCCTAGCTCGACCGAGGTTGATTCTCGAAATCCACCTCCGCCCAGCCGTGGGCCCGAGGCCTGCAGGGCAGCCCTCTACGATGCCGCCCGATCGACAACCAGCCCTCAGCTGGGTGGAGGTCAATTCCTAGAATCGATCTCCGCCCAGCCAGGGGCTGGAGGCTAGCTGGAAAGCCCTCCACGGCACCGCTCGACTGGCCTCTAACCCCAAGCGGGCACGAAAACAATTCTTTTTAATTTTTTTTTTAAATTTAAATATATAATAAAATTTATCTTTTTTTTTTTGTTTTAAATATAAAATAGTAATGTTTTGTTTTAAAAATTTTAATATAAAATTTTAATATAAAAGTTTTATAATAGATATAATGTATTTTAATAAAGTTTTAATTTTTTTTTTAATATATATTTTTAAGATTTTTTTTTTTTCTAAGTAAGATTAATTCTATTAGCAAAACATATGTTACAGTGAGGCTACAACCTCAATAGTGCAGACCATCATTAGTGGCACATGTCCACCAAAATAAAAAAAATCTAACTGCCCGCATGGGGAAACCAACCCATGTAAGGTTTGTAATGTTGCCTCTATGGAGGAAACCAACTACATCATAACATAGACTAATACATCCCAAAACAACAAAAATAACAAGAGAACTGGAAAATATTACTTTGTCAAGGTCTGTATAACTAAAGACCATAGTCATCTGAAGGAGGCTCTTCTTCAATCCGACACCAATACTCATCATCATCATCTGGTACGGGGCCACATTGAGTTGCTTCCGGATCTTCACCACTTCCACCTTCCTGTTTGCCTTTGTTTAGTAGGTGGCTCGAGCTACTTTCGCCCATCTTGTGAGAAGTACACCCTTCTGGAGCTTGAGGAAGTTGCACGATGTCATAGGGGCCACGCATGTTACTCGGCCGTGTGGGCGAGGAGGGGCAGGGGATCACCTCTGGGATTTCAAAAAAATAAACCGTGATCGTCGCCACAACCAGAGGGCGGTTGGTGCTGCACTAGAAATGGAAATGAGTAGTACTCAGGCTGTCCAAAGAGGCAGAGGTAGCGGGACGAGAGAGAGGAGGTGCCATGTATTCAGGGGTAGTGCACCAAGGCGAGGAGGTGCAAGAAGACTATGCCCACTACGTGTGTTGGGGCAGCGACCCTGAAGACACTCATGAGAAGACAATGAGGAGCTAGAAGTGGAAGAGCGACGCCGACTAGAAGAGTGTGCCCTAGAACTACCTCTCCAGCATCTCAAGCGATGCCTGAGCCGAGGCATGTTAACACACAGTGAGAGGGAGCAGACAGATTGGCAGTGGCAGACAAATAGGTAGAGGGAGAATTGAACTCAAAAGGGGCGGAGGATCGCAAAGAGAAAAAAGGGCTCTGAGAATAATGGAATTCGGGGAGGAATTCAGCACAGCAGCCTAAGTTACATCGCCAGCCGAGAGAGGTGTGAGAGCTGGGCTCCTCAGCCTCTGGGGAGCAACCAAAATGTAAAGGCGAAAGCAGAGGCGGCATAGAAATAGCCAGAAAGAGCAGAGGTGATACCTGTAACCCAAGCACAGAGGCGAGGAGCTGAGGAGGAGAACCAGAGTGTGACATTTTGAAGTGCTGATGGCCTCAACACCCACAACGACATAAATGTCGCACAAGGTGATGGCCTAGAGTTTTAATTACATGGAGGCACCCTAATTGAGGCCTGCAGGTGGCCATGTGGCCTTGCCACGCGCCATCCTGCGGGCCCATCACCGTATGCTTACACCTTGACACCCGCATCTGAGGCTATATAATTTTAAGATTGTTATAAAATAAAGATTCAATTTTAAAATTTATTTATAGTTACAATTATAAACAATATGTTTTAATTATATTCATTATATTTAAAATTTTAAAATATAATTGATTAAGTGTATATTTAATAAAACAACACAATTTAAATTAAAACAAAAATTAACATTCATTTTTTTTTAATAATTTTTTTAGCTTTAAAAAAAAATATTAATTTCAACATTTTTTAAATAGTAAATATGTTTTTTGAGTTTTTTTTTTAAATATTAAATAAAAACTCAAGTTTTAAATTAAATTTTCTTTTTTAAATCGTTTTATACAATTTAAAACAAATTTTAATTTTTTTATAAAATGTATTCAAAAAATATGATATAGATATATATACATATATTTAAATATGATTTTTAGTATTTTGTTTTTAAATGAATAATTTCTATTGTTAAATTTATTGGTTTATTTTCAATTTATTTAGTTACAAATAAATTTTGTTTTTTTATTTTATTTTATATACATTATTTTTCAGTAAATTTAAATTTATATTGACAAATTTTAAGAAAAAATGATTAACTGTTTTCTCATTAACTAATATATGTATTTCTTTTTATCAGAAAAATGGCATCAAAAGATATTTTTGTGAAAGTTTCTCCACTTAGGGCAGCAACTACCAAATCTAAAGTTGCAGCTCGACCTACTATGAATACAACTCTCAAATCTAAAGTTGCAGCTGGGGACACTATGGATACCGTTGGACGCAATAAGGACATTGTTGCACACACTACTAAAAGTCAAGCAAGTGGCCCACTATTTTCATTACAACTTATTTATGATTGGATGAATGCCGAGAAAATATAAAAAATTGATTTCTCATGGTATCTTGAAGACAATGACTGTTGGCAATATGATGCCGAGTGTTGTCCTTGATGGCAACCCACTTGATGAAGATGATGGAAACCTAATTAATGAAGATGTTCTTGATGCTTGATGAGTTTATTAATGATGTAAATCTGATGTTCTACAAGTAGTTCATAAGTACCAGAGAAGGAAATATCAGTGAGGGCCAAAGCAATGATGAAAAATGTGTGTTACAACACATATGCGGGTTTGACAAGGAGAAAGCGCGTATGCACGTGGAAAAGTGCGTGCCAAGTCGCGTATGGTCTTTTGCACTCCAAATTTAGAATACCAAGGGGCATTACCATGGTATTGACCCATTGTACTGAGCGCTGGATTGTCTATTTGATCTCGTCTAGAAAAACCATCGGAAGTAATGTGGTTTTGACTCATGGTATTGAAAAAGGCTAAATATATATAAGGAGAAGAATTTCATTGTGCAAGTGGGGGATATAGGTCTGAGCTTTAATGAATACTTCACTCTGAAGTATATCTGGATGGTTGAACTCTGCTCTTAATTGATAGATCTGAATCTATAAGGCATCTAGGAACATAATGAAGGTTCAAGATCTCTAGATCTTGAAATAGTGAATCTCTTGGATGATCTGAAAAGAAGTGATGAAGACCTGGTGCAAATTTGTTGAAGAAGTTGAATAAATCTGGGTAAGTTCATAGATCTGGTCTGATCTACAAAATTTATCTTTTATAGATATATACGCATGTTCGTCTCGTGAAAAGCGCGTGTATACGCGGCTCCATTCAGAAAAAAGCGTGTATGGGCTGTTAGGGTTTTTCTAATAAAATGCACAAATGTATACGCGTGTTCACTTCAGTAAAGGCGCGTGTATATGCGGGTCTATTTAAGGAAAAGCGCGTATGGTATTTGAATTAATGATTGCACAAAAGACAATTGAGATTCTGCATATCTGTTCTAAAGTCTGGGCTATCTCTGATATTATGGTTACAGTGGTTTCACTGTTCTAACTAATGAAAGGGGATGTTTGTTGATAAGTGAAGAATTGTGTTGAAGCTATTTGAACCAGTTTGAAAATTGATGAAACGTGGTCTACAGTGGATCTGAGGGTTGAAGCCTTCAGTCTAATAATAGAATATTTTTGTCAGTAGAGGCTAGTGCTAATATCAGGGGGTAGTAGCTCCCTTCCAAGTGAGGCTGGTAAACAAGAGCAGGGCGTTGTAGCTCCCTTCTAGGTGAGGCTGGTAAATGAGATAAGGTTGTAGCCTTCTGCAGGTGGGTGCCTGCGTGCTGGTATAAGTCTGCACCAGTACATGATTGTAAGAAGTTTTTCTTTATAATAAATATTGAAGACTGAGACGACGACAGCGGTGGTTTTCTCTCGAATTGGGTTTCCACCTAAAAATCCTGGTTTTCATGTGTGTTTCCTATGTGTGATGATTATTCTGTTCTTTCTGATCCTTTTTACTGTTTCCTGAAATAACTGATGAATGAATAATGCAATGATCTGAGTTAAGAATTGAATGCATAATTAGATCTCTGGACATACACGAGTTCTGTGAAGGATATCCGCGTATATACGCTAGTTGGCGTCAACAAAGTAGTGTATGGGTTTTAGAAAGGAAAAGTAAAAAAGAATTATTATCTGCATTAAATACTGATTCACCCCCCCCTCTCAGTATTTTTCCAACAATGACATGGAGGCTGATATACATATCTATTTGCTTTGTGGCATGATTGACTTAAAAGAACCATATGATATGATCGGAAGAGTACGATGCATATTTATGGTCTCGAATACAAACACTATTTATGTTCTTGCATGGAAGGCTAATAAACGTGACAAGATTAGATATCGTCTATGAAAGGTCAAGTATGACACAAACGAAATATCTACAAATTTTTCTGAATAAATCTCAAGAAACATTTCAAATAACATTTTAAGTATGCTTATTTTTATTTCCTCTATGCATTATTGTAAGGATCATTCAATTTTTTTGTAAATTATTGATCATTGACTTGTTTTATTTTGTTTCATAAGAATTTTTCCGAGTCTTTCAAGAATGTTTCAAGGTATTTTTTATATGGAGCCAGATGTTATGAATGTGATCAACACTTTCGACACAGACAAAGGAGAAGAAAGGAGATTGAAGCAAATATCAATAGCTCGTGACATTGCAAAAGTAAAAGAGGGGATCAACCAAGAGTCACTAAGGTGGGTCAATCTAGGAAACCTAAACATGTTTCTTTTGAAGATGTGGAACATGAAACTGAAAATTATGATAGAATTAGTGAGGAGGAGATTAGAACTGTTATGAAAAAGGAGAAAACAAATCAGACACCAAAAAGAAAAATTCCCAAAGATGTCTCTCTTTTACCTGATGATGAAGAGCTTGTTTATAAAAGAACTGATATGTTAACCAATAAGAATAGGAAATGAAATATTGGTCAAGTTGTAAAAGTCATGAGCAGCAGTAAAGAAAAAACTAAAATCTCTAATGGAAGCATAGAAATAATAACACCAGGTGCTGAGTTAGAGGATGGCATTATTAAAACAAAAAAAAAATGCTATTCGATATGAGTTGAGGAAGAATAAATTAATTCTTGGTGGCCAAAAATTTTAGCTTAACGTCGGCCAATTTTATAGGCCGGATGAAGGACAATCTCAATATAAAATTAGAAAGGCACATCACCTACATGTACATAATCTGAAAACATTGTTCACTTTCAATCCATATGCACATGTGGTAGATTATGTGGTTCTTGTCGATCCACGTCAGGTTCCCAACAAATAGGCATTTGAAAAGACAAATTTTTTTTATTATAAATATTATGTAATTGGAGGGAAAATTTAGGTAGAGGCTAAAAAACATTTGATTGAGGAATATCCCAATAACTATCTTTTTCAAATAGTGAAATGCATCATTTACGTTGGCTTAACATAAATATAATCAAATTTATTGGCATGGGATTATAGTGCAGATAATCGGTACAAAATCAAAATGACTTTCATCCAAAGGGTCAGATTTATTCATAATGAATTCATAGAAAAATGTGGTGGGGATAAGACACAAGTTAGTCTAACATTTCGGAAGGAATGGTTAATGGAAACAGGCTATCAAAATGATGAAAAAATCAAAGCAAAAGATGGAAAAGTGCATTAAAATATATTCAGAAGCATGGATAACGTTTTTCAGTTCGAATTTAGAACTTGCGAGATACGGGATTTGATTGATGAGATTCTTGACTAGTGGGAGAATATTTCCATAAAAAATTAGAAGGTCAAAAATAGTAAACCCATAATATGTACCAATAGTAAGACAGATCCTAAAATGAAGCAACTTCTAGAGGATATGACTATCACACCTTGGAGAACAATGCAAGGTGTGAAGGATGAGAAACTAGTCAAATCAGTAATAGCCCATGTCAAGTTGGATGAACTATCAATGGAAGAAATGTGTGCAGAATTTCAAAAGTAAGTTTCTTGAATTATTTCTTATTTTCCTTTCTTTATAATTTTCTTTCAAATAAAACATAGCGTTGTTGGTATAATTTGTTATACATGTCACTATATTAATATTTTTAACTTTATTTATTCAGTCACAAGATTTTTATGAAAATACAAGAATGTATGGTTAAAATGTTGAATGAAGACAGTTGGGATGATGTTGTGCACCACTACCCAGAAGCAAGTTCTACAACAACACTTAAATATTTTTATATTGCATTCAATAAGGTATGTTGATTTATACATTCATTTTATTCATGTTTAAGCTATTTTTATTTTATTATTTATACATATATATTTTTATGTCATTAAAGATGTCAAAGAAGGATGGAAATGGAGTACCAAATACTTTCAAAAGCTTTATTGAAAAAATTAAGTTGGAAAAGATGAGAAAGAAGCGTCTTATGAATGTTGAACTTGGTCCTACTCTTAATCATTACATTTCGAATGGGCTTGAAAGTATCCAATATCAAATAATACAAGGTGACTGTGAAGAAATTGGATCACTAATACCTAAAAGGGAATATGCCCTAGTTATTGCAGATATTCCTCATGGTTTCAATTTCCCAGACATTGAATATGGTAGCGAACCATATACTTATCAAGATTTTAGTAAAGTGGTTACATGTTTTCAAGAAGTGACAACATCACCACTTTGACGATTTGTGACATTTCATTCAGACACATAGTTTGCAATGTTATTAACAAGCTTCAAGGGAAAAGAAAACTCAAGGATGCAACTTACATGGTAAGACTTTGAAATTGTATGTTTGATTACTGTTAATTTTTTTTTATTAATGAACAATTTAATTGAAATTTTACTATGTTATGTTACAGACATAAGTCAAATATTGTTTCTTCCGAAGATCAGCCTATTATAAATGATTGTGAGTTCATCCATGTTGAATGTTGGAAAAAAGAGGATAGTTATGAGCATATTATTATGAATCGAGTAGATGGGAAGAGTCATAGTCAAGTATTGGTTCATGATGCAGTTGTAAGAAAACTAACATATGAGAATAAAGATGAAAAAGGAGATATAGTTAACATTTATCAAAAAACACAAGCATTGATTAACTATCTTATAGATCTATGTTCAAATGAAGGAGATTAGGTTTTGGATTTATTCTCAGGTTCAGGCAAGTTTTATTATACAAATTTAAATTTAAATATTTTATTTTTTAGTTTTTATGTATTTATACTAATTTTCTTACTTATTTCTTTTGCGCTTGATGATTAGGTACAACACTATCATGCTGCCTACCAAAAGGAATAAATTGCATTGCCATTGAGAAAGACCCAGTGCAATACAAATTTATTGAACAAAGAATTAATGCTCTTGAATTCTTTCCAGATGCGAAGCAAGAAATTGGTTTGAGGAAAGGGGATTTTAACGAATCACGTGTGGTAAAAAAAACAAAGGAACCTCAACCACCATTATATTGAATGATTGGAAAGGAACACTTTGGAAGATTTGCAGACATGAAAGATTCATTAGAAGATGACAATGACCAAAATGAAGCAGAAAATGTTGCAGAAGAAGCCATCAATGATGTTCTAGATGATGTTGAACATGTCTTAGTTGATATTGTTGATGATATTTAAGTTATGCTTGCAAAAAAAGCTCATTTTTAAGATCTATTAATCAGTTTTACTTGTAATGTTTAGACTTTGATATTTTAGGAGAAAAATCCTTTTTTTTTCCAAAAATCATGTGATTACTATTATTTTTTGACATAAAATTCAATAAAAATTCTATTTTCTTAAGTTTTTTTGTTAAGATTTTCCCAAAAAATTAGCTTATTTAACATGTTTTTTCTAACAAAAAGTCTCTAGAAGTGTATTTCTTGCATTCTATTTATATTGAAAATTTGTATTTTTTTGTCATATCATTCAAAATATTGGTTTTTTAGTGACAATTATTTGATGTGCACTGAAAAATTAATTAACAATAGATAAACTTGTAGAAAATATAAACTTTATAATATTGACCCTTTTTTCATTTTCTATCTATGTGAAAAAGTGAAGATATCATTAAAAAAAATATTTAAAAAAAAAAAACTTTTAAAACACAATTACATAAATTCACTTAAAAATAAACATCTCACAGAAGAAGAAGACATTAGAAAATGTATAGTGTCAAAATCAATCCTCTAAAAAAACGTTGGTGATGATATGCCACCACTATTCAAAATTGACATAAAAATCATCACAGGGAAAAAAAATATAAAAAAATATAAAAAAATTAAAGTGCCAAAAACATGCTAAAAAAAAATGATTTTGGATCACCACTTTTCAAAATCGAGTGTTTTTCTTTCTACCTCAAAAAGTAGGTACCAGTGCAGTTACCTATTTCATCGGTAACAGTGTAATAAGAAGGTGTACCCACCACCTCTTGGCATGCAAGGAATAACTACTATAGGATTCAGGTTGGTTGCTACAGGTGAAATAGAGCTACTACCGGCACACTAGATTTGCTACAGGAAGAAACAAACTTTCTACAAGAAGGAAAAAATTGCTACAAGAGGCTAACAGAGTGCTATAGGAAGGAAAATTTCAGAAAAAAGAGACACTAGAGCCTTGAGAAGCAGGGAAATATTCAAAGGTAACATAACTAAAAATTCTTTCTGTAGAAATTTTGAATAAGGATTCTGAAAGCACCTCAATCATCAAGAAAAGGTACCCTGCAAATTTACATTTTGGTTTCTAGTAAGAGAAAAAGATTGGATTGGTTGAGAATTTTCTTAAGGATATGGTTTGTTTAATAGGGCAAGGTTGCATGTTGTAATTTTTTTTTCCTCAACCTTGAAACAATATTGTGAAAACTCCTTCTACTACAACAACCTCCACTGCATAAGAACCTACAAGGTCTGAAAAAGTGCTACAGGAAAGTCACAGGTTACTACAAGGAGCTTGGTATTCCACATAATTACCCTCAAAGACTTATATGAATGAAAGAATCATGAGGGGAAGGGTAAGTACAAAATTTCCCTACCAATAATTTGCATGAAATCCCTTAAAAATCTATCAATTCTAAAACTCATAATTTGTTGCTACCATATATCTAAATCTCAATAAGAAAGATCAGTGAATTTGTGTCATTAAGGATAAAGTTTTTTGGGTTGTATGTTCAATTATCCCTTCTCCTTGGCATCATAAAAGTAACATTTATTCTACATGTGTTTCCATAAATACTCTCACTCATGTATCAGAAAAGAGAAACTCCTTCTTCCACATTGATATTTTTTTATTGAAGTCATTAGAGGAGGAGAATCCAAAGATACTTCTGAAATACTAAAACCAAGAGGGAAAATAAAATTAATGATGGGAAATTGAGATGAACACAAATATTATCCAATGGGGGAAGATACATCCACAACATTGTGTCACATCATAAAACTCATCTGAGGCATAAATAATGAAATCGGGGAAAGAAGACGGATAGGTTTCTGAGAGCATGATTAATAGTTTCAGTACGAGCATATGATGGACCTCTATATTATACACAAATTGAGGCCCATATAGCCTTTCTTGGGCACATAAAGGATATATTAAATCTCTCCTTCTACAATTAGTAATATTTTTTAGCTTTAATATGTTCTTAGTAAGGTTTAGAGATAATTGCATATTTGTTCCTAATATTATTTATTTTTGAAGAATATTGTGAGAATATTGGGATAATTATGAATATTTGGAGGAGATAATATAGGTACTTCCTCCCTACTATACGAGGATCAATATTCGATAATAAATGAACAAAATATCATGAAATTATTGACAAATTTTGGATTTCCAATGATTTATGAAATCTCGGAATGTGTTCACTATCATTTAATGCAGGTTACTAGTGTTGCGAACTAGATCCACTATTTGAGGGATTCTGGAGGGGAAACATTCCCTTGTTCAAGGATAATTTTTCCTCATAATTTTGAATAAGTACCAATTCTAATTTTCCTCTAGGGGCATGCATTTATTAGTTTTCTAGTGGAGAAAACATTTTTCCTTTTGCAGTTCTAGTTTCAATTATAGCAGGGATGTACTTGGATTGATTCAAACAATGAAGTTTGGTGCCCTTTTTAGCTTCTAAATATTGGTTTCTTCCATAGGACTCCGAGCCTCCTTGGTATTCACCATCCCATCAGCCTCATAGCCCCCTTGCACAATTTTTTATGTCCTTTGAGGGTGTTTTTCACTTGCATCTATTGTTTAGGCATTTATTGTTCACGCTTCTTTTGGTGTAACTTATATTGGTTAAATGGTTGAAGTGATTTTTTTTGTAGTTTATTTACATATTAAAATAATGATGCATCCTTAGAACAACTTGGATAAGTAATATTTATCATTGAGTTCCTTGGATTGGGTTACTAGTTAATGAATCTAGGATTTCTGGAAGTCCCTTTTAGAAAAATAGGGGTAATATTATGCTAGTTTTTAGAAAGTGTTAATAAGATGAATTTGAGTTGATTCAACTTGGATTATGTCATAAAAAATTTCAATTCAATAATTAAATTCACCCCATTTCATTTTCACTTGATTAGGTTGGGCATTTGATAGGTTAACTAGATCACTAGTTCTTGAATTTCCAGTTTTTTACTAGTAAATTTCTACTATTTTTTAGCACGTGTTAACAAGGGTGTGAATGGAGTCCTAATACATCCCACTTCATAAAAAAAAATTCCCATCCATTCTTTATTTTATTTAATTGGTAATTCAATGATTTATCACCTCTTGTACAAAAAACATGGCTTCCTCTAGCACTCCTATAGCACATGTAAACTTGACCAGAGTTGTTCCCAAATCTTGGTTTTTGTCTCTTAGGATTAAATCATGACCCATAGGATCTAAATACATTATTAAGGATGAATAAACACCACTTAGGACATGTTTTTTTACGAAGTATATTATGCCTATTTATCTGAATTCACGCTCTTAGGATTTCAATCACAAATTTTTGTTTAATTTCTTTTCAAAGTAACATTTCTATTTTTGTAATTACTTTAAGATTTGATTTCCTGAAATTCACTCGATTACATCATATCAAATAAACAAGGACACATTTTATGTTGCACATATAGTGATAACACCTCTTAAGTTTGTATAAATTGCGGGTTGATTATTAAAGTTGGTAGCCTTTGGAGTTGCAACATTCTTGTTGCAATAATGAGGCTCATCACTTGGTGAAGTATTTTTCTTACTGTAACCGGGCCAAAAAATTATTCATTCTTGGAAATCAGTACCTATTATTGAGAGTTATATTTTTCAATTCTTTGTAATAAATGCACATTTTCTAAGTCACATTCTTCGTAGGCATAATGATGATGGGCGACCCACATTGAAAGGTACTTTCTTGAATCAAACCCTTTTCCAATACATCCTATAAGTGTTTGTTCACCTAATTTTCATGTATTACAAACTTCTTTTACAACTCAACATTTGACAATGGATATTATGGTAATAGTTCAATCTCTTCCTCCACTTCCTTCTTGGGTGGTATCCCTTTAGGATCTCAAAACACTCTGCTATATTCTTCTATAAACTTGCATATTTGTTGTTTTTATTACTTAGTATGCACCTTAAAGGATCACTCTTTTCTCACTAAATATTTTGCAGCATAATACTCTCTTAGAAATATTAAAACATAATTCTTGCTAGAACAAACTAATTTCTTGGCTCGGTTGGCACATACCAGTGAAATTTTACACTTTCCCTTCTATGCATTAATGATGAATTATATTCCATCCTTAATGACTTGGTACTAGATGTATTTCCAAATGATTATTGCATTCCACATGTACATATACGGACTATGAATCACAACTCTGCATACATCAAGTGGAACTACATTCAATTCTAGTTCATTAATTGAATCAACAATCATAGAAAAAATGGTTTTGCATTGTTTGGTTGCCTTTACTTCTACATCCTTATTTACAAATTCCAATTGATATGGAATAGGATGATCTTGTACCTCCAATCCAAATTTCTTGAGCATCTCTTCTATAATGAGATGACCTTTGATCATGGAAAATTTTAAGGATGGAAATTTATATTAAAGTTTAGAAATCTTGGTGAATCCTAGTAGTCCATAATATGAAATCTATAAAATGTTTGGAGATATTTTTGTAAAAAATATTCAAATTTATAAGAATTTTATATAGGTTCTATATGCATTTTTGGTGGTTTTTAGGGCAAAATAATTTCACACTATAAAAATTGGGCAAATAATTTTTAGAAAAAAATGGAAATTATCAAACCTTTTTTTAGAAAAAGTACAAAAAATTAGCCCACCTACAAATATTAGCCCCTAAAATTTTCCATGCCTTTGATCCCGAATTGAACAAATCATCAATTTGCATCTTCTTGACTTATACCATTTTATGGAAGGCTTTGTTCATCTACCTCTCCTCCTATTTATAAATTCCACTCAGATTCACCCACTTCTATATTGATGTACATACGATATTCTCATCCATGTCCAAGTTTCTTTCCACCTAATTGATTGAATTTGTGGGTATGCAGTTTTTCTTCTTCACAACTTTCTTTCAATTTTTTGGGTCATGTTCCAGATGAAATTTCCAACAATTCTTCTCTATATGGCCATTAATTTTATAGTCATTGAAATGAATGTTGGGATATTCTTGTTAGTGTACTATGGACACTGTAACTTTTTCCTTCCTGTCTTTTCATTTTTTATTCCATTATTTGGAAACCTCCTAATGTTCCCTTTTCTTTCGATCACTTGATTGTCCTTTCAGAGTTTGAAAAAAATCACTTTATTCCCCAGATTATTTTGTAGAAATATCAAATACTTGAGGAGTACATCTCAGTCCTTGGGAGAGATGTCCATTATTATTTCTACCTTCCTAAATTCTATAGTTTACCCTTGTACACTCTTCCCCTATCTTGGTCAAATGGAATGCCATGAGATCCACCAGTCCTTTACATACCCAGTAGGGTATAATTGGCTCCTAATGAAAGTTTGGAAATACTCTCACTTAGTTACTAGTGAATACCCCTCCATAATTAGCGTTTCTCTGTGGTTTTCCTATTATGTTAGCTTGTGGCCTTCTAGTTCCAAACAAGAAAATAAATTTTGTATTCTTCCAATATATTATGAAAATTAAATTGTAACTACTACAGTTGATGATTAAATTTCAATCCTCAATCTCACCTTGATATTGTTTAATGTTGAAATATGCTTCCACCTTGAACAAGGAGATTGAAAGGTTCATTGCACTGAAACTCGGTTGTTATTTTTCATGTTCTCTCAAAGTATCTTGTAGTTATTATCAATCCTGTGGTTTTTGCTCGGAGTTGTAACCTTTATCTTATTCAATTCATTTATTATTTTTCAATTCCATCAATACGAGGTTAATATCAGAGTTGATATCTATGACTTTCTATTCTCGTTGGCATGTTAGTGTCACCATTGATGTCACCTGATGTATGCATGAGCTATAATGCATTATATTGAGTCCTATTTATTTTTTTAGAGGGTTTTTGTGGTGTCAAATTCATTATTGAATATTATCATGATGTCCGAGGCTCACTCCCGAAGTTGAGTTCCAAATGATGGATAAATTAGATTAATTCATTTAAATATTGTGATTCATACAATACTCTTATGTGGAGAAGTCACATGCATATGATACTTTCCTTCATTAAAGTCACGTTTACATCTTGTAGGTTAAATTTTTTATTTATGCACACAATATAGATATTTTTATTCATATTTATGATATTTTTTGTTCATGGGTTTTTATCTAAAAGGTCAAGAATGTTTTTCTATATTCTTGAAGGTGATTAAAGTGAAAAATATCCTTCATTCAATAAAGGTAGTTGTAGAACAATCCAAGGAGATAAATTTCTATGTTCTGTATCTACTTCATTCTATGAATAGATCTCCATAACTTGATTTCATTTAATATTTTAACCATTTCTGAATATTATATATATGAGAAGACCTAAAGGAGTTTTGGTTGGCTAGATTGTTTGAGAGAGAAACCCATTGAGATGGCATGCATAGATAAGAAATGTGGTGATAAATAAAAATTGAATATCACAAGTAAATCAAAGGCTATTTATGCAGGTCCCAGATAATGTTTGTATGGAGGTGGAAATGATTAGAGTTGAAGAGAAGTTGCAAAGGATTATGTGATTGAGAGAAGACTTGGTATGGAGTTTTTTTTTGTAGGTTTATTGATCTTGTTTTGTAGAGAGTGTTTCTATGATGATTGGGGTCTAGCCTTAAATATTTTGAAAAGTGACCTCAGAGTGTTTCAGAGGTAGTGTCTCCTTGTTGGTGGTGGCCAACTAAATTGTGAAATGAGTGGTGGTTGATTGCTAGTGGTGGCCATCTAAATTGTTAAAGGGGTGATGGATTCTTGTTGGTGGTGACCAGAAAATTTATTAAAGGGGTGGTGGCTCCTTGCTAATAGTGGCCAGCTAAAATATGTAACAAATATTTGAATAATAAAAGATTCAAAGCAACACATTAGAATCAGAGCGGCTTTTCTCACTTGGGATTTCCACCAGAAATATCTTGTATGTCATTGTGCATTATAATTTTAGGTTTAATGGATTTTATGTGGTGATTCTATATGTACTTGCATGTTCATATTATTTCTCATATGTTTATTTATTGTTAGTTTAATATATTGGTGATTTTATTTTTAAATTTTATGATTTCCATCACTATTGATTCACCCTCCCCCCCTTCTGAGTAGTGATATACATTTATAAAATGCAACACAAGAGGCAATACTCTCTAGTGGATCTTGATCACTTGAGATTAAATTATGGAATTATGGAAAAAAACAAGAAGCGGCCTCAGAAAAGTAAGGTGGAATTTCCTTATTTTGATAATGATGGGGGAAAACTTGAGAATATTGACATAGAAGATGATATTTTTTCATTTGAATTTGATTCTCTAAGTGTAGAGATAGTTAATCATCACATGGATAAATCAATATTACAGTTTTTTTTAGATTAAAATCATAAAAAAATAATGGCACATGAATTTGAGATCAAAAGGCTCATAGCCAAAAACAAGGATCAACTAAAATTACAACAAATTTTTTATGAGAAGGAATGTTCCTTCAAAGAATAAATCATTAGAATAAAAACTCATTGGTAAGAAGGAAGGCAAGTTGAAGAAGAAATGAGGAAGAAATACATAGAAAAGGAGGATCAATGCAAGATATTATAAGCTAAATTGGTTTCATAAAGGAGGTATTTATAGAAAAAAACCAATAAATTAAAGAGAAAATAAAATTCTACATCTGTTAAATTAGATCTTAGCTTACACAAAGGAGAAACCAACTTAGTTGAAGATACAAGAAAAAAAATGATAGAAGTATAAAAATATACAAGAAATGAAGCCACCATCAGAACCATAAGTCAAGAAAAGGAGGTCAAGGAATATAATCCAAAGGTCACACCACAAAAATCACCTAGAAGATCATTCTATCATGGGATATGTGAGAGGCTTCAAATGTGAGAAGCTTGGACATATTGTGGTAAAATATGGAAGCATGCAATAAACAAACTAGTTAGATAGAAGGACTTATCAAGAAAACAACCAAGGAATGTTTTCCCTTTTTCAAAGTACAACAAAAATAATGTATAAAATTTATTTGTATGATTACTGCTACTCATGTAATGATTTTGGCCACCAAAATATTCAATGTGCATCTTATGAAAAGGGGAATAGAAATACGATCGACAAGGGATATGAGTCCTTTCCACCATTCCTTGTCACATTATATTATTTACATGTGATAATATTGGCCATATGGCTAAATATTTCAAATTACCAAGGTTCTTAAGGCCATATATTCAAAGAGAAAATAACATGCAAGGAAGGCCAGGAAAGAAGATAAAAATATACTTTCATGTTAGAGATCAACCCCTAAAATTTAGGAGGAAGAAGGAACAAAAATATCCTACAAGAATAAATTGAGGCTCACATGGTCTCAGGGAAGCATATGGCCAATCATGATATTTCATGAGGAACCATTAAAGATATAGACACAACATAAGTAGTGCACATGGAAAAATTTTCTTGATGAGGAGGGACATGAGCTTAAGGGGAGATGTGCAAGGTTAACACTATTTTACTAGTTTATCTTGATTTTTCTTTTTAGCCATGAGCAGTTTTTTGATAAAACACTAATGGTGATTTTGTAGACATGGTAGTCAAACTTAATGGATGTATGTAGCTAGGGTTTTTTGATGCCTATACTTTTATATTTACTATATGATGTAAGAATTTATGGTACTAAGTGGCATCCGTTGAAGGTATTGTGATGAGGGTATTCATAGAGAATTTGTGATGTGAGTATGGGAGAGGTTTTCAAGGTGTCAAGATTATATGGACTTGGCACATTGGTCAAGGAAGAATCTTATATGCTTCCATTCATTTAATGTTTTATTAATGGCGTCATTGTTCCTTTCTAGTATAATAGGAAAAATACATTGTTTGGAGGAGCTTGCTATGTTAATCGTTTTATACGTTTATCTAAAATTTGTTTTTTATAGGAGTATGTGCTTTGGTTTTGCATGGATTATGTGTTGGATCATAGTTTTGTATGAGTTAATATGCATTTAATTTTCTATTTTCTTGAGGTAGAAACATGTATTCAGATTGATGGTTGTTTGAGCTCATGATATGACATGTATAATTCCCATCATTATATGAGTGAGTTGTAGATTATTCTAGCAAGTATGATATTTTTATAAGAAGAAAAAAATGATGGTATTGCATGGATCTTATTGTATGTGGTTGCAGTTGCTTGCATTTTTCTTGTGATAGATATTTGTAACTAGTATGCATAATAATTAGGATTTGATCATGATGGATCTATTTTATGTTATTGCTATTATTATATAGATCATGGTGGATTTTTTTTTTCATATGAAACATTATTTACATGGAAAATAACTAATGTTATTGATGACTGAGATCTACTGATGAGTTTAGTGTTGATCCTACTGATTGAAAATTCTGTTGATGTATTGAATTATTTGTTGTTAGATATTTTTTTGTTTCTTCCTAATTTTTTATCCAGAGATAGAGCTTGTTCCGAAGGAGCATGGGTCGATGTTGTTAAGTCCAATTATTGTATATTTCCTATTTTTTATGAGGATTATTACCGAAGTGATATTTAATGTTTCTATCACTCCATTTTTGTTTTTATGTCATGGAAACTAGTTTAGATTATTTTTCAGAGGCTTATGCTTCATATGGTTGTTGTTCTACTATAATATTTTTTCTACGAAGGGTTTATATCTAGTGTTTATTGGTGCATTATGTTTTTTATTATTATTTCTAATGATATGCAGTTTTTCATGTTCCAAAGAGATTTTATTTTGTTCTTGATAAATGTTTTTTGTATGCCACTAAGCATTTCCATGTATTCTTTATTGATATTGAGATATTATTTTATGAATGACGTTTGGAGAGGTTGAGACATGTTATCATGTGATATGTATTGTAATTATATCTCTGCTAACACATATTTTTGATCATATATTCCATTTACATGCAATATTTCATTATATCAGACATGCATTGAAGAGAGTACTCTTATGTATATTTGAGTAGAACTTGTAGCAACAATTTATGGGCTTTTGGATGAGATTGTCTCAGTCTTGTATTGGTCATCCATAGCGGTGACGCATGTTGATTGGCATGTATTGTATTAGGTCATCTATTTCATCCATCATTGCACTTTAGAGTGCAACATAAAGATTTGTACCTTGTTGAATTTATCATTGGGTAATGTTGGTTGTGTAGTCATGAGTCTTGACATCTATTTGGTTTATTTACCTGGGTAGGCATTATGAAGATTCATGTGAATTTTATATGTAATGACATGTGTGTATATTATTAAAACCATGTAACAATGTTGATTTTATTGTTTGGTGAATGATAAAATTATCTTGGTGTTGGGATCCTTTTGGAGTCTTGTTGTAGCTATGCGTTAGTTGTTGGTATTGCATTGTAATTCATGATAAATCCCTATAAATCCTTTGGTATTTGGTTCATTGCATATTTTATGGCCTCTTTCATGTATCAAGGAGGAAATGGAAATGGTGATTTGTAATGTTCCCAAAATTAGCATGAATATAATTGGAACATTAATTTTTCTTATATCATCTAGGAGGTGAATAAATGGGTAAGGAGGCCCATGAGTAGGAATAAAATCCCTCATAATATGAAAGGGACCATAATATTAGCTCTATTTTTCACCCTCAAGTGTGAAAATGGGCAAATTCATGAGGACGAAGGTCAAGTTTGACAAATTCAACAGTGCTACCTTAGTGGGAGTGGATCACCTTGAAAGACAATGCAGTCTGAAAAAGGAAGAGATCAATTGGTTGAGGAAACCCTAATGTGTGCGGGCTAAGGTAAGGAGGATTTAATTTGTACAAAGGGAGGACAAGGAAACCATAGAAATATATGTTATTGAATAGAGAATTTGGTCTGCATGACTATTTTCTTTCTTCAGTTGTTTAACTGAGATTGTTGTGCTGCTTAGCACAAGGGATTTCATATTTAGGAATCCCTCTCCCTCCTCAAGATGCATTTTAAGGGATTGTACTTCATTCTCCACATTTCATTCTCAAGGCCAAGCCACCTCCTTCAGCTACAACGTTATTCCTGTAGCAGGAAACGTTTGGTGTTGCAGTGGAGGGTTCCACAACGCCATTTCCTTGGCTCATCTTTTAGAGGAGGGAGCTTCTATTCCTCTGGAAGTTTAGTGAGGAAGATTCAGGAGCTTATTGCACATATTTGGCATCAAGCCAAGTGCTTCCCATCTCCTACAGTGCATTCCATCTCCTTGACTGTGTTCTTTATGAGTGTATTTGCAGTGGGGGATTGCACCACTATTTTAGAGGGTCAGATATTTAGTGATTGGATCAGCATTTCACCTGAGAGATCTATTGGATGAGATTTATCCATCATATGTAGCATCTTCAATTATCATCGTCCATTTCTTGAGTTGCAGCTGCTACTCAGTTTTGTGACTGCAACTCCGACATTTTGGCCATTATGTATATTTTAGCCAATCCTTCTAGGATTGAATTGAGATTGTATTTTTCAGGGGTTAGAGCTTTGCTCCCCACCTTATTTGAGCTATATATTTATAAATCCATGTATTGACATTATTTATGTATCAGTGCCTCTTATAAACTACGCAGTCATAGCTTTCGCTTTACCATACGTAGCAGTGCATTTCATAATTCTTGTACATGTGCCTTTGAGGTGAATTTGCCTAAGCTTGAGTGATCATTTCCTCAAGATATTGTACACATTATGCTGCTATAACATTAATAATATGGCTATGAGATCTTATTACATTTTCTGAAGTTGATGCACACCACTCTTTCATTATTGTGTTTACATATTGTTGATCTCCAACTCTATAATATCTTAAGATATTCTTATTGTTGTAGATTTTCCCTATTTTGAGATATTACAGTGGTATCAAAGCATGATATTTCGCTCAGCTTATGAGTTTTATCCATAATAAGATTGAAGAGATCAAGAAGATGAAGAGGATGAGCTTGCTCTCATAAGTTTTTAGATCCAGGAAGGACCTCTCCAAGGAGGTCAAGAAGATGGAAGAAGGAGAAGAGGAAGGACCATGCACTTCCTATTTTCAAAGAGAAGAAGGCATGAAGCATGAAGGACACTTGGAATTCGAAATTCTAAGTGAGTACCTTGCTGAATACAAAGCTAAACCTAGAGCCTTCAAGAAGACTCTAGTTTTACCACAAGCTATTTAGATGGAAGAAAAAATAATACCCCACAACTATTGGATGATGAGAGGCAATAGATTTCTATTGTCCACTTTTGATGGGTCAATCACATGTGTAGCAGAGGCTTGGGTGATGAAGCTAGAGGCTTTCTTCCTGCTACATCCTTTAGTAGATAGAAAGGCTGTAGAAATTGCAGCGCTACATCTTGAAGGTGAGGCAAATACTTGGTGGTTCAGCCATTGGAGGCATGCAAGGGTATCTACGCTTGCTGAGTTTTCTCAAAGGTTGATCAGAATATTTGGCCAAAGGAGGAGGAGCCCTCACCACCAGTTAAAGAGGCATATACCAGCAATGTCACAGTCATGGAGGAGCAGCCTTCATCTTCAGCAGTTGTTGAAGCCAACACAATGGAGGAGGAATCCCTTGCAGTCATACAAGAAGCTTCCAAGATTTACAAAGGTATGTCGAAATTTCCATCTCTTATCATTTCAACAAACATTATGGATGGGTCTACATCATTATATGCTGTTGATTTAGAGCAATAGAATTTCACTGCACTATGCAACCTTGAATCATTCAAGGGAGAGGTGAACCATTATCCTCATGAGCCATTCTTGATTTGCACACCACACTTGAGGTTGGAGTTTGAAGTCTTGGAGGAAGAAGAGATAGATGGTAGACATCTTGAAGTGAGAAACACTTTCTCCTTTCGAGATGACACTTTCTCAATGAGCACTCCCCATCTCGGAGAGAAACTTCTACCTGCAGTAGATCCAAGGCATCTTTGGTTTTGGAAGGTCATGCATGAAGAGGAGATATCCTGGAGAGAATTCATTGGAGGTGTACTTCAACACATCATGAAGTGAAAAGTTCTTCAATAGTCTAAGGAGGCACTTTTCTTCTCACCTTTGGATCTTTATCGATTCAAGGAGGGACAGATAGATGATGGAGGACATATTCGGATGGATAACATCTCTCATGATTGTATTGGACACTTCTTGAGCCACACACACCATGATTGGAGTTTTTTTCCTACCACCTATTTGGGTCCTTATGGGATCAAATTGGTCCTTGAGAATATTACATTTCAAAATCCCATGAAGTGCAAAGACAGAAATATAATTTGGGATGATGGTAGCCCTCATGGGAGGAGTACCAATATGGATCATGGAAGGATATATCAAAAAGCGGTTGAGTGGATGTGGATGGAGAGTAAGAACTTGGTGAGCTACTTGCAAATTTATGATACAGGGCAGTAGGAGGCTTGGCTGCGCTGGTTACTCTTGAAGGAGTTTGGCCATCACTTGGAAAATACATTTTCTAAGGGTATGGGGATGGAGGAGATGTGGTAGGATGCTTGCATCATTGAGCAGCAAAGAGTATGGATGCATGGTATTGATGTGACATTCATATCATTCATTATGTCTTCATCACATGTCTTTTATGATGAGAGCATGAGGAAGCAGCAAACACTTTGGTTGCTTGGAGAGCAAGGCCATATTTTCTCTCACATGTTGTATGATGTGGCAGGAGTAGGAGATGGCACTATCATGGTGCAAAGGGGCTACTTCTTGGCCTTTGATGATCAGGAATTACTTCCATCTTGGGAGGAATTCCATATTTGCAGCAACATTATTGGAGGAGTCTTTGACAATAATCATGTCAAATAATTAAGCTATGGGTTGGCAGGAGCCTATTTGCATAGGCCAACAACGTTGTTATTTTGGAGCATGGACTTATTCATGTATTCATGCATTAATTTACTTTAGCGCATGGTGAGAATGTTTTTTTTTCATCTATTGATTATGTAACACAGTATTTGCATCTTCTTACCATTATCATGCAATGCATTGTTCCACAAGAGGGCAAGTTTATTGTTGAGCTGCATGAACAAAATTTTCCAATAATTATGATGGAGACATCGATCCTTTGTATAATCATGGGAAAGTGTTTGATTATTTCTTGTATGCTCAATTGACACAGTCACTCATTTGCTATTCACTAGTAGATGTGATGATTCACACAACTAGCAATTTGTCAAAACACCACTTTCCATGCTACTTTATGAAGTTGCAGTGGAAGAGACTGCGCTGTGTCCACTTGAGACATTGTTTGTATCATTTAGCATCATGTAAAACACTTATAAAACTTCTCATTTGGATACCCTATGATGATCATGTCCTATTCATCATGGATGTGATGTTCTGGGACAGCTTGCTCTTCAATGTTGGAGAATTGTTATTCATTTTTCAACCTGAGGGCAATACTTTTGTACCCCTAGATCAACACATACTCTACACTTATCATGAGTGGAGAGAAGGACAGTATGGGGTAGACTACCTTTTCTACCATGTTCATATTTTCAAGCCACCTACTTTGCATGAGCCAAAGGTGGAGGAAGACTTTCAGGCGTTGCCATGTTGGAGGGTAACTCATTTTGTATGGATGATTGCTTGGGGATGGGAGATTCATATGGGGATGGCAGATCCCAATTCATTTCAGCCCACATGCCTCAAGAATGCCCTTCAGTTCTATCCTTGCATTTTCTCGAGGACAAACAACATTTGGGAGGGGAGGACTGTAATGTTCCCAAAATTAGCATGAAGCTAATTGGAACATTAATTTTTCTTATATCATCTAGGAGGTGAATAAATGGGTAAGGAGGCCCATGAGTAGGAATAAAATCCCTTATAATATGAAATGGATCATCATAGTAGCTCTGTTTTGCACCCTCAAGTGTGAAAAGGGGCAAATGCATGAGGACAAGGTCAATTTTGACCAAGTCAACAGCGCTGCCATAGTGGGAGTGGATCACCTTGAAAGACAGAGCAGTGTGAAAAAGGAAGAGATCAATTGGTGGAGGAAACCCTAATGTGTGGGGGCCAAGGTAAGGAGTCTTTCATTTTTATAAAGGGAGGACAAGGCAGCCATAGAAAGATACATTATTGAATATAGAATTTGGTCTCCATGACTATTTGCTTTCTTCAGTTGTTTAACTGGGATTGTTGTGCTACTTAGCAGAAGGGATTTCCTGTTTAGGAATCCTTCTCCCTCATAGGGAGGCCTCTTGAGGGATTTTACTTCATTCTCCACATTTTAGGCTCAAGGCCAAGCCACCTCCTTCAGCTACAGCGTTATTCCTGTAGCAGGAAACATTGTGTTGCAGGGTGTTGCAGTGGAGGGTTCCACAACACCATTTCCTTGGTTCATATTTTAGAGGACAAAGCTTCTATTCCTCTCGGAGGGTAGTGAGGAATATTCATGAGCTGATTGCACATCTTTGGAATCAGGCGAAGCACTTTCCATCTCCTATGGTGCAGTCCATCTCCTTGACTGCGTTATTTCTGAGCGTATTTACAGTGGTGGATTGCACCACTATTTTGGAGGGTGAGATCTTTAGTGATTGGATTAGCCTTTCACCTGTGAGATCCATTTGATGAGATTCAACCATCATATGCAGCATCTTCAGCTGTCATTTTCCATTTCTTGAGTTGCTGCTACTACTCATTTTTGTGACTGCAACTTCGACATTTTGGCCATTGTGTATATTTCAGCCAATCCTTCTAGGATTGACTTGACATTGTATTTTTAGGGTTTAGAGCTTTGCTCCCCACCTTATTTGAGCTATATATTTCTAAATCCATGTATTGAAATTATTTATGTAGTAGTGCCTCTTATAAAATGTGCATTCATAGCTTTGGATTTACCATATGTAGCAGTGCATTTCATAATTCTTGTACATGTGCCTTTGAAGTGGATTTGCCTAAGCTTGAGTGATCATTTCCTCAAGATCTTGTACACATTCTACTGCTATAAGATTAATAAGATGGCTATGAGATCTTATTACATTTTCTAAAGTTGATGCACACTACTCTTTCATTGTTGTGTTTACATATTGTCGATCTCCAACTCTAGAATATCTTAAGATATTCTTATTGTTGTAGATTTTCCCTATTCTGGGATATTACATGATTATTGATGAACAATAGTTAGAGGAGTCATTTTAATATCTCCTTTCATGGTTTAAAGGGGAATGGAAAACATGACAGGATGTGTAGTGTTGTCTAAAGACATGCTTTGGAGTTGAGATCCTCATTTTACATGCTTATCCCATAGATGAGATCAAATTTAATCATATGTATTGTCACTCCTAGAGACAACCCTAGGGTTGAGGAGAAGGGTCAATTCATAGGACATCTTAGAGTCTCTTATAGATGCATTATTATTTCTCAATACTTAAAATATAAAATCATTTAAAGTTGGTTCAATAATCGTATGTAGAGACCAACCGTATTACACATGTTGACTACATTTATTTCCAAATAATTAAATTTCAGTCATGATTTCCTACAAAAAGACATTGAAGCTTCTTTAGATATTGTAGTATAGGTGAGGGAAGAGATAAAGAAAGAAATATGGTGTAGATGGATAAAAATAGAATCCTATGCACTAAAATTCAACAAAATAATATATAGACTAGGGAAATGAAATTAGAAACCATCGAGCATGTTTTAAGGATTTCAATCTTACAGCCACAGGTACCATTTTCCATAGCATGACATAAATACATCTGACATATAATATTTAGTTCCAACAACTACAATTACACAATTTATACAAGGAAAGAAACACATATGAAACTGATAAAAAAATAAAGGAACACATACTCCACATATCAATTCTTGGAATCTCAAAAATATTCTTCATTAATATTTCAAAACAACATCCATGTTATTTATCCTCCAAACTTTCAAATTTTTTTCAAATATTGCAGCCTCTTGAATAGAAAATTGAACCCTTTCTAATGTGACATTCATCCATTTTATAGGGAGAACAAAGAAAATAATGGTCACAAAAATATATGGAATGCTACAACTATTTGAACTACATAGTTGTCTAAGAATGCAACTAGCCTAACTCTCCTAATTATTAAGAAAATTGTAGAAATGAATTGAATGTGTCATGATTTCCCAAAAAAAATATCTCCATTTATGACTTTGTTGATGTTATGAGGTAGGAACAATATCCATTGTTTCAATTCCTGATGAGTTGATAAAATAACCATAGTGCTTCCATTATATTCCCTCCACGTGTGCCTGCTAGTTTTCCTGACACATTCTCCTCTAACTTCTTAAATCAACCATTTTTGGAGTTGGCTCTTTTAGTGGGCTCTTCCTTCCACCCAACAGGATCAAAATCGCTATAAAAATCATAGTGAAGAGGCCTCAACACAGTGGAGGAATTACACAGGAAATGGTCGCAAAATAACCTGTCATTTAACAGATCCTAGGAATGATAATTTTCTCTCAACATTGTCTCTTGATTCTCTCTAGTCCCCTGGTATTTTTGAAATAAATTTAGAAATAGCTACAAGATTCTGTGATTTCTATGATTTCTCCACTATTGTTCTCTACCCACCAAAAACCTAATGTCGTATTTAAATTCAATTTAAAATATGGTACGGGGTTTTAGGTTTCCCACCTCCCAGGTCAAATGTCATGTTATCACAAAAAAATGACCACCTAACAATATATAACTGGTTGGATAGAAATACACCATGTAGGATTAATTTTACTTTAGTAAAATCACTTTCAGCATAGGAAATAATTTATCAAACCATTTTTATTAAATTATTTATGATTGAATTAAAAAACCCCATAACAATATTTAAATAAAACAATATTTATTTAATATTCTCTATGAATAATTATTAGAGCATTATTTGATAATTATTCCTTACCAAATTTGACTAAATCACTTTCAAATAATTAAATAAATCATTATTTATTTATTATTCCTTACTCTTATTTTTGGAATAATTCTTAAACCATTATTTAATAATTATTTGAAATTCACACTTTTCTTAATCCTCACAAACTCATTAATATATCATTATTAATTACTTTAGCCATTTTGTAAATAAATATATTTGACCATTTTTAATATCTTTCCCCTCTCCAAAAAATGTAATAAAGTATTTTAAAAGCTAGATTTGGATTTAGTCAATATCTTTTTATTATTTTCCAATTCATGGGCTAGTTCAATACTTTGCTATGAGTAAGATGGTTTTTAATTCATTCTTCACCATGATCGTTATCATCATCCTCGTTATCATCCCATGACATTTTACCTCCCACTTGAGTTTCATATTTTGTTTGGGTTTTTTGCATATTTTGAGAGAGAAGAATAATATCTTTGAAGCATAAGGATATCAAAAGGACCAATCCCACAGTGGGGGATTTACAAAACCATGTTGTAAATATTCTTCACCAGGTGTTTTTAATAAAATATTATCCATTTGAAGTCCTTCTATTGGGTTATTTCACTTTTCTTTATTGCTTCTATATGTTTTGGGTTTTCTTCATATATTTTCTTGTAGGTTTTTATCCCATTTTCTTACAGATATAGAGCTTAAAAGTGACCACATTCTATTGTTTGGGTCACTTGTCATCAATTACTTAATTGAAGCATTTTTGGTACACCTACTAAGAATTTTCATACCAAAAAATGGTTACTCCATTGGGTCTTTAGTTACACTGCAGTAAAAAAATGGAGACTTTGCTGATGTATTAATAGAAACTTGGTGATTCTTGTTTTAGTCCTGTTCAGTATTTTTTCAGCTCTTTTTAGCCTCTCAATTTTTATTTTTAGGTCTACTTATTATTTTCACAATTCTTCATTTCTGTTGGGGTTCTGCATATTTCCAAACATTACATGTACCATCCGAGCAGAAGATGACACAATTTGGGTGAGATCTGTTGAGCAAGAGTTGTAGGAACAAAACACACTTATCAAAATCGTATCTACATCCTAACACACTTTTCAACCCTTGATCTTCATTCTTGCATACTTTTTAGGTCATTATCTTAGTTTTTACTTTTTTCCTAAACTTTTTTCATCATTTTTCAAAATTTTCCCATGACTGTTGCATGTGTGTTGAGGCGAGATTCTTATCTTTCCTATGTCACAAATAGGCTTGAATCCATTTAGAAAAATATTATTGAGGAAGGAAAACCCCCTAGGGTTTAGACTACACCTCCACCATTTAGGGAAAGGGTTTCTAAAGTAGAGAGTCTAGTCTGCTGTATCTTCAGCCACTATTTTTTAGTATTTTTGGTAGGTAGTAATAGTTCCTTCAGAAAACAATTTACAACACTTTATTCCATTCTGAATCTAGTGTTAGATTGCCTCCATAGGGTCTGCTTGAGTATCATTCGTTTTGCAGTCATTTTCTTACCCTTTACCAATTTTTTACGCTTCATTTTTGTTGGTTTCCTGCATCATTTACAACATATCATTGCCTCTAAATACCTATCCCTTTAACCTTATATATTTTTGCCATAAGTGTGGTTTTTGGTAGCTTGTTTTCCACCTCTTTCTTTGCTTATTTTTTTCCTTTTTGGGTAGGCTTCCTGTGCTTAGAGTCTGTCAAAAAAATTATTCAGAGAGGGTTAGGCTAAGTCATCATGTGAATGGTTCTCCTCGCAGCTACCCAACTTGTGGAAGGGTATCCTCTGAATTGGTTGATCACCAAGAAGCTCAATACTCTACCACCCCCATGGGAAAAAGGTAATTGTAGTGACCAATCATAGGAAAACGCCCTATAGGATAGGATATGTGAAACAATAGGTTCTCTACCCCACCTTTCTCTAGATATCTCTACTTATGGGGATCATATTCTGTTAAGTAAGAAGTATCTTGTAATTCCATCTGAAATAGTATATCTAAGACTTGTTTGAGGATTTAGATCACCTATGTGCTAGAGGTCATTTTTCTTTAATAGGATGTGTTTTATTTAATTAAAGTAGAATATTAATATATTTTGTTCATACTTGGCACCACTGCACTAGGCGTTTTCTTGTTGTTTATTTTTCTTATCCTCCTATCATCACCCTTTAGTCTTTTGAGTCATATTTTTCTTGACAACATAGTTCCCCCTATGCATTTGTCACAGATACTTTGTGGCCTTCTCTCCTACTTTCATTTAGGACATATTATTCCTCCTTGTCGAATTCGATTTCATCCTCATAGTCCTCCATCGAGTCCCCATTCTGACTCTAGTTCTTTTGCTTCATCCCATTCTTCCTTTGATTTCACATCTTCCCAACCCCGTACCACCACCATGTTAGGTAGTAGCCTGGGTCCAAGAAACCAAGGTCATAACTAATGTAACCCCATAGGTGGAGCCTCTACTACTACTATCACCAATATTCCATTGCTCCATTATATGGTTGGTTTGAGCCTCCTCGATTTCATCCAACTCATTAGTGCTCCTCTTCTCCATAACCAAAATTGTCCTCCTATACCTACAAATATTCCTTCTTACATCCCCAAGTTCAAAGGAAATCCTGGAGAAGACCCCAAAAATCATGCTCACTAAGTTCATATGTGGTGATCATCCAAATCCATCACTGAACACTCCATTCCTCTTTTCCTCTTCCAACGCACCCTTACTGGAGGTGATACTAAGTGGTATGTTGAACAACCACATGTGTCCCATTCCACTTTCATGACCCTCACCAAGTATTTCCTATCCTAATTCTTGCTAACTCTCTATTATGACACTGATACTGAACTCTTCACTTCTTTTCATCAATCTTCTGCCACCCGCTTTTTTGACCATGTGCAAGAATGACAAAGAAGGAGGAGCATGTGTAGGGCCCCTAAATTCAAATATCATTTCTATATGGATTGGATCCTTAGAACGCTTTCCCCCCCATAGGTAAATGTGCCACCTCTCACTTCCCTCATTATGAGGAAGAATAACTCCAGATTTCTTTTAAATATGACCTAATCTATGCACAATCAGGTTATGTTTATATTGTCCTTAAAAATTTTCATTTCCATAGTGTTGCTAATTCACTAAGGGCATTGATGAGCTCCATCATTAGGTACATTTGGAGGGGTTAATGGTCACCTTTTTTCCTTAGTAAGTCTCTTTTTCTTGAATTATAATTATATTATGGTCTTATGTTGCTATTGTAGATGGCGATTGAGGCTTGTCATACTTTGAATGCCTAACATGAGTTAAATGAAGGAAAATCCCGAAGATATTGCATTTTTTATGAAGATTTTTCCATTGAATTTTGGAGTAGACAGCAAGGAGATATTATAGGGGGATTTTATACCTCCTTACCTCCTTAAGGTAGCCAAGGGTTCCTTGAGATTCCCTCCAACAAATAGAAATCAAAGGCAGCCAAGCAAAGTCAAGATTAAGTGCACCAAAGCTACACTTCACTTGCAATCAAATTGGACTCATTACCTAATTTTGAGGGAGCTATTGGTATATACCATATAGGATAAATAAGGCTGAGAAAAATCTCATTAGTATTCGAACTTTGAAGGAAGCTATTAGGCTCTTATCTCTTGTAATAGGTTTTTGAGACTTTCATGTTCATGTAATGATACTATATTTTACAAAAAAATGAGTATTCAGCTTGTGCTTCACTGATTGATTTTCAGAGTGCTAGGCTTGTGGGTTAGGGAACAATCCATTGGCCTTAGTCTCTCTTGTGTATTCATTCTTTACTTTTACGTCATCTTAGCCAGTTTTGATTATGACTATTTAGCTAGTTTGCTTTCATTTCAATTCATTATTTTTAGTTTGCTTCCATTTTTGTTTTGCTGTAGATTTATATTTCTTACATGTTGGTCGAGTAGGTTATAAAGTGAGAAATTTTTGTGTCAAGCCTCCCCCTCTCATCTCCTTCATTGGAGCTTGAGGAGGGTATACCTTCCCCACAGGGAAAAATTGATTTTTAGTTTATGATTTCTTGGAATGAATAAGGTAGGTTGTTGTAGTTCCATGAATATGTTTCGAATTTTCTGTTAGATCTCTCTTTATAGGATAAAGTAGATCTACTTTCCAAATTCAACTCATATTTTCCATTGTATTTATCGTGAATTTGTCTATATTTATTGCATGAACATATATATTTCTTACAGGTTCAGGTAGCATAGACAAGGAGGACTTCACCAACACCTTCAACTTCATTTCTCACCCTTCATTGATATTTTGTTCATCTAAATAGCCATCAGCTGTGATTTTAGATTTTTCATCCCTACAAAATTAGAAAAACCTAGAGGTAAAATACAGGCCTCCCAATAGGTTTTGAGCTGGGCCAAGGGGTGGGCCACCTTCCACTCATCCAAACCCACCTTCACTACACTTTCCCTAAACTTGTCTCACCCATTTTTGACCTCGGATTGAACTCATACTATTTCCTATAGAAATTCAAGACATTTCTATAGCACTAAAAGAAACCTATAGTAGCACCCGTTGATCCCTCCTTAAGCCCAGAAACCACCATGCACCTCATCTATAATTTCCAAAACCACCAAGACACATTAAACCTTGCACCAATGAGGTCAGGAATTCTGTAAAACACCTTACCACTTCCACCTCCAAGATGCAAAACAATACATTTACAAGCATATTTAGTTCATGATTAGTTGCATGATTAAAATCATGATAGATAGAACATAGAGTGAATAGAGTGTCTTTGGCCATTTGGCCTAGCAAAATTTTAATAGGTTAGTTTCCTTTATGTGATTTCAATTCAGCAATTTACTTCATGCAAGAAGCCTAGTTTGCTTTCATTTCTTATCATATCTTAATGTGTAGATTTATTTAATTGTAGAGTAGTTAGATGTAATTTCTTGTTGTAGAATAGTTATGTACTTCCTGGTATAGTAATGGGTTTGAATCATTTGTAGCCCTAGGCCTAAATTCATAAGTGTGACAAAATTCATCCAGAAACCTTAGAAGTAGCACCCTTTCATAGAGCTTAAAAGAGGATGACAGGAGTAGAATGAATCTGCTATGTATATAGCACTATCACCTCCAAGTTCTTACGAACCTTGGGTTGATAAAGTAAAGTAGGGAAACCTCTTGGAGTTGCAGCATTCTTGGTGCAATACCAGGGCTCACCCCTTTTTGGCGGCATTCTGAGGTAGGTGTCTCGTAGATGCTTTGATTTTGTTTTAGCATTATTTTCCACTTTAATTTTATATGTTGATTCAAGAATATTGAGAAAATACTAAAAAATATGATTTTGATGTCCCGTAGGAGTAGGGATATTGAAGGAATTTTTTTACTTAAAACTCCCACATCACCACATAGTCACAACTTCCACTTCACCAATATGCCTTGAAAATAGACACAATGGAGGTCAAGAGGAAGCAAGAGGAAACATAAATATCCTTGGCTATATTTTTCCATATTTGTACTATAAAACACCCTAGAAATGAATTTCCATTAAATTTTATAGAGGATTGCTTAGTGTGTGAAGGTAATCATGCCACATACAAGTGTCCCTCCTTACCTAGACTCAAATATGTATATCAAGTTGGGGAAGTATGACCAGAGCAGCTCTGTCTCATCAACTAGAGAAGGCCTCAAGGCCCTAGGTCATATCATCAGGGTATGAAAAGTACACCTTACTCTTACTATGACAATAATCAGAATGCACCCATGCAATATTGGTACACTCCCACTCCTCCATCCTGGCCTACACCTCCTACTTTTCCTTACCACCATCCATATCATCTTCAAATTGTGAACCAACCATTTGAAAAGTATGCTACTCCACAACCTCAGTGGAACAATCCATCCCAAGGGTCAAGGCCTAAAGATAATCCACCACCTACTCTAATGCCCCCAACCCAATCTCAACCTCCGCTTACTCATCCTGCTTCACCCAAGTTGCCTTAGACCAGCTTATGTTGTGGAGATATAGAAGATTAATCTTAGGTCAGGAAGAGTAATCCCAGAAAACCACCCTCCATCTCCACCTATAGAGGTTGAGGAGGAAAAGTAAGAAAGTAATGCTTAGATCCAACAACCTCCTTCTCTTGAGCACTTGATCCAATCCAGTGAGCACACCCCAAAGGAGATCGAACTTCTAGGATAATTGAAAAAATTTTGTGTAAAGATACTCCTTCTCCAAACCATGAAGGATGTCCCTATTTATAATAGACTCATGAAGGATAATTTCTTCAATAAATATGGGAGAAATAATAAATATACCCCCAACATCAATGTAGTAGGAAAGTTTTCCGAATTAATGTTGGGAAGGGTGATATTTCCAAAGGATCTCAACCCTGAAACTCTAGTTGTAGATGTGCACAAAGATAGTGTCATATTCCCAGATACTCTGATTTATCTTGGGGCTTCCATCAATTTCATGACCAAGGAAACTATGTTAAAACTCAACCTCGAAGGGACTTTGATGAAAATAGCAATATTTTTGCAACTTGCATATTGGTCGACAATAACTCCAGAAGGAATTGTTGAGGATGTTATGGTCTCAATTGAATCTTGGGAGTATATTATAGATTTCCTCATTTTGTGGCCAAAAAACAAGTTCAATGGATATCCTGTCATCTTAGGGAGACCTTGGTTATCCACTATCGATTCTTATATCACATGTCGGGCCGGAAACATGAATATTAAGAATGGACCCTTTTATAAATAGCTAATATTATATCCTCTAGCCCAACCTTCCATTGATCATGATCTACCTATATCGTTGGAGGATGAAGAAGATGAGGTATAAAACACTACCCCCATTTGTACCATATGTTATCACTCCTTAATTTGTAATATTGGCAAGAAAAAACAATAGAGGAAAACATCTATCCACTTTGGAGTCTAGGACCTAGCCTTCCTGGACTCAGAGAGGGTTCTCTCTATTTTTATGATTTAAGTTGATGATTCTAACTACTGATATTAGGCTATTTATAGAAGTTATGAGGGCATTTTGTTTGATTGATTGTGTGGTTGGACAAATGGAGCTATGAGACTAATCCGTTGGGCTATGGAGTCATAAAAGTTTGAGTTGTGCATCAACTTTTCAAGGGCATTCACAGGGAAAGCTAGCTATGTAGATTGGATCTTACTAGCAGTGTGAATATCAGATGGGAGAAGAATATTAAGGTTCAAAGTAAATGCAGAGGATACTTTCTTTGAATTCTACATTCAAGTATGAGAGGAAAACATTAAGATAAAAAGCACAGACACAATTAAGGTTCTCTTTTAGGAAATCTTAATCTAAATTTTCTATTTTGAAATCAGATAAACTGATGCACAACATGAAAATACATAGAAAAAACATTAACACAGAAGAGAAACATCGCAATTAAAGTAGCTCAAGAATACAATGAAGGGTCTCTTATTATTGATGCCCATCTCAAATAGTTACAGTGCTCCAACATTTCTTACAATGCAAATTTCAGCATGGTCCAATTTTCAAAATTTTAGCTTTGATACTTCTAAGGTATGTATTATTTATCTGTTAGGTCCCTATATTACTAGTATAGTCCCTTATTTTTGTTAGTGTAACCCCCTTATTGTTATTATTGTACCCTTGTAACCCCCATTTTGTTATTATTGTGCCCTTAAATTATTATTGTTAGGTCAGCTAGGATTACATTGTGGCCCACTAGGATTACATTATGGCCCATGGACTCCTATATATAGAAAGGAGGTTTTGTAAATTGTATCATCCAAGAATTGTTCATTTATGTAATGTATTGGAGGTTTCCCCCTCGAAGTGGCTCATTTCTAAGGCGTTTATATCTCTTTTCTTCTCTTTTTGGAGTTGGTTACACAACATTTGGTATCGGAGCTTTGGGATTCTAGGGTTTCGCTGCTCCAAACAGGTCATCGTGGAATTTTCGCTATAAATTTTTTTCTACGAAGCTTCAGAAGCTGAAATTTTTAGGGTGCGCAGCTGAAATCTTGAGGAAGGTTGTCTAAAAATTTCAGATCTTGGTTCGCAATATTTGAGGAGATATCATCTGTGGAAGTTAGGTATTTTTTCAGGCTCATAAACAGGTCATCGTGGCATTTGCGCTATAAAGTTTTTTTTACGAAGGGTCAGAGTCTGAAATTCATATGGTGCGAAGCTGAAATCCTGAGAAAATTCGTCAAAAAATTTCAGAACTTGGTTCGCAATATTTGTGGAGATATGATCTGTGGAAGGTAGTGCTTTTTCAGGCTCCTGAATTGCATCTCAAAGAGGTGATCGTGGGAAAACTTCAATAACTCTCTCTCTGGGCATTGGATTGAAGTGCCGTAAAACGTGGTCGCAAGTACACAGACTGAAGTTTCTGGGCTATCAATTTCAGAGACAAAGGACAAAACAGTGACACGTGGCAAGTCGTACAAGTTCGCTCTACTGAACCAGTCCAGAATTAGGTCATTGTGGGAGATTGGACAAAAATTTGTCTTGGAGAATCCAAATCAGGTCAGACCTGTGGCATTCAAAAGATAATTCAGAGGGCTACTTCAGTGCTGAATTTCAGATATTGAAAATCTGAAATAACAGAGATAATATAATTTCAATATCGAGCTCCTCAAAGCTAGTAAAAGGTGTGTATTTTTTTCCGAATTGCATAAGTCTTGTTTGAAGAATCAAGTTGAATTGATTCCAAGGGCATCTTGTAGAATAGATATCAATATTGGATTCTAAAATGGCCCCTAAAGAGAATTCAACACCCATCAAGCCTTCAGAAGGCTCTACCATGACTCATGAAGATGAAGAATTGCAACATGATCTATCAAAATTACAAGAACAAGTGCAACAAATTTCACTCTCGCAAAGAGCGGCAAAAAATGAAATGGAAGTTTTGAAGAAAGGTGTGGAAGTGAAGATGGATGGTTTGAAGAAAGGCATGGAAGCTAAGATGGATGGCGTGGAAGTGAAGATGGAAGGTTTGAAGAAAGGCGTGGAAGATAAGATGGATGGCATGGAAGTGGGCATGGAAGCTAAGATGGATGACATAAAAGACAACATAGAAAACATGAAGAATGATCTAAAAGCATACATGGAAGGCTTGATGACAAGCTTAAAACCAGAAATGATTCCTAATGGCGGAAATATAGGAGAAGAACCTCATGATGAGAACAAAATAAATGTTAATCGTGATTTCATAAACTCGAATGTTAGTGGGAAGAACCACCATATTCCAAAAATGGATATGAGGAAGTTTGATGGAAAGGATCCTGTAACATGGATACTACAGATGGAGCAATATTTTGATCTCCATAACGTGCAAAACACACAAAAGGTACGCATTGCAACTTTACATTTAGAACAAAATACATTTGTATGGTATCGATGGCTTTGTTCCCGTAAAAAAAATTGTCACTTGGTCAATTTTTACGGAGGAAATGATAGCACATTATGAGGATACAAAGAGCAACACCTTCTTTACCCAATTGATAAATCTCAAACAAAAGGGTTTAGTGGGGCAGCACATTGAGGACTTCCAAAAATTGAGTATAAGGGTAACTGATATTTCAGAGGACCACAGGATTGATCTCTTCTTAGGCGGTTTAAAGGATAACATTCAACATGAAGTTCGTGTTCTGGAACCTGATTCATTAGAGAAGGCATTCAGGTTGGCAAGAAAAGTTGAATGTAAAATTATGGCAACAAGGAAGTCGACTACTCAATTCTATAAAGAAGGAAGTGTGGCTACATCTAGATTTCCACAACCTACAAGGTTGACACCACAACAATTGGAAGAAAAAAGAGCAAAAGGGCTTTGCTACAGTTGTGATAGCAAATACACTAAGGTCATAAGTGTGCTGAGAAGAAATTATTTTACATAGATTGTGAAGAGGAAGAAGAAAATGAACAAGAAGAGGATATACACCAGGAACCAACCTAAGAAGAGGAAGAAATGAGTCCGACCATATCGTGTAATGCATTGGCAGGAATTGCCACTCCTCAAACTCTCAAGATAGAAGGACATATCAAGAAGAAAAAGGTAATAGTGTTGATTGATTCAGGTAGTACCCATAATTTTATTCATTGTAAGGTAGCCAAGGAATTGAATTGTTTCCTATACCCGGCACTAGAATGTCAAGTGATGGTTGCAAATGGAGGAACTATAAATTGCTCTGGAAAATGCCATAATATCAAGCTAACCATGGGGGAATATGTATTGACTAGTCCAATGCTTTCCATTCATATGGGAGGTGCTGATGTTGTACTAGGAGTACAATGGTTACAATCTTTGGGGACGGTAGCTTTTAATTTTCAAGAACTTTTCTTGAAATTCTTTTTAGAAGGAAAGGAAGTCGAATTACGGGGTATTGAAGGGAAGCCAGGAAGGATAATAAGCTCTAATGTCATGACAAAGCTTCTAAATAAAGAACAACGAGGCGTAATTGCACAATTATGCTCACTAGAAGTTCCGAAATCAAAATCATCTATTTCTGCAGATCTCCAGCAAGTCTTGGACAATCATTCCAAGGTGTTTGAAACTCCCAAGGACTCCCACCTATTCATGATCATGATCATGCTATTCATTTGATTCCAGGAAGTGTTCCTCCAAACATCAGGCCTTATAGATATCCTTACTTCCAAAAGAGCGAAATTGAACGTATGATTGCAGAAATGTTAGAGGCGGGTATAATTCAACCTAGTCAAAGTTCTTTCTCTGCTCCTGTGGTATTGGTACACAAGAAGGATGGATCATGGCGAATGTGTCCAGATTATAGGGAGCTCAATAAGCTCACCATTAAAGATAAATTTCCCATTTCTGTGATTGATGAATTATTGGATGAATTACATGGAGCAATTTATTTTACCAAGTTGGATCTTCATTCAGGATATCATCAAATTAGAATGAAGACTGAAGATATTCCAAAAACGGCATTTCGAACTCATGAGGGTCATTATGAATTTTTGGTCATGCCTTTTGGCCTTACCAATGCACCTTCTACATTTCAAGGGTTGATGAATTCCATTTTCAAACCTTCCTTAGAAAATTTGTGCTAGTATTTTTTGATGATATACTAATCTACAGCAGGTCTTGGAAGGATCATGTTGAACATGTTGACAGGGTGCTCAAACTATTGCGGGAGAAACAATTATATGCAAAAACATCCAAATGTTTCTTTGGAGTACAAGAGGTGGAATATCTGGGTCATATTGTATCTCACGAGGGTGTTAAGGTAGACCCTAACAAAATTAAAGCCATTAAGGAATGGAAAGTCCCCACAACAATAAAGCAGTTGCGAGGATTTCTTGGGTTAACAGGGTATTATCGCAAGTTTGTTAAGAATTATGGGAGAATAGCAGCACCTCTAACAACATTGTTGAAGAAAGATGCATTTTCATGGACTCCTGAAGCAACTAAGGCCTTTGAACATCTTAAAGAGGCAATGTGCCTAGCACCGGTCTTAGCTACGCGAGACTTCACAAAAACCTTTATTGTGGAATGTGATGCCTCAGGAAATGGAATTGGTGCAGTTTTAATGCAGGAAGGAAGACCCATTGATTTTGAAAGTCGTCCAATCAAAGGAAATTATTTACAGAAACCTATTTATGAGAAGGAAATGTTAGCAATACTGCATGCACTAAAGAAATGGCGAACTTACCTAATGGGAAGACACTTCAAGGTAAAAACCGATCTTGATAGTCTTAAACACTTTTTGGAACAAAGACTATCATCAGAAGAGCAGCAAAAATGGGTCACAAAGATGTTGGGTTATGACTTTGAAATAATCTACAAAAAAGGAAAGCTTAATGTTGTTGCGGATGCACTCTCAAGAAAGAATGAAGAGGTGGAAGCATTGCTTTGTGCCATTTCTATTATCCAACCAGATTGGATAACCAAAGCAAGAGATGAATGGAAGAAGGACAAAGATGTATGGACACTCATTCAAAAAGTTGCAGCAAGATCCTAGTACATCTGATACATTTAGTTGGAAAAATGATTCCTTATGGTACAAAGATCGCTTATATCTTTGTAAGAATTCCCAACTAAAACAAAAGATTCATCTGGAATTGCACACTTCTCCTTTAGGAGGACACTCAGGATTTTTAAAAACTTACCACAGGGTGAAGAAAGAATTTTTTTGGGATGGCCTTAAATCTGATATTCAAAAATTTGTGGCGGAATGTTTGGTTTGCCAGCAGAATAAAGTGGAGACAATTAAGACCCCGGGACTTCTACAACCTTTATCCATTCCAAGTCAGCGTTGGGAGGAGATTTCAATGGATTTTATCACAGGTTTACCTAAGTTTGAAGGAAAGAATGTCATCATGGTGGTAGTTGATAGACTTACCAAGTATGCACACTTTTGTGCATTATCTCATCCATTTAAAGCAAGTACAGTTGCTACTACATTTATGGACAGAATTCAAAAGCTACATGGAAGCCCGAGGGTTATTGTGAGCGACAGAGATCCCATTTTTACTGGAAATTTTTGGACGGAGTTATTTTCTTGTTTGGGTACTCAATTAGCTCATAGCTCATCTTATCATCCTCAATCTGATGGTCAAACTGAGATAGTAAATAAATGTTTGGAAGGATATCTTCGTTGTTTTGTATCTGATAAACAAACAAATGGGTCAAGTGGTTACCTCTTGCTGAATGGTGGTATAACACTTCCTTCCATACTGCAGCAAAAATGACCCCATTTATGGCACTTTATGGATATCATCCACCATCCATCACATCATCTTTAAGGGAAAATTCGAAGGTTCAAGCGGTGGAAGATCACATCGAGCATCAGCAAGAAGTTCTCCAACTCTTAAAGGATAACCTGAATTTGGCACAAAATCGAATGAAACAACAGGCAGATCAACATCGCAGCGAGAGAAGTTTTGGTATAGGAGATTGGGTATTTTTACGGCTACAACCATATAAACAAATGTCCCTCAAGCAAGCTAAGAAGGATAATAAATTATCGCCAAAGTACTATGGTCCTTACAGGGTGTTGCAAAAGATTGGTACTATGGCATACAAATTGGAGCTTCCTGCTTCTTCGCGAGTACATCCAGTTTTCCATGTTTCATGCTTAAAGAAGGTTATAGGTGAAAATCTTCCAGCTCAAACAATATTTCCAGAACTTGATGAGGAAGGAAAAATCATATTGGAACCTGAAGCGGTCACGGAAACAAGAACTCGACAACTACGGAATCGATCAATTTCAGAGTATCTCATCAAGTGGAAGAACTTACCTACTGAAGATTCTACATGGGAGGATGAGAATTTTATACAGAAGCACCTGGAGCTACTCAAGCGTTGAGGACAACACTTTTTTGAAGGAGAGGGGCATGTTAGGTCCCTATATCACTAGTATAGTCCCTTATTATTGTTAGTGTAACCCTTATTGTTATTATTGTACCCTTGTAACCCCCATTTTGTTATTATTGTGCCCTTAAATTATTATTGTTAGGTCGGCTAGGATTACATTGTGGCCCACTAGGATTACATTATGGCCCCATGGACTCCTATATATAGAAAGGAGGTTTTGTAAATTGTATCATCCAAGAATTGTTCATTTATGTAATGTATTGGAGGTTGCCCCCTCGAAGTGGCTTATTTCTAAGGCATTGATATCTCTTTTCTTCTCTCTTTGGAGCTGGTTACACAACATTATCTTAAGAATAATTTGGTTTCCCTATCTTAGTTAGCAACCTTTCATTGATTACAATTTAGCAGAAAATGGACAAGTATGTCCATGCAAGGCCTAATCAGAAAACTCGGACAAAAGCAATCACCTGTAGAATAAATGTTGGGTAGCTTTTCATGGATCCAAACGCTTCGATGGCTCTTTGGAAGATTAAAAAATAAGCTTGGGGGTGGTTGTGATGGTCATGAAGAGACAACCAATGGTGGCTTTGAAATCTGGCCCTCCTCTTTAGAAAATCGACGTTGGGTAATTAAGTCTAGTGCAGCACTAGCTACTTTTCACTGATTAGTGACTCTGCTGATGTGCTTTTCTTCCACTTTCATTTCTACCTTCATATATATGAACAAACACCATACTCAATCTTTTATGTATATTTCCTTGTTAATGTGATATTCAACCTTGCTCTACCTTTTTCCCCTTGTTGGGTCCTACCCGATACTTTCTGTCCTGTTTTAGCCTATTTTTTCATACATTGGCGTACAAGCCGTATCCGCCCGGATGTGGAGTGAAGGTGGTTGGTGGATGGGGATGAATGATGGAGGACATGGCATTGTGGAATTAGCAATGGTCACAAGGCGACATCGGTTAGGGAGGATGGTGGAAACATCTTTTCGAAGGGTGCCTCTAGTGGTAAGCGGTAACGAAGAGGGGGGTGAAAAATTGTGAGGGTGCGACATGTGAAGGGGTGGGCGGTAATAGATACCTCCTATTTTTGACCCCCCCTCATGATAAATTTTGAATATTTCAGGGAGGAAAAAAATAGATAAGGGCCACTGGATGTGGGGGAAGAGGAGTGGAGAAGGAGGAAAGGTGGACGACGATTAGAGGTGAAATAACATAGCGCACGGGTGGAACCTAACTCGGCCCTTTCTGCCTTTTGATACCTAAGTTCTTTCTACCATGTTTAACCCTTTTTCAAAAAAAAAGTGTAAAAAATCATATATCCAAACCTAAAAATTTTTATATTTTAGTTCTGAACTTTATCACATCCATAAAAATATCGCACATCGCAATATTTACAGTTTATGATAAGAGAAAAGGAATCGGTGATGCGATGCAAAGAGGGAGGCGGCATGGTAGGTAAGGTGGGACTGGACCGCATCCCGTAGATCAAAAATCTTAAATTTTAGTGATAAGTGGTGGAGGTAAACTGTAAAATATGCGATATGTGAAGCACGGTGAGTAGGTGATGATGTGGAGGAAAGGTGGGACCAACTACATCGTAAATCACAAATTTAAATTTTTTTATGAGCACAGGGTTAAATGCTAAATCATGCAGAGTGCGAAGTGTGGGGAGAGAGACCCACTTGCATAACACATCACAACCTTTATATTTTATCGCACACTGCAGAATTTAAAGTTTGGGAAAATGCGGTAAGTGCTAATATCAGCAAAGTGTGATTTGTGCTATCATAGAATGATGTGCGGAGATGGATATGGAGCCCACTACATTGGCTAAGTTTATATAACATTGAATGGTTTTGCTGGTAATGTAAAGTTTATGAGGTTTCATATTATATATCTATGTATTGCAAGCAGCCTCATGTGGGGGGCAGATCTGCTGTGGTCGGGCCAACCACATCGTGATTTAAACAAATTACATCAAGGGCACTTAACGGTAAGTTATAAAAAGTATGATGCGATATATCACAAATCCACGATTGCAAGTTTTAAGGTTTGACATAATGGAACAAGTTATAATTTGTGAAATGCGATGGATGGTGGGGGAAAGGGTGACATGTTAGGGAGAATGACCCCACTTTAATCACAATCGGGGAATCAGGAAGGCAGGGGTAAGTGAAGTGATATAGCGATGAAAAAGGTAAAATAGAAAGAAAGCAGAAATGTGGAATAAGGGTAAGGTTGAATGATTTTTAAGGGAAATGAAATGAAAAGGGAGTGTACTGTGTTAATGGTTTAAGAAGAAGATGTTAAAACTTTTGGGTAGAAAAGTGCAGGAAAGATGTAAGTTTCATGGTATAATGCTGTACAACATGGCTGCTAGTGGGTGGGAGGAGCTTATAACAATAGAATTTAGGACTTTAGTATAAAGTAATAAGTCCTGAAGTTTATGTATGTCGGTCTTGGGGTTTAAATGGGATTTATAGCATTGGAGTTCATAATTTGGGAAAATGAAAGGTAAGAAGGGGGTAGATGACATGAGTGGGGGGAGTATGGATTTTTCTCACCATCACCCTTAATCAACAAAAATTTCCTAAACTGAATAAAAATGCAGATAGATCGATTTGATGCTCCTTACAGTCAAGGTCTCCCTTTCTTTATCTAAAAAGATATGATAGCCATAGAATATTATTTTCAGTATGAAAAATCTAATCAATCATCAATCACCTTGTGATAATGTGAAATATAGAGTCTAACAATGGCTCCAGCTGGGGGATGTCAGCTCCTTCAAGAGGTTTCAAGAACACCGTAGACTATTAGCCTGATCCATTGGTTTATCTCACAACTTGTAGCTTCATATATCATGCAAGTTAGTGAATCGAAACTAGTTGATTGTTCCTCTTGACTTTGACTGATAAAAATAGACCACATGCTTGGCCATCCAGCTTATTAGAATACTTAAATCTGAACTGAAACTACAGTTTAACTTATCCACTACAATCCATCAAGTTGAACGTATTGCTGCGCCTTGAAAACCGTAATGGTGAAACCAGAACTAAGCTAAAACTAAAGTCTGAAACATACTGGTCTGGAAATGAAAAGAAATATAAAAATAATATTGAAATATGCTTATATTTTTGAACTTATTTTCACACTTACCTACCCTAATCTACTGAAATGGCTACCCTTCTAAACAATACAATAATGCCAGTGCAGGAAGTCAAGCAATTTTTCTAATATAATTTTTCTTTCATTTATCTTGACCATGTTCAGAGACAAACCTGACAATGGTGTTTGATAGAAATACCCACGCTGATCTTGTTTACATGGATATTGGTACCTTTGAAAAAAAACTGACATGTCTGAAATATGTATTGGTTTTGTAAAGAACAATTCCTCCATGTAGACAGCCATTAGATCAATATACTCTTGATTTATTTCTCGATATTCTGACTCAGCCAACTCAACTTCATATCCTGGTACTGCATATGTGCTCTCCTGGTATTCAATCAACTCGGAACATGTTTTCATGCTACCTGATGAGTGTTGTGCCACTAATTCTACTGAATCACAGAATGGGGAGGATTGTCTGATCATATCCATATCATATCAACTTTTGACAGAATTATGAACATAGGAGTATTGAATTTGGAAGCAGAAACCATCCAATGCGTCTGTTATTGGGTCATGTGGTGCTTTGGATGGTAGTATTGGTTCTTCTGAGACCTCATGTTTTCTCTTATAACTATCAGCCATAATGTGATCCAAATTCCCTTTTATAGTCTAAACTCATTAAAGCACAAAGGTATAGAATCAAACTGGGTCAATCAATCATCTGTTCCAGGCTCTGTGATTTCATATTCTACATGACATTAAAAATTACTAAAGGGATGAACCCCCGGTTCTAAAATAGATATTCTATCATTCTTGTTTTCCTCATCTGATTGGTGAGAGAGTTCTCTTCTCCTATGATTATCAACTAGAATGTGATCCAGATTTCATTTTATAATCTAAAATGTGTCAAAGCATAAGGGAAAACAATCAATCGGGATCAATTCATCATCTATTTCAGATTCTATGATTTCAAGGTGACTCAGGGGGAGAACTTATGGATCTGAAAAAGAATTATGTATCATCCCTCTTTTATTCAAATGACTCATTAGAGCATTACTCCTCTTTCCTATTTGAAACCTTCTTGTAATTCTCTCTTAAGAGTGAGGCAAAAGATAGAGGAAGGCATTTTTTACTTACTTCACAACTTCCTGCATTTTCTTCTTTTCCCCCTTGCTTGACATGCAGAGTTTTATTGTCATCTTTGCATTGTGATAACTAAGTTTTTTCTTCCCAATAAAATAGTGCTTGCTTCTTTGAATAGTTAGCCTCAACCTCAAACTTATATTCTTCCTCTTGATAACCATATTCGAAATGGGTACCTCTTTATGCGTGGTCATATATCATGTACATTGTTGTTGAGTATTTACCTGCCTCCTTTTGATTTTGGACTTCATCTTTGGCTATGTTGTGGATAGAGTACATGAAACAATCATTTTTTGTTTTAAAGTGTCTGCTATAGGGTAAAATGCTTGGGCTGTTGGTTCTCGAATATCCCTCTTAGGGCTTTCCGGTGCCCGAGACAGATAGTAAGATTAGCTATATAGTTCACAAATAAGATGCATATATGTTCATATCAACTTAAAAAACTTGATGGAATAATATGGAATATTACCTCTTTCCAAATCTTGAGCTCTTTTTGGGGAGCACTAAGAAGCGAAGCAGGGATCCTCCTTCACCAGCTCCAAATATCGACCCTGTGATCAATCAAAGCACCCATGTAATCTCTAACACAATATACATTTCCTATCAATTAAGTTAACATATGATATATATTAAACAATGCATGTCTAAGCCATTCATCTCATTCTATATAAGTAATTGAGGAACGATAACAATATTGACACATTTAATGGACAAAACCTATACAGTTCTATTGATTTATAAAAATGAGGATTACAACCGTTGGTCGTACCAAGCCCTCCTCAGTCTTTCAATCTCTCTTTCTCTTTCTCTGAATGTGGTGATGTATTAATCAATAATTTCTCAATGAACGTCTTTGATCTTTGACCTTCACACTACAACAATAAATTCTCTTCTTTAGATGTATTCAAAAAACCTTCGACCTTGGACCAAGAGCCTACAGCTCCATTTTATAGGAGATGGAGAGGGCAAACCTTTCATTTCTCCTTCCACTAGTTCTAAATAGAAAAACCAAGATGTTTCCTCAAATTTCTATGCTTTTGCCTTTATTGAGAGTCTAGTTGTTTTTGGCAAGACCCAATAAGAGATTAGTGCCTTGCAGTTTCTAATTTGCACTGACTCTCTATGAGAAAAAGTTGGAGTTTCAAATGATTCTCCATGGGTTTTCATATTTAAAACTCAAAACATAGGAAACGTTTCCCTCTAGGATAAATAGACTATTTCCCTAGCCACTAATGCGACCTTTTCATGGATTAGGTGGGTTATAACACATTTTGGCTATTATAGGGGCACGTTACCTTTGCAGAAGTAGGTTTAGTTTAGGCCTCTTTATTCCTTCCATAATTATCTTCTCCTCTGAGCTGATGAGGAGGTTATTTAACCTATAATAGATGCCCCCTAAAGTGTGAGGTCAGAGAAAAAGACGATGGACAAAATACTTTATAATATGTGTAGTAGAGCTAAAGAGATTGAAGGACTAAGGAAAACCTAAAAGAACAACATATGTCAAGAAATATAGTATCTATCTTGAGTCGGGCATTCCCATGCTCAGAAGCTAATCAACATGATTTCTATAGTACAGAGATATGAAGAATATGTCCACCAAAAATCATAATGTGGAACTGTTTGTCATAACAGGATCAGGCTGAACAAGCTATCTCCATAAACAATATCACAACTTGGGGAAGGAAACACAGTTGTAATGATGTAACCTTTTCCCCAAGGTCTTGGCTGCCGCTTCACTTAAACTGCATATTTCTCGACATGTGAATGAAGGATTTGTCATCAAACATGTGAGAAATTGTCTGATTACCAATCGATAATGAAAACTATTAACATACGTGAAGGTGGCCACAGATAATGATGATGGTCCCTAAGATGCACAGTACAATCTAGTGAGTGTGAATAAATGGATTTGAAGTCGAACACTCGTAGAATCATTCGATTAGGAGCCAATGATGAATACCCCCAATCAAACACAAGATCACCTACCACTGACGTCTAAAATTATCTGGGTACTGATGAGTTTCTGGACCAACTTCCTAGATAAGATGTTGAAGTTGATAGGAAAAGATCTATTGAAAGGTAGGCACTGAGGTGTCCTACATCAGTCAACACGAAATGGAAAATAGATGATTTTGTTTTTGATGGAAATAATGAAGAGCGAATGGGGATAACTGACGACAAATAATTTCTAGCATAATGAGCAGTTTGGTTGATATGAGGAGCAATAGATAGCGATATCTGCTTGAACAATAGAAGGCACTGTAACAGGGAACTAGACAGTCGAGGCTTAATGAATACCAAATATTTTTTTAGGATTTTACCGATGTAGGAACACTAGGAGATGAAGGCTAAACTCATAGATGGTAGGGTTCGACGAACTGCGAAAGAGTTTTATGGGAAGTGCCATGTTCAAGATTTTTGCTCCCAAATCGACCTTTCTTAAATGTAACAGAGGTAGTATCCATTTTGTCCAAAATTTTTCCCCATATGATTAGGTTTAATGAGTCCAGATGACTAAACTCAGTGAATTTTTCATATTTATAGAGTCTGAAAAATGTCGTAAAAGAAAACTCTAGGGGGGGTACCTTTGTCATGTCTTGATAACCAAGCATGACAAAGGGAGAATAGTAAGCCCAAAATAGTTCATTTTATGTGAGTTAGTCCATGAAAGCCAGAAAAGTGAGAAATCTATGTTTGATGGACATCTACCTCATTTTTTTATGAGTACGAGGAGACAAAGTAAACTTGGTATTATTTGTGAAATTTTAACGAGTCCAACAGAGAAAACTCGGTGCTCTCCGTGAAATTTTAACAAGTCACGCGGAGAAAACTCAATCACCTTTTCTGTTTAAGAGCTTTGGAAAAGAGGAAAAGAATGGCTCCTAATTCTCTGTCGTGGTAGTTTAACGAGCCCGACAAAGGCAACTCGGGGTTTTTCCAGTTTTATGAGCTAGAAAAAATTCCCTAAAAAGATATCTCAGTGCTTCTTCATGTCAGTTTTAATGAGTCTGAAGAAGAGAACTCTAGGTTTTTCGGATTAACGAGCAAGAAAACTACCATAAAAATAATGCTCAAAATCGACTTCGTTTAAGTTTAACGAGTCTGAAGAAGAGAACTCGAGGTTTTTCAGATTAACAAGCAAGAAAAATATCATAAAAAGAACGCTCGAAATTGACTTCGTGTAATTTTAACAAGTCAAAAGAAGAGAACTCAAGGTTTTTTGGATTAATGAGCAAGAAAAATACCATAAAAAGAACACTCAAAATCAGGTCGAACATGGTTATATCTGCATATAGATCTTGATCACTCATCAGAACATCAGTAACTAAAATAAATAGTTGCGACACATAAGCAGCACAAATTCACAACTTTTTGCAGACTAGCTAAGAGATTCATGCCCCAAAAATGGCTATAAGAAGGTCAGGAGACTTTCATTTTCATTGTTTTGAATGCTGTGAAGGAGTTCTGGGGTGAAAAAGTGTGAAAACTTTAGCTGGCGATTATGGTCAATCTGGGCAACGATTCTTCTTCCCGCGAGATCCAGGTAAGAGCTGGAACATCCTTCTATCATTTTATTTTGTTTTTGTGAAGGTTTGTTGGTTCAAAATGAAAAATTTGGCAGGCCCTGAAAAGGTTTAGTGGTTGATGCGGGCCAGTAGTGCTGGACCCACATTAAACACACCTCCCGTGAAGGAAGGGCACGTTATCACGCTCTTTTTTTCTCTATAGCCCACATTAGGCACAAAGCATGTTTTAAGAACTCATTCATAAGCATTTTTAAGCATTCCAGGCAATTTCTAATTGGTTGAAAATGTTTTCTTGGCAGGTATTCAACTGTTAATCATGAGTATCTGGCGAGAGAGAGAACATGAACGTGAAGAAAGAGATATTATCACTGATGCTGCCAGTTTGATGGCTCTCCGCAGTTGCAGTTTGCTAAAATATGCATGGCTAGAACTGATGAGGGGTCAGGAGGACCTGTTGAGGTGGATGATTCAGCAATGGGATGAGCATCACCACGTCTTTCGTACTGAGAGAAATGAGCTCTCAATTGAGAAGGATGATATTTATTTTTTACTAGCCTATCATGTCATGGACCAAGGCCTAACTTTATGGGGTCAGGAGCGGATCCCTGCTCTACTGTTGATCTTATCCTTGCTCATTGTACACGCAACACAGAGGTAGTTAGCAACCGGGTGCCCATTGCATGGATAGCTTCGAGACCACTAAGGTCTCTACTATGGATGATCATTTTCTTGGCAGGGTCCAAGAGTCAACATGTGGAAACCAAGGCCTAGATGTTGCTAGCCTTAGATTGCATGCAGCCTTAGGTATTTGATTGGTGTGATGGAGTTGTCCGTTAGGTTTGGGCAGAGCTTACTGCATGCAAGACCCTTACCCAAAGAGAGTTTTGGTATGACACATTGATCGTTTCTTTCCTACTAGAGCGAGTGCTAGTGATGAGACCCAACATGATTATAGTGGCATTGGGCCCACACGAGCTGAGATAGGCTCGATGGGCAGCTTTGATCCCACGGACTGGAGAGGGTCCAGTCCGACATTATTTTGATGATGGGTTCTTTGATTGGCTCATCTCTCAGATCATTATGATTAAGGATTATCCCTATGCAGGGATGAACTTCACCAGAGATCTAGAGCTAGTGTTGCCCCCTGGCACCTAGTGGGGGCTCGATGGTAAGAAAGGAATGATCAGTGTATTTTAGGAAGTATTTTTTGTCTTTTGAATGTTTATGCAATTTTTTTTGTTTAAATAGGGTGAAAAAATGTTTTGACATGAAGCTTGTCTACTTGACACAGATGTGGCACGTGTTCACCCAGCTGGGGCCCCTCATTATGCAGGGCGAGGACTGCAGCTACTCCAGGCTAGCATAGCAGTGGATGATGCAGAAGCCGCCGGAGATGATGATACCCAGATCCTACATGAACTCTCCAGAAACTTGGAGGGTTTGAGCATGGGTATACCACCTATTCCTATGCAGGAGGTTCCAGTTCGTCTACAACGGCATACTATAGGTGTACCGGAGAGATACCTAGTGCCTCTAAGGAGGATAGACAGGGGAGTTGTATGCTATTTTGAGCATCAGGCTTAGCTCATAGAGCAGTTCTATAAATTTCATAACGAGGCTTATTGTAGCCAGATTTTTGTAAAACACCCGAGTTTTGAGAGATTTTTTGATGTAACTATTGTATTGGACATGACATATATATACATAATTTTGGTGATTTTGTGTTTTTTTTTAAATTTTTTATATATTTTCTATGGAAAAAATATATATACTCATGTGTAAATCTTTTATAACAAATGTGAAAAATGCCAATCTAACACATAGTTTGCCAAAGAATCGACCAATGCATTAAATTCTCTAGGAACGTGCTCAAATGAGATGGTTGAAACCGACGTTCTAAAAGTTTCACCCTTAAAAAATAACGTAATAAGATTGGATGACGGACACGGTAATAATTGTTCAACTTCATAACTACGAGTTGGGAATCTAACCTGACCACTAAATTGAAGATGTTGCGAGATGCAGCCTCCGTGAGGAGTTGGATTACTGACATGTACTTAGCAACGTTATTGGTGGTGGTACCTAGGAAAATTCCCCCAGAACCAATAAGTTCCAACTGAGGTGTGTACAGAACCCAAGCAGCTGAAGGAATGTGTCTAGTGTGATGACTAGCACCATCCATGTATCCGACGTATGATAAGGAGGATGATGGAATCTATGTGAAAGAAAAATATTGTATATGGAAAAAACACCTCAAAAACCAAAAATATCTAGATACATCAAAACAACAGGAAAAAATTCTATCCATAAAATTACAAAGCATATGCCTAGTGGGGAACTAGGCAAATTCCTTCTTCAGATAGAGATCGTTGCGGGGCTCCGCGAGCGGAATTCCATTACAGTCTTGTAGTGTGTAAGCTCCATTTGAAAGGACCTTAGTGATGATGTAAGGACCAAGCCATAGTTTTTGGAGTGTTCCTGCCCAAAGAGGTCATGTTTCTGATCATATAGTAGAACAAGATCACCCTCTTGGAAAGAACAAGGCTTGACAGATTTGTCGTATTAAGATTTGAATCAGTGTTGGTGAGCTTCGAGTGCTAGTGTAGCATCTCAATGAGTTTCATCCAAATTATCGAGCGATAGAAAGCACTCTTCTGTGGCAGTAGTGCCGGGCATGAGTTCAACAACCAGTTTGAGTGATGGAATTTCACACTCGATTGGGAGTACTGATTCTAGGCCAAATGCAAGTTGAAATGGTGTGAAGCCTATGAAAGTTTTGACTGATTTTTGGTATGCCCATAACGTGGAATACAACCTCCAATGCCATGTGGTTTTATGTTTTCTGACTAATCGACGAATCATAGTTTCGAGGATGCCATTTACGGCTTCGACTTGACCATTAGCTTGAGGATAGTAGGACAAACATTGATCTTGTTGAAAACCTAGCATGGAGGTTAATTTGGTCATCATATGATTCTGAAAGTGTGATCCATGATCTGTGACAATAGATAGGGGTACGCCAAACTGATAAATCACCTGATTAAATAGGAAAAGAGCGGCGGTTTCACCATTAGCCTTAAAATTGGGAATGGCTTTCGCCCATTTCGTAAAATAGTCGACTGCAACCACGATGTAGTTGTGTCCATTTTCTGAAATGGGATTGTAGATAAAAAATTAAATTCTACATTTAGTGAAAGGACCAATGGAGACAACCGGATGAATAGGGGTGGGATGAGTACGCATTTTCTTTGTGAAAATTTGACATGGATGGCACTTCTAGATCGCTGCAATGCAGTCTTTAAACAAAGTGGGCCAATAATAACCTACACGCAAGATTTGTTGGGCAGTAGCTATGCTCGAAAGATGACCGTCGCACGCCCCTACATGGCAGTCATTCAAAACACGTTCTGCTTAATTAAGATTGAGACAATGTCGGAGAATAGTATCGATACCATGATGATATAACGTATCATTTAGCACGAGGTAGTGTTTTGCATGGTGGTGAATATGACGACGGTCGTCGGATGTGAGAGTTGGGAAAAATCATTGGGTTTGTAGGTAGACTAAAATGTCTACATACAATGGGTCTGAAGAATATACCAAGTATATAGATTCATCAGGAAATGGATCATGAGCTACTTCTTCTGGGTCAATTCTGGGAAGGTCCGATAGAAATTCGTCGAAGACTAGAGATTTCTTTTCTTTGGTAGCCGTGAAGACCAAATCAAATTGTTGGAGGATTATAATCAATTTGGAATATTTTCCTCCAATAATTTTTCGAGACAGGATGTGTCGCATGGGGTTCTCCAAAGCAATAACAATATTTTTTCCGTAGCAATATATAGTGTCAGAGTTGGGTGATGGCAAAAACTACTACCATAGAAATTTTCTCCACATGTCAATAATGTAGCTCAGGTCCAATTAGACCTTTTGAAAAGTATTATATCAGATGTTCACTATCGTTATTATGAACTTGAACCAGAACCATTCCAAGTGAGGATGGTGAGGCTACCAGGTAGAGGAGAAAGTCGCATGAGTAGTCGGGGGCACTAGCGAGTGGGGCTGAAACAAGTGCATGTTTTAAAGCATCAAATGACCATTGAGCTTGGTCATCGCACAAATATAGTGTTTTCTTCTTCAATAATTGCATAAATCCTTTCATCATATCGACATAGTTGACAATGAATTGACGTAAAAAGTTTTCCTTCCCTTGCAAACGTTGGAGTTGCAGGATGCATTGTGGCGCCGGAAATTCCACAATTTCTTTAAGCTTATCGAGATCAACCCTAATCCTATGCTTGGATATAATGAAACCTATAAGACGCCAGGATTTTACCATAAGTACACATTTATGAGGATTCTGACATATATTGTAGAACCTACACCTGGAAAAAATTTCTTTCAGATGAGGAAGGTGATCAGGTCGTTTCTTGGAATGGGCCAGAAGGTCATCCAAGTAAGCATGTACAATATGTCGAATGTCATGGAAGGCATAGTCCATAGCCCGTCAAAAATTTTCTCCAACATTCTTCAGACCCAATGGGAGTTTACAATACGCAAATGTTCCCCAAGGACAAATGAAGGTAGTTATATGCTGGTCTTCTTTTTTAATCGCAATCTGGTTATAGCTCGAGAATCCATGCATAAAGGAAAAATATTCTCATCCGACGCAATCATCAATAATATGATTTATGAATAGTGTAGGATAATTGTCTTTGGGACAAGTAGTGTTAATATCACGATAATCAACACAAACTCGGATGGTGCCTTGTTTTCTGTCTACAGGAACCGGATTGGAAACCCATTTTTTCAAAGGAACGGGATAGATGAAACCATCAATTAAAATTTCTTCTACTTCAGTTTTGATGGTGGCCTCTTTGTGCAGGTGGACAGTTCGTAGTCGCTGCTGAATTGGTTTGGCATTGTCATAAACTTTGATCTCATGCTTGACTATAGATGGATCTATGTCGGGAATTTCATCGTAAGACCAAGAAAACACATCACGGAATTCCTTGAAAGGGGATGTGAAGCACGCAATTTCCTTAGGATTGAAATCTGCTCCAATCTGAATTTTTTCCACGATAGCCATTTTGACAGAGATATCAATGGGCATTATCTTAGAAAGATTACCCATGTTCCTTTCTGAATTGATAGTTTGAACAGTCATGTAAGCGGAGGGAACCATCTCAGGTGGATCAAAGGAGGGGATTTGAGTATTTATCACGTCTGAGTCGATCATCGAATCGCAATGGTGAAACTCTTCCCAAGGTCATTCTTCTAGAGACATGATCTCTCAAATAACTTCGTCCATAAGCAAGAATTCATTGAGGATATCCTTAGAGAGAACTATGATGGGCGGGAGGTTTGTACCTTTTGTTGAAACCATAGCAGTGGAGGGTTCAGATGTAATTTGGATGGCTTGGTAAGCCAACTTGGCTGGTGAAGCGGCAGCTGATCTCTGTAGGAATCAATTTCTGAAGGTGTCGGTAGGATCCATGTGTTCATAGAGCCATCCAAAGTGGTGGATATCATTGCAACTATTTTTGGAACCTCTGGCGGCGGGAGAGGAAAGAAAACCATTAGGGAAGATTCCTTCAGAAGAACGGTACCAATACTGACGTAAGAGTCAGGAAAGCCTCCTATTAGGGGTATAGTGCTACTTGGTAATGTGGTATAATCAATGGTGCAGAAGGATAACTGATCCACTATGACTATTTTCCCATCCAATGGAAATAGGTTGAGTTAGAAGACCGAAGAAACAATGGAAGTCATGGTGTAAGACCAACTGTGACTGAGCAATAGATTATAGTCGAGATGGCGATCTATGAATTCAACTTCCACGGTTATCATTTTCCCACTCAGAGTGATGGGAAATATAGCAAGGTATCCTTTTGGGAGGAATGTGTGGCCATCGAAAGCTTTGAGGTAATTTGATAGTGGTGACAAAGTAGGAGAACCTGAAGTGAGCCAGCAATCCTATGACATAATGCAGGTCGAAGTACCTTCGTCAATGATAGTACGATGGATTGGTCTCCCTTTCGACACAACTTGCACTTGGAATGCATGTTGGTGTGAGAGGCGAGTGTGCGATTTTTCCATGTAAAAGATAGCTAGCATGGAATCTTGGGGATCTATTCAACCAATGGCCAAAAGAAAGGCTTTCCTTTGTGCTATACAGGTTTGCAATACTTCGAGAGCAGACATGGCTGACGGTGCTTGCACCAAATCTTCAACAATATTGTAGTTTTGGGTCGCACGTGCAGAGGTGTTATGAGTCGTCTGTCGAAGTGTCCCTTTTTGGGGATGAATCACGGGGCCAGCAGTAGGGTGCTCGATATGCAGATCATTGGGCGGTGGTGGATTTGAACTAGTACCAGGTTCTTGGCTGTCTATGGTAGGATTTCCATAAAGCTTGGCTCGTGTTTGAAGTTCAACACTTTCAATGCCATAAATGGTGGATGATCCTTCACCGGAAGGATGTGAACTACCATTGCCCCTTTGCATGGGTTGTGGTAGGTTTGCAACCATGTGTTGCTGTTGCTATTGATTACGGAAAGGATTATGAAGAACGACAGGTATTCTCCTAGAATCCTTGTTTGCGATAAAATCGGTGCATTCCTGCAACCGAGGACATTTGTATGTCATCTGGTCCTCCACACAGATCTTGTAAGGAAATTTCATGGGTTTCTCTTTCCCTTTTTCCTTTTTAGTAGCATTTTTATGATTAGGATTATTCTGATGGTCTGCCTGCTCCTCCGAAGAAGATGTCTTTTTCTTGTTCTTCTTATTCTTTCCACTAGGTTTTTGTGAAGTTTGCACAGAGTTTACCTTAGTGGTAGGAAGAGTATTTTACTGGGAGGTTTTCCCCAGAGACTATTTTTTGGCTATGCTAGAGATTGCGCCAACGAGACCGTCAGTTTGGACTTTGGGGTTCTGAGTAGTGGGAGAATTTGGGTTACCTGCAGCATTGGGGAGTAAATCATATAGCATGCCAGATTGTGAGTAGATTAAATATAAATGTTGGGCACGAAGAATGCATTGATCTTCTGTAACTGCACCAGATAGGCCAATGTATTTAGAGATGTGGGGTAAGAGAGGCTTACAAAACCAATCAGATAGAAGATGTTCCGGGATTGGCACTTTGACAAGCCTCCTCCTACGCCTCCATTCATGAATGTGATCGGAGATGTGGGTGGCGGTGTCTTGGCACAGTGAGGTTAATAGTTCCATTCTGGTTTCATATCTGATCGTTAATTGGAAGTTCTTTATAAAATCTATAGCTAAAGCACCAAAAGTGTTGATGGCAATGCGTGGTAATACAATATACCACTTGGCAGTATTGCCTATAAGGGTGTGGGGAAAAAGTCCAAGTCGAATACTATCATCCACCATGGAATTAGATATAGACCATAAATGAAAGGTGATGATGTGTGTGGCTGGGTCTTCCCCTTATTTCCAATCGAACTTTGGGATGTCAGAAGGAATATTGTTCGGTACTAGAGGCCAGAGTGGGTTGTGATTGATGGGGTCATTAGTCAGTTTATAGATTTTGGGGATGTCTAGAGCTACCAAAAATGGCAATTTAGGGTTTGCCCCTAAATCTAGCCAAGGAAGGTTCACGTGACTATTTAGACTATAAGGTCCACCCATCAATGTGTTACTAGGAGGATAAGTGGGTCTTTGATAAAAAAATATTATCGGTGGAGGTGTAGGGATATATGGTTGTTGTCCATAGGGAATATTGTATTGTGGGGCGAATGATTGGTTGCCCCTAGCATAAAAGTGCCTCCCTAGTCCAGATGGAGGTTGGGGTGGGTTGGCCCATATGGACACAATAGAGCTACCTGGAGGCATGCTACTACTTGCATAGTTCAGCAATAGCATAGATCCTACACCGATATTTAAACCACTTAAGGGAATAGTGTTAATAATAGGTTGTCCGGTTTGTCCTAACGATTGCAGGGGTAGTGAAATGTTCCCTGTTATTTGTGTGTTCATGACACTGCCCCGTGGTATGGAGGCCAAGGGGTTTGAACTCAGCAAAGGGTTCCAACCAAAAGGGTTGCTAAAAGGAACCGAAGTAGTCCCACGAGAACCATAGGTCCCGACCTGGTCATGGTAGCAGTAGATCTAGAAGGAATCGGTGAGTTACTCACAGTTGTAATGACCGTAGGGTTGGGACTAGGCATAAGTTGACTACTAGGATTACCAAGTAATGGCATAGAACTGAAAACTAGTGGGGAGGATGGTGGCAAACCTGGGATGGTTGCCATTGGTATCGACCCTATGGATGTCAGTTACAAAATGGATGTTTGTGCGGCCGAAGACATGTTTTGGCGTGGTGGAATCTAAATTATCACGGTTGCTGACGGATCGGTTAGTGGAGGATTGTAATGAGGTATGACACCTTCCGTGAAAGGGTCCTCTGGAAATTCCATATGATATGAGGCTATGTCAAAATTAGGGTTTGTCAATGGAGACTACTCTTCCACAGAAAGCACAAGTTCGCCAAGGTTCAATTCTTCCTTAGGATTCAGAGCAGGTAGACCTTGTTGTCGTCGAGACAGACCGTGTGGATCAGATGACGCCATGGTGACCTATTTATTTTTAAAAAAATTTAATAAATTTTGATGTATTTTAAAGTCTCAATGACAGTAACCGCACACCTAAAAAAAAAAAGAAAAAGAAAAAGAAAAAAGGACTCTCTAAAATCAATCAGCAAGAAGCCAGAATAGGGTGCTCTGTCTGAGTACTACCATTTGTTGGAGATGAAACCTAGTATCACAATAGTATACAGAGAGTGTTGGTCAAAATTATAGCTACATTTACTCTATAGCTGTTACAGGTCAAAATACATCCTCATCAGCTCAGAGGGGAAGACAAATATGGAAGGAGTACAAAGACCTAAATTAAACCTATTTCTGCTAGGGTAACGCCTATCTAGAACAATAAAAGAGCGTTATAACACAGTAAATCAATGAATATACCACGTTAGTGGCTAAGGAAATGCTATGTTTACACTAAATGGCAGCGTTACCCGTGTTTAATTTTGAATCGGGAAAATCCCGCGGAGAATGATTTTAATCTCCAGCTTTCCCTCACAAGAGAGTTAGTTCACAAAGGAAACTACAGAGCACCAGTTCATTATTGGTCATTGCTATAACAAGACTGAACTCCAAAGGAGGCAAAAGCATAGAGATTAAAGAAACATCAAAGTTTTTTCCATTCCAAACTAGTGGAAAGAGAAAGGCAACAATGGCTTTCTCCCTCTCCTATAAGAAGAAGTTGAAGGCTCTTAATTGAATGTCGATGGATTGCTAAAGGTTTTTTGCATACTTGTGGAATAGATAATAGTGTTATATTGTGAAGGCCAAGATTCAAAGAGGTTCCTAGAGAGCTTTTTGACTTGGACTTCTTCACTTGAGAGATAAAAGAGATTGGGAGACTGAGGAGGGCTTGGTACAACCGACGGTTGTAATCCTCCCTCTTTCAAAATCAATATAACTATGTTCGTTTTGTCCATTCAATGCTTAATATTTCCATTATTGTTTGAAAATTTACATAGTATGATATGAATGGCTCATATGTGTATGATTTAGAAGTTCATTGTATATTGACTTGATTGATAGGATATATGTTATGTTAGAAATTACACGGGTGCTTTGACTAATTGCAGGACTAAGATTTGGAGCCGGTGAAGAAGGACTCTTGTTTCATTGCCTAGCGCTCTCCAAGGGACTCCAAGATTGTCAAAGAGGTAATTCTTTATCACATTCCATCAAGTTATTTTAAGTTAATATGAACATGCTCATGCCATCTTTGTGAACACCACAACTAATCTTACTGTCTGCCTCGGGCACCAAAAAGCCCTGAGAGGGATATTCGAAAACCAACAACCCAAGTAGTTTACCCTATAGCAGAATTGACGACTCCACTGGGGATTTTCCCCATAGTTTTGGAATATTTCTTCCCTCCTCTCTTCTTTCCTATGTTCACAGACCCTTTCGACCATTTTTGATGCCCAGTAGACATATCAAACTCTCGCAGAGTTCAATCATGTTTCTGTTTGACCAACTGAAGAACTTTTTCCTGGCTAATGCTACCTCTATAGGTTATCCAGTGTGTTATAATGTTGTCTCTGATTAAATACAATGCGTTAGTCACTGTCTTTACTCACAGAAAGAGCGTTACTCAACCAAAACCTTGTTGTTCACTGCTGTGATGGTGTTTTAGTTGCAGATTTTTTTGGCCATTAGTACCTTTCACTGACTAAATCCCTGTGCTTGTCTACTAAGCTGGAATTTCTATTTGTTTCTCTTTTTTGAAAAGTCAGTGTCCAAAGAATTTACTTTTTAAGAGAATTTTTTTTTTTATTATTATTATTTTTCTACATCTAGCTGAGTTTATTCTGAAATTTTTAGTTCATAGACTGTTTAAAAGAGATAGATAGAAGTCTGAATCTTTAAAATTTGAACTATGCTAGTTGAATGTTAGTGCATGGATGTTGAAAAGAAACCTCTCCCTATAGAAACACTCTTCATCGAATTTAATATCTAGAACATGTTTTGCATGGTTCCTTGAGTCAGAGTCTCATCACATTTCATATGTCCACTCCCCCTCCGCAAGACTAATAATAAAGTACACTAAGAATAAAGCGATAATAAAATCAATCACATTACTATTTTTTGAGCTCACACAAATAGTAGTTCAGGCTAGGATATTGGGTTAGGAACAGTGAGAAAACTACCCAAGATCTCAAAACTTGAAACTAGAGTCATTAATGAGCGAAATCCTACTGCACTCATATTATTGGGACCGTTCCTTTACCGGAGCTCAGTGCGAGACAACACTTGGGTGCAAAAGAAGGTAGCCCGCCTTCGATTGCATCTGGTGGGTGTGTTATATATTGGGGTTCCCTTCGGGGATGTTGAAACTAGATCGGGGATTTAGGTATTCTGCCCATATAGCACACTGTCCTTGACCGTGGACCCCCCTGATGATGTCTGTGATTTGAGGTATCTTTAGTGGCCATACCTTCTAGGGACTTACACAAGGTGACTAGGACAGGCTGTCCTGGTACCTGAAACAGACGGACCCACTCTGTCTTCGGTCTTTAGGAGGGTACTCGTCTTCACGAGAGTGCTTACACCTATCGTCTGAGGTTCGGGCGAAGCTCTAGAGTGATCGTAACTGTACTTTCGACCAACCCTCTCTGTATACTATTGTGATACTGGATTTCATCACCAGCAAACGATAGTACTCAGTCAAGGCACCCTATTCTGGCTGCTTGCTGCTTGATTTTAGAGAGTCCTTTTTCTTTTATTTTTTTAGGTGTGTGGTTACTGTCACTGAGACTTTATAATACATCAAAATTTATTAAAATTTGTTAAAATTAAGCAAGTCACCGTGGCGTCCCCCGACCCACACCGTCTGTCTAGACGACAGGAAGGTCTACCTCCTCTAACTATTGAGGAAGAATTGAACCTTGGTGAACCCGTGCCTTCTACGGAAGAGCAGTCTCCACTAACTAATCTTGATTATCACATAGCCTCATATCATCTGGAATTTCCAGAGGACCCTTCCACTAAAGGGGTTGTACCTCATTACAGTCCTCCGCTCACTGATCTGTTGGGGCCTATGATAATTCAGATTCCACCACGCCAAGATATGTCTTCGACTGCACCAACATCCATTTCACCACCGACATCGATAGGGTCGATGCCAATGGCAACCATCCCAGGTTCACCACCATCCTCCCCACCAGTGGTCAGTTCTATGCCATCAGTGGGTAACCCCAGTAGTCAACATATACCTACTCCCAACCCTACGGTCATCACAACTGTTAGTAGCTTGCCGAATCCTTCGGAATCTACTCCTACCATAACCACGTTGGGACCCACGATAGCTCCTCCCATGTGTATGAATACTTCGGTACATTTTAGCAACCCTTTCAGTTGGAACCCTCTGTTGAGTTCAAACCCCTTGATCTCTATGCCAGGGGGCAGTGTCACTAGCATGCAGGTAGCAAGGAACATTTCACTTCCTCTGCAATCCTTAGGACAAATAGGACAACCTATTGTTAATACTCTTCCCTTAAGTGGTTCAAATATAGGTGTAGGGTCTATGCTGTTACCGAAGTATGCAAGTAGTAGCATGCCTTCGGGAAACTCTATTGCATCCATTTGGACTAACCAACCCCAACCTCCATCTGGAATGGGAGGGCACTTTTATACTGGGGGCAACCAAAAATTTGCCCGACAATACAACATGCCCTATGGACAGCAACCGTATGTCCCTACTCCTCCACCTATAGGAATTTTTTACCAAAATCCTACTTATACTCCTGGTAACACATTGATGGGTGGACCCTATGGTATAAATAGTCAGCCCATACTACCTTGGTTAGATTCGGGGGAAAATCCACAATTTCCATTCTTGGAAGCTTTGGACATCCCCGATATCCATAAACTGACTAACGATCCCATCAATCACAACCCTCTTTGGCCTCTAGTACCGCATAAGATTCCTTCTGAAATCCCGAAGTTCGATGGGAAACAAGGGGACGACCTAGCCGCACACATCACTACCTTTCACCTATGGTCTATATCCAATTCCATGGTAGATGATAGTGTCCGACTTCGACTGTTTCCCCGCATGCTTACAGGAAATGCTGCCAAGTGGTACATTGAATTACCATGCGCCACCATCAATACGTTTGGTGCTTTAGCAATGGAGTTTCTAAAGAAATTCCAACAACCAATTAGATTTGAAACCGGAACAGAACTATTAACCTCACTCCGCCAAGACACCGCCACCCAAATCTCCGATCACATTCATGAATGGAGATGTAGGAGGAGGCTAGTCAAAGCGCCAATTCCGGATCATCTCTTAGCCAATTGGTTTTGCAAGTCTCTCTAAACCACATAGCTAAAGACATTGGAATTTCTGGTGTGGTTGTAGAATATCAATGCATTCGTCGTGCCCAGCATTTAGATTTAATCTACTCACAATCTGGCACGTTGTATGATGTGCTCCCCCATGCCCCTGGCAACCCAAATCCTCCGGCTACTCAGAAAACCGGAGCTCATGCCGATGGTCTCGTTGGCACGATCTCTGGCGTAGCAACAAAGTAGTCTCAGGGGCAAGCCTCCCAGCCATCTTCGCCTACCACCACCCCTCACCAAACGACTACTCTTCCCATCGCTGAGGTAAATTCGGTGCAAACCTCACAAAAACCTAGCAGGAAAAATAAGAAGAACAAGAAAAATTCATCTTCTTGGGAAGAGCATTCGGATAATCCGAATAATCCTAATCAGAAAAGCGCTGCCAAAAATGACAAAGGGAAGGATAAACCCATGAAATTTCCTTGCAAAATCTATGCAGAGGACCACTTGACATACAAATGTCCTCAGCTGTAGGAATGCACCGATTTTATTGCCAACAAGGATTCTGGGCGAAGGCCTGCCGTTCTTCATAATCCTTTCCCTAATCAACAACAGCAACATCAACACATGGTTGAAAATCCGCCACAACCCCATCAACGGGGCAATGGTGGTTCATATCGTTCCAGTGAAGGACCATCTACCATTTATGGCATTGAGAGTGTTGACCTTCAAACTCGAGCTAAGCTTTATGGAAACCCTACCATAGATGCTCAAGAACCTGGTACTAGTTCAAATCCACCGCCGCAAGACGATTTGCATATCGAACGACCTACTGCTGACCACATGATTTGTCCCCCCAAAGGGAAAATTCGACGCACGACTCATAACACCTCTGCACGTGCAGCCAAAAACTACAAAATTGTAGAAGATTTGGTGCAGGCACCGTCAGCTATGTCTGCTGTCGAAGTATTACAAACTTGTCCAGCACAAAGGAAAGCCTTGCTTTCGGCCATTGGTGGAATAGACCCCCAGGATTCCATGCTAGCTATCTTTGATATGGAAAAGGCTAAACCTCTCCTCTCACACCAACTCACATTCCAGGTGCAGGTTGTGTCGAAAGGGAGACCAATCCATCGCACTGTCATAGATGAAGATGCTTCGACTTGCGTTATGTCACAAGCTTGCTGGCTCAATTTAGGTTCTCCTACCCTCACCCCACCATCGAATTCCCTCAAAGCTTTCGATGGCCACACTTTCCTCCCAAAATGATACCTTGCTAGCTTTCCCATCACTCTGAGTGGGAAAATGGTAAATGTGAATGTTGAATTCGTAGAGCGCCATCTAAACTATAATCTATTGCTTGGTCGCAGTTGGTCTTATGCCATGACTGCCATTGTGTCTTCGGTCTTCTGACTCATCCTATTTCCATTGGATGGGAAAATAGTCATAGTGGATCAGCTATCCTTCTGCACCCCTGATTATGCCACATTGACAAGTAGCACTGTACCCCTAAGAGGAGGCTTTCCTGACTCTTACGTCAGTATTAGTACCGGTCTTCTGAAGGCATCTTCCCTACTGGGTTTTTTTCCTCCCCCACCGCCATTGATCCCAAACATGGATGCAATGATATCCACCACTTTGGATGGCTCTATCTACCCATGGATCATTCCGGCACCTTCAGACATTGATTCATATGGAGATCAGATGCCGCTCTCACCAACCAAGTTGGCTTACCAAGCCATCCAAACCACATATGAACCCTCCACTGCTATGGTTTCGATAGAAGGTACGAACCTCCCTCCCATCACTGTTCTCTCTAAGGATCTCCTCAATGAAGTATTTCCTACAGATGAAGATATTTGAGAGATCATGTCTCTAGAAGAACGACCTTGGGGAGAGTTTCACCACCGCGCTTCGATGATTGAATCGAAGGCGATAAAAACTGAAATCCCATATGTTGACCCACTTGAGATGGTTCCCTCCACTTACACGACTGGCCAAACTATCGAGTCAGAAGGAAACATGGGTAATATTTCTAAGACAATTCTCATTGACATCTTGGTCAAAATGGGTGTCATGGAAAATATTCAGATTGGAGCCGATTGCAATCCAGAGGAAATTGCATGCTTCACATACCTTTTTAAGGAATTCCGTGACGTGTTTTCTTGGTCTTATGACAAAATGCCCGGCATAGACCCTTCTATTGTCGAGCACGAAATCAAGATCTATGACAATGCCAAACTAGTTCAGCAACTACTCAGACCTTTCCACCCGCACAAAGTAGCCGCCATCAAGATTGAGGTAGAAAAACTTTTGAACGCTGGTTTCATCTATCCCGTTCCTTTAACAGAATGGGTTTCCAATCCAATTCTCGTTGATAAAAAACAAGGCACCATTCGAGTTTGTGTCAATTATCACGATCTGAACGCCACTTTTCCTAAAGACAATTATCCTACACCGTTCATTGATCAAATTCTCGACGATTGTGCCGGATGCGAATCTTTTTCCTTCATGGATGGATTCTCTGGTTATAACTAGATTGCAATCAAAAAAGATGACCAGCATAAAACTGCTTTCATCTGTCCTTGGGGCACATTTGCATATCGAAAACTCCCATTCGGTCTGAAGAATGCTGGAGAAAACTTTCAACGGGATATGGACTACACTTTTCATGACATTCGACATATTGTGCAGGCTTACTTGGATGACATTCCAGCCCATTCCAAGAAACGACATGAACACCTGGCTCATCTAAGAGAAATTTTTGCTAGGTGCAGATTCTACAATATACGTTTGAATCCTCATAAATGCATATTTATGGTCGATTCAGGACGTCTGTTAGGTTTTATTGTTTCCAAGCACGGGATTAGGGTTGATCCCGATAAGGTTAAGGCACTTGTTGAATTGCCGGCACCACAATCCATCCTTCAACTCCAACATTTGCAAGGGAAGGAAAACTTTTTGTGTCGTTTCATTGTTAAATATGCCGAGATGACGAAAGGATTTATGTGATTATTGAAGAAAGGAACACTATATTTGTGGGATGACCAAACTCAACGGTCATTTGATGCTTTAAAACATGCACTTGTTTCAGCCCCACTCCTTAGTGCCCCCGATTACTCACGTGACTTTCTCCTCTACCTGGCAGCCTCACCATCCTCACTTGGAATGGTTTTGGTTCAAGTACACGATGACAACAGTAAACATGTGATATAATATTTGTCCAAAGGTATAATCAGACCTGAATTACGTTATTCACATGTGGAGAAACTTTCTCTGGAGGCAGTTTTTGCCGTCACCCGACTTCGACAATATATATTGTTGTGACAGACTACGGTCATTGCTTTAGAGAACCCCATGCACCATATCTTGTCTAGAAAAATTATTGGAGGAAAATATTCCAAATGGATTGTAATCCTCCAGCAATTTGATTTGGTTTTCATGGCTGCCAAAGCAAAGAAATCCCTCGTCTTCACCGAATTATTATCGGATCTTCCCTGAATCGACCCAGGAGAAGTAGCTCATGATCCATTTCCTGATGAATCTGTATACTTGCTTGATTATTTGGACCCATGGTATGGAGATATTTTGGTCCTCCTACAAACCCAACGCTTTCGCCCGACTCTCACGTCCGACGACCATCGTCATATCCGCCACCAAGAAAAGCACTACCTCGTGCTAAACGATACACTATATCGTCGTGGTGTTGATACTATTCTCTGACGTTGTCTCACTTTCGATGAGGCGGAACACTTTTTGAATGACTGCCATGCCGGGGCATGTGGTGGTCATCTTTCGGGCATATCTACTACCCAAAAAATCTTGCGCGCAGGTTACTATTGGCCCACTTTTTTTAAAGACTATATTGTAGCAGTCCAGAAGTGCCATCCATGTCAAATTTTCACAAAGAAAATGCGTGCTCATCTTGCCCCCCTTCACCCAGTTATCTCCATTGGTCCTTTCGCTAAATGGGGAATTGACTTCATCACCTGCAATCCCACTTCGAAAAATGGACACAACTACATCGTGGTTGCGGTTGACTATTTTACAAAATGGGAAGAAGCCCTTCCCACTTTCAAGGCCGATGGAAAAACTGCCGCTCTCTTCCTGTTTAATTAGGTAATCTGTCGGTTCGGCGTACCCCTATCGATTGTCACAGATCATGGATCTCACTTTCAAAATCATATGATGACCAAATTAACATCCATGCTAGGTTTCCGTCAAGATCATTCTTCATCTTATTACCTCAAGCTAATGGTCAAGTCGAAGCCATAAATGGCGTCCTCAAAACCATGATTTGTCGATTGGTCAGAAACCATAAAACCACTTGGCATTGGAATTTGTATTCTGCGTTATGGGCGTACCGAACGTCAGTCAAAACTGCCATAGGCTTCACACCATTCCAACTTGCTTTCGGCCTAGAGGCAATACTTCCAATCGAGTGCGAAATTCCATCACTCAAACTTGTCGTTGAACTCCTGCCCAACACCACCGCCACAGAAGAGTGCTTGCTCTCACTTGATCATTTGGAAGAAACTCTTTGAGATGCTACACTAGCACTCAAAGCTCACCAGCGCCGAGTTAAAGCTCAATACGACAAATCTGTCAAGCCTCGATCTTTCCAAGAAGGCGATCTAGTTCTACTTTATGATCAGAAACATGACCTCTTGGGGGCAGGAACACTCCAACCACTATGGCTTGGTCCTTACATCATTACTAAATTCCTCTCAAAATGGGCTTAAAAACTTCAGGACTGTCATGGAATTCCACTCAAGGAGCCCCACAATGGGCTCTATCTCAAGAAGTATTTTGCCTAGTTTCGCACTAGGTATATGCTTTGTAATTTTATGTATATAAGTTTTTCTTATTATTTTGATGTCTTCTGGATTGTGTCTTGGTTTTCAAGGTGTTTTTCTCATGTATAATATTTTTATTTCACACAGATGCCGTCGCTCCCCTTAGCATATGTTGGATATGCGGACGGTGCTAGTCATCACACTAGACGCATTGCTTCAGCTGCTTGGGTTCTCTACACTCCTGGGTCAGACCTTCTTGGTTTCAAGGGAATCTTCCTGGGTAACGCCACCAATAATGCTGCTGAGTACATGTCAGTAATGTCGCCAAGTACACTAACTCTGGATCGCCTATGAATTTCATCCCTGCATGGGGATAATCCTCGATCATAATCATCTGTGAGTTAAGCCAATCGAAAAATCCATCATCAAAACAGTGGCGGACAGGACCCTCTCTAGTCCGCGAAAGAAAACCGACCCACCGAGCCTGCCTCGGCTCACGTGGACCCAATGGCGCTGTAACAATCCTGGGCCTCATCAGTGGGATCCTCTCCAGTATGAAAGAGACAATCAATGTACCGTACCCAAACTCTCTCTAGGTACAGGTCTTACATGCGGTAAGCTCTGCTCGGACCCAATGGACAACTCTGTCACCCTAGTCGAAAACCTGAGGTTGCATACAGTCCAGGGCTAAGAACATCTGGGCCTTGGTGGCCACATGCTGACTCTTGGCACCTGCCAAGCGAACAATCATCCATAATATAGACCGCAACGGTCTCAAGGTCACCTGGGCGATCGGTATCCGGTTTCTCACAGCTTGAGTGTCACGTATGCAATGTGCACGAATCAGATCATTAGTGGAACGTGGGTCAGCTCTGGACCCCGTCAAGTTGGGCCTTGCCCCACAACATGATAGGCCATTCAAAAAGTACACATCATCCTTTTTGATTGAGAGCTCATTGCCTCCAATCCGAAAGACATGGTGGCGTTCGTGCCACTACTGGATTAGCCACCTCAGGAGGTCCTTTTGGCCCCTCATCAGTTCTAAGCAGACATACTTTAGCAATCCGTATCTACAGAGAGCCATCAAGCTTGTTGCATCCGTCACCATCTCTCATTCTTCCCGCTCATTTTCTCTCTCTCGCCAGATACTCATGATTAATAGTTGAATACCTGCAAATGCAACATCTTCAACCGATCAAAACTTGCTTGGACCACTTCAAAACAGCAAAAATCGAGTTGCTAGAAAACACGGTGCGCCTAGCGCTGGATATCGTACAAAAAAAGAGCGCGCTAACACGGTCTCGTTTTACGGGTATTGCATTTAACACGTCTGCTATACTTCTACCTCGCGTTAGGCGCAAATATTTTTCTAGGTCCTCGAAATTTTCTAATTTTGAACTAGCAAAAAGTAACAAAAAGTCGATTAAATAATAGCAGGAGGTTTAAGCTCTTACCTGGATCTCGCGGGAAGAAAAATCGTTTCCCAGATTAACCGTAATCTTCAGTTGAAGATTTCACCCCTTTTCACCCTAGAGCTCTTTCACAGCACAAAAGAGTGAAAATGGAGGACTTCCGACCTTCTTATAGCAAATTTTGGGACATGACTCTCTCACGCTAGTTGGCAAAAGTCATGAATTCTTACTATGCATGTGTCGCAACTATTGAGATTTGGTACTGATGTCCTGATGAGTGATCAAGATTTATATGCAGACATACTCATGGTATATCGACCATTCTTTTTACGATATTTTTCTTTCTCGTTAATCCGAAAAACCTCGAGTTCCCTTCTTCAGACTCGTGAAACTTATACGAAGTTGGTATCGAGCGTTATTTTTATGGTCTTTTTCTTGCTCGTTAATCCGAAAAACCTAGAGTTCTCTTTTTTAGACTCGTTAAACTCATGAAGAAACACCGAGCATTCTTTTTAGGACCCTTTTTCTCGCTCATAAAACTGAAAAAACCCCGAGTTGACTTTGTCAGACTCGTTAAACTACCACGACAGAGAGCAAGGAGCCATTATTTTCCTCTTTTTCAAAAGCTCTTTAAATAGAAAAAGTGGACCAAGTTTTCTCCGCATGACTCGTTAAAATTTCACAGAGGGCACCGAGTTTTTCTTTCTTGGACTCGTTAAAATTTCACAAAGAGTATTGAGTTTACTCTGTCTCCTCGTACTCATAACAAAATGAGGTAGACATCTATCGAACATATATTTCTCACTTTTCCGGCTTCAATGGACTAACTCACGGAAAATGAACTATTTCAAGCTTACTATTACCCCTTTGCCGTGCCCGGTTATCAAAACATGACAAAGGTACCCCAATGGAGTTGTCTTTTATGAAATTTTTCAGACTCTCTAAAAATAAAAAATTCACCGAGTTTTCTCTTCTGGACTCGTTAAACCTAATCAGACGGGACGTGGAGTTGTCTTTCCTAACATTTTTCAGACTCTCTAAATATGAAAAATTCACCGATTCTACTCATCTGGACTCGTTAAACCTAATCAGATGGGGCATAGAGTTGTCTTTCCTGACATTTTTTAGACTCTCTAAACATGAAAAATTCACCGAGTTTACTCGTCTGGACTCACTAAACTTAATCAGACGGGGAAAAATTTGGACAAAGTGGATACTACCTCTCTTACATTTTCAAAAAGGTCAATTTGGCAGAAAAATTCTTGAACATGGCATTTCCCAGAAAAATCTTTCGCAGTTAGCCGAACCCTACCATATATGAGTATTAGCCTTCATTTCCCAGTGTCCCTGCACCAGTAAAATCCTAACACACTCTTTGGTGTTCATCAAGCTTTAGCTGCCTAGTACCCTGCTAGAGTGCCTTCTATTGTTGAAGCAGATCTCGCTATCTACTGATCCTGTTATCAACCAAACCTCTCATTATGCCATAAATTATTTGTCGTCCAACGTTCCCATTTACTCTTCATTATCTCAATCATAAACAAAATCAGTTGGTTTCCGTTTCGTGTTGACTGATGTAGGACGCCTCAGTGCCTACCTTTCAACAGATCACTTCCTATCGACTTCAACATCTTATCTAGGAAGTTGATCCAGAAACCCATCACTACCGGGATACTTGCAGACATCAATGGCAGGTAGTCTTGTGTTTGATCAGGGGTATTCATCATCGGCTCCTGGTTGAATGATTCTATGAGTGTTCGACTTCAACTCATTTTATTCACACTCGCTAGATTGTACTGTGCATCTTAGGGACCATCATCATTATCGGTGGCCACCTTTGCGTCTGTTAACAGTTTTCATTATCTACCAGTAATCAGATGATTTCTCACATGTTCGATGACAACTCCTTCATTCACATGTTGAGGAATATGTAGTTTAATTAAATTGGCGGTCAAGACCTTGGGGCAAAGGCTACATCATTAAATTTGTGTTTCCTTCCCCAAGTTTCAATATTGTTTATGGAGACAGCTTCTTCAGCCTGATCATGTTATGACAGACACTTCCACATTGTGCCTATCGGTGGACAGATTCTTCATATCTCTATTCTAGAGAAATCATGTTGTTTAAGCTAGTGAGCATGGGAAATGCCTGACTCAAGGCAAATACTATATTTTCTGACATATGTTGTTGTTTCATGTTTTCCTCAGTCTTTCAATCTCTTTATCTCTACACAAATTATAAAGTATTTCGGCCATCGTCTTCGTCTATGACCTCACACTTTAGGGGGCATCTGTTACAGGTCAAAATACCTCCTCATCAGCTCAGAGGGGAAGACAAATATGGAAAGAGTACAAAGACCTAAATTAAACCTATTTCTGCTAGGGCTAGGGAATATGCCGTGTTAGTGGCTAGGGGAACGCTCTGTTTACACTAAAGGGTAGCGTTACCCGTGTTTAAGTTTGAATCAGAAAAAGCCCGCGGAGAATGATTTGAATCTCTGGATTTCCCTCACAAGAGAGTCAGTTCACAAAGGAAACTGCAGAGCACCAGTTCATTATTGGTCATTGCTATAACAAGACTGAACTCCAAAGGAGACAAAAGCATAGAGATTAAAGAAACATCTAAGTTTTTTCCATTCCAAACTAGTGGAAAGAGAAAGGCAACAATGGCTTTCTCCCTCTCCTATAATAAGGAGCTGAAGGCTCTTAATTGAAGGTCGAAGGATTGCTAAAGGTTTTTTGCATACTTGTGGAATAGAGAATAGTGTTATATTATGAAGGCCAAGAGTTAAAGAGGTTCCTAGAGAGCTTGTTGACTTGGAATTCTTCACTTGAGAGATAAAAGAGATTGGGAGACTGAGGAGGGCTTGACACAACCAATGGTTGTAATCCTCCTTCTTTCAAAATCAATAGAAATGTGTTCGTTTTGTCCATTCAATGCTTAATATTGTCATTATTGTTTGAAAATTTACATAGTATGATATGAATGGCTCAGATGTGTATGATTTAGAAATTCATTGTCTATTGAATTGATTGATAGGATATATGTTATGTTAGAAATTACACGGGTGCTTTGACTGATTGTAGGACTAAGATTTGGAGCCGGTGAAGAAGGACTCTTGTTTCACTGCCTAGCACTCTCCAAGGGACTCCAATATTGTCAAAGAGGTAATTCTCTATCGCATTCCATCAAGTTATTTTAAGTTAATATGAACATGCTCATGCCATCTTTGTGAACAGCACAGCTAATCTTACTATCTACCTCGGGCACCGGAAAGCCCTGAGAGGGATATTCGAAAACCAACAACCCAAGCAGTTTACCCTATAGAAATAGATTTTCCCAAACCTCAAATGATAGGTGTAAGTGCTCTCGTGAAGACAAGTACCCTCCCAAAGATCGAAGACAGAGTAGGTCCGTCTGTTTTAGGTACCAGGAAAACCCGTCCCAGTCACCTTGTGTAAGTCCCTAAAAATTATGGCCACTAAAGATACCTCAAATCACAAACATCATCAGGGGGGTCACGGTCTAGGACAACATGCTATATGGGAAGAATACCTAGATCCCCGATCTAGTTTCGACATCCTCGAAGGGAACCCCAATATATAGAGTGCCCACCACATGCAGTCAAATGTGGGCTACCTTCTTGTGTACCCAAGTGTTGTTGCGTGCTTAGCTCTAGTAAAGGAGTGGTCCCGATAATATGAGTGCAATAGGATTTCGCTCGTTAATAATTCTAGTTTCAAGTTTTGAGATCTTGGGTGATTTGCTCACTTTTCCTAACCCAAGATCCTAGCCTAAACTACTATTGGTGTGAGCTAAGAAAAATTAATGTGATTGATTTTATTATCGCTTGATTCTTAGTGTACTTGATTATTATTCTTTCGGAGGGGGAGTGGACATATGAAATGTGATGAGACTCTGACTCAAAAAAACATGCAAAAATATGTTCTAAATGTTTAATTCGATGAAGAGTATTTCTACAAGGAGAGGTTTTTTTTCAACATCCGTGCAGCAAACATTCAAATAACACAGTTCAACTTTAAAGATTCAGACATCTATTTATCTTGTCTTAATAGTCCTTTAACTAAAATTTTCAGGGTTAATCCAGCTAGATGCAGAAAAACTAAAAAAAAAAATTATTCTAAAAAGAAAATGTATTCGACACTAACTTTTCAAAAAAGAACAAACAAACAACACTACCAGCTGGTGAACAAGCACAGGGATTCATTCAAGGAGTGGCTTTGATGGCCAAAAAAATCTGCAACCAAAAGGAACAGAACACAGGGGTGAATATCAATTTTTTGGCTGAGTAACACACTGGTTCTGAGCAAAGACTGCGTTAATGCAGACACTAACGCATTGTAATCAAAGCTAGACTGCATTATAATGCTCTGGAATACTAAAAAAGGAAGTGTTAGCCAGGGTAAAGTTCTTCAGATGGCCAAAAGGGTATAGGACTGAACTCTGTGAGATTTTGAAATGTCTGCTGGGCATAAAAGCTGGTCAGAAGGATATGTGAACAAAGGAAAGAAGGAGGAATAAAAAAAATAATCCAGAAACTTGGGGTTAAACTACCTAGTGGAGTCACCAATTCTACTATAGGGTAAAATGCTTGGGTTGTTGGTTCTCGAATATCGAACTCAGGGCTTTCCGGTGCCCGTGACAGATAGTTTGATTAGCTATGTAGTTCACAAAGAAGATGCATTTATGTTCATATCAACTTAAAAAAATTGATGGAATAAGATGGAAGATTACCTCTTTCTAGATCTTGAGCTCTTTTTGGGGAGAACTAAGCAGCGAAGTAGGGATCCTCCTTCACCAGCTCCAAATCTTGACCCTATGATCAATCAAAGAACTCGTGTAATCTCTACCAAAATATACATTTCCTATCAATTAAGTTAACATATGATAAATATTAAACAATGCACATATAAGCCATTCATTGCATGCTATATAACTAATTGAGGAAAAATAAAAATATTGATGCATTGAATGGAAAAAACAGATACAGTTCTATTGAATTATAAAAGGGATGATTACAACCATCAGTTGTACCAAGCCCTCCTCAGTCTTCTAATCTCTCTTTCTCTTTGATCTTTGACCTTCACACTACAACAATAAATGCTCTGCTTCACATGTATTCAAAAAACCTTTGACCTTGGACCAAGAGCCTATAACTCCATTTTATGGTAGATGGAGAGGGAAAACCTTGCCTTTCTCCTTCCACCAGTTCTAAATATAAAAACCAAGATTTTTCCTCAACTTTCCATGCTTTTTCCTTTCTTGAGAGTCTAGTTGTTTTTGGCAAGACCCAATAAGAGATTAGTGCCTTGCAGTTTCTATTTTGCACTAACTCTCTATGAGAAAAAGCTGGAGTTTCAAATCATTCTCTGTGGGTTTTCGCATTTCAAACTCAAAACACGGGTAACGCTGCCCCACTCGGCTAAACAGAGTGTTTCCCTTGCAACTAACGTGACCTTTTCATGGATTAGGTGCGTTATAACACACTTTGGTTGTTATAGGGATGTGTTACCTTGGCAAAAGTAGGTTTAGTTTAGGCCTCTTTATTCCTTCCATACTTATTTTCTCCTCTGAGCTGATGAGGAGGTTATTTGACCTATAACAGTGTCCAATATGGGCTGCAAACTACCTCAGTAAATTTATGTTTGTCTTATTCGTAATTAATTGAAAAGGATTTATCAGAACATCAAGTCCCTTTTTCCTGTTGATCATATGCATCATTTCATTCACTGTGTTTTTCAACATATGTAGCTTTATCTCTGAAGATATCAATTTCTCTTTTTCTATTTGTCCTTAGTCATTGATTTGAAATTTTCTTCCCTGTTCAGCAGGTTAGCTTCCACATAAAATACGATATTTTTTATTTCTTCCAAGGTTGTGCAATACCTTTCTCTTAACTGTAATGCCATCTCCAGATCAAAAACATGTGGTTAGTGCAAGAGAGCCCATCCTAGGGGTGGATTTATATTAGCAGGTATTGAATGGTATACCTTATCAAACCTGGATGAAAAATGTTGTATTGTCTTCCTAGGCTGTCTTTTTAAATGGTTTCACTCCTCTATGATGAGAAAAATATTTCCCGTGACCACCGATCTATCCAGGGAGACTTGAGTTAATTGATGAAAATTGGTAATGCTTACAGCTGGAAGATCTTTAAACTAGTTTTTAACTTTACCTTGCAATGAAAAGGAAAACATCTTGATACATACATCATCCTCTTCCACCTCAAACTGATCAAGAAAATCCTCAATATTATGAATGTGTTTTTCACGAATGATATTTGCATTTTATCCATCAAATTTAGGTATATTATTGATAAAATTTGCAAGGAGGTCATGGAGAATAGTAGGAAAAACCAGCGGCATTTATATGTCTAGGATTTTTATAGGTATAGGTGGTAAAGAAGGAGGCTTATAACCATTTGGGAATTTAGCAAGAGCTGGAGATGAAGCATGAGGCTCATGTTTCACTGGGTTTTCCACAAGTGCATTAGGGATGTGCACAAATGTATAAGTATGTGCATGGCCTGAAATTTGAGGATTAGATTATTGAGGCTCATCAATCTGCCAATGATCAATTTAAACCTCATTAGTGTACTCTTGATTAGGCTTAAAGTAGGATATAACATAGTTACAGATAAAAACAACAATTTCTTGAATCCAATTTGGGATTAAATACTTGCTCTTTCTAGGTTGACTCATCATGTTTTAGGTCCTTCCTCCACTAGAGTCTTCGAATGGAGTTGATCTGAATTAGGGTTTCCAGCTGGATGATTTCAACTTTCTTATGTCTGGCTTATTTTTCCACCATCAATAACCAGATACCAATATTGGAACATACTTGAATCACACAATATTTTGAGTGGGGTCTCTGAGTTATGATGAAATATTAAGCTTTTTAAATAACCTAGCCCCTAGTGGAGTTGTCATTATGTTATCACTCCATAATTTTTAAGATTGGCAAGAACAAATGATAGAGGACAGCATCAAACTGCTTTGGAGTCCAGGACCTAGCCTTCCTAGACTAAGAGAGGGCTCTTTTTGTTTTTATGATTTAACTTGATGATTCTAAATGTCAATATTAGGCTAGTTATAGAAGTTATGAGGGTTGTTTTTTTTATTGATTGTGTGGCTGGACATATGGAGCTATGATACTTATCCATTTGGCTATGGACTCATTAAAGGCTGAATTGTGCATCAAATTTTCAAGGGTATTCAAAAGGAAAGCTAACTATGCAGACTCGATCTTACTAGCAGTGTGAATATGAGATGGGAGAAGGAGATTAATGTTAAACTTAAATGCAGAGCATGCCGTCTCTAAATTATGCATCCGAGTATGAGAGGAAAACATTAAGATAACAAACACAAACAGAATTAAGGTTCTCTTTTAGCAAATCTTAATCTAAATTTTCTGTTTTGAAATTGGGTAAATTGATGCACAACATGAAAAGTCAGAGAAAAAACATTAACACAAATGAGAAACATGACAGTTAACATAGCTCAAAAATCCTGTGAATGGTCTCTTATTATTGATGCCCAGCTCAAACAGTTACAGTGCTCCAACACTTCTTACGATGCAAATTTTAACAGGGTCCAATTTTCCAACTTCCAACTTTGATACTACTAAGGTATGCAGTATTTATCTTAAGACTAATTCAGTTGCCCTATATTACTCAACAACCTTTCATTGATTATAATTTAGCAGAAAATGGACAAGTTTGGCCATGCAAGGCCTAATCAGAAATCTCGAACAAAAAACACCACCTGTAGAATTAATGTTGGGTAGCTTTTCATGGATCCAAATGCTTCGATGGCTCTCCAAAAAATTAAAAAGTAAGCTTGGAGGTGCTTGTGATGGTCATGAAGATGCAACCAATGGTGTCTCTAACATCTGGCCCAGCTCTTCAGAAAATAGGCATTGGGTAATTAAGGCCGATGTAGCATTGGCTACTTTTCACTGATTAGTGATTGTGCTAATGCGCTTTGCTGCCCCTTCCATTTCTGTCGTCATATATTTGCACAAACACCTAACTCGACCTTTTCTGTTTTTTTCCTTGTTACCATGATGTTCAGCCTCGCTCTACCTCTTGCCCCTTGTCAGGCCCTACCCGAGTCTTTCTGCTGTGTTTTAGCCTATTTATTCATACATTGGCTCACAAACCGCATTTTCTTGGACTTGGAGGGATGGTGGTTGGTAGACGGGGACGGATTATGGAGGACGTGGCATAGCAGAATTGTCAACGGTCACAAGGAGGCAGTGGTTTGGGAGGACAGTGGAAACAACTTTTCGTACGGGGCCTCAAGTGGTAAGCGATAACAAAGAGAGGGGTGCAAAATTTTGAGTGTGTGACACATGGAAGAGTGGGAAGTAATAGATGCCACACATTTCGCACCCTGCCCCCCATCATGATAAAGTTTGAATTCTACGGGGAGGCCAAAAATAGATAAGGGCTGTCAGATGTGGGGGAATATGTGTGGATAAAGAGGAAAAGTGGAGGGAAATTAGAGGTGAAATGACATAGCACATGCGTTGGACCTAACTCGACCCTTTCTATCTTTTTCTACTCGAGTCCTTTCTGCTGTGTTTAACCTTTTAAAACATAACAGTGTAAAAACTCATTTACCCAGACCTGAAATTTTTTATATTTTAGTTCTGAACTTTATTGCATCCATAGAAATATCTCACATCAGAATATTTACAGTTTATGATAAGATAAAATGAATCGACGATGCGATGCAAAGAGGGAGGTGGCGTGGCTAGTAGGGTGGGACCGGACTGCAGCCTGCAAATCGAAAATCTTAAAGTTTATTAATAAGTGGTGGAGGTGTTGGGGTTCCTGTGATTTGGCAGATTTGGAAATACGAAATGACAAGACAACATCAAACCACTTTGGGATCTCAGGATCTAGCCCTCCCAGATCTAGAGAGGGATCTCTCTATAAAGGTAAAGAAATGCATATATTTGATGTTCAATTTAAGGTGTTAGGTTAGTTATAGAGCACAAGGGTTTTTGTTTTGTTTGTTTGGGTTGGGACTATTGACAGAATGGTTCAATGTAAGGTAAAGGAATGAGGAGAGAAGGGATTTCGGCAATGGGGAGATGATTAAAAGAGAATACAAGTCCATTGTGCAATGGGGTCATAAAATGGTTTACTTGCGATTCAAATATCTAAGGCTTCCAAAGGCTAGTAATCTAAAACAAAGGATCTCTTATGATGATAGTATGGGATGGAACAATAAGGAAATGAATGGGAATGACAAGGAAAACCTTCCAATGTGACCACTTCGAGGTAAGTCAAGGGACATGGCATACCTTATACCTCTATGATCAAAACTCTTGATGAGGCTAACTTCAAAGACAACAATCCAGCAGTCCTCCTAACTACTTTCAGATAGTCGAAAACACTTAAGTTCAAACATAGAGTGAAGTCTAAGATCAAAGAAAGACTTTTAACCTTCTCTCCTTTTGGCATTTAACTCAAAGGGATCTTAGAAAATCTAACTGTTGGAAAGGGAACCTAGGGGATAGGGCTAATCACTAAATCTCCCTATTCTCCTATTCCTTCAGTAGAACTAAACAAGAAAATTTAAGAAACAAACTCTAAATTCATACATCAATAAGTATGGGCAAACCAACTCTTTAACTGGTTAAATTATGTTGAATTTTTTCTAAGCTACATGAATAGCAGAAAACATAAAGATAAGAATGTGCAAGAAGCATTAGGGTACTTGCAACAGTATATCCTAAGCCAAACTTATTGTTTCTTATTAGAGAAAATGAAACATAATGTAACATAGAGGGAAAACAATAACAGAGGGGAGACACATCACCAATGACTTAGATTAGGATCCGATGAACATGCTTGTCATATTAGAAGAGAAAAAATAGTCGCATACATTCTTTTCCAATAGCTTGATATCATCTAGAAATCATCTCCCAACCTATTTACAACTACTACTCACAGAACTCTAACTCAGAAAAAAACAGCTTACATTCAGTAATCTTTCAACAACCAACCAACCAACATTTTCAATGTATTTTTCATGGTTTCTTATAGGTGAGTGAGTGATAGTGGTGGTATATAGGACTTAAAAGCTTCATTAAAACAGAGGAAGAAATGTCTTTGAAGCCCATTCTGTTTAATATCTTTACATTAACTTTCAATACCCTATAGTCAATTTAGAAGTCTTTGTCAGGTTGACAATAACTTCTATGGTGTGCTCTTGAAGTACTTTCCTGGATGAGATGTCTTGTTTATACTCTGAGACAAGTAAGGTGAAGATTTTTCTTTCAGGTCTTCCATGCTTTATAACTAATTCACTGACAGTTTTAAGGAATTATGTCAGAGTAATAACTGCTCTGGTGCTTGATGAGGGATGGAGTAGGCCATGTGAGTTAGTCCTCTCCTAGAAAAAGAATGTTTGTTGCTCTTAAATCGCTGATATGGCTTGATGTGTGCTTTAGGCTTCATTAAGCCTTCCTTGGCCATCTTTTATGATTGTCGAACTGTATCCTTTGACTTAACTATTGATTAGGCATTAAGTCTTCAATATTATACATTAATATTCTTAATATTTTCTGATGCACTTTGCTACTTCTTCTGTACAGATGTCCGCGGTTTGGCTGAGCTGGAGGGTTGTGTTACGTTCAATAACCCCGATCTTCAATAAAAAAAGCTATGAAATATTCTCATTGATGTCTTCCTTTGTGAGCTTGGCTCTGTGATGGCCTTTCTGTGCTATATGTCACCATGACTGTGACAGTGGAGACAGTATAAATTCATCACCCTTTGAAACCTGCAAAAAAATGATAACACGTTATAAAAAACCTACGGGAGTGGGAATGACTACTTCAAAGGCTCATGATGGTGGAGGAGTAGTGAGGAAAAATGTGGATGGAGCGGGAAAATGGGAGGAAAACCCTGGCAGAGTAGCTAACCAAGTCCGATGGGGGTTTGAATGCGATGGGGGACATGGACCGTTAGATCAGGACAATCTACGGTGGGAATCTATTGATGAAACATTTGGGAGAACAGATGAATGGAAAATGAAAGAGATCACAATATGATGTGGACATTTTGATCTTAGAGATCAACAACTAGGATTAAAAGCAAAAGTGACGTTGCGGAGGGTGGCAGTATGGAAGAAACTGGGGATGGTTTTCGCGCAACATTTGGAGGGGAGGCGGTTTTAACTTTTGGAACACAATTCCATACATTCCTTGCCACGTGGATTTCTAAAACCGCTTTTATCGTCCGGAATTAGCACATTGCGGGGGAGGCTCACAAATTACGTGATATGGAATGTTGACCATCAGATGTGGGGTGACAGATCAGACGATGCAAGTAGAACATGATGAACGGAAAGCTGCAGGGAGAATGTATGGTGGGGTCAAGAAGTGACGTAAGGTGTCTTGTCACGTAGTGGAAAGGTGTTGGGCTATCAGGTTAAGTCCTGACCATTGGATTAAGGGGAATGAATGGTTGGTTCTCAATCGGTGGGCGATGGCGAAGGGTTATGGGCAAAGCGCGACGCAATCTCGGCTGTTGGTTCTTGTGGATTCAACGGCCGAGATCAAATCGACGGGTTGAGCCTTTCGAGGACCAACGCTTTGAAAATAAGGCTTATGTTTTTGTGATGCAATAGAGGGGTGTGGTCCCATGAAAAAGGTGATGAGACCAGGGGTTTAAAAATATAGGGCTTATTGCATCAGAGTTTTGAAATAACGGTAACAAAGAAACAGGAAACCCCAATTGCGATTGCCCGATGGGGTTAGCTCCTGGTTATGGCTCCGGGTCACATGCGGGGGAAATAGGGCTAGGGATAATGCCAAAGGGACTTAAGGCCTTAATGAAAAAATGAATATTTTTAAGGATTTTGAAGGGTTTTTTGAGGAATTTGAAGGTTCCGATAGGTAAGAAAGGGGATTTTTTAGAACCAAATAAAAGGGAGATATAAGGCTTAGAGTGAATTTCGAAGGGAATGGAGGAAAATGAAGTATGAATGAGTGAAAATGAGGAAAAATAAAGCCTTTTGAAAACATTTTCTTTATAAATAGTAGGGTTCATTAATGGAAACAGTAGTGAAGATTCTCTAAAGGGTAGAAGACACATGAAGGCTTCAAGAATGATATATTTTCGAGGGAAATTTATCACTTGAAGGCTTGATGACAAATTTAGCCACAAATTTTCTTTGTCAAACTATTATATGTGGCTAACAGTGGCTCCACATGGGGATGGCATATTCTTGAAGGTTTCAAGAATCTCAGATATAATCTTTGGAAGTAGGCCAAAGCCTGGGACTTGACCATCTTTTTCTTCTTTGATCAGCTACTACATAAGTGAAGAGCATTATATCAGCATCAATACTTCCCCAAACAACTACCTACCCATCCTACTATCCTAAATTTTTTTCTTCAAGGTGCACTTAGACTTGCAAACCTTTCACATCATCATTTTTCATTGAAAGAAAAAACTAATCTAATTCTACCCTTATTCCTCCATGAGACCAAATTAAATAGTTGGTCTCATAGTTTCTCTACCTAAGCTAATATCTTCCAGAATTAAACTATCTGGAAGATTTTCATTCTCTATATTCTAAAATAGAAATTGAAATATAGTCAAACCAGGATTAGACTGTCTGATTTTCTATGGGTCCATGGCATAAAGACAAGCTACACATGAACTGAAACTTGTAGAATTTTAAGAAACCAAAATTTGAAGGCTAAAGATTCTAAAATTCAAAGGCATTCTTCCTTCTTGTTGTGACTCAGATTTTGAGCTTTTTAGATTCACCTTTCTTTCTTCATTTCAACTCTGGTTTTGATCTTGTTAGAGATGTTTATTCTTCCTTTCTTTGCTACTTCAAGTTTTGAGCATGTTAGAATCAACCTTTCACTTTTCTCTGGCTTAGGGTTTGATCTAATTTGAGCCATTCTTTTTAGAACTTCATAGGTTCGATATTTGAGCTTGTCTGAACCTTTCCTTTACATTTTTTGTATATTTTTTCTTTTCTTTTCGAAATCAGAACAGAGCAATGATATTTACAATGGAATTGGAAACTTTAGACTAGATTTCAGCAGAAATAATGCTTGAGCATCCTGTCGTTGACAGGACCCCCAAACAGGTCTATACCATCCAATTCTTGCAGAAAAAATGCATTGGGACTAATGGCAGATTGAATGATGTAAGGGCCTTTCCATAAATTGTCAAACTTACCATGCTTACCCTTATCCTCTCTCCTAGAATCCCATTTGAGTACCTTTTCCCCAATTTTGAAATCACAGGCCTTTGTCCTTTTATTAAACAACTTTTTGATGTTCTATTGCACTTTTTGAGCTCTGTTGTAGACTTCTTCCCTTGTATACTGGAGGTGTATGGTTTGATTGATCCTCCTCATCATGTTATCCTCCTCTGACTGTATTTCTTGGACCAATTTTATCACCGGTACTCCTAGATTATAGGAAACACTGCATCTGCTCCATAGACTAGCTAATAGGGAGACATTCCAATGGATTTCTTTGTGGTCAATCTGTCTGCCCATAAAGCATGCACCAGCTTATTATGCTATGATTTTTTATTATCCTCAAGTAGCTTCTTGATGATGTTCACCAAAATCTTATTTGATGATTCTGCCAGCCCATTACCTTGAGGGTAATAAGTAGTGGAATGACCAAGTATAATTTGATACCAGTGGAAAAAATCAATCATCTTTTTGGAACCAAATGCAGTAGCATTGTCAGTGATAATTTTCCTAGGGCAGCCAAATCTAGATAGGATATGGTCTTCAAGTAATTTTATGATAACTGAGTTTGTGGCATTCCTAGAAGGGATGGCCTCTATCCATTTAGTGAAATAATCAGTGGCTATGAGTATACATCTATGTTGGGTAGATGAAGCAGGGTGGAATTCCCCTATGAAGTCTAGGCCCCACTGTTGAAAAGGAGCTTCAACAATGACTGGTTGCAAAGGCAGAGGAAGGAGTTTTCTTTTGCCCTCAAATATTTGGCATTTGTGGCAGGAAACTATCATCTTGTGGACATCTTGGAATAGGGTGGGCCAGTAATAGCCAGCTCTAAGGATTTTATTGGAAGTGTTTTTCGAGTAGAGATGGCCTCCACATTCACCTTCACGAAATTCATGCTTGATCCTATCTGCATCAACTTCAGGAAAACATTTAAGAAATAAACCATTGGCATTTTTCCAATCCAAACATTCATCTAAAATGCAGTAATTTATAGCTTTCAACTTTAAAAACCTTGCCTTTGTCTTGGATAAATCAGGAGGGGCATTGAGATTGGTAAGCACATACAAAATATCAGCATACCAAGCTGGTAACCCTTCACATTCATCGAATGCATCTACCATATTTATGTCAAGGGCTTGTAAGTTAGATTCATCCATTAATTGTGCTAAGCCTTGACCCTTGATGACTTTAGTGGGTTTGATTTCCAAATCATATTCTAGTATCACAGCAATCCACTTTCCTCTTTTTCCATCTGGATCTTGTGATAAAATGTCTTTTAACACTATATTAGGCACAAAGGCAACAATATGAGAATGTAAAATATAAACTCTGAAATCCTTCAAAGCCTTTACCAAAGCATAGGCCAGTTTTTTCATGATATTATATTTCAGAGGTGCATCTCTTAATGCCTTGCTGAAAAATGAAATTGACTGCTCTTGTCCCTCTGGATTTTTCTATAATAGGATGACAGCCATAGTATGTTCTAATGCAAATGAGAAGATGAGGAAATCCTTTTTAAAATCTGGGCTGATGAGTATTGGTTCTCGGGTGAGTGCAATTTTTACCAGTTCAAAGGATTTTTTGGTTTCTAGGGTCCATTTAACTCCTACTTCTTTCTTTAGCATGTTTGTCACGTTTTTAAGGAGTTATGCTAGGTTGGGTATGAACCTCCTCAAGAAATTAATCTTTCCAATGAAGGACTACAATTCCTTGATGTTTCTAGGGTGACTTATTTGCAATATACCCTCAACCCTTTTTGGGTCTGTTTTAATCCCCTTTTTAGATATGATATGACCAAGAAGTTTACCTTCTTGGAGACCAAATAATTTATTTTTGGGATTTAGAGATAGCCCAAACCTTCTGCATTTCTCAAATACCTTTCTCAAATGTTTAAGGTGCTCTTCATCGGTCTTGGAATAGACTGTAATTTCATCAATATAAATTACAATGAAGTACCTATTTCTTCTGAGAATGCAATGTCCATAGCTCTTTGAAGGGTGGCACCAACATTCAATAATCCAAAATTCATTTTCACATATATGAAAGTGCCCCAAGGAGTTGTGAAGGTTGTTTTAAGTTGATCTTCTGGGAACACTAATACCTGGTTGTACCCTGAAAATCCATCTAACAGAGAAATCCTCTTAGAACCAACTACCTTTTGTAGGATGTGTTCCATTTTCGGTAAAAGGTAATTGTCTTTTAGTGAGGCTCTGTTTAAGTTATTGAAATCAATACACAACCTTATTTCTCCTGTCTTTTTCCTTACAGCCACAAGGTTAGATACCCAGTCTGAAAACCTCACAGGAACTATGATTTCAGCCTCATACATTTTCTTAATTTCTTTTTCTACCAGGGGAAACTGTATAGGGTTTATTCTGCACAGATTTTTCCTAAAAGCTTTCTGGTTTTCTTTCAATGGAATCTTGTGCTCAATGATCTCTGTGTCATAAGCTTTCAAATCCTCATAGCTCCAAGAAAAAACATCAACAAACTCTTTAAATAAATCAATATATTTCCTTTTGATGTGTGCTGGAAATGTTTTATATAATTTGATTATCTTGGGCTAGTCCTTGCTGCCTATATTGCATTCTTCAACATCAAATTTAGTGGGTTATATAGTGGGCTTCTTTTCCACATCATTGAAATCAAAGAGGTCTTCTAGAGGGGCCAGTCCTCGGGGCATACCTTTGTCTTCAAACTGCAGTACCTCTATATCTTCCTTATCTGCGTTCATGTATTCCTCTGTTTGATTTTCAAATTATCTAGTAAGCATGTTTATTTCTCCAATAGGGAATGGACCTTATTCATCAAGAGGCCTTCATCCAAATAGCTTTCATCGAACTTAGAGTTTGAATTTGGCAATTCAAACTCATTCCTGGAAAGTAGGAAATCCTCTATCTGTTTATCACCCTCAAAGACCTGCCAATATTTTTCATTATCTGGTATTGTTGGTCTATATTTTGTTTGAACCATGAACCATTTATTATTATGTGGTCTTTGACATGAGCTAGCAACACAAGCCAGACCATTTTCCAGTATTTTTTGACTTCTAGGGACAAACACAAGTTCATATTCTACAAATGTTTTCAAAATATCCATGGCATCATTTCTATATGCCCTTAATCTAGGATGTTTTGCAGTGTATTCTCCATTTATTTGTTTGATGACCAGCTCTGAATCTCCATGAACAACTATCCTCTTGGCTCCTAGTTTTTTCAATAGATGTAATCCTAAGAGGAGTGTTTCGTACTCTGCTATGTTTTTTGTACGTTTGAAATTTAACTTGAATGCATGGCTTTCATCATAACTATTTTCAGTGTTGTGCAGCCATACGCCAGCTCCTGCATTCCTTTTAGTGCAAGACCCATCAAATCTTATGCTCCATAAGGGATTGTTTGCATGTTTCTTATCAGTTTCATTCTTACTGTCATCTTGTTTCTTGAGGTCAGCAGGCTGGTGGGTAATCTTATCTTTGCAGTCTTGGTTCTAATTTTCTAATTCTGCAAACTTTTCAAATGTTTCTCCCTTGTTTTCTTCTGTATCTAGAGCTTCCATTATGTCTAGATTTGTAGCCTCTACCCTGCTGTTTAAATTTTTACTCTCTAGCTCTTACTCATCTATAAACTCATCATTGTAAATGATATAAGAGTCTAGTTCTGTATGGATAGAGTAGAGAGGGGAATTTTCTGGTTTCTCTGGGCTGTTTAACATAAATTTCATGTGTGCTTCCAAATATAGTCTTCTAAGCTAGCTGAAAACTGGGATAGTGGCATATGTCATGTCCATTTGCATTGTACCCTGTAGCTTGGAACCCCATGATATTGATAGCAAAATTCCATATTTAGGAGGTACATTAGCCACTACAACATCCATTACCATGCACTTGGCTAGGATTTGGGTCAAATTTACAAAAATATCTTCGATCAGACCCAAACACTTCACTCTGCTAAAGTCAAAAGAATATAAATCCTTATATGGTCTGGTTATATCTAGGCCTAATTTTTCCATGATCACCTTTGGCATGAGATTTTATGAAGCCCCTGAGTCATGCATAGCATTATGTAGGATTTTTTCATGGATATTTAGAATGACACATAAAGGAGGCACTACTCCTTCCTGAAATTTCCCTTCAATTTTTGGGCCAAAAAAGAGAGCTGGTTGATCATCATTCAAGTTAACAGAGTCACTATTTTCTCCTAAGTTTAAAGCTTTAAAAATTTGACATTTATATACATATTGGGTGACCAACTTAGTGAGAGGGACAGAAAATTTGATTTTGGAAATTTCACTATCCAAATTGAAAGAAAACTGACTCTCTGAAAGGTTCAGACCTGTTTTGTTGGTCACCATTTTATTAGCAAAATCAGCTTGCTGATTTTCACTATGTAAATTATTTGAAACTGTTTTTTCAGGGGCACCAGCTGAAATTATAGTACTACTGGTTTCTCATCTTGGTTTATCAATGGTTTGGATGTATTTTTCCTTGTTTTTTCTAGAACTCTCAGCTATTGTTTTGTTGCTTTCAGCAGTCCCTTTAGGAGTATTTTCAGGTCTTTTCTTAATAGTGATTTCAGAGGTTTCTGTTTTGGGAGCTTCTGGGCTCTTTTTTCTTCTGAGATCATATTTTTCACGGACCTGCATGATGGCATCCTCGAATCCTAACCTATAGTCCTCGGATTCTAACCCTTCCTCATCCCAATTTGTGTATGAGGTCTTGTTGTCTTCTATGAAAAAGGGGTGATCTTGGTTATCCACTTCCACCATGTTTATAATAGTTCCCTCTAACTCTTCTATTATTCCCTCATCCTCATCAAGGAAATTTTCTTGGAATGGAGGTATGATTTGTTGGTCAGAATCCCTTTGTCTATTGGGAGGAGTGTTTCTCCTAAAGTTTTGGCTTTGGTTTTGAGACTGATTTCTATTTTGCTTATTGGCTTGGAAAACCATTTTTTCCATCATTATTTCTAGCCTATCCATGTTTTTGGCTAGATTATCTAATTTGGAATCAGATGTATAAGTTATGGTGTCTTCCCTATAGGTTACTTTCTTTTCAGCACTGATCCTAGCTCTTTTTTCAATCAGATTAGCCTCCACACTAAGAGCTCCCTTCTGGATGTTTTCCAAAGTTAACGGGTCCCTTTCTCTAAGCTGGTAGGCCATTTCAGGATCAAATCCTTTAGGGAATTTCACCAAGGCTGATCCTTTTGGAGGTTTCAAGTTTGGGGGTACTGCATTATACACACTATTGGATCTGATGCAGTATTTTTGAACACTCTCCCCAGGGTTTCTCTTTAGGTTATTGTAATATAAAATTATTTGGAGTGGATTCTTCCTAATTTCCCACTTTTTTATGAATGTTTGATGTAAGGCAGGGAGATCATTGATACTATGAGGAGCTAAAATCTTAAACCATTTCTTGGCCTCTCCTCCTAAGCTTTAGGAAAATATTCTCATCTTGATGGTCTCATCTTCTATCTCCATATAATCAAAGGCATCATTCATCTTCTCCAAATGCTGTTGAGCAGTAGTGGAGTCACTTCCAGTGAAATGGGGATTTTTTTACTGATATTCATTGGGTAAGGAACCAAAGGTTGTGGTAACACTAAGGGAGCATACCATGATGCCATGATAGTGTTTTTTAGGGGGAAGGAGTGGATTGGACAACAGGTATGTGGATGGAAGAACTGCTTGGACCAACAACAGACTGTTGAGCAGACTTAGGGTGAGAGAGACCCAGGTTATGAATGAGATGGATATCAGGAGGTGTTGATGGAGGGGTTTCTCTTTCACTAGTGTGTTGACTACTCTGTGCTGGTGAACTTGAAGGCTCAAAGTCTGTATGATCTATACCACTAAATGACTTAGCTCTTGGTAGATTACTGGGTAAGTCTAAGCCAACTTGAGTATCCGATAGAGCTGCAAGGTTTTCAAGTGTTGAGTTAGCTCTATGAATGGGTTTGGTAATAGTTGGATCCCTAGATGTGAGAGACTTCCTAAGAATTCTTTCTACATTATCAACTATCTCGGGAGGATTTGGATCAGGATAATCTCTGGTATGGATTCTTCTTGAAGCCAGTATGTTAAGTTTCAAATCCAAAAAAGAATAAAGTTATCCAGGTATAACAATATTTAAAAGGTCAACTATCCTTAAACAAAGAAGCTTAATCCTCTGTGCTTCCTTTAGTATGGATGATGTTGTGATGAAACTAGTCTCCCAGTGGAGTCTTGTGAAAACAGAGATAATCAGCAGGCCTACTGATCACCAGTGGAGTCTTTTGGTCATTTAGGAACTGTGGATTCACCAGGTGGAGGATTTAAAATGTTTTGAAGCAGGTTGTTGTCCACCATCAGAAATCTATACTAAATCGAGCCTAATCGGTCTTCTTTGAGTTCTTAGAGATGTTTAAGGAGTGTTTTACTCAAGTCCCCAGTGGAGTCACCATTATGTTGGGGTTCTTGTGATTTGGCAATACCAAATGACAAGACAACATCAAACCACTTTGGGATCTCAGGATCTTTCCCTCCTATATCCAGAGAGGGATCTCTCTATAAAGGTAAAGAAATGTATATCTTTGATGTTCAATTTAAAGTGTCAGGCTAGTTATAGACCACAAGGGTTTTTGTTTTGTTTGTTTGGGTTGGGAATATTGACATAAGGGTTTAATATAAGGTAAAGGAATGAGTAGAGAAGGGTTTTCGGAAATGGAGAGATAATTTGAAGAGAATACAAGTCCATTGGGAAATGGGGTCATAAAAGGGTTTACTTGTGATTCAAATATCCAAGGCTTCCAAAGGGCTAGTCATCTAAAATAGAGGATATCTTAAGATGATAGTATGGGATGGAACAATAACGAAATGAATGGGAATGACAAGGAAAACCTTCCAAGGTGACCACTTTGAAGTAAGTGAAGGGACAGGGCATACCTTATACCTCTATGATCAAAACTCCTGATGAGGCTAACTTCAAAGATAGTAGAAAACACTTAAGTTCAAACACAGAGTGAAGTCTAAGATTAGAGAAATACTTTTAACCTTCTCTTCTTTTGGCATTCCACTCAAAGGGATCTTAGAAAATCTAACTATTGGAAAGGGAACTTAGGGGATAGGGCTAATCACTAGATCTCCCTATTCTCCTATTCCTTCAGCAGAACCAAACAAGAACATCTAAGAAACAAACTCTAAATTCATACATCAGTAAGTATGGGAAAACCAACTTTTTAACTGGTTAAATTATCTTGAATTTGTTCTAAGATACACGAATAGAAGAAAACATAAAGATAATAATGTGCAGGAAGCGTTAGGGTACTTGTAGCAGTATATCCTAAGCCAAAATTACTATTTATTATCATAGAAAATGAAACATAATGTAACACAGAGGGAAAACAATAATAGAGGGGAGACACATCACCAATGACTTAGATCAGGATCCGATGAACATGTTTGTCATATTAGAAGAGAAAAACCAGTCACATACATTCTTGTCCAATAGCTTGATATCATCCAGAAATCATCTCCCAACCTATTTACAACTACTACTCACAAAACTCTAACTCAGAAAAAACAACTCACAATCAGTAATATTTCAACAACCAACCAACCAACATTTTCAATGTATTTTTCATGGGCTCTTATAGGTGAATGAGTGATAGTGGTGGTAGATAGGACTTAAAAGCTTCATTAAAACAGAGGGAGAAATGTCTTTGAAGCCCATTCTATTTAATATCTTTACATTAACTTTCAGTACCCTTTAGTCAATTTAGAATTCTTTTTCAGGTTGACAATAACTTCTAGGGTGTGCTCTTGAATTACTTTCCTAGCTGACATGTCTTGTTCATACTCTGAGACAAGGTGGATATTTTTCTTTTAGGTCTTCCGTGCTTTATAGCTAATTCACTGAAAGTTTGAAGGACTTCTGTCATATTAATAACTGCTTTGGTGCTTTATGAGGGATGGAGTAGGCCATGTGAGTTAGTCCTCTCCTAGAAAAGAACGTTTGTTGATCTTAAATCACTGATATGGCTTGATGTGTGCTTTAGGCCTCATTAAGCCTTCCTTGGTCATATTTTATGATATTCGAACTATATCCTTTGACTTAATTGTTGATTAGGCATTAAGTCTTCAATATTATACATTAATCTTCTTAATATTTTATGATACACTTTGCTACTTCTTCTCTACAGATGTCTGGGGTTTGGCTGAGCTGGAGGGTTGTGTTTGGGTCAATAACCCTAATATTTGATAAAACAAGCTATTAAATCTTCTTAGTGATGTATTCCTCTGCGAGCTTGGCTTTGTGATGGTCTTTCTGTGCTATGTGTCACCATGATTGTGACAGTGGAGACAATATAAATTCATCACCCTTTGAAACCTGCAAAAAACGATAACACGTTATAAAAAACCTACGGGAGTGGCTATTACTGCTTCAGAGGCTCGTGATGATGGAGGAGAAGTGAGGAAAAATGTAGATGTAGCTGTAAAATGGGAGGAAAAACCTGGCTGACGGCTAACCAGGTCCGATGGGGGTTTGAGTGTGATGAGGGACGTGGACCATTAGATCAGGACATTCTACGATGGGGATCTCTCGATGAAATGTTTGGGAGAATAGATGAATGGCAAACGAAAGAGATCGCGATATGATGTGGACCGTTTGATCTCAGAGATCAACGAATAGGATTAAAATCGCAAGTGATGTTGCAGAGGGTGGCAATATGGTGGAAACCAGGGATGGTTTTCGCGCAACATTTGGGGGCGAGGCAGTTTTAACTTTTGGAACGTGATTCCATACATTGCTTTCCATGTGGATTTCTAAAACTCGTTTTATCGTACAGAAGTAGCACACTGCGGGGGAGGCTCAAAAATTACGCGATATGGAATGTTGACCATCAGATCTGGGGTGACAGGTCAGACGGTGAAGGTAGAACGCGATGAACGGAAAGCTGCAGGGAGAATGTATGGTGGGGTCCAGAAGTGACGTAAGGTGTCTTGTCATGTAATGGAAAGTTGTTGGGATATCAATTTAAGTCTTGACCATTGGAGTAAGGGAAATGAATGGTTGGATCTCAATCAGGTGGCGATGGTGAAGGGTTATGGGTGGAGCAAGACGTAATCTCGGCCATTGGTTCTTGTGGATTCAACGGCCGAGATCAAATTGACGGGTTGAGCCTTTGGAGGACCAAAGCTTTGGAAAGAAGGCTTATTTTTTTGTGATGAAATGGAGGGGCGTGGTCCCATGAAAAGGGTGGGGAGACCAGGGGTTTAAAAAGATAGGGCTTATCACATCAGAGTTTTGAAATAAATTATAACGAAGAAACAGGAAACCCCGATTGCGATTGCACTATGGGGTTAGCTCCTGGTTATGGCTCCGGGTCACATGCGAGTGAAATAGGGCTAGGGTTAAGGCCAAAGGGGCTTAAGGCCTCAATGAAAAAATGAGTATTTTTATGGATTTTGAAGGGTTTTTTGAGGAATTTGGAGGTTCCGATAGGTAAGAAAGGGAATTTTTTAGAACCAAATAAAGGGATATATAAGGCTTAGAGTGAATTTTGAAGGGAATGGAGGAAAATGAAGAATGAATGAGTGAAAATGAGAAAAAAGGAGGCTTTTTGAAAATATTTTCTTCATAAGAAGTAGGGTTCATTAATGGAAACAGTAGTGAAGATTCTCTAAAGTGTAGAAGAATCATGAAGGCTTCAATAATGATATATTTTCAAAGGGAGTTTATCACTTGAAGGCTTCATGACAAATTTAGACACATGTTTTCTTTGACAAATTATTATAGATGGCTAACAGGAGGTAATCTCTAAAATATGTGAAATGTGAAGCGCAACGAGTAGGCGATGACATGGAGGGAAGGTGGGACCGACTGCATCCCAAATCATAAATTTAAAGTTTTTTCACAAGCACTGGGTTAAATGCTAAAACATGCGAATTGTGAAATGTGGGAAGAAGTATCCACCCGCATCGCACATCACAACCTTTATATTTTACCACACATCGCAGAATTTAAAGTTTGGTGAAATGCGGTAAGCGCTAATATCAACAAAGTGCGATTTTTGTTGTCGGAGGATGATGTGGCGAGATGGATATGCAGCCCACTACATCGATGGAGTTTATAAAGCGACGAATCATTTTAGTGGTAATGTAAATTTTATGAGGTTTAATATGATATATCTATGTATTGCAAGTGGCCTAACATGGGGGAAAAGCTACCATGGTGGGGCCAACCACTTCGCGATTTAAACAAAATACATTGTGGGCACTTAATGGTAAATTATAAAAATTGTGATGTGATATATCGCAAATCGGCGATTGCATTTTTTAAGGGTTGGTGGAATGGAACAAGTTATAATTTTAGAAATGTGATGGATTATCGGGGAAAGGGTGATGTGTCAGGGAGACTGGCCCCACTTTAATTGCAATCAGGCAATCAGGAAGGCGGAGCTAAGTGCAGTGATACAGCAATGAAAAAGGTAAAATAGAAAGAAAGCGAAAAAGTAGAATAAGGGTAAGTTTTAATGATTTATAATGGAAATGAAATGAAAAGGTGGTGTGGCATTTGAATGGGTTAAGAAGAAGGCATTAAAACTTGTAGGAAGTGAAGTGCGGGAAAAATTTAAGGTTCATGGTATAATGTTATATAACATGGATTCTAGTGGGTGGACAAAGCTTATGTTGGAGAAGTGTCCCGTAAAGCTGTGAATTTTTTACAATTTTCTATATTTTTGGTATTAATTAGTCTAGCATAGGGGTTTTGCAGTGGGTGAAAGCCCAAAATGCATTGTAATGGGTCAAGGGTATAACAAGAGTTCGCAAACCATGGTTTGAGGACCATTGGAAGCGTAAGCTAATTCGATATAAATAGATGAAAATTTTGAGTCTTAAGGTAGGAAAGAATTAAGTTTGATGCTAAGTGCGAATCGTTAGATCTGTTGTTGGGTCATTTGGGAAAGGACTCCTACTGGTTGTGTGCATGGAGATCCTCATTCCTGCTATGTGCAGACCTTGTCAACTGTGTGCATAGGCTATGTTTGGATTGTACTGGGTTTTAGATGCTAATATATGTGGATATAGTAAAAGTATATTTGTGTTATCTGATCTGATGTGTTACTGTTGATGTGAACCTTTGATTTAGTTGTTGATACGAATACAATGGTGTTATATATTTATGCTACAAATCTGTCTATGTTATGGTATGAAGCGTATCTACAATATGTTCTTAATGATGTGTTATGATATTGTGTGTTGGTAACTGCTGATATGCACGTGCATGCGAAGGTATTGATTGGATATGTGCATGATAATAGATATATTATACTGCATATTATACTGTAAAAAACTGTGAATAGACCTGTCTTGTGCGCACCTAATAATTTGCATACGCAGATCTACTATACTTACCTACTCTCTATCAGGGTGCAAAAACCTGGTTCCAGCACCCTCCCATACTTCTTCGGGTGAGACTTTGGCCTGCGCAAGTAGGTCACTACCAAAACGGGCAGTAGTATAAGGGTTTGTTGGCAAACAGTAGCCTCTAAACCTAGGTTAGGACCCCTCGAGCCAAAAAATGGTTCCATTGCCGAGACTGGGAGAATTTTGAGAGAGAGATCGAGTAATGCCGAGATAAAATTGGAGACCTGAGAAGAAAGAAATTGACTAGTGGTTTGAAAAATAGGTTCAGAAATTTTCGGTAAAAGAAAATAGATGTGAAAAGTTAACAATGGAGATGTGGAAGAATAAGTACATTTTCAAAGAGGTCTACGAAATTTTATTTGTGACATTTGCGAATGAGCTTCAGGAGTGGCTAGCAAGGCTAGTAGATTTCCAAACATGTTGGAAGGACTAACGGTTCACGCAGTGGACTCCAGAGTTGATCCAGTAGTTAGAAAGGACTCATAACACCATCACTCGTACAGTAGATCACTGGGTAGATAGTGTGCTGGGAGGATTTGTGACGAAGTTTGCAGTCGATCATTCATGTCCTATTCTGAGGTAGAGTGGAGGTTCTTCAAGGGTTTCCAGGGTAATTTTATGAAAACCTTGCCATTACTCATTAAGATATTATTGTGAGAAAAGAGAATTATGTGCATCCATACAGAGTGAATGAGCTTTGATCAGAGCAAGGGTGCAACATGAAGTGGTAAATACTACAGAACTAATTAAGAAGGAGATATATCTATCTATTTGGCTACACACTTCCCTCCAACTACACCACCTTCAAATCACCATAGGGGTAAGACCTCACCCGTACCTCCACTAGCAGAAGACGAGATGGCCTCACACATTAAGATACCTACCTTTAAGGGCATAGGGGACGAATATATGGATCGGTTTTGGTTTTTCACAAAGTCGGTATGGACTGTGTAGAATGTGGTTAGCGATGTTGTAAAAAGGGTGTAGTTGTCCCTTGATTTTGAAGGAAGAGCAGTCAATTGGCATATGGGATACGTAGCTTAGCACTCGAATGCAACCATTCTAGAGGTTAACTACTCTCAAATAGTGAACCGCCTAAAATATTTTAAACAAGGGCCTTCTGAGTCTATATGGGAGGCTGACCAATCGGTAAAGAAGGTAATCAAGGAAAGGAAATTTCTGTATGATGATAGAAAGCACAAGGAATGGTTCATTGCTATGTTACTGCCTCACCTGCACGTACCTATGGGTTAGCAAGCCATTGAATCGCAGGAAAAATATTTGTAGATTGCTATGAAGTTGGAACCCGTGCCAAGGGATGATACTCGGTTGGGAGTAAAACAAATCCAAGGGCAGCTATAGGCGATGCACATGGAGATCTAGAACCTATGGGAGGACCGAGGGAAAGAGGCTAGCCCAGACGTATGGTTCATAAGATGTAGGGCATATGGCCATACCGAGGATCAGTGCCTACTACTAGCAGACTACCTATAGGCAAGGGGACCTAGTCTATTGCGATCAGAACCAAGTGGACCAGCATTGTGGTTAGATGATTGTCACATAGCTACTCGACATGATACTAACCATTTCCCGCGTTTAGGTACGTGTGTCCCATAAATGAAGCAAAAATACTGTCAGTTTTTTCGTTAAGTAGGATATGATGATCATAACTGTCAAACTTATGATCTGATGATAAACTGGGGAAACCTATATAGGGTACAATCAAACCCTTTTTCACCAAGATCCCCCTCGGGCATAGGTGGCTCCCTAGCTAGGGGCAGGGGAGGGGGCAGAGGTGGAAGCGCAGGTCAGGGAAGAGGACAAATGGTCTGTTACAACTGTGGGGAATTAGGGTATTTTGCGAGGGACTACACGAACCCTACGAGGAAATCTTGCAGATAATGTAGACAACTCGACCATGTGATTGAAGACTGTCTGATTCTGATAGAAAAAATGCAGGAAAAGTAGCAGACACCTACGCTGAACGTACAAATGGTTAAGGAAAAACCTCGAGATGAAGGACCAAGAATTAATGTTATAACAGGAAGTGGTATGGCCACTGGGGGAGTTGTAGAGAAAGCTGCAGTTGAGCCTCTTATCCAAAAAGAAGCCATAAAAAAAGAAGGCTTGGACCTACAGAATTATAATGAAACCTTTTTTTCAGCTCACCGAGACTTTGCTAAGGATTAGGCTTCTACTTCCCAAACCCCCAAAAACCTCAAAGAAGATACAGAAGACTCGGTGAGCATGGCCAATTAGCATAAGATCACACCGTTGGGAAGACTGTCAAAGATCATGGTAGATATCGCAAGAGTTAACGTCTGGACCGAATTTGAGGTGATTCAGATTGTAGAATATGTGGACCCCTATCCTGCACTCTCAGGATTGGACTGGGGCATAGATATGGGAGGTACCATCAACCTAAAGAAAAGAAGCATGGTGTTTGAAAATGAAGGTACACAGGTGATAGTACCATTAGACCCTGCGAAAGGATAACTGTATACGAAGCCGATGCATGAAGAAGAGGATTTGGATCATATCTATAAGTTAACTGTGTGGGATGAATATTGGATCAATCCCATACCCAATGGTGTACTTTGCTGGGAAAAATATAGCAAATTTTTCTCTAACTTCGATAGAAATAGAAAATTGGTAGAATTAGTTACATGATGTATCTGCTTTGCAATGTCTTAGAATCACCAAGGACTTCTGATGCATGTCCTCCGAGGTAAGAAAACTACCCTACTTTTATGGTTATGGTAGTATTAAGGAGTTTTTGCGAGCATTTGAAGCTGAGGCTCCGAGAGGACGAAGATTATGGGCCCTTAATCTAGCCATGTGCGAAACACCTACGAGGTGGTGGGATACGCATAAGGGGGAGTTCTAGGATTGGGAAGAGTGTCAGGATATGATGATTGTGCGATTTGAACCTCCGATTCACTTGTGCGTAAATACATTCCTTCGACCAGGAGAACCGCACGAGCATTTGGTCACTTGGATGGAGAAATGGTGTGACTGGACTATAGAAGAATGGGTTCACTTGTTTAGTCATGCCCTGGGATCAATTCCTACTGCATGGTATTTAGATGCAGAGCTACATCAGTGCACCCGCCACTGGGAAAAATTAAAGGATGAATTTGTAGGGACATTTGGGTTAGGAGGGGGAACGAAGGTGCTTAACGAAGCTCTAAAAGATATATATACCTTCATATTTGATGCATCACGCCCTTACGCAGCACTTGGCACACCAACATGGAAAATGAAGATGAAGGATATTTTCAACTTCCGCAATATAGCAATAGAAGAGTGCAATGAAGATCCACGCAATGTCTCTATCCCAGAGTCGGAGGGAGAGCGTATATTTTCCGGACCCCCACTACAAAATATCGATGTTACTAAGCTTATGAAGCTGCAAGAAGTCAACATTCGCATGGAAGATCAGCCTAAGTTAGCTAAAATTAGAGATTACTGGGATGATGATACAGTCGGAAAATTTGTGGAACTACTCACATTGAATCAGTACTGATTCCTGACAAAGTTTTCAGAGCTTAAGGGGATCACAAGGGACCTAGGGGATCATGCACATCACGTTAAAACTAGGTGCACGCCCTGTGAAGAAGTGACCTTATCAGCTGAATCCTAAGTATAAACAAAGGGTGAAGGAATAAATTGACAAGATGATCACCATAGGTATCATCAAACTAGTTGAACGGTCAGACTGGGTAAGTCCGATGGTGGTTCAAGATAAAAGGACGAAGCGAGAGATACAAGTATTTGTGGACTTACGCAAATTGAATGATGCCTGCATGCATGATCCCTTTCCCACGTTGTTCTCAGATGAAATCCTTGATTGCGTAAGGGGGCAGGAAGCATACTCCTTTACTGACGGGTTCTCGAGCTACCATTAGATCAGAATCACACCTGAAGACCACAAAAAAACTACGTTTTCTACTGAATGGGGATCCTTTCAGCATATGGTCATGCCATTTGGACTCAAGAATTCCCCTGCCATCTTTTCATGAGAAGTAGTCGCAGTATTCAAAGATTTCATACACAAATTTTTGGAGGTTTATTTTGATGATTGGACTGTCTTTGGCTTAGTGAATAAGAACGTCTCAAACCTGCCCATGATGTTGGATGCCTGTAGAAAACACCAAATTTCCCTGAATATCAAGAAGTGCATATTCTGCGTAACCTTCGGAATCTTTGTAATGTTCCGAAATTTTCATGCAGATAATTGGAACATTAATTTTTGCTAATTTCACATAGGAGGAGAATAAATGGGTAAAGAGACCCATGAATAATGAAAGGCACAATAAAATCCCTCATATTATGAGAAGGTATCATCTTTGAGTTTGGTTTCACACCTCAATGGGTGAAAAGGGGTTATTCTGCAAAGTGGATAGGTCAAGTTGACCAACGTCAAACTGCACAAGCTATGAGGTGGAAAGCACATTGTGGTACAACACAATAGAGAAGGAGGGAAGATTCCTTGAGAAGTAAAAGCCTAATGAAGTGGGGCCCATGGTGAGGGAGCTCACTATTGTATAAGAGGAGGGCAAGACAACCAATTTTTCTCATGAAATGGATTACTGATTTTGTTTTCTTGAGAGACAAGGAGCATACTCCTGCTGTTCAGCAGAGTTGCTGGGGGAATTCCTGCTTAGGATTCCTTCCTCCTCATGAGAGGCCTCTTGAGGAATTGATCTTCAGCTTTCTCCACATCTTGGCTCAAGGCCAAAACATTCTCTTCCATCATAGCATTATTCTTTCAGCAAGAAGACATTGTTTTCCTGGGGTTGCAATGGAGGCTTCCACCACACCACTCCGGGACTTGATTTGCAGAGAAAGGAGTCCCCATTTAGTGGAGATATCATTGAGGAGTGTTATTGAGCTCATTTGCAGATCTTGGCAGCAGGCCAAGATTTCTCCCATCTTCATCAGTGCAGTCCCTTCCATAGACTGCATTATTTCAGAGTTAGTCTACAGTGGGGTTTTCACCATCACATTGGAGGGAGAGATTTCTAGTGTCGGGATTAGCCTTGCACTCTAGAAATCCTTTGGAGGAGATTGATTCATATTGTAGAGAATATTCTACCATCTCCTTCCATTTTGATTATGAGCTGCTGCTGCTACCCAACAAGTCCGACAATTTGGTATTTTTCCATTCTATGCATCTAGTGTAGCCAATCCTCTTGAGGATTATTGTATTATCATTGTATTATTGTTTTTAGGGGTTGAGAGCACACTCCCCCTCATTTCCTGAGCTATATTGCAATATCATCATATTTCACATTTGTATGTAGTCGTGTCTCCATAAGATTGCGCAGTCATAGCTAGGGCAGTTGTTGCAGCAATATATTTCATGCTTTCATGTACTTTTTCTTTGAGGTTGATCATTCCCTCTTTTGAGTCCTCTTTCCCTCAATATATTGTACATTTATTTTGCTGCTATAATCTAATACAATGGCTATGAGTTCCTCTATCATTTTCTGAGACCGAAGCAAGTTGATTTTCATGTATTTGTTTGCATATTGTTGTAGCTCACTTTTGAGTGGGATTCTTCAAGAAGCTCTATAGACAGAGTCTGAAAAGGGCCAGATAACCTCCGGATCTCACACTTCCTTGAGAAGGTGACACATTCGGTAAATTCCCCTTCATTCAATCTCTGCAATAGATTGTTGATTGTTGACATTCCTAAAAAAGTAACATTACAGTGGTATCAGAGCACCTTTCTTGGCTCATCCTGCGGCCTTCAAGCCCAAGAAAGAAGAAGAAAGAAAGATGAAGAAGATGAGCTTGATCTCATCCATTTTTAGAGCATATAAGAACCTCTCCAAGGAGGAGAATCAAGAATAAGAGGAAGAACCCCACACTTCCTATTCTCATCAAGGAGACAAAGAAATAAGCAGGAAAGAGATTCCATCTTCTGGAGAATAAAATAAAAGGGCTGAATCAAGGGCCAACTCTAGATTTTCCAATGAGGAGTGTGAGCATGCAGCTACACACCATGGGGTACATCGTAGTCACATGGCCAACTTTTCCATGAGAATAAAAGAAGAAGAAGGCATATCGGAGAAGGGAACTCTTGGTGGTTTCCTACATGAGTATGAATCTGAAACTTAGAAGTTTAGAGACCACATCTCTTTCCCAAAGTTTTTCAAGGTCATGGTAGGGAGGAGCAAGAAGCATAATGTGGATAGATTTATTCTATCTATATTTGATGGGTCCCCTACATTTTCAGCCAAAGCATGGGTAAAAGAGCTATACACCTTTCTGCATTAGCATTAGATTTCCGAAGAGGAAGCCATCAGAGTAGCAACAATGCACTTTGGAGGTAAGGTTCATGGATGGTGGTTATTTGAGTCCTTTTCTTTGAAAAATGTAAATACTTCTTCCTATGCAATGTTCATTAAGGCTTTGATGGAAAAATTTGGTGGGAAGAAATCTGAAACACATGTGGAGGAAACAAAAATTCCTAGAAAAACAAAACCATTGCATGTGATGGAGGAATTCATGGGCTCAAGATCACTTCAGAAACCCTTAGAGGAGGATGATATCTTGCCTGGTGCTTTATTAGAGGCAAGACCTTCATCTTGCATTTTGGTACAAGGATTCATGGAGGTCTCTCTTTCAAGAGAGGATCCCATTTTGGAGGAGTTTCCACATATGTTGATGAGGGGAAGGGAAACATCGTTGTAAATCATAGAGCTGATCTAGTACCTCATGCAGAGGAAGGAGAAGAACATGCTCCAATAAGAGGGATTCTTGCATCCTTGCAGGAAGATCCCAAGGATCTCATACATGGAGGTCCAAGCACAATCAGTGAGTAGCATGATTGTGTCATTTTGCAGCTGGAAGAAGGAGGAGGAGGAAAAGAGCAACATCATGTGATGAGAGGCACACACCCTTCTCAATTCCAGAAAGTTAAGGCAAAGAGGAGAAAGGTTGTAATGTGTAGGGAGAGTAAGGGCAAGGTTACCTAATCATATGTACAATCCACTCTTGTCATTGATATCTCACTGCATAGGGGCATCCCACTGGGGAGACCACTAGATCTATCATTGATGAGAGGCATCATGTTGTGGGATTCACCACTCTTGGATTTCAGAGAGGTGTGTTGAACCCTTAGTTAAAATGAGAGGGGGGGGGGGGGGGTGAATCAGTTTAACACATTCATGGACTTTTAAAATTTTTTCCATAAAACTTATTTACACCTTAATTTCATATTCAACAACATGTAATTAGTCTTAAATTGTGAGTAGCAAGTAAATATGCCAAAAGCGGGAACTAATATAACGGCATCAAGTGTGTAGGATTAGATCGCATGATTGACACATAAAAATCATGCACAGAGACACCAGATATACGTGGAAACCCATAAAGGGAGAAAACCACATATTATTATTGTTGTGATGTAAAGGCAAGCTCCAAATCCCTCTCACCACTGGTTTTCTGTAAGCACCAACCTACATGAGGCTCCAACCTCAAATTCTGCAAGCTACAACTTGCAAGGAAGCTTCAACTCCCTCTTTTTCATAAAGAAAAAATTGCTGATTTACCTTGGATATCAGCTCTGTTCTGTACATTTGATTTCTTTTACTACACTCCAATCTTCATATCTGCTTGATTATTTCTTTCTCTTCAATTCTGCATTCTCTTCTCTTTTATCAATTTACTCAGAGAAAAAGTACCATTTCAACTTTACAATGGGATTTTATCTTTCTCTGGAGACTTGCCAATTACATCACAAACAATACAAACAGTTAAAACCTTTCATTCAATTACAGTGTATATTTCGAATAGCACTCCTCTCTTCCTCTTTTTCTTCCTCATACATCCAACCTCAATCTCTTTTTCGTTTTCACTTTTTATTCAGTTCCCTGTTCATTGTAGTTACATAACTGCTGTATGTACAACTTCCTTTTAGTCAAACAAAAATAACTCTCGACATTTTTATTAAAACCTTTTTAACGACCCAAATATATTAGTACTCACCACCTTTAATTCATTTAAATGCTAGTGCCCTTTGAACATATAAACCTGCATATGGATGCATTATATAAGAATTGATATTCTATATATATATATATATCTATATATATATATATATATATATATATATATATATATATATATATCAATATCAGCACATATATATGTTTCGGACCTTGGGAATTTTAAATATATATCTCGAGTTTTAATTCAATTGAACCGTTTATAACATACCTTTGGCTCCGGGCCCACATATACGATTGGCGGAAATTCAATGGAATACATATGCCCGTACCTTTGGTTAAAATTCGTGCCACTTCTGAATGTGATCGTCGTTGAATAAACCTTCGTCCAGATCGACGGCTTATATCAATATCGCACGGGGTCCTCAGCCGAAGATAAATGCGCGATGGTGTGCAATGAGAGCGGTCTTCCATATTTGCTAAGGGACACATGTGAGATCCTCTATGGAATCACTGTGATTTCATGAATACCGCTTACCCATCGAAAGCGGTGTGATAAAAACCAAAAAACCACTTTTATTGTTCACTCTTCGTGGTTCCTCTCCTTCACTCAAGGTTCCATTCGCCTTTATTATTTATGAGTTCCACTCACTCTTCAATGTATTATTATAATTAGACTCCAGTTTTCGTTACTCCCACTCCAGACCAGAATAATGCATTTAGTTACAAATAGGGCTCCGAATTAAATTTGCATCGGACTTCTTCAGAATGAGGGTTAAACATACAGATAATGACAAGGGTAATCTCAATTGCACCTCCCTTCCAGGATCATAACGTCGTTGCTTTCACAATTCCCTCTTTCTTATGTAGAGCGCACACACAGTCACTCATTCACAAAGAGTATGGTTCATTAGTATTCTGAGGGGAACAAGAAATTCGCACAAACCGATCCTACAAGGTTCTTCACCACAGAATTGCCACACAATCACTCAAATTTCTATACCCTTGCTTATTGGACTCGGCTCAATTACATAGGACCATTCATCAAGAACTCACATGTTCACACAGGATTTACCTCATCAAATGCACAATAATACTGAATCAATTCTTCACATGATTCGACCAAGAGGACATTCAAACAGGGTTTATCCCCATTCAAACACACTTAATTCAAAGACAGTTCTTCCATAATAGATATATATAAATATAGGTGATCAATCTCAAAAGAAAATTCTTGCAATTTCATGATAGGCCAGAAATTCAGTTCAGTGACCATTATCCTCCTACTCTATTGCCGAAGAAGTTCTCTACCTCAATTGACTGCCTTTGCTGCCTTTCTTCTCCTTGACTGATGCTGCTCCTTACTTCTCTTTTGTTTCAGGTGTTCCTTCTTTGCCATCTCCTTTGCCAAATCCTCCTTTTCCAACTCCTTTGCCATCAATGACAACATTTCCAAAAGTCTCCCCCTTTGGCATTGATGGCAATAACCTCTTCTTTCTTTTCAAAAGCACTTTTTTTCTTTTCCTCCCCCTTTGACATTAATGGAAAAGGGTTGCTCATTTCCTAGTTTGATTTCTACATTTCCTCTCTCTAGGTTACTCTGTAGCCTTTTCATTGACTCTAGATGTACTCTTTCAATAAGCTTTTGATCTTGAGGACCTATTTTATGCTTTCCTTACTAGCTGATCTTCCCCTGGGATGATATTTTTGTTTCTGTTCTCCCCCTGAAACTGTGCTCTCGATTCATATCAGAGAGTATCATCTACAGATAATACCCCTAGTCTATCTCTCAAATATTCAAATGGTTCTCTATCAAGAGGTTTTGTAAATATATCTGATGTCTATTCTTTTGTTGGCACATATTCCAACTTTACTACTTTTTGAGCTACTTGTTCTTTGAGAAAATGATGCTTGATTGGAATATGTTTAGTTTTTGAATGAAGCACAGGATTTTTAGAAATACTTATAGCACTTGTATTATCACATTTGATTGAAATAGGTTCATCAATGCTTACCTTCATGTCTTGGAGAGTTTTCTTCATTAACATGACTTGTGCACAACATGCTGCTGCTGCTATATATTCTGCTTCTACTGTAGATAGAGAGATAGATGTTTTTTTCTTGCTTAACCATGCCACCAGACTCTCTCCTAAATATAATTCACCTCCACTTGTGCTTTTCCTGTCATCAACACAGCTGGCCCAATCTGCATCTGTATATGTTTTCAAAATGAAGGTTTTTCCTTTTGGATACCATAACCCATAATCTGCAGTCCCTTGTAAATATTTTAATATTATTTTAATTGCTAGTAAGTGATTTTGTTTTGGTGGTGGTTGATATCTTGCCACAAGTCCTACAGCTAGCACAGTGTCTGGTCTAGAAGCTGTTAAATATAACAGACCTCCAACCATGAATCTGTAAATTTTTTGATCTACATCAGCTGTTCTATCTTCTTCACAAAGCTTGCATCCAGTAGTCATGGGAGTTGATACAGGTTTGCAATCCTCCATTTTAAATCTTTTCAGCATCTCTTTTAAGTATTTTTCTTGTGAGATAAATGTGCCTATGCTCTTTTGTTGAATTTGTAGTCCTAAATAGAAGGTAAGCTCTCCAATCATAGACATTTCAAATTTTGATTTCATCTCTTCAGCAAATCCTTTTGTTTATTCGTCTTTGCTGCTTCCAAACATGATATCATCTACATACACCACTACAATCAAAAGTTCATCTTCATTTACTTTTATGTACAAGTTGTTGTCTACTCCCCCTTTCTTGAACCCTTGTTTTTGCAAGTATTTTTCCAGCCTTGAATACCATGCTCGAGGAGCTTGTTTCAGCCCATATAATGCTTTCTTTAATATGAAAACATAGTCTACAGTATCTGTTAAGGAGAACCCTTTTGGTTTCTCCATGTAGAATTCTTCCTCTAAATCTCCATTCAGGAAGGCAGACTTCACATCCATTTGATATACCTTGAAGTCATGATAGCAAGCAAAAGCTAAAAATAGTCTAATAGCTTCCATTCTAGCTACAGGGGAAAATGTTTCATCATAATCAAGTCCTTCAACCTGTGAATATCCCTTGCACACAAGTCTAGCTTTATTCCTGATTACCTGTCCTTGTTCATTCATCTTATTTTTGAATACCCATTTTTAGCTAATGAAATTTTTCTCACTGGGTCTTGGAACTAGGTCCCAGGTGTTGTTCTTCTCAATTTGGTCCAATTCTTCATTCATGGCATTTACCCAATGTTTGTCTTTGCTGGCTTCTTCAAACTTCTTTCGCTCTATTTGTGACAACATTGCAAGGTATACCTCTTCAGTCTGTTCAGTTAGTTGTCTTCTTGTTTTTACACCTACATTCTTGTCCCCAATGATTTGATCTTCTGGATGATTCTTCTGAATGTATATTGAGGAGATTTTTGATCTTAGATCTGTATCTTCTATTGGCTTGTTTATTTCATCATCATCTTGATTCTCTTCTTCATGAACTTCCGGAGGATTGCTGCAATCTGTACTTCTTAATTTGTCTGATAGTTCTTCATCAAATCTTACATCAATACTTTCTACAATTTTGTGAGGTATTTTTTTGTAGCACCTATAACGTTTACTCTTAGATGCATATCCTAAGAATATTCCTTCATCTGATCTTGCATCAAACTTTCCCAAATTTTCATCATTATTTTTTATAAAACACTTACTTCCAAAAACTCTAAAATGCTTGATTGATGCAGGTTTACCATGCCATAATTCATAAGGATTCTTGTCACTGTTTGGTCTTAAATGAGATTTGTTTAGGATATGCACAGCTGTGTGTACTGCTTCTACCCAAAAGGTTTGAGGAATGTTACTTTCTTGCATCATGGCTCTGGAAATCTGTTGTACAGACTTGTTATGTCTCTCTGCCACTCCGTTTTGCTGAGGTGTTCCTGCAATTGTGAACTGTTGCTTTATCCCATGCTCATTGCACAGATCTGCAAAAACATAATCTGTAAATTCACCTCCTCTGTCTAATCTGATGCACTTTAGCTTGCATCCTGTTTGATTTTATGCCAAAGCCTTGAATATTTTGAATTTCTCAAATGCTTCCGATTTGTGTTTGAGAAATGCAACCCATGTCATTCTAGAAAAATCATCTATTATTAGCATGAAATAGGATTCTCCACTTGGTGTTTTAGTTCTCGAAGGCCCACGCAAATCCATGTGAACAAGTTGAATAGGTCGGCTTTCAGATAACTTCTATTTGGTTTTAAAGGATGTATGGGTCTTCTTACCTAGCTGACAGGATTTACATATTGTATTTGAAGGCTTCTTGATGACTGGCATATCTATGACTGCATTCTTTTTGCTTAGACTTATGATATGATCAAAATTTAGGTGTCCCAATCTCCAATGCCATAACCAATACTCCTCAAATTTTCTAAGATGACATGCTTCATTTTCTTCTTTTACTACATAGACATTGCTTTCCATTCGAACACCTTTGATCAGGGTTTTTCTAGTGGTGCTTGATCTTACTTCACAGTCTTGAGCTCTAAAAATAACTTCACAACCTTTATCACACATTTGACTAACACTCAACAGATTTTATTTCAGCCCATCCACAAATAGTACATCCTGGGCTTTTCCTCTACCATTGTCCAGACTGACTGAGCCTCTTCCTTTGATCTTTCTTTCTTTATCATTTCCAAAAGTAACATTTACAGATTTCTTTTCGTCAAAGGTTATAAAATTGCTTCTATCTCCTAACATATGCTTTGAGCAACCGCTGTTCAAATACCATTGGATTTTTAGATCTTGAGCTATTAGAGCCAAGTCACATTTATTCACTTTATTTTTCCACTGCAAGCATCCTCTTGTTTGGTATCTTTTCTGAGATGTTGAACTACACTCTCTTATAGATCATATGGAAGACATATGCCCACTTTTATTGCATACACAGAATTTTGACATATCCTTAGCAGGATTATAAGTAGGAATAAAATCTCCATGATTCATAAACCTTCTTGAGGTTTTGAACAATAGAATTTGTTCATATTTCCTACATTCTATGATTTTATGGCCAAAATCATTACAACAAAAATAGTATCCATAAAAAAAAAATTTCATACCTGACAAAAGGTTGTCTTCTCCATCTTCCTGCTTGAGTAAAAAGTTTTACTGTTTGCATCCTTTGTTGGTTTGTATTTATTCTTCTTGTATAAAAATATGTAGCAATGTGTCCTAATTTGTGACAGGAATAACAAGTAGCATTTTTCATAGAAGGAAAAAATCTCCTTTGATGACTTCCAAATTTGACATACTCAGGAATATGCAAGTTTTTTTCAGTTGACAATTTATTTACTTCATCCTTTGTCATTTGAGCTTCGTTCTGATTTCTATCTACTTTATTGTAGGATTCTTCTTCCTTTGAAATCTCCAGAGCTGCTTGGATATTCCCATCTAGTTTTACAAAAATAATATTTTTGTTTTCTTTTTCTTTGTCTTTGCTTGATTCTCCTTCATATCCTATCCCAGTTTTGATCAGAGGTGACCTTTGTGCATTTAGAATCTGATCCAACTGCCCTGAGCCTTTCATTAGAGGTGTATTCATTAATAGTTCTCTTTGGGCCTTTTCTAAGTTCTTTCTTAGGCTCACTACTTCTTCTTCCAACTTCTCTTGTTCCTAAGTTTTATCCTTGATATTCTTAAGTAAAATATCTTCTACCTTCTTGGCTTCTTCAAGCTCTACTTTCAATTGAATGAGGGCTTCTTTATTTTGTTCCTCTCTCACGTATTTGAGAAGAATGTATTTCTGTTTTTTGCACTTCAGTTTTAGTCTGTCAATTTCCTCCAAGGCACTTCTTAGCTCCGCCTCAAGGTCCACTTCACCTTTTTCCTCATCTTCTAAAAAACATTCTTCCAGCTCTTCTATAGCCATCAAAACAAATTTTGATGTTCCTTCTTCACTTGAGAATTCAGCTGAGTCTTCTGATGCACTACTGTATTGCTGAGCATAGAAAGATTTTCTATTGAATTTCTTCCCTTTCTGACAGTTCTTAGATATGGTCTTCTCTGATTCCTGAGCCTGATTCTTTGTTTTCTTATAAGGAAATTTAGAAGCATAATGTCCAACTCTTCCACAATTGAAACATTTAAATGGAAGTTTACCTTTATACTTACCTGGGCCTTTATCCAACTTCCTGATAAATTTGGCCTCTTCTTCATCAAAACATGAGCCTATCTCATATTTTTCTTCTTTCTTCTTCTCTGCCTTAAAAGCTGCCTCCCTTACACTTGACTTCTTCTGTGGCAGTCTCATCTCATACGCTGTTAGTTTTCCAAAAAGATGATTCATGGTCAAGGTTTCCCAATCTGTTGTTTCTTCTATGGCAAAGACCTTTGGATTAAAACTAGATGGAAAATATCTTAGAATATTTTGAACAATCACACATTCTTGCATCGTTTCACCTAGTGCTTTCATATTATTGACAATTTCTGCAACCCTTAAAAAGAAACTAGAAATATCTTCATCAGCATTCATCTTTAAATTTTCAAACTGGGCTCTATAGACTTGATGTTTAGCAGTTTTCACCTTTTTGTCTCCTTCATGAATATTTTCTAGAGTTTCCCACATTTCTTTGGTAGTCTCACTGTGCATTACTTTGATGAATTCTGCCTCACACAGTCCATTCAAGATTGCATTCATTTCCTTTGCATTAGCCATAAAATCTTGTTTGGCTTCTTTCTCTGAGACATTTTCCTTAGAATCATATCCAAATTCCACAGCAGCCCAAACTTATATTCCTAAGGACATTATGTATGTTCTCATTCTAATTTTCCAGAAGGCATAATTTGCACCAGTGAAAAAAGGAGCTTTTTTCATTGAGGATCCTTCTTGACTAACCATCTCAAGAACCTAGGATCTCCTTTCAATTGTTAAACTACTACAAAAAGGAACCTGCTCTAATACCAATTGTTGAACCTTAGTTAAACTGAGAGGGGGGCGGGGGGTGAATCAGTTTAGCACATTCATGGACTTTTAAAACATTTTCCATAAAACTTATTTACACCTTCATTTCATATTCAACTTAATATGTGAGTAGTCTTAGAATGTGAGCAGCAAGTATTAATATAATGTAACATCAGACTTAATATGATAGAATCAAGTATTAAGAAGATTAGATAAACCAGATCATCACATAAACATCATGCATAGAGACACCAGATATATGTGGAAACCCATAAATGGAGAAAACCACATCTTATTATTGCTGTGATGTAAAGGCAAGATCCAACTCCCTCTCACCACTGGTTTTCTGTAAGCACCAACCTACAGGAGGCTCCAACATCAAATTCTGCAAGCTACAACTTGCAAGGAAGCTTCAAATCCCTATTTTTCATAAAGAAACATTCGCTGATTTACCTTCGATATCAGCTCTGTTATGTACCTTTGATTTCTTTTACTGCACTCCAATCTTCATATCTACTTGATTATTTATTTTTCTTCAATTCTGCATTCTCTTCTCATTTATCAATTTGCTCATAGAAAAAGTACCATTTCAACTTTACAGTGGGATTTTATCTTTCTCTGGAGACTTGCCAATTACATCACAAACGATATAAACAGTTAGAACCTTTCATTCAATTACAGTGTATATTTTGAATAACACTCCTCTCTTCCTCTTTTTCTTCCTCATACATCCAACCTCACTCTCTTTTTCATTTTCACTTTTTATTCAGTTCCCTATTCATTGCAGTTACATAACTTTTGTATGCACAACTTCCTTTTAATCAAACAAAAATAACTCTCAGATTTTTTATTAAAACCTTTTTAACAACCCGAATATATTAGTACTCACCACCTTTAATTCATTTAAATTCCAGCGCCCTTTCGACATATAAACCCGCATATGGATGCATTATATAAGATTTGATATTATATATATATATATATATATATATATATATATATATATATATATATATATATATATATATCAACACATATATATGTTTCAGACCTCGGGAATTTTAAATATATATCTCGAGTTTTAATTCAATTGAACCGCTTATAACATACCTTTGGCTCTGGGCCCACATATACGATTGGCGAAAATTCAATGGAATACATATGCCTGTACCTTTGGTTAAACTCCGTGCCACTTCTGAACGCGATCATCGTTCAATAAACCTTCCTCCAGATCAACGGCTTGTATCAATATTCCACGGGGTCCTTAGCTGAAGATTAATGCACGATGGCACGCAATGAGAGTGGTTTTCCATATTCTCTTAGGGACACGTGTCAAATCCTCTATGGAATCGCTGCGATTTCATGAATACTGCTTTCCCGTCGAAAGTGATGCGATAAAAACCAGAAACCCACTTTTACTGTTCACTCTTTGTGGTTCCTCTCCTTCGCTCAAGGTTCTATCCACCTTTATTATTTATGAGTTCCGCTCACTCTTCAATGTATTACTATAATTAGACTCCAGGTTCCGTCACTCCCACTCCAGACTAGAAAAATGCATTTAGTTACAAATAGGGCTCTGACTTAAATCTGCATCGGACTTCTTCAGAACGAGGGTTAAACATATAAATAATGACAAGGGTAATCTCATTTGCACCTCCCTTCCGGGATCATAACATCGTTGCTTTCACAATTCCCTCTTTCTTATGCAGAGCGCACACACAGTCGCTCATTTACAGAGAGTATGGTTCATTAGTCTTCTAAGGGGAACAGAAAATTCGCACAAAATGATCCTACAAGGTTCTTCACCACAGAATTTCCACACAATCACTCGAATTTCCATATCCTTGCTTATTAGACTCGGCTCAATTACATAGGATCACTCATCAAGAACTCATGTGTTCACACATGATTTAACTCGTCAAATGCACAATAATACTGAATCAATTCTTCACATGATTCGACCAATAAGACATTCAAACAGGGTTTAACCCCATTCAGACACACTTAATTCAAAGACAGTTCTTCCATAACAAAGATATATAAATATAGGTGATCAATCTCAAAAGAAAATTCTTTCAATTTCATGACAGGCCAGAAATTCAATTCAGTGGCCATTATCCTCCTACTATGTTGCTAAAGAATTTCTCTACCTCAATTCACTACCTTGGTTGCCTCTGTTCTCCTTTACTAATGCTACTCCTTACTTCTCTTTTGTTTCAAGTGTTTCTTCTTTGCCATCTCCTTTTCCAACTCCTCCTTTGCCAACTCCTTTGCGATCAATGACAACATTTCCAACATGGTGAAGAGTTTGGAGTAGAAATTTGGCATGGGGGATGTCAAGGTAGTAGACAACGGTGGGAGGAGAGCTACACATTCTAGATCAACAACGATGTCTCTTAGGAGGATTGATCCTTACTGGAGATCTTCACTCTTAGTGGGGTACTCCAAGGATCTTGGTGCTTGCGGTATGCTTGATGATCCAGAGAGAGATGATAGATATATGGTAGAGTATATGGTCATATACTCACATGGAAGAGTCTTCTTGACTAGAGCCTCTAGTCTCAGGGAGAAGATGCTACTTGCAGCATAGGCGGACTTATTTTCCATGCATCTTGATGCACATATTTCCTTGGAAGAAGAGTTCATTTGGGAGGGCATCTAGCAAGATATATATTAGCATGTGGAGAGATGCATAGCCTGAATGATGATGATGAGGATGTCATAGCCACCTTCCTATTCATTGGGAGTAAGGGAGCACTTTCAGTCGAGCCATTTCAACTCAATGACCAGAGTACCCGGTAGAGGAGGTATACATCTGTATTATTATTTGCCTTCCTTTACTTTATATGATTAGCATGTGGTATTGAGGAGGATCATCCTTTCTCATGTTTTATATGAGGATGTACTTGGAGCCATTTGCAACATTGAGATTGGCTATTTCATGGGTGGACTATGGGGGAAGCCACATGATTCTTGGTGGGCACTATTGACACCATATTTTATGTTCATGTTTCCATCTTATGAGATGATTGTGGCAGCCAACAAGTGGCTGGAAAAGCACTTGTTGTTTTCTGTTTTGATGTAGGCAGTGAGTGCATTGCGTAGGTTCCATGAGTGGAACTATGATCCACTTTCCAGGTGTCATATGACAACTTGTTCCTATTTGTTCTTGCTTCCATGTGTTTCTGAGTTATCTTTTTACATGGGGAGCTTTGTTTGGAAAGTGGGATATGATTTGGAAATGCCCATTTGGAGTATGATTCTCCCTATTTTACATGATGTATGTTCCCGGGGAAACAATGGGTATCCCATGATTTCCAAGCTTCACCTCTTTCCTTCATGTGGGAGGAGCTATTTAGAGAGTCTGAATTTTTGGAGGAGGCATTTCATGGTTAAAATTTTTGATGGGCTGGCATGGGTCTCTCTTGAATACCATTATGTTTCATCCATATATCAGTAGCAGCGCCATATGTATCACAAGGAGGGAGAGACTCATTGGGTGGATGTACCCTTTGGGAGAGAAAACCTCCATTATTTTTGTAGCACATGCTCCAAGGGGAGTATGGGAGATGATATGGTCACCATGTTCAGCCATTTTTTTTTCCATGAGGTGAACCATATGATGGTTTGGATGCCATATGATGATGAATTCCAATTCATCACATATGAGATGATTTGGGCTAGCTTGATTTGCAGCGTTGGAGGAGAGATCCTTGGGGATCTAGACTTCATCTTGCCTCTTGAAGGCAACATTATTGCAGCCCAAATTCAGCTTACTCCCCACATTTCTCATGAGTGGATAAGAGGACAGTGTGGGGTAGGCCATGAAGCTTACCATGTTCAGAATTTCAGCCCACCTATTCTACATGAGCACAAGGTGGAGGATTATTTTCAGGAGTTGCCTAGTTGGAAGATGAATCATTTTGCATGGTTGATAGCTTGGGGATGGAGGATCCACGTGAGGGAGATGTTCCTCAAACACATCATAGACTCCATGCCTTGAGAGAAGGCCTTTCAGTTATATCCTTGCAGTTTCTTGGGGACAAGCAACATTTGGGAGGGGAGGAGTGTAATGTTCCAAATTTTTCATGTAGATAATTGGAACATTAATTTTTGCTAATTTCACATAGGAGGAGAATAAATGGGTAAAGAGACCCATGAATAATGAAAGGCACAATAAAATCCCTCATATTATGAGAAGGGATCATTTTTTAGTTTGGTTTCACACCTCTATGGGTGAAAAGGGGATATTTTTCAAAGTGGCTAGGTCAAGTTGACCAAAGTCAAACTGCGTAGGCTATGAGGTGGAAAGCACATTGTGGTACAACACAATAGAGAATGAGGGAATATTCCTTGAGAAGGAAAACCCTAATGAAGTGGGGCTTATGTGGAGGGAGCTCACTATCGTATAAGAGGAGGGCAAGACAGCCATTTTTTCTCATGAAATGGATTATTGATTTTGTTGTCTTGAGAGACAACGAGCATACTCCTATTTTTCAGCAAAGTTGCTGGGGGAATTCCTACTTAGGATTCCTTACTCCTCATGAGAGGCCTCTTGAGGAATTTATCTTCAGCTTTCTCCACATCTTGGCTCAAGGCCAAAGCATTATCTTCCATCACAGTGTTATTATTGCAGTAAGAAGACAATGTGTTGCTAGGGTTGTAGTGGACGCTCCCACCACAATACTCTGGGACTTGATTTTCAGAGAAAGGAGTCTTATTTTAGTGGAGATATCATTGAGGAGTGTTATAGAGCTCATTTGTAGATTTTGGCAGCAGGCCAAGCTTTCTCCCATCTTCATCAGCGTAGTCCCTTCCATAGACTGCGTTATTTCAGAGTTAGTCTACAGTGGGGGTTTGCACCATCATATTGGAGGGAGAGATTTCTAGTGTCAAGATCAGCCTTGCACTTTGGAAATCCTTTGGAGGAGATTGATTCAGATTGTAGAGTAGATTCTACCATCTCCTTCCATTTTGATTATGATTTGCTGCTGCTACCCAGCAACTCCAGCATTTTGGTATTTTTCCATTCTATGCATCTAGTGTAGCCAATCCTCTTAAGGATTTTTGTATTATCATTGTATTATTGTTTTTAGGGGTTGAGAGCACAGTCCCCATAATTTCTTGAGCTATATTTCAATATCATCATATTTCACATTTGTATGTAGCAGTGTCTCCATAAGACTACACAGTCATAGCTAGGGTAGTTGTTGCAGCATTATATTTCATGCTTTCATGTACTTGTTCTTTGAGGTTGATCATTCCCTCTCTTCAGTGCTCTTTCCCTCAAGATATTGTACACTTATTTTGTTTCTATGAGCTAATACAATGGATATGAGTTCTTCTATCATTTTCTGAGATTGAAGCAAGTTGCTCTTCATTTATTTGTTTTCATATTGTTGTAGCTCACTTTTGTGTGGGATTCTACGAGAAGCTCTATAGACAGAGTCTGAAAAGGGATAGATAGCCTTCAGATCTCACACTTCCTTGAGAAGGTGACAAATCCGGTAAATTCCCCTTCAGTCAATCTCTGGAATAGATTGTTGATTGTTGACATTTATGAGAAAGGAACATTACAATATTTCTCGGACATAGAGTTTTCTCACAGGCGCTGATGGTTGACCCTACGAAAGTCACAGTTATCATAAATTTTGGAGTACCTACAACTGAGAAATAACTGCGTTCGACCCTCGGACATATAGGCTACTACAAGAAATTTATTCAAGGATACGTGCTGATTACAATGCCTATGGAAAAACTTCTTAAGAAGGATGTTTCATTTTTTTCGGATGACGAATGTAAGAAAAGCTTCGAGCTACTCAAGGAGAAGATGGTATTTGTGCCTATTCTCACCTTTCTTGATTGGGTGAAGGTATTCCATGTTCATGTAGATGCATCAGGAATCACTCTGGGAGTGGTCCTTACGCAGCCTGGAGATGGAGACATTGATCACCCGATTGCATTTTCTAGTAGGAAACTCTCTAGTGCAGAGCATAATTATTCCACTATGAAGCGGGAGGGATTGGCCATGGTCTATGCATTACAAAATTACCAAAACTATCTACTAGGAGGACACTTCAAAATGTTTATAGATCATTCAGATTTGAATTACCTCGTGAATATGCTTGTGTTGGATGGGAAAATCTTCCAATGGCTACTATTGTTTCAGGAATATGACTTTCAAATCATTGTCAAGTTGGGGAAGTTGAATGCTAGGCTAGATCACTTGTCTTGAATTGAGAGTGGCGAGGAGAAGACCAACCTCGAAGAAGGATTTCCTGATGCACAACTATTTGTTGTTAAGGTAGTTGATGCGCACTTCGATGTCATCATTCAGTTCCTGACTACAGGCATGTTACCTGCAGAGTATTCGATACAACAGAAGAAAGAGCTAGTAACCCGTGTTGTAGATTTTACCATCATTGCAGGTCATCTATATAAGATGGGAACTGATGAAGTGCTGTGAAGGTACGTTTTGGAGCATGAACAACACGCTATCTTGGAAAAAGCACATGATGGTGTAGCAGGAGGTCACTATGTAGGGAAAGAAATGGCGCAAAAGACCTTGAGAGATGGACTATGGTGGCCTACCATGCATAATGAATCTGACGACTATTGTAAAGCCTGTGATACATGCCAATGAACAAGAAGGCCATCACGCAGAGATGAAATGCCCCTTTAATCGTAAATGGCCCTGCAAGCATTTGACAAATGGGCCATCGATTTTGTGGGACCTATCAACCCACTCGGAAAGAATATAGGTGCGCATTACATTATAAATACCATTGATTATGTAACTAGGTGGGCCAAAGCACAAGCGGTGAAGGACGGCACTGCAGATACTGCTGCATACTTAATCTTTGAGCATATTCTAAATATATTTGGACGTCCGAAGATCTTGATGAATGATAGAGGTACGCATTTTGTTAATGAAACAATATAGGCCTTGAAGGAAGAATTTCGGATCCATCATGCGAAAAGCACTCTGTATCATCCCCAAGAAAATAGAGCGGTCGAAGCTTTTAATAGGGTCTTAGAGCACGCACTGACTAAGGTTTGTAATTCTGATTGTAGTGACCAGAACGTGTGCATCCCATCTATTCTTTGGGCCTACTGAACCACCTGTAAGAAGTTGACAGGGAAAATACCATTTAGGATGGTCTATGGTACGAAGGCCATTATGCCCATGGAATACATTGTTCCTTGCCTGCGCATCATAGCCTTTATGAATATGGCGGAGCCTGATATCATGGAGGTGTGTTTAGCATAGCTTGTGGCTTTGGAGGAATATTGTTCCATTGCTAATTTCCGTCAATAGGTTCAGAAGGCTCGGGATAAGGCATGGCATGATAGACATATTTGAAAAAAGACCTTTGTGAAGGGAGAATAAGTCCTACTGTATGATAGCTAGTTTGTGAAACCCTTGAGGAAGTTCTGACAGCACTGGCTATGACCCTATACTGTTAAAGAAATCATGGATGGTGGATTTGTTTGGTTAGCCACCCTACGCGGGGATATGTTACATCACACTGTCAATGGTAGCCTGCTCAAACCATATCGAATCAAATGAATATATGGATGGAGTAGCTGTATGAAGTGGGAAATGTCCACCAAGGAAGGTAAGCATGGATGGTACCATGGTACACACAAGAAGCGGCCGCAGATTTGGAAGCTCAGAGGGGTGCATCGGAGGTGCAAGCATATGTTCATAGCGCAGCAAGTGCACTAGACATGCAACAGTGCGTTTGGTGCATAGGAGGTCCACTAGGAGCGCGGGAGTGTGCTGGGTGCACCGGAGGTCAACTAGGAGTCCAGGGGTGTGCTGAGCACACAAGAGGTGCAAAAACTAGCCATTCGAATAGTAAAATCGGGTAAAAGGAAAAAGTTACCATTGAAAGGAGTGGGTGGCTATAATTTAAAGAGGTAATTTCCGAAGATTTTTTCCCATTTACTTGATGGTAAGTTCCAAGTGAAGTTCACCCAATTGTTGATCGATCCCCACAACTATAAAAGAAGAGGGATAGATCAGACAAGGGTTCTATATTGCTTGAATAGTTTGTTCTTCGCGTGTTTTTCCTTGAAAAGTTTGTGCTATAAGATTTTCTGTGCCTGTTGTGTCCCTTTCATGTATGAGCATCCTACACCATTTGACAGTAGCAACCCGAAGCTCATTTTCCATGCCATAATGATGGCTACTAATCCCACTGAAGCCTTAGAACCAGTGACCTTGACGAAACAAGAATCCGAGGAAGTAGTGGAGGTCGAACCAGAAGACGAGGAAGTTATGTCTACACCGAGTCAAGCAAAGAAGAAGGGGAAATAAAAAGCGCAGGGGTCAGGGAAACCCATGAAATTGTTTGGGGTGAAGCCCTGTACTTCCCCATGAAATGTTAAATCCCAGCGAATGATGCCCCAGGCACGTTCACCCAACCCACTAAAGCAACCTTTGTCTTCTCAGGAAGAGGCCCAGGTAGCCGAACTAATCAATTTTCTACCAGCCTTTGTTCAGCCCCACAGGCCCTCCACATGCACACCAAAGAATCTTGATGGCCTGTGCACCTAATTGTAGATGCCACTGACCCTGAGTAAGGTCCATGCCATTGGTGAACCCTTTGGAAGGCTAGATGAGGTGAAATCTAATGACCATGACTTGGACAATGTCAAGGCCTTCCCTGAGTTGGCACGTGAATTATATGTTGACCGCATACAGGAAGACGATGGGATAATGATTGTCCCCATGCACTGGATACGCGGATTGGCAGGGTCTGGGCTTTTAAACTTGCTAGGAATGCTACACTTTAGCCACTACAATATCACAGACCATCTAATACGTCTGTTGCTCACCCTTGTCCATGATGGCTTCTTATGGATCCAGGATCGAATCCCCATCGATGTTGCACTCATTCATCAAATTAATAGTCTCCCCATGGAAGGGTTGGACCCTCTATTGTGTGTTGGTAACAATTACGGGGGGGATATCACTAATCACGTGCGTAAAACCTACCATGTGAATAGGAATACTCAAATCTTCATGATAAAATCCATCAGTGACCTAGGTATGCAGTTGGGTACCCTGTTATTGGCATGTAAGATGATGTGAAAATGCTAGGCGGCCTCCATCCCCTCATATGTAATTTAGTTTGTAGGCCAGTGTGAGAATGGGGTTTGCTTCAATTGGTCCCAATACTTTTGCAATGAGTTTTTTGCCAATGTCTGTGAATCCCGGGAGAAAGGATGACCATTTTTTTATTCCTAGCTACTACTTCTCATTATGTTGGTTGCCTGGGAAGCACCGAAGGAATTGGTCCTCCTCGAGCTCACCCCATACATGTGCGAGGGGGCCCAATATACGTACTTGTGGGAATATAAGGATGCGTAGTGCATCGAGGAAAATGAAGTCTTCTGGGTGTTGTTTAAGAGTGGGCTCGCAGTAGCTTTCAACTTGCAAATGCGTCTGTTGCCAGCCATCTATGATAAGTATAAAAGCATCACTACATTCCAGGTGACTATGCATAACATCCAAATTTGCAGCCACAAGGATCCTGTGTGGGTTTCTCTCCCCTATATGGATGGCGATGAGGAGATTGACCATTTAATTGCGTAATGCCTTCCTCACTGGAAGCTTGGTTTCAAAACAAGTGCGAAGGGTACTAAAGGGACGAACACCATGAAGGCTATCCTTCCTATCATCTCCAAAGACACCAGAAGACCGAGAAAAATCACAGGGAAGGGCACTAAAGCCATAAGTCAGAAGGGTTTGCAGGCCGATAAGAGTATGGGGAAGGGTACAGAAGTAGCAATGCAAAAGGATGCACAGTAGGATCTCGATACCAAAGGTCAGGAGGTGGGAGGTGCTTACTCTCCTTATGGAACAAAGCGAACAAGTGACCCTGATAAAGGGCCACAAAATAAGAAGCACTATCAATGACTAGAATGTGACGAAGTAGTTACACTAATCGAAGGGGACCTCAAGAAAATCGCAGATGCGGTCACTTTGGCTGTAGAAGAAAAATGGCTAGCTTTGGAAGAGCAACAGAAAGTCGTGGTCGACACACTTGAAGCCGAGCTCCAAGCTCTACAGCTGAAGACAAACACGTTGCAAACAAGTATGATTCGGGTATAAACGGCCTCAGCAGCTAGCAGTGATGCACTTGTTACAATGGAAAGATTCTTGTGTTAGATGATTGACGCAGCCCTTGCGATAAGTCTACCTGACTTGGGTATGCAAGTCCGGGCCTGTGCAGAGGTACAACTGGATCTAGCCAGGTTGCCACATGAATCATTGTAGGTTGTCCACACCTCCTTTTTCGAAGAAATTCAACACCGGTGTTAACACTGGAAAATCATACAATAGGAGATGACATCAATTAATGTCGAGCATAAGGATTTTCAAGGAAGGAACACATTATGGAATCAAGAAGTATTTAACATCTCTAAGGTTTTAAGAAAATCAGATTTGAACTATTCATAAATGTTGAATTGCATGCTTTAACCTTCGAGAAGAGTGCCTTCTGTGCGCCTTTTGGCCTGATAAGCGCACATTCCTGGAAATGGAAAAAATTCATTTACTGGGACCATACCAAGAAAATGACAGTTACTCCTTGTGTGAAAAGCCGCCTAGGAACAGCCACCAATGCCTCCTTAGACAATGTGTGAGCACACAAAATAATATTTGAGCACACAATGGAATCACACCTCTCCCTTGGGTCACTACCAATCATGTACCAAGGGAGGGGAGGAGAATTTGAAACTCACCTATATAAACCCACCAAGAGATGAAGAAATGGTGATGACATTGTTATGCTGGCCAAAGTTGCCCAAGAAACACCAACATTTTGTGTGTCCTGGAGCTGGAGCTAAAGAGGACTCAATAGTTGGCCACCCGACATCTTAGTCCACCACAGCAGAGACAGAGAGGGAGACTACATCAGAGGCAGAGCTTGGAAGGAAACATCCTTGCATCGGGACCTAGAGACATTTCCTAGGGGCCCTTTCAAAAGTGGGTAAAATTTCTTCTCCATTTCAAACATTTAATAAGAAGAGGCCATCAAGCCATCGTTTGCTTTATTATCATTTTGACTCTCTATATAAATTTTGTATATTTGTGTTTTAGTTTTTAGTTTAACTAGAGCATACTTTAGCATACTATTTCCATTAAGTTTTATTCTTTTGAGCTCCCCCACTTTCTACCTGTCACCAATAGTTTAAAGAGTAGACCACACTCTTTAAGCTGGTGTGATTTCATACACCCGTGTGAAAAATCGACCACAACAGGATTGGTAACTCCACTAACATGTTCCAAGTTTATGTGGTTGTGCCATCTTTTGCAGGAGACCCTTTGTCTATGCTGGAGTGCAGTTGATTGTCCTCTAACCCATATTGCAGTCCCTAGACTCACTAAGGTGACATAATGAAGAAGGCAACTCCTAATATTTTTACTTGTAGGATTTTTGTGCACAGTTTTTCCCCATAGAGGCACATTGTGTGTGTTCAAGACTGACCTGCATGCAAGAAGGTGCACCTGTCAAGGCTTTTTTCGTACAAATTGCAGAATGAGATTTTTTTCTCCCCATATTTTTCACTTTTCTTCTTGTAAGTGTGTTGGGCAACCCCTAATGTATATGCCAACACTTGTGTTGATACCCCACAGCTTCTGGGAACTCACTTTTTGCTACTTTCTGTAGGCATTTAGTTAGTTTTCATTTAAGTTGGTTTTTTCAAAAAGTGTTCACATAGTTTAAGTAGGGGGTGAATTAACCATTTCTTTCCAAAAAAATTATGTTTTTTCAAATTCTGGTATGCACAATTAGTTTAACTAGTCCAAGTAAGTGGCTCAAGACCACACATGCATAAGATAGGGTACAAATGTTTAGTTCAAATTCAATTTTTGCATCTAGGAAATTGCGGGACTAGGATTGAATCGCCAATTAGAGCAAGTAATATCTGTTGTATTTGCACCATTTGGTGACCCTAGACAAGCATATGAATGCTCTACATTTGTGATTTTCCATCTCCCTTTAGTTACTCACATAGACTAACTAGGAATATTTGGAAGTGACGCATTATCCGCAAATGTTTTCCATTTGAGAAAGGAACAACGTCACATAGTTTAACTAGGGGACTTTTGTAAAGGATCACCGATATCCATATGTTCAAATTATGATATTTCTCACCATTCGCTCACACACGCTCACCCACTAAGCAAAGGAAGCCACCAAAAAATAACTTAAACCAAATCACTAAATTCTCCCCACAGGGGCCACAAAAGAATTTATAGATTAAGTTATGATCAAAGGGGTAGGCATCCAATAAGCCTCCTTGATCACACTTCACATTGAAACATAGAAGTTGTGTATTTAGGGAGCTTTAAAATCCACCTATCAGCCAATGGAAAAGAAAAACTGAGCGTGGAAGAGACCCGATTTAGAAGGGGTTAGGCTTAGGCGTAGTGCGTGCGGTATCAGTTGGGGCTACCTGACCCGGTTGATACTCAGTATTGTTAGCTGACTACCAAGAAGCCCAAGAATCGAATGCTAACATGGGATGGTGGTTTTTAGTGGCCAAAAACTAGGGAATCCTTTACCCTATAGGTGATGGTGCAGGCAAGCGCCAGACCCTCTACCCTTACCATGCTGGATTCTCTTTGGCTGACTGGGGGCGTCGCCAGCTCTTACGGGATGTTGTGCCGACACTCGCAATAAATCCTCTCAAGGCCCATTTAATTTTGAGTATGTGAGGACGCAATAGGTCTTCTAGGATTTTTAGTATCATGTGCAAACAAAGAAAACCATTTTTTCTTGATTGATCATATAGATTAAGTTAAAGGGAAAATTCATTTCATTTTTTCTTTGATTTATATATGTGGCCATCGATTTTTCGTGATCATAGACTTGATCCCCTCCAAATTTCTCCAAAACCTAACCTGGTTGACACCCAAATGGTTCCAATGGAACCTCATTGGTCTAAGCATATTTTGGACATTCTCCCATTAACGGGAGGGGTTCCAGGTCTTTAGCCGTTTAGGTGTCAAAGATGGAACATTGCCAAAATTTTTGGTTCATCCTTTCTTGGAGCAACCTTATTTGGGAACCCTAGTCGGTCTCCCAACACCACACTGCACACCACTCCCCCTTCATCCCTAGGGGCTAGAGGAGCGCATCGCATATAGGAAGCCAGCTAAATTCACAAGAGGGTAGGTCATAGACTAACCCTCGTTCTAACTAGAACTTTGTGTCTTCACATGTTGCCATGGTGCCAAACTCCTAGTCAACCTTTTTAGCGGTGTTGAATCTACTCGATTTAACCAAGCTCACCAATGACCCCATTGCACACGACCCCAATTGGCCTCCCATGCCCACAAATCTCCCTTCATACATACCAAATTTTAAAGGAAAGAAAGCAAAAGACCCAGGTAATCATATAATGTCCTTTCACCTATGGTGCTCATCGAATAGGATCATTGGTGATACTATTCGGTTGAGACTATTTCAACGCACCCTTATGGGAGTGGCCATGAAATGGTATGTGGAGCAACCTCCTGCTTCACATAGAACCTTCAACACCCTCACTACTAATTTCCTCACATAATTTTAGTCGCCCATTCACAACGATTCGAGAATGGATTCACTGACCCATTTCAGACAATCCCCCTCCATCCATATCTCAGAGCATCTCCATGAATGTAGGCGGCATCACAGTTTATGCAAAGCTAAACTCGATGACCCGGTCCTTTTATATTTATTTTTGAAAACTCTAACACCGAATATTTCAAAGGATGTGGCGCAACGCAACCCCAAATATGAAGAGGACGCAATCACTAAAGCCCTGTAGCTTGAACTGATCTATACGTAATCAGGATACATCTACAACATCCTGCCTAACGCCTTGCGCCTACAATCTTATCAAGAATTTCCAGGCACATCTAACTCTGAAAATGGACTTATTGGGTCAATGACCCAAGGGTACCTAGGTAGCATCAGTCAGGATCCCGGTTACACACATGGTTCTACCCAAAAAATGTCTCAACTCGGATTTCAAAGTCATCATACGCCACAGAAAAATTTGACTAGTAGGGCGTAAAAATATCACCAAGGAGGACCTTATCCTCTAGCTGATGGGACCCAGTACATAGGAAAAAAGCCTGATGGAAGAGATCCCCCCAACGGCTAGGTGCAAACATGGGACAACATTATGCTCAGTCCCATGCACACAACACACCTATGCAAAATAGTGAACAGGTGAACTTTGTGTAGTCATCCCAAAATCAACCACACCAGTATTATCTGAAGAACTACCCTCCTAATGTGGTTAAGAAAAGGACAAAACACAAGCCTAAAGGGAACCCTACACAAGGAGGCAGCAACCAACAATGCCCACCACGATCCCAGTCTAGAGGTAACTCCAACCAGAATTAGAACCAGGAGCCAAGAAATGCCCAAGGCAAGGAAAAAGGCCTCCTCTATGAACAAACCATTCTTGTTCAATATGTGGTGAATACAGGCACTATACTCACCACTGTCCCGAACTCCCTGAGCTTAAAATGATATAGAGTAACCGAGGACAAGGAGGATATTCCTAGAAAACTATGGTGATGGAAGAACCTTTCCCCCATCAAGGGACGGTCAACACTCAGCAGAAAAACCCAGACGATTCCGGAAAAAACAACCATGAAATCTACATGGTTGGGGAAGAAATGTTTTTCCAGACTCGGAATCACAGCTATGACACCCCACCAAACACCAATACACCAGGGGCTAGTACAAGCACGCCGACTACACCTTTAACCATTCCAAAGCTTCCTACGGAACTATTTCCAAAACTGGTAAAAGGGCCTAATAGGCGAGTAGGTAACTACTCCAAAGCAGCCCACAATTATAGCATTGTAGATGATTTATTTGAGTTACCTGTTGCTATGTCCGCATTGGAAGTACTGCAGTCATGCCCAAAGCAACGGAAAGCCCTACTTTCTGCATTAGGCGCTATCGACCCTGCCGATGCGCGCATGATGGATTTTGACTTAGACAAAGCTACCCCTAGGCTTCCCTCCATGGTCTCTTTCCAAATACCAGTATCGGTACAGAATATCACCATTCACCAATTTGTCATTGACGAGGGTGCATCCACATGCATGATGTCAAAAAATGTGTGGCAGAAGTTAGGATCCCCCGAACTCAAACCTTCCGTCATCACACTCAGAGCATACGACGGTCGTCCCTCGACCCCCTTCGGTCTCTTCCAAAATGTAACAATCTTCTTAGCTGGTAAGATGGTACACATAGACGTCGAAGTCTTGGATGCTTACTTGGATTACAATATACTCCTTGGATGGAGTTACATGTATGCCATGTCTGCCATAGCAACCTCTGTCTTTCGCATCATGATGTTCCCCCACGAGGATCAAATCATTACGGTAGAGTAGATTACGCACAGTGAAAAGCGTCCCCCAACCAACACAGATGTAATTCTACCATACGTAGATACAACCGCAGATGGTATTTCACGGTATCAATAATATGGTCCTGGCCAATTCAAACCGTCATCCATCATAGGGTCATTCCTAGGGGATCCTCCCATAATCCCTGAGGTGTTTCCTGATGCCACAAGGACCCCTGTGTGCATGATGTCCACATCAAGCACCAAGGTAAGTCAGGACATGGAATCAAGTAGTAAGGACACTGAGGCACCGCCCATGGTAGCCTCTCTAGCCTACACCGTCTCCCAAACTCCTTTCCTCTACCCACCTCCTAGCTTCGTCTCCCAGCATATTTTAGTGACACTTATGTTACCCAACATATCGTTGGAATTCCTAGTTTGGTACCTCATTCCCCCTTTCGAAACAGGAGCCAAAAAATTTACTGCCTTAGGGTTAAAGCCCCTCAAACCTGACGAGCCCTAACCTACCCAAGGAACAGTCGTAACCACCCCCATAAGGAAAGTTTCCATTGCGAAACCAGTTACCACGGCCAAGAAAATTGCTAAGAGAGGAAAGAAAGTGGTGACCCTGACAATGAAAATAGAGTCATCAGCCTGTGCTATATGTGATGTCATAGGTCATCCTACCCACATATGTCTAGAGTTGGATGAGTTAAAACCACTCCTTGGGTCCAAAGCAGGCACCTTGATGCCATGTTCCCATAAAATGGAACTTGCCACCAAAATTATAGGCAAACCACTACGTACAAATCATGCATGCGCTCTCTATGACACCTATGGGAATTATACCCACCATTGTCCAGAAATACCATGATATAGGGATGCCTTACATGTGGTAGAGTGATCCTATCAAGAGGATCCCTCCATCGAGTCAGTCAATGACGAGACGCGTACCATCCTATATTTACAAAAGGAGCATAGATTCGTAGAAATACACTGAGTAATGCCCATTAAACGTTGTATGCTATGCGATGAACGTGGCCACTACCTTGAAGAGTGTGCCTCATTGGAACTCATTCACAGATGGTATCCAATCGAAAGGGTTTACTACGTGGGGCTACGAGCAGCGCAATTCACATACCCTCTATGCGCCGACAATCACCTTTTGGAGGATTGTCACTACATACCTCGCTTCCAGCTAGCCCTTGGTAGCCTTCGCTCAGACATAGTTTGCCTTTCCCAAGAAGAACATATGGATGCCGAGTCCAGAGGTAGCCCCATGACCCAAGAAGAGGAGATGAGCTGGTCTATCATGTTCTTTTTAGCTGACGAACGGTCTAGCAGGGAACCCCTAGTTACCCCTAACGACACTTCACGAAACACACCCGCATGCACGTTATGAAAAAAGGCAGACCATATAGTTTCCCACTTCCCTGACTTAGTAGCATTACGACGTTGGTTCCCTACCTGGCCTTAGAACAAGCACGATGGGACCCCCATATCACAGATATTTGGCTTGATATGTCAGGGTAATCATTATCACCGACATTGTACTTATGTCTCACGGATCCGTCCCACTATCGACATGATTAATGCCATATAAAAGAGAACAGACGATCTCCAGGAATGGCATAAAAGATACATCTCCGACACAACATCCCCACCACTGCAATGGTGTGTCAAGCCTGATAAGACCACACACAAACCACGTGTACCTTAGGGAAAGCCTAGGATAACATGCGGCCTATGTGATCTAAATGATCACCAAGTCAACTAATGCAGAGAACTCAAGCCCCTTGCAAACAGTGTTGTGGAGCGATAAAAAGGGTCTTTTTAACTCCTAATTACCTTCACATTAATTGTCAACCCAGGGACGACTTTTTGTTTCAAGAGTGTACTCAGTCTGAGGCGGCTATTTACTCAAGAGTAATGTTTTGCAGTATAGTGCTCAAAATCCAAAAGTAAATGAAAGCTAGAAACAAAATCTAATTGGAACAACAAGAAACTGAAATGTTCTAAACTAAATCATTCATTCAGAAAAATAAGCAATGTATCAGTCAAGGGTTTGACAACAATAGTCCATCCCTTTGGAAACTGATGGAAAGGAAATTAGAGCATAGACCACGGGTCTGGGAGCTAGACAGTGAATGCCGAGGCTCACTACAGCCTTAGATCGTCTCTCACACCAAAACAACAAATGCGAGTAAATGGAACAGCAGATAGCAAAATAGAACAACAAAGTAATTGGGCAGCAAACTGTAATTAAAAGAATCTGGACAACAAACTCTAATTAATGGAAATGAACAATAGCAAAGCCAAATTAATAGCAATCTTTACTCTAAGAATAAATCGAACAGCACAAGGAAATAGAACAGCATTGATTAATGAGAGGATATGAAACAACGTTGGAAAGCCAAATATAAATACACAATGATTTAACACACGGCACACCTTAATAGTAATCTGATCCAATTATCAATCTCGGTTAGAAAGAGTACGACTGCGTTTCAAAGTAGAACAACATTGTTTATAGATCCAACAATCGCAAAGAACATAACTCCCAAGATAAATTCCGTAATGTTAATGAACAAGTGCACAGCACAGCGGCTCTGTAATTAAATAGCAACAGTATTCTGTAAAGACTAGCAGTATTATATCAACACTTAAAAGAACAGTGATACAATGCAGAGTCAATACAATAGTTCTGTCTGTAAAAACCTTAATGATTTAATCTTAACAGAGCATGTAATATCAACTTATAAAGCATATCAGATTACCAAATAACAATGATAAACAAACCACGCAGAAATCAAATCGTAGTGATACAGAAGCAAGTGTCCTCTGGGGCCGGGCCCTTAGCCTCCAAGGGGACACCGCCTTAAGTTAATCCAGACGCAGAGATGAGAGAACCACCAAGCTTATATTAATGCATCGGACAGAAGTACAATGAACTAGTTCTCACGAGACTCAATAATCAGAACTGATGTTTTAACAGAAAATTACATAAAAACGTATCTCCAAATCATCCCTCTACACAATATGTGCTTCTCCTTTTATAATCAGAAGGAGGATAAATTGAATAGTAAATACAATCTTCCCATAACAATATTGGATTTCTTCCAACCAATTGATCAACAAGAAAATAGATTTACATCCATCTTTCAATAACAGCAAGTCGAATTTGGCTTTTTAGCTGAGATTTGGAGGACGGCCGCAACAACAGAACTGAGAAAATCGTGCTTAAAGAACTCTGTGAATCTCTCAACACAGGTCGAATTTGGGCAAACCATTCTTTACTAAAGTTAATTGGGTCCGTTTTGAACAAAACCCATGTTCCAGATTTTCCAGATTCGTCTTCATTTGTTCAGAATCTCAACCGCAAAACTGTCACTCCTTATTCCAACGCATTTCTGAGTTGGCACTTTTAATGATCAAATCTTCAATCCGGAAATTATCTTAGAGGCTAAAAATGGTGAATAAGGTTATAACCAACTTATTAAAACTATCATTGATAAAATAATTCATAATCATCAATTTATTAGAAATAAAGGAAGATAAATAATATTCATCCATAAGAGCATAAATCATTTATAAAATGCGATTTAAATGATAAATTATAACAAACATAATAGAGAAGAGCAAAAATGGCGAAATATGTTACAAAGTGGTTGTATTCACTTTTACCTAAACACACCTCTCAAGTATACTACCCAATATGTTGCATGTCTTCATGCAACGAAAACCTGAATATATTGCATGTCTTCATGCAACCCCAAGACAAAACCCATGTGTTAACCAAGCAATAAAAATTTGAGAACAAATGAATGCTTCCTTAATTAATGAATATTCAATTTTAGCAATCTTAATGAAGGCATAACAATTTTTACATTGACATCCAACTATATGTATGAAGTTGCAGCAAAATATGATATAGATAACAGCAAACTTCATTAACCATTTTCTCAAAAACTACAAACCAGCTTTTGTTGAAATTTGGCAAGTAGATTTATAATATATGAATGCCTTTATGATCCAAAAATCAGACTATTTTGATGCATGGATCATGAGATATAAACAAAATGACTGTAGCTGAGAGTGCATGATTTCTGAAATTTTATGAACCAATTTATCTTGAAATTGTCTGGGTTTGTATTAATGATACGTCTGTGTTTTCCAGAAATCACAAGAATTGAGTTCATGGTTTTTTTTTTAAAATATTATGGAAATCAATTTCTGCATTGTGTAAAAATGAAATTGTATGCCTTAAATGAGAAAGAAAATTGAAAACATCCATCATGCGTAGCAATTCCTCCCCCTCTTTGAAAAATTAGCATGCCCTCATGCGATGCTAGAAAAAAATTGAGGTGGTTGCTACCAGCTGTTGAATTCTATGCTTGGTGTAAAACAGCATGGAATAATGGAGGTGTTGAGAATGAATAAGAATAACAATGGATGATAAAGAATATAGATGACATGGTCATAAGAAAGAAATGAATGAAAGGAACACTCCCCCATACTCGAAAATGATATGCTACTGAAAAAGGGAAAGTGGTAAAGATGTGGAATGAAGGATGATAAATAATGCTCAAAATGGATTTGCATGAAATTCTCCTAAATTCGTAATAAATCAGAAAATTATGCTATTTTACCTCAAGTTTTACCTCCAAAAAAAATAAAAAATGTGGAATGACATATATGCACTGGCAGTTGTTGAAGCTGATGTAGGCAGAGTTGGTGCTGAAAGTGATGCAAAAGGTGGAATCCAGGTAAGCACATCATGTCTGAAGAATTGTTCACGTATGCGAGTTGCTCGAGCCTCTTCTGTTAGTTGCAATACTGTAGTCATGCTGTGAATAGAATTCTTCCCATACTTGTTGTTTTTCTGCAAACAAAGCACTATTTGGCATACAATGTTCTTGAATCCATAGTGTTAGGTTTGAATAGCAACATATAAGATGTATGCAAAACTTTCAATCAGAAAAAACTTTTGTCAAATCAACAAGTTATGGCAGAGTGCAGTAATCATATCGCATGCAATCCCATAATGCATACATTCCCCCCTCCAATTGGAAAAGGAATTCCATGACCATAAAGCATATGAGAGGTGTTGTATTGATGGCAAGGCAAGGGAATGAACAATATATCAGTGAATGAAGCAGAGTACACATATCAATGATAGGACAACGAGGGTTATGATTATAATGAGAGCAGAGTGTGTAAAGATAGTTATGAATAAGAGATAGGACGCTTTGGATTGATGATAAGTTACGAAAAAGAGAAAAAGAACAACAATATGCCAAAAAGATGCTTTACTGATGGTATTCTAGCTGAAAAATGATGTGATTGATTATAAAACAATTTCTCATGCATAAAGGTTCGAAATAGGGAAAAGTAAGGAAATAACTTCTCTGATAAAAAGAAAAAAATAAGAAAATGGTATTATAATAATAATTGACGATAAGATATAGCTTCAATACCATAAGCAGAGCCGCTGCTGCCAGCAGGCGTCCATAGCCTCGGCAGGGTTGCTTTTTAACCCATATGAGCCAGGATCCTCAATTTATAACTAGAGAGTTACAGTGCTGTTCTACAGAAGAGATCAGTGTGCTGGCGTGGTAACCAGATAAGCACACTGCCATTCACTGGGATGTAGCAAAAGTGATCAGGCCGGCTCGTGATGAGACCTCCTGTTCCAAGGATAATTTGACTATCCAATGGATCATAACCCTGGTGTGGTGGCCATAATAGGAATGTCACTTTGTTACAGCCTTATGAACATGGTAGGCTGGCTCGTACTGAGACCCCTTATCCTCCATCTGCGAACAAAATTTTGTTATTATTACACATTTTTATGATAAAAAGAGGGAGACTCAGTACTCCTTAAAAGCAGGGATGGTGGAAGAAGTTGAACATGTCAATAAAAAAATATACCCATAATCTCATTTATTACAGATAGAGAAGATTATAATCCAGAAGGGTGGAACCAGCATGGTATTAAGATGATCAATCAACATCATGTTCAATAGAAAATAATGCAGTAAAGTAGTATATAAATAATTGTGTCTCTTTTGAAAATATTCTATCATCAAGGAGCTGTCCTGTTAAAGATCATAACGTGAATGATATTAACTCGCTTCAATAGAATCCATAATTCTTGTCCTCATAAAAATAGTGTACTTCATGCGATGAAGGGGAATCAGTAAAATGTGGTTGAGATGAACTAAGAACAATTCCACAAGAGGAAGGAAGGGTTGCTTTCGAAAATACTCCCAAAGTGTTGCTTTTTTGAATGAACAGCAAAAACACGCAAAAAAAGTGTTGTTCCTTGTAGGGAACAACAAAGGAAATGCACACAAAAAGCAAAAATACACACAAAAAAAGTGTGAAAATGCAAATGTCGTTCCTTTGAAGAAAGGAACAACAAAAACTAAAAGTGCCGTTCCTTTAGAAAAGGAACAGCAAAAACGCAAGTGCCGTTCCTTTAGAAAAGGAACAGCAAAAACGCAAGTGCCGTTCCATTCGAAAAGGAACAGCAAAAATGCAAATGCCGTTCCATTCGAAAAGGAACAGCAAAAATGCAAGTGTCGTTCCTTTGGAAAAGGAACAACAAAAATGGAAAATGCAGAAGTGTTGTTCCATTCGAAAAGGAACAACAAACGTGAAAGTGCAGAAGTGCTGTTCCATTTTGAAAAGGAACAGCAAAACGTGAAAAAGGAACAGCAAAAAGAGTCGTGGAAAAGGAATGGCAAAATGACCCGTGATAAATGAATTGCTGACCAAAAAGGTGTTGTTCCTTTGGAAAAGGAATAATAAAACGAAATTGATGTCCTTTTGAAAAAGGAACAGCAAAAACGATAAAAGTGCACACAAACGCTGTCCCTTCAGAAAAAGAACAGCAAAAATGCACAAGCATGAAATGCAAGCACGCAAAGAATGAATTAGTTGTTCACTGTATTGATGCTGAGGATGGGTCACAGTTTGAATGAAGCAACACCTGAAATACAAAATATAAAAAATATCAGAAAAGAAACAACGTTTTAAACAATATGTAAATAACTAAATTAAGTTACAACAGCTGTGATGTTATGTCAAAAAAAATGATCTCTTTGAAAAATGTTTTGGCAGTAGTGATAAGACATGAATGTTCAAATTGAAATCAATTCTTCATTTGTTCTATTATGAATCCGTTGGGTAATGAGTTGGATGAAATTCCTTTGTTTCGTTAAATTTTTTTTTTTTCAAGAATCACTCGTCCATAAATTGACCTTCTTTATTTTCCCAAGACCTGCAAAAAACGAGTATCTACCTGCAATAAAACATTAAATCATGGAGAAAGAGAGGTGATCGGGCTCCCCTAATCCAAGAATGATGCAAAAAAACAACAAGTAGTTACTGTATATAACAAATCCATTGAGAAAATAACAAAGTAAAATTTATTTGTCACCTGCGGGAGAGCAGTGGTCGACCATACTATCCAGCAGTGTTTTAATCACAACTTCTTTGTTTTTCATCGCAATTGAGTGATTCCAAAGCCAAATGAGAGCTAATTCAAAGGTTTATCTCCAGTAGCAACAGGTTTTAAAAATTCAATGCTATGATATGTCAAATTTGTTTAGAACAACCTGCATAATAGAGTCATTTTCGATTACCCAATCTAGACCAATGATTGATATTTCAAGCATAGATTCTTCGTTTGATGTCGGATTCAAATGATTAAAATTGGAAATGAAAGTATATTAATTTATTTATCTCCAATAGAAACATGTTTTGAAGAAAATAAGAATTGATAAGTCAAACACTGTAAGGAACATCCGGAAAAACAGAGTTTTAAGGGTGCTGATTTACGATAGACAGTCAGTATTTTGATCATAAATTCCCCATACGATATCGAAAATGAGTGATTAAAATTTCATTTTAAACTAGATTCATAGGGGAATCTACCATAGAAACAGGTTTTAAAAATTCATTCATTTAGGCCTCCAAAAACGGACTGTCCCAACTCTGTTCCTGAGCTGCCCATTAGACATCCGGTCAATGTTTTGGTTCTAAATTTTTCGTTTCAAATCCAAATTGACTGATTCAAATTGGGTTAGAAAGTAGACATCAAGGGCTACCTAGGGTAGAAACATGTTTTAAAAATATTCCCTTTTGGTCCCTCAAAACATGACTGTCCCGACTGTTTTTGCAGAAATTCCATCAAGCCCAGAAGCCAAAAAAATATGATATTGAAACATTTTTTCAAATTGGTGATAAAAGTGAATATGAGTGTTTGTAGAACTATTATTTCCATTATAAGTCATCAACAAACACAAATGAATTAAAAAATTATCACCAATGTTGATTTGCATAACATGTTGCAACAAAAAAACAACTAGTTTTACATAAAAATCAAAATGCATTTATTTATTCCCTTATTTATTTTATTTTCTACACTAACCTATTTTAATTTGAAAAAATGAATATGACTACGTATATGAGTACTTCCAGTGGAGCCATTTTCGAAATAAGGCTTCACGTATACACATACCCAAATTTGAAAAATGCATATTATTGAAAATCAGGGTATGAGAAGCCAACTTCCCTTGAAAAGATGGAGTCAAAAATTGTTGAAGTATGGAGCAATGTTGCGAACAAGTGATGGAGTGAAACCAATCTTCAATATATCCGTTATGTTCTTGATTTCCCATATCCATCATATCATTAAGTTCTTGAGCTGTTAAAATGGTTTGTTGATGCAAACTAGAAGTAAGCTCATTTTCTTCCATAACTTCTACAATTTTTGAATTTGAAACATTTTGAATCTCATTGTAAGTTTTCTCTAATGGCGCATGTGAGATAGAATGGGTGGGAAGGGTGGGAAGGGTGGGTAAATTTGGCAGTTCAACACTGTAAGTATGTTGTACTGGTTTATTGCGGTGAGGGTGTGGAATTAGTTGAGCAGGAAATTCAAAAGTAAAAATGTTGGACAGTTTCTTACCATAACAGAAGATGTCCTTCATGTGTTCCTTCAAAGCTCCTTCTTCCAATGTTCCTGTCAATTAGTTAGAGAAATGGGTGGTGCTTACATCACCACTTGAATGAAATCATGTGATTCATTTTTCAAAATTTCTATTTTTTCCCTAGTCATTCACACAAAAATTCAAACATCTATTTCTACCCAACAAAGCAACAACAAATCTGTTAGGAAAGCGGACAGTGGAGCAGGGCTTGTACATGCTCCGCACGCAGGTTCTTACCTTCCGTTTTTAGGATCCAACTCTTCCCTAGCAGGCACTCATCATATTCACACTACTCTTTAGAAATGACTACACTCTCCCCGGCAACGGCGCCAAAATGTGGAGCGATAAAAAGGTGTCTTTGTAACTCCTAATTACCTCACATTAATTTTCAACCCAGGGACGACTTTTTGTTTCAAGAGTGTACTCAGTCTGAAGCGGCTATTTACTCAAGAGTAATGTTTTGCAGTATAGTGCTTAAAATCCAAAAGTAAATGAAAGCTGGAAATAAAATCTACTTACAACAAAGCATTTTAAGACTTAAATCATGCATTCGGAAAAATAAGCAATGTATCAGTCAAGGGTTTGACAACAATAGCCCATCCCTTTGGAAACTGATGGAAAGGAAATTAGAGCATAGACCACAGGTCTGGGAGCTAGACAGTGAATGCCGAGGCTCACTACAGCCTTAGATCGTCTCTCACACCAAAACAACAAATGCGAGTAAATGGAACGGCAGATAGCAAAATAGAACAACAAAGTAAATGGGCAGCAAACTGTAATTAAAAGAATCTGGACAGCAAACTCTAATTAATGGAAATGAACAATAGAAAAGCCAAATTAATAGCAATCTTTACTCTAAGAATAAATCGAACAGCACAAGGAAATATAACAGCATTGATTAATGAGAGGATATAAAACAATCTGCTCAAATATGCAAATACACAATGATTTAACACACTGCGACACCCAATAAAGTAATCTGATCCAATTATCAATCTCTGCTAGAAAGAGTACGACTCAAGGCTTTCCAAGTAGAACAAGATTGTTTTAGATCCAAATAACGCGAAGAACATAAATCCTAAGATAAATTCCAGAATGTTTATGAACAAGCACAAGACAAATTTTACTCAGAATTAAAAACAAGAATAAAGACTGCAGCACCAGCGCATTATATCAACACTTGTTGTCAAATGTATACGATGCGTAGTCAATACAATAGTTCTCGTCTCGTAAAACCTTAATGATTTAATTCACTGTGAGCTGTAATATCAACTTATAAAGCATATCAGATTACCAAATAACAACGATAAACAAACCACGCAGAAATCAAATCGTAGTGATACAGAAGCAAGTGTCCTCTGGGGCCGGGCCCTTAGCCTCCAAGGGGACACCGCCTTAAGTTAATCCAGACGCAGAGATGAGAGAACCACCAAGCTTATATTAATGCATCGGAAAAAAGTACAATGAACCAGTTCTCACGAGACTCAATAATCAGAACTGATGTTTAACAGAAAATTACATAAAAACGTATCTCCAAATCCTCCCCCTACACAATACGTGCTTCTCCTTTTATAATCAGAAGGAGGAGAAATTGAATAGTAAATACAATCTTCCCATAAAAATATTGGATTTCTTCCAACCAATTGATCAACAAGAAAATATATTTACATCCATCTTTCAATAACAGCAAGTCGAATTTGGCTTTTCAGCTGAGATTTGGAGGACGGCCGCAACAACAGAACTGAGAAAATCATGCTTAAAGAACTCTGCGAATCTCTCAACACAGGCCGAATTTGGGCAAACCGTTCTTTACTAAAGTTAATTGGGTCCGTTCTGGACAAAACCCATGTTCCGGATTTTCCAGATTCGTCTTCATTTGCTCAAAATCTCAACCGCAAAACTGTCACTCCTTATTCCAGCGCATTTTTGAGTTGGCACTTTTAATGATCAAATCTTCAATCTGGAAATTATCTTGGAGGCTAAAAATGGTGAATAATGTTATAACCAACTTATTAAAACTATCATTGATAAAATAATTCATAATCATCAATTTATTAGAAATAAAGGAAGATAAATAATTTTCATCCATAAGAGCATAAATCATTTAGAAAATGGATTTAAATGATAAATTATAACAAATGATATAATAGAGAAGAGTAAAAATGGATGAAATAAGTGTTACAAAGTGGTTGTATTCACGGCCCAACAAGTGTCTGCATAGTCTCGTCTCTCCCTCAAAAAATTCTCTCTAATTAAGAGAGGATCACACACATTTATTGCTGAATTTTCTCACACTTCCATCATACGTTTAAGTGTGCACATCTCCCCAAGATAAGAGTAGCTTTACCAGCATTAACTCGACTAGATACCAAAGAGGAAGACAAGTCTAAACCAACGACGTGGAAATGGAAGCAGAAGACGACCTCTTCTACGACCGACCCTTTCCAAGCATCCCCATCAGGGACAAATAGTAGCGTAGAATCTCACACTATCTACTCTGTCAGTGCTGTGATATTGTGCACCATTTGCACTGGTCAAGATCATGCGCTAGAGGTATGCCCGCTGCTAAAAGCATTCAAACACCTATGTGATAAGAAAAACTTCCACCAACCAGAAATTAACTATCCTAGCGGGAAACCCGACCTTATGCTCATATAGGACTCCATTACTGAGATCCTTACCCCGTCGCATGCTAGTGACATAATTCACCACATATGACTTGTATCATCGCATGCCTAAGATAGGATCCCCACCACCCCCTCGTCCCAGGAATTACAGTTTATTCCTGTCGCAAAATTACCAAGGTACCTTATGCTATTGCATTGATTTCTGCAAGATCCCAAACTTGCACGCCACCATCAAACTCCTTGATGACACCAAGCCTCTAGAACAATGCCTAGTCCAACTAGAGCTAGTTGACGAAAGTTGGTGACAGTCACTGCAACACAATGAGGCCCATAAGAAAAGGGTGAAAGCATCATTCTACCACCACATCACCCCTCGCTCATTTTCCAAGGGCGATTTATTCCTTCGCTACGATGTGTCAAAAGAGGCCTTAGGGCTAGGAAAGTTTGAGACCTTGTGGAAAGGACCCTATATCATCAAACATTGTCTCTAACAGGGGGCATACATCTTGGCAAAACTGGATGGGACCTACCTCACTAACCTCGTCAATGGCTTGTACCTCAAGATGTTCTACCCATAAGGATCCCAACAGCCCTTATCCCCTAGGGTTAGAGTACACAAAAATTCCAACACCAAAATATTTTTGACCCAAAGACCTATGTGCCACCATGGATCACCTACTTGAACCCTATTTTGGAAAATTTGGATTTGCTGATGGTCTCAAAACTTAGTTGCAGCCGTCTGGGTCATCTACCACCCTGACTGATCACCACTGTGTTCAAACAACATGTGCATTAGATCAACAACTAACAATCAGGCAAAATATGATGTCGTTATCAGACTTATGTACAAGTCCCTCCATCAGGGCATCTGCCATATGCATATCTACCTCAATTCCCAGTTAGTAGTATCGCAGTTAAACCAAACATTTGAAGCCAGAGACACAAAAATCTTTAGAAAATATTTGCGTGCCAAAAGATTAAGCAGACAATTTGATTACATTACATTTTCACATGTATCAAGGAATCAAAACCAAGCAGCCGATTGCATAGCTAACAATATCCTAGACTATAATGCATCACAAAGAAACCATCATCCATAAGAAACCAAAAACATAGATATCCATAAACATAACACAAAATACATAAACCATAATAGACAACACACCATGTAAAGCCACAAGAATATCTCTGATATATATATATATATATATATATATATATATATATATATATCTGTGTGTGTATCCAAGTACAAAAATGGTATCACTGGCCCATTGGCTAGCCTGAAGGTACAAAGGTCGTCAAAAATAAGGGAAGCTTCCTCATAATGAGTGTTTTCCCTGTGTACAAAAATACTCTAGGGGCCCTCAAGAGGAGCACCTGGGCCCACCACTGCTCCTGGTGCCACCACCAGAGTTGTTGTCGTCATTGCGATAGCTACCCATCGTAGAGTGGGCCAATAATCCCTCTCATGAGCCATCACTGTCTTTAGTCAAGCATCCTTGAAGCCGTCCATGAAACCTCGAGTAGGCATCCCTTGGTTCAAGTGGTCCACTTGACCTCGGAAGTCCTCTAGAGCAGCCACCTAAGCCGTGAGTACTGCAATGCATGCCTCAGCTGTATTTGCATGAGCTCGCTCAGCCACAACCTCAGCTGTAGCTGAGCTACTGTCCTCACTAGAAGGGCTAGCACCGTCTCTGCTAGGTCCACTGGCACCACCACCTGGTCCACCTGCGCCACCTCCCCCCTGACCACCTTGAGGTCGTAACAGAGGATCGTGACCCACCAAATGGGCCACTGGGTGACCTACCTCACCAACATCTGCACGAGTAACAAAAACAATGTCAGTGTCAAAAATAAAACACATAAGTACATAAAGACTCAAACAAATGCAGAAGAATATAGCACATACCTACAGGACCCTAAACATAACCGAAAGGGAGAATGATATCTGGATCACCCTGAAAGTCCAGCCCCACATACGGGTATGGAAAAAACATCTGTGGATTGGCCTCAAACGAAGCCTCTTTCATGTTGTTCCAATAATGACCCACCATGCCACCACTGCCACATGGCATCATTGGAGCCCACCTCCTCATGCGTGGCTCCTGCGGCCCCCTAATAGGCACCACCACAACGAGCCTCAACAGCACCACCCTCTCATACATAATGTTTCAAAAGATGCTAGCGTACAAAAATGAATTAGATCCATGCTGGACTCTGTTCAATTGCGACACCATACCATCAAAGCATAAACGGGCGAAATCGAAAAAATTCCCATTCCTCAAACGGTGTAAAACCCTGACCTGTGGGCATGATGCCCGATGCAGAGCAAATGACCCTACTAGTCACACAATAATATCCAGAGCACACTGCTTGGCCACATCTCTCACTCTTGCAATATTCATGCACTCCTCAGTAAGAAGCGCACCACCATAATGCCTCCTCCAGAACATGTCTAGGTTCACTCTCCCAATAGGGAGTGAATACCTTAGTGCCTCACCCTGAGGCAGTAACCCGGTCATGAAGTATATATCCATCTCCGGATGGATAATCAAGTTTTTCCCCCTTAGTATGAACATATTACACCTCCTGCACCAATGCTGTATAAAGTAATGTAACAATCGGTCATGTGACCGAAGGAGCTTGTTCTTAGAAAATTCTAGGAGGCCCCATGTGGCCAACTGATGATGCACCCCAGCATCAACAGCTAGAGAAGTCCAGATCTTGGGCCAATCTCGCTCTCCCCATACTAACCTACCAAGCAACAGGCACCCATCAGTATAGAGAAAAAAACCAAAATAGACAAAAATCAAAGTTTTTTTTCTTGTCATCCCACTCATTGCACACCTGTCTCTCAGACAGGTGAACCCTCACGTGCATGTTTCCTACACAGGCATGCCCTTGCATGAAAAAATGAGGGAACAACACACCCTCATGCGTCTGTCCCTCAGAAACACGTCCAAGAGGGGCACCTCTTTGCCTATATCTCCCGCACAATCTAGGGAAAAAAGTCCCTTTGAGGACATTCAAACCCAATTTGTACAGCCCCCAACACCATCAGACTGAAATAATTGAAATGCAGGACATCATGAAGGTTACCTCGGCATAGTATCACTAATCTCTAGTACACAAGCTGACCGCAACAAGAAGAAAGGCTCTGCAATCACCTCTGATCTCCCAAAACTTAGCAAGTACAAGTGAATAGGATTAGGGCCATAATCCCATATTTATCACCCTTTTCCAGAACTCTATATGTCAATAATAGGAGATTAGAAGGTCCATTATGAAAACCGTAAGTTTCCCCATCATCAGTATGCCATGACGAACGAAAGAGATGCCACACATTCGCTTTCTAAAAAAATAAATTTTTCAGTGCCAGCAGGTATGCACCCTCCCATATTCCTTTCCAAAGTTCATGTCTTTCAATAATATTTGATGAAAAGAAGATGCTTTCACTTGAGGTAGTTGTTTTTGAAGGTAGAAACCACAAACTGTTCAGAACACCATTCACTAAAATTTTCGGAGAAGGTATCATTCTACCCTCAACATGATAGAGTCCCAGAAAAATTTTCATATCCTGACATCATTTCTCCATCAAAATTAAACCATAAGGTCCTCATACCCGACCACATTTATCATCACCTCACCTAGTAGATGATAAACATCTATGTTGGTCGGTAGAGCCTCCCCTCCACGATGCTCATCACCCAAAGTAGACCATATATCACAGCACAAGTGACACCATGGCCATACCATTTCAGTCTGGGAAGCACTTCATGCCCATCCATCTATCATGAATAAGGTCAAGTTTACCATTCAAACTCAAAACCCCCTTCCCGAACGACCGGGTTGTACAAGAAGATTGAAAGTGCACCTCCACGCATCGCATTTAGCTGACCATACCTCCATCATCATAATCCCATTTGCAACATCTTCCACTTTATCAACCCCACACATGAGACCAACCACTGGGATCCCTACCCCCTTCAAAACATTGTCCTCACACCTTTAGTGAGAGACCCTCTTTCATGTTTTGGGGTACCCGTGTCTATGTTTTGTAAAAACCAAACCCCATTATTTTATTCTTTTGGTAAGTGTACAAAGACCGCAAATGATGCCCTTCGCCACTTCACCCACATATTTCACCTTTTCTCCCATGGCAGCATCCCCTCATTTCCCTTGGTCGAATTATTTCACCCCCCATGCACACACCATCATGACATTCATAGCTGGTTAACACCCGCCCTAGATGTCCTACCAACTCCAGGGATTTTCCATTCAGAAATAACTATGACTGTCGCCAAGCTTCTCAAGTATACTTCAACCTCGGGCCACTAAATCCCCATCATCCATTTTTAGTCACCTCTCACCAACATTCCTATATTAAACTCATCACATTGAGATCCCCGACCCCTCAATTCGGTGACCCATGGTTTGGTTAAGGCTTCCTTTTTTTCAACCTCGACACCTCTTTTCCAAGAAGGAAGCATTACCTTGGGCAAAGGGGTATCCTTGAGTGGCACTATAGGAGACATCATTGTCAACAGATGTCATCGATCCTCCTGAAATTCGACCAGAGTAAAAGCTTTCATGTCACAATGGTATCCTACCTTATAACCATTGCACTTTGATCAGATCCGTCGAAGATCCGTGCCTGTTGGGTATGTGTTATATTCTTTCCACGACTAATTTCCGGCGGGTAGTCCGCGTCCATGGTTTTGTGCATGGTTTTGCACATGGTATTGGGGTACGATGGTTTTCGGCCCCTAATATTTTTGTAGATCTGGTCAAGGGAACTATGGTTATGTTCTAATCCAGGGTTTATGGATTGGGGTTTATGTATGCTTCGGCATGTATAAATATGTTTGCTGTAACACCAAAAGGAATATAATGAAAAATCAAGTTGTTTGTCCCAATTTGGGATCCAGGGGAAAATCTCTGTGTTTATCTGTTTTATGTTTTATGCTCTCGCTATTGTTTATTTTCTGTTATAAGATTCGTGTGTAGATAATTTTTGTTCAGGGTTAAAACCTACATTTGGTATCGGAGCTGTTTCGGCTCCAAGGGGACACCTTTGCTGCTGAGGGTTTTTTAGTTCGGGCCTGAGGTAGACCTTGTTCAGTGGGAGATCTGCGGGATCGATTCTTGCAGTGAAAGAAGATGGTGAGCGGCGGAAAGATAGAGATCGAGAAATTTAATGGTCAGAGTTTTGAGTTGTGGAAGCTCAAGATGGAGGATCTGCTGGTGGATAAAGATCAGTGGATCGCGGTAGATCCAGGTACTAAACCAACGGCAATGTCAGATGAAGACTGGAAGAAACTGGATCGAAAGGCTAAGAGCACAATACGGTTGTGTGTCTTAGATTCAGTATTGTTGAATGTATCTGGGGAAGCTACGGCGAAGAATTTGTGGGAAAAACTTGGGACTTTGTACCAATCTAAGTCTCTGGTGAATAAGTTGTTCCTGCAGAAAAAGCTATATAACCTGAGGATGAAGGATGGAGACTCGGTGACAGAGCATCTGAACGCCTTCAATACTGTGGTAAGTCAGCTGTCATCTGTTGATATTAAAATCTGAGATGAAGATAAGTGCATCAGTTTGTTGTGCTCTCTACCAGACTCGTGGGACAGTCTGGTTATTGCAATAGGTAGCAATACAACTACCTTGAATTTTGATGACATTGTCTGAGCCTTGCTGTCGGAGGAAATGAGACGGAGAAATATGGAGGGTCAGAATGGAGATGCCTTATCTGTACGAGGAAGGTCCCAGAACAGAAACAAGAATAAGGTTTCGAGTGGGAGATCTAAATCTAGAGGGAGATCTAAATCTCCTGGAAAGTTTGTAAAGGTGTGCTGGAAATGCGGAAAGGAAGGGCACTACAAAAATGAATGCAGATCTAAAGCTCCTGAGAAAGGAAAGGGATCTGATGAAGGTCCTTCTGCAGAGGCAAAAACCACCTCGGATGAAGGTGGGGATGTGTATTTAGCTTCTTCTTCAAATACACATGTAGATCATGAGTCATGGTTGATTGACTCAGGTGCATCCTTTCACTTCACTCCCCATAGGGAGTGGTTCTGCGAGTATGAAAAATATGATGGTGGTGATGTCTTCCTAGGGGATGATAGGAAGGCCAGAATCATTGGATGTGGAAAGGTCAAGCTGAAGCTGCAAGGTGGAAGGATTAGAACACTTCCTGGTGTTCTGCATATTCCTGCATTGGCCAAAAATCTGATTTCTGTAAGCAAGATGGATGATGCGGGTGTAAAAACAGTGTTCGAGAAAGATGCCTGCAAGATGGTTCGTGGAGCACTGGTATTAATGCGGGGAGTTCGGACTGGAATTCTGTACAAGCTACAAGGTAGTACTGTTATTGATGGGTGTAACAGTTTTGTGGTTCCTGAAAGTGGGACGGAAAGCCTAGCTGTCTCTGGAGAAAAGACCATGCTATGGCATCAAAGGCTTGGACATATTGGAGAGAAGGGCCTTCGGATACTACATAGAGATGGTATGGTAGAAGGTATGTCTAATTGTTCTTTGGATTTCGATTTCTGTGAACATTGTGTATATGGGAAGCAGAATCGGGTGAGTTTTCCTTCTAGTGCTAAGAGGGCAAACAAGATATTAGAACTTGTGCATAGTGATGTGTTTGGACCTGTGTCAGTTCCATCACTGGGAAAGTCTGTGTACTATGTTTCATTCATAGATGACTTCTCAAGGAATACATGGATATGTTTCTTGAGGAAGAAATCTGAAGTCTTTGACAAATTTAAAGAATTTAAGGCTCTGGTGGAAAACCAGACAGAGAAGAAGATAAAGGCATTGAGGATAGATAGTGGTGGGGAGTTCTGCAAGAAGGAATTTGAAGAGTTCTGTAAGAAGTGTGGTATAGCACGACAAAAGACTACTCCATACACACCTCAGCAAAATGGAGTTGCAGAAAGAATGAATAGAACACTGATGGAAAAGGCAAGAAGCATGCTCAGTGGTACCAGGTTAGGACAAGAATTCTGGGCAGAGGCAGTGGAGATTGCATGTTACTTAGTTAACAGATCACCTTCATCAGCGTTGGAGGATAAGACCCCACATGAGGTATGGACTGGTAAGAAACCCTCTCTTTCACATCTAAGGGTATTTGGATGTGATGCGTATGTACATGTTCCAAAGGAGAAAAGGACCAAGTTAGATAATAAATTTGAAAGGTGCATCTTTATTGGGTATAAGGATGGTTTAAAGGGTTACAAGCTTTCGAACCCAGAAACAAGGAAGGTTGTGTACAGCCGAGATGTGGTGTTTAGAGAAGTGAAAGATGTTGTTAAACATGAAGTCCTACCAAAGGAACCTGAGAAGATAGAGTTTGAGCTAAAGGAGGATGAATCAGACTCTACAACAGAAGAAGACTCGGAAGATGAAGAGCCACAAACTCCAGCTTTGAGAAGATCAGTTCGGGAAAGAAGGCAACCAGAAAGGTATAGTCCATCTGCTTTCTGTTCATGTTTTGCCTTAACTATAACTGATGATGAACCTAGAACTGTCAGGGAGGCAGTAGATTCAAAGGATGGAAAACTCTGGAAGGAGGCCATGGTTGATGAAATGGCATCCTTGCACAAAAATGATGCATGGGATCTGGTGGAGTTGCCGGCTGGAAGGAAGCCCATTGGGAGCAAATGGGTGTTTAAGAAGAAGATGAATGTAGAAGGCAAGGTGGAGAAATACAAAGCTCGGTTGGTAGCGAAAGGTTATTCCCAGGTGCGGGGAATTGATTTTGGTGATATTTTTTCTCCTGTTGCCAAAGTTACTTCTATTAGATTACTTTTATCTGTTGCTGCTGCATTTGATTTTGAGATAGAACAGATGGATGTGAAGACAACATTTCTTCATGGGGATCTAAAAGAGGAGATCTACATGAAGCAACCTGAAGGCTTTATGGTGAAGGGTAAGAAAGAACTAGTATGCAGGTTGAAGAAGTCTCTGTATGGGTTAAAACAGTCACCAAGGATGTGGTATCGGAAATTTGATACCTATATACGGGGACTTGGCTTCACCAGAAGCAAGGAGGATCATTGTGTTTATTTTAAATTAATTGGTGACCATGTTATTTATTTGGTCTTGTATGTGGACGATATGTTGTTGATTGGAAATGACAAAGAAATTATCCAAGATTTGAAGACCCAACTGTTCTCCAAATTCGACATGAAGGATCTTGGTGCTGCAAACTATATTTTAGGCATGGAAATTAAGAGAGATCGGGCAAAGAGGAAGCTCTGGTTAAACCAGAGGAAGTATGTCGAGACTATATTGCAGAGGTTCAATATGCAGGATAGTAAACCGATGAATGTTCCTATTCCTGTAGGTGTAAAGTTGTCTGCTGAACAGTGTCCCAAGACACAAGTAGAAGAGGAGTATATGTCCCATGTTCCATATGCAAGTGGAGTGGGTAGCCTGATGTATGCAATGGTCTGTACTAGACCAGACATTGCACATGCAGTGGGAGTATTGAGCAGGTTTATGTCAAACCCAGGGAAGGAGCATTGGACAGTAGTGAAGCGGGTTTTCGGATATTTACGTGGCACTAGTGATTATGGCTTGTGCTACCAGGGAAGACCAGGATTGGAAAGAATGTTGGACATTCGTGGTTTTGTTGATGCAGACTGGGCTGGAGATCTGGACCAAAGAAGATCTACAAGTGGGTATGTGTTTAGCCTATTTGGAAGCGCAGTCAGTTGGATGAGTAAAAGACAGTCTGTAGTGGCTCTTTCAACTACAGAGGCAGAATACATAGCAGCCACTCATGCAAGCAAGGAAGCAGTTTGGTTGCAGAGATTGTGTTCAAGTATGGGGTTGGTACAAAAAGCTATAAGGATATACTATGATAGCCAAAGTGCAATTTTCTTGGCTAAGAACCCTGCTTATCATTCAAAGACAAAGCACATTGATGTTCAATATCACTTTGTTAGAGATATGGTTGAGGCTAAAAGGGTGTTGCTGGTAAAGGTGGACACTTTGAAGAATGTTGCAGATGCATTGACAAAGTCTGTGAGCACTCAGAAGTTCTCTTGATGTAGAGAAACAATGGGTGTTGAGGAATTGGGCCAATGACTAAGCCCTCTTGTGACCCCCCGTGGAAAGAAAACAACAAATGGGAGAATGTTGGGTATGTGTTATATTCTTTCCACGACTAAGCACGCGCGGAGGGGTAAGAGGGGGGCCGACAGCCCCCCCTGTCGGGGTCTGGGGCAACACCCCGGTGAAAATTTTTGGTCCTTAATTTCTGGCGGGTAGTCCGCGTCCATGGTTTTGTGCATGGTTTTGAACATGGTTTTGGGGTACGATGGTTTTCGGCCCCTAGTATTTTTGTAGATCCGGTCAAGGGAACTACGGTTATGTTCTAATCCAGGGTTTATGGATTGGGGTTTATGTATGCTTCGACATGTATATATATGTGTGTTGTAACACTAAAAGGAATATAATGAAAAATCAAGCTAGTTGTCCCAATTTGGGATCCAGGGGAAAATCTCTTTGTTTATCTGTTTTATGTTTTATGCTCTCGCTATTGTTTATTTTCTGTTATAAGATTCGTGTGTAGATAATTTCTGTTCAGGGTTAAAACCTACAGTGCCTCCATAAGTGTCTCTGACAACAATGCTTACATGGGAAGGTCCCAGCCAGTACATATGCATAAATGGCACAGTGATATGCCATACCAATATTACACATATGGGTACCACATTCCACCTATCCTCAAAGAAAAAATGCCCCTGATGGTGTCAACAGTCGTCATCATCAACCACCAGCATCACTACCACAGTAGTGGCATAGACAACACATGTATCTGTCAAGTTTGTTTAATTAGCCATAACATCATGTGCATGGGACATGCCCAGCTTTTTGAAATCTTATAAGTATGTTGTATATTTTTTTCTACTTGCAGGGGGTCCCTTAGGCCATGGTTATCTTGAAAATGGTGCAAGGTTTTTTCAATTCAAAAATTCACGCAGACCCCTCTCTCTCTCTCTCTCTCTGCGTACGATATATAAAAGAAACTATAATGTATTTTGGCTATACAGTTCTTCCTAGACCTCACACATTAGGGGGAAACTATTAACACTGGAAGATTGTATAGCAGAAGATGACATCAGTTAATGTCGAGCCTAAGGATTTATAGGGTAGGAACACATTATGGAATCAAGAAGTATTTAAAATCTCTAAGGTTTTGAGAAAATCAGATTTTAACTAGTCATAAATGTTGAATTGCATGCTTTATCCTTTGACAAGAGTGCCTTCTACGAACCCTTTGGCTCGATAAGTGCACATTCCTAGAAATGGAAAAAAGTCACTTCCTGGGACCAGACCAAGCAAAGGATAGTTACTCCTTGTGTGAAAGCCACCTAAGGATAGCCAGCAGTGCTTCCTTAGACAACATGTGAGCACAAAAAATAATATTAGAGAACACAATGGAATCACACCTCTCCCTTGGGTCACTATCCATAATGTACCAATGTAGGGAAGGAGGATTTAAAACTCACCTATATAAACCAACCAAGAGATGAAGAAATGGTGATCACATTGTTATGTTGGCCAAAGTTTCCCAAGCAACACCAGCATTATGTGTGACTCGGAGTTGGAGCTAAAGAGGACTCGATAGTTGGCCACCCAACATCTTAGTCCACCACAGTAGAGAGAGAGAGGGAGACTGCATCGGAGGCAGAGCTTGGAAGGAAACATCATTGCTTCGAGACCTAGAGCCATTGCTTAGGGGCCCTTTGGAAAGGGGGTAAAATTTCTTCTCCGTTTCAAACGTTTAATAAGAAAAGGCCATCGAGCATCGTTTTCATTATTATCGTTTTGAATCTCTATATAGATTATGTATATTTGTGCTTTAGTCTTTAGTTTAACCAGAGCATACTTTAGCATATTATTTCCATTAAGCTTTATGCTTTTGAGCTCCCCCACTTTCTACTTGTTACCAATAGTTTAAAGAGTAGACCACACTCTTTAAGCTGGTACGATTTCGTACACCCATGCGACAAATCCACCACAACAACTGGGACCATCGAGTGCACCAGCAGGTCAATATTGATGAGAAGATTATTGAGGAAAGAAATGTTGAAGTTTCCCAAGTACAGGCTACACGCACCCTCGCCACCACGCAGTAGACAAAGTGGAACACCTCATTAGTAGGCTCTACGCAGACATCTCCGAAGACATTCTAGCTTCTGCCACCCCCTAGGCCAAGATTGAGGGGTTGGTCACAGTATTATGGGTCTCAAGGACTGAGATCCAGTTAGTCAAAACATATATGGAACACCAGATTGCAGCATTGCAAGCCAAGTTGCAGCCCGAGACACCACCAGAGGCCTAGCGAGTTGCGTTGGTTACAGAGGCCACAAATGTGACTAAGGGATAGATTTCTCAGGGTGCCCAATTACAGGAAACATCTATGCAACTATGGACCAAGGTGCAAAGTGACTCTCTCCTGCATGAAATCAACCAGGACCTGCGATAAAAGGAAGAAGCGTTCGAGTAGCTGGAAGCCACTATGCCTACTTTTATTCCTGCTCAACAATTGGCATGACTACGTACCAGCCACACCCTTTGGGATGACATTGATGAACTCCGCTAGAAGAAGAAGAACCTCAACAACCACCTTAAGCCATGGGTTGATGAATCCCTCAAGATCTCTCAGGATATTGATATTGCTATTAAACAACTGAACCAGACCCTGGAGAGCATCACAGCTGTGAGAGAAGAACAAACTTCACAAAAATTGGTGGATATTTCTCAGAATTCTGCCACTTCGAGTGAAGGAGTGCTACCCCCACTGGTTGAGGTGATCAAGCTGCTGCAGGCATAGGTGGAGACTCCATAGCCACAATAACTCTGGACAGGTCACAAGATTGTGTTGGGGGGCTGTTGGAATAGGGTCCCCTAGAGCTGCGAATTTTGTACTATTTTGTATATTTTTGGTCTTAATTAGTCTAGTGCATGGGTTTAGGGGTGGGTCAAAGCCCCAAATGCATTGTAATGGGCCAAGGGTAGACCAAGAGTCTAAAAACCATGGTTTATGGACCATTGGAAGCGTAGGCTAAGTCGATATAAATAGATGAAAATTTAGAGTCTTAAGGTAGGCAGGAATTAAGTCTGATGCTAAGTGCGAATCATTAGATATGTTGTCGAGTCGTTTGGGTAAGGACTCCTGCTAGCTGTTTGCACGAAGATCCTCCATCATGTTGTGTGTGGACCCTGTCGGCTACGTGTACAGGCTATGTTTGGATTGTACTAGGTTTCGGATGCTAATATATGGGGATATATTTAATTTATCTCTATGTTATCTGATCCGATGTGTTACTGTTGATGTTGACCATTGATTTAGTTGGAGATATGAATATAGTGGTGTTATTTTTTTATGCTGTAAATCTATCTGTGTTATGGTATGGAGCCTATCTAGAATCTGTTCTTAATGATGTGTTATGATATTCCATGCTGGTAACTGCTGATACACACGTGGATGCGAAGGTATTGACTAGATATGTGCATGGTAATAGATCTGTCATACTCCAAATTATAATGTTAAAACCTTCGAATAGACCTATCTTGTGCATAGATGATAGGTTGTGAACACAGATCTGCTAGACTTACCTACTCTCTCCCAGGGTGCATAAACCTGGTTCTAGCACCCTCCCATGCTACTTCGGGTGAGACTTTGGCTTGCACAAGTAGGTCACTGCCGAAAGGGCCAGTAGTATAGGGGTTTGTTGGCAAACCTTAACCTCTGAACCTCGGTCAGGACCCCTCGAGCCAAAAGATTATAACAATAGAATTCAGGATCTTAGTATAAATTAATAAGTCCTAAAGGTTATGTATGTGGGTCTCGAGGTTAAAATGGGATTCAGAGCATTGGAGTTCAGAATTTGGGAAAAAAAAGGGTAAGAAGAGCGTAGATGACATGAATGGGGGTAGTATGGATTTTTCTCACCATCACCCTTAATCAGCAATGCTTTCCTCTTTCAACTAAATTAAAAGGCAGATAAACTCATTTGATGCTCTTGACAGTTTGGGTCTCCCTTTCTTTCTCTGAAAATAAATGATAGTCATAGAATATTATTTTCAGTATGAAAAATATAATAAATAATTAGTCACCTTGTGATACTGTGAAATATAGGATTCTAACACCATAGATGTTGTTCTTAGAGGGGGGAAGCTTGATGAAGATGAAATCATCGACCATGTCATTCAAAACCAGTCCCCCACTACAAACCAGCTTGAAAACCTGGTCAAAGAATCTGAAAGCCACCCTTGGATGGAATTTCACTTAGTTGATTCAACCTATGAAACCACCAAGGTAGTAGAGTTTGGCCTATCTAGATATCTGAATATTAACTCAAATTTCTCAGATAAAGAAGAAAAGAAGCTATGCCAGCTTCTAAAATAAATTCTAGATGCATTTTCTTTTGATTAGAAATACATGAAAGGAGTCTATCCCTCATTATGCAGACATCATATTTACATTAAGGAAGGATGCAAGCATGTGGGCCAACCCCGAAGGTGGTTGAACCCAACTATAAAAGAAATAATCAAGGAATAACTACAAAATTTTTTGGATGTAGGTTTCATTCATCATGTATCGGAGAGTGAGTGGGTATCACCTCTTTTCCTAGTACCAAAGAATAATGGAAAATGGTGAACTTGTGTTGATTATGAGGAACATAACAAAGCCACCAAGAAGGACCATTTCCCTTTGCCCTTTATAGACCAAGTCTTGGATGGCCTTGCAGGAAAGAAGTTATTTTCCTTCTTAGATGGGTTCAATGGGTATAACTAGATCCAAATCAGCCTTGAATACTAGGAAAAGACTACTTTTACGTGCCCTTGGGGTACCTTCACTTACCGAGTCCTACTCTTTGGGTTGTGCAATTCCCCAACTACCTTCCAAAGAGTTTTCTTGAGAATTTTATCTAAGATAGTCCATGACATAGTTGAGATATACATGGCTGATTTCACACCCTATGGGGATGACTTCCAGGAGGCTCTCTCTAATTTTGGAAAAGTTCTCAGGTTCATTCAGATGCATCTTTCCCTGAGCCCATAAAAGTGTGAATTCCTTAAAATATCAGGAGTTGTGTTGGGGCACTCAATCCCCCAAACAGGAATACAGGTGGACCCAGACAAAATCACCGTCATCAAAAGCGTACTTGCTCCTGAAAATAAGAGAGATGTTAGGAGTTTCTTATGGCTAGGTAGCTATTATAGAAGATTCATCAGAGACTTCAACAATTTTGCTTCAAAAATGTTTGGTTTGCTGGCCAAATATTCTGATTTTACTTGGTCCAGTCTTTGTGAAGAAGGTTTTGACCTCATGAATAAAAATTTAGCTACTGCCCCCATTCTCCGAAGTCCAAATTGGACTCTACCTTTCCACATCCACATAGATGGATTAGATAAATTTTTGGGGGTAGCATTGAGGCAATAGAAGACAAATTACCTTATGGAATCTATTTCATCAGTAAGAGCTTGTCTAAGTTCGAACTCAATTAAATTTTCACACCGAAGGATATGTTAGCCATTGTCCGTGTTTTAAGCAAATTTACACATTATGTCACTGGGTATCAGACCTTTCCACACACTGACCATGCAACCATCAAATATTTAATGAAAAAACTAGATGTTAATGATAGAATAATTAGATGGTTGTTACTATTACAGTTGCTTGACCTAACCATTATTGATAGACCTAGAAAGGAGAATGTTCTTTCACATTTTCTGTCCAGGTTAGCTCTATCTACAGATGAATAAGGAATGGTGGATGACTAGCTACCAAATGAACATCTCTTCATTATATCAACACTCTCACCATGGTTTCCTTACATAGCTAAATAATTGGTTGCTGAAAAATTCCCTCCTAATTTCTCATTCAAGGAGAAAAGAAATATCATGAGAAAAGGTGCTCCATTCACATGGATTGGGGAAAATATCTTCAAGCAAGGCACTGACCAAGTTCTTAGAAAATGTGAGATGGAGGAAGAAGTTTCTGATATCCTCCCTGCATATCATGATATTCCTTGTGGAGACGAATTTTCTACAAAAAGGTCTGCCTTGAAAGTTTTTCACGCAGGATACTATTTGCCTACCCTTCACCAGGATTCCATAAGATAAACTAGCAAGTGTGACCAGTGCCAAAGGATGGGGAAACCTACATAGAGGGATGAGATGCCTTTGCAAACTTAGGTGTCTATTGAGCCATTTCACAAGTGGGGCATGGATTTCATTTGACCTTTGATCCACCATCTAGATAGAAAAAGTTTATCATAGTCTGCACTAACTACCTAAAAAATTGGGTTGAAACAAAAGTTGTCAAGGTAGAAAATGAGGAGAAAGTGGCATAATTTCTGAGAGAGAATGTGTTTTACAAATTTGGATACCTCGGAGAGGTATTCACTTATCATGGAGCAAAATTCACATATCACTCGTTCATAATCTTCTGAGGAGGCACAAGATAGAAAATAATACTTCCACTAGCTACCACGCTCAAGAAAATGGCCAAGTGGAAGTGACGAACATACCCTTGGAGAATATCCTCACCAAGGTTGTGAGCAGCAGCAAAAAATATTGGGCATACAGATTGGTAGAATCTACTTCGGCCTACAACACTACTTGTAAAACAAAAACATGATTCACTCCTTATGACGTGGTCTATGGCAAGAAATCTCTTCTTCCAATTGAGCTCAACACCTTAAAGATGGCAGTTGAGTTAGACCTAGATATATCAAATTCCCAATAAGAGAGGTTGTTGCAATTAAATTGATTTGATTAGTTCAGGATGCAAGGAATCCTTCACACAGAAGTGATTCAACTGTAAAGGAAGGTCTGGCATGACAAGTACATTAAGAAAATGACCTTTCAAGAAGGAGATTGGGCATTTTTGTATGACTCAAGGGTTAAGGATTTCAAAGGAAAACTAATGACAAGATGTTTGGGACCCTACAAAGTGGACAAATGTTATGATAATGGCGCAGTTTAGATTAGAACCATAGATGAGGAAGAAATTTCCCTACCTGTCAATGGATACATCGTTAAGTTTTATAAAAGACCATATCTAAGGTAGAATTTATAAATTCCATAAACATGGAGGTGTATGTTATAGGAAACTCCATAGTTTCTAGTGGCTCCCCCTCTTAGAAATATATATATATATATATATATATATATATTAAATAGGCATGGGTGAAAACTTCTTTGAGGTGCCCTAGGCCAATTCTAAGGCTTAAAACCTCCATAAGCCAATTTTCGAGAAAAAAAAAAGAGAGAGAAAAAGAAGAAGGAAAAATATAGAATAAAAGATCCTTGGGTGAAAACCTCTCTGAGGCACCCAACGCAGGCCTGTGGGTTGAAATCCTCTCTAGAGGAAACCCAATTTCCTTATAACAAACAATGAAAAGGAGATAAGAAAGAAAAAATAAAGAAAAAACATGAAAATGAAGAAAAGAACCTATGCATTCATGTGTTTTTCTGTTTTGCAGGTTATTGGTAAAGGATGGTTTTTGGGATCCAGAGGAGTAGTTTCTCTTCATTTCCTCTTCTCCTCTGCTTGAAAACTCCATGATCCACTCCATCATACATCCCTTCATCCATTTTACCCAGCATATAGGAAAAAATTTCATTTTTTCTCCTAAACTATAATTTCTACAAGTATGTCCAACAACTACAGGATTCCTGTAGCACTACAGGAAACTCCTGTAAATGCTATAGGAAACTCATTCATGAAGGAAGAAGCTCTCTCAGGGATTTTATGAACTTCAAGGAGAGCATGATCATTTATTTTTCTCCTATACCTACCATTTCCAAACCCTTATATCACTCCATGCACAATGATTCACTCTCTAAACTCTATGTTGCACCATTAGAGCTACATCATTTGAAACTTGGTATGAGACCCCTTCACTTGGATATCCTTCAATCCATTAATTACATGATTTCCTCCATAGCCTCCATGAACCATACCACTCCATTTATGAGAAGACTAAAGAAAGAAGAGGCACGAGAAATACTTCTACAAGCATTGGAAAGTTCTTGCAGAAAATATTTGTGGGGCATATCAAGGCCACAAGTTGAAGGGAAGTTGATGAGGATGACTCCAAAAGACCACCACCTGACTCCATGTGGGAAAGAACACCAATAATGGAACCTGAAGACCTCCATTTAGCACGTACAAAATAAAATAAAAAATAAAAATACTAAGCATATCACTCAGAAAAGACGAGAAACTAACTGAAAACAAAAAACTACTCACTTAGAAGATAAATACGAAGTGAAGATACAAAAAGGAAGAGATCATGGCTGTAACCACCAGCTCTAGCTCTTGGAACAAGATCATTCAACACCACACCAACACTAGGTAGGCTCAAGTATGGCCTTTAAAATCTCTCTATGCATCGATAATGACCAAAATGGTTGAATGTCGAGTTTTAGAAATTTAAAAGGGAAAAAGGTGTCCAGTTAACTTGGCCACCTTCGTAAAGTTAAACTGGAGGAAAATTGAAAGTGCATACCACTTGGGAAATTCAAATCAAGTCAAGGGGAAGTGAATGGGTATGAAGAGGGTGATTACAAGGCTCAACAATCATGAACTAGAGTGGGACCAATGGTCTCAAAGAGGAATAATCATGTTAATTATGAGTCAGCACAATGCTCCAAATTTAGTTAAAAACTCAATAAAGGTAATACCTGTACCATTTTCACCATTTCGTAGAGCATTTAGAAGAGAAGAAAGAGAAGGATAGGAGTGAGAGACATCAGGAGAGCAAAATTGAGATTTGATATTTCATGCATCATCGTGCTACAAGAAACATAGTTTTGCTACACGTAAATTCACAGGTAGATCAACAAGGGTATAGAAGGAAACACAGAGTGACTTTTGGGTGAATTTTCTTCCCAAAGACACCATCTCTAAAAAAAAAAAACTAAGGAAAAAGGTTAGTGGTTGTAATATTCCAAAATATTTTACATCATATTTGGACTATTAGAGTCCTTGATTTTCTTAATGAATTAAGTAAATAAAATGGTGGAGGGACCCATAATCCTCAATAAGAATAGATATCCACTTTGTGTGTGTGAATGTGGATTAATTTAGCCTAGATATGCAAAAAGATGTAGTTGAGAAACTGCTAATGTGAATGATATTGGAGATCATGTCTCATTTAATGAGAAAGATTATGGAGGGTTGATTTAGTCAACTAGGATATTGAATATGTCAAACAAAGGATCATTGAGCATTCATGATCAAGTGATGGAGGAGCATGTGAAAATGAAGCACACATGATGGAGGGAGTGTACATTGCATCTAGACTGTTTGGTTGATTTGGTCAAACATCGCAGTCCCACTTGGAGGATCTTATCCACCTCAAATAGTGTAGTTGATATTAGGGCCAAGGATTGAGGGGGTTCAATCATTATAAAGGATATGAAGGCAAAGGTGAAAGGTATGTTGGATTATTTGACTGTATGATCTTTTAGATCTGGAATTGTCAAGTGACATTCCACTAAATTCTTGGGTTGTTTAGTAGAGATTGGAGGTGTTGTTTAGCACAGGGTGTTCTCGGGTAGGAATCCCACCTCTTTATTTGAGTGATCTCTAAGGAAGAGGATTGTACTTCATTACACATCAGGCTTTAAGTGCCATTTCCTTTTTCTACTTTCTGCAGAACATTCATATTTAGAAAACTACAGTTTTCTAAAGATCAGTTTGGAAGGTGGAAGTTGTATTCAGTACTTTATCCAGAGAACAAGGTGAAGGATTATTCCCATCACTTGGGCTTATAGATCAGCACTCCCAAAGACAGATTGCAGATTTGGCATCAAGCCAAAAGTTATTAACCTCCTAGCAGTAGTATTCTCCTCAAGAATAACACTGTCCATATTGCAGATCTGAAAGGAGGAAGGAAGTTGCTAGTACTTCATCTAGAAATCCAGTGGAGGATAATTCCTCCACATTGCCATCAGTCTTGCCATCAACCTGGAGTTTATTGCTGCATATTTCAGCAGGTAGAAGGCCTTTCTTTCCCTCACAGTGCAGTTTTTAGAGGTAGTTGTGTTGCAGTAGCTGTAATCATCTTTTGTAGGATTGAGAAGCTAGATCTAGAGCTTCTAGCTCATAGATCTGAGGAAGGGATCAACCCTTCAATCATAGACTTGATCTAAGCACACATTTCAACCATCTATTCTTCATATATAGCTTCAGATCTGTATTTCCCAGAAGATCAAGGACCAAACCCTGGGGAGGTGATTTTTCCAAAGTTTCAGATTTGGAAAATACTTTCCGGGTTATCTTGGGAATCCATCACATTGGCCGGATCTTGAATCTTGGCATCATCAGAGCTCCAGTTTGGAGTAGATATTCATTTCTTTTTCAGCCTGCAACTCTATGTTTATATTTTGCTGAAGGGAAAGTGCAATATTTACTGCAGAGCCTCTCTAGTTACATTGTACTTGTTGGATGCATGCTTTTAGGGTGATCCTAGCTCATATTTTTGGCTAGATCTACCTATATATTTTACTATTGTAACTGAATCGTCTCAAATATAATCAAATGGCTCAAATATTTCTGCATATTCTGATTTGTACGTAGATTTATTTTTTATATTGTTGTAATTTCTTATATTATGTGAAGTATTACTGCATTCTCCCTTTTTGGGGTATTACAGTGGTATCAGAGCATGATCTTTGGTTCAGCTTGTGGACACTTCATCTTTTTACATTGAAAGAAGAACAGATAAATGAGATCTATCATGGAGAATGAAATATCCATCACTCCTTTCTTTAGATCCGTGCAATATCTCTCCAAATAGTTCTTTCAAATGAGGGAGGAAGAACAGAGGGAAGGTCTAAGAAGAAGATGTGATGAGGAAAGTACTTCCTATCAGCACCAAAGAAGACCGGAGAATCCTAGATCCCCTCATAGATCCACTATGCCCACTTTCTTTGAAGAAGGTGAGAGGTATAGAAGTGAAGGAAGGAATGAACTCGAGACTCATGAGACTCCCAATCTATAACTTGCAGAGTACAAAGCACAGTCTAGAGCTTTTAAGGAGAAGCTAACTCTTCGACACTTCTTCCAGATTAAAGAAGAAAGAGGATCCTATGGCAGCAATAAAAGGAAGAGGCATAATAGATTCTATTTTCCTACATTTGATGGATCTTCCTCAAGAAATGTCAAATCTTGGAGGAGGGAGTTATATTCATTTTTCAAGCTACATCTTGTGGCTGAAGATGAGGTTGTTCAAATTGCAGCATTTCATCTCTTGGATGAAGCAGAAGATTGGTGGTCCGGGCACCCAGAGCATGCAAAGGTGACCAAATATTGAGATTTATTTCACAAATTGGGGAAGGATTTTGATGTGGAGAAGAGAGAGTTGTGCTACAAAGAGACATCTCCTATAGGAAACCAAGGAGGGTATCAAACTTGTCACTCTGGACAAGAGGTCACTACTTTCACTACCTTCTGCAGAAGTACTTGTATCTAGAGAAGAGGCACTTGCATCTTTGAAAGGTAGTCTTGAGCTCTTGACATATGGAGTCACATGCATGGATCAGGAGATGCATGAGGAGGAAGAGGAAGATACCATTGCTGGTACACTTGGAGAAAAGAGGCTATCACTCTTACGAGCAGTTGGAGACACTATTGTCATGGTTGGAGGAACTCTTGTGTTCTGTCAAGAGGTTCTCACATATCATTTGATCCAAGGTATGCATAACATTTCAGCACATATGGTTTCAAGATCAATGCATAACCAAGGGTTAGAACAAAATGTTGATTTGAGGTAGAGACATATCACAGCACAAAGGACCCTTGATCTAATCAAGGAGGAGACTGAAAAATATCCTTGTTCATCATTGTTGAGCTACATTCAACCCTTTGAGTTGAGATGTAGAATTTCATAAAATGGGATTAGAATTTTCCTATGTACCATAAATAATTGTGAAATAAGTGTTGTAACTTGCTTTGAGACAGTGCATGTATCACCCTGCAGATCTACAACACTGTCACTTAGTAGCTGTGACAAAGAAAAGGCTTTATCATTTTTGTAACACTCTAGAGGTAGCTTCATTCATGAAGCAATGGAAGCAAAGATGAAAAATGGTAGACATCTTGAAATGAGAAACCTTTTCTCCCTGCTAGATGACCCTTTCTCAATGAGCCTCTCACTATTCAAAGAGAAACTTCTACTTGAAGTAAGTCCAAAACTTCTTTGGTTTTGGAAGGCCTTTGATGGAGAGATAATCTCATTAAGAGATCTCATTAGAGATGCATTTTAACATTTCAGGAAATGAAAATTTCTTCAAAATTTTGGGAAGGATGGCATTCTACAAAGGGAGGATGCCATGATTATGTAGTACCTCATTCATCATGGACATGGGAGTGAATGGTTGAGGATGATAAGAAAGGGGTTAAAAAACCACTTGCAGATTTGTACGGACTAGCATGCTTGGTTATGCTGGTTGCCATTGGGAGATTTTTGTCACTCTCCGAAGGCACCTATTTTTCTGATCTATGCCTTGAAAAACATGTACGAAATGAAGGAGGAGGCATGGTTGCATTGGTTTCTCTTGGGTGAGTATGGATACTGTTAGCCAGCTATAAAATTTGCTATACCAAAATGTGGCTAAATAATTTTTGGAGCCTTCAAGAAACAAGTTTTATTGCTAAAAAATGTTATCTCTTGAAGACTCTTGAAGGCCTCATGCCTCCGTCCAAAATCTTCACTCCAGTGCCCATTTTAAACTGTGGAATTCTGCTCATTTCATGAGGAAAGAATGCTGCAAAATCATCCATTTTTCCCTACTTCCACTTGAAAGAACTAACCTCCATTTTTCTCCCCTTTTCCTCCATAAAACCCCTCTATTTTCATGATTCCCCTTCTTCCACACCATCGGTTGATTCCATCCAACAACCACACTCCTCCCCACACCCTCTGAAGCAGTAAAACCAAATAACGCAGGATTTTGTAATGTTGTTTTGTATTGTGTAGGTGTTTGAATGAAATTCCATTTTATGAGGTGGATTCTATACTTCATGATCGGCTATCGATCACTGGAAGGATCGATCACTCTAGTATGGTACTGTAATGTTGTTTCCCGTAGGAGCTGCGAACTTGGTCCAAAGGAAGAAACCCGCTTATAGAAGAAATAAATTGGGAATGAGTTAATGGAGCTACAGTTCCGAGATTTGAACCTGATTTTAGTGAACTGGAGTGAATAGGAAGAAGGTGGTTAACCCCACGGTCAATCACTGTACAAAACCAGAGCAGTTTTGATCGCACCACCTTTTTCGGGAAAGATGTATTTCCGATTCGAGCGCGACACATGTTAGGAGCTGACACGTTGCCTTAAGCGGTTTGGAGATATGGCCCTCCCCGCGCGTTAAAATTCGATTGTGGGCTCAGCACGATATTGGTGTATGCCCTCTAATCTGAGGCTAGCTCATCGGACGGTGATCGCGCTCAAAAGAAGCTCGGGGGATAAAATAAGGTATGGTGCGACCCATGGCCCACAATCAGTCACCTTGGTCCCCATGGCCATGACAACAGTCAGCAGTTCCACAGAATCGGTGGTCCCCAATGCCTTGTCATCATACTCGTCAGCACACACGTGGCAACAATTGATTAGAGTGGGTCTTGTTTGGTTTCTCGCATAGTCTTGAAATCCAGACCCAGGGAGATTTATATGGCATAATTCATAAAAATTTCGGGTCACACTTGGGCTAACATTAGCAGGCCCCAAAACGGACCTAGGCAGCTTTATATGGCAGAATTCATAAAAATTTCGGGTCACACTGGGGCTAACGTTAACAGGCCCCAAAACGGACCCGAGGAGCTTTATATGGTGGATTTCACAAAAAAATTGGTTCACAAACACCCTGATGTCAGCGAACTCCTTTTGTGACCCGAAATGGTTTATGCAACTTGGTTTATCAGGAGTTTTGAAGTTCGGATATATTATTTGGTAAAAAAGGGTGATTTAATGTTTTTTTTCCATTATACTTAAAAAGGCCGAAGGCTGGGGTTTAATTCTCACGCCTTCGATTCATTAAAAGAAAGCCATCCATGGGTTAATTTGCCACGTCTCGTCAACGCTTCAAAGGCATTGATGCCTCAAGATCCCTGTGCAACACTGCACACCAACAAAACAAAGTAAATGAATCAAAATCAAAGAGTATCAGTGTCGAAGATAGAACGCACCAGAACAAGAGATTAAAGAAATATCTGTGGGGGATTACGGCTAAGATTGATTATCAAAGGCCTAATCCTCCCAATTGAGACATAGTTAAAAGAAAATCCTAAATGATTATCAGATAGAAGGCCTCCACCGCCACATCTAAGGAAAATTGATTCCTCCCATCTACCACAGTGCCAGATGTGCCTCAAGGCATTCAAACGCAGGCCAAAGTTATTGATCAAGCTCATATATTTTCCTTAGCGCAGCTAGAGAGTTAATTCTGCAAATAAACTTAATGAAAAAATATCAGCAGAGTTACTTTAACATAACACAGAGCCCCAAAAGTCAATAAGAGCTCCCACTGAGCTTAATCTTAAATGAAAAACATTAATACAGATAAAAAAATTGTAAACTCCTTCATCGTGCCCCCTAAAGGCCGAGAAGGCATTAAGACTGTATTAATTATCTTTGGAGATCTTTTATCAGATATCACCTCCTCATTCTTCTATAAACACTATTGGAGAAGATGAGAAAGGGGTTGATTGCTGAACTTTGAATATACTTGAGCTTGAGACTTCTACTTGTAAATAGTGTTCACTGGCTCTTGAAGCTTTGCTTGTGATAGATAAGTTAGTCTGGAAAGTGTAGATGATTGCTAAGCTAAAGCATTGGACTTAAAGTTGTAACCGATTTGAAGCATCAATACAAGCTGATTTATGGGATCTTGGTCTATGTCGAAGGTGATGTTATTTCTTATTGTAAATTGTTAATTTATTTCTGTTTCATTATGTTCATCTTCTCTTATAAAGAACAACATGCATAGAGTTAGGGTCTACTGTATATCAGTACCCTTCTCTGACTGAAAATATTTATCTACATGTTTTCCTCCAAATATGTGTTATTTAGGAATGATTTAATTCAGTTTAAGCATAGGAATTATGGCGTTCCCTCATCCTACTATCTTAGCTAAATATTTTTCTTGGATGTTATTTTCATTTCATGTTAAGTAAAGATGAACTAAGGAAGATATGGTGAGCCCTGGTCCTAGTTTTATCCCAAAAGACTATCTAAAATTTTCCCTTGGAATATGTCAAAAGCTGGCTAGTTTCAAAGTAATTACTAGATCTTAGGCCATTCTGTGTTGTTTTTGTGTTTGTCTTGAAAGTAACCAAGTAAAGCAGAGCTAGGAGATGATTTGTGGTGAGCCCAACCCACTAGCTTCTTCTCCAAAAGTTGCCTTCAAGTTTCCCTTTGTTTTAAAATGTTTTCTATGGAAAGTATATCAAAGGTTGGCTAGTTTCAAAGTACTTACTAGATCTTGGATTTCTTTTATGTTTTTATTAAGTGTTTTTCAAAGCCTGGCTAGTTTCAAAGTACTTACCAGATCCTGGGCTACTCTTTGTTCTTCATTTTTTTAATTCCCCTTATTTTTGTATCATTTCATTCCATAAATCAAATTTCAAAGAGATCCTTAGACATAGATGACTTGCCCCATGGACCACTCTTGAACCTAATTGTTTCAATTAAACCCTATTATGACTCCATAGCCCAATGGACTAAAACCTGCAATTATCTATCTTTTTGGCCAAAGCTTACTCTGATTCCTTACAACTTCTCATATTTGAAACTCTTTGCACTTAGAACTTTCTCCTCAAATAATAATCATTCCCAACCATCCAAAAACAAACAAAACCCTTGACCTTCATAACTAGCCTATTATCACTACCCGAACTTCAAAGAAAAATCCAATCTTTGCACTTATTGGAGGGATCCCTATCCGGATTCAGGAGGGCTAGATCCTAGAATCCCAAAGTGGTTGAAACGATGTTCTCCCTATAGTTGGAATTTTTTCAATCTTTCTAATTACAGGGTGCCAACATTTCTGGCGACTACACTGGGGAACTGAGTCAAATTTTCCTCTTAGGTCCCCTTAAAAACTTCATAAAACCTTGTCAATAAAAGCAGCTTTTTCAAGCACTACCAAGAAATGGTATTCATGATAAAAATTGTTTGAATCAGTGACAAACTAGGAAAAACCCTAGGATTCTCATAATACTTTATCTAACCTTGAAAAAATAAGCTATCTTAGCCATAAGAGTAGACTGTTTTTTGTCTCATAACCATATCTAAGTTTTCAAACAGATTTAGGACACTCTTAACAACCAATAGGACTGAAAAATAACTCAGAAAACCCAAAAATATTTCAGATTGGTATCCAATAAACATGGTAGTGGACCATAAAACATTTTACCTCCGAAAAAGAGCTAAAAACTTCCACTTGGAAACTCCAAAATCCTCAATAGACCTTAAGACTTGACTGGGAAGAACCCTTATCATTTTAATAGCATTAAAAACCAGTTAGTGTAGTGTAGGATTAAAATTTGTGTAAACAGATTAGTTGACCTTTTAAATATTGTCATATTTGGTTGAACTTTTCGTGTTTATTTGGGTCTGAAAAACATAGCATAGTGGCTCCTAGAGAGATTCACACTAGAGCCTATCCTAACCCTGATCCACCTGAGATAGTTGATAACCCATAAAGTATCCTTAGGAAGTCTCCTAGGATTAAGATATCAATTATTTTCAGATCACCCTTGAGAGCTAATTCAGTTCCTGAATAATTAAATAAATAAAAATATTTCATCTCTACAACAATCACAAGTTTACTTAGTAAATCCCTTTAGAACTAGGTATCTTGATGATTTAGATTAGTTAGATTTTGAGTCTTCACTTTCATCTCCTGAAACAAGTGAACATCCTGGTAGCAGAGAAACAACACCTCCTAATTTACATTTCCTTCACAAGTTAGGTGTCTCCTATCCAAGATCAGCTCAACAATCTACTCCTGGTCCATCCACTTCTGCACACCCTACATCCAATGTTCAAACCACTCCATTCCAGCCCACTTTCCCTCTTGTTGATCCACCTCTTGTAAATCCACATCCACCTCCTACCATGGATGCATGGTATGCTCCCTTAGTCCTTCATGTACCATTAGTCAATCTTCCACAAGACTATCAGTCCAAAATTCCATTGTATGATGCTAGTAATGCTACAACTTCATCACAACATGTGGATAAGATGAATGAATACTTTGAAATAAATGAAATTGATGATGATTCTGTCAAGATCAAGTTGTTTTATCAGAGTTTGGGGGGAGAGGTAAGAAAATGGTTTAAAGGCTTAACCCCCCATAGTATCAATGATCTCCAAGCCTTCCATGAGACATTCTTAAACAAATGGGAAGTAAAGAAGAATCCTCTCCAAGTCCTTTCTGATTACAAGAACCTCCATAGAAACACGGGGGAAAGTGTACAAGCTTATTGTACCAGATTTAACAGTGTATATAATGCACTTTCCCCAGATCTAAAACCTCCACAAGGCTCAGCTTTAAAAAAATTTCCTGAAGGATTCAAACCTGAGATGGCCTATCAGCTGAGAGAGAGAGATCCTGCAACTCTTGAAGAGATGCAAAAATGGGCTCTTGCTGTGGAAGTTAACTTGATGGAGAAGAGAGAAAGAATGAAAAATGAGAAGAGAGTGTCCTTTAGAGAAGAAAATACACCCTCTAATTCCAACTCAAAGATGGAGAGAATGATGGAGGAGATGATGAAGAAAATGAGCATCCTTAAGAGAGCACAAGCAAGTCAAAACCAAGCTGCTCCTCAAAACAGAAACCAGAACTAGAATCAGAATTTTAGAAGGAACCAACCTCCAAACAGACCTAGGGAAGATGATCAACATATCACTCATCCCTTTCATCAAAACTATGTAAGTGATATTGAGGAAAAAAATGAGATAACAGAGGAAGATGATAACGACATGCTGGGGGTAGATAATGATGACTTTGAGATTCATTATGATAGAAAACAAGGTCTATATACACCTTATGATGAAAAAAGAGATGATGATGAAAATTATTATCAAGACATGGAAAATGTCATCATAGAGTCTCAAATAGAATATGACCTTAAAAGAAAAACCAGTTAACAAACCCCCAACAATAAAACCTCTGACAAATCTTCACAAAACAACACTGGAACCAAGCCTAAAGTTGTCAAACAAAAGGATAAAATAGTAGCTGTGAATTCTAATAATGGTAAAGAGAAAGGCACTCAAAAAAATGAAAAATAGAGTGCAGACCTTAGCAGTACTAACACTTCAGCTAGTACTCCTGTTAAAATAATTTCGTCAAATGTAAATAGGACAAATCAACAAATAGACTTTGCTGATATAGCGACAGCTAATAAGGCTGAGACAAGTACTTGAAAGAATCAAATTCCTTTCAGCCTGGAGCAAGAAATTTTCAAAATCAAAATCTCTCTTCCCTTGACTGAGTTAGCTGCCCAGAATGTATATAGGACCCAAATTTTGAAGGCTTTAAACATTGAAGAGAATATTGACACAGTCAATCTTAATGATGACTAGCCAGAGCTTATCTTTGGTCCAAATATTGAAGGTATGTATCAAGAGGGACCTGTTCCTCCCTTTTATGTGAGATTAAACGTTCATGAAAAATTTTTGCACAACGCTATGCATGATTCTGGGGCTTCTCATAATTTAATGCCCAAAGCTGTCATGGAGAGCCTAAGCCTTGAAATCACTAGACCTTACAAAGACCTTTACTCCTTTGAATCAAGTAGAGTAAAATGTTTAGGATTAATTAAAGACCTTTGTGTTAACTTAGCTCGAATTCCAGCCAAATGTTTAGTCATGGATATTGTTGTGGCTGATGTGCCCCCAAAGTATGGAATGTTATTATCAAGATCTTGGGGGGCTAAGTTACAAGAGACTATGCAGATGGACATGACCTATGCAACCATCCCTGTTTTCAATCAGACAAGAAGACTTTACAGGGAGTCTCATATGCAATACACAGTGAGAAGCCAAGACGGACCACAAAACTCTCCTCTGTATTCTATAAATACATGCCTTGATTATTTTATTATGTTTAATGATGAAACACTTAGTGAACAAGTCACTTTCAATGAACTGATGACCGATAGAGAAGAAGAAGAACACAACACGGGAGTGTCAAAACAGTTTGCTACATTTGAAAATATTAGCAAACCCAACATAGTTCTTGAGCTACAAGTCATGCATCCATTGCTCTTAAACCTTGAGTGTGAAGAAAACAGTATTCAACCCAATAAAAAATTTGAGGAGTTAGGATGAGTTCAATAGTGTGCTGACCTCCAAGAACAATTCGATAGCACACTTATTGAAGAGCATAGTAACCCAAATGATAAACTCGAGAATAGTCCTTTGTGGAGTATGTATTTTGACGCGTCATGCACTAAAACTAATGTTGGTGCAGGTGTTTGGATTTAAAAACATTGAAAACAACCATACAGAAAGTATTTCCTGTAAATTAAATTTTCAGTGTTCAAATAACATAGCGGAATATGAATCCCTTCACTTAGGCTTACGTTTGTTGAAAAATTTAGGAGCCAAGAGAATCAAAGCATATGGGGATTCAGAGTTAGTCATTAGGCAAGTCAATGGGGAGTATAACGCAAATCATCCCAGACTTAGGGCCTACCAAAACGATGTCATGGAACTTTTAAAAACTTTTGAGGAGTACCAAATTATTTTTTTCCCAATAAAAAAATATTGCGGCCCACAATTTAGCCTTTGTAGCTAGAGCATGCTTAACGCCATATGAAACCAAAGAATGCACAACTCAAATAAAATTTAGACCAGCTGTGCCTAATAATGAAAAGTATTGGTAGGTGTTTAATGGAGACAAAAAAATAGAAGACTTCATGCAATTCAAAAATGAATTTGAACTAAATAGTTCAGACTCAGATTATGATACAGACTGTAGTGAAAAAAAAATTATTGGTGAAGAAGAGCTGTCTCCTGAGCTTGTCAATATTAATCTTCTGACTAGCAAAATTAAAAACAAAACATAACTGACTGCAGAGTGAGAAACAGAGGAGTTAGAAACTTTACACTCTAAATATCAGAGTTTTCTTAAGGGTCTGGCCCCTTCAGAAGAGTTGTTTGATTTTAACGATGTGGCAAAGAAACCAAAAATGGAACCTGTAGAGACTGAAGTAGAAGAGTGAAATATAGGCAATGAGAAAAAACCAAAAATGATTAAACTGTCTAAAACTTTACCAGCTCACATTAAACTCAAATACATATAGCTGTTTAAAGAATTTTCTAATGTTTTTGCGTGGAGCTACGAAGATCTGAAATCATATGACACTGAAATAATACAACACAAAATCCCTCTCAAAACAAACCAAAAACCATTCAAATAGAAGCTGCGCGGAATAAACCTTGTTCAGCTGCCTCTGGTTGAGAAGGAAATCAAGAAGACGTATAAAACTGGTATTATTGTCCCTATTAGATATTCTGAGTGGGTGTCTAATCTGGTGTAAGTTAGGAAGAAAATTGGAGATATCAGGCTTTGTATATACTTTAGAGACTTAAACAAAGATTCATTAAAATACAACTACCCTTTACCTAAGATGGATCATATTTTACAAAGGGTGGTAGGGTCTAGAAAAATTTCTTTGTTTGATGGCTACTCAGGGTACAATCAGATCTTAGTTCACCCTGCTGATCAATTAAAGACAACCTTTACTACACCATGGGGCACTTTCATGTATGTGAAAATGCCCTTTTGTCTAATGAATGCTGGAGAAACCTTTCAGAGAGCCATAGACATAGAATTCTCTGAGGAGTTAGGCTACTTCATCATTATATACCTTGATGATGTTACTGTGTTTTCAAAGACAGATGAAGAGCACTTAGCACATTTAAGAATAGTCTTCGGGAGATGCAGGAAGTTTGGGATATCTTTAAACCCTAAGAAAACACTATTTAGGCTCCAAGAAGGTAAACTTCTTGGGCACATCATTTCAGAAGAGGGTATTAAGATAGATCCCAAAAGTATTGAGGCCATATTGCAAATCTCTCATCCTCGAAACATCAAGGAGTTGAAATATTTCATTGGAAAGATTAACTTTTTGAGAAGGTTCATCTCCAACTTAGTTGAGCTCCTTAGGAATATAAAAAACATGTTGAAGAAGGAGCAAGGGGTAAAATGGACCTTGGAAGCAAAGAAGTCCTTTGAGCTAGTGAAACAAGCATTAACCAAAACACCAATTCTAATAAGTCCTGCTTTTCAAAATATTTTTCTATTTTTTCATTTGCATCAGAACATACCATAGTTGTTGTCCTTTTACAGAAACATCCACAAGGACAAGAGCAACCTATTGCATTCTTTAGCAAGGCATTGAGGGATACCCCTTTGAAGTATAACATTATGGAGAAGCAAGCTTTTGCTTTGGTTAAAGCTTTGAAAGACTTCAGAGTATACATCTTGCACTCACACATCATTGCATTTGTCCCAAATTCAGTTGTGAAATACATTCTAACACAGAACCCAGATGGTAAGAGAGGTAAGTGGATTGCTATTATTCTTGAATATGATTTAGAGATAAAGCCCACTAAGCTCATCAAAGGCCAAGGTCTAGCTATATTAATGGCTGAATCCAATTTTGAGGTTCTTGATATTAATATGATTAATGCTTTGGACGAACAAGAGGAAATCTCAAATCCCATTGTTGAAGACCATCTCATGAATTCTTCTTGGTATGCTGATATTATTTATGTTTTTCTTAATTTAAATACATCTCCTGGTTTGAAAAAAACAAAGGCAAGGTTCCTAAAGTTAAAAGTTGTAAACTATTTCATTATAGATAGATGTATTTATTGGAAAAATGCAAGTGGTGTATTGCTTAAATGTTTGCCTGAGTATGATGCAGAGAAGGTTAAGCACGAGTTCCATGAAGGAGAGTGTGGAGGTCATTTATACTGGAAGACAACAGCCAACAAAATTTTGAGGGCTGGTTTCTATTGGCCTACTCTCTTTCCTAATATACACAAGATGATCATTGCCTATCATAAATGTCAAATTTTTGAAGGCAAAAGAAAACTGCTACCCCTACCTCTACATCCAATCAGTGTTGAAGCCCCTTTTCAATAGTGGGGACTTGAATTCATAGGAGAAATCCATCCACCATATTTTGCTCAGCATAGATGGATTCTCACTAGCACATACTATTTCACTAAGTGGATAGAAGCCATTCCTTGTAGGCAAGCCAATGATTCTGTTATTATAAAATTCATGGCGAATAATATTCTCTCTAGGTTTGGCTATCCTACCAAGATCATCACTGATAATGCAACAACATTTGGATCAAAGAATATCGTTGAATTCTGTCACAGATATCAGATAAAATTGGGGCATTCCATGACCTATTACCCTCAAGGTAATGGACTTGCAGAATACTCAAACAAGAGTTTAGTGAACATAATCAAGAAACTATTGGAGCACAACAAAAATTCTTGGCACACAAACCTAGTTCATGCACTTTGGGAGGACATATTGACTTTGAATAAATCTATTAGTATGTCACCTTTCTAGCTTGTGTATGGTATTGATGCAATTTTTCCAACCAGCCTTGGTGTACCAGTGATGAAGTTGATTCAAGAGTTTCAAAATGAAGATAATGACATGATCAAAAGAATAAATCAGACCATTCATCGTCAGCAAACTAGAGAGGAGGTTTATAACAAAGCATTACAGAAGCAGGACAACATTAAAAAGATTTTTGATAGACGAACAAAGGCCAACAATATCAATATTCGGGAAAAAGTTTTGAAGTGGGACTCAAGGAGGAAAGATAAGGGCAAGCATGGAAAATTTGACAACTTATGGCTTGGCCCTCACTCTATCCATTCAGCTGCTGGTAATAATGCCTATTTATTGCAAGAGTTGAATGGAGCAGAATTGTTTGGGGGTCCTGTCAATGGCAGGATGCTTAAGCATTATTTCTCTTGATCCATTTTATGTTTTGAAAGCCTTTTTATCTTTTTTCTCATTGTAAATACTTCACCCATCATTTCATTCAAAGTTATAAAATAAAAAATACAAAAACAAAGAAAGAAAGAAAAGAGGGCAGATTGTAAAAACAAGAAAGGTACAGCCCCATACCAAAAAGAGAAACAAATATGAAAGTGTGCAAGCTTAAATGCCACTCCTAAAGAAAACACTTCTATTTAGTCAAACAACCTAATATTGACTAATTAGTTTTAAATTTTCTTCTTATAGGATAGTGAATTCGATTTTCCAAACTGTTTAAACTTGGCTTATCAGTAGATAGTTTAGGATAGAAATTAAAGGTTCAAACATGCTGAAATATGAACCTAAGTTCCCAAAGAGAATGAATCCAATATGTTTCAAATTCTGAGTCAAAAAAGATGTATATCTAGTTCTAATGAGCTCAAAATCTGAACCGGAGGACAAGCAAAGAACAGCTCAAACAAAAGTCAAAACAGAGCTGTAAAAAAAAAAAAGATGAAGGAAATGCTTTGAAATGTCAGATCCTAAGCCTTCCATTTTGTTTTAATTTTCTGCAAAATAAGATCTATGTGCAGTTTTTTTTTATGCCATAGATCAACAACAAGTTAGACTATTTAATCCTGACCTGTGTGCTTTTGAATTTCTATTTTAGAATTTAGTGAATAAAATCTGTTGGACAGTTCAATCCCAAAAGATAGTAGATTAGGTAGAGAATCATATGGGCTCAACTGTTTAATCTGATTCCACTGAGAAATAAGGAGTAGAAATAGATTAGATTTCTTGTTTTTAAAAGAATAAAATGTTGTAAAAGAGTTTTCCAATCCAAGTGCACTCTAAAGAAGAAAAAATGTTAGATCTGTAGGACTGGGTAGGTAGAAAGCTTGTTGATGAAAGATCCATTTTTTTATGGTTGCTAATATGTTTTTAGAGAAAAATAAGATCATTCAAGGAAAGAGAGGAAGCCGAATGGATGAGGCGTTGATCAGCCTCCTGGAGAATGCAAGTCTGAAGTTCTTCATGCCTTCCAAAAGGCACCATCCCCAAGTGGAGCCACTGTTAGCCACCTATAAATTTTTTTATAAAAAAGGTGGCTAAATCATTTTTGGATCCTTCAAGAAACAAGTTTTATTGCTAAAAAATGTTATCTCTTGAAGACTCTTGAAGGCCTCATGCCTCTATCCAAAATCTTCAGTCCAGTGACCATTTTACACTCTGTAATTCTGCTGATTTCATGAGGAAAGACTACTGCAAAATCATCCATTTTCCCCTACTTCCACTTGAAATAACTAACCTCCATTTTGCTCCCCTTTTCCTCAATAAAACCCCTCTATTTTCATGATTCCCCTTCTTCCACACCGTTGGTTGATGCCATCCAATGGCCACGCTCCTCCCCACACCCTCTGAAGCAATAACAACAAATAACGCAGAATTTTGTAATGTTGTTTTGTATTGTGTAGGTGTTTGAATGAAATTATGTTTTATGAGGTGGATTCTATACTTCATGATCGGCTATCGATCACTAGAAGGATCCATAGTGCTTCAGTATTGTACTATAATGTTGTTGCCCGTAGGAGCTGTGAACCTGGTCCAAAGGAATAAACCCAGTTATAGAAGAAATAAATCGGGAATGAGTTAATGGAGCTACAATTCTAAGACTTGAACCTGACTTTAGTGAACTGGAGTGAATAGGAAGAAGGGGGTTAACCCCACGGTCAATCACTGTACAAAACCAGATAAGTTTTGATCGCACCACCTTTGTGGGGTAACTTATATTTCTGATTCGAGCGCGACACATGCTAGGAGCTGACACATGGCCTTAAGCAGTTTGGAGATACCGCCCTCCCCGTGCGTTAAAAATTGACTGTGGGCTCAGCACGATATTGGCGTATGCCGTCCGATCTAAGGCTAGCTCATTAGATGGTGATCGTGCTCAAAAAAATCTCAGGGGATAAACTAAGGTATGGCACGACCCATGGCCCACAATCAGTCGCCTTGGTCCCCATGGCCATGACAACAGTCCCACGGAACCTGTGGTCCCTAACGCCTAGTCAGCATACCCGTCAGCACACACGCGGCAGCAACTGATTGGAGTGGGTCTTGTTTGGTTGCTCGCATAGTTGTGAAATCCGGACCCGGGGAGCTTTATATCGTGGAATTCATAAAAAATTTGTGTCACACTGGGACTGATGTCAGCAGGCCCCAAAATGGACCCGGGGAGCTTTATATGGTATAATTCATAAAAATTTCCGGTCACACTGGGGCTAACGTCAACAGGCCCCAAAACGGACCTGGGGAGCTTTATATGGCGGATTTCATAAAAATTTCGAGTCACAAACACCTTGATGTTAGCGGACTCCTTTTGTGACCCAAAATGGTTTATGCAGCTTGGTTTATCAGGAGTTTTGAAGTCCAGATATATTATTTTGTAAAAAAGGGTGATTTACTAATTTTTTTTTCCATTATACTAAAAAAGGCCGAAGAATGGGGTTTAATTCTCACGCCTTCGATTCATTAAAAGGAAGCCATCCATCAGTTAATTTGCCACGTCTCGTCAATGCTTCAAAGGCATTGATGCCTCAAGAGCCCTTCGCAGCACTGCACACCAACAGAACACAATAAATGAATCAAAATCGAAGAGTATCAGTGTCGAAGACAGAATGCAACAAAACAGGAGATTAAAGACAAATATATGGGGAATTATGGATAAGATTGATTATTAAAGGCCTAATCCTCCCAATTAAGACAAAGTTAAAATAAAATCCCAAATGATTATCAGACAAAAGGTCTCCACCGCCACATCTTAGGAAAATTGATTCCTCCCAAATACCACAATGCCACTTGTGCCTCAAGGCATTCAAACACAGGCCAAATTTATTGATGAAGATCAGATATTTGCCTCAGCACAGCCAGAGAGTTAATTCTGCAAATAAACTTAACGAAAAAATATCATCAAAGTTACTTTAACATAACACAGAGCCTCAAAATTCAATAAGAGCTCCCAATAAGCTTAATCTTAAATGAAAAACATTAATACAGACAGAACACCTGTAAACTCCTTCATCAAGCCCCCCAAAGGCCGAGAAGCCATTAAGACTGTATTAATTATCTTTTGAGATATTTTATCATATATCACCTCCTCATTCTACTATAAACACTACTGGAGAATTTGAGAGAGGGGTTGGTTGCTAAACTTTGAATATACTTGAGCTTGAGACTTCTACTTGTAAATAGTGTTCACTGGCTCTTGATGCTCTGCTTGTGATAGATAAGTTAGTCTAGAAAGTGTAGATGATTTCTAAGCTAAAGCATTGGAATTAAATCTGTAACTGGTTTGAAGCATCAATACAAGCTGATTTATGGGATTCTGGTCTACGTCGACGGTGATGTTATTTCTTATTGTAAATTGTTATTTTATTTCTATTTTCATTGTGTTCATCTTCTCTTATAAATAACATCATGCATAGAGTTAGGACGTACTGTATATCAGTACCCTTCTCTGACTGAAAATCTTTATCTACATGTTTTCTTCAAAATCTGTGTTATTTAGGAATGATTTAATTCAGTTTAAGCATAGGAATGGTGGCATTCCCTCATCCTACTGTCTTAGCTAAATATTGTTCCTGGATGTTATTTTCATTTCATGTTAAGTAAAGATGAACTAATAAAGATATGGTGAGCCCTGGTCCTAGTTTTATCCCAAAAGACTGTCTAAACGTTTCCCTTGGAATGTGTCAAAAGCTGGCTAGTTTCGAAGTACTTAATAGATCTTAAGCCATTTTGTGTTGTCTTTGTGTTTGTCTTGAAAGTCACCAAGTAAAGCAGAGCTAGGAAACGATTTGTGGTGAGCCCGGCCCGCTAGTTTCTTCTCCAACAGTTGCCTTCAAGTTTCCCTTTGTTTCAAAATGTTTTCTATGGAAAGTATATCAAAGGCTGGCTAGTTTCGAAGTACTTACCAGATCCTAGATTGCTTTTATGTTTTTCTTAAGTTTTTGTCAAAGGCTGGCTAGTTTCTAAGTACTTACTAGATCCTGGGCTACTCTTTGTTCTTCATTTTTTTAATTCCCCTTCTTTTTGTATCATTTCATTCCATAAATCAAATTTCAAAGAGATCCTTAGACATAGATGACTTGCCCCATGGACCACTCTTGAACTTGATTGTTTCAATTAAACGCTATTATGACTCCATAGCCCAATGGACTAAAACCTGTAATTATCTATCTTTTTGGCGAAAGCTTACTCTGATTTCTTGCAACTTCTCACCTTTGAAACTCTTTGCACTTAGAAATTTCTCCTCAAATAATAATCATGCCCAACCATCCAAAAAAAAAAAAAAAATCCTCGACCTTCATAACTAGCCTAATATCACTACCCGACCTTCAAAGAAAAATCCAATATTTGTACTTATTGGAGAGATCCCTCTCTGGATTCAGGAGGGCTAGATCCTAGAATCCCAAAGTGATTGAAATGATGTTCTCCTTGCAGTTGGACTTTTGCCAATATCGATAATTACAGGGTGCCAACAGATACCACCTAATATCTCATAATTTTCTGATTCATGCCTTCTGTATCAATGATAGTATGTATAAAAAGAAGGCATGTTCATTTTTGTTTCACTTGAGGAAGTTTGGCCACCACATGACATCTCCTATGTCTATGTGTTTTGTGTTGTTTAAAATTTGGCATAATGATCTCATGATGTGCATTGATGATGTTTCTTTGTATTGGGATGATGTGACATCTAATATGTCCATTAGTATGCTTTTTCTTCATGATGCACATGAGGAGGAGAGAAGGCAGCAAGATCTCTTGTTTCTTTGGCTGCTTATGGGGGAGTTTGGCTTGATCATCCTACATGGAGGAGATGGAGGATGGCAACAAAGGTTCTTACTCTAGTGGATTTTGTTAGGAGAATATGGTTTGACATATTTTTATAGCCATATTTCTTCTTCCCTTCTTCTTTTGCATGACTTTGAGATGATGGAGTTTGGATCCAACAAGGCCAATAGGGCTAAGTATGGGAGCATATCATTGCTCAATCTAATTCATTAAACATGGGATGAAGGTATGTATTGTATGATGAAGATTTTCCCTTGTGGAAAGAGCTACTTTATTTTATGTCTCTCATTTATTGTTGATAATGTTGGACATCACCTCGTTGTCACTTGGTACTTCATGATGGGAAGAAGACATCTAACCAAATAGTTGCAGGTCATGCCTTATGTTTTTGAAAGAAAACTTTCGAGCCAAACATACATAACCTATTGCAGAAAATGGAGGAAGCCTTCCTTATGTGGACGCCATATGGAGGGGAATAGATGGCCTTGCATCTACTATTCGAGTTGCTTGAGGACAGGCAACATTTTTCCGGGGGGGCTGTAATATTCCCAAATTTTCACATCATATTTGGAATATTAGAGTTCTTGATTTTCTTATTGAATTAAGTAAATAAAAGGGTGGAGGGACCCACAATTATCAATAAGAATAAATATCCACTTTGTGTGTGTGAATTTGGATTAATTTAGCCTAGATCTACAAAATGATGTATTTGAGCAACTACTAATGTGAATGAAATTGGAGATCATGTCTCATTTAATGAGAAAGATCATGGAGGGTTTATTTAGTCAACTAAGATCTTGAAGATGTCAAATAAAGGATCATTGGGAATTCATGTTCAAGTGATGGAGGAGCATGTGAAAATGAAGCACACATGATGAAGGGGGTGTACATTGCACCTAGACTATTTGGTTGATTTCATCAAACAACGCAGTCCCACTTGGAGGAGCTTATCCACCTAAGACAACGAAGTTGAGATTAGGGCCAAGGCTTGAGGGGGTTCAATCATTATAAAGGAGATTAAGGCAAAGGTGAAAGGTATCTTGGATTATTTGATTCTATGATCTTTTGGATCTGGAATTGTCAAGTGACATTCCACTACATTCTTGGGCTGTTTAGTAGAGATTCCAGGTGTTGTTTAGCACAGGGTGTTCCTAGGCGAGAATCCCACCTCTTTATTTGAGTGATCTCTAAAGAAGAGGATTGTACTTCATTATACATCAGGCTTTAAGTGCCATTTCCTTTTTCTACTTTCTGCAGAACATTCATATTCAGAAAAATGTAGTTTTCTGAAGATCAGTTTGGAAGGTGGAAGTTGTCTTCAGTACTTCAGCTGGAGAACAAGGTGAGGGATTATTCCCATCACTTGGGATTACAGATCAGCACTCCCAGAGCCACATTGTGAATTTGGAATTAGGGCAAAAGTTATTAACCTTCTAGCAGTAGTATTATCCTCAAGAATAACATTGTCCATATTGCAGATCTGAAAGGAGGAAGGAAATTGCTAGTACTTCAGCTAGCAATCCAGTGGGGGATCATTCCTCCACATTTCCAGCAGTCTTGCCATCATACTAGAGTTTATTTCAGCATATTTTAGTAGGTAGAAGGCCTCTCTTCCCATCACAACACAGTTTTTGGAGGCAGTTGTGTTGTAGCAGCTGCAATCATCTTTTGGAGGATTGAGAAGCTAGATCTAGAGCTTCTATCTCATAGATCTAAGGAAGGGATCAACCCTTCAAGAATATATCTGATCTGAGAAAAAATTTCAGCCTATTCTTCAGATCTAGATTTGGATTTGTATTGCCCAGTAGATTAAGGATCAAACCCTAGGGAGGTGATTTTTCCAAATTTGTAGATCTGGAAAATCCTTTCTGGGTTATCTTGGGAATCCATCACATTGGTTGGATCTTGAATATTGGCATCATCAGAGCTCTATCTTTGAGTAGATCTACATTTAATTTTCATCCTACAACTCTATGTTTATATTCTTTTGAAGGGACAATGCAATATTTACTACAGAGCCTCTCCAGTTACGTTGTACCTATTGGATGCATGATTTTAGGGTGATCCTAGCTCATCTTTTTTGCCAGATCTACCTATATCTTGTATTGTTGTAACTGAATAATCTCTAATATAATAAAATGGCTCAACTCTTTGTACATATTATGATTTGTACTTATATTTATTTTTTATCCTGTAGTAAGTTCTTATATTGTGTGAAGTATTACTACATTCTCACTTTTTGGGATATTACAGTGGTTTTCCTCCTCCAGCACTGGAATTTCTCCATGAAATCTACACAGAACAAGTTAAATTTGGAAATTAAAGGGTAAAATAAATTTTTTCTTTCATTTTTTTTCAAGACCTCCTTCTCCGAGAAATAATTCTCAAGAATCTCACCACCTTCCTATCAAATCCATTAAAATTGGAAGGGGATTCAACGTAAGGTAGCCCACTCACATTAAGAGAATTAGGTAGCACCCTCAAGCCATGGAAAACCTTAGAAATCACCAATGGCTAGGGTTCTTTGAGCTTTTGAAATATTTTAATGAAGATGTAGCTTGATAATTTGCAGTGAATCTGCAATCACAATCAGAGGAGAGAGACACCACTGTGTTTACAGGCCTAGCGATCACACTATCACCTAGACCCATAAGTAAAGTTACAACCTTTGCCTTATGATTCAAATGGGTTAAGGAAAGAATGAGTAGCACTGTAGCCAAGACGAGCCTCTTCTTGCTAGGAGAAGAATACGCTGAAGACAAAAATGGAGTGAGGATATAAAGCCTTCCATATCCCTTGGATGAAGTAGCCTTCCATGTAATGAATTTTATTTCTTGTGAAGGTAGAATTAGTGTGGTCTATGGGTATCATTTAAAATTTTTGAATGAACTTAGGCTTCAGGGAGAACCCTCCGAACACATATTAAGAATTCCTTACTTCCTCCTAAACTCGATAAATGACATGAGCAATAAGGTGGGGGATAGAAAATATCAGTACATGGCTCATCATGCCCTCATAAGAGTAATTGTGAATGATGCTTTGAAAATATTGAACCTACCTATATCTTGGTATTCTTTCATATACATGGATAGGGAAGCCTTCATAGCTACGCAAACACGTAAAACCTTTGATTCTAGCCTTAGAGAGAGGGAGGTAGAAGAAGAAGAAGAAGAAAAGGAGGCTAAAGAGGAGGTAGAAGAAGAATAATATGAGGCATGAAATAAGGAAGAAAAAGAAGAGATGGATATTGAGGTGGAGAACACAAATAAAACATAGGCAGAGAAAGAAAAAGTTGATTCAAAGGAGGAAGATAAGACTGAGAAAAAGAAAGGATTGGACCCTATCCTAGACAGTGAAACCTCCCCTAAAGACACCAACATGTCAACAGACATTACAGATCAGGAAGATGCTGCTACCCTAACAACTTTGAGCACACCTGTCAAAACAAAAAGGAAGAGGTAGACACCTATGTATTTCAGGATTAGGAAGAGTCAAAGGGTGATGTAAGGGAAACCATATACTCCCACGAAGAGCTCTATTTCCATTGAAGAATAAAAAAATAAATATGAGGAAATAAGATTATAGGAAATAAGGGTGCAAAAAGTCACTTCACCTCTAAGGACCCATGTAACATACATCAGAAGAGACTCAACAAGATTTGCATCCCATACACCTCATGCAACCTCCACAGACCCTCGAAGAACTTAAAAGAGTGAAGAACAAGAAAAAGACGGTCTTCAGTAAGAAAAATAGAGTTTGATACAGGAAAGTTTTTGTTTTTTATAGGAAACTCCAGCAAGCACAAAATTAGAGAAAAAGGCCTTGGCTGAGGAAGAAAATATAGCCACAGATGGGAAATAGGTCAAATAATTTGAGGAAAATATACAAGAGGAAAAAAAAGATGAAAAAGAGGGAGTAGAATATGATAAGTAAGAGCACACCTCACCAAAATCATTCCTCAAAGATGTAGCAGTAGTGCCAAACCCTAGCCCTCAACCCACTGTCAGCTCCTACTACACATACATTGAGGGGGGCAGATTGATTCCTCAAAATTTTAGAGTGCCTTTATTTTATTAGTTCGAAGAGGAGAGGGAACCACTCATCATTGGATGAATATTGCCACATCTAAAGGTGTGCATGAAATAGGTGTAATGGGAGGAATAGTAGCTTAGTTGGGGAAATATTTATCTGATATTAGGCTCAGAGAGTTAGTGTTGAAAGAGCAACCTCAGAAGGCCTAAGCAAAGAATGTAGCATTACAAGAGAAGCTTCAGCAAAAGTCCAAACAAGTGGCCACCATGGCATAATTGTGCATAGAGGCCATTCAACACGTATATCCGTCAGATTCCTATGCAGTTTACCTTAAGGATAAGTGGATCATATTTAAAATAAAAACATTAGTTTCCCACGGATCCTTACCTTTTCAAAACTGCAGATAGTTCATTTATTTTTTAAACCAATCAAGTATGTTGGACAAGGAAAAAAGGGCAGATTTATACATCCATAACCTTGTGTTGACAAACTTGACCATTTTGGACCCTAGTCCTATGATGGGAGACATGTAATTAATGGAATTGGCATCTTGCATGGCTAATAAAGGACCAGAGCACAAGAAATGAGAAGGGTTATGAGGAGAGAAAATAGAGAACCTTTACACATTAGGGAAGAACTATTTAGCCATAGGGAAGTCATCAATATCCATCCTAATATTGAAAAGGATCCTTCACTTGCAAAAAAATACCTCCACAGAGAAGCTCAAGCAATAGCTCACTTTGATGATGTTTCTCGGTTGTTGGGAGATGATTGCATAATGGCTAGCAAAAGGAGATGGAACAACCTCCCTGATAGCCTTAGAAACATGGAATACCACACACTAGAAATATTTAGGGGTGCCTTAAAGAGAGCACCAATATAGAAGAGGGCCATGTAGGGAAAAACGATTTAGTAGCTTGGTTTGAAGCTCAATCCACCCTTCCTGTTGGGGATGAGAGATGGAAAGGACCAAGATGAGTAGAACAGAGAATGGGAGGAAGCAGACATGAATGATGATTTTTACCCTCCTAAAGGGACTCCCACACTTCTTCCTTGGGAAGTTAGAGGGTCCATCAAAGCTTTGAAATAAATGAAGAAGGAGGGCTAAGTTGCTTAGAGGATGAGAAAACATTTGGTAGGGGGGTTATGATGAGCTCCATCATTAGGTACATTTGGAGGGGTTAAAATTTACCTTTTTTCCTTATTATGTCTCTTTTTCTTGCATTTTAATTATATTATGGTCTTATGTTGCTAGTGTAGATGGTGATTGATGCTTGTCATACTTTGAATGCATAACATGAGTTAAATGTAGGAAAATCATGAATATATTGCATTTTTATGAAGAATTTTCAATTAAAGCTCATAGTAGAAATCAAAGAGAGATTATAGGGGGATTTTCCACCTCCTTAACTCCCAAAGGCAGCCAGAGGATCCTTGATATTCCCTCTAACAGCTTGAAATCAAAGGAAGCCAAGCAAACTCAAGATCACGTGCACCAAATCTACACTTCACTTATAGTTAAAGAGGACTCATTAACTACTTTTTAGGGAGTTTTTAGTAGCTACCCTCTAGGTTAAATAGAGCTGAGCAAGAGCTCATTAGGATTCAAACTTTGAAGGAAGCTATTAGGTTCTTAGCTCTTGTAATAGGTTTTTGAGACTTTCATGTTGATGTGATGAGACTATATTTTGCAATAAAATGAGTATTTAGATTGTGCTTCACTGATATAGTTTCAAAGGGCTAGGCTTGTGGGTTAGGGCCTAGTCCATTTTCCTTAGTCTATATTGTGTATTCATTCTTTACTTTTATGTCATCTTAGCTAGTTTTTATTATGAGTGTTTAGCTAGTTTGCTTGCATTTCAATTCACTCTTTTTAGTTTTCTTCATTTGCCTTTTGATGTAGATTTAGCTTGCTTACACATTGGTAGAGTAGGTTATAAAATCAGAAAGTTGTGTGCCAAGCCTCCCCCCTCATCTCTTTCATTGGAGCTTAACAAGGGTAGACCTTCCCCACACGCCAAAATTTCTTTTTAGTTTATGATTTCTTGGAATGAATAAGATAGGTTGTTGTAGTTCCATGAATATGTTTAGAATGTTGTGGTAGATATTTTTTTGTAGGCTAAAGTATATTTTATTTCCAAGTTCAAATCATCTTTTCCATTGTCTTTATCATGAATTTGTCCATATTTATTACATGAATAGGTATTTTTCTTACAAGTTCATGTAGCATAACCAAGGAGGACTTCACCATCACCTTCAACTTCATTTCTCACCCTTCATCGGCCTTTTGTTCATCAAAATCGCCATCATCCCCATTTTCAAAATTTTCATCCCTACACCGCGAGCAAACCCTAGAGGTGCAAGACGGGACTCCCAAGAGGTTTCCATATTGGCCAAGTGGTGGGCCACCTTCCACTCATCCAAACCCACCTTCTATACACTTTCCCTACACTTTTCTCACCCATTTTTGGCCTCAAATTTCCCTCGGGCCGTTTCCTATAGCACTACAGGAAACCTGTAAAAGCATTTGTAATAGCAGTAGTGGGCCCCTCCTTAAGCCTAGAAACCACTGTCCACCTCATCCAAACCTACCAAAACACCTTCAACCTTGCACCCATGAGTTCAAGCCTTCCATAAGCCACCTTTCCTCTTTCTCCTCCTAGCTGCAAAACAATGCATTTACAATCATAGTTAGGTAATGATTAGTTGCATGGTTAAAAACATGATAGATAGACCATAAATTGAATAGAGTGTGTTTAGCCATTTCTCCTAGTAAAGTGTGATTAGGTAGTTTCCTTTATGCAATTTTAATTCAACAATTTACTTCATGCAAGATGCCTAGTTTAATTTCATTTCTTATTATAGCTTAGTGTGTATATTTATTTCATTGCAGAGTAGTTAGATGTACCTTCTTAATGTAGAATAATTTTGTATTTTCTCGTAGATTAATGGTTTTGTATCATTTGTAGCCCCAGGACTAAGTTTAGAAGTGTGACATAATTCATCCAAAAAACTTAGAATTAGCACCCTTTCGTAGAGCAAAGGAGGATGTCATGAGTAGAATGCATCTATCATGTATATAGCACTATCACCTCCAATTTTGTATGAACACTGGGTTGATAAAGTAAAGTAGGGAAGCCTCTAGGAGTTGTAGAATTATTGGTGCTATACAAGGGCTCACCAAGCATATCATGCCACTAACTGTATCGTTCAATCCATCTCACACCCTCAAGCTCCACCATATGCTCTGTGTCCAATGATATATGGTGTACCCCATGGGTGTATCAGTACCTATTACACCCATCCTCATACAAATCCTTCACATGGAAACAATTATCCAGGCCCCATCACATCATATGTATCTTCCCATCTGTATGAGAAGATGCGAGGGTGAGTTTTTTATTCACATGATTATCCTAATGTTGCACCATGTCCTTACTATACTTATGCACTACCCAGTGCTCCAGCCCCACAGAAAAAAACATTTTAACCTCCCATGCTTAGTCAAACTATATAACAACAACAACCACCTACGCATGGTCATGTGTATGCTCATAAGAGTGCCACCAATACCCCTAGCCCTAAGAGATAGAACAAGGGGAAGGGTATCCAGAACCAGCCATATCAAGATAATCAGGGCAATCACAGTCCTCTAGCTAATTCCCTTAAGGGATACCAACCTAATCCCATAACCCACCAACAAGGTGGACAACCCAAGCAAAAAACACTCTTAGAAAAAACAAACATTTTGTATGTTATGGATTATTTTACCATTATACCCATGAATTTCCCCTTTTACCCCAGATGTTCTAGGTATGGGAAGCTCAAGAGAATACTTATAGAGGATCTTAACCCATTAATTGACCTCCTCCTCATCTTGCTTCATCACAAATAATCATGCTTATCAATACTTTTCCTCATTAAGGATATATACTTTTGCAACCTGCATAGGGTAATGTTGCCCATCAACCTTCAAAATCTGGCCAAAAACATATTAGATCTTCATGATGATTTTCGATGAATTCAACACTAAACAAGTCAACCGCTAGACTCGGTCATGCCAATATGAAAAGCCCCCTACAAAGTCAGAAACTAATTCCCAACCTAATGTTTCCACTAAGCCTCTTTCATCCCAAAATGATACCTTATTGACCCCTCTGCCTAAGGTAGAGATTCACCCCAAGAACCCCAAAGGTGTATTACATTGAAACACTACTTCTTCTAAAGTTGCCCATACCTATATCATAGTATATGACTTGGTGCAGTCTCCTACTTCCATGTTGACACTGGAAGTCCTCTAGATGTTCCCATCCCAAAATAAATATCTTCTATCTACCTTGGGCACTTTTATCCCTTTTAGGATCATATGATTATATTTTATGTTGAAAAAGTGGAATGTACCCCCTTCCCTCATCTATTTCTTTTCAAATACCAATCTCCATAAAAATGCCATCGTTCAACGGTGTATCATAGATGAATGCACCTCCACCTTTGTGATGGATGCTAGTGTTTGGAAGAAACTTGGTTCCATTTCTCTGTCCCCATCCACTATTAGTCTTCATGATTTGGATGGTCATCCCTCACAACTCCTCCATTTATATCGCAATTGTACCATTACTAATGGTGGAAAGATAGTCTTAACTAATAAAAAGGGTCAAAAAATATTTCAAGATGTAAATGAGTAATATGAGCATGCATTTCCCTAGAAAATATTTGACAAGGGTGACATTTTTATACAACAATAATGCAATATTTGAAGATCTAGGGACAAAAATACCAAAGTGCGTGATTTTATGAGCAATGGTAATGCAAGATAAATAACTGCCACATGATATAGCATGCAAATCATTGAGAACTTGTTCATCCCATAATGAGTGAGACATTGATGTAAGATAGAATCAATGCCATGGTGATAAAGGGTAACAATGACAATATCATACTACCTATACCTATGGAGCGGTGACCATCCTCAATGATGTAGGCTTCATATTTCCATGTGTTACTTCTTAAGAGATAACCCCTTGGTTGTGGAAATGAATCAACTCTTAAGAAATTTTAACAATATATTACAGAAACAATATTTATCATCTGTTCTTAGTTCTTTTCCTTTGGAAACTAGTTTTAAAATCCTTAATGGTCTAGAATAAATAAAAGTTTTGAAAATGCCCTTAATTTTTGAAATGTGAATGAATGAGAAGAACTGTAAAGGAACTTATGATAATATGTTGTAAGGAAAAAATCTATTGACTTAAGTTTCAGAGAGAAGTTATGACTAGAAGGAATATGGAGTGAAGGGGAACACTTTAAGGATATTTATCTCTTACTTAAAAATGTAATTCAGATACCTGCAACTTCATTACTTCCCTTCATTTATAGAATAATAACATAAAATGACATAGGAAATAAAAACCACCATAAAAATTGATGGAAATTTGATACTTATTTCATTAATTATTTAAAGAAATAAGTACAAAAATGTAGACTTCTAGAGGTTCCCAAACACTGAACCCTTCTTCTTCATTTTTATCTTTCTTAAATACATTCAAAAATAGTTTGTAACTGTCAAAAATTCCTGAAACTACCTAAAATACTTCTTTCCTCTATTATCTAATTTCATTTCAATCCAGGGTAGCATTAAAACCTCTTTCTAAAATAGAAATAAAATACAATAACAAATAGAAATATCATGATGTATTGTGAATGTATTTTGCTGGTGATGTGCTTCCCTTTGTTGTTGATGTGGTTCCCTTCATTGTTGATGTGGTCTTCTTAATATCATATGTTGTTGATGTGTCTTCAGGAATATTGGTCATCCATTTTCTACATTTATTCTAGAGTTCAACATTTGTCCTCAGAGAATTAGTTAACTCATGATGCTCCAATATAAAAGCAGTGATCCTGGTGTACGTAGGCTTGTATAGAAACATAGTCTTGACCATTTATAGCAACTGAAAATATTTATGTAGGAAATTGACAATTGTTGTCCCTTTTATAACTGCAGTCTTCTCATGAGTATTGTCAATTTTACTTTTTGCATCCACGAACATATTTTTATGTTTTTAAGAGGATAATAAGTTACCTTGCAGGTCCCAACAAGATGGAAATCCAGGCCTGATTCTTTTATCAACTATATTATTGAAGTTGTGAACTTCTTGCTTGATCTCTGTCAACTTATTTTTTACTGACTTCTTGTGTGCATTATTCACTATCACCTTATTAATTTCTAGAACAATGTTCTATCTTTTATCTCATGTTCACTAAATTATTGATCTTCTTTTCAGTTGACAAAATCTATTAATTTCTTAGCCCTCATGGCTCTGTCATGCATTTTTTGTTGGTCAACTAATAAAATATCTTGAAGATATTTGATTATACTCTTCTATTCTAAAATAAGTGCTAGAGATTCCCATACTGTTTTCATCACTCCTATAATATCATTCCAAAGGATATGTTTAGCCTCAATTAGTTACATATTCCCCTTTACCTTCTCTTTGAGATTCTTGATTTCTTCACAAATTGACTGATAATATGTTCTGTATTTACTTGCAATGTCCTTTTATATTACAATTTTGTTATCCTTAGCCCTTATAACCTTCATAGGTGTCTCAAGGCCTCTTTGATATTTCTTCCTATCAATCTCTGCCATCTTCAAATCAATACTCAACTATGATATATTATCTCCTAGGTCATCAGTTTCAGCTGATAAAACTATTGTGCAGATATGAGAGTCAACTTGCCCCAGTAACTTAGTTACTACTTCTTTCAATTTGGAAATATTTTCATCTTTCTGCAACACTTGTTGCAAAATCTTCTCCTTTTCATATTCCACCGCCACCACTTCAGCTGCCATTGGATTTTCTCCAGTAGGAAACTTTAGCTTCTTTCTTAGTACATTTAATTCTGATTATGCACTCTGTAACAACCTCTGCATAGTTGATCTATAGTGGAATGTACTCCAATTTTGATAATTATCTTCTTTAGTTCTTCATTTTGAGTGGAGAGAGCTCTGGAATTAGCTTTCTCCGGCTTCATCTGCTTGATCACCTTTCCCAACATTCTTTCATCTTTACTTGCAGTTGCACTAGTTTTATTAAAATCATTAACAATCAATAAACCAGTTTGCATATGTAAATTAATTTTATCGAGAAAGGAAATATTCCTGGCATCAATAGTCAAATTGACAGTCCTAAAATTTCTTGATGACCCTACTATCATTTCAAATGGGTGTGAAAAAAAAAATTTCAGCTTCTATTTTTCGAAATCCATAAATGTTAGCAATCTAGTCTGATCATGGGTTATTTGACACTCAACATGATCCTCCATGCTTTCTCTATTTATTTGGTTCTTCTCAGCAATTTGGGAAAAAACTTCTTAATTAATGGTACCTGATCATGAACAACTTCATGTCTGGATGGTGAAGCTGGTGTATTCTGTATTTCTCCCAATTTAATTGACAACCTTGGCTATGAATATGGCCCTTATTCACTCAGTTTAGCCCTATTCTCAGCTCCTTGGCCCTCTGTATCATAATTCTTTTCTCTATCTTTTTTATTTCCCTATTCAGAGATAGCAGGAGTTTCAATGCTAGTGTTGTAATTTCTTGCAAAACCCTTGTTATCCAAATTTTCAATTTTTGGCTTGCTCTCATGAGTAAAAGAAGAATAATTAGAGAAATTTTGAGGTCCAAAATGAAACTTATAACAACAAATAGGATTCAAGATGATAATGTCAACCATGGGGGATGATTCACCATTTTTGAGGTAAAAAGATAAAAATATTAAAAAATAATAAAATAATAAAACTACTTTTTCAGCTTGTATTTTCAATTTATGTCCCTAAGGGTTTACTAAAATTTCAAGTGAGAGTACTTGTTGGATGAAAAATTTAATTCCTCATCCAAGGAGTACCCATGTTGCATAATTTTGATGACCATACTACACAAACAATGAGAAATACATGAAAACACGTTATTGCAATCACATTTTTCATGTATTTCTCATTTTTCATGTAGTATGGTCCTTCAAAATTATGCAACATGGGTACTCCTTGGATAAGAATCAAATTATGCATCCAACGAGTGTTCCTTATCGAAATTTGAGTAAAACCATAGGGAGATAAGTTGAAAATATGAATTGAAAAAGTAGCTTTTTCTTTTTTCTCTATAAAATTTGATGATGTAATCAAATATTATTTTATTATTTACACTATTATTTTATAATTTCCTTAGGAAGCCTATTTTATGCCTCAAAATTCCACTAATGAACCAATATCAACCCTCCTTTTAGAAATCACCTGGTGTGGGTCATAAGCCCACTTTTCTCCTAGCAATAAATGCAGCCTTTCTAACATCTGGTTTGGCTCTTTTATAGCTTGCCTCGTATCCACTATGAAGGATCCAATAGTCATGGGAAATTTAAATTAATGTCCTTTCTTCATTAGCACAAAGTGAATCTGATCCACATTTAAACTATGTCTAATAAATTCCAAGGGGAACATTCTCATAAGGTCAAAAGAAGGCAATCTATTAGGTTCAACACTAGCTCCATAAAATCTAATCTATGAATAATATTCAAATAAACCAGTCTCCATATCTGCAACTATTACTGAGCAGAAGGAATTCCTGGGCTTTAGGCATAAAACATGGGGGAGCAATCCCATTCAAAATTTTATAAGCAATTTTCAGGTAGTAAGCATCAAAATCAAACAGCCCTCCATCAGTAGCTTCATTCCTTACCAGGTTAGTCCAAAACATTACTGACTGCCTTTTCTTATTTGAATCCATAATGTTCAACCCCAAATTCAAAAACTCTTCTTAATTTTGATACATAAACAAATAGGTAACAATTGAAGGAAATTTGAATGAACTTGTTAAAATTAAGTTCATGAATTGAGAATTAATATTCTCATACCAAATTGATGGGATGTCAACACTACTTTAGGCTTCATCATCAAAGAAAAAAATTGAATAACTTATCTGTAAATATAAGAAGCATATTCCTTTCCAAGAATTTGTGACAAAAATTTCCATACCGGTTTGATTTCTGCATCAAAAATTTCCAAAGAGAATACCTTTTCATTTGGAGAAAACGTCCCCAATTATGGCTTCAGGAAGAAAAAAAAAATTGTGTAATATTTTCCTGCAAGATTTTGATAATTTGCTGTCAACGAATCTTCAGTGAAACTAAGATATGACTCAGACTCTGGGTAGCCAAAGGCTTGATGAATTAACAATGATGAAACCTGGAAGACACTTTCTCCTAAATGGTTTATTACAAAACACTTGCTGGGGTATATTGTTGATACTATCAAATGAATGAATTCAGGGACAAGATGTGTTCTTGGGACACATGCAGAAAATACTTTAGACCTGGAAATGGATGTGAAGACGTGGAAATTGTGCTAGTTAAGGATAACCTCCTGATGCAAAGGTAGATGTTCAACCGTGCAACAAGTGTCTATTATTTCATGCTCTATACCCATGAGGGGAATGTGACTAGATGAACCAAATAGTTATGACTTAGACATGTTAATACTTGGGATTATGACTGGACTGACTCTAAATGGAGGAGAAAGGTGATTAGGATGACTAAGATAGCTTAAACTGAGGTGAACATGCGAAAAAGAATGGTTTTGACTCAATATTTATTGGCGTCACTATAAGGAAAATAACATCTAGTGGATTTTTTTTAGGAACCCCTTATAAAAATACCCCAGACATCAGTTTCTAGCGAAGGTTCCTAGAGGAGGTTGGTGGACGGAGGTTTTTGCAAATGTATTTCATCTAGTGCTCCTATTAGCAGAAAACGCACTCGTGCATTCAACATGAGAAAGCAACGGTGTGGTCAAAAAATTCGCACACCAGACATTGTGTGCTCCGTACACACCCACCTGCTACATTGTATTTCTGTAGCACACTGGTACTTTACTTAACATCCGCACCAGTGCCTCATAAAAAGTGTGCAAAAACTGAAACCGCCCAGGTCGCCCTTAAATGCACTGGTCACCCTGAAATCCCCACGCACCAACATAGGGTTAAATAAATAAAAAATTATGGCCAAAAAATAGCACAAAACATAGGCACACCAGACATTGTCCACTCCTAACACACTCGCCCGATGCGTCATATTCCTGTAGAGCACCGGTTCCTCATAGATCTTCTACACCGGTGGTTCAGAAAATGTGCGTGAAAATAGAAACCACCTAGTTTGGAATAAATCAAACACACCAGGGCACCCGTAAACCCAGCGCACCGGTAGAGGTTTAAATAAAAAAAAAAATACGGCCAAAAAAATGCAGAAAACATTAGCACACCGGGAACCGTGTGCTCCGTACACACCCGCCTGGTGCCTTATCTTAAGGAGTCGCACTGGTACGTGTCAAATCGTCAGCACTAGTGTGTCATGTAAATCACGCAAAAAATGAAACCGCCTGGAGTCAAATGAAAGAAACACACCAGGGAACCTATAAAATCCGTGCACTGAAACAGGGTCAAATAAAAAAAAATTACAACCAAAAAACCGCACGAAACATTGGCTCACTGGACACCGTGCCTGGTGCGTCATATTACTGTAGAGTACCAATGCGTTACAACTATGCCACACTAGTGCCTCATAAAAGCACGCGAAAACAAAAACCACCCGGGGTGACATAGTGCAAACGCACTAGTATGCCAACAAAAACCCCGTGCACCGGAATAGGGTTAACTATTGTTGACACCTAATCATATGGATGGGTGTGCATATTTAATATTGTATATTATTTAATATTAGGAAATAAGGAAGGCCAAGAGTCGTTGGGAGATGAATCCCAATAGCCTCACCTTCATGTATAAATCCATGTGCATCCTTCAGCTAATACACATTCTGATTTTGAGGAGTTACCTCCTGGTTTGACATGGTATCAGAGCCAACTCCACTATTGGCATTTCTCCCTGTGGTGTAACTCCCTCTCCTTTGCTCAGTCAATTTTTTATTAATATTTTTCTGCTGCTCTTAATTGCTATACTGTTATTCTGCATTTTTTTTTCCTATATAGTCCTGACATTTGCAGCTCCAGCTCCTGCAGCTCCTGAAGATTGCAGGCTCCTTTTTCATTCCACAAATTGCAGGCTCTGTCATTCTGCAAGATTCTGTTTCAAAAAAAAAATTGCAACGGCCCTTTGGGCCTCCTCAATCCTCCACCTACCCAAAACCTTCCCTTCTCCTTCGCCCTCTCACTTCTATCTCTCCCTACATTCCACATTCATCCTTGCGCCATCACCCATCCCTCAACTTTGCGCCCTCTCCCTCACATATACTCCCCTCGAACTACATCTCCCACGCCTGTCAACTACGCTCTCATATGCCTATTCATTAATACGCCCATTTCACTTTTTTAACAGTCACTACATCATACAAAATACCGCACCTCCATATTCGCCCTGCCACTGTCTGCAATACACTGTATGCAGAACCACCCATATAAATAACAATGCTCCTCCATATGTAATACGCTGCATCTATCACATATATACCACGCTGCATACGCTTTTCAATTCACATCGACTATATATCAACACAGTCCTCCGTCCCCCATGGCCTGTCGGCCCTCCTCCACGCTGAATATTAAAACGATGTTCATTGTATATGGTATATGAAATTTCTGTCCATTGTCCACACTCCGCATACAACAGTAATACCGCCCTCTCCGTGGCCTGTCGGCCCTCCACCAGCGCTGCCTGTCATATATTTCAACGCCGCCTGTGGTATTATAATACCATCCATACAGCTCATTTCACAACGCTGTGGTATATAAAACGCTGTCCATTACATATTCAACACTTCACATTCCATATATTATATACCGCCCTTTGCATTTAATACCGCGCCTCCATATTGTATTTACTACCACCATTTTAATTTGATACCAACATTCATACATTCATACATTCGATACCACCATTCATTATATTCCATACTGCTTCCCCAGTCATATACCCCCCCCCCCCCAACCATACTTTAAATACAATTCTTTTTCAAACACAAAAAAAAAAAATTATTTTTTTTGGTGCAGAATCAGTGTTTTTAGCAAGAGCTTGTGTTTTTTAAATTAAGTCTTTAGAAAGAGTTTTTTAAACTCAGAGTATTTTTCTAGCAAGAGTTTTTGCCCCTTTATTTGAAAGATTTCAAGAGTTGAAAGTTTTTATAGCAGAAGATTTTTTCTAGCAATCTAATGCATTCTCTCATCTCAATTGTTGGGGTGGTTCTCTCCGGCAAAGAGAACTATCTTGAATGGTCTCAGAAGATTAAACACACACTCATTTTTAATGAGCTGTGGAAAGGAATCTGTGAAGGACAAGAAGAAAACCCACCAGAAAAGCCCACTTCAGACAAAGAGCTTGCCATTTGGGAAAATAATAACTGCAAAGCCTATGCCTTGATTGCAGCCTCCGTAAGTGAAGAGGTGAGTCGCCATATTTCATCATTCTCAAATGCCTATGAAGCCTTGAAGAAGCTAAAAGAACTCTATGACTCACATTCAGATTTAGAAAATGTTCAATTGATGATTAAGCTGTTCAGTCTTGAAATGAAGAATGATGATCCCCTTGCTTTAGCTTCAGAAGTAAGATCTATAATGCATGACATTGAAAATAATGGTGTCAAAATGGACATACCTCTTATAGCATATTTTAAGGCATTATATCCGACTTACTCACATTATCTTGATTCTTTGCAAGCAAGTGGAAAATTTCAGCATATCACCTTTGATACACTTGAGAAAAAGTTTGCAGAAAGAGAGAAAGATTTTGGGAAGATGATAGTCCCTTCATCTTCCGAAGAGGATGCATACTTAGCACATAGAGAAAAGAGACATGCTCCAGATTCATCCAGAGGAAGAGGTGGCAGAAGAGGAAGAGGAAGAAGAAACTTCACAGAAAGGGGGGGCAGACAAGCTGACAAATCCAATCTTCATTACACACGTTGCAATAGAGATGGACATGATGCATCCAAATGCAGGACACCATGGGAGAAAATTGAGCAGCAAAGAAATAAATACAAAGGTAAAACTAATGACAAAGACAAAGGTAAAGCACCTGAATCCGCTCACTATGTTCTAGCACATTGTAACAATGGAGTAATTGAAAACCTATTTGATGTTTCATTTACTTCATGGAGAGATGATTGGTTGCTAGATTCAGGAGCAACATGTCACATCACATTTAGAAAATATTTTTTTGAAGAATTCACTGACAAAGTTGATGGAGCAGTATATTTCGCAGATAAATCCAAACTCAAGCCATCAGGGCTTGGCACAGTCAGGCTTAAACTACCTGGTCTTCCTGATCATATCCTACATGAGGTTCTATACCTCCCCGAGTTGAAGAGAAACTTGTTGTCCCTGGTCGAAATCCGGCAGCAAGGACACTCAATTCACTTGTTTGATGGCAAGGCAGAGGTCAGAAAAGCATCATATCACTCACTTGTCATGGAGGGAATAGAAGAAGGGAGACTCTTGAAGCTGAAAGGTTCATATGCTCATGCTCAAAACTTTGCATTCAGTTCACATCATGATGAAGGTACATTCCCATCAAGTCTTTTATGGCATGCTAGATTTGGACACTTAAACTATGACAACCTTCGTTTATTGAAGAAAAATGGTGTTAATGGACTGCCTACAATTCCTAGAAAACCTAAGGAATGTGATGCTTGTATTATAGGAAAGCATAGCAAACATCCATTTCATGATTCACACTCCAGAGCACATAGAAAAATTGAACTTGTTCATTCAGATTTATGTGGCCTATGCCTATTGCTTCTGCAAATGGAAACAAATACATGATGACATTTATTAATGACTACACCAGAATGTGTTGGATTTACTTACTAAAGAATAAGTCTGATGCTTTTCAAACTTTCAAGAATTTTCATGCATGGATTGAAAATGATGCACAAACACATATTGGCTCTCTACGTACTGATAATGGAAAAGAATACACTTCAAACAAATTTGAAAATTATCTTCGTCAACATGGAATCAAACATCAAACAACAGTGCCATATAATCCACAACAGAACGGTGTAGCTGAAAGAATGAACAGAACCATTTTAAATATGGTCCGCTCCATGTTATTTTTCAAGAATGTAAAATTGATGTTTTGGGCTGATGCAGTTCTATGTGCTGTTTACATAAAGAATAGGTGTCCTTTAAGTTCAATTAGAAACAAAACTCCTTTTGAAATGTGGCATGGCCACATTCCTTCGGTAAAGCATTTCAGGGTCTTTGGGTCCACCTGTTATGCCTTGATACCCAAGGGTCAAAGGAAAAAACTTGGTCCTAGAAGCAGAAAATGTATCTTCTTGGGGTACTCCAATACCTCCAAAGGATATCGTCTCTATGATGAAGCAAATAAGAAGTTTGTGATAGCAAGAGATGTCATATTTCTTGAATCTTCCAAGAGTGACAAGGTTGTTGAGCAGCAACTTGATCGCTTGGATAGATTCACACATGCAAAGTCTTTCCAAGAATTTGATAATGTGATTCCACATCTTGAAGGGGGGATTCCGATATTGAATCAAACTGTGGAATCATGTCCTGAAGCACTCTCTCCCCCACATGAAGAAACAACCACGGATGACACATTGGATGATGTGATTGACAGAATTGGGAGATTGAATCTTGAATCAATCCCAACTTAGTCAAGTGACCAGCCTGGGCCATCTCAGAAAGGTCCTCCCAAATGGCTAACAAAGACACTGGAGGATGTTCATCCTGATGAGGTTGGAAAAACAGGAAAAAGAAGTTCCACTCAAGAAATCGAAGGTGATGTAGATAATTTTGATTCTCCTGTTGATATGGATATTTCTTATAACTGTGAATTGAGTTTGTCTACAGATCATGAACCAACTTCCTTCAAAGAAGCCACTTCTCATGATGAATGGAAAGAAGCGATGCAGAAGGAGTATGATGCCTTGATAAAGAATGGCACTTGGAAGCTGGTTGATCCACCTTTGGGAACGAAACCAATTGGCTGTAAGTGGGTCTACAAGAACAAGTACAAAGCAGATGGCTCACTTGACAAGCACAAGGCCAAGCTTGTGGCAAAAGGATTCGCACAGAAAGAAGGAGTCGATTATGAAGAAACTTTTGCTCCCCCAGCAAAATGGACCACCATCCGGACTCTCTTTTCCTTAGCAGCTCAGAATGGATGGAAATTCCATCAGATGGATGTAAAAATAGCCTTCTTGAATGGAGATCTAAAGGAGAAATTTTATATGTCCCAGCCAGAAGGATTTGTGATAAAGGGTCAAGAACACAAAGTTTGCAAACTTGTAAAATCCTTGTATGGCCTCAAGCAAGCACCACGAGCCTGGTATGAGAAATTGACCGAGCATCTTCTGAAACTTGATTCCAAACATTTTGATCTTGATGATGAAACTTTGTTTGTTAAGAAAGTTGGAAAAACAGTTGTATATCTTGTGGTATATGTAGATGATCTTTTGATAATAGGAAACAATGAGAGCTATATTGCATCCATGAAGAAAGAGTTGAAGAAAGGTTTTGAAATGACTGATTTGGGTCATGTTCATTACTATTTGGGTATTGAAGTAATTCAACACCCTAAATTCATATTTCTTTCTCAGAAGAAGTACATTGGAGATCTCTTGAACAAATTTGGCATGGATGACTGTAATCCCTTAAGCACTCCAATGGAACAAAACTTGAAGCTCACATCTATTGAAGGGAAGGAATTTGAGGATGCAACTACGTATAGAAAGCTTGTAGGAAGTCTTATCTATCTAACCACCACCAGACCTGACATTTCATATGTTGTTGGAATCCTCTCAAGGTTCATGCAAAAACCTTGTGAAGGACATTGTTCTGCTGCAAAAAGAGTGCTAAGGTACTTGAAGGGGACTCAAGACTTTGGACTCAAATATACATAGGTAGGTGACTTCAGCTTGATCGGATACTCTGATTCAGACTTTGATGGCGACAAAGAAAAAGGGGTGTCTACTACAGGTTACACCATGAGTCTTGGATCAGGAGCTGTCTCATGGAGATCACGCAAACAGTCAGTTCCAGCAGATTCCACGACCAAGGCAGAATATGTGGCAGCAGCTGAAGCAACAAAGGAAATTGTGTGGCTCCGGAAAATCCTGGAAGATTTGCAGATGAAACAAATGTACTCCACACCACTCATGATCGACAACACTTCTGCAATAAAGTTGGTCAAGAACCCAAAGTTCCATGATCGAACAAAGCACATCAATACAAAGTACCATCTAATTCGACATCATGTTTAGGCCAAAACCATCCATCTACATCATTGTTCCATAAATGAGCAAACTGCTGACATCTTCAACCAAGGCACTTGGAAGAGAAAACTTTGAAAAGTTCATATCGATGCTTGGACTCACCAACATCCCTTCGGATTAAAGGGGGGAATGTTGACACCTAATCCTATGGATGGGTGTGCATATTTAATATTGTATATTAATTAATATTAGGAAATAAGGAAGGCCAAGAGTCATTGGGAGATGAATCCCAATAGCCTCACCTTCATGTATAAATCCATGTGCATCCTTCAGCTAATACACATTCTGATTTTGAGGAGTTACCTCCTGGTTTGACAACTATAAAAAACATTATGGCCAAAAAACCATATTTTTCACTTTTTTCAGTGCTACAAAGCTCTCAAGCATTGGAGAAAGTTATCCTTTCTTGAGCCACCCTGACATCTATGCGCCCATTGCACTCATTGAACACACTGTTGATGTGCATTGCCACCAATCTCCAACTTGAATTTTGTAAAATGGTGGAAAATTTTTATTTTTCAAATTCTATAACCAATATGCCTCCCCAATGGGTAAATGTACATGTATTTTTCTTGTTATTCCATAATTAAGCCTTTTAGTGGATCATAATTTCAAAAAACCTTAAAATAAACCATTAAAAAAAAAAAAAATTGTCGTGCGATGCGCTCATGTTGTTCAACTCATACCATTTTGTAGTGCTGCCTGTAAATTTACAGGCTCCACCACCACCGGTGCTAACGGTATCCGCACCGATTCTAGGGTGTTACCGATAGGCACACCGTGTTATTTAAAAAAAAATTAAAATTTGCGGTGCAGTCATTTATGAGGCCACACCATTGAGAATGCGGTATCATGGCAACACGGTGCGTTGATGAAATTATCCGCCCTAGGGCGCGTATTTTTTTCAGTGCACCGCATATCGCAATTCAACATTGTCAATGGCTCGACCTGGTAAATCGGTGCTAAGTTTATCCGCACCGGTTCTGGGATATTACCAAAGTTTCATCGTGTTATTTTTTTTTTTTTTAAATATCACTGTGGTCGGTTACCTGGACGCATCGTTGACCTATTTTAATAGTGGTGATGCAATGCATTGACTGAAATAACCATCCTGAGATGGATATTTTTTTTAGTGCATGGCTTACCTGATTTTCTTGCATCAACGGTGCAGCCTTTTAAAATACCGCACCAGCAACTATGTACGATGGTAGGAGGGCAGCGTGCTGACTTAGCTATATTCCTCAGGGCATATAGTGTATTTAGCGCACCACCCTCCTAACACGACATGTAGTCAATGGTGCGCTAAAAACAATTTCTCGACCACCGCCCACGGTGCACTGAATATCATTAGGTGCACCGGCCTAGGTGCTCTCTGTTGAAAGATGCACTGGGATTAATGCATGACTGTGTTTTTGACACACCGACTGTTTTTTTATTTATTTTTCAAAAAATATTTATATACGTATATTTCTAAATACACGTGTCATTTAATAAAAAAATTGTTCAATATGTAAATCATTTAGAGATGTGAAAGGCGAGAAGAGGGGCAACAACAACAACAATGGGTGGAACAATATAACATGGTTCGCCTGTAGGAGGCAAGAGAGAGGGAGAGAGATGAGCACCCTCACCCTATTATAGCAGTGAGGTAGGGGCTTCTAAGGTAGGTAGGCCTCCTCAAGTTCTATGAGGAGGCTGCTTCTCTAAAGTCTCATAGTTTTCTTTTGAGACATCTTATCCGAAGGTGGAATGCCCAGCAATAGGCTTTCCGGGTTGGTATCAACCACTGGTACACACCCACTAGGGAGGACATATACTTTATTACAGGGCTATCAAGGAGAGGGGTGGATTTTCCATCATTTCTTGAGGCTCTAGTTGGATATATAGTAGGTAGTCAGTCAGTTTACTCCTAGAGATACATAGGAGCAAATTTAGTATCTCTTGCAGATTTTTGGGTTGCTGGAGGGAAGCTACGTATTGGTGTGTTTGGTCGTGAGGTGGTCTAGTGTCTCTCACTTATCATTTCAATCATTTCGCATAACACCAATGACGGGAAACACATTAGTTTCTCGCTTTTATATTATGTTGATTCTTTAGTACAACAACCATGACTTGTCAGGTGGTCTGCCATTTTTTTGTGGTAGTTTTGTACAACATTAGATAGATGTCATGCTCATGCACAAGGGAGGGTCAAATTCCCTTTTTCTTCAAAGATTTTTTGTTTATTTTTTGAGTGGTTTCTAGAGACGAGGCCTAGTTTTCTTCGGCAGCCTCGTAGGTTGATTACTGAGGCACGTATGCACATGTGGGGGCAGATGATGCCCAAGATGGAGGACACTCTATTTCTAGTGAGGATATACGATGATGCACTAGAGTTTCCAGCTAGTGTTGATGAACATCCCTTCATTATGGTCCCCAGTTATTATGCAGGGTTGGATTGGCGAGGGTGTGCCAACATCCTCTTCACAGCTGATGAGCTGCCAGATGATAGAGGTAATAAAAATATTTTATTTAAATTTATTCTAACATGTTCTTTAACTTGTTTTTATTAAATTATGTAATGAAATTGTCTAATTATTGTTCTCTACTTGTATATTTTTTGCAAACATTGGCTCTTTTGATGGTGAGGAGATGCCGCCACCACCACTTTATCCAGATGTGGATCCTGATGACGATGAGTGCATGCCAAATGCCAAGGATTAACAGGACGCTGGTGTAGAGAGACTTGCTCCCGCTGGTGCGCTGGTCCGTGGTCGACTTAGTGATGCTAGATACAGGATGGAGTTGGACGACCAACTCATTCAATTGATTGTTGAGGAAGGCATCAGGCACGCTCATTACAGAGACATAGAGGCCGATGCTAGGTTATTACGGATGTGGAGAGGCATGTCGCGTGACATGTGCAACTTGATGCGGCATCTCGTAGGAGTTACAAGAGGTTTTACGAAACTGAAAAGGACTGTTGCATGTTACGATCGAGCTACAACACGTAATGGATAGTCTGCGAGGCACAAAGTACCATCATCTCATGATCATTCACCTCACGCCGCACGAGATGAGAATGAGCCTCCACTAGCATCTAGCAGCAGTCATCATGGAGATGAGGCTAGACCATCAGCCGCGTCTAGTCAGCAGCCTGCAACACCCATCAATATTCATGATCATGAGCAGGCAACATTGACTCATGAGAATTCCTCCACTACTACTGATATTGATCATGCTGTACTACCAGCAGTTGATCCATGACATTTATATTAGATTTGTATATTTTTAACATTATTTAGTTATATATATAGATAGTCCATGTATTTTATGTTCATGTTGTAGTTGTACTTAATTTACATGTTGGTGATCATCATGATGTGTATGTTGTTAGTTCATGTTAGATATGTTCATTTAATGTGCAGCTTGTAGATAGATATGTATGTGATAGCATGAGTTATTTGACATGAGATGTATATTTGATGTTTTGTTGTGATGATGTTAATATATAATGTTAATTGTGTTTTGTTAGATGATCATGATATTGTAAAATTGTAATATTTGTAATTCTAATTGTAGTTAAAATTCTAAAATTGTAAATGTAATGGTATATATGTAAATTTGTAAAATTGTTATTGTATATATGTAAAGTTCTAAAATTGTAATTGTAATTGTAATTGTAATTGCATGTAAAATATTTGTAAAAATTTAATTGTATTAATGTGAAATGAATTTATTGAAATTTTTAAATTTTAAATTATTTTAAAATAATAAATCTAGAATAATATGATTTATTTTAACATAACAAAATTTAGAAAATAATGCAAATAAATTCCTCTACTTTAGAATTATCATTATTTTACTATGACCTTAGATACAAAAAAAAATTTAATTAATTTATACAGTGCGCCATTTTTTTTGACATCAACATAATTGCAAATTATCAAGTGAATTATTGATTTCAACATTAACACAATGCAAATTACCAATTAATTCAAAATACATATTATATTACTATTTCGAAAAACCCATCTTAAAAAGTATAAATATTGATGAAATAATGCATGTACCATATCACTCTTGGTTTTCATGATCACCCTCATTATCTTCTAGCTCGCATGGCATGATAACACTATTGTCCTAAAAAATATTTTTTGATCTAGGGTCATGTGTCAATACGAACCACCAATCCCTATCCAACACATCTGGGTAAAAAAACACTTGGTTGCAGTGTTTATGGAAAACATAGGTCTCCTTAGCTTCATCCCACATCTTTCTAGATTTGATACATATCAGCCTACTATCGCAATATTCCTCTACATTATTCCGATAAAAGGTGTCCTAAAAATAACACATTGGAAAGAAGAAAAATCCACTTCAATGATCTCTTGTATCTTTTCGACGTAACCTAACGTCCCTCATACTAGGTTTTGATCACGGTGGCTAGATCGACTAGATTGATCGAAGTCGATTTCCACTCCACAGTATTGTGTGATGTTTCCAGCATTGGCATTTTCTATGCAAAAATGGTGTCCATATGCCCACATAGATGGGAACAAATGCACCTATTATAAAAAAGTTAAAATATTCATAGTGTCATGTGTCTTATAAATAATAATCCAATAGTTAAAATATGAAATGAACATGTCTTAATATAATTCTCAAATTTACATATAAATTAAAAATATTATTACCGAGTTGTTGCACACAATCCCTATGTTTAGCGCATCCTCTTCAGCATGCGGGTAACAACCTGTAGCACAGTATTTCTCTCTGACTTGGTCAAACCAAACTGTTGGGACATATTTTTGGTATATTTTCTTTTAAATGATCAGGATAAGGCACACTTCTACCATTCAAATGTATGAATTCTTTGTTGTCACTATCACATTTCATCCTGTTTTGTTCGTGCAATGTGACCCACGACTATGTCGCTTCAGAATTGTAAAGAACGAATTTATTGATTGCTTCAATTTCTGCATTCGCTGATGAAATCAAACCAACATTATATAGTACTTAGAGATCAAAATATACATTATATCGAAGTCTAACATGAATATTAATTACTTTTTGTAAATTTGGAAAATTATAAGTCGCTTACTCTTTGTCAAGAACTTTTTTCCACTCGTTTGGAGAAACTCACGTTCTCTTTTGTCTTCATCCATTTCATCGTCCCAAATCACCTCACCTGGTTTGTTTTCGATCTGCTTGATGTACTCATTGGCATAATAGAAAGACTCATACGATATGTACCCCTCGGATTGTTCCCTTTGTCGAAAAAAACCTTTCAATTTCTTCATGTACCTCTGTAAGAAGAACATCCAATGACAGGAAACAACCCCAACTAATTCAACCTCATCTACCAGGTGGATAACATGGCTACCAGTGAAATAGATAACTGAACTAGTACCTACTTTTGTTTGGTAGCAAAAAATGCACCCCATTTTGAAAAGTGGTGACGCAAAATCACTGGTTTTTTTGTGTGCATATTTTTGACACTTTAATATTTTTAGTTATGAAGTATGAATATTTTTTTTAAAATGTTAGTTATTTTCATGCTAATTTTGAAATGTATTGATGCTGCATCAACTTTTTTTTTTAGAGTGGTGATTTTCAAGTTGGTAATAAAACGTAAAATTAAAATAAGAAAAACATGACAAACAAAACTGAAATAAAAAATATATATGTAAAAACAATAAAAAAACCAATAAAAATGTAAAAAAAACAAAATTAACTTGTAAAAATAAAAAATTAAACAAATAAATAAATAAAAAAACAAAAATATTCGAAAATTACATTAAAAAAATTAAGGAAAAAAAAACACATAATTTAACCAAAAAAAAAAAAATTGAACCGAAAAAATAAAAAATAAAACATAAAAACATTTTTCCAAGTTAATAAAAAAAAACCATATAATTAAAAAAAAATTTAAATTTAAAATTTAAAAATAATTAAAATTGCAAAATAAAAATAAAAATACAAAAATTAAAATACAAAAATAAAAAATAATTTAAATTTAAAAATTTTAATTAAAAATAATAATAATAAGAAAAAAAATACAAATTAAAAAATAAAAAAATAAAAAAATATTAAAATTGAAAAAGTTATTTAAAATAAAAAAAAATATCATTAAAATCAAAAATTAATTAAAAAAAAAACTTTGCAAATAATTAAAAAACAAATATGTATAAATTTAATGTTTTTTTTTTAAATTAAACCATTTATAAAATTTATTTTTAAACCATTCTTTTAAATTTATTTTTTATTTCAAAATTTATTTGTTTATTCATTTATTTATTAAAATTGAATATTTTTGTTTCTAAATTTAATTTGTTATATATATATATATATATGTTAAATTTAATTTATTTTTTAAATTTTTTTTTTCGTAATATATATTTTTTTAAATTAAATATTTTTATTGTAGTTTTCTTTTCATTTTTTATTTTTTATTTTTATTTTAAAGTTTTAAATTAATTAAAATTTAATATATTTTTTTTAATTCAGTTTTTTATTTTATTTAATAAACATTTTCTTTTTATTTTTTAAATTTAATTTGTCTATTTTATTTTTTATAATTTCTGTCTTTTTCTAACTTGTTTTTTTTTTTTAATTTACTATTTTTATTTTGTTTTTTTTGTTTTTTTTTTCTATATATTTTTAAATTTTAATCTTTAAATTGTTTTTTATTTTTTTAATGTTATTTTTCTTTCTTAAATTTTAGGTTTTTTTTTTAATGTTTGAATATTAAAAAAAAATTAATTTAAAAAATAATAATGAAGTTTGTTCTTTTTGCAATTATTTTAATTATTTTTTTTCAATTTTAGTTTTTTAGTTTTTAATGTAATTTTTTATTATTCTAAAAATTTTGTTTAACCACTATCCATTTTCGGGGTGGTTTTTGAATAAAATTTTTGCACAAAAAAATTTGTCTTTTACTTCAATTTTTTTAAAAATTGAAAGTTTAGTCCGGAAAAAAAAACCAGGTTATTCCACAATACAATGTTTCATTTTCATAGTGTTTTTTTACACCAAAAAAAATTGGCTTTTACTTGCATTTTTTAAAAATGTTGAAAATTTAGTACGAAAAAAAGAGAAGGTTATTCCAGAATACAACTTCTCATTTTCGAGTTGTTTTTTCATGTTTTTTTTATGGTTTTTTTGTTAGAGTTCCCGTTTTGAGGTAATAGTTCCCGTTTCATCGGTAACTATGTTGGATTAGAAGATGAACCTGTAAGTCCATGAAACTTGTCAGTAGTTCCTTCTCAAACATACAAACATTCTCAACTATCTCTTGATGCCACCGCCACATGAATCTCCTTTGACATGATCCAATGTACAAATGCAAATAATTTAGATATGGCACGTCCTATGTCTTGAGGGAATTCATCTTTCACACACCCATGCAAAAACAAAGGATAATGACACTGCAAAGTTATAAACACGTGCAATAATATACAAAATTAGTTATGTTTTATGATCCCCACATGGATTAAAATTTATTAATATAACAAATAATAAAATCATGCTTTTGACATTATACGCACTCTTAGAAGATTCAAATGGTCATGCGATTTCAACCGCAACAAATGGTCATCCACAATGAAGCAGCGTTGTAGTGAAGACCCGTATGAAGTTGGCACCCTCACATCCATTATAACTTCCTTTGCCAAATATATATCATCTTTTTTTAAATCCATGGGACATCACCTTCTTTGAAAAACCATGAATTAGAGGGACCAGCGCCTACCTCTGATCCCATACTTTCTAATCGTCTTGGCCAATGTTTATTTTTAGTTTTTGAAGTAATAATACCTTTCCTAATAGCCAATGTGTCACTTTGTTTCGATGATATGTTCCTCCATAAAGAAGATGAAACATTTTTAAATACATGCATGGGATCTAATAAGTGGGAAATGTTAAGATGCTCCCAATATGGGAGGTCATAAAAGATAGATTTCCTTTTCATCCCAATGGTCAATTTGTCAACATAGGTGTCAAAGAGATATGGATCATCGAACATAGGCTCCCCATTTGAATTGAAAATTTCTATGAACTCCTTCTCCTTCTCCCTCTCATATGCTCTAAGCCATTCAACTAGTGTCATTATTGGAGGCCTTTGGGTTCTCTCTCATTTACCATTGAAAGCAGATGTTTCTCTTTTGTAAGGGTGTTCTTCTGGTAGGAATACCGTGGAGCAATCATACACTGTATTTCATAGGTCCTTGGACCATCTAACTTTCAGAGAAGGTCCACAACGTTTACATCCAAAATACCTTTTTGTTACAAGACTTGCGAGACGATATTTGTGTACATTAATTAATATGCATGGCATGTTAAGAAATATCATGAAGATCAAAAAAAATATTACAATGAAGTAAATAACTAATATGTGAAAGAATATTGTTACATATATAAAGAAATCAATAAATTAAACATATAATTTACCAAAGCAAACTCCTAAGCCTAGATAATCATGTGTCGTGTAAGAACATATGCCATAAAAATTAAAACTCCTCTCTTTTTCGATGGGCCTTGATACATCATATACATTTATCCCATCCCATAATTCCTTCAATTCATCTACCAGTGGTTGTAAGTAGACATCGATATTCTTCACTTGTCTTCTACCAGGGACTATGAGAGCCAACATAAGATGTTCATTCTTCACGGAAAACCATGGCGGAATATTGTTATTGGTCACTATTATAGGCCAAACAGAATAGTTGGTGTTCTAGAGGGAATATGGGTTGACGTCATCCATGGCTATGCTGAGTCGTAGACTTCATACTCCATCCTTGAATTTTTTGGGCCATGTATCCTCTATATGCTTCATGGCTACTGAATCAGTTGGGATTCGCATAACTCCCAACTCACTTATGTGTGAGGCATGCCATCCCTGAAACATAGCTAATTATTTGCAACGAAAGATGCTTTGAATCCTTGGGATTATAAGCATGTGCCTCAATATCTTAAAAGGAGGACCAATACGTGATTTACCCTTCTTTTTTTTATTTATCATACCTGTCATGCCCACATTTCAGACACATATCTTTGTCTACATATTCTCCTCTATATAGAATACAATCATTCGGACATGCATGATATGATATGTACTCAACACCCAACATTTTCAACAATTTCTTTGCCTCTTCGCAGTTACCGGGCAAGAAATTATCACTCGGAAGAAACTTATCTTTGAATAAGTTGTAGTTGTTGATCATGGGAAAATATATTAATAAATGTACATTAAGGTCGATATAATTATTAACGTTCATAAAATTTACCATTTGTAATGTTCATTAGAGTGTAGTGATTATATTTCCAATTTATATAAGAGAGTAATTTATGGTAACTTACCTCAAAAGTTCTCAGAAACATGCATTCAACAAGCCAAACTTGTCTTTCAAGTTGTACAGGAACATCGTTGTCCCCAACTGGGTATACTTTGACTGATCGCCAAGTCCAAAGAGAGGGGTGGTGGAAGAAAATTTAAGGCTTTCAAAAAAGGTGTCAGCGATATGAGCATCATCCCCTAGCTGATCATGATTTTGGAATGCATCTAACAAAATTGTCTCCATGGCAGTCGTATCCCTTAAGTAATCATCCATGCCAACCTCTATTTGATTGCCTCCATTTCCAGCTTGTGAAGAACTACTATTGTTGTAGTCATTCATAATTGGTGAATCTAGACTTAGTGGTAATTGAATTGGTGGTTGATTCAACCATTCTTGGTATCGTTCCTCTATGATTTTTTCTCTTAATTCAGTCTTCTCTCGATTTGAAATTGTCGTGGGGTGCAACGGAAGATGGTAGGTAGGTCGTTCATCATCCCTAGAATCCTAATAATTAAAAAAAAAAAAATTGAACATGATTAGTAAAAAATATATGATATCAATTAGTAACCACGTTGAAAATATTGCATGATTATAAATTGGTTTGACGTTGAAATAATTACATAGTAATAAATATATATACCAAACATTATAATTATAACTATCATCATTGTCCCGGGATTGTGGCTATAATATGCAATATTGTTACAATTGGCAGGGTGAAGTGGCTGTCCATTTTTATCTACCAAATGTGCCTTGCAGTATCCAGCTCTTGATAAGAACTTCCAACGTTTCAGAGTTGTTTGAATATTTTATGCATCTAAACTCGATGCTGAATCTGCATGAACTTGCAAATTTGTATACATTATAAATTTAATTAAGTTGTGCATGATTGACTGGATGGATAAAAAACATAAATTCAATTAGATAGTGAAAAAATAAAACAAATTTGAAGTAAATATTACGTATCCAGATGGATAGGTAGAACTCCGCTATGGACTTTGAGAAATATTATGGAATGAGTTAGATTTTGAAGAATAGTCCATTCCATATAATATATGATATTTCCCCCCTACATTTGAGCAAAACAATAATAAATTTTGGTGCACAAAACTAAATGTAATTTTGGTGTGTCATGTATAGATAACCACACCGATGTGTTTTTGGTATTGTGCACTGGTGTCATTTTATAACCCAATGCATCGATGCGGTGCGATTAAAGGACACACTAGGAAAGGAATAAATGCAAATAAAAAAAAGTGCAACCCTATTTTCTTTAAGTGAAAAAAAAAGAGGTAAATTGAAAAATGGGTAGCAAAATATTTTCAAAAATCTAATTTCATAAAACATTTCTTTAAATACTAAACACTTTTCATTATTTCACTATTTTTGAAAAAAAAAATCAGCCAGATATTTGCATGATACATACTTGGAGCAAACAGATCATGAGAGCACTGTGCAGCAGGGAAATACATTCGAACAGAAGTATTCAGACAATCAAAATTCTAAACCTCTGGTGATTCAAACCTTGTACCATATAATTTCAAACGATGTGAGTAAAGTTTATTGTTTTTTTGTACTTTTTTTCTGCAGTTTTTTTATGCAGTAAAAGAAAAAATAAAAGTCTATTGTTTTTTTTACTTTTTATGTAGTTTTTTTTATGAATTAAAATAAAAAAATAAAAGTTTATTTTTTTTTTTACTTTTTTTGCAGTTTTTTTTACCTTTTCTGCAATTTTCAAAAACAAAAAAAAAATATCCATTTTTAGAAACAAAAACCCTAGATTCTTTTTGTTACTGCCCTTTTTTCTCCCTCTTTCTGTAATTTCAGAATTAGGTCTTTTCAATTTAGATTTATAGGGTTTGTATAGTCATAAGATATCCAATCCATGGGACGACTTGCATAGTTGGATCCCAATCCATGTTGGACATTGCGTCAATATGAAAAAAAAGAATTTTTTTCGTTGTTGCACCTTGCGTAACATAGCGCACCGGTGCGCTCTGTTATATCAGCGCACCGCGAAATTACAGTGATAAAAAATAAAAATAAAACAAAATATGTTTTTATCAGTGCAATATATGTAACATATGGCACTGGTGCACTATTTCATTATGGCTCACCGCCAACATGCTTTTTTGCAAAAAAAAACTATTTTAGAAAAAAACCCTACATTCTTTTTGTTTCTGCCCTTTCTTTTCCCTCTTTCTCTAATTTCAGAATTAGGGCTTTTAAATTTATATTTATAGGGTTTGTATTGCTAAATATAAACCTAATACATCCAACCCATGGGACGACCTGCATAGTCGGATCCCAATCCATGCCAGCCCTTGCGTAAATTGAAAAAAAAAAAAAACCGGTGCCCCCTGTATACCTGAGCGGACTGTTGTGCTCTATTATCCCAGTACACTACAGAAGTACTGTGATAAACAATTAGAAAAACAAATTATTTTTTCTTGGTGTGCCATTTGCAAATTATGCAGTTGGTGCGCTATTTCATTATGGTGCTCCGCGAATGTTCTGTTTCAAAAAAAAATAAAAAATAAACTTTCAAAAAATACAAACCTTACATTCTTTTTGTTTCTGCCCTTTCTTCTCCCTCTTTCTATAATTTCAGAATTAGGGCTTTTCAATTTATATTTGTAGGGGTTGTATTGCTAAGTATAGACCTAAGACATCCAACTGACAGGACGATTAGCATAGTCAGATCTCAATCCATGTTGGCCCTGGCATGAATTAATATATATATATATATATATATATATATATATATATATATATATATATATATATATATATATATATATATATATATATATTTCTTTTTCTGTGTGCCTAGCATAATATAGCACACTAGTGCTCTGTATTGTACCAGCGCACCACATAAGTAATGTGATAAAAAATTAATATTTTTTTTTCTTTATCGGTGCACCATATGTAAAATATGGCATCGTTTTATGCTACAAAAACTAACACTGGACAATTTTTATTATTTTATCATGGTTAACCGATGTAGTGATTGACATGTAATGCACTGGTGCTGCTTGTTGACATAGAACACCATATGGTCTATTATACTATTTGTGTGATGAGTTTGGAAGACACCCACGCATCGGTGTCGATGCGTACACCATGAAAGGCACACCAGTTTCTTGAGATTTTTTTTTTTACTTGAAAAGCTGACAATTTATTTATAAATATATTAACGAATGATATGGTACAAGTTTGAGATTGATAAATAAATGATCGATAAGGGATCAAGTAACAAAAATAATGATAACACATCAATAAAAGTAAAAAAATAAAGTTCTTTGTAAATTCTTTAGAAAAAATATTATTTTTGAACTATATGTAAGTTTGACTAATATGTATTGTTTATTGTGTATCATGCAGAGCCACAAAATGACGAAGCTCGATAAGATTATTTCTGATCTAGGACCAGAAGAGCATAAAAGCTTAATGGAAAAATTGAGAAAGGATGAATCAGGTGAATGAAAAAATACTATCGATCCAATATGAGTTTCTTTTTTTAGTTTTCATTAATAATATAATTAAAATTATTCGATAACATGCGTGAAATAGTCTATTAATTCACATTTTTTCAATGTTTTATAGGGACCAACAACTCAGAAAAGGAATGTTGTTCTAAGAAAAGAAAAAAAGTAGAACATGCAAATGAAAATGAATTGCTCCTTATCTCATCTAGAGTGGTTCTCGAGGTTAATGAAAGGGGGGAAAACATTTCCAAAACTTTGAGGGATCTAGTGGAATGAATGTATGGGAATTATTTTCACTTACAATACAAAGACCAATCCAATGATTCCAAGAACCGAATTTTATCTAAACTATAGGAAGAGTTTCCAAAGAATTGGTCAATGAGACATGTCATAATTTTAATAGCAAAAGCATACAACAACAAAAAAGAAGGAATGAAAAAGTGATATTCCTTTAGATGTTTGTCTAGAATTATTTATAAATATCACCTTTTTATACTTACTTTTCATATTATTTCAATATAAAAATTAAATAGTTTATTGTCATGTTACATTTTCAGGAAGATTATGCAAATCTCAAAAGATGAATGAGATGATATCAGAAATATGCCAGTAGGAATGTCGAAAAAGGTGTAGAAGGAGATGGTCAAAGAAGTGGACAAAATTGCATCACGGGAGGAGCCACCTCAACAACAACGTGCTTCAAATGTAATATGTAATCGTTGATTTTTTCGATCATTAGGTATAATAAATAAACAATTGATCATTAAATATTAATTTTCAAGTATTTTCTTACAGAAAAGAAAAGAAAATTGAACCCATTCAGCATATAAAATAGTAGGACAAGGAAGAAAAGGATTGATATCTAAGTTTGTGAGTAATTGTTTCATTATAACAACTTAAATAGATTTCATTTTTCTATTTTTTAAGTTGTTTTACAGAAATCATCATTGAATGTCCTCAAACAGGTGCTAACATACAAGGAAGAACCATAATAGGAATTGACTAAAATTGGGTTAAATATGGGTTGTGAGTATATGTTGGCATATCAGAACTTAATTATGGAATTTGTAAGCATCTATCTATCTTGTTTTACTTAGCTCCGTATATAATTAATAGAAAAAATAAATATTTTATATTAAATATATGATTTTTTATGGGCTATAAAACTTGTAGGAAACAAATTATGTCGCTGCGCCAACAAATCAAATCTTGGAAGATGGCATGTTACATCGTTTTGATAGAATGTGTATAGTTTATGAGTCAATTGTTGCATTGGTACATCATTTCTTTTCAATTTACATTGATGTACATTATTTAATATTGCAATTTTCATTATTCTCACCAATGTATATACACTCATTACAGTTTATTTTTATTTTTGTAGATGGAAGGTGAAGTAGAAGAAAACAATCAATACCATGAACAAAACATTCCTAAAAATAACCCAAGTCATGGAAGTAGCTCTAGCAGTGACGATAGTTCAAGCGAATAATGATGATCACTATGTTTGGATATCAAAGCAAGGCATTGTATTTTTTGAAAAATGTCTGTGAAATCTAACATTTTCTTTAATGTGATGGAAATAGTGTCCCAATTGAAAGATAAAGGGATACCAATAATTGTCCCATTTTGTATGAGAAAGAATGTCTTATATATATATATATATATATATATATATATATATATATATATATATAATAAAAATAAAATTAATTTATTCTATTGTGTTCTCTACTGTCGTTATTGCATTCTCCATTGTCATTCTCAAATGCACTAATAAAAATTTAATTCATATGAATATTGTTATAAGATATATATGTGTCAAATTTTGATGAATAATGAATTTAAAAAAACCACAATAATTATGTTATGATATAACAAATTGATCCAAAACATCCCATTCAAATGCATTAATAATAATTTAATTAATATGAATATTTGTATAAAATGTGTCAACTTTTGATGAATAATGAGTTTAAAATAATCACAATAATTGCACTATCACAGGTCAATGTTTCTAAAAAATACAAAATGAAAACCGGTCCATGTATTCTTATACTGGTGCGCTTGTATTCTTAAGCACACAGGTGCATTTTTATGACCTATGGGCACTGCACAAATACCAAAACTAGTTAAAAATATCGAGGCATTTGTGTGGTATAGCGCTTCGGTGCATTTATGTATATATACACACCGGTGCCATTTTACGACCTATGGGCAGCGCATGAATACTGATACCAATTACAAATCTCGGTGCGTTTGTGTGATACTATGCACCGGGGCATTTTTGTGTCTATATGCAATAGTGTATTTGTCTGACCTATAGGCAACAAATGAATGCCTATACCAATTATAAATCTCATTTCATTTTTGTGATATTGCGCATCGAGACATTTATGTGTCTATACGCACCGGTGCATTTTCATGACATATGGGCACCACACGAATACCAATACCAATTATAAATCTCGAGGCATTTGTGTGATAATGCACAACAATGCGTTTCTATAAGTCTATGCACCGGCACGTCGATACGACGTATGGGCACCACTCAAATTCCAAGACCAATTAGAACAACCTCATGCATTGTATCACCAACACTACACCCAACGTTTTTTTATATCTTAATGACTCGGTGCATTCTCTTTCAACTGCCCAAGGGCTCTGACTACAGGTACGCACCGGTGCGTTATATCCTGATTAGCGCACTGATGAAAAAAACATCCGTAATTACCTTCGGTCGCCCAATTTTTATTTTTTTTGTGTTGAATTTCTATTAAAAGCTTCGCCAAAACCTCTGTAAGCATAAACAGATGTTGTAGCATATGTTTTTTGAAAATTTTTGCCTATTTTATAACACTAAATACCTCCTTTATAACCTCTGCTAGAGGGTCTTTCCCTTGTAGTGCGTAGCGGAAAAATTGGGGGAAAACAATCATTAATTGCAGGACATGGCAGGTATGGGACCCACATGCACAGTGAGTTGGTTCGCTTGCTGATGTCCTCTCTTTGTCACTTACATCACCGTGGGGGCACCTCAGGTACGACAGGATCCTTGGCATTGCACTACTGCAGTGATCGTGGGTCGTTGATTTAAGTCAATGAGCCTACGTCACAATCAACTGCGGAGGCACCCAATGAATTATGCGTTGTCCTATTTGTGCCCACAGGTTTCTACCAATCAGCTTCCCTTTTCCATCATCTTGTCTATGCCCAATGAGTTGCACACTATTTACAAAAATGATCAGGCCCACTTTTCAAATACTTTGAAACATAAAATTAATGTTTCTCATATAAATCAAAACTTTTTTTAGCATATGAGGTCTTAATTCATTTCTCTTCTTACAACATTATATATATATATATATATATATATATATATATATATATATATATATATATATATATATATATATATATATATATATATATATATATATATATATATATATATATATTGAGAATTGGAAATGAAAATGCGGATGAGCCATAACATCTGGCTCCAGATGGGGATAGTGATTTTTACCATGAGGGTACTAAGAACCACAAATTATTTCCTTCACCTCAGGCATGGATTAAAATATTTATTTGTTGACATATGAACAATGAGAAATCCAATATTTAAAATGGTGGAATTATTTTCTTTCAATACTGAAAATAGTGCTTTAAATATTTCCCACTCGCAGGCAGTTGCAGAGATTCTCCATCTAAATTATTGAGAATGAAAGTATTATTAGATATTACTTCAGTGATTATGTAAGGTCGATACCAGAGGGGATCAAATTTACCATTCTTTCCCTTATCCTCCTTTCTGGTATCCCATCTCAGTACTAAGTCAACTGCTTGAAATATAATTTCCATTACTTTCCTGTCAAAAATGGTTTTCATCTTTGCCTGATAAGTAATTAAGTTGTATATAACATTATCCATGTTTTCACTTAATTTAATTACTTTATTCATTCTTCTAACCAAAGCATTGGTTTCTTCTTGAGCTTCACGAATAAAAGAAATCACAAGTTTGGCCAATTGACTAGGAAACAATGCTTATGTTCCATATACGAACTCAAAAGGTGATCTATGAGTGGATCTTCTAGTAGTAACCCGAATTGCCCAAAGAGAGAACTTATGTTTTGAGTCTGAATCCTTTTGATTTTCAGTGATTTCTTTCTTTAGGTTTCTAACCAAGGTTTTTTTAGAGGACTTTGGAAATCCATTCCCTTGTGGATGGTAGGTAGTAGAATGGGAAAAAACTACATTATAATTTGGACAAAAATCAATAAATTGAGAAAAATTTAATACCTGAGCATTATCTGTCACAATATTGACTAGAAAAATGAACCTATGCTATATTTAATATGCTTCGGTGATGGTTATTAAATATTCCACTCAGGGCTTTCCGGTGCCCGAGGAAGATAGTCAAATTAGCTGTAAAGTTCACAAAGATGTTCCATCCATGTTCATGCTAATACCTATAATTGACAAATTAAGATGGAGAGATTACCTCTTTACAGACTACAGATCCTATGGAGAATGCCAAGTAGTGAAGTAGAGATCCTTATTCACCGGCTCCAAATCTAGATCCTGCAATCAATAAAAGCACCCGTGTAATCTCTACAATAGTATAGCTTGTTATCAATTAAACTAGAATATAAAAAACATGAAACAATATAGATCTAAGCCATTCATATCATGCTACATATACGATTGAAAAAAAATTGTGACACTAATGCATCGAATGGAAAAAAACAGATACAGTTCTACTGATTTATAAAAAGGAGGATTACAACCATTGGTCTCATGAAGCCCTCTTCAGTCTTCCAATTCCTGTCTCTCTTTCTCTATCTCCAAGTGTGATGATTCTCAAGGCATAAAGCTCTCAGTGAACTTCAAATATCTTCAAGCGTCACACTACAACAATGAAATTCCGCTCCACATATATTCAAACCTTCGACCTTAAACCAAGTGCCCATAGCTCCATTTTATAGGAGATGGAGAGGCAAACCTTGCCAACTCTTTCAACTAGTTTGAAACTGGAAAGATCAAGATTTTTCTTTGCTTTTCCATGATTTTTACTTCCTTAGAAGTCCAGTTATATTTGGCAAGGCCTAGTAGAAGGTTTGTGCCTTTAGTTTCTATTTTGAGCTAGCTCTTTATGAGAAAAATATGGAATTGTTAGTCACTTTTCTGCAAGATATTTTCCCTTTTCACACTCAAACACGAATAATTCTTCCACTTGGGCAAGTCAGGGCATTTCCCCAGGCATTAACGCTCCCTTTTTATGGCTCATGTGTGTTATAACGTTGTCTAGCTATTTTTGGGGTACGTTACCTTGGCAGAAATGGGTCTTGTCTAGGTCATTTTATTCCTTCCATGTTACATTCTCCTCTGAGCTCATGAGGAGGTCATTTTTCTTGTAATAGATTCCCCCTAAAGTGTGAGTTCAAATATGAAGACGATGGCCGAAATACTTTATAACAAGTGTAGTAGAATTAGAGGAATTGGAAGACAGAGGAAAACTTGAAACAACAACATATGTCAGAAAATATAGTATCTGTCTTGAATCAGACATTCCCATGCTCAGTATCTAATCAACATGTTTTCTAAAAAACAGAGATATGAATAGTATTTCCATTGATAAGCATAACGTGAAAGTGTTTTTCATAATAGGATAAAACTAAAAAGTTGTCTCCAAAAAACAATATCACAACTTGGGGGGGGGGCGAACACAACTGTAATGGTGTAACCCTCAACCCAAGGTCTTGGTCTTCGTTTCACTAAAATACATATTTCCATACATGTGAATGAATGAGTAATAGCCAAACATGTAGGAAATCATCTGATTACCAGTAAATAACAAAAACTGTTAAAATACGTGAGGGCGACCACCGATAATGATGATGGTCCCCAAGGTTCACAGTACAATCTAGCGAGTGTGAATAAAATGAGTTTATGTTGAACACTCATAGAATCACTCGATCGGGAGCCAATAATGGGAACCCCCAACCAAATACAATATGACCTGCCATTGATGTCTGCAAGTATCTGGGTACTGATGTGTTTCTGGATAAAATTCCTAGATAAGATGTTGAAGTCGATAGGAAGAGATTTTTCAAAAGGTAGGCACTGAGGCATCCTACATGAGTTGACACGAAAATGGAAAAGATGATTTTTTATTGATGGAAATAATCAAGAGAAAGTGGGAATAACTGACGAAAAATAAGCTCTGGTATATGTAACTTTGGTTGATACAAGCAGCCATAGATAGCTGGATCCTATTGAAAAATAGAAGGCACTCTAATAGGGTACCAGGCAGCTTAGGCTTAATGAACACCAAAGAGTATTAGGATTCAGCAATGCAGGAACACTGGGAGATGAGGGCTAAACTCATAGATGGTAGGGTTCGGCTAAATGCAAAAGTGTTTTTTGGGATGTGCATGTTCAAGATTTTGTGCTACCAAATCGACCTTTTGAAAATGTAACAGAAGAAGTATCCATGTTGTCCAAAATTTCTATTTCCCCATCTGATTAAGTTTAATGAGTCTAGACAGGTAAACTCGGTGATTTTTTCATATTTAGAGAGTTTGAAAAACATCGTAAAAGACAACTCTATGGGGTACCTTTGTCATGTTTGATAACCGGGCATGACGAAGGGAGAATAGTAAGCCCAAAACAATTCAGTTTCCGTGATTTAGTCCATTGAATCTGGAATAGTGATAAATCTATGTTCGATGGGCATCTACCTCATTTTGTTATGAGTACGAGGAGACAGAGTAAACTCAATGTTCTTTGGGAAATTTTAATGAGTCCAAGAAGGAAAAACTTGGTGCTCTCTGTGAAATTTTAACGAGTTGCACGAAGAAAAGCTTGGTTTCTTTTTCTATTTAATGATCTTTGAAAAAGATGAAAAGAAAGGCTCGTATTCCTCTGTCGTGGTAGTTTAATGAGCCTGACAAAGGCAACTCAGGGTTTTTTAAGTTTTATGAGCTAGAAAAATTCCCTAAAAAGAAATCTCAAAATTGGGTCGAATATGGTCAAATCTGCATATAAACATTTAAAACCCATCAGAGCATCGTTAACATAGAAAAACCAATAGTTGCAACAAAATTTAGCATGAATTTACCAATTTTTATTGTACTAGCTCAGTGAGTCTTACCTCTAGAATGGCTATAAGAAAGCCACAGACCTTCATTTTCACTCTGTTGAGTGCTGTGATAGAGCTTTGGAGTAAAAAAGTGGTGAAACTTCAGTTGTCGATTGTGGATGACCTGGGAAACGGTTTTTCATTCCGCAAGATCCAGGTAAGATCTTGAACCTTCCTCTAGCATTTCATTATGTTTTTAGTTCTTTTTTCTGGCTAGAAATATCAATTTTAGTAGACCCTAAAAAATTTAAGCGGCTAAGATGGGTGCTTAGTGTTGTGCCCATGTTAAATGCACCTCCCGAGAAGATACAATGCATTAGAATGCACTGTTAGGTATTATAGCCCACGTTAGCTGAAAAATATGATTTAATAACTTGTTTTTTATCATTATGAAGTGTTCCAGACAAACTAATCCAGTGAAAATGTTTCTTTTGCATGTGTGAGCTAGTTACCATGAGCATTTGGCATGAAAGGGAGCATGAGCTGGAAGAACGTGAAATGGTTACTGATGCAGCTACGTTGCAAGCTCTCCATAGATGCAGACTGTTAAAGTATACACATTTAGAGCTGATCAGGGGATAGGAGGACCTTCTTAGATGGATAATCTAGTAGTGGGATGACCGCCAACATGTGTTTCATATCGGTGGTAATGAATTCTTGATTGAAAAAGATAACATATATTTTTTGACTGGCCTGTCATGCAAAGGATTGAGGCCCAATCTTATAGGATCCATGGCTGATCCCTGCACCACTACTGATTTCATCCATAGTCATGGCATAAACAATAATGAGGCAATAAGTAATCAGATGCCTATTGCACGGGTGACAGCGAGACCTCTGAGATCTCTCTTGTAGATGATAGTTCACTTGGCCATGGCCAAGAGTCAGCATGTGGCCACCAAGGCCCAGGTATTGTTAGCACTGGATTTTATGCAGCCCCAAGTATTTGACTGGTGTGAAGGTGTCATCCACTGAGTTTGCGCAGAGTTGACAGCATGTAACACCCAGACCCAAAGAGAGTTTGGGTATGGTACATTGATCATGTTGTTCGTACTAGAGCAGGTGCCAGCCATGAGGCCAAGAATGATCATGGATGCATTTGGCCTACGGGAGCCAAGATAGCCTCGTTGGCCAGCTTTGATACCATGAACTAGAGAGGGTCCAATCCATCATTGTTTTGATGATGGATTCTTTGAATGGCTTGAAGACCAAATCATCATGATCGAAGATTATCCCTATGCGGGGATGAACTATACAAGAGATCCAGAGTTGGTATTTCCCCCAGGCACTTAGTGGGGTGCAGATGGTAAGAAATATTTTGATCAGTGCATTTTGAAGTATTTTTGTATATTTTTAATGTTTATGCAATTTTTTTGTTTAATGGGTGGAAATGTGTTTTGACATGAAGCTTGTTTGCTTGACATAGATGTGGCACCTATCTGTCCAGCCGAAGCCCCTCGCTATGCAAGGAAATGAATGCAACTACCTGGGGTTGGCACAGTAGTGGAGGCTATAGCAGCCACCAAAGAGGGTGATGACACACAAATTTTGCATGAGCTTACTAGAGACCTGGAGGGTTTAAGTATTGGTGTGCCACCTCTTCTGATGAGAGAGATTCTAATGTGTCTGCAGCGACATACAATGGGTGTGCTAGAGAGATACTTGGTGCCTATGATGAGGATAGCCAGAGAATTTGTCTACTATTTTGATCAACAGGATTAGTATGAGGAGTGGATAGATGTGTGAATGTCATAGTGAGGCTTAGCGAAGCCAATTTTGTAAAACACCCTAGTTTTGGGAATTTTTTTGATGTAACCTAAACTGGGCACGACATATATATATATATACATATTTTGGTGATTTTTTTCATGTGTGTTTTTTAATTTTTATGTATTTTCTATGGTAAAAAATATACACTCATGTAGAACTCTTTCTACAACAAATGTGACAAATGCTAATCTAATACATAATTTTCTAGTGAATCATCTAATGTATTAAACTCTCTAGGAATGTTCTCAAATGCAATGGTTTGAACGTGACATTGTAGAAGTCGTACCTATAAGCAATAACGTAACAAGACTAGATGAAGGATGCAATAATGATTTTTTAAATACATAAGTACGAGTTGGGAATCTAACTTGACCACCAGATTGGAGATGTGGTGAGATGCAGCTTCCATGAGGAGTTGTATCACCGACATGTACTCAGTAATGTTGCTGGTGGCAGTGCCCAGGAAGATTCCCCTAGAACTAAAGAGCTTCGACTCAGGTGTGTAGAGGACTGAAGTTGCTGAAAAAATGTGCCTAGTGTGACGAACATCACTGTTCGCATATCCAACACATGATAATAATAATGAAGGTATCTGCGTAAAATAAAAGAGTGTGCATGAGAAAAACACTCAAAAACCCAAAATATCGAGAGACATCAAAACAAAGGCAAAAATCATATACATAAAATTACAAAGCATATGCCTAGTGGAGGACTAGGCGAAATTAAGTGACGGCTCGGGTCCTATGTTTATACGGGAGCGAAAATCATTGGCAGCACGTCGCAATCCCCAGCCCTAGTCCCTTCCTAGCTTCGTCGATCTGCAACAACCCATTGTTCCTCTCTCTTAAGTACACTTCAATAAAATCCCCTTGGAAATTTACCTCTTCCTAACCCCCTGTAAGTTACCTCTTCTTGACCAAGTAAGCCTATTATGTGCTTATCTAGTGCAAGCATCTGTTGTCTCCTAAAACTACCCCACCTATCTTAGTTCCCAAGTAACCAAGTTGCGAGAAAGCCAAGTAACCAACTTGGACATTCTTCAGATAGAGCCCATTGCAGGGCTTCATGAGTGGAATTCCATTATAGTCCTCAGGTTCATAAGCTCCTTTTGAGAGGACTTTGGTGACTATGTAAGGACCAAGCCATAATGGTTGAAGTGTTCCTGCCCCCAAGAGGTCATGTCTCTGATCATAGAGTACAATGAGATCACCCTCTTGGAAAGAACGAGGCTTGAAAGATTTGTCATATTGACCTTTGAATCGATGATGGTGAGCTTCAAGTTCCAGTGTGGCATTTGACAAGTTTCGTCCAAGTGATCGAGAGAGAGAAAACACTCTTCTATGGCGGTGATGCCGGATAGGAGTTCAATGGTGAGCTTGAGTGATGGAATCTCACACTCGATTGGGAGTACTACTTCCAGGCCGAATCAAAGTCAAAATAGCGTGAATCCTGTAGCAGTTTTGACTGATGTATGGTATGCCATAACGTGGAATATAACTTCCGATGCTATGTGGTTTTATGATTTCTGACTAACTGATGAATCATGGTTTTGAGGATGCCATTTACGGCTTCGACTTGACCATTTTCTTGTGGGTAGTATGAAAAAGAGTGATCTTGTCGAAAACCTAGAATGGAAGTTAATTATGTCATCATATGGTTCTGAAAATGTGACCCATGATCTGTGACGATTAAAAGGGGTACACCAAAATGAAAAATAACCTGATTGAATAGGAACAGAGCAACAATTTCTCCATCGGCCTTAAAAGTGGGAATGGCTTCTACCCATTTCATGAAGTAGTCGGCTACAACTATAACATAGTTGTGTCTGTCCACAGAAGTAGGATTGCATGTAACGAAGTTTATTCCCCATTTAGAGAAAGGACCAATGGAGACAACCAGATGGAGAGGGGTGAGGTGAGCATGCATTTTCTTGGTGAAAATTTGACATGGATGGCACCTCTGGACCATTGTGATGCATTATTTAAACAAATTGGGTTAATAATAGCCTGAAGGCAAGATGTTTTGGGCAGTAGCTATGCCATAAATATCACTGCCGCACGCCCTTGCGTGGTAGTCATTTAAAACGCGTTCTTCTTCATCAAAAGTGAGACAATGATGAAGAATAGTATCGACAACACGATGATATAGAGTACCATTTAGCATGAGATATTGTTTCGCTTGGTGGCGAATACAACAACGTTCGTCAGACGTGAGAGTTAGGCGGAAGTGTTGAGTTTGGAGGTCGACCCAAATGTCTCCATACCAAAGATCAGAAGAATTGACTAAGTAGATGGATTCATCAGGAAATGGATCATGAGATACATCTTCTTGGTCAATTCTAGGAAGGTTCAACAATAATTCAGTGAAGCCTAGAGATTTATTTTCTTTGGCGGCAGTGAATACCAAGTCAAATTGTTGGAGGATAACAATCCATTTGGAATATTTTCCTCCAATAACTTTTTGAGACAAAATGTGTCGCATGGGATTCTCCAAAGCAATGACAGTAGTTTGATGCAGTAATAAATAGTGTTGAAGTTAGGTGATAGCAAAGACCACCGCGAGAGAGAGATTCTCCACATGTGAATATCGTAGCTCATGTCTGATGAGACCTTTTGACAAGTAATATATCACATGTTTGCTATCATCATCATGAACTTGAACCAAGACCAACCCAAGTGAGGATGGTGAGGCTGCCCGGTACAGGAGAAAGTTGTGTGAATAATTGGGGGCACTAAGAAGTGGGGCAGAAAAAAGTCCTCGTTTCAAGGCGTCAAATGACAGTTGAGCTTGGTCATCCAAAAAATATAATGTTCCCTTATTTAATAAGTGCATAAATCCTTTCATCATCTCGGCATAGTTCACTATGAAATGACGTAAAAAGTTTGCCTTCCCTTGAAAATGTTGCAGTTGCAGGATGGATTCTGGTGCGGGTAATTCAATGATTTCCTTAACCTTATCGGGATCAACCCTGATCCCGTGGTTGGTGACAATAAAGCCCAGAAGGCATCTAGGCTTGAAAAAAAATATGCACTTATGTGTATTTATACATATATTTTAGAACCTACACTGAGCAAATATTTGTTTCAGATGCGCGAGGTGATGGGATTGCTTCTTGGAATGGGCTGGAAGGTCATCCAATTAAGCCAGTACAATATTCCTAATGTCGTGAAAGGTGTAGTCCATAACCCTTTGAAAATTTTCTTCTGCATTCTTCAAACTGAATGGGAGTTTACAATACATGAATTTTCCCCAAGGATATATGAATGTGGTTTTATTCTGGTCATCCTTTTTAATCACAATTTGGTTATATTTCAAGAAACCATCCATAAAGGAAAAATATTCACATTTGGTGAAATCATCAAGGATCTGATCAATGAAAGACGTAGGATAATTGTCTTTTAGACAAGTGGCGTTAAAACCACGATAATCAACACAGACTCAGATGGTGCCTTGTTTTTTGTCTACGAGAACTAGATTGGAAACCCATTCTGTCAAAGGAACAAGATAGATGAAACCAACATTTAATTTTTTTTTGACTTCAGTCTTAATGGTGGCCGCTTTGCATGGGTGGACAGGTCAGAGTTTCTACCAAATAGGTTTGGCATTTTCATAAAATTTGATTTTTTGCTCGACTATAAATGAATCTATTCCAGGAATTTCATCGTAATACCAAGCAAACACATCACGGCATTCCTTAAAAAGGGATGTGAAGCATGCAATTTCCTTAGGATTGAAATATGCTCCAATATGAATTTTTTCCACGATACCCGTTTTGACTGAGATATCAATGAGCATTGTCTTAAAAATATTTCCCATGTTCCCTTCTAAATCAATAGTTTGAACAGTTATGTAAACAGAGGGAATGATATTAGGTGGGTCAAAAGATGGTGTTTGAGTAGTTATCACGTTCGAATTGAACATTGAACTGCGATGGTGGAATTCTCCCCAAGGTCGTTCTTCTAGAGACATGGTCTCTTCAATAGCTTAATCCATAGGTAGGACTTCAAAGAGGATATCCTTGGAAAGAACCGTGATGGGCGGGAGGTTCGTACTTTTGGTTGAAACCATAGTTTTGTAGGGTTCAGATGTAATTTGGATGGCTTGATAAGCCAACTCAACTGGTGAGAGCAGCATCTAATCTCCATAGGAATCAATGTCTGAAGGCACCGGTAGGATCCATGGGTCGATAGAGCCATCCAAATTGGTGGATATAATTTCAATCGTCTCTGGAACCTCAGGTGGTGGGAGAAGAAAGCAACCAATCAGGGAAGATGCCTTCAGAAGACCAGTACCAATACTAATGGTAGAGTCAGCAACGCCTCCTACTAAGGGTACAGTGCTACTTGGTAACGTGGAATAATTTGCAATGCAAAAGGATAAGTAATCCACTATGACTATTTTCCCATCCAATGGAAAGAGGATGAGTCGGAAGACTAAAGAAAAAATGGCAGTCATTGCGTAAGACCAACTACGACCAAGCAACAGATTATAGTCAAGATGAAAATACATGACTTCTATGTCCACTATTATCATTTTCCCACTAAGATAAATGAGAATGCTAGCAGGGTAGAATTTTGGGAGGAAAGTGTGGCCATCGAAATATTTAAGGGAATTAAACAGCAAAGACAAAGTAGGAGAACCCAAAGCGAGCCAGCAAGTAGTTGACATAACGCAGGTCAAAGCACCTTCATCTATGATAGTACAATGGATTGGTCTCCCTTTCAACACAACCTGCACCTCGAATGTAAGTTGGTGTGGGAGGCGAGGTTTATATTTTTCCATGTCAAATATAGCTAGGGTAGAATCTTGGGGGTCAATTCAAACAATGGTCAAAAGCAAGGCTTTCCTTTATGCAGGGCAAGTTTGTAATACTTTGAGAACAGACATAGCTAATGGTGTTTGCACCAAATCTTCTACAATGTTGTAGTTTTGGGTAGCAAGTGCAGAGGTGTTATAAGTCATGTGTCGAAGTTTTCCTTTGGGGTGACGAATCGTGGGGTTAGCAGTAGGCCGTTCGATATGCAAATCATTGGGCGGCGGTGGATTTGAGCTGGTACCAGGTTCCTGAGTAGAAATTGTAGGATTTCCATAGAGTTTGGCTTATTTCTAGAGTTCAACACTTTCTACGCCATATATGGCAAACGTTCCTTCACCGGAAGGATGTGTACCACCATTGCCCCTTTGCGTGGGTTGTGGCGGGTTCGCAACCATGTGTTGTTGTTGCTGGTGTGGATTAGGGAAGGGATTATGAAGAACGACATGTGTTCTCCCAAAGTCCTTGTTTATGATAAAATCTGTGCATTCCTATATCCGAGGACACTTGTATGTCAAGTGGTCCTCCGCACACATTCTGCAAGGAAATTTCATGGTTTTATCCTTCCCTTTGTCAGTTTTAGCAGTGTTTTTTCTATTGGGATTATTCTGATGTTCTGACTTCTCTTCTGAAGAAGAGGAATTTTTCTTGTTATTCTTGTTCTTGCCACTAGGTTATTGTGAAATTTTCATAGAATTTACCTCAGCGGTAGGAAGAGTAGTCGATTGGTTAGGGGCGTTGGTAGCCGAAGATGGCTGGGAGGTCTACCCACTAAACTGTTTTATGGCTACGTAGGTGAGTGCACCAATGAGACCGTTAGCATGTGCTCCAAGTTTCTGAGTAGCGGGAGGATTTAGATTACCAGGGGCATGGGGGAGTAGATCATATAGCATGCCCGAATGCGAATGGATTATATCTAAATTTTGTACACAATGAATGCATTGATCTTCTGTGACCGCACTGTACAAAAAAATGTCCTTATCTAGGGTTGGTAAGAGTGAATTACAAAACCAATTAGATAAGAGATGATCCAGGATTTGTGCTTTGACTAGACTCCTCCTACAGATCCATTCATGAATGTGATTGGAGATGTGGTTGGCAGTGTCTTGGTGCAGCGAGGTTGAGATTTCTGTGCCTGTTTCGTATCGAATAGGTAATTGGAAATTCTTGAGAAATTCCATAGATAAGGTGCCAAAAGTGTTGAGGGCTTCGAATGGTAACTCAATGTATCATTTGGAAATGTTGCCTGTGAGAGTGCAGGGGAAAATTTGAAGCCGAATACTATCATCAACCATGGAATTAGAAACAGACCACAGATGAAAGGTGGTGACATGCATGGCCAGATTGTCCCCTTGCTTCTCGTCAAATTTAGGGATGTCAGATGGCATATTGTATAGTATTAGAGGCCAGAGTGGGTTGTGATTGATGGGGTTATTAGTCAATTTATAGATTTCATGGATGTCTAGAGCTGCCAAAAATGGCAATTGCATGTTTTCCCCCAGATGTAGCCAAGAAATTATTGGCTAACTATTCAGACCATAGGGCCCACCCATCAATGTGTTACCAATAGGATAAGCAGGACTTTGTTGATAAAAGTTACCTATGGGTGGGGGTGTATGGATTTATGGTTGTTGTCTATAGGGTATATTGTACTAGTGGGCTAATGGTTGGTTGCCCCCAGCGTAAAAAATTCCCCCTTGTCGAAATGGATTTTGGGGTTGATTTTCCCATATGGATGTAATAGAGCTAGTCGAAGGCATGCTGCTATTTGCATAGTTAAGCAACGACATATATCCTATACCGAATTTTTGACCACTTAAAGGAACAATGTTAACAGTGGGTTGTCCGGTTTGTCCTAATAATTGCAGGGGTATTGAATTCCCCCCTGTCGTCTGTGTGTTGGTGACACTACCCCCTAGCATGGTGGCCAAGGGGTTTAAACTCAGCAAAGGGTTCCAACCGAAATGGTTGCTAAAAGGAACCGAAGTAGCCTCACTCGTGGGAGTGGGCACCATGGGTCCTAGTGTAGTAACTGTAGGAGTAGATCCTGAAGGATTCAGAGATACACTAGAAGTTGTGGTGACCGTAGCGTTGGGACCAAGCATAGGATGGCTACTGGGGCTGCCAATTATTGGCATAGAACAAACTAGCGGTAGGGAAGATGGTGGCGAACTTGGGTTGGTTTCCATTAGCATCGACCCCATGGGTGACGGTTGTGAAACGAATGTTGGTGCAGCCGAAGACATATCTTCTCTTGGTGTAATCTGAGCTAACATTGGCACTGACGGATTAGTGAGTGGAGGATTGCAAGGAGGTAAAACTCTTTCCGTAAAAGGATCCTTTGGAAATTCTGTGTGATATGGGGCTATGTGAAAATCAGGGGTTGTCATTGGATATTACTCTTCCGAAGAAGGCACGGGTCCACCAAAACTCGACTTCTCCTCCGGTGTCAACAAAGAGAGACCTCGTTGTCGTCGAGACAGATGGCGAGGGTCGAAAGACGCCATGGTGACCTATTTATTTTTAGCAAAATTTAATTATTTTTGATGTATTATAAAGTCTCATTGATAGTAACCACACACCTAAAAGAGAGAAAAAAAAAGGAATTTCTAAAATCAATCAACAAGCAGCCAAAATAGGGTGGCCCTATCTGAGTACTACCATTTACTGTAGATGGAACCCAATATCACAATAGAATACAGAGAGGGTTAGTCATAAGCATAGTTAAAGTTACTTTAGAGCTTCACTTGAACCTTAGATAATAGGTGTAATCACTCTCGTGAAGATGAGTACCCTCTGAAATACTGAAGACGGAGTAGGTTTGTCTATTTTAGGTAGTAGGACAGCTTGTCCCAGTCACCTCATGTAAGTCCCTAAAATTTTTGGCCACTAAAGATACCTCAAATCACAGGCATCATCAAGGGGGTCACGGTCGTAGACAACATACTATATGGGCAGAACACCTAAATACATGATCTAGTTTCGACATCCCTGAAGGGAACCCCATTATATAGCATGCCCACTAAATCCACTCAAAGGTGGGCTACCTTCTCATGCACCCTGGTGTTGTCTCATGCTTAACTCTGGTGGTAGTGGAGTGGTCCTGATAATATTAGTGTAGTAGGATTTCACTTTTTAATGACTCTAGTCTCAAGTTTTGAGATCTTAGGTGATTTTGTCACTTCTCCTACCCCAAGATACTAGCATGAACTACTGTTGCTGCGAGCTCAGAAAAGTTATATGATTAATTTTATTATCGTTTGATTCTTAGTGTACTTGATTAGTATTATTGTAGAGGATGAGTGGACGTATGAAATGTTATGAGACTCTGACTCAAAAACCATGCAGAAATATGCTCTAAATATTCAATTCAATAAAGATTTTTTTCTACAAGGAGAGATTTCTTTCAACATACGTGCACCAAACATTCAAATAACACAGTTCAACTTCAAATATTCATACATCTATCTATATTCTCTTAACAAATTTTTAACCAAATTTTTTCAGAATTAATTCACCTAATTTCATAAAACTAAAAGAAAATTTCTTCTTCAAAATGTAGATGTGATTGACATTAAATTTTCAAAATAAGAACAAAAGACAAAAATACTAGCTAGTAAACAAGCACAGGGATCCAACAAGAGAAGCGATTCTGATGGCCAATAACTCCACAGCCAAAGGGAAACATAATAGAGGTGTAAACAACATATTTTGGGTGGGAAACGCTGGCAAGAAGAGGCTAGAGAGCATTAATATTGAGACTAACTCACTGTATCTGAGCATAGATTGCATTATAACGCTCTAAAACACTTACATGGGAAGCATTATTTAGGGTAAAGTTGCACAGATGGCTAAGTAGTGTCTAATCTAGACTCTATGAGCTTTTGAGATGTTCACTGAGCATATAAACTGGTCAGAAGGATATGTGAACAAAAAAAAGAAGGTAAAGTGATAGGAACAACACGGAAACTTAGGGTTTATCCCCAGTGGAGTCACCAATTCTTCTATAGAGTAATAGTCTTGGGTGATGTCCATTAAATATCCTTCTCAGGGCTTTCCGGTGCCCGAGGCGATAGTCAGATTAACTGTAAAGTTCACAAAGATATTGCATCCATGTTCATGCTAATATCTATAATCGACAAAGTAAGATGTATATATTACCTCTTTTTGGATTGCAGATCCTATGGAGAATGAAAAGCAACGAAGTAGAGATCCTTCTTCACCAGCTCCAAATCCATATCCTGCAATCAACCAAAGCACCTGTGTAATCTCTACAATAGTATAGCTTGTTATCGATTAAAATAACATATAAAAAACATGAAACAATATAGATATAAGCCATTCATCTCATGCTACATAAATGATTGAAAACAAATTGTGACACTGATTCATCGAATTGAAAAAACATATATAGTTCTATTGATTTATAAAAAGGAGGATCACAATCATCGGTTGCATGAAGCCCTCCTCAGTCTTCCAATTCCTCTCTCTCTTTCTCTAGCTTCGAGTGTGATGATTCTCAAGGCATAAAGCTCTCAATGAACTTTTCTGATCTTCAAGCCTCACACTACAACAACGAAATTCCGCTCCACATCTATTCAAACCTTTGACCTTAGACCAAGATCCCATAGCTCCATTTAATAGGATATGGAGAGGGCAAACCTTGCCAACTCTTGCAACCAGTTTGAAATGGGGAAGATCAACATGTTTCTTCATTTTTCCATGTTTTTTTCTTCCTTAGGAGTCCAACTATATTTGGAAAGTCCTAATAAAAGTTTTGTGCCTTTTAGTTTCTATTTTGAACTGGCTCTTTATGAGAAAATGGCCGAATTTCTAGTCACTTTTCCATAATATATTTTCCCTTTTCACACTCAAACATGAATAACGCTGCCCCTTGGGAAAGACAAAGTGTTTCCCCAGGCATTAACGCTCCCTTTGCATGCCTCAGGTGCATTATAATGGTGTCTAGCTATTTCTACGGTGCGTTACATTGGCATAAATGGGTCCTCTTTGGGTAATTTCCTTCCTTCCATGTTACCTTCTCCTCCAAGCTGATGAGGAGGTCGTTTTTCCTGTAACAACCTACTAAAGATATTCTCCTCCAAGAACTTCATCAGGACTTGATAATTTTCTTTCTTTGTAGGTTTTTATTCAACCCAATTTGTGAAGTAGTCAGTGGTAGTTAGAATCCATTTTAACTACCCACTTGATGGTGGATTTATTTCTCCAGTAAAGTTAAATCCTCACTGTCTAAAAAACTCTTCAATAAATACTAGAATTAGAGGTATAGGAGTGAGTCTCTTCTTTTCTGCAAACAATTGGAATTTTTGACAACCTCTGACCTATTTGAATACAAATGAAAATAATGTGGGCCAATAAAAACCTGATTTGAGGATCTGATGTGATGTAACCTTCCAACTGTAATGACGCCCACACATATTTTCATGGTACTCTTTAGTAATCTAAATTGACTCTCCTTCAGTTAAACACGGTAGTAATATGCCACCAGGATATTTCCAGTATATTTTTGATTCTACTATGACATATAGCTGAGACTTAAGCTTGAGTGCTCTGTACTTTGTCCTATTCAATGTAGTTGGACAACAGAAAAAACACAGATAGTCAACAATATGTTTATACCAATCTGAACATAAATATTTGTATTGAATCCTCATACCTGATTTGGGATTATTTGTATCCTCTTCATTGAAAACTTCATCCATTGTAGCTAACATATTGATTCCCAATGCTTGAAAAATTTTTTTTGTTAGCATCTTTTCCAAACATTAATGTTTGATTAGTTTTGTAGGTTTAATGTCCAGATCATATTCTTGAATTTTCGCTATCCACTTTTCTCTCTTCCCTTATACATCACCTTAATCAACACATATTTGATAGAAACATTGGGGACATATGCAGTTATTTGAGATTGCAATACATAAGTTCTAAATGCTTTCAGTGCTTTAACCAATTCATATACCTGCTTTTCAAGAATATTATATTTGAGCTCATCATCTCTGAGAAATTTGCTGAAGAATGAAAATGGTTACTCCCTATTCTCTTTATTACTTTGCAATAACACACCGGCAATAGTAGAAGCAGAAGCAAATGAAAATATCTTAAACATCTTCTGATAATTAGGACTAACAAGGACATGAGTTGTTTGGAGAGCCTCCTTTATTATAGCAAATGATTATCTTGATTCCTTCATCCATTGCACTTTTGCCTCTTTCTTCAACATATTAGTTATTTTTTTTTAAATCTCTACATAATTTGATACAAATATTCTTGTAAAATTAATCTTTCCCAAAAACTTCTGAATATATTTCTTACTTTTGGGCAAAGGAATTTTCGGAATTGATTCTACCCTTACTGGATCAATTTTTACCCCTTATTTAGAAACTATGTGGCCAAATAATTTAACTTCCTCCAAGGCAAATAAATACTTCTTGGGGTCCATTGACAAAGAAAACTTCCTACACTTCTCAAAAGTTCATTGCAAATGTTCTAAATGTTCATCTTCTGATCCTGAAAAAATAGTGATATCATCCAGATATATAACCACATGCTTATCTACAATGAATGATATGTCCATGACCCTTTGAAAGGTTACACCCACATTCATTAACACAAATGGCATTATATCATACATGAAAGTACCCCATGGGGTTGTGAATGTTGTCTTTTTCGTATCTTCTTTGTCTACTGCCACCTAATTATACCCAAAGAATCCATCGACCATGGACATTCTATAAGTTGTTGTCACTTTTTGTAAAACATAATATGTCTTGGGTAAAGGATAATTATCCTTTAAAGATGATCTATTCAGGTTCCTAAAATCCACACATAATCTTATCTCTCCATTTTTATTCCTCACGAGAACTAAATTAGGAACCCAATCAGAATGTTTGAGGGGAACTATGATCTTTTCTTGGAGTAACTTCTTTACACCTACCAATGCTTTATATTATTTGGGATAGAAGGCCGGTGTGTAATTTCTATCTCATACGTTAGCTTTGGATTAATTGGAGGTTTGAAAGTGCTGCCATCAACTATTAATGAATCAGCCAATCTATTATCATCCCTTGGAATAAATTGAATATTGAAGGCTTCAAAATAATTTCCAATCATATCCCAAAAATTCATTCCTATATGAACTCAATCCTGGATGTTTAGTTTGAGAATGATTCTTGATCTATCTTATAATCAATATAGAATCACCAAAAATTTAAGTACACTTACTTCCCATCTACTTTGCAGTTTGAAGGCTAATGATCAAAGCCTCATACTCAACATCATTATTTGTTGAATCAAACTCTAATTTGAAATAAAAAGGAAAGAAATTACCTCATGGTGATATTAATAAAAATCCAGCTCCTGTGCCTTCCTTGGAATAAGCACCATAAAAATAGCATTTCCAAATATTCTTTGAGTGCAGCTAATTATTTACAACTTCTAAAGAGAGTTGCTTCCATATGTCTTCAGCAAATTCTGCATCTTCATGCATCATGAAAGATGAAAGACGTTCTTTTTCCTGACTATAAATAAGGGAGTTACCTGCATCCTTTTTAGTAGTGGTTTTTACAAACCTTGTTTCTCTGTACAACCTTCTTTCTTCCCCATTAAATACAGGAATAATATCATAAGTAAATTAAATCTTCATAACACCTCCAAGATTTTCTCCCCAAGATATTAACAAAAGCATCCCGAACCTGGCTGGAATGTCAACACAACTACATCCATAACAATACTCTTTGCTACAATCTACCATGTATTTAATTACCCCAACACATTTTACCTTCTTGGAATCAAATAAATACAAATCTGTGTAAGACCTAGTGATTTTCATATTTAACTCCTTCATGACAGATAGTGACATAAGATTATGGGAACCTCTTGAATCCAACATATAATTATGGAGAATAAAATCACAAACCAACAAGGAAATGTAAAATGGAGCAAAAAAAGAATCTACTTCTTCTCCATGAGGGCCAAAGGTGACCACTGGCTTCTCTTCTTGTAAATTCATAGTGTCACTTATATCTTCATTCTGTATGAGATTGATAAATTATGAGATTTCTTTCTTGTAGATTGGTGTTTTAGTTAATTCTAAAAGAGGTACCGGAATTTTGACCCTTTCCAACTCCTTTGTTAAACTAGAGGCATAGGTTTGTTTAACATTCTTTTCAGATTCTTCTTCACTCTTTTTAGAATTTAAAACTTGTTCAGGTACATGAACAACTTTCTCCAAAATATTAGTGTTATCTGACTTGTTCTGGGAAGACTCACCCTGTTGCATCTATGCTTCGTTGACTAAATTTTCATGTTTCTTCTGATTATTCAATTGTTTTATAGGGTTATGTTGTTGTGGAGTCGCCATTGGAGGAGGTAAAAAATATTGTTGATCACCCTCGCCATCTTGTTGCTATAGGGTAAAATGCTTGGGTTGTTGGTTATCGAATATCCCTCTCAGGGCTATCCAGTGCCTGAGGTAGACAATAATATTAGCTGTATAGTTCACAAAGATGGCACATACATATTCATATTAAATTAAAAAAACTTGATGGAATAATATGGAAGATTACCTCTTTAATGATCTTGAAGTCTTTTGGAGAGCACTGAACAGCGAAGCAGTGATCCTTCTTCACCAGCACCAAATATCGACTCTGCAATCAGTCAAAGCACCCGTTTAATCTCTACCATAACATACATTTCCTATCAATTAAGTCAATATATAATAAACATTTAAACTATGCACATATAAGCCATTCATCTCATGCTATATAAGTGATTAAATAACAATGACAATGTCAACGCATAGAATGGACAAAACAGATACAGTTCTAATGATTTATAAAAAGGAGGATTACAACCGTCGGTTGTACCAAGCCCTCATCAGCCTTCCAATCTCTCTATCTCTCAAAGTGGCTATGTCTTGATCAACAAGTTCTCAATGAACCTCTTTGACCTTTGACCTTCACACTACAACAATGATCTTTACTTTAAAAGTATTCAAAAACTTTGACAATCCTTCGACCTTGAACCAAGACCCTTCAACTCCATTTTATAGGAGATAGAGAGAGCAATCATTGCCCTTCTCTTTCCACCAATTCTGAATAGAAAAAAACAAGATGTTTCCTCAACTTCTATGCTTTTGCCTTCCCTGAGAGTTCAGTTGTTTATGGCAAGGCCCAATAAGATATTAGTGCTTTGTAGTTTCCTTTTTGTACTAACTCTCTTGTGAGAAAAAGCTAGAAATTCAAATCATTCTCCATGGGTTTTTCCCGTTCCAAACTCAAAACATGGGTAACGATGCCCTCTAGTGTAAACATAGAATTTCCCTAGCCACTAACATGACCTATTCACTGATCAAGTGCGTTATAACGCTCTTGTGTTGTTATAGTGAGGCATTACCTTGGCAGAAATAGGTTTAGTTTAGGTCTTTGTATTCCTTCCATATTTGTCTTCTCATTTGAGATGATGAGGAGGTATTTTGACCCGTAACAGATGCCCCCTAAAGTGTGAGGTCAGAGACGAAGATGATGGCTGAAATACTTTATAATGTGTGTAGTAGAGATAAAGAGATTGAAAGACTGAGGAAAACCTAAAACAACAACATATGTCAGAAAATATAGTATCTGCCTTGAGTTGGGAATTCCCATGCTCAGTAGCTTAAACAACATGATTTCTCTAGAATAGAGGTATGAAGAATCTGTCCACCGATAAGCACAATGTGGGAGTGTCTGTCATAACAAGATCAGGCTAAAGAAGTTGTCTCCATAAACAATGTCGCAACTTGGGGAAGGGAACACAACTTTAATGATGTAACCTTTGCCCCAAGGTCTTGACTATTGGTTCACTTAAACTGCATATCTATCAACATGTGAATGAAGTAGCTATCATCAAACATGTGAGAAATTTTCTGATTACCAGTCGATAATGAAAACTGTTAATAGACGGGAAGGTGGCCACTGATAATGATGATGGTCCCTAAGATGCACAGTACAATCTAGCGAGTGTGAATAAAATGATTTGAAATCAAACACTCGTAGAATCATTCGACTAGGAGCCAATGATGAAGACTCCTGATCAAACACAAGACTACCTGCCACTGATTTTTGCAAGTATCTGGGTACTGATGGGTTTCTAGATCATCTTCCTAGATAAGATGTTGAAGTCGATAGGAAGATATCTTTTGAAAGGTAGGCACTGAGGCATCCTATATCAGTGAACATGAAACAAAAACAAAATTATTTTGTTTATGATTGAGAGAATTAAGATTAAATGGGATGTCAAACGACAAATAAATTCTGGCATAATGAGCAGTTTGGTTGATAAGAGGAGTAGTAGATAGTGAGATCTACTTGAACAATAGAAGGCACTGTAACAGGGTACCAGGAAGATCCGACTTAATGAACACCAAAGAGTGTGTTAGGATTTTACCGGTGTAGGGACACTAGGAGATGAAGGCTAATACTCATAGATGGTAGGGTTCGGCTAACTACGAAAGTGTTTTCTGGGAAGTTCCATGTTCACGATTTTTGCTGCCAAATCGACCTTTCTGAAATGTAACAGAGGTAGTATCCATTTTATCCAAATTTTTCCCCGTCTTATTAAGTTTAACGATTCCAGATGAGTAAACTCGGTGAATTTTTCATATTTAGGGAGTCTGCAAAATATCATAAAAGACAACTCTGTGCCTTATCTGATTAGGTTTAACGAGTCTAGATGAGTAAACTCGGTGAATTTTTCATGTTTAGAGACTCTAAAAAATGTCGTAAAATATAACTCCATTGGGGTACCTTTGTCATGTCTTGATAACCGAGCATGACCAAGGTATAATAGTGAGCCCAAAACAATTCATTTTCTATGAGTTTAGTCCGTCGAAGATGGAAAAGTGAGAAATCTATGTTATGGACGTCTACCTCATTTTGTTATGAGTACGAGGAGACGGATTAAACTCAATAATATTTGTGAAATTTTAACGTGTCCAACAAAGAAAAACTTGGTGCCCTCCATGAAATTTTAATGATTCACATGGAGAAAACTCGGTTACCTCCGTGAAATTTTAACGAGTCACACGGAGAAAACTCGGTTACTTTTTCAATTTAAAGAGCTTTGAAAAAGAGGAAAAGAATGGCTCCTTACTCTCTGTCATGGTAGTTTAGTGAGCCCGATAAAGTCAACTCGAGTTTTTTTCAGTTTTATGAGCAAGAAAAAGGTCCCTAAAAGGAAAGCTCGGTGCTTCTTCATATTAGCTTTAACGAGTCTGAAGATGAGAATTCTAGGTTTTTCGGATTAACGAGCAAGAAAAAGACTATAAAAAGAATGCTCGATATCAACTTTCTATAAGTTTAACGAGTCCGAAGAAGGGAACTCGAGGTTTTTCAGATTAACGAGCAAGAAAAATATCGTAAAAGGAATGCTCGACTAAACATGAGTATGTCTACATATGAATCTTGATCACTCATCAGAACATCAGTAACAAATATTAATGGTTGCGACACATGTGCAGCAAGAATTCATGACTTTTTCCGACTAGCTTAGGAGAGTCATGCCCCAGAATTTCCTATAAGAAGGTCAAAAGACCTTTATTTTAACTGTTTTGAATGCTGTAATGGAGCTCTGGGGTGAAAAGGGGTGAAATATTTAGCTGACAATTGTGGTCAATCTGGGCAACGATTTTCCTTCTCGCGAGATCCAGGTAAGAGCTAGAACCTCCTTTTATCATTTAATTGTCTTTTTGTTAAGTTTTTCTGGTTCAAAATGGGGAATTTGTGAGGCCTAAAAAATGTTTGTGGCTAACGCAGGCCAGCAGTGTTAGAGCCGCGTTAAGCGCAATTCCCATGAAGGGATGCCGCATTAGTGCACTCTATTTTACACTATGGCCAGTGTTAGGCACACCGCGTTTTCTAGCAACTCATTTCTCAATGTTTTGAAGTGGTCTAGGCAATTTTTAATCGGTTAAAAATTTTGCATTTGCAGGTATTCAGTTGTTAATCATGAGTATCTGGCAAGAGAGAGAACATGAACGAGAAGAACGAGATATGATTACGGATGCTGCAATTTTGATGCCTCTCCGTAGATGCAGTTTGCTTAAATATGCCCGTTTAGAACTGATGAAGGGTCAAGAGGACCTCCTGAGGTGGCTAATCCAGCAATGAGACGAGTGACATCATGTCTTTTGGATTGGGGGAAATGAGCTCTCAATTAAGAAGGATGATGTGTACTTTTTGACCGGCCTATCATGTCGTGCACCAAGGCCCAACTATACGGGGTCCAGAGCTTACCAACGTTCCATTGTTGATCTGATTCTTGAGCATTGCATACGTGACACACAGGCTGTGAGCAACCGAGTACCACTTGTACGGGTGAATTTGAGACCACTGAGGTCTATATTATGGATTATTGTTTGCTTGGCAGGTGCCAAGAGTCAACATGTGCCCACCAAGGCCCACATGCTACTAGCCTTCGACTGTATGCAGCCTCAGGTGTTTGACTCGTGTGACAGAGTTGTCTGTCGAGTCCGAGCAGAGCTTACTACATGTAAGACCTGTACCCAGAGAGATTTTGGGTACGGTACACTGATTGTCTCTTTCTTACTGGAGCGGGTACCATTGATGAGGCCCAGGATCATTACAACACCATTGGGCCCACACGAGCTAAGGTAGGCTCGGTGGGCAACTTTGCTTCTGCGGACTGGAGAGGGTCCCATCTGCCACTGTTTTCATGATGGGTTTTTTGATTGGCTAAACTCCCAGATTATTATGATTGAGAATTATCCCTATGCAGGGATGAACTTCAACGGCGATCCGAAGTTAGTGCTGCCCCCTGGCACCCGGTGGGAACTCGATGGTAAGAAGGAAATGATCAGTGTATTTCAAGGAAGTAAATTTTTTTTTTCTTTTGAATGTTTATGCAGTTTTATTTTGTTGAAAAATAGGGTGAAAATTATGTTTTGACATGAAGCATTGTTTGCTTGACACAGATGTGGCACTTTTCCATCCAGTTGGGACCCCTCATTATGCATAGAGAGGATTGCAACTACCCAGGTCTGGCACACCAGCAGAGGATGCAGAAGCCGTCGAGGATGATGATGCCCAAGTTTTACATGAACTCTCCAGAAACCTGGAGGGTTTGAGTATGGGTATACCACCGCTTCCTATGCGGGAGGTTCTAGTTTGTTTGCAGTCACATACTGTAGGTGTGCCAGAGAGATACCTGGTGCCTCTAAGGAGGATAGCTAGAGCAGTTGTATGTTACCATGATCATCAGGCCTAGCTAGCGGAGTGGATGTATTAGTGTCAGACTGTGTTGAGATTGCAACAAGATGATGAGCTTAGTGAAAAGAAGTCGCCTTCACTAAGTGGGCCCACAGGCTATTTTTGGCGCGAAGTCTATTTTTACAGTATGTCTATTTTTATACATATGGATCATGTTCTATGAGTTGTAGGATGCTATTTGTGGATGGTTGGTCAAGTCAGAAAAAATATATGGACTTCTATTTTTAGACATACTGGGCAGAATCTATTTTTAGATTTCCAGTCTAAAAATAGATGTGTCGAATATTATTAGCTTTTAATAATATTTGGTCTCTAAACATTATCTTATCCTCTTGGAGCACTTCAGTTAAGTGCACAGAAGCAGCACATGAAGCTGACAGAAGGAATTACGCTATTCCTGAGGGTCAAGTGGAGCTATTGCATGGAGAATTCATTTAGAACTCATGTGACAAAGTTTGGTGGAGTTGATTGAGGAAGTTAGTGGAGTTGTATTCAGTTTAACTCAGTTAAACATAGTTGAGCTAGTTGTATCTAGTCTAACTGATTGATACACTAGTGAGAGTGCTGTGAATTAGTTATTAATTAATTCACTAATTATTAACTCATAAATCAACTAAAGAATACATCAGTTAACTTCAGTGCATGGACAATTTCATTGGAGACCAGTGAAGAGGTAGGTGAAAGAGCAGTGTGATTATCAGTTGTGACTATACTGGTGCATGAGTTAGCACCACACATTGATGGCGATTCCAATGAGGATTGCGCAGTGCATACTAGAGGGATTTAAACTCATATTGGGCCATTATTCATCTAGGATTGCACAGTAGAGGCAGGCTAACAGGTGGAGCAGATTGGAGCATGTGTTTTGCTAGATTCGAGCTTGTGTATTTTGTAACAACTGGAGATTGTACTGAGAGCTTGTGAGGAGTTTGTACAATGATTGTTACATGATCTATATCATTATAATATACAGATAGTTTGGGGTTTTCACCTTTAAGCTTTCCCATAAATACTGTGTTTATATGTGTGATTGTTTATGGTTTTAATGTGCGCATGCGATTTTTTATATTTCTGAAATTAACGATCAATAGTAGAAGAGGTTATGTATTATGCATGAAGCTAAAATAGTGTGTAATCAGGATAATCTCAGTGAATAATTTAACATTTATTCAAATTTCTACATGATATCAGAGCAATATTGATCATTAAAGCAATTGAAAAACATTGAAGCGGTTTAGTTTTGTGCTAGTGGAATTTGAATTTGCAGTCGTGTTTTCTTGGTGTCGAAGTTGAGATGTCTTTAAACGGATTGTGATTGGAGTATGCTCTTGAGGGAAGCTCGAATTATATTGCATGGAAGGACAGGATGGAGGCGGTGCTATATGCAATGGGTTGAAGGAGTTCATAGATTCTGAAGTCCCAAAGCCTACTTCTATTGATGCTGTCGTACTTGACGCATGGCAAAAGAAGACAGCAAAGTGTCGAAGGATTCAGTTGTAGGGCGTGAAGGATCACATAGTATCCAGCCTTCATGGTAAGGCTTCTCCATTCTTGATGTGGAAAGCCTTAACAAACTTATTCCAAAGCAAGAGCGACTAGAGGAAGTTGGTGCTCAAGGATCAACTTAGAAACATAAAGATGGAGAAAGCCGATAGTATGCCCAAGTACCTCATGAAGTTCATCCAATGCAGGGATGAGCTGGGAAGTTTGGGGGTGACTTTTGACGATGAGGACTTGGTGAGCTTGGCTTTCCTTGGGCTTCTGAAGAGTTGGCATTCCTATTAGGACTCTGTCAATGGTCGGGAGAAATTGCCAGGATGGGAGCGACTTTGGTCGGATCTTGTGCAAGAGGAGATAAGGCGGAATACTAGGGATGGATCTTCATCAAGGAACTTTGATGAAGAGAATTGCACTTTGGCTGCCAAAGAAAATAAGGGGAAGAGCAATAAAGCTTCTCATTCGGGTGCGAAAGGAAAGAAGCAGGACATGTCCAAGGTGAAGTGCTTTCACTATCACCAACACGGACATTATGCCACAAATTGTCTGTAGAATAAGAAAAATAAGCAGGCTACTAGATCTGCAGCTAGCTAGGCCTTAGCCTCACAGTTTGAGCTGGATTTTTCGTTGATCGCATGCTTGGTCTCAAGTGTGATGGGTTCAGTGATGTTTCTGGACGGTGGTGCATCTTTTCACATGACAGGAGATCAAGATTTGTTTACTGATCTGGGTGAGAAAGATCGTGCAGTGCACATCGAGATGGGCGATGATGGTAGATACAGTGCGATCGGTATCGGTACCATTTCCTTTGAGAGGGATTCTGGTAAACCATTCATATTGAAGGAAGTGATGCATGTTCCAGGATTGAAGAAAAATCATATCTCTGTGGTGATGTTAGAAGACAAGGGATATGATGTTTTTTTTAGCGAAGGAAAGGCTTTCCTGTGTAGTAAGGCAACTGGAGAGACCCGGAGGATAGGGGTTCAAGTTAATAACCTTTATCAGTTGCAGGTAGATGACTGCGCATCAATGGTAGGCAAGGCAGAAGGAGTGGTGAGCCAGGATGATGGTGAGTTGTGGCACCGGAGATTGGGCTACCTTCACCATGGAGCTTTGAAGATACTGTAGTATATTTCTACTGGGCTTCCTAAAGGTACTCTTGCACAGTCAGATCAGTGCAAGGGGTGTACCTTGGGAAAATTTGTGAAATCCACCTTTCACGAGAAGGATAGTCATGCCACAACAATCCTTGAGAGAATTCACACAGACGTGTGTGGACCTTTCTCAGTAGCTTCGACAGCAAAGCACAGGTACTATGTGATCTTTGTTGATGATTTTTCCTGGAAGTGCTGGATCTTCTTCATGCAGAAGAAGAGCGAGACATACTCAAAGTTATGTGAGTTCAAGGCACTGCTTGAGAAATAATCGGGGAAGTAGGTGAAGGCTCTTAGGAGTGACAATGGTGGTGAATTCATCTTCGGCGAATTCAAGGACTTTTGCAGCACAAAAGGAATTCGAAGAAAGCTCATAGCACCTCATAACCCACAGCAGAACGGGGTTGCTGAGAAGAAGAACAAAACGATCATGGGTGCTGCACGGGCGATGTTGCATGATCAGGGCCTACCCATTCACTTGTGGGAAGAGGCATGCAATACTGTAGTATATGTGCAGAACCATTGTCCTCACAGGATACTTGGCATGAGTACACCCAAGGAGGCATTTTCTGGTAAGAAGCCTGATATTTCCCATTTGAGGATTTTTGTTTCACCTGTTTACATTCATGTGACGAAGGATGCCAGGAAGAAGCTGGAGCCTATCGCAGAGGTTGGGATATTTGTGGGGTACACTGATAAACCCCACACTATCACGTGTATTTTCCAGACAATCGCAAGACTGTTGTGTGACGGGATATCAAATTTCAGGAGGAGAAAGCCATGAAGTGTTCGCTTGAGAGGGAGTCACACTTGCATGCAGATGAGGAGCTATTAGTTCCTAAGGATGAGCCTTAGGATGTAAATCAGCCACAAGAGGAGGTTCATGGAATGGAAGAGACCACTCCTACAGCGCCAACCATCAGAGGGCGGAAGCACACTACAGAAGCTGAGCGACTGGCTCAAGATGCAGAGAAAGTTGTAGGAGAACCTACATCATAGCGCAGACAGAGACAGTCACCTGACCGGTATACTGGATACATGGCTCTTGTGGGAAAGTGTATCGTGACAGAGCCATCCTCTTTTGAGGAAGTTGTGGAGGATCCCGCATGGTTAGATTCCATGGTGGAAGAGTATGATTCAATTGTCAGAAATAGTGCACGAGATATTGTCCCGAGGCCGAAGGGGAAATCAGTGGTGGGTTCAAGATGGATCTACAAAGTGAAGCAGGCAGGTGACGAGAGTGTGGAGAAGTACAAGGAAAGATTTTTTGCCCAAGGATTCTCACAGATAGAGGGGATCGATTATGATGAGACCTTTGTAGCTATCGCAAGGTATTCTTCCATACGGACGATTCTTGCTCTCTCAGTGTAGATGGGGTGGCACATTCATCAGATGGATGTGAAGACTACGTTCGTCAATGGGGTGATTAAGGAGGAGGTGTAAATAGAGCAGCCTGAAGGTTTAAAGATCTTCAGTAGCGAGTTGCATGTGTGCAGGCTCAAGAGAGTGTTGTATGGGTTGAAACAAGCACCTTGTGCTTGGTACACACGGATAGACAGTTATTTCACCAGACTTGGATTCTCCAAGAGTGAGACGGATCCTAACCTATACCAAATTGTGGTGGAGGTTAAGTTGCTGATCATTGTACTTTATGTAGATGATTTGATTTTGAAAGGTGATGAGCTGTTGATACTCTCATGCAGGGAGGATCTTTCAAAAGTGTTTGAGATGAAGGACTTGGGCCTCCTTCATTATCTTCTGGGATTGGAAATTTGGTAGCGCAGTGATGGACTGTTTGTTTCTTAGGGTAAGTATGCCCAGGAGATACTGGAGAAGTTCAACATGCATGGATGTAAGCCTGTTGATACTCCTCTTCCTGGTGGTTGGAGGAAGGATGATGCTACTTCGTGAATTGTGAAGTGGGTACTTGTTTGTAGGCGGTTGGTGAGATCTCTTAATACGTTGTCACGACTGATATGTTGTCTGATTAACCAGCTTTCGCAAGCTATGGTTAAGCCTACCAAGCTCTTTGGGAAGGCAGGCATATTGAAGATATCTGGCCCTCGGATATGGATTATGGTAGATAGTCGGATGAGGTGAAGGAAACGGCGTCACGGATGCATATTGGGAAAAGGGCCCAACGGATAGAAAGAGCACATTTTGATGGATTTTATTCTCCGGGTGGCTCATGATTTCTTGTATGCAATGAGAAAAGCGAGAGATCCGTGGCACTCGGTTCGGCGGAGGCCGAGTATATGGCGACAATTTTGTACATGTGAGGCTATATGGATGAGGAAAGATCACGAGGTCGAGTACATTTCGGTTCACACTTGCGACCTACGTGATTTATTGTGATAATCAGAGTTGCATCAAACTCTCAGTTAATCCAGTATTTCATGATAGATCTAAACACATTGACATCTGGTATCATCATATCAGAGATTGTGTGCAGCAGAATATCATGTTACTTTCATACATTCCTACGGAGGATCAGGATGCTGATATCTTAATGAAGGTGCTCACCAAGAGCAAATTTGAATACCACAGAGGCAGGATAGGGGTTGCAAATAATCCATATCTTGTTGAGAGGGAGTGTTGATATTGCAACAAGATGATGAGCTTAGTGAAAATATTCACCTTCACTAAGTGGGCCCGTAGGTTATTTTTGGCGCAAAGTCTATTTTTAGACATATGGATCATGTTCTATGAGTTGCAGGATGATATTTGTGGATGGTTGGTCAAGTCAGAAAAAATATATGGACTTCTATTCTTAGACATACTTGGTGGAATCTATTTTTAGATTTCCAGTATAAAAATAGAAATGTCGAATATTATTAGCTCTTAATAATATTTGGACTCTAAACATTATCTTATCCTCTTGGAGCACTTCAGTTAAGTGCACAAAAGTGGCACATGCAGCTGACAGAAGGAATTATGCTATTCCTGAGGGTCAAGTGGAGCTATTTCATGGAGAATTCAGTTAGAATTCATGTGACAGAGTTTGGTGGAGTTGATTGAGGAAGTTAGTGGAGTTGTATTCAGTTTAACTCAGTTAAACATAGTTGAGCTAGTTGTATCTAGTCTAACCGATTGATACACTAGTAAGAGTGGTGTGAATTAATTATGAATTAATTCACTAATTATTAAATCAGAAATCAACTAAAGAATACATCAGTTAACTTTAATGCATGGACAGTTTCAGTGGAGACCAGTGAAGAGGTAGGTGAAAGAGCAGTGTGACTATCAGTTGTGACTATAATGGTGCATGCGTTAGCACCAAACATTGATGGAGATGCCAATGATGATTTCACAATGCATACCAGAGGGATTCGAACTCATATTGGGCCATTATTCATCTTGGATTGCGGAGTAGAGGCAGGCCAACAGGTGGAGCAGATTGGAGCATGTGTTTTGCTAGATCTGAGCTTGTGTAGTGTGTAACAATTGGAGATTGTACTGAGATCTTGTGAGGAGTTTGTACAATGATTGTTACATGATATCTATCATTATAATATACATATAGTTGGGGGTTTTCATCTTTAAGCTTTCCCATAAATATTGTGTTTATATGTGTGATTGTTTATGGTTTTAATGTGCGCATGCGATTGTTTATATTTCCACAATTAATGATCAATAGTAGAAGAGGTTATGTATTATGCATGAAGCTCAAACAGTGTGTGATCAGGATAATCTCGGTGAATAATTTAACAGTTATTCAAATTTCTACAAAATGTCGCTTAGTATAGCCAAATTTTTGTAAAACACCCAAGTTTTGGAAAAAAAATTGATGTAACTATTGTATTGGACATGACATATATATGTACATACTTTTTTGTGATTTTGTGTTTTTTGATTTTTTATGTATTTTCAATGCGATAAAATTTATATACTCATGAGTAAATATTTTATAGCAAATGTGACAAATGCTAATCTAACACATAGATTTCCAAAGGATCAGCTAATGCATCAAATTCTCTAGGAACATGCTCAAATGTAATTGTTTGAAATTGACGTTCTAAAAGTCGCACCCTTAAAAAATAACGTAACAAGACTGGATGAAGGACATGGTAATGATTGTTTAGTTGCATAATGACAAGTTTGGAATCTAACCTGACAACTAAATTGGAGATATCACGAGATGCCGCTTCCGTGAGGAGTTGGATCACTGACATGTACTCAGCAACATTATTGGTGGCACTACCTAGGAAGATTCCCCCAGAACCAAGAAGGTCCAACTCAGGAGTGTAGAGAACCCAAGCAACTAAAGCAATGTGTCTAGTGTGATGACTAGCACCATCTGCATATCTGACGTATGATAAGTAGGGTGACGAAATCTGTGTGAAAAAAAGATTATACATGAGAAAAAACACCTTAAAAACCAAAAAAATATATCCAGAAACATCAAAAAAATAGGAAAAAGTTATATACATAAAATTACAAAGCATATGCCTAGTGTGAAACTAGGAAAAATACTTCTTTAGATAGAGCCCATTGCAGGGCTCCACAAGTGGAATTCCATTACAATCCTGAAGTTCGTAAGCCCCTTTTGAGAGGACTTTAGTGACGATGTAAGGACCAAGCCATAATGATTGGAGTGTGCCTGCCCCCAAGAGGTCATGTTTCTGATCATAGAGTAGAACAAGATCACCCTCTTGGAAAGAATGAGGCTTGACAGATTTGTCGTATTGAGCTTTGACTCGGTGCTAGTGAGATTCTAGTGCTAGTGTAGCATCTCGACGAGTTTTGTCCAAATGATCGAGTGAGAGCAAGTGCTCTTCTCTGGAGGTGGTGCCAGGCTGGAGTTCAACTACGAGTTTGAGTGATGGAATTTTGCACTCTATTGGAAGTACTGCCTCCAGGCTGAATGCAAGTTGGAATGGAATGAAGCCTGTGGCAGTTTTTACTGACATTCGGTATGCCCATAACACAAAATACAACTTCCGATGCCATGTGGTTTTATGATTTTCGACTAGTCAACGAATCATGGTTTTTAGGACACCATTTGCAGCTTCGACTTGACCATTAGCTTGAGGATAATAAGATGAAGATTGATCTTGATGGAAACCTAGCATGGATGTTAATTCGATCATCATATGATTTTGAAAGTGGGATCCATGATCTATGACAATAGATAGCGGTACGCCAAACTGACAGATTACCTGATTGAACAGGAAGAGAGCGGTGATTTCGCCGTCAGCCTTAAAAGTAGGAATAGCTTCCGCCCATTTCGTAAAATAGTCGACCACAACCACAATTTAGTTGTGTCCATTTTCCGAAGTGGGATTGCAGGTGAAAACTTCAATTCCCCATTTAACATAAGGACCAATGGTGATAACCGGATGAAGGAGGGAAGGATAAGCACACATTTTATTTCTGAAAATTTGACATGGATGTCACTTCTGGACTGCTACAATGCAATATTTAAACAAAGTGGGCCGATAGTAACCTGCGGGCAAGATTTTTTTTGTAGTAGCTATGCTTGAAAGATGACCACCGCATGCCCCTCTGTGGCAATCATTCAAAACACGTTCCGCTTCATCGAAAGTGAGACAACGTTGGAGAATAGTATCAACACCACGACGATATATAATATCATTTAGCAAGAGGTAGCGCTTTTCCTGGTGGCGAATACGACGATGGTTGTCGGAAGTGAGAGTTGGGCAGAAGCGTTGGGTTTGTAGGTAGACCAAAATGTCTCCATACCATGGGTCTGAAGAATCGACCAAGTATAAAGATTCATCAGGAAATGGATCATGAGCTACTTCACCTGGGTCAATTCTAGGAAGGTCCGATAATAATTTGGTGAAGATGAGGGATTTCTTTTCTTTGGTAGCTGTGAAAACCAAATCAAATTTTTGGAGGATTATGATCCATTTGGAATATTTTCCTCCAATAATTTGTCTAGACAGGATGTGTCGCATGGGGTTCTCCAAAGAAATAATTGTAGTCTATCATAGCACTAATATAGTGTCGGAGTCAGGTGACGGAAAAAAATACCGCCAAAGAAAGTTTCTCCACATGTGAATAATGTAGTTCAGGTCCGATTAGACCTTTGGACAAATATTATATCACATGTTCACTGTCGTCACTGTGAAATTGAACCAGAACCATTCCAAGTGATGATGGCGAGGCTGTCAGGTAGAGGAGAAAGTCATGTGAGTAGTCGGGGGTACTAAGGAGTGGGGCTGAAACAAGTGCATGTTTTAAAGCGTCAAATGACCATTGAGATTGGTCATCCCACAAGTATAGTGTTCCTTTCTTCAATAATTGCATAAATACTTTCATCATCTTGCCATAGTTAACGATGAATTGATGTAAAAAAATTTCCTTCCCTTGCAAACGTTGGAGTTGAAGGATGGATTGTGGTGCCGACAATTCAACAATTGCCTTAACCTTATCGGGATCAAACCTAATCCCATGATTGGAGACAATGAAACCTAACAGAAGGCTGGACTCGACCATAAATACACACTTATGAGGATTCAGATGTATATTGTAGAATCTACACCTAGCAAAAATTTATTTCAGATGAGCGAGGTGATCAGGTCATTTCTTGGAATGGGCTGGAAGGCCATCCAAGTAAGCCTGTACAATATGTCGAATGTCGTGAAAAGCGTAGTCCATAGCCCACTAAAAAGTTGCTCCAGCATTCTTCAGACCTAATGGGAGTTTACGGTACGCAAATGTGCCCCAAGGACAGATGAAGGCAGTTTTATGTTGGTCCTCTTTTTTATTTTCAATCTAGTTATAGCCCGAGAATCCATCCATGAAGGAAAAATATTCACATATGGAACAATCATCAAGAATCTAATCTATGAACGGTGTAGGATAATTGTCTTTAGGACAAGTGGTGTTCAGATCATGATAGTCAACACAAACTCGAATGGTGCCTTGTTTTTTATTGACGGGAACTAGATTGGAAACCCATTCCGTCAAAGGAATGGGATAGATGAAACCAATGTTTAAAATTTTTTCTACCTCAATTTTGATGGCGGCTACTTTGTGTGGGTGGACAGGTCTGAGTCGCTGCCGAATTGGTTTGGCATTTTCATAAATCTTGATTTCGTGCTCGACTATAGATGGATCTATGCCGAGAATTTCGTCATAAGACCAAGCAAAGACATCGTGGAATTCCTTGAAAAGGGATGTGAAGCATGCAATTTCCTCAGGATTTCAATCGGCTCCAATCTAAATATTTTCCACGATACCCAATTTGACCGAGATATTAATGAGCATTGTCTTAGAGATATTACCCATGTTCCCTTCTGAATTGATAGTTTGAACAGTCGTGTAAGAAAAGGGAACCATCTCAGGTCGGTCAAAGGATGGGATTTCAGTTTTTATCACGTCCAAGTCAATCATTGAAGTGCAATGGTGAAACTCTCCCCAAGGTCATTCTTCTAGAGACATGATCTCTCGAATAGATTCGTCTGTAGTTAAGACTTCATTGAGGAGATCCTTAGAGAGAAATGTGATGGGTGGGAGTTTTGTACCTTTGGTCGAAACCATAGCAGTGGAGGGCTCAGATGTGATTTGGATGGCTTGGTAGGCCAACTCGGCTGGTGAGAGTAGCATCTGATCTTCGTAGGAATCAATGTTTGAAGGTGCTATAAGGATCCATGGGTCAATAGAGCCATAAAAAGTGGTGGATATCATTGAAATCATGTTTGGGATCTGTGGTGGCAGGAGAGGAAAACAACCCAGTAGGGAAGATGCCTTATAAAGACTGATACCAATACTGACGTAAGAGTCAGGAAAGCCTCCTGTTACGGGTACAGTGCTACTTGGTAACGTGGAATAATCAGGGGTGCAAAAGGATAACTAATCCACTATGAATATTTTCCCATCTAATGGAAATAGGATGAGTCGGAAGACCGAAGAAACAATGGCGGTCATGGAATAAGACCAACTGCGACCAAGCAATAGATTATAGTCAAGATGGCGCTCTATGACTTCAATGTCCACAGTTACCATTTTTCCACTCAGAGTGATGGAAAAGCTAGCAAGGTATCCTTTTGGCAGGAACGTGTGGCCATCGAAAGCTTTGAGGGAATTTGATGGTGATGTTAAGGTAGGAGAACCTAAATTGAGCCAGGAAGCTTCTGACATAACGCAGGTTGAAGCACCTTCATCTATGACAGTGCAATGGATTGGTCTCCCTTTTGACACAACCTACACCTGGAATGTGAGTTGGTGTGAGAGGAAAGGTTTATATTTTTCCATATCAAATATAGCTAGCATGGAATCCTAGGGGTCTATTACACCAATGGCCGAAATCAAGGCTTTCCTTTGTGATAGACATGTTTGCAATACTTTGAGAGTAGACATAGCTAATGGTGCCTGCGCCAAATCTTCTACAATGTTGTAGTTTTGGGCTGCATGTGCAGAGGTGTTATGATTCGTGCGTCGAAGTGTCCCTTTGGGGGGACGAATCACAGGGTCAGAAATAGGCTATTTGATATGCAAATAATTGGGCGGCAGTGGATTTGAACTAGTACCAGGTTCCTGAGCATCTATGGTAGGATTTCCATAAATCTTGGCTCATTTTTGAAGGTCAACACTCTCAATGCCATAAATGGCAGATGGTCCTTCACTAGAAGGAAGTGAACCATCACTGCCCCGTTGCTGGGGTTGTGGAAGGTTGTCAACCATGTGTTGATGTTTCTATTGTTGATTAGGGAAAGGATTACGAATAATGGTAGGTGTTCGCCCAAAATCCTTGTTTGCAATAAAATCAGTGCATTCCTGTAGTCGAGGAATTTTTTATGTCAAGTGGTACTTCACACATATCTTGCAAGGAAATTTCATGGGTTTATCCTTCCCTTTGTCATTTTTGGCAACGTGTTTTTGATTAGGGTTATTCTGATTGTCCGATTGCTCTTCCGAAGAAGATGTCTTTTTCTTGTTCTTCTTATTTTTCCCACTAGGTTTTTGTGAAGTTTGCACAGAATTTACCTCAGAAGTAGGAAAAGTAGTCATTTGGTGAGGGATGGTGGCAGCCAAGGATGGGTGGAAGGCTTTCCCCCGAGACTATTTTGTGGCTACACCAAAGATTGTGCCGACGAGACTGTTGGGATGAGCTCCGATTTTCTAAGTAGCTAGAGGATTTGGGTTACCAGGAGCATTGGGGAGCAAATCATATAGCGTGCCAGATTGTGAATAGATTAAATCCAAATGTTGGGCACGACGAATGCATTGTCAGAAGACCTTTATTTTCACTATTTTGAATGCTGTAACAGAGCTCTGGGGTGAATAGGGGTGAAATCTTCAGCTGAAAATTGCGGTCAATCTGGGCAAAGGTTTTCCTTCTCGCGAGATCCAGGTAAGAGCTAGAACCTCCTTTTATCATTTAATTGTCTTTTTGTTAAGTTTTGCTGGTTCAAAATGGGGAATTTGTGAGGCCTAAAAAATTTTTGCGGCTAACGCGGGCCAGCAGTGTTAGAGCCACGTTAAGCACAGTTCCTATGAATGGATGCCGCAGTAGTGCACTCTATTTTACACTATGGCCAGTGTTAGGCACACTGCGTTTTCTAGCAACTCATTTCTCAATGTTTTGAAGTGGTCTAGGCAATTTTTAATTGGTTAAAAAATTTTCATTTGCAGGTATTCAACTGTTAATCATGAGTATCTGGCGAGAGAGAGAACATGAACGAGAAGAATGAAATATGATTACGGATGCTGCAAGTTTGATGCCTCTCCGCAGATGCGGTTTGCTTAAATATGCCCGTTCAGAACTGATGAAGGGTTAAGAGGACCTCCTGAGGTGGCTAATCCAACAATGAGATGAGCGACATCATGTCTTTCGGATTGGGGGAAATGAGCTCTCAATTGAGAAGGATGATGTGTACTTTTTGACCGGCCTATCATGTCGTGGACCAAGGCCCAACTTAACGAGGTCCAGAGCTGACCCACGTTCCACTGCTGATCTGATTCTTGAGCATTGCATACGTGACACATAGGCTGTGAGCAACCGGGTACCACTCGTACAGGTGAATTTGAGACCACTGAGGTCTATATTATGGATTATTGTTTGCTTGTTTGGTGCCAAGAGCCAGCATGTGGCCACCAAGGCCCACATCATACTAGCCTTCGACTGTATGTAGCCTCAGGTGTTTGAATCGTGTGACAAAGTTGTCTGTCGGGTCCGAGCAGAGCTTACTGCATGTAAGACCTGTACCCAGAAAGAGTTTGGGTACGATACACTGATTGTCTCTTTCTTACTGGAGCAGGTACCATTGATGAGGCCCAGGATCATTACAACGCCATTAGGCCCACACGAGCCAAGGCAGGCTCGGTGGGCAACTTTGCTTCTGTGGACAGGAGAGGGTCCCATCTGCCACTGTTTTGATGATGGGTTTTTTGATTGGCTAAACTCCCAGATTATTATGATTGAGGATTATCCCTATGCAGTTAACTTCACAGGCGATCCGAAGTTAGTGTTGCCCCCTGGCACCCGATGGGAACTCGATGGTAAGAAGGAAATGATCAGCGTATTTCAAGGAAGTAATTTTTTTTTTTCTTTTGAATGTTTATGCAGTTTTTTTTTGTTGAAAAATAGGGTGAAAATTATGTTTTGACATGAAGAATTTTTTGCTTGACAGAGATTTGGCACTTGTCCATCCAGTTGGGGCCCCTCATTATGCACGGAGAGGATTGCAACTTCCCAGCACTGGCACACCAGCAAAGGATGCAGAAGCCGCCGAGGATGATGATGCCCAGGTTTTACATGAAATCTACAGAAACCTGGAGGGTTTGAGTATGGGTATACCACCCCTTCCTATGCGGGAGGTTCTAGTTTGTTTGCAGTCGCATATTGTAGGTGTGCTGGAGAGATACCTGGTGCCTCTAAGGAGGACAACTGGAGCAGTTGTATGTTACCATGATCATTACGCCTAGCTAGCGGAGTAGATGTATTAGTGTCAGACTGTGTTGATATTGCAACAAGATGATGAGCTTAGTGAAAAGAAGTCCCCTTCACTAAGTGGGCCCATAGGCTATTTTTGGCGCAAAGTCTATTTTTAGACATATCGATCATGTTCTATGAGTTGCAGGATGCTATTTGTGGATGGTTGGTCAAGTCAGAAAAAATAGATGGACTTCTATTTTTATACATACTGGGCAAAATCTATTTTTAGATTTCCAGTCTAAAAATAGATATGTCGAATATTATTAGCTCTTAATAATATTTGGTCTCTAAACATTATCTTATCCTCTTGGAGCACTTCAGTTAAGTGCATAGAAATGGCACATGCAGCTGACAGAAGGAATTATGCTATTCCTGAGGGTCAAGTGGATCTATTTCATGGAGACTTCATTTATAACTCATGTGATAGAGTTTGGTGGAGTTGATTGAGGAAGTTAGTGGAGTTGTATCTAGTTTAACTCAGTTAAACATAGTTTAGCTAGTTGTATCTCGCCAAACTGATTGATACACTAGTGAGAGTGCTGTGAATTAATTATTAATTAATTCAATAATTATTAACTCATAAATCAACTAAATAATACATCAGTTAACTTCAGTGCATGGAAAGTTTCATCGGAGACCAGTGAAGAGGTAGGTGAAAGAGCAGTGTGACTATCAGTTGTGACTATACTGGTGCATGAGTTAGCACCACACATTGATGGAGATTCAAATGAGGACTGTGTAGTTCATACTAGAGGGATTCGAACTCAGATTGGGCCATTATTCATCTTGGATTGCATAGTAGAGTCAGGCTAACAAGTGGAGCAGATTGGAGCATGTGTTTTGCTAGATTCGAGCTTGTGTATTGTGTAACAACTGGAGATTGTACTGAGAGCTTGTGAGGAGTTTGTACAATGATTGTTACATGATCTCTATCATTATATTATATAGATAGTTGGGGGTTTTCAGCTTTAAGCTTTCCCATAAATACTGTGTTTATATGTGTGATTGTTTATGGTTTTAATTTGCGCATGCGATTGTTTATATTTCTGTAATTAATGATCAATAGTAGAAGAGGTTATGTATTATGCATGAAGCTGAAATAGTGTATGATCAAGATAATCTCGGTGAATAATTTAATAGTTATTCAAATTTATACATGATATCGGAGCGATATTGATCATTGGAGCAATTGCAAAACACTGAAGCGGTTGAGTTTTGTGCTGGTGGAATTTGAATTTGCAGTCGTGTTTTCTTGGTGTCAGAGTTGAGATGTCTTTCAACGGATTGCGATTGGAATATGCTCTTGAGGGAAGCTTGAATTATATTGCGTGGAAGGACAAGACGGAGGTGGTGCTATATGCAATGGGTCGAAGGAGTTCATAAATGCTGAAGTCCCAAAGCCTACTTCTACTGATGCTGCCGTACTTGACGCATGGCAAAAGAAGACAACAAAGTATCGAAGGATTCTGTTGGAGGGCATGAAGGATCACATAGTATCTAGCCTTCATGGTAAGGCTTCTCCATTCTTGATGTGGAAAGCCTTAACAAATTTATTCCAAAGCAAGAGCGACCAGAGGAAGTTGGTGCTCAAGGATAAACTCAGAAACATAAAGATGGAGAAAGGCGATAGTATGCCCAAGTACCTCACGAAGTTCATCCAATGCAGGGATGAGCTGGGAAGTGTGGGGGTGACTGTTGATGATGAGGACTTGGTGAGCTTGGCTCTCCTTGGGCTTCCGAAGAGTTGGCATTCCTATCAGGACTCTGTCAATGGTCGGCAGAAATTTCCAGGATGGGAGCGACTTTCGTCGGATCTTGTGCAAGAGGAGATAAGGCGGAGTACTAGGGATGGATCTTCATCAAGGAACTTTGATGAAGAGAATTGCACTTTGGCTGCCAAAGAAAATAAGGGGAAGAGCAAGAAAGATTCTCATTCCAGTGCGAAAGGAAAGAAGTAGGACATGTCCAAGGTGAAGTCCTTTCACTATCACCAACATAGACATTATGCCAAAAATTGTCTACAGAATAAGAAAAATAAGCAGGCTGCTAGATCTACAGCTAGATAGGCCTTAGCCTCGCAGTTTGAGCTAGATTTTTCTCTGATCGCATGCTTGGTCTCAAGTGTGATGGGTATAGTGTGGTTTTTGGACAGTGGTGCTTCTTTTCACATGACAGGAGATCGAGATTTGTTTACTGATCTGGATGAGAAAGATCTTGGATTCCACATCGAGATGGGCGATGATGGTAGATACAGTGCGACAGGTATCGATACCATTTCCTTTGAGAGGGATTTTGGTAAACCCTTCGTATTGAAGGAAGTGATGCATGTTCCAGGATTGAAGAAGAATCATATCTCTGTGGTGATGTTAGAAGACAAGGGATATGATGTTGTCTTTAGCGAGGGAAAGGATTTCCTGCGCAATAAGGCAACTGATGAGACCCAGAGGACAGGGGTTCAAGTTAAGAACCTTTATTAGTTGCAGGTAGATGACTATGCAGAAATGGCAGGCAAGGCAGAAGGAGTGGTGAGCTGAGATGATGGTGAGTTGTGGCACCAGAGATTGGGCCACCTTCACCATGGAGCTTTGAAGATACTGCAACAGATTTCTACTGGGCTTCCTAAAGGCACTCTTGCGCAGTCAGATCAGTGCAAGGGGTGTAGCTTGGGAAAATTTGTGAAATCCACCTTTCACGAGAAGGATAGTCATGCCACGACGATACTTCAGAGAATTCACACAGACGTGTGTGAACCTTTCTCAGTAGCTTCGACAACAAAGCACAGGTACTATGTGATCTTTGTTGATGATTTTTATTGTAAGTGCTGGATCTTCTTCATGCAGAAGAAGAGCGAGACATACTCAAAGTTTTGTGATTTCGAGGCACTGGTTGAGAAATAATCGGGGAAGTAGGTGAAGGCTCTTAGGAGTGACAATGGTTGTGAATTCATCTCTGGTGAATTCAAGGGCTTTTGCAGCACAAAAGGAATTTGAAGAGAGCTCATAGCACCTCATAACCCACAGCAGAACGGGGTTGCTGAGCGGAAGAACAGAACGATCATGGGTGCTGCACGGGTGATGTTGCATGATTAGGGCCTACCCATTCACTTGTGGGCAGAGGCATGAAATACTGCAGTATATGTGCAGAACCATTGTCCTCACAGGATACTTGGCATGAGTACACCCAAGGAGGCATTTTCTGGTAAGAAGCCTGATATTTCCCATTTGAGGAATTTTGGTTCACCTGTTTACATTCATGTGATGAAGGATGCCAGGAAGAAGCTGGAGCCGACCGCAGAGGTTGGGATATTTGTGGGGTACACTGATACACCCCACAACTATCGTGTGTATTTCCAAAAAGTCGCAAGACTGTTGTGCGACGGGATATCAAATTTAAGGAGGAGAAAGCCATGAAGTGTTCGCTTGAGAGGGAGTCACACTTGCATGCAGATGAGGAGCTATTAGTTCCTAAGGATGAGCCTTAGGATGTGGATCAGCCACAAGAGGAGGTTCATGGAATGGAAGAGACCACTCATGCAGCACCAACCATCAGAGGGCGGAAGCGCACTATAGAAGCTGAGCGACTAGCTCAAGATGCAGAGAAAGTTGTAGGAGCACCTACATCACAGCGTAGATAGAGATAGTCACCTGACCGGTATACTGGATACATGGATCTTGTGAGAAAGTGTATTCTGATAGAGCCATCCTCTTTCGAGGAAGCTATGGAGGACCCCGCATGGGTAGATTCCATGGTGGAAGAGTATGATTCGATTGTCAGAAATAGTGCACGAGATATTGTCCCGAGGCCGGAGGGAAAATCAGTGGTGGGTTCGAGATGGATCTACAAAGTGAAGCAGGCATATGACGATAGTGTGGAGAAGTACAAGGCAAGATTTGTTGCCTGAGGATTCTCACAGATAGAGGGGATCAATTATGATGAGACCTTTGCACCTATCGCAAGGTATTCTTCCATACGAACAATTCTTTCTCTCTCAGCGTAGATGGGGTGGCACATTCATCAGATGGATGTGAAGACTACATTCGTCAATGGGGTGATTAAGGAGGAGGTGTAAATAGAGCAGCCTGAAGGTTTCAAGCTCTTAAGTAGCGATTCACATGTGTGCAGGCTCAAGAGAGCGCTGTATGGGTTCAAACAAGCACCTCGTGCTTGGTACACACGGATATACAGTTATTTCACCAGACTTGGATTCTCCAAGAGTGAGGTGGATCCTAACCTATACCAGATTGTGGTGGAGGGTAAGTTACTGATCATTGTACTTTATGTAGATTATTTGATTTTGATAGGTGATGAACTGTTGATACACTCATGCAAGGCTGATCTTGCAAAGGAGTTTGAGATGAAGGACTTGGGCCTCCTTCATTATTTCTTGGGATTGGAAATTTTGCAGCGCAATGATGGACTGTTTGTTTCTCAGGGTAAGTATTTCCGAGAGATACTGGAGAAGTTCAACACGCATGGCTGCAATCTTGTTGATACTCCTCTTCCTGGTAGTTGGAGGAAGGAGGATGCTACTTCAGCGGAGGTAGTGGATGCCACTGTTTATCGACAGTTGGTGGGGTCTCTTATGTATCTGGTCAATACACAACCCGATATATGCTATGCAGTTAACCAGCTTTCACAAGCTATGGTAAGCCTACCAAGCTCTTTTCGAAGGCGGGGAAGCATGTATTGAGATATCTCATAGGCACATCGGGATATGGATTATGGTATAGACAGTCGGATGAGGTGAAGCTGTGTGGCTTCAGAGATGCAGATTGGGCAAGGAGCCCAATGGATAGAAAGAGCACATTTGGACGAATTTTCAGTATCGGGTCGACAACAGTTTCTTGGTACAGCAGAAAGCAGAGATCTGTGGCACTCAGTTCTGCAGAGGCCGAGTATATGGCAACAAGTTTGGCTGCATGTGAGGATATATGGATGAGGAAGATAATGGTCGGGTTGTTCGGTTCACACTCAGAGCCTACTGTGATTTATTCTGGTAATCAGAGTTGCATAAAACTCTCGATTAATTGAGTATTTCAAGATAGATCTAAACACATTGACATCTAGTATCATCATATCAGATATTTTGTGCAGCAGAATATCATGTTACTTTCATACGTTCCTATAGAGGATCAGGATGATGATATCTTAATGAAGGTGCTCACCAAGAGCAAATTCAAATACCACAGTGGCAAGATATGGGTTGCAAATAATCCATATCTTGTTGAGAGGGAGTGTTGATATTGCAACAAGATGATGAGCTTAGTGAAAAGAAGTCACCTTCACTAAGTGGGCCCGTAGGCTATTTTTGGCGCAAATTCTATTTTTAGACATATGGATCATGTTCTATGAGTTGCAGGGTGTTATTTGTGGATGGTTGGTCAAGTCAAAACAAAGAGATGGACTTCTATTTTTAGACATACTGGGCGGAATCTATTTTCAGATTGCTAGTCTAAAAATAGAAATGTCGAATATTATTAGCTCTTAATAATATTTGGACTCTAAACATTATATTATCCTCTTGGAGCACTTCAGTTAAGTGCACAAAAGTGGCACATGCAGCTGACAGAAGGAATTATGCTATTCCTAAGGGTCAAGTGGAGCTATTGCATGGAGACTTCAGTTAGAATTCATGTGACAGAGTTTGGTGGAGTTGATTGAGGAAGTTAGTGGAGTTGTATTCAGTTTAACTCAGTTAAACATAGTTGAGATAGTTGTATCTAGTCTAACCGATTGATACACTAGTGAGAGTGGTGTGAATTAATTATGAATTAATTCACTAATTATTAACTCATAAATCAACTAAATAATACATCAGTTAACTTCAGTGCATGGACAGTTTCAATGGAGACCAGTGAAGAGGTAGGTGAAAGAGCAGCAGAATACTGGCCAGACTATACGAAAAGGAGTTAGCACTACACATTGATGGAGATGGCAATGAGGATTGCAAGCGTGCATACCGCAGGGATTTGAACTATTTATTGGGCTATTGGCCCATTTTGGACTATGCAGAGAGGCAGTTGGGTCAGGAGCAGATTGGAGGATGTGTTTTGCTAGATCTGAGCTTGTGTAGTGTGTAACAATTGGAGATTGTACTGAGAGATTGTGAGGATTTTGTACAATTATTGTTACATTATCTCTATCATTATAATATATAGATAGTCAGGGGTTTACATCTTTAAGCTTTCCCATAAATATTGTGTTTATATGTGTGATTGTTTATGGTTTTAATGTGCGCATGCGATTGTTTATATTTCCACAATTAATGATCAATAGTAGAAGAGGTTATGTATTATGCATGAAGTTGAAACAGTATGTGATCAGGATAATCTCGATGAACAATTTAATAGTTATTCAAATTTCTACAAAATGTGGCTTAGTATAGCCAATTTTTTGTAAAATATCCAAGTTTTGGAAAAAATTTTGATGTAACTATTGTATTGGACATGACATATATATGTACATACTTTTTTGTGATTTTGTGTTTTTTGATTTTTTATGTATTTTCAATGCGATAAAATTTATATACTCATGAGTAAATATTTTATAGCAAATGTGAAAAATGCTAATATAACACATAGCTTTCCAAAGGATCGGCTAATGCATCAAATTCTATAGGAACGTGCTCAAATGTAATTGTTTGAAATTGACGTTCTAAAAGTCTCACCCTTAAAAAATAACGTAACAAGACTGGATGAAGGACATGGTAATGATTTTTTAATTTCATAATGACAAGTTTGGAATCTAACCTGACCACTAAATTGGAGATGTCACGAGATGCCTCTTCCGTGAGGAGTTGGATCACTGACATGTACTCAGCAACATTATTGGTGGCACTACCTAGGAAGATTCCCCCAGAACCAAGAAGGTCCAACTTAGGAGTGTAGAGAACCTAAGTAGCTGAAACAATGCATCTAGTGTGATGAATAGCACCGTCTTCATATCTGACATATGATAAGTAGGGTGACGACATCTGTGTGAAAAAAAGATTATACATGAGAAAAAACACCTTAAAAACCAAAAAAATATATCCAAAAACATCAAAACAATAGGCAAAACTTATATACATAAAATTACAAAGCATATGCCTAGTGTGAAACTAGGAAAAAAACTTCTTTAGATAGAGCCCATTGCGGGGCTCTGCGAGTGGAATTCCGTTACAATTCTGAAGTTCGTAAGCCCCTTTTGAGAGGACTTTAGTGACGATGTAAGGAGAAATCCATAATGGTTGGAGTGTTCCTGCCCCCAAGAGGTCATGTTTCTGATCATAGAGTAGAACAAGATCACCCTCTTGGAAAGAACGAGGCTTGACAGATTTTTCATATTGAGCTTTGACTCGGCGCTAGTGAGATTCTAGTGCTAGTGTAGCATCTTCACGAGTTTCGTCCAAATGATCGAGTGAGATCAAGCGCTCTTCTCTGGCGGTGGTGCTAGGCTGGAGTTCAACTACGAGTTTGAGTGATGGAGATTCAAAGTCGATTGGAAGTACTGCCTCCAAGCCGAATGCAAGTTGGAATGGCATGAAGCCTGTGGCAGTTTTGACTGACGTTCGGTATGCCCATAATGCAGAATACAACTTCCGATGCCATGTGGTTTTATGATTTTCAACTAGTCAACAAATCATGGTTTTTAGGACACCATTTGTAGCTTCGACTTGACCATTAGCTTGAGGATAATAAGATGAAGATTGATCTTGATGGAAACCTAACATGGATGTTAATTCGGTCATCATATGATTTTGAAAGTGGGATCCATGATCTGTGACAATAGATAGCGGTATGCCAAACTGACAGATTACCTGATTGAACAGGAACAGAGCGGCGGCTTGCCGTCAGCCTTAAAAGTGGGAATAACTTCCGCCCATTTCGTAAAATAGTCGACCACAACCACAATTTAGTTGTGTCCATTTTCCGAAGTGGGATTGCAAGCGACAAAGTCAATTCCCCATTTAACGTAAGGACCAATGGAGATAACCAGATGAAGGGGGGAAGGATAAGCACGCATTTTATTTGTGAAAATTTGACATGGATGTCACTTCTGGACTGCTGCAATGCAATATTTAAACAAAGTGGGCCAATAGTAACCTGCGGGCAAGATTTTTTTTGTAGTAGCTATGCCTGAAAGATGACCACCAGATGCCCCTGCGTGGCAGTCATTCAAAACGCATTCCGCTTCATCGAAAGTGAGACAATGTTGGATAATAGTATCAACACCACGACGATATAGCATATCATTTAGCACGAGGTAGTGCTTTTCCTGGTGGCAGATACGATGACAGTCGTCGGACGTGAGAGTTGGGCAGAAGCGTTGGGTTTGTAGGTAGACCAATATTTCTCCATACCATGGGTCTGAAGAATCGACCAAGTATACAGATTCATCAGGAAATGGATCATGAGCTACTTCACCTGGGTCAATTCTAGGAAGGTCCGATAATAATTCGATGAAGATGAGGGATTTATTTTCTTTGGCAGCTGTGAAGACCAAATCAAATTTTTGGAGGATTATGATCCATTTGGAATATTTTCCTCCAATAATTTTTCTAGACAGGATGTGTCGCATGGGGTTCTCCAAAGAAATAATTGTAGTCTATCATAGCACTAATATAGTGTTGGAGTCGGGTGACGGAAAAAAATACCGCCAAAGAAAGTTTCTCCACATGTGAATAATGTAGTTCAGGTCCGACTAGACCTTTGGAAAAATAGTATATCACATTTTCACTGTCGTCACTGTGAACTTGAACCAGAACCATTCCAAGTGATGATGGCGAGGCTGCCAGGTAGAGGAGAAAGTCATGTGAGTAGTCGGGGGTACTAAGGAGTGGGGCTGAAACAAGTGCATGTTTTAAAGCGTCAAATGACCATTGATATTGGTCATCCGACAATTATAGTGTTCCTTTCTTCAATAATCGCATAAATCCTTTCATCATATTTCCATAGTTAACGATGAATCGACGTAAAAAATTGTCCTTCCCTTGCAAACGTTGGAGTTGAAGGATGGATTATGGTGCCGAAAATTCAAAAATTGCCTTAACCTTATCGGGATCAACCCTAATCCCATGATTGGAGACAATGAAACCTAACAGAAGGCTGGACTTGACCATAAATACGCACTTATGATGATTTAGACCTATATTGTAGAATCTACACCTAGAAAAAATTTCTTTCAGATGAGTGAGGTGATCAGGTCATTTCTTGGAATGGGCTGGAAGGTCATCCAAGTAAGCCTGTACAATATGTCGAATGTCGTGAAAAGCGTAGTCCATAGCCCACTAAAAAGTTGCTCCAGCATTCTTCAGACCGAATGGGAGTTTATGATATGCAAAAGTGACCCAAGGACAGATGAAGGTAGTTTTATGTTGGTCCTCTTTTTTAATTGCAATCTAGTTATAGCCCGAGAATCCATCCATGAAGGAAAAAGATTCGCATCTGGCACAATCGTCGAGAATCTGATCTATCAACGGTGTAGGATAATTGTCTTTGGGACAAGTGGTGTTCAGATCGTGATAGTCAACACAAAATCGAATTGTGTCTTGTTTTTTATTGACGGGAACTAGATTGGAAACCCATTCCGTCAAAGGAACGGGATAGATGAAACCAATGTTTAAAAGTTTTTCTACCTCAATTTTGATGGCGGCTACTTTGCGTGGGTGGACAGGTTTGAGTCACTGCCGAATTGGTTTGGTATTTTCATAAATCTTGATTTCATGCTCGACTATAGATGGATCTATGCCGAGAATTTCATCATATTACCAAGCAAAGACATCGTGGAATTCCTTGAAAAGGGATGTGAAGCATGCAATTTCCTCAGGATTTCAATCGGCTCCAATCTCAATATTTTCCACGATACCCAATTTGACTGAGATATCAATGAGCATTGTCTTAGAAATATTACCCATGTTCCCTTCTGAATTGATAGTTTGAACAGTCGTGTAAGCAGAGGGAACCATCTCAGGTCGGTCAAAGGATGGGATTTCAGTTTTTATCACGTCCAAGTCAATCATCGAAGCACGATGGTGAAACTCTCCCCAAGGTCGTTCTTCTAGAGACATGATCTCTCGAATAGATTCGTCTGTAGGGAAGACTTCATTGAGGAGATCCTTAGAGAGAACTGTGATGGGTGGGATTTTTGTACCTTTGGTTGAAACCATATAAGTGGAGGGCTCAGATGTGATTTGGATGGCTTGGTAGGCCAACTTGGCTGGTGAGAGTATCATCTAATCTTCGTAGGAATCAATGTTTGAAGGTGCTAGAAGGATCCATGGGTCAATAGAGCCATAAAAAGTGGTGGATATCATTGAAATCGTGTTTGGGATCTGTGTTGGCAGGAGAGGAAAACAACCCAGTAGGGAAGATGCCTTATAAAGACCAATACCAATACTGACGTAAGAGTCAGGAAAGCCTCCTATTAGGGGTACAGTGCTACTTGGTAACATGGCATAATCAGGGGTGCAAAAGGATAACTGGTCCACTATAAATATTTTCCCATCTAATGGAAATAGGATGAGTTGGAAGACCGAAGAAACAATGGCGGTCATGGCATAAGACCAACTGCGACCAAGAAATAGATTATAGTCAAGATGGTGCTCTATGACTTCAATGTCCACGGTTACAATTTTTCCACTCAGAGTGATGGGAAAGCTAGCAAGGTATCCTTTTGGGAGGAACGTGTGGCCATCGAAAGCTTTGAGGGAATTTGATGGTGGTGTAAAGGTAGGAGAACCTAAATTGAGCCAGCAAGCTTGTGACATAACGCAAGTCGAAGCACCTTCATCTATGACAGTGCGATGGATTGGTCTCCCTTTTGACACAACCTGCACTTGGAATGCGAGTTGGTGTGACGGGAAATGTTTATATTTTTCCATATCAAAGATAGCTAGCATGGAATCCTACGGGTATATTCCACCAATGGCCGAAATCAAGGCTTTCCTTTGTGATAGACAAGTTTGAAATACTTCGAGAGCAGACATAGCTAATGGTGCCTACGCCAAATCTTCTACAATGTTGTAGTTTTGGGCTGCATGTGCAGAGGTGTTATGAGTCATGCGTCGAAGTGTCCCTTTGGGGGGACAAATCACAGGGTCAGAAATAGGCTATTTGATATGCAAATCGTTGGGCGGCGGTGGATTTGAACTAGTACCAGGGTCTTGAGCATCTATGGTAGGATTTCCATAAATATTGGCTCATGTTTGAAGGTCAACACTCTCAATGCCATAAATGGCGGATGGTCCTTCACTAGAAGGATGTGAACCACCACTGTCCCGTTGCTGGGGTTGTGGCGGGTTGTCAACCATGTGTTGATGTTGCTGCTGTTGATTAGGGAAAGTATTATGAAGAATGGCAGGTGTTCACCCAAAATCCTTGTTTGCGATAAAGTCAGTGCATTCCTGTAGTCGAGGAATTTTTTATGTCAAGTGGTACTTCACACATATCTTGCAAGGAAATTTCATGGTTTTATCCTTCCCTTTGTCATTTTTTGCAACGTTTTTTTGATTAGGGTTATTCTGATTGTCTGACTGCTCTTCCGAAGAAGATGTATTTTTCTTGTTCTTCTTATTTTTCCCACTAGGTTTTTGTGAAGTTTGCACAGAATTTACCTCAGAAGTAGGAAAAGTAGTCATTTGGTGAGGGGCGGCGGCAGCCAAGGATGGCTGGGAGGATTGCCCCTGAGACTGTTTTGTGGCTACACCAAAGATTGTGCCGGTGAGACTGTCGGGATGAGCTCCGATTTTCTAAGTAGCTGGAGGATTTTGATTACCAGGGACATTGGGGAGAAAATCATATAGCGTGCCAGATTGTGAATAGATTAAATCCAAATGTTGGGCACGACGAATTCATTGTCAGAGAACCTTTATTTTCACTGTTTTGAATGCTGTAACGGAGCTCTGGGGTGAAAAGGGGTGAAATCTTCAACTAACAATTGCGGTCAATCTGGGCAAAGGTTTTCCTTCTCGCGAGATCCAGGTAAGAGCTAGAACCTCCTTTTATCATTTAATTGTCTTTTTGTTAAGTTTTTCTGGTTCAAAATGCGGAATTTGTGAGGCCTAAAAAATTTTGCGGCTAACACGGGCCAGCAGTGTTAGAGCCGCGTTAAGCACAGTTCCCGTGAAGGGATGCTGCATTAGTGCACTCTATTTTACACTATGGCCAGTGTTAGGCACACCGCGTTTGCTAGCAACTCATTTCTCAATGTTTTGAAGTGGTCTAGGCAATTTTTAATCGGTTAAAAATTTTGCATTTGCAAGTATTCAGCTGTTAATCATGAGTATCTAGCAAGAGAGAGAACATGAACGAGAAGAACGAGATATGATTACGGATGCTGCAATTTTGATGCCTCTTAGTAGATGAGGTTTGCTTAAATATGCCCATTTAGAACTGATGAAGGGTTAAGAGGACCTCCTGAGGTGGCTAATCCACCAATGAGATGAGCGGCATCATGTCTTTCGGATTGGGGGAAATGAGCTCTCAATTGAGAAGGATGATGTGTACTTTTTGACCGGCCTATCATGTCGTGGACCAAGGCCCAACTTAACGAGGTCCAGAGCTGACCCATGTTCCACTGCTGATCTGATTCTTGAGCATTGCATACGTGACACATAGGCTGTGAGCAACCGGGTACCACTCGTATGGGTGACTTTGAGACCAATGAGGTCTATATTATGGATTATTGTTTGCTTGTTTCGTGCCAAGAGTTAGCATGTGGCCACCAAGGCCCACATGCTACTAGCCTTCGACTGTATGCAGCCTTAGGTGTTTGACTCGTGTGACAGAGTTGTCTGTCAAGTCCGAGTAGAGCTTACTGCATGTAAGACCTGTACCTAGAGAGAGTTTGGGTACAGTACACTGATTGTCTCTTTATTACTAGAGTGGGTACCATTGATGAGGCCCAGGATCATTACAACGCCATTGGGCCCACACGATTCGAGGCAGGCTCGGTGGGCAACGTTGCTTTTGCGGACTGGAGAGGGTCCCATCTGCCACTGTTTTGATGATGGGTTTTTTTATTGGCTAAACTCCCATATTATTATGATTGAGGATTATCCCTATGCAGGGATGAACTTCACAAGCGATCCGAAGTCAGTGCTTCCCCCTAGCACCCGATGGGAACTCGATGGTAAGAAGGAAATGATCAGCGTATTTCAAGGAAGTAATTTTTTTTTTCTTTTGAATGTTTATTCAATTTTTTTTTGTTGAAAAATAGGGTAAAAATTATGTTTTGAAATGAAGAATTTTTTGCTTGACACAGATGTGGCACTTGTCCATCCAGTTGGGGCCCCTCATTATGCATGGAGAGGATTGCAACTGCCCAGCGTTGGCACACCAACAAAGGATGCAGAAGCCGCCGAGGATGATGATGCCCAGGTTTTACATGAAATCTACAGAAACCTGGAGGGTTTGAGTATGGGTATACCACCCCTTCCTATGCGGGAGGTTCTAGTTTGTTTGCAGTCGCATACTGTAGGTGTGCCAGAGAGATACCTGGTGCCTCTAAGGAGGACAACTAGAGAAGTTGTATGTTACCATGATCATCAGGCCTAGCTAGCGGAGTGGATGTATTAGTGTCAAACTGTGTTGAGATTGCAATACGATGATGAGCTTAGTGAAAAGAAGTCCCCTTCACTAAGTGGGCCCGCAGGCTATTTTTGGCGCAAAGTCTATTTTTAGACATATGGATCATGTTCTATGAGTTGCAAGATGCTATTTGTGGATGGTTGGTCAAGTCGGAAAAAATAGATGGACTTCTATTTTTAGACATACTGGGCGGAATCTATTTTTAGATTTCCAGTCTAAAAATAGATATGTCGAATATTATTAGCTCTTAATAATATTTGGTCTCTAAATATTATCTTATCCTCTTGGAGCACTTCAGTTAAGTGCATAGAAGTGGCACATGCAGCTGAAAGAAGGAATTACGCTATTCCTGAGGGTCAAGTGGAGCTATTTCATGGAGACTTCATTTAGAACTCATGTGACAGAGTTTGGTGGAGTTGATTGAGGAAGTTAGTGGAGTTGTATTCAGTTTAACTCGGTTAAACATAGTTTAGCTAGTTGTATCTAGTCTAAATGATTGATACACTAGTGAGAGTGCTGTGAATTAATTATTAATTAATTCAATAATTATTAACTCATAAATCAACTAAATAATACATCAGTTAACTTCAGTGCATGGAAAGTTTCAGTGGAGACCAGTGAAGAGGTAGGTGAAAGAGCAGTGTGACTATCAGTTGTGACTATAATGGTGCATGAGTTAGCACCACACATTGATGGAGATTCAAATGAGGATTGTGCAGTGCATACTAGAGGGATTCAAACTCAGATTGGGCCATTATTCATCTTGAATTGCGTAGTAGAGGCAGGCTAACAGGTGGAGCAGATTGGAGCATGTGTTTTGCTAGATTCGAGCTTGTGTATTGTGTAACAACTGGAGATTGTACTGAGAGCTTGTGAGGAGTTTGTAAAATGATTGTTACATGATCTCTATCATTATAATATATAGATAGTTGGGGGTTTTCAGCTTTAAGCTTTCCCATAAATACTATGTTTATATGTGTGATTGTTTATGGTTTTAATGTGCGCATGCGATTGTTTATATTTCTGTAATTAATGATCAATAGTAGAAGAGGTTATGTATTATGCATGAAGCTCAAATAGTGTATGATCAGGATAATATCGGTGAATAATTTAACAGTTATTCAAACTTCTACATGATATCGGAGCGATATTGTTCATTGGAGCAATTGCAAAACATTGAAGCGGTTGAGTTTTGTGCTGGTGGAATTTGAATTTGCAGTCGTGTTTTCTTTGTGTCAAAGTTGAGATGTCTTTCAAAGGATTGAAATTAGAGTATGCTCTTGAGGGAAGCTTGAATTATATTGCATGGAAGGACAAGACGGAGGTGGTGCTATATTCAATGGGTTGAAGTAGTTCATACATGCTGAAGTCCCAAAGCCTACTTCTACTGATGCTGCCGTACTTGACGCATGGCAAAAGAAGACGAAAAAGTGTCGAAGGATTCTGTTGGAGGGCATGAAGGATCACATAATATCCAACCTTCATGGTAAGGCTTCTCTATTCTTGATGTGGAAAGCCTTAACAGATTTATTCCAAAGCAAGAGAGACCAGAGGAAGTTGGTGCTCAAGGATAAACTCAGAAACATAAAGATGGAGAAAGGCGATAGTATGCCCAAGTACCTCACAAAGTTCATCCAATCCAGGGATGAGCTAGGAAGTGTGGGGGTGACTATTGATGATGAGGACTTGGTGATCTTGGCTCTCCTTGGGCTTCCGAAGAGTTGGCATTCCTATCAGGACTCTGTCAATGGTCGGGAGAAATTGCCAGGATGGGAGCGACTTTGGTCGGATCTTGTACAAGAAGAGATAAGGCGGAGTACTAGGGATGGATCTTCATCAAGGAACTTTGATGAAGAAAATTTCACTTTGGCTGCCAAAGAAAAGAAGGGGAAGAGCAAGAAAGCTTCTCATTCCGGTGCGAAAGGAAAGAAGCAAGACATGTCGAAGGTGAAGTGCTTTCACTATCACCAACACGGACATTATGCCACAAATTGTCTACAGAATAAGAAAAATAACCAGGCTGCTAGATCTGCAGCTAGATAGGCCTTAGCCTCATAGTTTGAGTTGGATTTTTTGCTGATTGCATGCTTGGTCTCAAGTGTGATGGGTTCAATGCGGTTTCTAGACAATGGTGCATCTTTTCACATGACAGGAGATCAAGATTTGTTTACTGATCTGGATGAGAAAGATCTTGGAGTGCACATCGAGATGGGCGATGATGGTAGATACAGTGTGACCGGTATCGGTACCATTTCCTTTGAGATGGATTCTGGTAAACCCTTCGTATTGAAGGAAGTGATGCATGTTCCAGGATTGAAGAAGAATCATATCTCTGTGGCGATGTTAGAAGACAAGTGATATGATGTTGTCTTTAGCGAGGGAAAGGATTTCCTGCGCAGTAAGGCAATAGATGAGACCCAGAGGATAGGGGTTCGAGTTAAGAACCTTTATTAGTTGCAGGTAGATGACTACGCAGCAATGGTAGGCAAGGCAGAATGAGTGGTGAGCTGAGATGATGGTGAGTTGTGGCACCGGAGATTGGGCCACCTTCACCATGGAGCTTTGAAGATACTGCAACAGATTTCTACTGGACTTCCTAAAGGCACTCTTGCATAGTTAGATCAGTGCAAGGGGTGTACCTTGGGAAATTTTGTGAAAGCCACCTTTCACGAGAAGGATAGTCGTGCCACGACTATCCTTGAGAGAATTCACACAGACGTGTGTGGACCTTTCTCAGTAGCTTCGAAAACAAAGAACAGGTACTATGTGATCTTTGTTGATGATTTTTCTTAGAAGTGCTGGATCTTCTTCATGCAGAAAAAGAGCGAGACATACTCAAAGTTCTGTGAGTTCAAGGCACTGGTTGAGAAATAATCGGGGAAGTAGGTGAAGGCTCTTAGGAGTGACAATGGTGGTGAATTCATTTCTGGTGAATTCAATGACTTTTGCAGCACATAAGGAATTTGAAGAGAGCTCATAGCACCTCATAACCCACAGCAGAACGGGGTTGCTTAGCGGAAGAATAGAATGATCATGGGTGTTGCAGGGGCGATGTTACATGATCAGGGCCTACCCATTCACTTGTGGGAGGAGGCATGAAATACTGCAGTATATGTGCAGAACCGTTGTCCTCACAGGATACTTGGCATGATGCACCGAGGCATTTTCTGGTAAGAAGCCTGATATTTCCCATTTGAGGATTTTTGGTTCACCTGTTTACATTCATGTGACGAAGGATGCCAGGAAGAAGCTGGAGCCGACCGTAGAGGTTGGGATATTTGTGGGGTACACTGATACAACCCACAACTATCATGTGTATTTTCCAGACAGTTGCAACACTGTTGTGTGACGGGATATCAAATATAGGAGGAGAAAGCCATGAAGCGTTCGCTTGAGAGGGAGTCAGACTTGCATGCAGATGAGGAGCTATTAGTTCCTAAGGATGAGCCTTAGGATATGGATCAGCCACAAGAGGAGGTTCATGGAATGGAAGAGACCACTCATGCAGCACCAACCATCAGAGGGCGGAAGCGCACTACAGAAGCTGAGCGACTGGCTCAAGATGCAGAGAAAGTTGTAGGAGCACCTACACCACGGCGCAGACAGAGACAGTCACCTGACCAGTATACTGGATACATGGCTCTTGTGAGAAAGTGTATCGTGACAGAGCCATCCTCTTTTGAGGAAGATGTGGAGGATCCCGCATGGGTAGATTCCATGGTGGAAGAGTATGATTCGATTTTTAGAAATAGTGTACGAGATATTGTCCTGAGGCTGGAGGGGAAATCAGTAGTGGGTTCGAGATGGATCTACAAAGTGAAGCGGGCAGCTGACGAGAGTGTGGAGAAGTACAAGGCAAGATTTGTTTCCCGAGGATTCTCACAGATAGAGGGGATTGATTATGATGATACCTTTGCACCTATCGCAAGGTATTATTCCATACGGACGATTCTTGCTCTCTCAACGTAGATGGGGTGGCACATTCATCAGATGGATGTGAAGACTACGTTCGTCAATGGGGTGATTAAGGAGGAGGTGTAAATAGAGTAGCCCAAAGGTTTCAAGATCTTCAGTAGCGAGTCGCATGTGTGCAGGCTCAAGAGAGCGCTGTATGGGTTGAAACAAGCACCTCGCTTGGTACACACGGATAGACAGTTATTTCACCAGACTTGGATTCTCCAAGAGTGAGGCGGATCCTAACCTATACCAGATTGTGGTGGAGGGTAAGTTACTGATCATTGTACTTTATTTATATTATTTTATTTTGACAGGTGATGAACTGTTGATACACTCATGCAATTCTAATCTTGCAAAGGAGTTTGAGATGAAGGACTTGGGCCTCCTTCATTATTTCTTGGGATTGGAAATTTTGCAGCGCAGTGATGGACTGTTTGTTTCTCAGGGTAAGTATTTCCGGGAGATACTGGAGAAGTTCAACATGCATGGCTGCAAGCTTGTTGATACTCCTCTTCCTGGTGGTTGGAGGAAGAAGGATGCTACTTCAGCGGAGGTAGTGGATGCCACTATTTATCGACAGTTGGTGGGGTCTCTTATGTATCTGGTCAATACACGACCCGATATATGCTATGCAGTTAACCAGCTTTCACAAGATATGTTTAAGCCTACCAAGCTCTTTTTGAAGGCGGGGAAGCATGTATTGAGATATCTTATAGGCACATTGGGATATGGATTATGGTATAGACAGTCGGATGAGGTGAAGCTATGTGGCTTCATAGATGCATATTGGGCAAGGAGCCCAATGGATAGAAAGAGCACATTTGGACGGATTTTAAGTATCGGGTTGACAACAGTTTCTTGGTACAGCAGAAAGCAGAGATCTGTGGCACTCAGTTCTGTAGAGGCCGAGTATATGGCAGCAAGTTTGGCTGCATGCGAGGCTATATGGATGAGGAAGATCTTGGTCGGGTTGGTCAGTTCACACTTAGAGCCTACTGTGATTTATTGTGATAATCAGAGTTGCATAAATCTCTCGATTAATTGATTATTTCAAGATAGATCTAAACACATTGACATCTGGTATCATCATATCAGAGATTTTGTGCAGCGGAATATCATGTTACTTTCATAAATTCCTACAGAGGATCAGGATGATGATATCTTAACGAAGGTGCTCACCAAGAGAAAATTCGAATACCATAGTGGCAGGATAGGGGTTGAAAATAATCCATATCTTGTTGAGAGGGAGTGTTGAGATTGCAACAAGATGATGAGCTTAGTGAAAAGAAGTCACCTTCACTAAGTGGGCCCGTAGGCTATTTTTGGCGCAAAGTATATTTTCAGACATATGGATCATGTTCTATGAGTTGCAGGATGCTATTTGTGGATGGTTGGTCAAGTCAGAAAAAATAGATGGACTTCTATTTTTAGACATACTGGGCGGAATCTATTTTCAGATTTCCAATCTAAAAATAGAAATGTCGAATATTATTAGCTCTTAATAATATTTGGACTTGAATCATTATCTTATCCTCTTGGAGCACTTCAGTTAAGTGCACAAAAGTGGCACATGAAGCTGACAGAAGGAATTATGCTATTCATGAGGGTCAAGTGGAGCTATTGCATGCAAACTTCAGTTAGAACTCATGTGACAGAGTTTGGTGGAGTTGATTGAGGAAGTTAGTGGAGTTGTATTCACTTTAACTCAGTTAAACATGGTTGAGCTAGTTGTATCTAGTCTAACCGATTGATACACTAGTGAGAATGGTGTGAATTAATTATTAATTAATTCACTAATTATTAACTCATAAATCAGCTAAAGAATACATCAGTTAACTTTAGTGCATGGACAGTTTCAGTGGATACCAGTGAAGAGGTAGGTGAAAGAACAGTGTGACTATCAGTTGTGACTATAATGGTGCATGCGTTAGCACCACACATTGATGGAGATGCCAATGAGGATTGCACAGTGCATACCAGAGCGATTCGAACTCATATTGGGCCATTATTCATCTTGGATTGCGCAGTAGAGGCAGGCTAACAGGTGGAGCAGATTGGAGCATGTGTTTTGCTAGATCTGAGCTTCTGTAGTGTGTAACAATTGGAGATTGTACTGAGAGCTTGTGAGTATTTTGTACAATGATTGTTACATTATCTCTATCATTATAATATACAGATAGTTGGGGGTTCTCATCTTTAAGCTTTCCCATAAATATTGTGTTTATATGTGTAATTGTTTATGGTTTTAATGTGCGCATGCGATTGTTTATATTTCCACAATTAGTGATCAATAGTAGAAGAGGCTATGTATTATGCATGAAGCTCAAACAGTGTGTGATCAGGATAATCTTGGTGAATAATTTAACAGTTATTCAAATTTCTACAAAATGTGGCTTAGTATAGCCAAATTTTTGTAAAACATCCAAGTTTTGGAAAAATTTTTGATGTAACTATTGTATTGGACATGACATATATATGTACATACTTTTTTGTGATTTTGTGTTTTTTGATTTTTTATGTATTTTCAATGCGATAAAATTTATATACTCATGACTAAATATTTTATAGAAAATGTGACAAATGCTAATCTAACACATAGCTTTCCAAAGAATCGGCCAATGCATCAAATTCTATAGGAACGTGCTCAAATGTAATTGTTTGAAATTGACATTCTAAAAGTCTCACCCTTAAAAAATAACGTAACAAGACTGGATGAAGGACATGGTAATGATTGTTTAATTGCATAATGACAAGTTTGGAATCTAACCTGACCACTAAATTGGAGATGTCACGAGATGCCGCTTACGTGAGGAGTTGGATCACTGACATGTACTCAGCAACATTATTGGTGGCACTACCTAGGAAGATTCCCCCAGAACCAAGAAGGTCCAACTTAGGAGTGTAGAGAACCTAAGTAGCTGAAGCAATGCGTCTAGTGTGATGAATAGCACCATCTGCACATCTGACGTGTGATAAGTAGGGTGATGACATCTGTGTGAAAAAAAGATTATACATGAGAAAAAACACCTTAAAAAAATATATCCAGAAACATCAAAACAATAGGCAAAACTTATATACATAAAATTACAAAGCATATGCCTAGTGTGAAACTAGGAAAAATACTTCTTTAGATAGAGCCCATTGCGGGGCTCTGCGAGTGGAATTCCATTACAATCCTGAAGTTCATAAGCCCCTTTTGAGAGGACTTTAGTGACGATGTAAGGACCAAGCCATAATGGTTGGAGTGTTCCTGCCCCCAAGAGGTCATGTTTCTGATCATAGAGTAGAACAAGATCACCCTCTTGGAAAGAACGAGGCTTGACAGATTTGTCATATTGAGCTTTGACTCGGCGCTAGTGAGATTCTAGTGCTAGTGTAGCATCTCGACGAGTTTCGTCCAAATGATCGAGTTAGAGCAAGCGCTCTTCTCTGGCGGTGGTGCCAGGCTAGAGTTCAACTACGAGTTTGAGTGATGGAGTTTCACACTCGATTGGAAGTACTGCCTCCAGGACGAATGCATGTTGGAATGGCATGAAGCCTGTAGCAGTTTTGACTGACGTTCGGTATGCCCATAACGCAGAATACAACTTCCGATGCCATGTGGTTTTATGATTTTCGACTAGTCAACGAATCATTCTTTTTAGGACACCATTTGCATTTTCGACTTGACCATTAGCTTGAGGATAATAAGATGACGATTGATCTTGATGGAAACCTAGCATGGATGTTAATTCGGTCATCATATGATTTTGAAAGTGGAATCCATGATCTGTGACAATAGATAGCGGTACGCCAAACTGAAAGATTACCTGATTGAACAGGAAGAGAGTGGTGGTTTCGCCGTCAGCCTTAAAAGTGGGAATAGCTTCCGCCCATTTCGTAAAATATTTGACCACAACCACAATTTAGTTGTGTCCATTTTCCGAAGTGGGATTGCTGGCGACAAAGTCAATTCCCCATTTAGCATAAGGACCAATTGAGATAACCGGATGAAGGGGGGCAGGATAATCATGCATTTTATTTGTGAAAATTTGACATGGATGTCACTTCTGGACTGCTGCAATGCAATATTTAAACAAAGTGGGCCAATAGCAACCTGCGGGCAATATTTTTTTGGTAGTAGCTATGCCTGAAAGATGACCACCATATGCCCCTACGTGGAAATCATTCAAAACGCATTCCGCTTCATCGAAAGTGAGACAAAGTTGGAGAATAGTATCAGCACCACGATGATATAGCATATCATTTAGCATGAGGTAGTGCTTTTCCTGGTGGCGGATACGATGACAGTCATCGGACGTGAGAGTTGGGCAGAAGCGTTGGGTTTGTAGGTAGACCAAAATGTCTCCATACCATGGGTCTGAAGAATCGACCAAGTATACAGATTCATCAGGAAATGGATCATGAGCTACTTCACCTGGGTCGATTCTAGGAAGGTCCGATAATAATTTGGTGAAGATGAGGGATTTCTTTTCTTTGGCAGCTCTGAAGACCAAATCAAATTTTTGGAGGATTATGATCCATTTGGAATATTTTCGTCCAATAATTTGTATAGATAGGATGTGTCGCATGGGGTTATCCAAAGAAATAATTGTAGTCTATCATAGCACTAATATAGTGTCGGAGTCGGGTGATGGAAAAAACTACCGCCAAAGAAAGTTTCTCCACATGTGAATAATGTAGTTCAGGTCCGATTAGACCTGTTGTAGCACAAGTTTACTCAGCCAAAAGTTGTGAGAGATTTCCACTAAATTACATATAACTATGGACACAGATCTTATCATGATATTTGCTTCCTTGCCATTTTTGTGATATTTGTGCTGGCAACATATGCAGGGGTGTGTTTTCTATTACTAACCATAACAGCAACTATAAGCATGCAGGATCCTTTGACTATCACCATGATTCCAGCAGCTGTGTCAAAGAAGCTGTTGATCAGAGTTTGGCATCACCAAATGATGATTCACTAATGATTACCAGAGATAAATTCAAGAATGAAGAAATAAAGCTACCCATGATCTCTATTAAACTACAACTGCAATTTCAGCATCTAAGGCATCTTTCCGAGGAATTGTCAATCAACCTTGCAGAGAATCTTTTAGCCTTGCTCTCAGGATTTCTGCATTTCTATTTATATTTTCATTTTATGGGATCATTCTTTTAGTCATCTATTCAAACAGATACAGCATAGAGCTGACAATTAGAATTCTTCACACTTCTTCTGAAGCTCTTATAAGAAACATGGCATTGTTATTGGTTCTACCTGGGTTAACTTTATTGCTCTTTCTGTATTGGGGATCCATCATTGTTTTCCTCTACTTTTCCCATATGAATGGTAAATTTATACCCAATTCAAAGATTGAAGAGTATGAATATTTATATGGACTATTCGGTGGGATTAATTGTTGTATATGGAAAGAGGATCCATGGCTACCTGCATACTGTGGAGTAGCCATTTTCACAATTATATGGTCTGCAACAACAATGTTTGAGGGTCAAGCGTATGTAATCATTGGTACAATTGCACAGTGGTACTTTCAAATATCTGGGACCTCTTCAACTTAAACCATCAGACATTCTGTCAGGAATGCATTTGGCCCTTCTTTTGGCACGGGCTTCAATAGTTTCCTATGGTAATCTACGACAACGATGAGCAAATCTCATGAATCTATTCGTAATTATAAAGATTTAATAATTCTGCCAGAGGAGAGCCTTGTATCCAAAGAAGCTGTCATTCGAGTTCTCTTTCAGGAAAAAAATGTGTATGCTGGGAATGAAATAAGTGAGGTTATTGAAAAGGAGGGTGTTTGTCTTACATCTATGTCAAATACAGGGAAAACTGAGGAAAAACAAAAAGTACGGACATATTTGCTTCGATCTGGACATTGATATCTTGGAAGAAATGCATGAAACATGAGAGGAATTACAAAGGTTATCTGGGATTTTCGATCCAAGGCATCAAAAGCATGAATATTGTGACATTGAATGACTTACAAATGATGCTATAGAGCGCACCTCTTTGAAGTTGCTGCAAAGCAAGGAGAGGTTGAAACATGTGTTTGGTTTGATTGTAAATGATAGCCAGAAAGAGAAAGTTGTTGTTGACAGCACCATCCAAATCACTGAATCAAAAATAAAAGCATCTCCCAAAATATTGTCAACAAACACTGGCTTGAGATGTCATGCAGATATACGCACCTCTTGCCCATGCAATAGGCATTGACAGCTTATCATTAGAGCTTGAAGACCTTGCTTTCAGTCTTTATTTCCAAATTTATATTCGTGTGTACATACATGGTTAATAAACCATGGAACATGAGGTAAGTGCCATGCAGGTGTTGGTATTGATGCATTGAAGGAGTTATCAGTTTGCTTCCAGATAGGAATAGACCTGAACACAAGCTCCTCTCAACACTTGTGAACAAGCTTGGTGATCTAGAAAGGAAAGCAGCCTCAAACGCTGGGTATCTCATGTCATGTCTACCAACTACTCACCCAAATATGAAGGCAGGCGTGGTTGATGAAGTAGATGTTTTTGTGTTGCGTCCCCACGTTGGACTGTGGAAACCCTTTGATTTTAACCATAGCTAAAAGCACCAAAAGCGCTAAAGTTCCGGGGTATCCAGATAGGCCCAAATTTTTGATTGGGTTAAAATCAGGGAAATTTCTCACTTATGATGAGTTCCATTCACTTCTGGAGGACTTCGTTCGAAAGAAGTGGCGTACTTCAAGCCTTCATACAAAGCCGTCGTTCCTCAACTTGAATCTGCTCTACGCTGAAATTTCCAGATCTGAGATATACGATGATTTGTGTTGGGGAATCAGCTTGGAGGAGTTTTTTATTCAAAATTCGGCGATCAAGCACAAGCTCTCGCTAAACAAAAAGCGCTAAAATTTATTTTCATAGTATTAAACCATCAGGGATGAGGAAATCGTAACGGGTGTAAATAGCGCTTTTTATTATGTTTCAACTGACGAAGCTGATGTTATCATAGAGAAGGAAACATGCGTGCTTTTTCAATGGGTGTATGCCAAGAGTTTCAACATTTGAGTGCAAGTATTGATGTCACTATATCAACTAAATTGTCAGTGATCGCTTCTATCGTGCTCTTTATTTCAACAGTTTTGACTCCTGCTCTCATGAAGTCGTCAAAAACAGAGATGCTTCTGGGGTTTATGTTCAAGCCGTTGAAGTCTGATATAAGCTCAAAGCGTGTTGCTGCATTTTCAAAATGGTTGTTGCAGTGCTTGAGCCTGCGAATGATTCAGATTAAGTTTCACAGTCGAAAGAAGTTTGGGAATGATGTGTACGCCGACGAGAGCTCGAACTAGTTTTTTCACTCAGAAAGGGGTTTCTTTCTTCCTGCCCAGATCTTAATTTTGTGCTAGGGCCAGATGCAGTTATATATGTAATGAGGCAGATGTGTAGGATTGATGCAGCTGTTCTTGAGCTTTTTGCAGATGACAGTGGTGGTTTGCAAAGTAGAAACGAAGAATTGATGGCTTGGATAATCCAGTTCGATCCAACGGTTTGCGGGGGTATAAATTAAACGAAGTTTATGAGAGCTGGTACCCCCCGTAAATGGTTTGATTTAAACTGTTGTTTACAAGATCGACGGCTGTGATGTATTACGGCACCTCCGATTCATTTCGTACAAACCGTTGTCATTACCCCCATAGGTGGTTATCGGTTTTCATAAACCATGGGCGGTTTTGTCGATTTATACATATGGCTACTATGGTGGGCCCCAAAGATACCATTCGTTCTTTTCACTTTGCACTAGCGTAGGATATTATCTTTGGTTTTATATTATATATTATATATAATATTAAAACAAATATTTTTTAAATTAAAATAATTACAACATTTCCAAGAATCAGTTTCAAAACTGATCATAACAGTTAGGAAGTTAGTTCAGAAGGCTGGTATAAAAGCATAGATAGGAGGAGGAGAGAGGGTTCCTGGTTTTTGAACCTAAAAGCTATATTTTATACTGGAGAATGTTGAATTAAGAGAAGTTTTGCAAGTTTCCATCATCCTATCTATGCTGAGATGTTTTCTAGTTTTCATTATGTGTCCATATCTATGAATAAAATAGAGTAATTTGAGCTGCAGTTCTCTTTATACTAGTGTATTAAAGATTTAAATACACCTTAATGGACGCTCCTCTATTTTAACCTTTTCTGATATCTTTCTTCAGGATTTTACAATGATATTTTCTGTTTCAAACAACATATCAAATCAAAATCTTTTTCTTTCTTGTTTCTTCCATCCATCCACTCCAGCATAGGAAGAATATGGAATTGCAGAACATGACATGAGTTTGATATTTGAATATTATATAATTATTGTTTGAAGTTTTAAAAGACAGAGACACATTTATAAATTAATTTGTGACAGAATTAGATAATTTCTTGAGCACGGATTCCTTTACACAATAAGGAATTGTTTCTCAAGGACCAACATTAATTGGCGCCGTTGCCAGGGATCGAAGAAGCGAAGTTCATTTCCCTGAGTTTTATTTCTACTTCCTCTGGTTGTTCAGTGAGGAGGAATTTTTTGGCTATGTTTACTTTTTCAGAATTCTCATTTTCAAAAAGCCAAACGTGAGGTCAAATACCTTGCAGCAGAGGGTTTCATAATCCCTTGTTTTTTATGGTGAACAAGATTCAGAGTTAAAGATTGATTGTTTATTATTCACCTGGCGACTCCACGGATGAGGGTTTCATTAGATGAAGAATTTTCCTGGCAAGAAGATGAGAAAGTATCATGGAAAAAACATGTATCAGAATTTCCGTTTTTTAAAGGAGGTTCTATTTTTTACTGTCAGTTTAGTGGTTTATTTTCCCTTTTATCTTAAAAGGATTGTTTCCTGCTTTATTTTCTTAGAATATTATAAGGCCCAAAATGTAAATTCATTATTGGAAAAAGATGATTTTGCTTCTGCTTGTATTATAAATCTTGACACAAGTGTATCTCCTAAACATGAAAGGAGGGATGATTGTTGTATTACAATCCCGGAAGATAATCAGTCACGGTCTGGGCATAAAGGTGATGATTCATCATCTTTGGATGATAATATTTTGCCTCATAATAAAATTATTGTTTATCAGTTCAAAAACAGAGAAATCTTTAAACCCTTGAAGCTGCCCGCTATTCTCCATCAATATCCTTCAAACGGATTCAAGTCCTTGCCAAGTTTCTCTGGGAAGGAGAAGGACATTTCAGCTGAATCACATATATTGGAATTTGAATAATTTCTAGATAAATTTCAAATCATTTATGAAGACGTAGCCTTAAGGATGTTTTTCCATTCTTTAAAGCAGGATGCTCAGCAATGCTTCCAGTGTTTGAAAGAAGGTTCAATTGATTCCTGGCAAGATCTTCAAGATGTATTTATTACATATTGGGGCGAGAGTAAGTCATATGAAGAGCACCTTTTGTAATTATATTCTATTTGAAGGCAAAGTAATGAATCAATTTCTGAGTTTAATAGGAGGTTTCAAAAAATTTATTTCAGCATGCCAGAAGAAGTTAGACCTCCAGAAGCAGCAGCTATGGTCTATTATTTGAAAGCTCTTTCCATCGCCTTAGCTTTTTATCTCAGGGAGAGAAAGCCTAGTAATCTGAAGTTGATGTTTCTCCATGTGCAAGAAATCGAAGATAATGCATGGGATTGTAGGAATTTTTCCTGCAATGTACAAAGTCCAAGTTTTGTCAAAAATAAGAGGGCTTGTGAAGGAAACATTGGCATTTCATTACAAAAGAACGTAAGTTCAAAGATGAGTAAAGATTTCCTAAAAGTATTAAAAGGTTCCTGTACTGTTGAAAGACAAGAATCTAATCATTTTGAAGATCCTAGCCAAAACTTCGAAGCAACAACTGAACTATACTATGAAAACATGGAAACTCATTGTAATAATTTTGTGAGTAGTGAGGACAAAAGTGCAGTATCTCAGACAAGTTTGCAAGAAGAGGAATATTTTTGTCATCAATTGATGTTAAGAGAAGAACATCAGCATTATGGAGAGCAAACCTTGGATTTCTGTTTTCAGCCTAAATGCCTGCCTACAGTAAGTGGCAGTCAACTTCCTAACACACAATTCCTAATTGAAAAGTCAAACAATGGAAGAAGCCACCATGTTCAAAGAAGTCTACCTCAGTAATCTGTTCAAAGAAATAAGGTGGCCAAAACTTTATTTCATAATTTCTATGATCCGGTTGCTAAATATATGGAAAATTTCTTCGGTCAGCAACAAGCTTCAATGCCAGGGTATGTACAAAATTTTGTAGATGAAAATTTTTCATGGTACATTCCTCTTTTGATTTTCAAATATCAACAGTATGAAGGTATTAAATCTAACAAGCAGATGCTGGATTGGTTCCATTGGAAGGTTGAATTCACTTGATTAAGTTCAACCATGCTTATATAAGTAGGAGTTGTACATAAATAAGCTCAGGAGTTGAGCATTTCCAGTTGCAGTATTTCTAGTTTATCATTTTCAGTTCAAGAATAAAGATCCTAGAAGAAGAGAAGTTTCATAAGAGTTTGAAATTTTTAGAGATTTTGGGATTGAGAAAAAATTCAGTCTAACTTGATTCCATGCCCAATAAAGGCTAATGATCTACAAGTCCTCATCACTTTGCTATCAAAGTACTGTCCCCAATTGGAGCCAGATGTTGTAGCACAAGTTTACTCAGCCAAAAGTTGGGAGAGATTTCCACTAAATTACATATAACTATGGACACAGATCTTATCATGATATTTTCTTCCTTGCCATTTTTGTGATATTTGTGCTGGCAACATATGCAGGGGGTGTGTTTTCTATTACTAACCATAACAAAAACTATAAGCATGCGGGATCCCTTGACTATCACCATGATTCCAACAGCTATGCCAGAGAAGCTGTTGATCAGAGTTTGGCATCACCAAATGATGATTCACTAATGATTACCAGAGATAAATTCAAGAATGAAGAAATAAATCTACCCATGATCTCTATTAAACTACAACTGCAATTTCAGCATCTAAGGCATCTTTCCGAGGAATTGTCAATCAACCTTGCAGAGAATCTTTTAGCCTTGCTCTCAGGATTTCTGCATTTCTGTTTATATTTGCATTTTATGGGGTCATTATTTTAGTCATCTATTCAAACAGAGACAGCATAGAGCTGACAATTAGAATTCTTCACTTCTTCTGAAGCTCTTAGAAGAAACATGGCATTGTTATTGGTTCTACCTGGGTTAACTTTATTGCTCTTTCTGTACTGGGGATCCATCATTGTTTTCCTCTACTTTGCCCATATGAATGGTAAAGTTATACCCAATTCAAAGATTGAAGAGTATGACTATTTATATGGGCTAGTCGGTGGGATTAATTGTTGTATATGGAAAGAGGATCCATGGGTACCTGCATACTGTGGAGTAGACATTTTCACAATTATATGGTCTACAACAACAATGTTTGAGGGTCAAGTGTATGTAATCAGTGGTATAATTTCACAGTGGTACTTTCAAATATCTGGGACCTCTTCAACTTAAACCATCAGACATTCTGTCAATAATGCATTTGGCCCTTCTTTTGGTACGGGCTTCAACAATTTCCTATGGTAATCTCTGAGCAAATCTAATGAATCTATTCATAATTATAAAGATTTAATAATTCTTCCAGAGGAGAGCCTTGTATCCAAAGAATTTGTCATTCAAGCTGTCTTTCAGGAAAAAAATGTGTATGCTGGGAATGAAAGAAGTGAGGTTATTGAAAATGAGGGTGTTTGTCTTACATCTATGTCAAATACCGGGGAAACCGAGGAACAACAAAAAGTAGGGACATATTTTCTTCGATCTGGACATTGATATCTTGGAAGAAATGCATGAAACACAAGAGGAATTACAAAGGTTATCTGGGCTTTTCGATCCAAGGCATCAAAAGCACGAAGATTGTGACATTGAATGGCTTACAAATGATGCTATAGAGCGCACCTCTATGAAGTTGCTGGAAAGCAAGGAGAGGTTGAAACGTGTGTTTGGTTTGATTGTAAATGACAGCCAGAAAGAGAAATCTGTTGTTGACAGCACCGTCCAAATCACTGAATCAAAAATCAAAGCATCTCCCAAAATATTGTCAACAATCACTAGCTCGTGATGTCATGCAGATATACGCACCTCTTACCCATGCAATAGGCATTGGCAGCTTATCATTAGAGCTTGAAGACCTTGCTTTCAGTCTTTATTTCCAAATTTATATTCGTGTGTACATACATGGTTAAGAAACCATGGAACATGAGGTAAGCGCCATGCAGGTGTTGGTATTGATGCACTGAAGGAGTTATCAGTTTGCTGCCAGATAGGAATAGACCTGAACGCAAGCTCCTCTCAACACTTGTGAACAAGTTTGGTGATCTAGAAAGGAAAGCGGCCTCAAACGTTGGGTATCTCATGTCATGTCTACCAACTACTCACCCAAATATGAAGGCAGGCTGGGTTGATGAAGTAGATGTTTTTGTGTTTCGTCCCCACGTTGGACTGTGGAAACCCTTTGATTTTAATCATAGCTAAAAGCACCAAAAGCGCTAAAGTTCCGGGGTATCCAGATAGGCCCAAATTTCTAATTGGGTTCAAATCAGGGAAAGTTCTCACTTATGACGAGTTCCATTCGCTTCTGGAGGACTTCGTTCGGAAACAGTGGCGTACTTCAAGCCTTCATACAAAGCCGTCGTTCCTCAACTTAAATCTGCTCTGCGCTGAAATTTCCAGATTTGAGATATACGATGCTTTGTGTTGGGGAATCAGCTTGGAGGAGTTTTGTATTCAAAATTCGGCAATCAAGCACAAGCTCTCACTAAAAAAAAAGCACTAAACTTTATTTTCATAGTATTAAACCATCAGGGATGAGGAACTCCTAACGGGTGTAAATAGCACTTTTTCTTATGTTTCAACTGACGAAGCTGATGTTATCATAGAGAAGGAAACATGTGTGCTTTTTCAATGGGTGTATGCCAACAGTTTCAACATTTGAGTGCAAGTATTGATGTCACTATATCAACTAAACTGTCACTGATTGCTTCTATCGTGCTATTTATTTCAACACTTTTGACTCCTGCTCTCATGAAGTCGTCAAAAATAGAGATGCTTCTGGGGTTTATGTTCAAGGCGTTGAAGTCTGATATAAGCTCAAAGCGTGTTGCTGCATTTTCAAAACGGTTGTTGCAGTGCTTGATCCTGCGAATGATTCAGATTAAGTTTCACAGTCGAAAGAAGTTTGGGAATGATGTGTACGCAAGCAAGAGCCTGTTGTGTAGATTAATCCGTCTTGCGGACAAGACCGATCTCTCTAGTACTAAAAGTAACTAGCAACAAACAGCCAATTATACTAATCTCTCTCTAAGCATACAAGATTCATAAAAATGCTATATGGGTGTAAGGCCTACCTTATGTCCAGCGCTTGCTTGATCTCGTTGAAATCCTTCCCGTGCACTTGAAAGAACGTTCCTCGTGAATCTGAAGTCACAAACAAGCAAAAAGATTAATAGCACCTGTATAGACATTATTATAAATCATACTCATCATAATGATCAAGGAATTTATGAAATAAACCATGAATAGACAGTTTAATGAGAGAAATGAGTATATTTGTATTAACTTCAAATAAAAGAAAACCTTTACAACATGTGCCTTGATGTCGTGCAGGTCCTCCCGGGGTCCGAAGCAGGAATCTCTTCTAATTTGACAAGCATTGCACTCTTTGAACCAAGACGAATAGAGGTAAGTGATTTAACCTCACAGAAAGTCTTAGTTAACTGAGTTTGAATCTCAACAACATTTAACCTCAAATATCTTAAAGCTTGAACTCCCTTTGAGGCTACCCAAGGCCTCTTTTTATAGTGGAAAAGAGGAGGTTTTCTGTTTCAAATATGAAGGGATAGAATCCTCCTTCAAAGGGATTAGCTCCTTACATCAAGGGGTTAGCTCCATCAAGTGAGGGATGCATGAACCTTCTCAAAGCGTAACCATTCTCGAAAATTCCCATCTAGAATCTTCTAGAATTCATCTGAAATCAACTTTTTAACTTTACTTTCTCGTCTTTTTGAGTTTTACATAGGTCCGCACCCATAACACAAAGAACGTGCGGTAGGGTTCCGCAGGAGAGCTGAACTTTAGGTGTGGGACCGCAGGCAATGAATAGAGAAAGTGCGATACCAATGTTTAGGGGATTTTTAGGAAATTTTCTCTGATTTTGAAAGCTTGACATGAGGAACTTATATGTTAGACTTGCAAAAGGAGGAAGTATGAGTAATAATGAACACATACTCATAGCAAAATTTCAGGATGACAGTTTTTAGTGTTACAAATTGCCCCCTAAAGTGCAAAGTCTGGAATAGATGAAGCTGAAGTCTGTCATATATGAAGAGTGCAGTACTTTATCATTTCAAAGATCATCCTGTGGACACCCCAGTTGGAACCTGTAAAAACATTCAATGCAAAATATATACATATATATGTCATCATTGAGGTAGGCATTCCCATACTCAGATTAAAACTAACTAGAAACAAACTCAAATCGTTCTGATATAGGAATGATTTTAATATTACATCAATAGTGTAGACACAGCATGGGCACAGCCATCTGTAATGAATAGTCTAAATAATAAAACTCCTCGCAACCTGGATGATGGAAACTAGATCCAGGGTCTTGATTTCCACATCTCGAACTAGTGTGATTATATCCATGTGAATAAATGTGTTGAAGTCGAACATGGTAGAAACCACTTGATTACCAATCAATGATGTGAACTGTTAACAAGTGTGAGAGAAACCACCAGTAATGTCAATGCCTCTCAAAGTACCTAGTACAATCCATGAAATGTGAATGAATGAGCTGAAGTCGAACATCTCACGGAATCATTCGATCGAAGGTCAATGATGCAACCCATCGTCGAAGGCGAGAAACCTGCCATTGAGGTATGCAGATTTCAAGGTACTGACAATTTCTGGATCAACTTCCTAGATAATGTGCTGATGTCGATAGAAAGTGATCTATCGTAGGCAAGCCCACAACACGAAATAATAGATCAAGTTTTGAAAATATATTGGCAAGGACTGACTCAGGGATGGTCAAAAATGGATGACAGATTTTTTGCAGATGAATGGTTTATTTGAACTGTCCTCTTGAACACATAACGACACTGCAGATGGTTTGGTGACAATTGACCCAAAGCTAATACCTAGAAACCGGCTGAAGACATTCAATATGGTTTGATTATATGTTAGGCAAAGAATTTCCCAACCCAGGTGAATAAAGGTGTCGTGTTCAAGAGTGGTTGAATGGATTTTCAAAAAATTTAAAATATAACAAACACGCCCATTTTTCTCTCTTTTTCCCCCACCATTTCTAGCAAGTACCTCTTTATTTTTTACAAGCTTGAGGAGGATAACATTTGCTTGGTTATAAGCTCATCCTTCGGATGATTCCAACTTAGTTTTAAAATTCGAACCCTAATAAGGAGTGGTTCGTTCCTATTTAAAATTGAACAGGTCCTTTATTGTTAAGTTTTAACGAGTCTAGTATAGGAGAAACTCGGTGTTTTTCAGTTTTAGGGAGTCAGAAGAAAAACTTAAGAAAACTCTGTGGGTGTAATTTTTCATAAATTTAGTCTCTCGAGCCCAAAAAAGGATAAAATAATGCGGGAGAGAACTCTATTGACCGTAATTAGTCAACGTATACCTTTTTCGTAAATAGTCCACTTCAGTCCGAAAAAGGGGTAAACTTATACTGAAGGGACGATCATTCATTTACTTTAACGAGTTTGAATAATCAAGTACTCGGCGATATTTTGATATTTAGGGAGTCTGAAAAGGGCTTAAAAGAGGACTCCAGGGTTTCGCTTTTTTGTAAATTTTTTGAAAGAGTCCGAAAAAGTGATAAAAATATGCTCTTTGTTGAAAAACGATCAGTTCTCCTGAAAAATCCAATTTCTGCACAAAAACTTGAAACATTACACATACCTGTTTAAGATAAGTAAAAATGCTTTCAAAAATACCCTTTTTAAAGTGAAAAATAAACAAATTTAAAATTCATCTATTCGAAAAAACTTATAAAAAGGACTTTTTCAATTTCATTTTTACCGTTCAATTTCAGAGTGAAAAGTAAAAAGCTTTTGGGTAAGAAAATTCCTGTGAGAATTCTGGAAAATCCGTCCATTGAAATCGAAAACCGTCAGTCCCAGGTAATCCATGACCTCTTAATCTTGTTTTTCATCCGTTTCAAATTCATTTTTAGGCTTTAGTTTGTATTTTTAGGACAAAAAATGGTTTAAAAGTTTGCCCGCGGGGTCTGCAGGTGCGACACATATTACTTGCGGACCCCGAATTTTTTCTACAAGGAAAAATTCGTGGTTCCGCACCTGGCACACAGTACACGTGCGTATCTACGCACTGTTTACAAATCATAGGTGCGGTACCCGCGCGGTTGAATTTAAAACACTCATTTCTCATTTGTTTCCCAAAAAATTTCAAGTAAGATTGTTCTAACTTGCCTTTTTATGCATTGTAGGATTGACAAGATGCTAATTTGGAGAGAACGTGAGCACGAGGAAGTGGATGAAGCCAAAATACTCCATTTTCTCACACAAAAGGCATTAAGAGCATGTGACTTGTACAAATTTTGGGCCATCTCAGGCATGAGGGCACAAGTAGAACTCCTGACATGGTTGGTGAACAGATGGAATGTGCAGGACTAGTGCTTCTTTATTGGTGGCCACCAGCTCGAAATTGAGTTGGAGGATATATATTTTTTGACTCGTTTTTCCAAGAGGGGCGAACAAGTTTCTTTGTTTGGGACTAGGGCAGGTGGCCAATCTGTCTCTAGTCTTCAACTAGAATTCTGCAATGACCAGGCAAATCCTCGGGACAAACGGATTGATATAAAACACATCATCCGTCCTGAATTGAAAGTTATTGCTTTTACTGTTACCAAACTGTGTGGGAGTGTTGCACTTCATGTAGCTACCGGTTCCCAAATGCGTATTGTTATGGACTGTTTTCGCGGCACCATCTTTAACTGGTGTGAAGTTGTGTTGGCTAATGTAAAAGGCCAACTAACCAGAGCAAAAAATGGGAAGCTGAAAAACTTTGGATACGGATCCATCATTGTTTCTTTTTCTCTAGAGAGGATCCCTATGTTAGCTCCACAGAGTATTGTTGTTGATGCCGGTCGACTTCGAGAACCGAGGATGGTTCGTTGGTCTGTATTGATGGCTCGTCATGCTATCGAGGGTACTGAGATTGTTCGATTTCCTTCTTCATAATTTTGTTGGCTGGATCGCCAAATTTTTGTGATAGAGGATTTTCCATACGCCGGGATAGATTTCCGCGGCGACCGAGAGATGGTTCTCCCAACAGGGGAACAATGGGATGATTCAGGTACAATAATTTTTCAACGTTTTCTAAATTCTATTTTTTTATTTTTTATCGTCTTGAAAACTAATAACCAAATTTTTTTTGAATACAGATGTGGGTCCACAGTGACCAGCCCATCTCCAACCTTACGAGAGAAGACAACCAGTTGCAGCCGCACCAGCCCCAACAGGCCAATCAACGGAGATTTTGACTGATTTAGAGCATCATCTAGAGCGTTTGACTCTAGATATTCCAGAGACGAGCATAGATGACATTCCACTCAGGTTGTAGAGACACGTGATTGGAGTTCCAGGACCTTTTAGGAGGTTCCTATGCAGAGTAGCTCGGGCATTGGTTTCTTATCGTGATCACCATCAGTGATGGGATGATCGTATTGTAGACTCATATTTTTTACTTTTGTATTATTATTTTTGCCGATCATAAGGTGTTTCCAACCTATGATCGAAGAAGATGTATATTTTTTGAAAAAACTTCTATACTATGATATATCACTATTTACCAGCTATTTGTGTACATATGTGAATGTTGTTTGATTTACTGCTTTTGATTATTGCAAATGTCTATTTATCATACTAGAAGCAATTGAATCTGCTAATGTATTTAAATGTCTTGGAATATGCTGATATTCAATGTAATCAAATTCACGTTCCAAGAGACGAACTCTTAAAAATAACCGTAATAACATTGGATTTCTAATGGTATGACACGTGGTACATAATGCAACAAGTTGAGGAATCAACATACATCTCTATTGCGAATTCAATGATATGGATTAGGATAATAGCATAATCAACTGCACTAAACTAACTGGGCTGGAGGTGATGAAACAACTTATTTTGTGGAAGAAATGTTTCGTGTACTACGACAAGCACCATCAGCAAAACCAATGTAGGTTTGAAGAGACGTCGACATCTACAATATCAAGAGTAAAACTCAGATAAGAAGGAATAATGATAAAAACACACTCTCCAAACTAGGCACACTTTTCTAATCTAAAACACACCAGTAGTAAAGAAATCTAGACTAACAAAATCTCCACACCACATTTAAGCATAATATCGCTTTAGATAGAGCCCATTTCTGGGTTTATCCAAAGGGACACCGTCAAAATCTATCAAATCATAGGCCCCTTTTGCTAACTTTCGTTTAACAATGTAAGGACCATGCCACATAGGCACGAATTTCCCAGCTCCTAGCTTGTCATTAGCTTGATCATAAAGTAAAACTAGGTCTCCTTCTGAAAAATTTCGAGGGGTCACACTTCTATCATACTGAGCTTTTATCCTTTTAGCATGAGCCTTGTTTGCTATTGCAGCATTTCATCGATTCTCATCTAATTGGGCTAAGTACAAGAAACATTTCTCCTCTTCAAACGTAGCTGGAAGTAATTCTACAACTAATTTTAGTGACGATATTTCGCATTCAATTGGCAACACAGCTTCCAAACCGTAAACGAGTTGAAAAGGAGTGAAACCCGTTGATGTTTTGACTGAGGTTCGATATGCCCAAAGCGCTAAAAATAACATGGAATGCCAATTTGTGTTTTGAATACCAATGATTCGTTTGATCATGGTGACTAAAAATTTGTTAATGGCTTCAACCAGACCATTGGCTTGTGGATAATACGGAGTGGAACTATCATGGCACAGGCCAAGTTGGTCTGTCAGTTCGATCATCATGACATTCCGAAAGTGACTTCCATGATCCGTAATAATAGCTTGGGGAACACCGAACCTAGTAATTATGTGATTAAATACGAATGTTGCAGTAGTCTTGCCGTCAGCTGAAAATGTAGGCATCGCCTCGGCCCATTTTGTAAAATAATCTACTGCTAAGATAATATAGGCATGCCCCCCAGCCGAGTGAGGGTTACATGTAATAAAATTGATACCCCATTTTGCGAAAGGACCAATAGCAATTATAGGGTGAAGAGGAGCGGGTGGCGCGCGCATTTTTTGATCAAAAATTTGATAGTTGTGGCATTTTCGAACCACATAAATGCAATATTTGAACAACGTTGGCCAGAAATAACCTACACGCAATATCTTTTGGGCTGTGGCATACCCAGACATATGACCACCACATGCTCCAGAATGGCAGTCATTTAACACCTTTTCAGCTTCTTCATGAGTTAGACAACGTTGGAAAACATAATCCGCTCCACGATGATAAAGTGTATCACCAATGATATTATACTGTTGGGATTGGAAGCATATTTTCCATCGCTAAGTTCGTGAGATGTCAGGCCGAAAAGATTTGGTTTGGAGATAAACGATAATATCTCCATACCATGGATCAAGTGTACTGATGAGAAACAAAGATTCGTCCGCAATGGACTCTTCTGCCACTGTTTCAGTATCAGTAGAGGGGAAATCGCACATCAGTTCCACAAATACCAAAGATTTCTTTTCCTTGGATTTTTCAAATTCCAAGTCAAATTCCTGCAGGATAACTATCCATTTGGAATATTTGCCCCCTAGCAATTTTTTGGTCAAAATATACATCATAGGGTTGCAATTAGAAATTACCATGGTTTTACGTAACAAGATGTAATATCTAAATCGTTGGACAGCTTGAATAGCTGGCAAGGCCAATTTCTCCACATGTGTGTATTTGATTTCAGTCAGATGCAGATTTTGACTAAGACAATAAATCACATGTTCATTATGAGATTCATCTTCCTGAACTAGTACCATCCCAATGGTGGAATGAGAAGCAGCGAGGTACAAAATGTAATCTTGGTTGTAGTTGGGAGGATGCAATAATGGTGCATGGGTCAACACCTGTTTAAGTGCATCAAAAGATCGATCAACGATCTCGTCCCAAAAGAACGGAATGTTCTGTTTCAACAACCGGGTAAAACCCTTTGTAAGCTCAGCATAGTTAGGAATAAACCTATGTAAAAGTTTTCTTTCCCCTGCAAAATTTCGAGTTGGCGTAAAGTCGAAGGAGGACGCAATTTAACAATGGCTTCGACCTTCGATGGATCGGCACGAATGCCTGCTTTCGAGACAACAAATCCCAGTAATCGACCCAATTCTACGCAGAAAACACATTTATGCGGATTCAGCCTTATCCGATAATGCCTACATCTCATAAAAATTGCTCATAAATGAGTGAGATGGTTGGCCCTACGTAATGAATGAGTAGGTAAATCATCGAGATATGGCTGGACAATGTGCTTAATGTCATGAAATGCATAAGACATAGCCCATTGAAAAGTTGCTCTAGTGTTCTTTAATCCAAAAGGTAGTTTACAATAATCAAACGTTCCCCATGGAAAAATAAACGCTGTTTTGGGTTGATCTGCAGGGAGTATGTTTATTTGATTGTAGCCGGAAAAGCCATCCATGAAGGAAAACAATTCACTACCAGCACAATCATCGATTATTTGATTGATATAGGGAGTTGGATAATTATCTTTTGGACACGCTCGATTAATATCCCTATAATCGATACATACTCTTATCATTCCTTGTTTTTTAGTCACAGGAACAATATTCGATACCCAATCTGTTAAGGGAATTGGATAAATGAATCCTGTGCGAAGTAATTTTTCAACTTCTACTTTTATAGCAGCATATTTTCTAGGATGAATTTGATGTAATCATTGACGAACAAGTTTAGCATCCGGGTAAGTCTTAATTTCATGAACAACGATCGATGGATCAATTCCTAGCATTTCTTCATAAGACCAGGAAAACACGTCATGGAATTCTTGAAATAGGGCTTTATAAGTATGAATTTCTTCATTTGTACAACAAGCACCTATATGAATGTTTTCAATTATTCCTGGTTTTATTGAAATGTCAATTGGAACCGTTCTAGATATATTTTCCAAATTTAACTCAGAATCAGGATTTTGCAATGGATTCTGAGGTTCTTTGACATATTCAGCAGTAAAAATTGAAGCGAAATCATTTTCAAAATGATCTAATTCAGGTAAAAATGAAGATCGGTGATGTAAATCTTCCCATGGTAAATCATCAACAGACAAAAACTCACGAATTTTCTCATCTGTATGAACAAGTTCAAGAAATGTCGTTGTAACTGAACTAGATATAGAAAGTGATTCCTCTTGGATCCTATTCATTGGATCAATTTCGGTTGAAGAGGGGTCGGAAAGTGACTGTACAGCTTGGTACACAATTTCAAATGGACTCAAGGGTATCATGCCATCAAATGAATCAATATCAGATTCAGAAGGTACGATCCAAGGAGGCGATACGTTAGGAGGAGGAAAGGAAAAAGTTCCTAGTAAAACAGAATCTTTAATCAAACCCACTCCAACATCCTTATAAGGGATATCCATTTTACCAACATGCTGGATTGTTTCTGTAGAGGCTGGGTCGGACGAGAAATAAGTTAGCTGATCTATTGTCACGATCTTTCCTTGATATGGAAATTTTATGAGTCGAAATACTGAAGAAACAACAATAATCATAGCATAGGACCAACTACGACCTAGAATAAGGTTGTAATCTAGAGGGGCATCAACCACTTCCACATCTAGATTAATGATTTTACCTTCAACCCCTATGGGTAAATCGTGCAAAATACCAAAAGGGTGAAAACCTTGACCATCAAAAGCCTTAAGAATCATCGGAGACTGGTTAAGTGTAGGAGAACCAAGCGATTTCCAACACTGAATTGACATAATACACGTTGAAGCTCCCTCATCAATCACAGTCTGAAAGATTGGTCTGTTTTTTACTAACACTGGAATCTGGAAAGCCATTTGGTGAGGTAGGTGAGGTGTACTATTTTCTAAATCGAAGATTATAAGGTTAGAATCCTGAACATCGACAGCTCCTATGGTAGACAATAATAATTTACGTTGTGCTGGACACGATTGCAGCACTTCCAAAGATGACATTACTGAAGGATAAATTGCTAAATCTTCAATAATGTTGTAATTCTGAGCAGCTCTTACATGTGGATTGAAAGCTGATTTATGAAGAAAACCTTTAGTAGGCGGTTTGATTATTAAGTCTGGATTTGTTTTCTCGATCTGTAGCAGACCAGAAACAAGAGGAGATGTAGTTGATGTATTTGCATTAGAATATTCTGCTTCTTTACCATCAACAGGATTCTTAGAACCGTAATCTTGTGATCACGTCACAACCCTTACATGAGACATCATCATAATAGGCTCTTCTAAAGTAGTCGAGGAAGAGCCAAACATATTACTATCTTGAGTTGGAAAAGGATCCTTCAAGACAGCAGGTTGTTGAGATCCTTTAACGAATTTTGTAACCTCTGCTCGATGTGGACATTCTTTCGTAAAATGATCTTCGTCACAAATGAAACAAGGATAGCGAGGCTTACGTTTTTCGTCATTGGATTCAGTTTTTTCAGCTTTCTCTTTCGAATTCTTTTTTTTTTGTTCTTCCCCTTCTTTTTACCACAGGATTTTGATTTTGTCGTAGATGTTTCGACGACATGAATGTCAGAAAAAACTTCGGGGAAAGATTCTCCTTTCGGGGAATCTAGTAATGTTATAATAGGAGAAGAACTCTTTGAAGATTTCTTCTTACTTTTAGAATTTACTGTACCAATCATACCGTCAGCGGCATGAGACCCTGAAGGAGCTGTAGCTATTTGACCTTGCTTTGGAAGATCAGGAATTTTCTCATGTAAAGTACTCGACTGTGTATATACGAGGTCAAGGTACTGAGCTTGGGAAATTACTTGCTCTTCAGTAACAAAACCATCCTTAGCTACATCTTCAGTAATCTTAGGTAATAATGATTTAACAAACCATTCCGCCAAAATTTGATCCGGAATATAAACTTTCACCAAACGTCTCCTACGTCGCCATTCATGAATATGATCAGAAATATACGTGGATGTAGATTGTTTTAGCGAAGTTAATAATTCCGTGCTATTGTCGTATCTGACAGGCAACTGAAAAAGAGTCAAGAAATCAATTGCTAACTGACTGAAATTATGAAACGAGCCTCGTGGCAACTCAATGTACCATTTGGCTACAAGACCTATGAGAGTTCTTTGGAAAAGACGTAAACAAATCGAATCATCAATGATTGAATTAGATGCACACAAAAGGTGATAAGTCATAACATGATTCGATGGATCCTCTCCTGACTTACCTTCGAATTTTGGTATATCACTGGGCAACTTATGAGGCATTGGTGGCCAGTTCTGATAATAAAAAATGGGATCATTTGTAAGGCGTATCAAATCAGGTAAGTCCAAAATTGCTATAAATGGTAATTGATGGTTAGGGTCTCGAAAACCTTGAGAAGCCAAAGCAGATCCAGGAGGCAGATACCCAGGATAACTAGGAATCGGATTTGCATTAGATATTGTGTAACCTCCTGGAAAACCAGGATGAACCGGACCATACTGAGGTTGTTGATAAGTATAACCAGGGTATGGTTGATACTGATAGTTTGGATTCTGTACATAGGGACCGAATTGCGGCTGTCCCTGGTACGGTTGATACGTAAATTGAGGTTGAATTGTAACAATTGTACTTGTACCAGCTTGTACTGCATGCATCTGAACTGTAGTCTGAATGGAAGATACTGACTGAGGTACAGAGACTTGAGGGATTTGCATGGATACAAGGATAGAAGAAGTCGGGGCTACAGATACTCCAGAAACAGGTGTGACAGGTTGAACAGACGTTGCAGCAGTTTGAGGTGGAGTCTGAGGTGTACTAGGCCCAGTCTGCTGAACTGAACTAGGTGCAGGAGTTTGAATAGCCAGCTAAACAGGTTGCTGGGTTGGACCAGAAACCAAAGGCTGTCCAGGTTGATAAGGCAACTACACATTAGGCTGCAAAGGCTGTTGATATTGGGACGGATCCCACACCATAGTTCCAGGGTATTGTCCCATAGAATATTGAATGTAAGGACCATAACCTGGTTGAATGTAGGGTTGATAAGTAAGTGGTAAATTTCCTGCTCCTTGAAAAGATGTTTGACTAGAAGGCTGTTGGAAACCTTGAATTGGGTACTGACCTTGAGGTTGATAACCCTGAGGCCCATACTGAGGCTGGGGTTGATAAGGAACTTGAGGAGCATATTGAGCTTGGGGTTGATAAGGACCCTGAGGAGCATATTGAGCTTGGGGTTGCCCCCCAAAATAATATGATTCCACAGTTTGTCCTGGGAAAAAACTACCTTGAGGTTGAGCCGCAAGTGCTAATTGACTACCTGAAGGTTGTCCTCCAGGTGGTAATTGAGTTCCCTGAGGTTGCCCCCCAGGCGGTAACTGAATTCCCTGAGGTTGCCCCCCCAAAAGGAAACTGACTGCCTTGAGTTTGAGGATTTGGAATATTACCAGACATCATAAAAATTTGATCTACGTTCGATGTTTCAATATTAAATCCATTAAGACCAGATGATAACATGTTTTCAATTGGTTGAGGAGCTACTCCTGAGAAAGTACTAGATAGAGACTGATATCCTGAAGGAACAGAAGGACCACCGTGTAAAAATGATTCCAGTGTTTGAGAAAACATGGATGACTCTCCTGCCATAAAGGATGGCGGATAATAACCTCTGGATGCAGGATGAAATGGAATTCGAGGTGGATAAAAATCAAGACTCAGATTCTCTAAAAAGTTCGTTAAAGAGAGATACTAAGGATCAGTTCGAATGGGGCTGTAGAAAATAGATTCACGCTCCCTAAGATTTATAGATTGAGGGGAGTCGGGAGGAGATATGTCTTCATCTAGATTAGTAAGTTCTTCAATAGAAATAAGTCTAGAGGGAAGATCGTCAGTAATGATATTTCTTACCCTAGCTGAACCAGGATCGCTAGAAGTTGGTGTGATAAATCCTGAGGATGTTTCCAACACATAAGATTCAGTTTCAGGTTCAGAGATTTCAGGTTCGTCAGCTAATCCACCAAAAGAAGAAAAACTTCTAGTAACTTCAGAAACTGAAATCGGTTCTTGAATATATTCTGTTGTAGGTATTTGATGATCAGGATGTATAACTATAGATGAACTTCCAATTTCCGTTGATCTAATTCTACTACTACTGGATGATACCAGAGCACGAAGCCCTTCAAGTTGACTTGGTGAATATTCAGGGGGTTTCCCTTGTATTCTCTGGGATTGTCTCGGCAATTCCGCCATGATTAAAAATTATCTAATCACACGCAAACAAAGAAAAATTTCAATGAAAACACCTAAAGTCTCTAAGAAACAAACAATTGAATCATACGCTTAAAAAATCTAGGAGTTCAAACCACACACAAATAGTAACTTTCCGCACTAAAAACACTAGTTGGTGATGAAATCCAACTTAGTAGAGTTTTAATATGAAAAGGGCGGTTGGAACAGTTACCCCGAAAGCCTACTTAATGAAACAGACCAGTGCAATTTTCTCCACTATACCATCTCGAGTGAAGATAACCCTCCGGAGAGTCCAAGTGAGTCTAGCCGACGTCTGTTCCAGGTACAGTGGGATCTTCCCTCCACCATCACCTTAGGAAATAATCCTATAGATTATGGCCACTAAGGTTACCAATAGAAACAAATATACCTGGGGGAACAGTCTACGAACCGACACACATGCAAGGGCAGAGTAACAAAGCTTAATCCCCTTGAAGGCTCCTTGAAATAATCCAAGGTTTACCGACAAGTGACCCCAGGCTCCTCGACAATGGTCTATCTGAGGTTTACCATTGTTAATACGTGTATATCTTCTATCGTTCCCAATGAGGAAGGATTGATTACCCCACTGGTTCAGATATGATCTCGTGCTTGAATCCTATAAGAGGAGCTTCCCAGAGCATACATGCAACAATTGGAATTATTTCTACCACAAGATTTGTCTACTTGTTTGTTTTAGCTATCTTGGAGAGTTAATTACTCCCTACTCCAAGATACTAGCTTAAGCTATGTTGGTGATAAGAGCCCTAGAAATAAAAAGTTTACTAGATGAATTTTAATTAAGCGTTACTTTTATGAGTTGTTTCTTAAGTCAATGGGTGCAGAAATGAAACTTTGGATGATGTGAAGACTCGAGTTCCAAAAAACACTAAAATGCACCTAGAATGATATTCAATTTTTTTTTCTTTCGATGAACTTTCTATCTAAATAAAGAGTTGGAGAATGCAATTCTTTTAATTCTTTCTTTAAAACATGAAAAATAATTGAAATCAACTATTTTGTCTTTTCAATAATGAGAAAAATTATCAAGCTCATAACTAAATCCTTTTTCTTTCCAAATTCGAAGCTACAAAACAATTTTCCTTCAAAAGAAAGCTATAAAAATTTAAAAAACTACAAAATCTAATCTTGAGATCTATTGAATTTAAACAATCTAAATTGAATAAAAGATTTAAGATTTTTTTAGAATGTTTTCCTTAGTTGTTCAGCAAACTAAGAATCTACTTTTCCAGAATAAAAAACAGATCAAAAACACTCAAAATATGTTTTTATAAAAATGAAATTCAAAAACCTTCAACCAAGTTTTTTCGAAGATTCACAAAGAAACAAAAAGCTCTATTTCTCAAAAAAGGATGTTCTCACAATCAGGTCGGATTCAACAAGACAAAAAGAGATCAATGTAATCTGAGATACTTCAAACTGTCAAAGCTTTGAATCACTACAAAGACCAAGTGAAAAACAATCCAAAATGAAAAATCTTCTAGAAAATCATCAAAACATCAATACTGTTGGAGTTCATTCACAAAAAATTCTTGACAGAAACAATAATTAGTCTGGGCAGAAACCAAAGATCTAAATCCAAATAAAAATAAACTACAGAAAGAAATCTGGAGGTTTTCTAAAATTTTTACAGGGTCCGCAGGCAACCAGTATTGACAGGTGCGGTCCCGCACTGTATTCTTTACAGAAAGTGCGAACCTGCCTGCACTGTCAAAATAAGCCAGAGTGCGGTCCTAGGAAAAATTATAGAAAAACTTAAAATATTTCTAAATTTTCAAAAACAGGGAAAATCTAAATTACCCAAACAGATATGTATCAATCAAAAACCAGGAAAAAATGTTTCCTCAAATAAAAAATAAAAGAGAACCAAAAACAACAAGTTCTTTCCCCAGTAGAGTCGCCATTTTGTTTTGTAGATTAATCCATCTTGCGGACAAGACCAATCTCTCTAGTACTAAAAGTAACTAGCAACAAACAACCAATTATACTAATCTCTCTCTAAGTATATAAGATTCATAAAAAATGCTATATAGGTGTAAGGCCTACCTTATGTCCAGCACTTGCTTAATCTCGTTGAAGTCCTTCATGCACTGAAGGAATGTTCCTCAATAAATCTGCAGTTAGAAACAAGCAAAAAGATTACATAGCACCTATATAGACATTATTATAAACCATACTCATCATAATGATCAAGGAATTTATGAAATAAACCATGAATAGACAGTTTAATGAGAGAAATGAGTATATTTGTATTAACTTCAAATAAAAGAAAACCTTTACAACTTGTGCCTTGATGTCGTGCAGGTCCTCCCGGGGTCCGAAGCAGGAATCTCTTCTAATTTGACAAGCATTGCACTCTTTGAACCAAGACAGATAGAGATGAGTGATTTAACCTCATAGAAAGTCTTAGTTAACTGAGTCTGAATCTCAACAGCATTTAACTTCAAATATCTTAAGCTTGAACTCCCTTTGAGGCTACCCAAGGCCTCTTTTTATAGTGGAAAAGAGGAGGTTTTCTATTCCAAATATGAAGGGATAGAATCCTCCTTCAAAGGGATTAGCTCCTTACATCAAGGGGTTAGCTCCATCAAGTGAGGGATGCATGAACCTTCTCAAAGCATATCCATTCCCGAAAATTCCCATCTAGAATCTTCTAGAATTCATCTGAAATCAAATTTTTAACTTTACTTTCTCGTCTTTTTGAGTTTTACATAGGTCCACACCCATAACACAAATAACGTGCAGTAGGGTTCTGCAGGAGAGCTGAAATTTAGGTGCGGGACCGCAGGCAATGAATAGAGAAAGTGCGATACCAATGTTTAGGGGATTTTTAGGAACTTTTCTATGATTTTTAAAGCTTGACATGAGGAACTAATATGTTAGAATTGAAAAAGGAGGAAGTATGAGTAATAATGAACTCATACTCATAGCAAAATGTCAGGATGACAGTTTTTAGTGTAACAGAGCCCGGACTAGTTTTTTCACTCAGAAAGGGGTTTCTTTCTTCCTGCCCAGATATTAATTCTGTACTAGGGCCAGATGCAGTTATATACGTAATGAGGTGGATGTGTAGGATTGATGCGGCTGTTCTTTACCTTGTTGCAGATGACAGTGGTGGTTTGCAAAGTAGAAATGAAGAATTGATGGCTTGGATCATCCAGTTTGATCCAGCGGTTTGCGGGGGTATAAATTAAACGAAGTTTATGAGAGTTGGTACCCCCCGTAAATGGTTTGATTTAAACCGCTGTTTACAATATCAACGGCTGTGATGTATTACGGCATCTCCGATTCATTTCGTACAAACTGCTGTCATTACCCCCGTAGGTGGTTATCGGTTTTCATAAACCATGGGCGGTTTTGTCGATTTATACATATGGCTGTTATGGTGGGCCCCAAATATACCATTCGTTATTTTCACTTTGCACTAGCGTAGGATCTTATATTTGGTTTTATATTATATATTATATATAATATTAAAACAAATATTTTGTAAATTAAAATAATTCCAACATTTCCAAGAATCAGTTTCAAAACTGATCATAACAGTTAGGAAGTTAGTTCAGAAGGCTGATATAAAAGCAGAGATAGGAGGAGGAGAGAGGGTTCCTGGTTTTTGAACCTGAAAGCTATATTTTATACTGGATAATGTTGATTTAAGAGAAGTTTTGCAAGTTTCCATCATCCTATCTATGCTGAGATGTTTTCTAGTTTTCATTATGTGTCCATATCTATGAATAACATAGAGTAATTTGAGCTGCAGGTCTCTTTATACTAGTGTATTAGAGAGTTAAATACACCTTAATAGGCGCTCCTCTATTTTAGCCTTTTCTGATATCTTTCTTCAAGATTTTACAATGATAGTTTCTATTTCAAACATCATATCAAATCAAAATCTTTTTCTTTCTTGTTTCTTCCATCAATCCACTCCAGCATAGGAAGAATATGGCATCGCAGAACATGACATGAGTTCGATATTTGAAGGTTATATAATTATTGTTTGAAGGTTTAAAAGACAGAGACACATTTATAAATTAATTTGTGACAGAATCAGATAATGTCTTGAGCATGGATTCCTTTACACAGCAAGGAATTGTTTCTCAAGGAACAATAAGACCTTTGGACAAATATTATATCACATGTTCACTGTCGTCACTGTGAACTTGAACCAGAACCATTCCAAGTGATGATGGTGAGGTTTCCAGATAGAGGGGAAAGTCATGTGAGTAGTCAGGGGTACTAAGGAGTGGGGCTGAAACAAGTGCATGTTTTAAAGCGTCAAATGACCATTGAGCTTGGTCATCCCACAAGTATAGTGTTCCTTTCTTCAATAATCGCATAAATCCTTTCATCATCTTGGCATAGTTAACAATGAATCAACGTAAAAAAATTTCCTTCCCTTGCAAACGTTGGAGTTGAAGGATGGATTGTGGTGCTGGCAATTCAACAATTGCCTTAAACTTATTGAGATCAACCCTAATCCCATGATTGGAGACAATGAAACCTAACAGAAGGCCGGACTCGACCATAAATACGCACTTATGAGGATTCAGACGTATATTGTAGAATCTACACCTAGCAAAAATTTCTTTTAGATGAGCGAGGTGATCAGGTCATTTCTTGGAATGGACTGGAAGGTCATCCAAGTAAGCCTGTACAATATGTCGAATGTCATGAAAAGCGTAGTCCATAGCCCACTGAAAACATTGCTCCAGCATTCTTCAGACCAAATGGGAGTTTACGATATGCAAATGTGCCCCAAGGACAGATGAAGGCAGTTTTATGTTGGTCCTCTTTTTTAATTGCAATCTAGTTATAGCCCAAGAATCCATCCATGAAGGAAAAGATTCGCATCTGGCACAATCATCGAGAATCTGATCTATGAACGGTGTAGGATAATTGTCTTTGGAACAAGTGGTGTTCAGATCGTGATAGTCAACACAAACTTGAATGGTGCCTTGTTTTTTATTGACGAGAACTAGATTGGAAACCCATTCCGTCAAAGGAAGGAGATAGATGAAACCAATGTTTAAAATTTTTTCTACCTCAATTTTGATGGCGTCTACTTTGCGTGGGTGGACAGGTCTAAGTCGCTACCGAATTGGTTTGGAATTTTCATAAATCTTGATTTCATGCTCGACTATAGATGGATCTATGCCGATAATTTTTTCATAAGACCAAGCAAAGACATCGCGGAATTCCTTGAAAAGGGATGTGAAGCATGCAATTTCCTCAGGATTTCAATCGGCTCCAATCTAAATATTTTCCATGATACCCAATTTGACCGAGATATCAATAAGAATTGTCTTAGAAATATTACCCATGTTCCCTTCTAAATTGATAGTTTGAGCAGTCGTGTAAGTATAGGGAACCATCTCAGGTCGGTCAAAGGATGGGATTTTATTTTTTATCATGTCCAAGTCAATCATTGAAGCGCGATGGTGAAACTCTCCCCAAGGTCGTTCTTCTAGAGACATGATCTCTCGAATAGATTTGTTTGTAGGTAATACTTCATTGAGGAGATCCTTAGAGAGAACTATGCTGGGTGGGAGTTTTGTACCTTTGGTCGAAACCATAGCAGTGGAGGGCTCAGATGTGATTTGGATGGCTTGGTAGGCCAACTCGGCTGGTGAGAGTAGCATCTGATCTCCGTAGGAATCAATGTATGAAGCTGCTAGAAGGATCCATGGGTCAATAGAGCCATAAAAAGTGGTGGATATCATTGCAATCGTGTTTGGGATCTGTGGTGGCGGGAGAGGAAAAAAACCCAGTAGGGAAGATGCCTTATAAAGACCGATACCAATACTGACGTAAGAGTCAAGAAAGCCTTATATTAGGGGTACAGTGCTACTTGGTAACGTGGCATAATCAGGGGTGCAAAAGGATAACTGATCCACTATGAATATTTTCCCATCTAATGGAAATAGGATGAGTCAGAATACTGAAGAAACAATGACGGTCATGGCATAAGACCAACTACGACCAAGCAATAGATTATAGTCGAGATGGCGCTCTATGACTTCAATGTCCACGGTTACCATTTTTCCACTCAAAGTGATGGGAAAGATAGCAAGGTATCCTTTTGAGAGGAATGTGTGGCCATCGAAAGCTTTGAGGGAATTTGATGGTGGTGTTAAGGTAGGAGAACCTAAATTGAGCTAGCAAGCTTGTGACATAGCGCAGGTCGAAGCACCTTCATCTATGATAGTGTGATGGATTGGTCTCCCTTTTGACACAACCTGCACCTGGAATGCGAGTTGGTGTGAGAGGAAAGGTTTATATTTTTCCATATCAAAGATAGCTAACATGGAATCCTAGGGGTCTATTCCACCAATGGCTGAAAGCAAGGCTTTCCTTTGCGATAGACAAGTTTGCAATACTTCAAGAGCAGACATAGCTAATGGTGCCTGCGCCAAATCTTCTACAATGTTGTAGTTTTGGGCTGCATGTGCAGAGGTGTTATGAGTCATGCGTCGAAGTGTCCCTTTGGGGGGATGAATCACAGGGTCAGCAATAGGCTATTTGATATGAAAATCATTGGGCGGCGGTGGATTTGAACTAGTACCAGGTTCTTAAGCATCTATGGTAGGATTTCCATAAAGCTTGGCTCATGTTTGAAGGTCAACACTCTCAATGCCATAAATGGTGGATGGTCCTTCACTAGAAGGATGTGAACCACCACTGCCCCATTGTTAGGGTTGTGGCGGGTTTTCAACCATGTGTTGATGTTGCTGTTGTTGATTAGGGAAAGGATTATGAAGAATGGCAGGTGTTCGCCCAAAATCGTTGTTTGTGATAAAAGCATTCTTGTAGTCAAGGAAATTTTTACGTAAAGTGGTACTTCGCACATATCTTGCAAGGAAATTTCATGGGTTTATCCTTCCCTTTGTCATTTTTGGCAACGTTTTTTTGATTAGGGTTATTCTGATTGTCCGACTGCTCTTCCGAAGAAGATGTCTTTTTCTTGTTCTTCTTATTTTTCCCACTAGGTTTTTGTGAAGTTAGCACAAAATTTACCTCAGCAGTAGGAAAAGTAGTCATTTGGTGAGGGGCGGTGGCAACCAAGGATGGCTGGGAGGCTTGCCCCTGAGACTGTTTTGTGGCTACACCAAAGATTGTGCCGACGAGACTGTTGGCATGAGCTCCGATTTTCTGAGTAGCTGGAGGATTTGGGTTACCAGGGGCATTGGAGAGAAAATCATATAGCGTGCCAGATTGTGAATAGATAAAATCCAAATGTTGGGCACGACGAATGCATTGATCTTCTGTAACCACACCGAAAAGGCCAATATCTTTAGAGATGTGGGGTAAGAGAGACTTACAAAACTAGTTAGCTAAGAAATGATCCGGGATTGGCGCTTTGACTAGCCTCCTCCTGCATCTCCATTCATGGATGTGATCGGAGATGTGGGTGGCAATGTCTTGGCGCAGCGAGGTTAATAGGTCTGTGCCAGTTTCAAATATGATTGTTAATTGGAATTTCTTTAGAAACTCCATCTCTAAAGCGCTAAAAGTGTTGATGGCGGTGCGTGGCAATTCAATATACCACTTGGCGGGATTTCCTGTAAAGGTGTGGGGAAACAGTCAAAGATAGACACTATCATCCACCATGGAATTAGATATAGACCATAGATGAAAGGTAGTGATGTGTGCAGTTGGGTCATCCACTTGATTCCCATTGAACTTTGGGATTTCAGAAGGAATTTTTTGTGGTACTGGAGGCTAGAGCGGGTTGTGATTGATGGGATCATTAGTCATTTCATGGATGTCAGGGATGTCCATAGCTGCCAAAAATGGCAATTGTGGATTTTCCCACGAATCTAACCAAGGAAGTATGGGCTGACTATTTAGACTATAGTGTCCGCCCATCAATGTGTTACTAGGAGGATAAGTAGGACTTTGATAAACAATTCCTATAGGTGGAGGGGTAGGGACATATGGCTGATATCCATAGGGCATATTGTATTCTGGGGTGAATGGTTGGTTGCCCCCAGTATAAAAGTGCCCTCTCATTCCAGATGGAGGTTGGGGTGGGTTAGTCCATATGGATGTAAAAGAGTTTCTTAGAGGCATGCTACTACTTGCATAGTTCAGCAATGGCATAGACCCTACACGTATATTTGAACCACTTAAAGGAATAGTATTAACAATAGGTTGTCCCATTTGTCCTAAGGATTACAGGGGAAGTGAATTGTTCCCTCCCACCTACGTGCTAGTGACACTTCCCCCTGTTATAGTGACCAAGAGGTTTGAACTCAACAAAGGGTTCAAACCGAAAGGGTTGCTAAAAGGAACCAAAGTAGTCACACTCATGGGAGGAGTAACCGTGGGTCCTGTTGTAGCACAATTTTACTCAGCGAAAAGTCGGGAGAATTTCTTGGAAATTTAAGGTTGCTAAGGAACAATTATAGAAGTGGAACAAGTTCAAAGAGAGAATTTGTTGGTGGAAGTAGTTTGGGAGAGGCTCTCGATGCTAAGGGTGCACTTAAATATCATAGAGGGAAAAACAAGCGAAATATGGTGGGTGATACCATGGACAGAAACAACAACAATAAAAATGTTGTCATCCAAGGTCAAAGGCCCCTGGAATTGAGGAGGGAGGGTAAAGACCTGAAGTAATTTATTAAAAGAAAATTTGTTGTTGGAAAGAGAAAATCAACATCTTCAAGATTATTCAAAATGTACCAGGGATTTACTGATGAAAACCATTCTGTAGCTCTGAATTCCTTCCATGAGTTTACAATGCCTGTAGATGGAGATGGTTTTTCATTGATTGATTCTCTCACTAATATTTGCAAAGAAGAAATCTTCAAACTTGTTTTATATCACAATGGGGCTTATACTATAAACCCTTACAGTGGACCTTATGATCATATAACTTTAAGGGAGGAGAAGCTGAAAAACAACATAGAGGTACAAGGAAATCGTGAAAAGTTTGGGGGTTGTCAAATTTCAAGAAATGGATGCACACTTCCTTGGTCGTGGTCTGGAAGGCGAAATGGTAGAGGTAAGAAATTGAAGGGCATCAGAGGGAAGAGGTTTTTCATCTGCTATGCTAGTTGCCAATAGGAGAAAAGCACTGTCTGATTCTGCTAGTACTCTGCACTATCAAGAACCTATTCAATTTGAATATGCTACAGATTTTTCTTCCTCGGATTTCTCCTATTCAACGAATGAAACCTCATTGATCAGATCCCCTGGCCCGAATGTTTTAAATTTGGACTCGTCTCTGGATGATTATCGTGATTCTCCCCATGTAAACAATAAACGTTTCAGTGAGCTCGATCTCCATCCTCTCACTAGAACTCATCACAGAACCAGAAAGCCAGGGATCAGTAAATGTGAGACAGAGGAGGAATCCTTACAGATAAGGACTATGTTAGTGAATAGAAGCTTGAGTCAAAAGTACAGTCCCAAGTCTTTCGAGGAACTGGTTGGGCAGAGCATTATTGCTCAAGCTCTTTCCAGTGCAATTAACAAAGGTAAGATTGCACCCTTTTATCTTTTTCATGGGCCTAGAGGTATAGGGAAGACATATGCTACAAGAATAGTTGGTTTTTCTTTGAACGGTATGGCTGATTGCAATGCAAAGCCCTATGGAAATTGCAACGGGTGCTTAAACAGTCCAAATATTAAAGATATGGACCCCACAAGAAGTTGTGTTGGTACTGAAAGCATGAAAGTTCTTCTCCAAAGTATTGCATATTGTGTGCCAGTTTCTCGTTACAGGGTATACATAGTATATGAGTGCCAAACATTGACACAAGAAGCCTGGGCTCTATTGTTGAATGGTATTGAAGAGGGGTCTGGTTCTGTGGTATTTATTATGATAGCAACAAATTCCACAAAGCTGCCAAGGATTGCACTATCTAGATGCCAAAAGTTCTATTTCCCCAAGCTCAGAGATGCGGATATCTGTATGAAGCTCGAGAAGGTTGCAGCGGCAGAGAATGTTGACATTGACGAGGATGCCATGCACTTAATCGTGGCAAAGGCAGATGGATCCTTAGTGGTTCGGCAATTTGTAGGTATGATACCAAATGAAAAATTGGTAAATTTGCTCGGCCTGGCTTTATCAGCTGATGCTATGAGGATTGTCAGATCCACCAGAGAGATAATCCAATCCGGAGTTGAGCCACTGGTCCTCATCATGCAACTAACATCCTTGATCACAGACATTCTTGCTGGTAGCTGCACACAGTCTGCATAGTCAGGCGAAAATACAAGATTGTTTGGGGGGGATTATTCTTCTAAGAATGAATCAGAGTGGTTACGCCAAGCTTTGAAAATCCTTTCTCAAACAAAGAAGCAACTAAGGTCTTCAAATGATCATACTACTTGGCTTACAACTTCTTTTTTGCAGTTGGCTCCTGATGTTTATCCATATTCCCCTCCAGCTTTGCCTCCGAGCATAACGCAAGCCGCAGTTCCTTTGATTGCCACAACTAATAAAGAGGTAACTTGATTGGAACACTGGTCCAATGATGACAGCTGGGAGCATAACTAGCTACAAGTCCAATGAATAAGCCCCAAAAGCTCAGAAATAACTACAGACACAAAATCTAGGGATGCCGATGAAAAAGGACAGAAGGAGCTCAAAGCAATTAGTCTGCGCAACACACAAGACATATGGAAAGTGTCATTAGAAGGAATTCAAGCTTCTGGTCTCAAGAAATTCCTCCATGGTAAAGGAAATCCAACCCAAAAGCAGATTGACGAAGCGGCAGATTGATATGCATTCATAGCTAAAGTGGTTGGTGCATCATGGATTGAATAGCCTAGGTTGCCGACTTGTTGGAAAAGCTTCAAGATGCTGCTGGAGTAGACACAAATCACCATATTATGAAGAGTAATGGAGGTGCGCATAAGACTCTCAATTTTTCGCTTTCAGGCATGTTGGAATGGATAAGCTGGGTCGTGAGGAACTACTTTGGTTTTGTGAAAGGAGCAAATGCAGATAATGTTGAAGCTAATTTGATGACTTGGATCATTTCAATCAGATCCAACAGTTTGCGGGGGGAATAAATTAAACGAAGTTTATGAGAATTGGTACCCCCGTAGATGGTTTGATTTAAACCACTATTCACAAAATCGATGGCTGTGATGTATTACGGCCCCTCCGATCCATTTCTTAGAAACCGCTATCATTACCCCCCGTAGGTAGTTTTGGGTTTTCCAAAACCATGGGTGATTTTGTTGATTTATACGTATGGGTGTAGTGGGACCCAAAATGTACCATTGGTTCCTCTTGCTTGCGTTAGAGTAAGGTTTTATTTCAGTTTTATATTATATATTATATATATAATATTAAAACAAGCTTTTTGTAATTGTAATTAATGCAAAAAATTTCAAGAATCAGTTTTAAAACTGATCATAACAGTTAGTTAGATAAAATAGCAGATATAAAAGCAGGATAATGAAGAGGGGTGAGGGTTCCGGTTTTCATATCTCCAGACAGTGATCTTTGTACTGAGTTTTCAAGTGATTAATGAAGGAAATATAGACTTCTAACATTTGTTGATACTGATTCGTCTCCTAGTTTACATAATGTATTTTCAGTCTTTGAATAAAATGAAGTATCGAAGAAGCAGGTCCCTTTTTGCATGTGTAAATAAGAGTTAAAACCCTTAATAGGTGCTCCTTCATTTTAACTGGTCTTTGCTTTTTATTCTTCTAAAGTCTGAGATGATAGATTCTGTACAACAGCATATTGTTTTGGGCTTTTTCCTTTTATTCTTCTTCTGAACATTTCATTCTATATCAGCAAATAATAGCATTGTGGATTGTTTATAGTATTTGATTTTGAGGATGCAATGATTGAATTCTGGAGGTGATTGAACATGGATCCATATCTATGTGACATAGTTATTTGAATGTCTTGAGCACGGATTGCTTTACACAGCAAGGAATTGTTTCTCAAGGTACAACATTAATTGGCGCCGTTTCCGGGGACGAAGAAGCAAAATTCATTTCCCTGGGTTTTCTTTTTACTTCCTCTGGTTGTTCAGTGAGGAGGAAGTTTTCAGCTGTGTTGTTATTTACAGAATTCTCATTTTCAAAAATCCAAACGCGAGGTCACATACCTTGCAGCAGAAGGTTTCATAATCCTTTCTTTTTTATGGTGAACAAGATTCAGATTTGAAGATTTGTTATTTATTATTCACCTGGTGACTCCACGGATGAAGGTTTCATTAGATAAATAATTTTCCTGGCAAGAAGATGAGAAAGTATCATGGAAGAAACATGTATCAGAATTTCTGTTTTTTAAAGGAGGTTCTATTTTTTACTATCAGTTTAGTGGTTTATTTTCCCTTTTATCTTAAAAGGATTGTTTCCTACTTTATTTTCTCAGAAGATTATAAGGCCCAAAATGTAAATTCATTGTTGGAAAAAGATGATTTTGCTTCTCCTTGTATTATAAATCTTGACACAAGTGTATCTCCTAAACATGAAAGGAGGGATGATTGTTGTATTACAATCCCAGAAGATAATCAGTCACGGTCTGGGAATAAATGTGATGATTTATCATCTTTGGATGATAATATTTTTCCTCATAATAAATTGACTGTTTCTCAGTTCAAAAATAGAGAAATCTTTAAACCCTTGAAGCTGCCCACTATTCTCCATCAATATCCTTGAAACGGATTCAAGTCCTTGCCAAGTTTCTCCGGGAAGGAGAAGGACATTTCAGCTGAATCACATATCTTGGAATTTGAATACTTTCTAGATAAATTTCAAATAATTTATGAAGACGTAGCCTTAAGGATGTTTTCCCATTCTTTAAAGCAGGATGCTCAGTAATGGTTGCAGTGTTTGAAAGCAGGTTCAATTGATTCCTGGCAAGATCTTCAAGATGTATTTCTTACATATTGGGGCGAGAGTAACTCATATGAAGAGCACCTTTTGGAATTATATTCTGTCCAAAGGCGAAGCAATGAATCAATTTCTAAGTTTAATAGGAGGTTTCAAAATATTTATTTCAGCATGCCAGAAGAAATTCGACCTCTAGTGGCAGAAGCTATGGTTTATTATTTGAAAGCTCTTTCTATCGCCTTAGCTTTTTATCTCAGGGAGAGAAAGCCTAGTAATCTGAAACTGATGTTTATCCATGCGCAAGAAATCGAAGATAATGCGTGGGCTTCTAGAAATGTTTCCTGTGATGTAGAAAGTCCAAGTTTTGTCAAAGATAAGAGGACTTGTGAAGGAAACATTGGCATTTCCTTACAAGAGAATGTAAGTTCAAAGATGAATTAAAATTTCAAAAAAGTGTCAAAAGGTTCCTATATTGGTTAAAGGCAACAATCTAATCATTTTGAAGATTCTAGTCAAATCTTAGTTGTAACAGCTGAACTACACTATGAAAGCATGGAAGATCATTGCAATAATTTTGTGAGTAGTGAGGAAAATAGTGCAGTTTCTCAGACCTGTTTGCAAGAGGAATATTTTAGTCATCAATTGATGTTAAATGAAGAACATCAGCATTATGGAGAGCAAACCTTGGATGTGTATTTTCAGCCTGAATGCTTGCCTACAGGAAGTGGCAGTCAGCCTCCTAACACACAGTTCCTAATTGAAGGGTCAAACAATGAAAGAAGCTGCCATGTTCAAAGATGTCTACAAAATGTTCAAGAAAAGAAGGTAACCAAAGTTTTGTCTCATGATTTTTATGATCCAATTGCTGAATATATGGCAAATTTCTTTGATCAGCAACAAGCTTTAATGCAAGGGTATGTACAAAATTTTGTATATGAAAATTTTTCGTGGTACATTCCTCTTTTGATTTTTAAATTTCAATAGTATGAAGGTATTAAATCTGACAAGCAAATGTTGGATTGGTCGCATTGGAAGGTTGACTTCACTTGATTAAGTTTAACCATGCTTATATCTATACGATTTGTACATAAATAAGCTCAGGAATTGAGCATTTCCAGTATTTCTAGTTTAAAATTTTCAGTTCAAAATAAAGATCCTAGCAGAAGAGAGGTTTCAAGAAAGTTTGAAATTTTCAGGAATTTTAGATTGGGAGAAATTTCAGTTTGACTCAAATCCATGCCTAATAAAGGCTACTGATCTACAATTTCTCAGCGCTTTGCTACCAAAGTACTATCCCCAATTGGAGCCAGATGTTGTAGCACAATTTTACTCAGCGAAAAGTCAGGAGAAGTTCTTGGAAATTTAAGGTTGCTAAGGAACAATTATAGAAATGGAACAAGTTCAAAGAGAGAATTTGTCGGTGGAAGTAGTCTGGGAGAGGCTCTCGATGCTAAGGGTACACTTAAATATCATAGATGGAAAAACAAGCAAAATATGGTGGGTGATACCATGTACAGAAACAACAACAATAAAAATGTTGTCATCCAAGGTCAAAGGCCCCTGGAATTGAGGAGGCAGGGTAAAGACCCGACGTACTTTATTAAAAGAAAATTTGTTGCTAGAAAGAGAAAATCAACATCTTCAATATTATTCAAAATATACCACGGATTTACTGATGAAAACCATTCTGCAGCTCTAAATTCCTTCCATGAGTTTACAATGCCTGTAGATGGAGATGGTTTTTCATCGATTGATTCTCCCACTAATATTTGCAAAGAAGAAAGCTTCGAACTTGTTTTAGATGACAATGGGGCTTATACTATAAACCCTTACAGTGGACCTTATGATCATATAACTTTAAGGGAGGAGAAGCTGAAAAACAACATAGAGGTACAAGGAAATCGTGAAAAGTTTGGGGGTTGTCACATTTCAAGAAATGGATGCACACTTCCTTGGTCGTGGTCTGGAAGGCGAAATGGTAGAGGTAAGAAATTGAAGGGCATCAGAGGGAAGAGGTTTTTCATCTGCTATGCTAGTTGCCAATAGGAGAAAAGCACTGTCTGATTCTGCTAGTACTCTGCACTATCAAGAACCTATTCAATTTGAATATGCTACAGATTTTTCTTCCTCGGATTGCTCCTATTCAACGAATGAAACCTCATTGATCAGATCCCCTGGCCCGAATGTTTTAAATTTGGACTCGTCTCTGGATGATTATCGTGATTCTCCCCATGTAAAAAATAAACGTTTTAGTGTGCTCGAGCTCCATCCTCTCACTAGAACTCATCATAGAACCAAAAATCCAGGGATCAGTAAATGTGAGACAGAGGAGGAATCCTTACAGATAAGGACTATGTTAGTGAATAGAAGCTTGAGTCAAAAGTACAGTCCCAAGTCTTTCGAGGAACTGGTTGGGCAAAGCATTATTGCTCAAGCTCTTTCCAGTGCAATTAACAAAGGTAAGATTGCACCCTTTTATCTTTTTCATGGGCCCAGAGGTATAGGGAAGACATCTGCTACAAGAATAGTTGGTTTTTCTTTGAACGGTATGGCTGATTGCAATTCAAAGCCCTGTGGAAATTGCAATGGGTTCTTAAATAGTCCGAATATTACAGAGATGGACGCCACAAGAAGTTGTGTTGGTACTGAAAGCACGAAAGTTCTTTTCCAAAGTATTGCATATTGTGTGCCAGTTTCTCGTTACAGGGTATACATAGTAGATGAGTTCCAAACATTGACACAAGAAGCTTGGGCACTATTGTTGAATGGTATTTAAGAGGGTTCTGGTTCTGTGGTATTTATTATGATAACAACAAATTCCACAAAGCTACCAAGGATTGCACTATCTAGATGCCAAAAGTTCTATTTCCCCAATCTCAGAGACGCGGATATCTGTATGAAGCTTGAGAAGGTTGCAGCGGCAGAGAATGTTAACATTGATGAGGATGCCTTGCACTTAATCGCGGCAAAGGCAGATGGCTCCTTAGTGGTTCGGCAATTTGTATGTATGATACCAAATGAAAAATTGGTAAATTTGCTCGGCTCAGCTTTATCAGCTGATGCTATGAGGATTGTAAGATCCACCAGAGAGATAATCCAATCCAGAGTTGAGCCACTGGTCCTCATCATGCAACTGACATCCTTGATCACAAACATTCTTGTTGGTAGCTACACACAGTCTGCATAGTCAGGCGAAAATACAAGATTGTTTGGGGGGGATTATTCTTCTAAGGATGAATCAGAGTGGTTACGCCAAGCTTTGAAAATCCTTTCTGAAGAAAAGAAGAAACTAAGGTCTTCAAATGATCATACTACTTTGCTTACAACTGCTCTTTTGCAGTTGGCTCCTGATGTTTATCCATATTCCCCTCCAGCTTTACCTCCGAGCATAACGCAAGCCCCAGTTCCTTTGATTGCCACAACTAATAAAGAGGTAACTGGATTGGAACACTGGTCCAATGATGACCGCTGGGAGCATAACTAGCTACAAGTCCAACGAATAAGCCCCAAAAGCTCAGAAATAACTACAGACACAAAATTTGGGGATGCCGATGAAAAAGGACAGAATGAGCTCAAACAAATTAGTCTTCGCAACACACAAGACATATGGAAAGTGGCATTAGAAGGAGTTCAAGCTTCTGGTCTCAAGAAATTCCTCCATGGTAAAGGAAATCCAACCCAAAAGCAGATTGACGAAGCAACAGATTGATATGCATTCATAGCTAAAGTGGTTGGTGCATCATGGATTGAATAGCCTAGGTTGCCGACTTGTTGGCAAAGCTTCAAGATGTTGCTGGAGTAGACACAAATCACCATATTGTGAAGAGTAATGGAGGTGCGCATAAGACTCCCAATGTTTCACTTCCAGGCATGTTGGAATGGATAAGCTGGGTCGTGAGGAACTACTTTGGTTTTGTGAAAGGAGCAAACGTAGATAATGTTGAAGCTAAATCGATGACTTGGATCATTTGACTTAGATCCAACGGTTTGCGGGGGGAATAAATTAAATGAAGTTTATGAGAATTGGTACCCCCGTAGATGGTTTGATTTAAACCACTGTTAGCCATCAGTATTTTTTACATATTAGTGATGACTATATCTATAGCTGAGTTTTCTAGAAGCTAATTTCCTTATGTCAATTTGTCATCTAGAAAACCCTCATAAAACTTTTTTCGCCTTTCTACTTTTCAGTCCTCCCATGTCAAAGTCAAAACTCATTATCACTATCCTATCTAGCTTCAGCCCTACTGGTCTACCCATCATCTTTAAAAGGAAAATCCAAGTCTGTTTTAAAAGTCTCCCCTATGTTAGGAAGTGGCGCTTTAAGGAATTTTACCCTTGGCAACCATAAAAAGGCCAAAAAACCTCCATCTGCTACAGACCAATCATGACTAACCTCTCACTTTGAAAATCAAGTTGATAACAGCTCTAAGTCGCGCCACTTATACCCCTAGGTATCAGCACTGCATAGACCTCAGTCTCAAGCTGATTATTAGGTGTTTTACAGTGTTTTATAGATTCTACAAAGGCAAGAAATATAACTTCATCTCAGGAGGAAATTCTTGAATCTACAGTTAGAAGAACAGCTGCTTCTAAATGTAACATGAGCCTAAAATATATCTGCAAAACAGAGAGTCACTCATCAAGACCTTGCAGCTTCTTTCCAGCATGAAAATCACAGTAAGAGAAAGACACTACTGTCACAGCAAGCTGGTAATTTGTCATGGCCCAGAACCTCCTTCATTTACAAGTAGAGGGTTAGGGCGCCTCCTTCATCTACAAGCAGAGGGCGCTGGCCAGTATTGATTTTAAGGATTGCAAAAGTCCAGGTTTGCTTTTTACTGAACAGTGAAATAGAGACTCCAAGTTTTCTGGGTGTGAGTGATGATCAGAACAGGGATAGAGTCTGAAGTATGCAAGTTCAAAGGAAAACAGAGTTTGGTCTTATAAAGGAAGTCATGAGAAGTTTTCAAATCATGTGAATTGATGAAACTTTAGAGAGGCATATCATTAGTAAAAAAAATTCCAATCACAAGCAGCTTTCTTTTCCACAAGACAAAATTGAAGATATGCTGACAAAACATGTCATTACACAGGCAGAAGAAAGGGTGTTTGTTTTTTCAAAGGGTGCTAATCTCCATAGTCACAGAGACTATCTTTCAAATAATTTGTCATAAGATAACCAAAGCAAATGATGACATTTCAGTTCCCCTCAGAGCAGTGCAGTGAGACAGTGACACCTTGACTAGGGTTTTTTCTGAAGCATAGTAGTGATCACAGGTAGAGGTAAAAGTATTAATGTTTTCAAGTTTACTTGCTTACCATCATATCCAAGAAAAACCCTTGTCAGGCAGGCTTATCAAACAATCTTCAGATACTTTGCCAAGTGAAGGGCCTCCTTCGTTCATGAGCAGATGGCCAAGCCATTGAATGTTTTTAAAGGCTGATTGGTCAAAAGATGTAGTGGAAAGAGACAAAGGAGGAAATCAGAAGTCTTTACACAGGTAAAGATGGTGTTTATGTTTCAAAAAGTATTGTTTTTCCTACCCATAGGAAAATGTCTGTCAAACTATACCTCATAGTGGACAGGAGACAATCTGAATATGCAAGGCCATTGATACAAAAAAGGCGCAGTTTCCTTAAGGGAAAGGGTCAAACAACACCTCACTGTCACATGCCAAGAAGTCTAAAAGAGCGCCTTTCAAGTAAACAGAGAAATATGGTATGAATGGATGCAACTAAAATATGGCACTTATAATCAAAGGAGGAGCTTATAAATCACCTGGAAGCAGAAATTATCAAACAAGTTGGAAGAAGACAGACCATCTCCTATTAAATAATAAAACAGCTTTCAAATGCTCTTTGACAGATCTTGAGTGGTTTTTCCTTGTTAAAAACATCACCAAAGGGGTCAAGCAATGGACAGATTTAAACCTTGGAATGAGTCTGTTACAAGAAGATCAATGCACTGGTCAAAGGAAATGATAACTATGTTTCCAAGAGACCTGTTCTTCCTGGTTCATAAAAGTTCCCCTTTCAGATATACATCACAAATGATGGGAGGCATTTCAGGTTTTTTTCCCAAAAGACATACAAGTTTATGAATAGGCAAAGAGGTTATTTTCATGGACTGTCAGTGTTGTGGATAGTTTGAAACAAACAAGTTTCCATTATTCAATAAACATAGATGTTATATAATGTGTTGTGAAGTAGAGGAATGTAGTGAAAAGTGTCCTTCTTAAAAGACCATAGCAAGCTATGAAAAACTGCAACAAACTTGGCATCCACAGTAGGAAAAGGTTTGAAGAAGCAAGTAAACACCGAGGCTGTCAAAGCAAGTTGACAATGCAAAACCGGTCCTTTCAGAAACAAATCAGTATTCAGGTATTTTCTTGACAGTTTTAAAGAGGGGTTACTTTACATCATAAATATCACCAGCATCATTAAACACAGTGACAGAGATGGTATGAAGCTTATTAAGTTATTGCTCAAGTTTTAAATGTCGGTGTTGAAGTTGTCACCCAAGAAGCAAAACGGGCAGGAAATCACCCTTCAAACCCATGTGCATAAGTAAAACAGAGTGTGACCTTTTCAAGCCATTTTTGTTTGTTATAAAGAGGTTGATCCATTATTAACATGGTCTAAAAATATAGAAAATCTCCAATGCGTGCATCGCTTGTGATTCCAAGTTGCAATTGCGCCGAGGGGTATTGTTGAAAAGGGTCAAAAACACTGTTTTCACCTTACAAAACCCAACCGAGAGTTCATGTTACATTTAAAATTATTGACCGTTGGGAGTTTTGTTATGTCGAAGGAGTAAGGTTGAAAAGTGCATTCCCATTTTCAAGTCGAGCAAGGTCTTTTTGTTACCCTCGGCATCAAGCAAAGAAAGTTCCGGGTTAAATTGTAGAAATTTGCATCGGTTTACACCGCGCGACGCACCTGGCGGAAGATTTGAACGGGCGGTCAGTGTATGCGCGACGCGCCTGTACAATTGCGCGACGTGCCTATACACGGCGCCCGACCCCGACCCGACAGGGCACCCGGGTTGTTTTTGTGCGCGCCGTTCTTTTCCTGAAGAGTGTTGCGCAGGCCTAAAGACCTCCAGAGCTATCTCCTGCGCTCCAGAAGAGTTTTGCTTCATGTCTTAAGGTTTTTACACAGTTTTTCCCTAAATTTTGTGACTGCTTGATGATGTTTGGAGCCAAAAATAAGGTTTTGAACAAGTTAAGTTGAGTGTTTACGTTCAAAAGGAATAGAGTTTTTCTGAGTTTGGGATAACTCATATTCACCCACAGAAGGCTTATCCAAACAGGCCACTCCTTCTTTGTGTTTCAAAACTTAGTAAGTTATCCTCAAAGCAGTCAGTTTTTGGCAAAAATAGCAGTGTTATCCAGTTGGGGGTGTTGTGGTCAGAACCCTATTTTAAGACAATTAAAGGCAAATTTCAAATCGAAAGATATACACATATTGGTGAGCTGCATACGAGGGGGTTGATGTTTTGATCCAAGGAGAACTTACTCACTGTTAAAACTGCTACAAATTTTCACAACACTGCATTCAAAACTTTTGAACTTTGTTACCACAACATAGAGAGCTTTTTAAAACCCTACCATCATAGCTATAAATTGTGTCTTTCCGTGAAATGTCCATTGATAAAGACTATGCTGGAGTAGTGAATGTACTATTAAAGTGCCCACGGGAAAGGAACTGTGATTAAGTTAAAATCCTAGTGTTTTCACCTTGTGATTGATTAAGAGCAAGGGTGTGTCATTTCTTTAAAAACATCATAGGGAAAAGTTACCCTACTCAACCACCGAAAAGACAGTTGTTCACTGGATACTCTGTGACTGTTTTTCTGTTCTTCAAAAGATCATTGTCAAGTGGATTTTCAGAAGGCATAAAGACATTCTTCCAAGGCTGTCTGGTATTCTATATTGAAAGAGGCCTTGATTATTTTGAAAAGAGTGGCATACATATAGAGAACAGTGAAGTTTAGTAGGAGAAAGGGTTCTTGATCAGGCAGAAATTTATAGGTTGAAGCTACAGGGGAAGGTTGCTCACACTTCTCACAAAAGGACAGTATTCACCGTGTTTGATTGGTTGACTGCCTTTTTCAAGCTTATTGATAAGTTGGTATCCATCCAAAGTAAACGTTTTTCTAACATAACCAGAGGTGTTACATTGGTAGGAGGTCTTGCCTATTTTGCAAAGTAAAGACTCTTGAAAGCCTTGTTGAAACTTTTTGAGGCATTTTCCAAATTCTGTCACCTTGTTCAGAACAGTAAATTTGACTGTATACCTACACTGAGTTTTGATTGCACTATATGCAAGTTTTTTGAATGTTGGCACATTAAGAAAGGCAGGTTTTAAATGATTGCAAGGTCTACCATGGGCAAAGCACTTCTCACAGCAAACTCCTCCTAAGCAATCTGCCCTTCATTTCACTGTATTATTTCTTACTGAGAAGTTGTTGAGTGAGATATTTTCAAGGTGGAAGGCCAATTTCTGAAAGAGCATGTTTTTAATGATTGGGAATTTTATCTTGAAAACACAGATATAGGTGTGTTGATTGGCCTCTAACAAATTCACAAGAAAAAGTGATTTCTTAACACTGTGCACAGGAAAATTACCCAGCAGTCTGTCTCCTCTTTACTATATGGTATCCTATTGAGAAATCTGCCTGGCTGAGGTACATTCAAAGGTAGAAGGCTAGTTTTAAGAGAGCAGAGGTTGTGTATTATAAGAAACTTGTTGCAAAACATCCAAATCACATTGTTTCTCTGTCAAAGCAGTAAATTGACACAGTTTGACTCCAAGCAGGGCAGTTTACACACAGTGAAGCAGTTTGTCTCTTCCAAAGCATATTCAGGTCAAAATGCCTCCAAGGCAAGAAAACAGGAGCGGTCCGCACAAAAGATATGAGCCAATCTCTATAGAAGAGGTTAATGCTCATCCATCTGTCCTTTTCAACTTCCATGAAGTAGGTTGCCTAGATTTCTGCCAGAAGATAGAAGAGGTCAAAAGTTTTTCGCCATTAACACACTTGTGCGCCTTGAGATTCAAAGAAAAACATTTCCAAGTGGCAGGTCTTGATTTCAAGATTTCTCCAAGGTATGTGTCCAAGGCCACCAAGATTCCATATCATGGCGAAAAATGGTTCAAACAGGCTCATCTTGACTTAGAAGATTACAAACCTTTCACCAAGCCTGAGCATAGAGAGGCTCTCACTGCTATTTTCCCTTTTTCATATCTCCTTGACAGCTATGCTCCTCTTATGAAAGTCATAATGAAATATTTCACTTGTGAAGGGAGGTTTGATCGAGTTTATGCCTACCATGTCCGATTATTGATGCATTTTACTAGAAGCGGGCAAATAAACCTCCCTTACTTTTTATTCAAGAGCATCGAGAAGATGGCATCTACTGTTCAGAAGAAGGCCCCACCTTTGCAAATACCTTCTCTTTTCCATCATTCTCTGATCAAGATTATCTTCCGACACCAGCTAGAGAAAAAAGAGGTTCCATGGGATGTATTCATCAGTCATCCAGATTTCTCTACTGTTCCTCCTGTCCATGTGTCTCCCACTCAGCCTATCCATCGCCCGGTACCTTTGTCCAGTAGGCCTACTCCTAGAAGGCTCAGAATGACTACAGGACAGCCAAGTCAACAGGAAGAAGGATAGGGTAGTAAATAGCAGCAAATAGAAGGTGAAGGTTAGCAAGTACAAGATGAGGAACAGCAGCAAACAGAAGGTGAAGGTCAGCAAGTACAAGATGAGGAACAGCAGCAAACAAAAGGTGAAGGTCAGCAAGTATAAGATGAAGAACAGCATCAGCTTGATTTTGGCGAAGAAGGGCAGCAGTTTGAAGCACCAAATGAACAAGGAATTGATGAAGAACAGCAAGCTAATGTTGGCAAACAGGGGCAGCCAAGTGAACAACAAGAAGAAGACATCCATCAGCTTCAAGGAGAGCAGCAAGTTCAGGAAGATGTCAAAGGTAAATCAGTTGTTTCTCCTCCTCCCAAAAGAACAAAGCTCAGCACAGCAATGAAGAGAGGGTCCAAGGCTGCCACTCTAACAATGACAAAGGTTGTTCCTAGCAAAAGGAAATCACCCAAAAGGACACCTACTAGCATGCCAAGGAGGAAAAGCGCAAGATTGGCCTTCAAAGGGAAAAGAAAAGTTGGAAAAAGTACAAAGCATGGAGGTGAATTAGCTGTCATCCCAATCCAAAGCGATGACAGTGATAATGAGGCCCGCCTTCTTGAAAACCTCCTAATTCATAAAGAGGGGAAAATTGAGGCATTAGAGGAAGATCTTCAAAGGGCAAGGAACTTCAACCACTTCTTGGAGATCCAAAACAAACAGATGAATGTTCACATAGCTATTCATGAAGCACGAGCGATCAAATATAAGAATGAGGTAGCTAAGGCGCAAGCAAGGATAGAAGAACTCATTGGTGAGTTTGATGAGGAAGAAGAGGGAGACCAGCCTAGGCGGAAGAGGCCTAGGACCATAGGGCTCAAAAGAGCCTTGGAAAAGAAGAAAGAAGAAGAACAAGCCCATCTCCAAGCCTTTCCTCTCACTGCACTCCTTGAGCAGGAAATTGAAGAAAACAAAGAGGCATGGCTTGAAAGAGCTAACAAACACTTGGAAATGAAGCTTGAGAGGGCGAACAGAGATCTAGAGCTGCAAAGGAAGAGGACTCATCACTTTCAGAAGTTGAATCAGTTTGCCAGGCACAAACTAAAGGTAGCCCAAGAGAAATTGAATAAGGCAAAGGGGAAGCGCCCGTCACGAAAAGAGGGGAAAAGCATATCAGCCCTTGATATTTTTGCCTCAGCTTTGGAGCATGTTGCTATGGACCCCTGAGGGTCATATGTGCCAAGTTTGGGCCCATTTCGACAACTTTTTGTTTTTTGGCATTTTTTGGGTTTTTGGTCGAAAACTCATAAATTCGCCATTTCAGTTTGAAGATTTGTAAAAGGAGAAGGATGATACCAATGGATGCCATAATTTTATGAGCAGGTCCCCAGCGATTTTCAGAGAATTTGGAGATCATTCGCCCCCTCAAATTGGCGAAAAATGCCCTCTTTTTGCACATTTTGCCCGCCATATCAGCAATCTGCTATTTCCTGGTTTTTGCACACAGGTATAGTTTTGGAGAACTTCCAAGAATCAGATTGAGATGATTTCAGTTGCGCCAGAAAGTAGACACAGAGAGCTTTCCAACGAGCTATCATGATCCTCGTTTCGACATCGGGAAGGCTGCCAATTGCCTCCAGCAAGTCAGGGGACCTTTTTCAGACATAAATATGAAGTATTTTTGTAATTTTTGAACCTCAAAAATATGCTTTTCCCAAATGTGCGTTTAGCTATTTTTACACTTGGGAAATGATGTAAAGTCAATATAATTTCCGTTTTTAGCAGTTTTTTAGATATTTTATGGGATATTTTGTGCCTTGGGCTTTGCAAAGTCTCAAGGACAAGTTTAGATATTTTGACTTGGCCAATGGGATAGCTAGTTGCTCCATGAGGTTTTCCTTCCTCAAGCCTATTTATTCCATGGGTTTCATTGTAAAACAGAGGCTGAAATTGAGAGAAGAATCAATATATTGGTCATATGAGCTTTGAAGAACATACTTGTGTTATGATTTTGGACTGCCTCTTGGATGCTTTTGATGAATGATTAAGGGTTGTTGATGGATTCCATGACATGGTATAATGGTATAGTGTTTCTTGCTTTGCTGTTGTCTTCTAGTTTTCATTCATGATACATACTTCTTGCTTCTATAGATCAGTAGAGATTAGTTTTGAGATATGCCCATGGAGGCACCTCAAAATTCCTGAATCTTCATAGCTTTATGTTTTCTTCTTCCTTAGTTATACTAAAGAATTCTTAACTGCTCTTTAGTAACTTAAGGTATTGTTGCTAGTTTTATTTACAAGTTCTATGTATGTTGAGTAGGATGTATGGTGTGCCCTGCTTACCTATAAACTGTCCATAGTTCTGTCCATGAAACTATCTCTTTGACTGATTAGTTTATCATCTTGTTGAACCAAGGAGGCCTAGTCCCGATCTAGCCCTTTGCCTAAAATTGTGAAATCTTGTTTGTCAAAGTGCCCAATAACTTAGAGACTATGTTTAGGCATTCCAGCATAGTATTTTGAGTTGTTAGTCCTTCTTATGTGTTTTCCCCAAAGTCTGATAGCTATTTCCCGAGGTTAGAAGGTCTTATACTTCTATGCATGGCTGGAATGTTTGATTTCTATGTATTAATTAGCTCATATTTACATTTAGCATGATTAATGGCTTGCTATAACATGTTTATGTCTGCTATTAACTAATTACACTTGAAATCCCTTGTCTTTCACAAACTTGATGTTCATTTTCTCCATTTTGCCCAAAGATCCTTTCTACCTTGAATCAAATCGGCCCTACTGCAGCCTTACATCATCATCTCATAGTTTCCTTGACCTGTTTGACCCCATAGCCCAATTGATCTAACTTCTTGTTACCCATTTTATATCTTTGATCAGTTTTAACCCTCACAAACTTAAAAACAAAAAACTAAAAACATACTTCATAACTAGCCTAATATCAGAACACCATAAGCAAACACACCGATATATTTTACATCTAATAGAGAGAGCCCTCTCTGAGTCCAGGAAGGCTAGGTCCTTGGGCTCCAAATCTTGGTTTGATGTTACATTGTCATTTGGCTCACCAATCGGCCAAATCACGGGACCCTAGCATAATGGCGATCACGGTGGGACTCTGAGTAACAAAAACTTAGATTCCCTAGACCTTAAGAGACCTTAAAGAATACTATCTGATTGAATTATCCCGCTGCTCACTAACATAGTGACACTCACAGTAGGACCTTCCGAGTTAGTGACAATCTAAGTACACCTTAGTAACTCCTGAAGTCTCAATCAAGCTTAGTAAATTTAGATATTGTCTGAAGAGTAGAAAATAGCTCTTTCACCATCTTAGCAAAATGATGAGTCAGTTATAGAAAACTCTTCCAAACCTTGTAGGCACATAAAACTCAAAAAACCCCAAAACACTCCCTTAGATTGGCTTTTGACAGTATTGGTGGTGGACCATACAAGTATATCTCAAAACAAACTGATAATCCACCTGGCGACTCCACTAACCTCTAGTAAGCCTTACTATTTTACCAAACTCTAGGCTACTATCTGATAGACCTATCCCATCGCTCACTAACATAGCGGGAGATGGTGGGACACTGAGTACATGATAGTCTAGCAAACTCTTATAGACTCTTTGGTCCTTTAGATACCATAAACAAGCAAGAAGTCCATAGATCCATTTGAAGTAAACTCTTTTTGTTCTCATCACCCTAGCAAAGTGTTGAAACAAGTCTAGGATACTTTAACAAACCATAGGCTGCACATAAAACTCAGAAAATCCAAAAACATTCCCAGATTAGTTACCGGTGGTGGACCATAGCTATCTTCACAAAACAACCAATTTCCACCGACGACTCCACTAGTCCATCCCTTTATTTTGACCATCCTTCACCTTAGTAAAAATTTAGAGAGATCACTCATCCAGAACATTCACCAATACCATTCTCTCTAAACTCTAGATCCAAAATCTGGCTTCATGAAGAATCAACACCAGATCCCATCCAGACCCAAATCCCCCTATCATAGTAGATGACCCAGAGAATATTCTGTGGCAAGCTTCCGAAACTGATCATCTAGCTACTGGTAGATCCATCCGTAAAACAAGATCAGTACCTAAACATCTCACTATCCTACCAGATTCACCTTTTGAATTAGAGTCATCAAAAACTCTTCCCAGAAGCAAATCATATAGTAAGATAAACTTTGACGATCTTGAACCCCTAGACCCACCACAGAGTCCTAGTAGAGAAGCTTCACCTACCACTCCTCCTGATTTCCAGCTTCTTTATCAGTTTGGCTCCTATCATCCCAGATCTGCTCAAAACCAGATCACTAGTCCAAGTTCATCCGCCACACCTGGTCAAACCACCACTGTTCAAACCACTTCATCTCAGCCTACTAGTCCTCATCTTGTACATCATCCATTAGCTCCAGTCATGGCAGCCTGGTACGCACCTTTGGTGTTGCCACCGCCCTTGGCTCCTCTCCCAAATAAATATCAAGACAAAATCCCACACTTTACTGGAGAAGAAACGACTACACCTCAACAGCATATAAGTAGGATGACTGATGCTTATGAATACTTGGAGGTACAATACGAGACCGTCAGAATGAGAATATTCGCCCAAAGTCTTGGTGGTGAACCCAAAGCATGGTTCAAAAGCTTGACTCCAAACAGCATCCATGATATCCCAGAACTACATCAAGTCTTCAGAAATAGGTGGGAAAGCCGAAGAAACCCCATTCAAATCCTGTCAGAATATAACAACCTAAAACGGGAAAATGGGGAAAGTGTCCAAGCTTATTGTACTAGGTTCAACAGTGTTTATAACTCTCTCCCACCTCATTTCAAACCCCCACTTGGTTTAGCCTTGGAAAAATTCCCCGAGGGGTTTGATCCGGACATGACATATCATCTAAGAGATAAGGATCCCCCTACCTTAGAGGAAATGCAACAAATAGCCATAAAAGCAGATGCCAACTTAGCAGAAAAAAGAGCTAGGACTAGATCAGAAAGAAAGGTCACATATAAAGATGAGGTCTCCACTTCATCACCTTCCCTAGATCCCAGAATAGATGACTTAGTCAAATCCATGGCCAAAATTTGGGAAAAGATAAATGAAAAGGCACCTATTAGGGACAATAAGCCAAACCTTCCAAATAGAAACCGAAACCAAAACTTTAGGAGGGAACAGCCCCAAAACAGACCAAGGGAAAATGACCAACAGATTAGGCCACCATTTAATGAAAACTATGTGGAAGAGGATGACAGGGACACAGAACCTCTTGATGAACATCATTTAAACCTCATAGGATCTGATAATGAGAGTGAGGTGTACTTCACAGAAGAAGAACAAGCGTTCTTTTCTCCTAATCAGGATGAGACCAACTATGAAGATCTCGACGACCATGCCATAGATTTTCAGAATGCCATTATAGAGGCTCACAGGAAATATGACCTTAGAAGCAAAAGAAACCAAGATAATTCCAAGAGAGGTAACTCAGATACCGCTAAGACCCCTGATGCCATCCTCAAGAAAGCAATAAGCAGTGACAAAATCAAGGTGGAGAAAAATGACCAAAACAAAGCTAAATTCACCCAAACTAGTCCTAACTCAGCTATTCCGAATACTTCCACAAAGGTTTCCGAAGCAACTATGGCAAACAAAATCCCAAAACAAAGCCAACAAACTCAGAACATAGAGAAGGTCGTGGTTGAAAAAACTGAAACAAACATATCTAAACTTCAGCTGCCTTTCAGCTTCGAAGGCGAAATCTCCAAGATCAAGATCACCATGCCTCTTACTGAACTCATTGCCCAAAACTCTTATAAATCCCAGGTATTAAAAGTCCTAAATCTAGGGAATGATGCAAACACTTTTAATCTGGCTGATGACACTCCTGAAGTATTGTTTGGCCCAAAGATAGAGGGAAAATTCCAAGAAGGAACTACTCTTCCATTTTACATTAGCCTAAACATCCACGACCAAATCCTCCACAATGCCATGCTAGACTCCGGCGCCTCGCATACTCTTATGCCGAAGGTAGTAATGGAAAGGCTAGGCCTGGAAATTACAAGACCATACAAAGACTTATACTCATTTGATTCTAGTAGAGTCAAATGCCTGGGTTTGATTAAAGACCTTTGTTTTAGTCTGGCCCAAATACCTGCAAAACATCTCATCATGGATATAGTAGTGGCAGATATTCCTCCCAAGTACGGGATGCTTCTATCTAGATCTTGGGGAGCCAAACTCCAAGGGAATATCCAACTGGACATGTCATATGCCACCATTCCTATGTTTGGCCAAACCAGAATACTCTACCGAGAATCACACATGAAATATATGATTAGCAGTCAAGATAGGCCAGAAAACATTCCAATGTGTTCCTTGCGTTCCGACCTGAACTCTTTCATTATGCATATTGATGAAAACATGGAGGAAGAGTCAGAGGACACTGATATAGACTTAGATCCATCACATCAGCTATCCCTAGTGCCTTATGATGAACTAGACACTCAAAACTACCATGATCATGAACAACTGTGTCTTGAGGAAAGTAAGTTTTCCCTTTCCGAAGTAGGATTAGAGCAAGAAGCGCAAACCCTTATGTACTATCAAGCAAATTGCTCTAGCTTTAGTCAAACACCAACAGTAACTTGTGGAAACTTCTTCCGGGTAAAGGCTTTAGAAGACCTACACATCATAAACCTGTTTGGAACCCGGGAGCAAGGGAGTTTAATGTTTCTACCATACCTCAAAGATTTACCATCATGTGACCCTCCTACTGCAAATAAAGCTTTAACTATAGCCTCAGCAGCTCAAAATCTTGAGAAAATGCCAGATAAACTTCTTATGAGTAAGAATGATAGTTGTAATCCCAGCATACCTGAACTACTGAAATTGGCTCATATTCTGTCTTTTCATGAAGAACTTAGAAATGCTAAAATCAGAAATCTCATGCAGAATACCAATTTCTACAAAAAAAAGCAAGGGAAACTACTGTGTCACTACCTTCCCCTCAAAGAACAGCTTTGACAAGAGAAAACACAACAATCTGAAACAGACTAAAATAATCAGGGATAAAACAGATGGTAATAGAGTCTGCTTTGATTTTAGAAACAATATTGCATATCCCTATAACAGAAATTATGTTTTTTCTACCCAAGACCATGATTTACCAATTAAAAATGCTTTTAATCATGTTTTTTCGGAAGATGATGTTTCAGGTCATGGTCATAAGATTCCCTTGCAAAGTAGACAGCTTAAAGATTTTTTCCAGTTTGCAGGAGGTAGATCTGATTTCAAGTTCAAAATTGCAAAACCACCCAATATCAGAAATCTGTTCATGAAGGCCATGTTCCCAGTTTTAAATTTCTGCATTTTTGCATACCTTGATGATATCATTATCTATTTCAAGAATGACCAAGAGTACATGCATTACCTGAGGAAAGCATACAGTAGGGAAAGGAGTGGAAATCAGATATTCAAAAAGGTACAGAGGGAAGATACCGGGCTATTCAAAGATTCTTGCATGAATCCCTATGTCATGTTAGAGAGAGAAAACTTCCCAAATTTTTCTTTTCAGGATTTAAGTGGGCCAAGGGTAAGAGGAGATCCTTACGAGGATAAGATGCTTAAATTCCGTCATTTCCAAGATTTTTGAGTTTGAAACACTTTCCGTCATTGTACATACCATTGTTTGAAATATTGAAAAGATAGAAAAATAAAAAACAATAAAAGATAGAAAAGTCAAAAACAGTAAAAAAATAGAAAAGAGGGCGAGTGAAGATAGAACAAAGGCCCCATGTTCCAAAAAATAGTCTTTCAGAAAGCGAGCAAGTCTAAATGCCGCTACTAATGCTTCAAAGTCTTGTTCAGCTATCTAGCCTAATCATAGCTGAGCATGTTTAAATTTATTTGCTGATAAGTTAGTGAGTGCAAAGATAGTCAACATTGTGTAAGATTGACTTATCACAGAGCTTAGATTAGGGAGAGTTTCTGGTTCCACATGCCTAAAATAGAACCAAAGAGAGAAGAGAGGGATGAAAAAATACATTATACATCTTAGCCCCGCTTGTCTAGTTTCCTTTTGTTGCAAAATAACATTTGTGTGCAGCTTGTCTTTTATGCCGCAAATGCATGACAAATCAGACTACCTAATCCTGATTTGATCATTTTAAATTTCATGTTGTAGATTAGAGAATGAAATCCTGTCAAACTGCTTAATCTTGACAGTTGATCTAACATAGGTAGAGTAATGAAGGAGTTCATCAGTTTAATCTGAACTCCCGGCAGATATAAGAGTAGAAATAGATAGGTTCATTTTGCAAAAAGAAAATATGCATTGTCAAAAGGCTGCTAGTTCAAATGCGCCAAAGAGAAGAAAAAATGTTAGGAAATATAGTGGGGTAGGTAGAAGTATCATTGATGTTAATCATGCTGTCATTTTTCAAAAATAGCATCAAAGAAAGGTGAATTTTGCACAAATGGATAAAGCAATGGTCTTCATAAGCCAAAGATCTGAATTCTGGACACCTCCTGACGAGGAGCTGCCCTCCCCAAATGGAGCCACTGTTAGCCATCGGTATTTTTTACATGTTAGTGATGACTATATCTATAGCTGAGTTTTCTAGAAGCTAATTTCCTTATGTCAATTTTTCATCTAGAAAACCCTCATAAAAATTTTTTCGCCTTTCTACTTTTCTGTCCGCCCATGTCAAAGTCAAAACTCATTATCACTATCCTATCTAGCTTCAGCCCTACTGGTCTGCCCATCAGCTTTAAAAGGCAAATCCAAGTCTGTTTTAAAAGTCTCCCCTATGTTAGGAAGTGGCGCTTTAAGGCATTTTACCCTTGGCAACCATCAAAAGGCCAAAAAACCTCCATCTACTACAGACCAATCATGACTGACTTCTCACTCTGCAAATCAAGTTGATAACAGCTCTAAGTCGCGCCACTTATACCCCTAGGTATCAGCACTGCATAGACCTCAGTCTCAAGCTGATTATTAGGTGTTTTACAGTGTTTTATAGATTCTACAAAGGCAGGAAATATAACTTCATCTCAGGAGGAAATGCTTGAATCTACAGTTAGAAGAACAGCTGCTTCTAAATGTAACATGAGCCTGAAATATATCTGTAAAACAGAGAGTCACTCATCAAGACCTTGCAGCTTCTTTCCAGCATGAAAATCACAGTAAGAGAAAGACACTACTGTCACAGCAAGCTGGTAATTTTTCATGGCCCAGAACCTCCTTCATTTACAAGAAGAGGGTTAGGGTGCCTCCTTCATCTACAAGCAGAGGGCGCTGGCTAGTATTTATTTTAAGGATTGCAAAAGTCCAGGTTTGCTTTTTACCGAACAGTGAAACAAAGACTCCAGGTTTTTTGGGTGTGAGTGATGATCATAACAGGGATAGAGTCTGAAGTATGCAAGTTCAAAGGAAAACAGAGTTTTGTCTTGTAAAGGAAGTCATGAGAAGTTTTCAAATCATGTGAATTGATGAAACTTTAGAGAGGCATATCATTAGTAAAAACAATTCCAAGCATAAGCAGCCTGCTTTTCCACAAGACCAAATTGAAGATATGCTGACAAAACATGTCATTACACAGGCAGAAGAAAAGGTGTTTGTTTTTCAAAGGGTGCTGACCTCCATAGTCACAGAGATTATCTTTCAAATAATTTGTCATAAATTGACCAAAGAAAATGATGACATTTCAGTTACCCTCAGAGCAGTACAGTGAGACAGTGACACCTTAACTAGGGTTTTCCTGAAGTACAGTAGTGATTGCAAGCAAAGGTGCCATTATTAATGTTTTTCAAGTTTGTTTGCTTACCATCACATCTAAGAAAAACCCTTGTCAGGAAGGCTTATAAAACAATCTTCAGATACTTTGCCAAGTGAAGGGCCTCCTTCGTTCATGAGCAGATGGCCAAGCCATTGAATGTTTTTGAAGGCTGATTGGTCAAAAGATGTAGTGGAAAGAGACAAAGGAAGAAAGAAAAAGTCTTTACACAGGTAAAAGATGGTGTTTATGTTTCAAAAAGTATTGTTTTTCCTACCCATAGGCAAATTTCTGTCAAACTATACCTCATAGTGGACAGGAGACAATTTGAATATGCAAGGCCATTGATACAAAAAGGGGCAGTTTCCTTAAGGGAAAGGGTCAAACAACACCTCACTGTCACATGCCAAGAAGTCTAAAATAGCGCCTTTTCTAGCAAACAGAGAAATATGGTATGAATGGATACAACTAAAATATGGCACTTACAATCAAAGGAGGAGCTTATAAATCACCTGGAAGAAGAAATTATCAAACACGTTGGAAGAAGACAGACCATCTCCTGTTCAATAACAAAACAGCTTTCAAATGCTTTTTGACAGATCTTGAGTGGTTTTTTCCTTGTTAAAAACATCACCAAAGGGGTCAAGCAATGGACAGATTTAAACCTTGGAATGAGTCTGTTACAAGAAGATCAATGCACTGGTCAAAGGAAATGATAACTATGTTTCCAAGAGACCTGTTCTTCCTGGTTCATAAAAGTTCCCCTTTCAGATATACATCACAAATGATGGGAGGCATTTCAAGTTTTTGTTCCCAAAAGACATACAAGTTTATGAATAGGCAAAGATTTTATTTTCATGGACTGTCAGTGTTGTGGATAGTTTGAAACAAAACAAGTTTCCATTATTCAATAAACAGAGATGTTATATAATGTGTTGTGAAGCAGAGGAATGTAGTGAAAAGTGTCCTTCTTAAAAGACCATAGCAAGCTATGAAAAACTACAGCAAACTTGGCATCTACAGTAGGAAAAGGTTTGAAGAAGCAAGTAAACACCGAGGCTGTAAAAGCAAGTTGACAATGCAAAACCTACCCTTTCAGAAACAAATCAGTATTCAAGTATTTTCTTGACAGTGTTAAAGTGGGTTATATAATAAATATCACCAGCATTTTTAAACACAGTGGCAGAGATGATATGAAGTTTTATAAAGAGGTTGGTCCATGATTAAACGGTCTAAAAACATAGAAAATCTCCAACGCATGCATCGCTTATGAATCCAGGTTGCAAATTAGTGAAAAGGATCAAAAAGACTGTGATAACTTTGCAAGAGCCAACCAAAAATTTCATTTTACATTTAAAACAAAGGTGACCGTTGAAGATTTTTGAAATGACATAAGAGTGAATTCGGAGAGTGAATGTTTCGTTTTCAAACTTCAAAGAAAGCTCTGTGCTACCCTTAGCATTGAAACAAGGAAGTTCGGGTCAAATTGCAGAAGATTGCATTGTTTGTGACCACGCGACGTGCCTGGCAATTCACGCGACGCGCCTGGCAGAAGATTTGAACAGGCGGTCAGTGTATGCGCGATGCGCCTGTACACGACGCCCGACCCCAACCCGACAGGCCACCCGGGTTGTTTTTGTGCGCGCCGGTCTTTTCCTGAAGAGTGTCGCGCAGGCCTAAAGACCTCCAGAGCTATCTCCAGCTCTCCACAAGAGTTTTGCTTCATGTCTTAAGGTATTTACACAGTTTGTCCCTAAATTTTGTGACTGCTTGATGATGTTTGGAGCCAAAAAATAAGGTTTTGAACAAGTTAAGTTGAGTGTTTACGTTCAAAAGAAATAGATTTTTTCTGAGTTCGGGATAGCTCATATTCACCAACAGAAGGCTTATCCAAACAGGCCACTCCTTCTTTTTGTTTCAAAACTTAGTAAGTTATCCTCAAAGTAGTCAGTTTTTGGCAAAAACAACAGTGTTATCCAGTTGGGGGTGTTTTGGTCAGAACCCTATTTTAAGACAATTAAAGGCAAATTTCAAATCAACTGATATACACATATTAATGAGCTGCATACGAGGGGGTTGATGTTTTGATCCAAGGAGAGCTTACTCACTGTTAAAACTGCTACAAATTTTCACAACACTGCATTCAAAACTTTTGAACCTTGTTACCACAGCATACAGAGTTTTTTAAAAAAACCCTGCCATCATAGCTATAAACTGTGTCTTTCCGTGAAATGTCCATTGATAAAGACTATGCTGGAGTAGTGAATGTACTATTAAAGTGCCCACGAGAAAGGAACTGTGATTAAGTTAAAACCCTGTTGTTTTCACCTTGTGATTAATCAAGAGCAAGGGTGTGTCATTTCTTTAAAAACACCATAGGGAAAAGTTACGCTACTCAACCACCGAAAGACAGTTGTTCACTGGATACTCTGTGACTGTTTTTCTGTTCTTCAAAAGATCATTGTCAAGTGGATTTTCAGAGAGCATAAAGACATTCTTCCAAGGCTGACTGATGTTCTATATTGAAAGAGGCCTTGATTATTTTGAAAAGAGGAAACTCTTACAGCCTCTGCTCAAGCTTTTGGAGTTTTTAAAACCTTGTTATCTCTGATTTAACTATGAATTTGACTGTATGCTCACACCAGGGTTAAATTTATGAGCATGTTTTTGTTTAATGAAGTGACATACATATAGAGAACAATGAAGTTTAGTAGGGGAAAGGGTTCTTGATCAAGCATAAATTTATAGGTTGAAGTTACAGGGGAAGGTGGCTCACAAAAGGACAGTATTTACTGTGTTTGATTGATTGACTGCCTTTTTCAAGCTTATTGATAAGTTGGTATCCATACAAAGGAAAGGTTTCTCTAACATAACCAGAGGTGTTACATTGGTAGGAGGTCTTGCCTATTTTGAAAAGTAAAGAATCTTGCAAGCCTTGTTGAAACTTTTTGAGGCATTTTCCAAACTCTCTCACCTTGTTCGGAACAGTAAATTTGACTGTATACCTACACTGAGATTTGATTGCATCATATGCAAGTTTGTTGAATGTTGGCACATTAAGAAAGGTAGGTTTTAAATGATTGCAAGTTCTACCATGGGCAAAGCACTTCTCACAGCAAACTCCTCCTAAGCAGTCTGCCCTTCATTTCACTGTATTATTTCTTACTAAGAAGTTGTTGACTGAGATATTTTCAAGGTGGACGGCCACTTTCTGAAGAGCAGGTTTTTAATGATTGAATTTTACCTTGGAGACACAGATATAGATGTGTTGATTGATCTCTTGAAAATTCACAAGAAAAAGTGATTTCTTAACATTGTGCACAGGAAATTTACCCAGCAGTCTGTCTCCTTTTTTACTATATGGTACCCTATTGAGAAATCTGCCTGGATGAGGTACATTCAAGGTAGAAGGCTACTTTTTAAGAGAGAAGAAGTTGTGTATTATAAGAAACTTGTTGCAAACCATTCAAATCACATTATTTCTCTGTCGAAGCAGTACATTGACACAGTTCGACTCCAACAGGGTAGTTTACATACAGTAAAGCAGTTTGTCTCTTCCAAAGCATATTCATGTCAAAATGCCTCCAAGGCAAGATAGCAGGAGCGGTCAACACAAAAGATATGAGCCAATCTCTACAGAAGAGGTTAATGCTCATCCATCTGTCCTTTTCAACTTCCATGAAGTAGGTTGCCTATATTTCTACCAAAAGATACAGGAAGTCAAAAGCTTTTCGCCATTAACACACTTGTGCGCCCTGAGATTCAAAGAAAAACATTTCCAAGTGGCCGGTCTTGATTTCAATATTTCTCCAAGGTATGTCTCCATGGCCACCAAGATTCCGTATCATGGCAAAAAATGGTTCAAACAGGCTCATCTTGACTTAGAAGATTACAAGCCTTTCATCAAGTCTGAGCATAGAGAGGCTTTCACTGCTATTTTCCCTTTTTCATATCTCCTTGACAGCTATGCTCCTCTTATGAAAGTCATAATGAAATATTTCACTTGTGAAGGGAGGCTTGACCAAGTTTATGCCTACCATGTTCGATTATTGATGCATTTTACTAGAAGCAGGCAACTAAACCTCCCTTATTTTTTATTTAAGAGCATCGAGAAGATGGAATCTACTGTCCAGAAGAAGGCCCCACCTCTGCAAATACCTTCCCTATTCCATCATTCTCTAATCAAAATTATCTTCCTGCACCAGCTAGAGAAAAAAGAGGTTCCATGCGATGTATTCATCAGTCATCCAGATTTCTCTACTGTTCCTCCTGTCCATGTGTCTCACACTCAGCCTATCCATCGCCCGGTACCTTTGCCCAGTAGGCCTAATCCTAGAAGGCTGAGAATGACTACAGGACAGTCAAGTCAACAGGAAGAAGGAGAGGGTAGTAAACAACAGTAGATAGGAGATGAGGAACAGCAGCAAATAGAAGATGAACAGCAGCAGATACAAGATGAGGAACATCCGTAAATAGAAGGTGAAGGTCAGGAAGTACAAGATGAGGAACAGTAGCAGCTTGATTTTGGCGAAGAAGACCAGCAGTTTGAAGCACCAAATGAACAAGGCATTGATGAAGAACATCAAGCTAATGTTGGTGAACAGGGGCAGCCAAGTGAACAACAAGAAGAAGACATCCAGCAGCTTCAAGGAGAGCAGCAAGTTCAGGAAGATGTCAAAGGTAAATCAGTTGTTTTTCCTCCTCCCAAAAGAACAAAGCTCAGCACAGAAATGAAGAGAGGGTCCAAGGCTGCCACTCTAACAGTGACAAAGGTTGTTCCTAGAAAAAGGAAATCGCCCAAAAGGACACCTACTAGCATGCCAAGGAGGAAAATCGCAAGATTGGCCTTCAAAGGGAAAAGCAAAGTTGGAGAAAGTACAAATCATGGAAGTACATTGGCTGCCATCCCTATCCAAAGCGATGATAGTGATAATGAGGCCCGCCTTCTTGAAAACCTCCTAATTCATAAAGAAGGGCAAATTGAGGCATTAGAGGAGGATCTTCAAAGGGCAAGGAACTTCAACCACTTCTTAGAGATTCAAAACAAACAGATGAATGTTCACACAACTGTTCATGAGGCACGGGCGATCAAATATAAGAATGAAGCAGCTAAGGCGCAAGAAAGGATAGAAGAACTCATTGGTGAGTTTGATGAGGAAGAGGAGGAAGACCAGCCTAGGCGGAAGAGGCCTAGGACCATCAGGCTTAAAAGAGCCTTGGAAAAGCAGAGAGCAGAAGAACAAGCCCATCTCCAAGCCTTTCATCTCACTGCACTCCTTGAGCAGGAAATTGAAGAAAACAAAGAGGCATGGCTTGAAAGAGCTAAAAAACACTTGGAAATGAAGCTTGAGAGGGAAAACAGAGATCTAGAGCTGCAAAGGAAGAGGACTCATCACTTTCAGAAGTTGAATCAGTTTGCCAGGCGCAAACTAAAGACAGCCCAAGAGAAATTGAAGAAGGCAAAGGGGAGGCGCCTGGCACGGAAAGAGGAGAAAAGTGCATCAACTCTTGACATTTTGGCCTCAGCTTCAGAGCATGTTGCTAGGGACCCTTGAGGGTCATATGTGCCAATTTTGGGCCCATTTCGGCAACTTTTTGTTTTTTGGCATTTTTTGGGTTTTTGGTCGAAAACTCATAATTTTGCCATTTCAGTTTGAAGATTTTTCAAGGGAGAAGGATGATACCAGTGGATGCCATAATTCTATGAGCAGGTCCCCAGTGATTTTCAGAGAATTTGGAGATCATTCGCCCCCTCAAATTGGCGAAAAATGCTCACTTTTTTCACATTCTGCCCCTCATATCAGCAGTCTGCTATTTCCTGGATTTTTACACACAGGTACAGTTTTTGAAGACTTTCAGGCATCAGATTGAGTTGATTTCAGTTGCGCCAGAAAGTAGACACAGAGATATTTCCAACGAGCTATCATGAGCCTCGTTTCGACACCGGGAAGGCTGCCATTTGTCTCCAGCAAGTCAGGGGACCTTTTTCTGATGTAAATTTGAAGTATTTTTGCAATTTTTGAACCTCAAAAATCTGCTTTTTCCAAATGTGCGTTAAGCTATTTTTACACTTGGAAAATGGTGCAAAGTCAATATAATTTCCGTTTTTAGCATTTTTTTCGATATTTTATGGGATATTTTGTGCCTTGGGCTTTGCAAAGCCTCAAGGACAAGTTTACATATTTTGATTAGGCCAATGGGATAGCTAGTTGCTCCATGAGGTTTTCCTCACTCAAGCCTATTTATTCCACAAGGATTCATTGTAAAACAAGGCTGAACTTGAGAGAAGAATCAGTATATTGGTCATATGAGCTTTGAAGAACATACTTGTGTTATGATTTTTGGACTGCCTCTTGGATTCTTTTGATGAATGATGAAGGATTGTTGATGGATTCCATGACATGGTAGAATGGTATAGTGTTTCTTGCTTTGTTGTTGTCTTCTAGTTTTCATACATGATACATGCTCCTTGCTGCTATAGATCAGTAGAGATTAAGTTTGAGATATGCCCATGGAGGCACCTCAAAATTCCTGAATCTTCATAGCTTTATGTTTTCTTCTTCCTTAGTCATACTAAAGAATTCTTAACTACTCTTTAGTAACTTAAGGTATTGTTGCTAGTTTTATTTACAAGTTCTATGTATGTTGAGTAGGATGTATGGTGTGCCCTGCTTACCTATAAACTGTCCATAGTTTTTTCCATGAAACTATCTCTTTGACTGATTAGTTTATCATCTTGTTGAACCAAGGAGGCCTAGTCCCGATCTAGCCCTTTGCCTAAAACTGTGAAAGCTTGTTTGTCAAAGTGCCCAATAACTTAGAGACTATGTTTAGGCATTCTGCCATAGTATTTTGAGTTGTTAGTCCTTCTTATGTGTTTTCCCCAAAGTTTGATAGCCATTTCCCGAGGTTAGAAGGTCTTATACCTCTATGCATGGTTGGAATGTTTTATTTCTATGTATTAATTAGCTCATAGTTACATTTAGCATGATTAATGGCTTGCTATAACATGTTTATGTCTGCCATTAACTAATTACACTTGAAATCCCTTGTCTTTCACAAACTTGATGTTCATTTACTCCATTTTTCCCAAAGATCCTTTCTACCTTGAATCAAATCGGCCCTACTGCAGCCTTACATCATCATCTCATAGCTTCCTTGACCTGTTTGACCCCATAGCCCAATTGATCTAACTTATTGTTACCCATTTTATATCTTTGATCAATTTTAACCCTCACAAACTTAAAAACAAAAAACAAAAAACATACTTCATAACTAGCCTAATATCAGAACACCATAAGCAAACACACCGATATCTTTTACATCTAATAGAGAGAGCCCTCTCTGAGTCCAGGAAGGCTAGGTCCTTGGGCTCCAAATCTTGGTTTGATGTTACATCGTCATTTGGGTCACCAATCGGCCAAATCACGGGACCCTAACAACCACTATTCACAAAATTGACAGCTGTGATGTATTACGGCCCCTCCAATCCATTTCTTAGAAACCGCTATCATTACCCCCCGTAGGTAGTTTTGGTTTTTCCTAAACCATGGGTGATTTTGTTGATTTATATGTATGGGTGTAGTGGGACCCAAAATGTACCATTGGTTCCTCTTGCTTGCGTTAGAGTAAGGTTTTATTTCAATTTTATATTATATATTATATGTATAATATTAAAACAAGCTTTTTGTAATTGTAATTAATGCCAAAATTTTCAAGAATCAGTTTTAAAACTGATCATAACAGTTAGTTAGATAAAATAGCAGATATAAAAGTAGGACAAGGAAGAGGGGCGAGCGTTCCGGTTTTCAGATCTCCAGACAGTGATCTTTGTACTGAGTTTTCAAGTGATTAATGAAGGAAATACAGACTTCTAGCATTTGTTGATATTGATTCGTCTCCTAGTTTACATAATGTATTTTCAGTCTTTGAATAAAATGAAGTATCGAAGCAGCATGTCTCTTTTTGCATGTGTAAATAAGAGTTAAAACCCTTAATAGTCGCTCCTTCATTTTAACTGTTCTTTTCTTTTTATTCTTCTAAAGTCTGAGATGATAGATTCTGTACAACAACATATTGTTTTGGGCTTTTTCCTTTTATTATTCTTCTGAACATTTCATTCTATATCAGCAAATAATAGCATTGTGGATCGTTTATAGCATTTGATTTTGAGGATGCAATGATTGAATTTTGGAGGTGATTGAACATGGATCCATATCTCTGTGACATAGTTATTTGAATGTCTTGAGCATGGATTCCTTTACACAGCAAGGAATTGTTTCTCAAGGTACAACAAGTCCCAACATAGTCACGGTAGGAGTAGATCCTGAAGAACTCGGTGAGCTATTGACATTTGTGATGAATGTAAGGTTGGGATTAGGTATATGTTGACTACTGGGGTTACCAAGTGATGGAATAGAACTGACAACCAGTGGGGAGGATGCTGGAAAACCTGGGGTGGTTGCCATTGGCATTGACCCTGTGGATGTCAGTTGTGAAATGGATGTTTGTGAAGCCAAAGACATGTCTTGGCGTGGTGGAATCTGAACTATCATAGATCCCAACGGATCAGTGAGTGGAGGATTGTAATGAGGTACAACCCCTTTCATGAAAGGGTCCTCCATAAATTTTGTATGATATGGGGCTATGTGAAAATCAGGGTTTTTCAATGGAGACTGCTCTTCTGCAGAAGGCACGGGTTCACCAAAGTTCAGTTCTTCCTGAAGAGTTAGAGGAGGTAGACCTTGTTGTTGTCAAGACAGACGACGTGGGTCGGATGACACCACGGTGACTTGTTTATTTTTAACAAATTTTAATAAATTATTATGTATTATAAAGTCTCATTGATAGTAACCACACACCTAAAAAGGGAAAAAAAGAAAAAAGGACTCTCTAAAATCAATTAGCAAGCAGCCAAAATTGGGTTCCCTGTCTGAGTACTACCATTTGCTGGTGATGAAATCCCGTATCAAAATAGTATACAGAGAGGGCTGGTCGAAAGTGTAGTTACAGTTAGTCTAGAGCTTCAATCGAACCTCAGACGATAGGTGTAAGCACTCTCATGAATACGAGTACCCTCCTAAAGACCGAATAAAAAGTGGGTCCATCTGTTTCAGCTACTAGGACAGCCCGTCCCAGTCACCTTGTGTAAGTCCCTAAAAATTATGGCCACTAAAGATACCTCAAATCATAAACATCATCAGGGGGGTCCACGGTCAAGGACAGCATGCTATATGGGTAGAATACCAAGATCCCCAATCTAGTTTCGACATCCCTGAAGGGAAACCCAATATATAACACACCCACCAGATGCAGTAGAATGCGGGCTACCTTCTTGTGCACCCAAGTGTTGTCTCGCGCTGAGCTTTGGTAAAGGAACAATCTCGATAATATGAGTGCAGTAAGATTTCGCTCGTTAATGACTCTAGTTTCAAGTTTTAAGATCTTGGGTGATTTTCTCACTTTTCCTAACCCAAGATCCTAGCCTGAACTATTGTTGGTGTGAGCTCAAAAAGAGTAATGTGATTGATTTTATTATCGCTTGATTCTTAGTGTACTTGATTATTAGTCTTGCAGAGGGGGAGTGGACGTATGAAATGTAATGAGACTTTGATTCAAGAAACCATGCAAAAATATGCTCTAAATATTCAATTCAATGAAGAGTATTTCTATAAGGAGAGGTTTATTTTCAACATCCATGCAATAACATTCAAATATCACAGTTCAAATTTAAATATTCAGACTTCTATATACCTATTCTTAACAGTCTATGAACTAAAATTTTTAGAATTAACTCAGCTAGATGCAGAAAAACTTAAAAAAAAAAAAAAACTTCTCTAAAAAGTAAATGCTTTTGACACTAACTTTTCAAACAAGAGAAAACAAACAGAAATGCTAGCTTAGTAAACAAGCACATGGATTTAGTCAAGGAGAGATACTGATGGCCAAAAAACTCTGCAACCAAAACACAATCTTTGCGGTGAACAACAAATTTTGGCTGAGTAACGCACTGTCTCTAAGTAAATACAACATTAATCCAAAGACTAACACACTGTATTTAAGTAGAGACACCATTATAACGCACTAGAAAACCAACAGAGGTAGCGTTAGCCAGGGTAAAGTTCTTCAGATGGTCAAACAGAAACAAGATTGAACTCTGCGAGCTTTTGAAATGTCTACTGGGCATAAATACTGGTTGGAAGGGTCTGTGAACAGAGGAAAGAAGAAAGGAGGAAATAAATAGTCTGGAAACTATGGGGAAATCCCTAGTGGAGTCACCAATTCTGCTATAGGGTAAAATTCTTGGGTTGTTGGTTATCGAATATCCCTCTCAGGGATTTCCGGTGCCTGAGGCAGACAGTAAGATTAGCTGTATAGTTCACAAAGATGGCACATACATATTCATATTAAATTAAAACAACTTGATGGAATAATATGGAAGATTACCTCTTTAATTATCTTGAAGTCTTTTGGAGAGAACTGAACAGTGAAGCAAGGATCCTTGTTCACCAGCTGCAAATCTCGACTCTGCAATCAGTCAAAGCACCCATGTCATCTCTACCATAACATACATCTCCTATCAATTAAGTCAATATATAATAAAAATTTAAACTATGCACATCTAAGCCATTCATCTCATGCTATATAATTTATTAAATAACATGACAATATCAACGCATAGAATGGACAAAACAGATACAGTTCTATTGATTTATAAAAGGGAGGATTACGACTTTCAGTTATACCAAGCACTCCTCAGCCTTCCAATCTCTCTATATCTCAAAGTGGTGATGTCTTGATCAACAAGTTCTCAATGAACCTCTTTGACCTTTGACCTTCACACTACAACAATGATCTCTACTTCACAAGTATTCAAAAACTTTAACAATCCTTCGACCTTGAACCAAGACCCTTCAACTCCATTTTATAGGAGATGGAGAGAGAAATCATTGCCCTTCTCTTTCCACCAGTTATGAATAGAAAAAACCAAGATGTTTCCTCAACTTCTATGCTTTTTCCTTCCTTGAGAGTTTAGTTGTTTATGGCAAGGCCCAATAAGAGATTAGTTCTTTGTAGTTTCCTTTTTGTACTGACTCTCTTGTGAGAAAAATCTAGAAATTCAAATCATTCTCCATGGGTTTTTCCCATTCAAAACTCAAAACACGGGTAACAAATCATTCTTTTAAACAATTTTTTCTTGTCTTGTCTATTGGATGCATGGAGCCATATTATATTTTATCTGCATAATGTCTTTTGTGCTTAGATATGAATTTGTTCAGCAGACTTAAAGATATTTTTCATCCATAATCAATGTTAGGGCTATTTTTTATGCGTAGCAAAAGTGATCTTTTACGTATCATGACCTACGTACCATTGGCGACTCCACAAGGGTTTTATTTTACGACTGCTGTTGTTTTATATATTCCTGCATATCCAGTTGTTTCAGACCCTAGGGTTTCTCTTCCATTTTATGTTTTCCCTATTTTTATGGCATTTTTCACCCCTAAAACCCTCAAATAGTCAAATTTTTAACTTCTGTGTGTTTCTGGCCTTATTGCGTAGGTGACAGACATCAGTCACAACTGAGACGGATTTTTTTTCTGAAATCTGCCGTCGAGACAGTCGGATCTACAGGTTGCACTTATTGGCCCAAAAAGTGCGACCTGAGCTTGAGGACGCACTTTTCTACCCCAAACATATGACCTGGACTAAAAACAGGTCATAACCTGCGACCTGCACTTTTTCTGCAAATTTTTTAGCACTTTTTTTGGGTTTGTATGAAGCTTTTGTCAAGGTTTTCTAGCCTCTATCTCTACCCGTTTAGACCTGTTTCTGATATGCTTCACTCAACTAAGAGGGAATCTTTCCCCTTAGGGCTCTAGTACCCTCCACTTTTTGTGGGAGAGTCTTTGTTGTTTCAGAAGTCTGAATTTTCAGACTTTCAGCTTTATTTTTCTCAGATCTGATACCTCCTTTTCAAATCCCTTTAGATCAGCTCTTCTCCCTCTCAAATCACCTCATATCATTTTGTTTGGGTTCCTTTCCATGGCCACCACCTTGTCTCCTATATTTTTAGCTGATATCCTCCTTTTTAGCAGCAACCTTGCCTTTGCCTATTTTTTGTTCTATGCACCACTTTTCAGCAGATTTCTCCTTTAGATCCTAGTCCCTCCTGACATTAGATCTATTGGCCTCCTTTTTGCATGCATTGGCTTAGTTTTTTCCCTCTTATCGACTAGTATTGACAGACTCACCTTCTTGGGTTACATTGACACATTAGTAGCTGTAAATTTTCTGTTCTTTTTGTTTTATTTACTGCAGATTTATTTTCAGTTACATAGCACACTTTTTATTTTACTCTCAAAACATCTGGGTTTAAACAATTAAAATTAACGCACGCCACACACTGACCCTAAGTGAAGAAGTTCCTGGTTAACACCGCCTGGAAAAGGCTTTAAAATCAATGGTCACTACACCTCTTTGCCCTTGACCTCACTTGATTTTGCCCCTCCCTACCCTTGTCAGTTTTTCTTCTTCCCGTCTTCATTGCGCCCCCAAGACGCCTCTCCCAGAGACTTCCTGGCCTTCACCCTCAGTTTCCGATTGGTCGAATTCCTCCTTCCCATCGTTTTCGAGTAATTCCTCCCCTAAGTCCGCACTCCAACTCTTCTTCTGATTGTTCGAGTTCTCCCCCTACTTCTGGTTCTCCCTCTTTTACCTTCACCATGTCTAGTTCAAGACCTAGCCATAACCCCAGTTCTACCTTTGGGTCCATTTCTAGTGGAACTACTACAAGACCTACCTCAACTGCCCCATTAATCCCTTATGTGGCCGGCCTCAGTCTCCCTGATTTCAATCAGCTGAGTAATTTTCCTATTCGCCATGATGTTAGTTGGCCTGCTATGCCAACCAAGTTCCCCTTTGACAATCCCAAGTTCGAAGTCCTTGCTAGTGAAGATCCCTGTAACCATATCTGATCTTTCCACATGTGGTGGTCCTCCAATTCCATCACCGATGACTCCATCTGTCTTCGTTTGTTCCAACACATGCTTACCGGTGAAGCTTCCAAATGGTATGTTGATCAAGCCACCTCTTCCCATACCACCTTTGCAACCATTGCCCAAGCCTTTTTATCCTATTTCTAGCTCCCCCTCTGATACGACACTGGCACTGAACTCTTAACTTCTTTCCATCAATCCTCTTCGACCCGCCTTTCTGCTCATGTCCAGGAATGGCAGCGAAGACAGAGCTTGTGTCGCGCTCCCCCCTTTGAAGATCAGGTTTACATGGACTGGTTCCTTCGCTCTCTCTTACCTCCCATTAGCAAGGATGTCGCATCCCATTTTCCCCAAACCGAAGAAGCCACCCTCCAAATAGCCTTGAAATATGACCTTATTTATGCCCAATCTAGTTATGTTTATACCGTCCTTCCTGACCTTCCCAAGACCGGTGGCCCTAATGCCTCGAGGGAATCTCACTTTGCCGATGGTATCATTGGAGCCCTGTCACATACCTCTTCCCAACCTCTTCCAGGCCATGGTTTCCCTCTAGGGGCCAGCCCCTCCGACACTTTTTCCACTCTAGGTAGCATGTATTAATGATACGGCATGCCTCCTCCTTTTTCCCACCCTCTTGCTTACCTCACTGCTACCAACCCTACCCCTTATCTGTATCCGCAACCTGGTGTCCCAGCTTCTCCAGCATTTGGACCTCCCACTCCCTTGCCTTTTCCACCCATGCAACTAAACTTACTATCTCCTCCAGGGCAAGTATTTGCATAGAAGGGGGCACCTAATTCTCTTTCTTCTCAAAGAAAGAGGAAAGGAAATCAATCTGCCCCTTGTAATTTTGGACCCAATCCTTCAAGTATTGATCCTCACACTGCTACCCAGCCACAGGGTTCTCATCCCAAGCCGAAAATGCCACTTCCCACCAATAAGCCCTATTTGTGTTGTGGTGTTTATGGTCATTACACTCATGATTTTCCATTATTACCACAAATGTGGCAGATGTGGGACTCTCAGGCCACTGTACGGGGACAACATTCCTCCCCTACTATCCCTCCTACCCCAGCTACTTTTCAACCCACTGTGTTTACCGATCCTTTCCCTCAACAAGGATTTATGGCCACTCAACCCCCTCATGCCCCAGTAACCACTCAACCTTCCCCTTCTGGTTCCTATGATTACCAGATTCTCATGATGGCCTCTGACCCACCTCTCACCATCGACCTCAAACTTCAAACTCGGTCTTGTTAGTATTTCACACCTCTCGTTCCGTCTTCCTCCGAGTCTCCATCTTCAAGTCCTCCAGAGCCTCTATTGACACCCAATGGTCCCTTCCAACTCCCTCCGCCCAAAGCTGAGGTTCATCCCAAGACTCCTCAGGGACCATTATGCCAAAATTCTGCCTTTGGTCGGGCTGCCCAGTCATATAGTATAGTAGATGATTTGGCACACTCTCTTGCTGCCATTTCAACACTGGAACTCCTCCAATTGTGTCCTTCTCAAAAGAAGACTCTACTATCTACTGTAGGCACTATAGATCCTGGTGATGACCAATTTATTGTTTTCAATGCCCATCAGTCAGACCCTCCCCCTCTTCCTCCTTTTGTTGCTTTCCAAATCCCAGTCAAAATCCAAAATGCCACTATCGCTCGGTGTATTATTGATGAAGGGGCATCCACCTGTGTGATGTCCGCTTCGGTGTCGAAACAACTTGGATCCCTTGAGCTGGCCCCTTCCACAATCACCCTTCATGCGTGGGATGACCATACCTCCTAGCCCACTAGCCTCTTTCGTAATTGTCCTATCACCCTTGCAGGAAAAACTGTTTTTGTCGACGTTGAAGTTATCGACGCCCCTCTTGACTACAACATTATTTTAGGGCGTAGTTACACCTATGCCATGTCTGTCATCCCATCCATAGTCTACCACAAAATGTTCTTCCCTCATAATGGCAAGATTGTCACCATTGACCAGTTGAAATACCATGAACCGAAATCTCAGACCTCCCCTGAGTCTACCATCTCTACTAAACCAACAGTTGATTCATTGACCAGTGTTTCCCCTGGCGTCTATAAAGATTCCTCCTTGCTTGGAACCTTTTTAGACCATCCTCTCATACCCGATCCTAGCATGGCGAATGTTTGCATGATGCAATATTCATGGGCTGACCTTGCACAGCCCATCCTGGCTAGTAAGCAAACACACCCTCACCCAACTCCAGCAGCTCCTAGCCCTTCGCCCCCGCTAGCCCACATTCTTCCTTCAGAGTCTCCTTCCCCAAACACTCCTCCTGGCTATTTCCCTGTTGGTCAGATTCATTTCCTTGCTCCCACTCTTGGCGCGCATTTTGTCCCTATCTTGGCTACCCTATCCCTCCCCAACTTGACCTTGGGCATACCTGTCTGGTACCTAGACCCCCCAGACCCTACTATGCCTGGCCAACCCAAACCTTATCTTTCTTTGACCCCAGTTAAACTGATACCCATGGCTTCTTCTGTTGCACCTGTACCTGATTCCCCTCATCAGAAACCACTCCCTATGGTAACCATGCCAGGTGCCACTAGCCAAGCTCGCAGGGGGGCATCTAAGGACAAAGCCACCCCGACAACTTCTGCCCATCCTCGACCTCCAAAGCATCCCATCTAGTGTGCTTTGTGTGATATTGTTGGACATGCTACCCATACTTGTCCCGAATTACCACATCTCAAAACCATGGTCAATGAGACGTTTCCCAAATCTATTCTCTGAATTCTCTCTCACCATACCTGATTCTCTTCCTAAAATTAAACACTTGTGCACCAATCACCCTTGTTCTTTGTGCGATTTCCACAGACATTACACCCATCTTTGCCCTCGCCTTGATGAGTATCGTGCTTCTTTAGCTGTATACCGCCAATTTGAAGCCGCGCTTGCCTGCCATCCTTCTTCCCTACCACTAGACCCCATGTCTCCCCCGATTACCATTCCTCCTCCTGATACTAAAATGATCGAAACTTCAGCCACTATTCTCTACCTTTCCTCATCCCTGCGTCTCCTGGCACCCGACCCCTTAGTGCCTTCCGTTGTTGGTTCGCTCACTCACTCATCTGTTCACTCCACTATCACCCCTCATGCCGACACATACGTGAACCTTCCCCCTCCAAATCAGGTGTCTGATATCTCTACCTCCTTCAATACTCCTCTTCCTCCCAACCTTCCCATCTTTCAGATCGATGAAGACATCATGGAAGCTATGACCACACCTGATTTTCCATGGGATGAAATGCACCATCGTGCATACTTCCTACTGCACCAGTCCTATGACCAATATGCCCTTGAATCTAAAGGCTTCATTCATGACAAAGTTAATTGGCTCAAAAACCCCATCCTTGCACCTGATGCTTTCGAAGAAGGCAATATGGCTAATATCTCTCTTACCATTAAAATAGACATTTCTGTCAAACCAGGTATTGAAGAACATATCACCATGGGTGCCTAATGCACTCTAGAAGAAATTAAAGCCTACACCAAACTCTTCAAAGAATTCTGTGATATTTTCGTTTGGTACTACTCAGAAATGCCAGGACTCGATCCTGCCATTGTCGAACATCACATCGACACATTGCCTGATGCCATTCTGGTCCGTCAAAAGTTGAGACCCATTCTTCCTTATAGACGTGAAGCCATCAAAGCTGAAATCGATAAGCTCCAGCAAGCTAGTTTCATTTACCCCATTGAATATACCACTTGGGTGTCTAACCCAGTTCCCGTCCTCAAAAAACAAGGCACCATTCGTGTTTGCACCGACTTTCACGATCTGAACAAAGCTTGTCCCAAAGACAACTTCCCCACACCATTTACTGACCAAATCATAGATGAGTGTGCGGGGCACGAGATTCTCTCCTTTATGGATGGCTTCTCTGGATACAACCAAATTGTTATCCGTTGTGCTGATCAACTTAAAACCACGTTCATTAGTCCGTGGGGCACTTTCACATAACGAGTCATGCCATTTGGCCTTAAAAACGCCGGCGCTACCTTTCAACGAGCCATGTCTTATTGTTTCCATGACTTAGCCCATATTATCCTTTCCTATTTAGATGACCTTACTGCTCATTTTAAACATCGGGCACAACACCTTCCAGACCTACGTACCATTTTTCTCCGATGCCGCAAGTATAACATTCACCTTAACCCATTGAAATGTGTCTTCTGTGTTCCCGCCGGTCGTCTCCTCGGCTTCATCATGTCAAAAGATGAGATAACTCTCGACCCTTTGAAATTTAAAGCCATTCTTGAACTCCCTATGCCTCATACCTTACACCAACTACAAAGTCTCCAAGGCAAAGCCAATTTTCTTCACCGATTCGTTCCTGACTACACCACTACCGCACATGGTTTTCTTGGACTTCTTCGATCTCACACCCCTTTTGTCTGGGATACGTCTGCGCAAGAGTCTTTTGACACCCTCAAGCATGCTCTTACATCCGCTCCCTTAATCTGTCCCCTTGACTTTGACCGAGATTTCATCCTATACATCTCTGCTTCCGCCTATTCGGTTGCTGGTGTCCTTATTCAAGAGGATGATAACGGTATCGAACATGTGATCTACTATGTAAATAAGAACCTTGCTGGTCCACCTGTGTCCTACTCACATGAAGAAAAATTAGCACTATATTTCATGTTCTTGGTCCAAAAAATGCGTCATTATATCCTCATGCATTCCACCAAGGTTGTGACTAATTCAAACCCCATGGCTTTCCTATTGAGTCACCGCATCCTCAATGGGAAGTACGCCCATTGGGTTGTTATCCTCCAAGAATTCGACCTTGAATTTGTCACCCCAAAAAGTAAGAAAGGTTTAGTCCTCGCTGAACTCATTTCTGATCTGCCTACCAGAGCATAAGATACTCCAATTAATGATGCTCTTCCCGATGAACATTTGTTTTCCATCACCACCGACGATCCTTGGTACGGTGTCATCCTTACTTACTTGCGAACCCAAAATTTCACCCTCTATCTCGATCGATATGCTCAACGACGTATCCGACACCAAGCCTCTCGCTACCTTCTAATCGGCGATGGCCTTTATCGTGGTGGAGTAGATACTATCCTTCGTTGTTGCCTCACACACATTGAAGCCAAACAATTCCTCAATGCCTATCATAGCGACACTTGTGGTGGCCACCTTTCTGGCCTCACCACCGCCAAAAAAATCATGTGTGCTTGGGTATTTTTGGCCTTCTCTCTTCAGTGATTGCATTGAAGCAGTCAAACACTGTTCCAATTGCCAACATTTCGCCCCCAAGGCGCGAGCTCCTCCCGCTCCTCTCCATCCTCTCATCACCGCCGGTCCTTTTTTTAAATTGGCCATCGAATTTATGGAATGTCAACCCCCATCTACTAGTAACCACAAATATATCATCATGGTAGTTGGCTATTTCACTAAATGGGTCGAAGCTATGCCAACATCTAACAATACGGCAGCCACTGCAACCCTCTTTTTCTTTAACCATGTCATTGCTCGATTCGGAGTTCCAAAATACTTAGTCTCAGACCATGGCTGACATTTTGAAGATCAGATTTGGTAGGAGCTATCCTCCCTATTGGGTTTCGAGCACCAATATTCATCTTCTTATTAACCCCAAGGTAATGGCCAAGTGGAAGCGGTCAAAAAAATTCTTAAGACCATGCTTCAACGAACGGTGAATAAGCACAAAACCAATTGGCATCTCATGCTCTTCTCTGCTTTGTGGGCTTATCATACTTTTGTTAAAACTGGCACCAGTTTCACTCCTTTCCACCTTGTCTTTGGTGAGGAGGCAGTCTTACCTGTTGAGTGTGAAATCCCTTCCCTTCACTTGGCTATTGAACTTCTCCCTGATACCCAACCTCTAGAATGACTTATCATGCTCGAGCGTGCCTCTGAAGACCGTCGTGTTGCATTACTAACTCTTGAAGCGACCAAAAAGTGCACCAAAGCTCAATATGACCGAAAAGTCCACCCTCATACCTTTCACGAATGTGACCTCGTTCTAGTATATGACTAGGCCCACGATACCCTCGGTCATGGGAAGTTCGACTCATTATGGCTAGGTCCTTACATCATCAGTAAATACCTTGGTAAGGGGGCATATCTTTTAGAGGACATTGAAGGCCATATCCTTCCTAATCCTCACAATGCACTCTATCTTAAGAGATATTACCCCTAGCATTTTCCCTGCGAAATGCGGGTTTTCTTCTCTTCTAGATAGCCAACATCTGTTTGTTTTGCATTTTTTTACTTCACCAGGAAACCTGTTGTCCACGAAGCATTAATTCACCTCCCCCTCAAAATTGGATCTTCTCACTTACCACACATATCATTGGGGGCACCACCTTGCCTCCACACTTATTCCTATTTGTGTCAATTTCCGTCATGAGATACCCTTTTGTACTCATGTTATTTATGATCCCCTTTGGATCATCCCTCATTCCATCATCATCATTAGTCTCTCTCTGTTCGTCACTCTACTCTTTTCCCTCATGCCTCAGTTGGGGTTTCCTTATTGCCTCACCTATGGCGGACCTACTTTTGTTGACATCAGCTCATTTACTCCAGAAGCCAAGTCTAGGGGGCGGTGTACTTTGGTTCGAGCTCTTCTTAGCCTGATCGTGGTCTATATACTTAATGGTCTAGTGATGCAGCAACAACTATTGGTGATTCTCGAGCGTGTGTGAGATGCCTCAACCCTCATGAGGGGGTGGCCCTGCAAGTAGCCCCCCACATGCCTAGATGCCTTCTTCATTTCAACCCTTGATGCAGCTCCTCTCATTTGATGATATCGCTCTCAACCACTTGTAGCGCCTCTTCGATTTGCATATATTCGTCAGATTTTGTGAGCCCTTCCCCATGTGCAGGGGGCATTTGGGTAAATTTGTATCTCCTATACTAAAACATTCTTGTATAAGTCTTAAAGCTCATTCCAGGCATCACATGTATATGGGATTCATTTTTTTTTTCTGGCTCATGTTTAGGATAGCACATGCTTCATTCTTGCATTCTGTGGTTTTTCGGGCACCTTATTCTTTGTACTATTGTATCGGCAGACATAGGTATGCCTCCCCCACCGCCTTTAACACTGATACTACTTCATCACCTAGAGACTTGTTGCACCTGTAAGTCTCGTCTCCTCTGGGTCTAGTCCTTTAGCATATTAGACTACCTTATGTTCCTCTCTCTCACTCCCCTCTTGATGCCTAGTGATTGAGTTCTTACAATGTACTTTGGTCATACGATTTGCTCCTAACACTCATACATTGGGGGGAAATATGTTACAACATTTTTTTGGTCATCTAACCCATTATCCTTAGATGAACCCAGGTACACCATGTAAGACCAATTTTACCCTAAGTAAAATTGCTTTCACCATATAAAATAACATTTATCCATATTTCCTACTCATATTTTACCCAAAACAAGGAAATTGATTAAATAAATCATTATTTATTTAATTATTTCCTAGGAATAAGTTATTCAAATCATTATTTAATAATATTCCTAGTTAAATTTGACTAAATCATTTATAAATAATTAAATAAATAATTATTTATTTAATTATATTCCCATCATTTCCCTAAAATCATAAATAAATCGTTTATTTATTTATTATTTATAAATAAAGGAATTGACCCAAGTCAAGAATCCTTTTCCCTCCAACAAATATAGTAAAATATTCCTAAAGGGTGCTTCTAGAATTCGATTAATAATATTTTATTCTTGCACTGAGTTCTAGGCTGCCCCCATATTTTGTTATAAAAAGGAGTGTTTTCCCCATTCATTAGTCACCTTCATTGCATTAGATCACACTAGATCTATTCTTGGTCACCATTTTCCATTTTTGCTTTGTGAGCTCCCATTGAGTTTTATGTTTGTCAGGGTTTTTCTACCACAATAAGAGAGAGGAATTTTAGATCTAAAATGCTGAGGACTTTCAAGAACCCATCCCATTGAGGAGAACCGGAAAACACCTTTCTTGTTTTCCTCTCAGGTGCCCCATTCTTTAATATAATACAAATCATTATTTTAAACACTTTGTTCTTGTCTTGTCTATTAGATGCATGGAGCCATATTATACTTTATCTGCTTAATGTCTTTTGTGCTTAGATCTCAATTTGTGCAGCAGACTTAAAGATATTTTGCAGCCATAATCAATGTTAGGGCTATTTGTTATGCATATCTAAAGTGATGTTTTATGACGAAAGATTCATACTAACAATTGGCGACTCCACATGGGTTTTATTTTACGACTGCTGACGTTTTATATATTCATGCATATCCAGTTGTTTCATACCCTAGGGTTTCTCTTCCATTTTCTGTTTTACCTATTTTTATGGTGTATTTCACCCGTAAAACACTCAAACAATCAAATTTTTAGCTTCCGTGTGTTTCTAGCCTTATTGCGCAGGTGACAGACATCAGCCACAGCTGAGATGATAAATTTTTCTGAATTCTGCCGCCGAGATAGAAGGATCTACAGGTCGCACTTATCGGCCCAAAAAGTGGGACTTGAGCTTGAGGACGCACTTTTCTACCCCAAACCTGCGACCTGGATTAAAAATAGGTCAGAACCTATGACCTGCACTTTTTCTGCAAATTTTTTAGCACTTTTTCTGGGTTTGTCTGAAGCTTCTTTTAGGGTTTTCCAGCCTCTGTCTCTGCCCATTTAAACCTGTTTCTGATATGATTTACTCAAATAAGAGGGAATATTTCCCCTTAGGGCTGTAGTACCCTCCACTTTTTGTGGGAGAGTCTTTGTTGTTTTAGAAGTCTGAATTTTCAGAGTTTCAGCTTTATTTTTCTCAGATCTGATACCTCCATTTTAGATCCCTTTAGATTAGCTCTTCTCCCTCTCAAATCACCTCATATTGTTTTGTTTGGGTTCCTTTCCACGGCCACCGCCTTGTCTCTTCTATTTTTAGCTGATCTCCTCCTTTTTAGCAGCAACCTTGCCTCTTACTATTTTCTATTCTATGCACCACTTTTCAGCAGATTTCTCCTTTAGATCCCAGTCCTTCTTGACATTAGATCTATTGGCCTCCTTTTTGCGTGCATTGGCTTATTTTTTTCCCTCTTATACACTATTTTTGAGAGACCTGCCTTCTTGGGTTACATTGACGCATTAGTAGCTGTTAATTTTCTGTTCTTTTCGTTTTATTTACTGCAGATTTATTTTCAGTTACACAACACACTTTTTATTTTACTCTGAAAAATTATGGGTTTAAACAATTAAAATTAACGCACGCCACACACTGACCCTAAGTGAAGAAGCACCTGGTTAACACTGCCTGGCAAAGACTTTAAAATAAATTGTCACTGCACCTCTCTTCCCTTGACCTCATTTGATTTTTCCCCTCCCCGCCCTTGTCGGTTTTTCCTCTTCCGTCATCATTGTTCCCCCGAGGTGCCTCTCCCGGATACTTCTTGGTTTTCACCCTCAGTTTCCGATCGGTCGACTTCCTCCTTCCCATCATTCTTGAGTAAGTCCTCCCCTAATTCCGCACTCCGACTCTTCTTCCGATTGTTCGGGTTCTCCCCCTACTTCTGGTTCTCACTCTTTTACCTTCACCATGTCTAGTTCAGGACCTAGCCCTAACCCTAGATCTACTGCTGGGTCCATTTCCAGTGGAACCACTACGGGACCTACCTCGACTGCCCCACTATTCCCTTATATGGCCGGCCTCAGTCTCCCCGATTTCAATCAGCTGATTAATGATCTTATTGGCCACGATGTTAGTTGGCCTACTATGCCAACCAAGCTCCCCTCTGACATTCCCAAGTTCGAAGGCCTTGCTAGTGAGGATCCCTCTAACCATATCTGATCTCTCCACATGTGGTGTTCCTCCAATTCCATCACCGATGAGTCCATCCGTCTTCGTTTGTTCCAACACACGCTTACCGGCAAAGCTTCCAAATGTTATGTTGATCAAGCCACCTCTTCCCATACCACCTTTGCAACCATTTCCCAAGCCTTTTTATCCTATTTCTAGCTCCCCCTCTGATACAACACTGGCACTAAACTCATGTCCAGGAATGGCAGCGAAGACGGAGCTTGTGTCGCACTCCCCCCTTTGGAGATTAGGTTTACATGGATTGGTTCCTTCACTCTCTCTTACCTCCCATTAGCAAGGATGTCGCATCCCATTTTCCCCAAACCGAAAATTCCACCCTCATACCTTTCACGAAGGTGACCTCATTCTAGTATATGACCAGGCCCACGATACTGTTAGTCATGGGAAGTTCGACTCATTATGGCTAGGTCCTTACATCATCAGTAAAGACCTTGGTAAGGGGGCATATATTTTAGAGGACTTTGAAGGCCATATCCTTCCTAATCCTTGCAATGCACTCTATCTTAAGAGATATTACCCCTAGCATTTTCCCTTCGAAATGTGGGTTTTCTTCTCTTCTAAATAGCCAGCATCTGTTTGTTTTGGATTTGTTACTTCACCAAGACACCTGTTGTCCACGGAGCATTACTTCACCTCTCCCTCAACATCGGATTTTCTCACTTACCACACATATCATTGGGAGGACCACCTTTCCTCCACACTTATTCCTGTTTGTCTCAATTTTCGTAATGAGATACCCTTTTGTACTCATGTTATTTATGATCCCCTTTGGATCATCCCTCATTCCATCATCATCATTAGTCTCTCTCTATTCGCCGCTCTACTCTTTTTCCTCATGCCTCAGTTGGGGTTTCCTTATTGCCTCACCTATGGCAGACCTACTTCTGTTGACAACAACTCATTTACTCCAGAAGCCAGGTCTAGGGGGCAGTGTACTTTGGTTCAATCTCTTCTCAGCCTGGTCATGGTCTATATACTTAATGGTCCAGTGATGCAAAAGCAACTATTGGTGATTCCTGGGCGTGTGTGAGATGTCTCAACCCTCATGAGGGGTTGGCCCTGCAGGTAGCCCCCCACATGCTCGGATGACTTCTTCATTTTAGGCCTTGATGTAGCTCCTCTCATTTCATGATATTGGTCTCAACCGCTTGCATCACCTCTTCGATTTGCATATATCCGTTAGATTTGGTGAGCCCTTCCCCGTGTGCAGGGGGAATTTGGGTATATTTGTATCTCCTATACTAAAATATTCTTGTATAAGTCCTGAAGGTTATTCCAGGCATCACATGTATGTGGGATTCATATTTTTTGTTTTGCTCATGTTTAGGCGAGCACATGCTTCATTCTTGCGTTTCGTGGTTTTCTGGGTGCCTTATTCTTTGTATTATTGTATCGGCGGGCATAGGTATGACTCCCCCGCCGCCTTTAACACTAGTACTACTTCATCACCCAGAGGCTTGTTGCACCTGCAAGTCTCGTCTCCTCCGTCTCTAGTTCTTTAGCATATTATACTACCTTACGTTCCTCTCTCTCACTTCCCTCTTGATGCCTAGTGATTGAGTTCTTACAACCTACTTCGGTCATATGGTTTGCTCCTAACACTGGTACGCTGGGGGGCAATCTGTTACACCATTTTTTTGGTCATCTAGCCCATTATCCTTAGATGAACCCAAGTACACCATGTAAGACCAATTTTACCCTAAGTAAAATTGCTTTCACCATATAAAACAACATTTATACATATTTCCTAGTCATATTTAACCCAAAACAAGGAAATTGATTAAATAAATCATTATTTATTTAAATATTTCCTAGGAATAAGTTATTCAAATAATTATTTAATAATATTCCTAGTTAAATTTGACTAAATCATTTATAAATAATTAAATAAATCATTATTTATTTAATTATATTCCCATGATTTCCCTAAAATCATAAATAAATCATTTATTTATTTATTATTTATAAATAAAGGAATTGACCCAAGTCAAGAATCCTTTTCCCTCCAACAAATATAGTAAAATATTCCTAAAGGGTTCTTCTAGAATTCGATTAATAATATTTTATTCACTTACTGAGTTCTGAGTCGCCCCATATTTTGTTATAAATAGGAGGGTTTTCCCCATTCATTAGTCACCTTCATTGCATTAGATCACACTAGATCTATTCTTGGTCACCATTTTCCATTTTTTCTTTGTGAGCTCCCATTGAGTTCTATGTTTGTCTGTAAAATATGGCTTCTCTGGATACAACCAAATTGTTATCCATCATGTTGATCAACTTAAAACCACGTTCATTAGTCCGTGGGGCACTTTCACATATCGAGTCATGCCATTTGGCCATAAAAACATTGGTGCTACCTTTCAACGAGCCATGTATTATTGTTTTCATGACTTAGCCCTTATTATCCTTGCCTATTTAGACGACCTTACTACTCGTTCTCAACATCGGGCACAATAACTTCATGACCTACGTACCATTTTTCTCTGATGCCCTAACATCGATTATGGCTGCAAAATATCTTTAAGTCTGTTGCACAAATTCAGATCTAAGCACAAAAGACATTAAGCAGATAAAGTATAATATGGCTCCATGTATCCAATAGACAAGACAAGAACAAAGTGTTTAAAAGAATGACTTGTATTATATTAAAGAATGGGGCACCTGAGAGGAAAACAAGAAGGGTGTTTTCCAGTTCTCCTCAATGGGATGGGTTCTTGAAAGTCCTCAGCATTTCAGATCTAAAATTCCTCTCTCTTATTGTGGTAGAAAAACCCTGACAAACATAGAACTCAATGGGAGCTCATAAATGGAAAATGGTGACCAAGAATAGATCTAGTGTGATCTAATGCAATGAAGGTGACTAATGAATGGGGAAAACCCTCCTATTTATAACAAAATATGGGGGCGGCCTAGAACTCAGTGCATGAATAAAATATTATTAATCGAATTCTAGAAACACCCTTTAGGAATATTTTACTATATTTGTTGGAGGGAATAGGATTCTTGACTTGGGTCAATTCCTTTATTTATAAATAATAAATAAATAAATGATTTATTTATCATTTTAGGGAAACGATGGGAATATAATTAAATAAATAATGATTTATTTAATTATTTATAAATGATTTAGTCAAATTTAACTAGGAATATTATTAAATAATGATTTTAATAACTTATTCCTAGGAAATAATTAAATAAATAATGATTTATTTAATCAATTTCCTTGTTTTGGGTTAAATATGACTAGGAAATATGGATAAATGTTATTTTATATGGTGAAAGCAATTTTACTTAGGGTAAAATTGGTCTTACATCGTGTACTTGGGTTCATCTAAGGATAATGGGTTAGATGACCAAAAAAATGGTGTAACAGATTGCCCCCCAACGTACGAGTGTTAGGAGCAAATCGTATGACCGAAGTACGCTGTAAGAACTCAATCACTAGGCATCAAGAGGGAAGTGAGAGAGAGGAACGTAAGGTAGTCTAATATGCTAAAGGACTAGACCCGGAGGAGACGAGACTTACAGGTGCAACAAGTCTCTAGGTGATGAAGTACTACCAGTGTTCAAGGCGGCGGGGGAGGCATACTTCACGATCTGAACAAAGCTTGTGCCAAAGATAACTTCCCCACACCATTTATTGACCAAATCATAGATGAGTGTGCGGGGCACGAGATTCTCTCCTTTATGGATGGCTTCTCTGGATATAACCAAATTGTTATCTATCATGCTGATCAACTTAAAACCACGTTCATTAGTCCGTGGGGCACTTTCACATATCGAGTCATGCCATTTGGCCTTAAAAACATTGGCACTACCTTTCAACGAGCCATGTCTTATTGTTTCCATGACTTAGCCCATATTATCCTTGCCTATTTAGATGACCTTACTGCTCATTCTAAACATCGGGCACAACACCTTCATGACCTGCGTACCATTTTTCTCTGATGCTGCAAGTATAACATTCGCCTTAACCCTTTGAAATGTGTCTTCTGTGTTCCCGCCGATCGTCTCCTCGGCTTCATCGTGTCAAAAGACGGGATAAATCTCGACCCTCTGAAAGTTCAAGCCATTCTTGAACTTCCTATTCCTCATACCTTACGCCAGCTACAAAGTCTCCAAGGCAAAGCCAATTTTCTTCGCCGATTCGTTCCTGACTACGCCACTACCGCACATGGTTTTCTTAGACTTCTTTGATCTCACACCCCTTTTGTCTGGGATACGTACACTCAAGAGTCTTTTGACGCCCTCAAGCATGCTCTTACATCCGCTCCCTTGATCCATCCCCCTGACTTCGACCGAGATTTCATCCTATACATCTCCGCTTCCACCTATTCGGTTGCTGGTGTCCTTATTCAAGAGGATGATAACGGTATCGAACATGTGATCTATTATGTCAGTAAGAACCTTGCCGGTCCACCTGTGTCCTACTTGCATGAAGAAAAATTAGCACTAGCTGTCCTGTTCTCGGTCCAAAAACTACATCATTATATCCTCATGCGTTCCACCAAGGTTGTGACTGATTCCAACCCCATGGCTTTCTTATTAAACCGCCGCATCCTCAATGGGAAGTACGCCCATTGGGTCGTTATCCTCCAAGAATTCGACCTTGAATTTGTCACCCCAAAAAGTAAGAAAGGTTTAGTCCTAGCTGAACTCATTTATGATTTGCCTACCAGGACGCAAGATACTCCAATTAATGATGCTCTTCCCGATGAACATTTGTTTTCCATCACCACCGACGATCCTTGGTACGGTGACATCCTTACTTACTTGCGAACCCAAAAGTTCGCCCTTCATATTGATCGTGCTACTCGACGACGTATCCGACACCAAGCCTCTTGCTACCTTCTAATCGGCGATGACCTTTATCGTCGGGGAGTAGATACTGTCCTTCGTCGTTGCCTCACCCACGCTGAAGCCGAGCAAGTCCTCAATGCCTATCATAGCGGCGCTTGTGGTGGCCATCTCTCCGGCCTCGCCACCGCCCAAAAAATCATGCATGCTGGGTATTTTTGGCCTTCTATCTTCAGTGATTGCATTGAAGCAGTCAAACACTGTTCCAATTGCCAACATTTCGCTCCCAAGGCGCGAGCCCCTCCCGCTCCTCTCCATCCTGTCGTCACAGCCGGTCCTTTTTGTAAATGGGCCATCGACTTTATGGAATGTCGACCTCCCTCTACTGGTAACCACAAATATATCATCGTAGCGGTTGACTATTTCACTAAATGGGCCGAAGCTATGCCTACGTTCAACAATACGGTAACCATTGCAACCCTCTTTTTCTTTAACCATGTCATTGCTCGATTCGAAGTTCCCAAACAGTTAGTCTCGGACCATGGCCAACATTTCAAAGATCAGATTTGGCATGAGCTGTCCTCCCTATTGGGTTTTGAGCACCAATATTCATCTTCCTATTACCCCCAAGGTAATGGCCAAGTTGAAGCGGTCAAAAAAATTCTTAAGACCATGCTTCAACGAACGGTGAATAAGCACAAAACCAATTGGCATCTCATGCTCTTCCCTGCTTTGTGGGCTTATCGTACTTCTGTTAAAACCGCCACCGGTTTCACTCCTTTCCACCTTGTCTTTGGCGAGGAGGCAGTCTTACCTATCGAGTGTGAAATCCCTTCCCTTCACTTGGCCGTTGAACTTCTCCCTGATACCCAACCTCTAGAACAACGACTTATCATGCTCGAGCGTGCCTCTGAAGACCATCGTGTTGCATTACAAACTCTTGAAGTGACCAAAAATCGCACCAAAGCTCAGTATGACCGAAAAGTCCACCCTCGTACCTTTCATGAAGGTGACCTCGTTCTAGTATATGACCAGGCCCACGATACCCTCGGTCATGGGAAGTTCGACTCATTATGGCTAGGTCCTTACATCATCAGTAAAGACCTTGGTAAGGGGGCATATCTTTTAGAGGACTTTGAAGGCCATATCCTTCCTAATCCTCGCAATGCACTCTATCTTAAGACATATTACCCCTAGCATTTTCCCTGTGAAATGTGGGTTTTCTTCTCTTCTAGATAGCCAGCATCTGTTTGTTTTTCACTTTGTTACTTCACCAAGACACCTGTTGTCCACGAAGAATTATTTCACCTACCCCTCAAAATCAGATTTTCTCACTTACCACACATATCATTGGGGGCACCACCTTGCCTCCACACTTATTCTTGTTTGTGTCAATTTCCATCATGAGATACCCTTTTGTACTCATGTTCTTTATGATCCCCTTTGGATCATCCCTCATTCCATCATCATCATTAGTCTCTCTCTGTTCGTCGCTCTACTCTTTTCCCTTGTGCCTCAGTTGGGGTTTCCTTATTGCCTCACCTATGGCGGACCTACTTCTGTCGACATCAGCTCATTTACTCCAGAAGCCAGGTCTAGGGGGCAGTGTACTTTGGTTCGATCTCTTTTCAGCCTGATCGTGGTCTATATACTTAATGGTCCAGTGATGCAGCATCAGTTATTGGTGATTCCCGGGCGTGTGTGAGATGTCTCAATCCTCATGAGGGGGTAGCCCTGCAGGTAGCCTCCCACATGCCCGGATGACTTCTTCATTTCAGCCCTTGATGCAGCTCCTCTCATTTGATGATATCGGTCTCAACCGCTTGCAGTGCCTCTTCGATTTGCATAAATCCGTCAGATTTTGTGAGCCCTTCCCCATGTGCAGGGGGCATTTGGGTATATTTGTATCTCCTGTACTAAAATATTCTTGTATAAGTCCTGAAGGTTATTCCAGGCATCACATGTATGTTGATTCTTTGTTTATTCATGTTTGAAGCCTTTATGCTTCATTCTTGCCGTTTCGTGGTTTTAGGCGCCTTATTCTTTATACTATTGTCGGCGGGCATAGGTATATCTCCTCGATGCCTTGCTAGTTTGGTTTGCTTCATCTTTCCCTAGAACTTGTTGCTGTAAGTCTCGTCTCCCCAGTCTAGTCCTTTGCTGTTAGACTGCCTTACGTTCCTCTCTCTCTTCCCTCTTGATGTCTAGTGATTGAGTTTGTTGATCACCAAGTCTCTGAATTTGCTCCTCCCTAAGACACAAATGCAAGGAGAAGGAAGCGATCCGTTACACCATTTTGGTCATACAACCATTATCCTTAGATGAACCCAAGTACACCATGTAAGACCAATTTTACCTAAGTAAAATTGCTTTCACCATATAAAATAACATTTATCCATATTTCCTAGTCATATTTAACAAAACAAAGTGATTAAATAAACCATTATTTATTTAATTATATTCCCATAATTCCCCTAAAATGATAAATAAATCATTTATTTACTTATTATTTATAAATAAAGGAATTGACCCAAGTCAAGAATCCTTTTCCCTCCAACAAATATAGTAAAATATTCCTAAAAGGTGCTTCTAGAATTTGATTAATAATATTTTATTCATGCACCGAGTTCTAGACTGCCCCAATATTTTGTTATAAATAGGAGGGTTTTCCCCATTCATTAGTCACCTTCATTGCATTAGATCACTCTCGATCTACTCTTGGTCACCATTTTCCATTTTTGTTTGTGAACTCCCATTGAGTTCTATGTTTGTTTTTCTACACCAATAAGAGAGAAGAATTTTAGTCGAAACCTTGGGGAAATTCAAAGCCGTCCCATTGAGAGAACAGCTTACTTTTTTGTTGTTTTCCTCTCAGGTCTTATTCTTTAATATAATACAAATCATTCTTTAAACACTTTGTTCTTGTCTTGTCTATTGGATGCATGGAGCCATAATATACTTTATCACCTTAATGTCTTTGACCATGATTCTCAATTTGTGCAGCAGACTTAAAGATATTTTTCAGCCATAATCGATGTTAGGGCTATTTGTTATGCATAGCTAAAGTGATATTTTATGATGAAAGATTCATACTAACAATTGGAGGGAAAATGCCCTATTAGAAGAAAACCCCTATTTTTTCTTTCACCCGCTGCGACCAAACCGTAGCGCCGTTTGACAAACTGTCTGCACCGTTGGAAAGCTCTCACCAAGCACTCAAATGGGTATTTGTTAGTTTTTTATGTTTTTATACTTCACCAGGACACATTTCATCCATGAAGGATCTATTCACCTCTTCTCAAAATCGAATTTCTTCACTTACGACACTTGTACTCGGGGCACCACTTTGCCTTCTTACTAGTCTTCGTTTGTGTTGATTTTCGTCATGAGCTACCCTATTGTACTCATGCTTTTAGGGTTCCCCACTGGACCCTTACTATGAGGCAGCACCATCGAGTTGCCCTTGTTTAGAGCATCCCAGTCGAGTCATCATCACATTCATGGAGCCTATTTCGAGTCCCTTTGTACCCCACAATAGTCCTCCCTCCTGTCTTGCTTGATCCCTTTCTCATGCCGCACATTATGACCTTCCGCACCCTTGTCCCCTATCCCTCCTGATATTGTGTCAGTCGCTGCCAAGCTTTTCATACCCTTTACGCGCTAACAAGGGAAGTTGTCCAACCGCTCCTCCATATCCCTCATTCCATCATCATCATTAGTGTCTCTCTATTCGTCGCTCTACTATTTTCCCTCGTGCCTTAGTTGGGGTTCCCCTATTGCCTCACCTATGACGGACCTACTTCTGTCGACATCAACTCATTACTCAGAAGCCAGGTCTAGGGGGTAGTGTACCTTGGTTCGAGCTCTTCTCAGCATGATCGTGATCTATACACTTGATGGTCCAGTGATGCAGCAGCAGCTATTGGTGATTCCCGAGCGTGTGTGAGACGTCTCAACCCTCATGAGGGGGTGGCCCTGCAGGTAGCCCCCCACATGCCCAGATGACTTTTTTATTTCCACCCTTGATGCAGCTCCTCTCATTTGATGATATCAGCCTCAATCGATTGCAGCGCCTCTTCCATTTGCATATATCAGTTAGATGTTGTGAGCCCTTCCTCGTGTGTAGGGGGCATTTGGGTATATTTTTATCTCATGTACTAAAATCTTCTTGTATAAGTCCTGACGGTTATTCCAGGCATTGCATGTATGTGGGATTCATCATTTTATTTATCTGGCTCATGTTTAGGCCAGTATATACTTCATCTTTGTGTTCTTTGGTTTTCCAGGTGCCTTATTCTTTGTACTATTGTATCAGCGGGCATAGGTATGCCTCCCCCACCGCATTTCACACTGGTACTACTTCATCACCTAGAGACTTGTTGCACCTGTAAGTCTCGTCTCCTTAGGGTCTAGTCCTTTAGCACATTAGACTACCTTACATTCCTCTCTCTCACTTCCCTCTTGACGCCTAGTGATTGAGTTCTTACAACGTGCTTCGGTCATACAATTTTCTCCTAACACTCGTATGTTGGGGGGAAATCTGCTACACCATTTTTTTGGTCATCTAACTCATTATCATTAGATGAACCCAAGTACACCATGTAAGACCAATTTTACCCTAAGTAAAATTTCTTTCACCATATAAAATAACATTTATCTATATTTCCTGGTCATATTTAACCCGAAACAAGGAAATTAATTAAATAAATCATTATTTATTTAAGTATTTCCTAGGAATAAGTTAATCAAATCATTATTTAAATAATATTCCTAGTTAAATTTGACTAAATCATTTTTAAATAATTAAATAAACCATTATTTATTTAATTATATTCCCATCATTCCCCTAAAATGATAAATAAATCATTTATTTATTTATTATTTATAAATAAAGGAATTGACCCAAGTCAAGAATCCTTTTCCCTTCAACAAATATAATAAAATATTCCTAAAAGGTGCTTCTAGAATTCGATTAATAATATTTTATTCATGCGAGTTCACCGTTAGAAGGTAACATAATAATAAATGAAGGTTTTACATTCGTGGTCACCTTCATTGCATTAGATCATAGCTATTCTTGGTCACCATTTTCCATTTTTGCTTTGTGAGCTCCCATTGAGTTCTATGTTTGTCAGGGTTTTCTACCACAATAAGAGAGAGGAATTGTAGATCTGAAACGCTGAGGACTTTCAAGAACCCATCCCATTAAGGAGAACCGGAAAACACCTTTCTTTTTTTCCTCTCAGGTGCCCCATTCCTTAATATAATATAAAATATTCTTTTAAACACATTGTTCTTGTCTTGTCTATTGGATGCATGGAGCCATATTGTATTTTATCTGCTTAATGTCTTTTATGCTTAGATCTGGATTTGTGCAGCATTATTTGGATCATCTAATTGCAAACTTAAAGATATTTTGCAGCCATAATCGATGTTAGGGCTATTTGTTATGCATAGCTAAAGTGATCTTTTACGACGAAAGAATCATACTAAAAATGGGTTTAATGGGAGGGATGAGAAAAAGAGGGTAGCATGAGTAGAGAATAGACATCCACTGATGGCTATGGGAGGGAGAAATCTGGGTAGGAGGTCTAGGACTCATAGATCAATGAGAGGGAGATGGATGAGAACTATGGGATGAAGAGCGAGTATTCAGGCTGCAAAGAACAACGAAGATACAGATGGTATGATCATGATTATGGGAGGGAATGGGAGGGTTGAGGGGCCCATACAGCGCTGCAAAGCTACCGAAATTAACAGTGTGGGAAGAGAGGCGTAGATACGGTTCATCACGGGGAATGACAGAAGAACAGGTAAAAATATGGTCAAAACATGAAGAGCCCGAGAATGTGTCTGAAGGAGGATCAAGAAGAACAGAGGGAGTGGATTCGGAGGGAATGTACTCAGATGGTTGAGCGGATGATGATAGGTATAGGAGGGGAGTAGCAGATTTTGACATTTCAACATCAGGGGGAGGAATGTCAATGGTAGCAGGAGGATCCTCGAGTAGACCTAATGTGTATTGAGCAAGGATGGGAGAGGCGGATTGATTTTGTTCAATTTCGTACTCACGAATGACCTCTAAAAAGGCTCGGTAATGCATGAGGTGAGGAAAATGGTGAGAGTAACGACCGTGGATGCCACACAAAGCATAGGGTTTGTTGGTGCGAAGATTCTTTGAGGTCTAGGCTATAGATGAGAAAGAAACAGAGGTTTCAAGGACCATCGATGCAGGGAGCACGAATTTAACCATGGGTTGGATACAGGGCAACTCAGGAAAAATATGGGTGGGGTGACCGATACCATCACACAAGGCACAAGGCTTGGGGGGTTGGGAGGGGGAGGGGTAGGGTCGGGTGCGGTGGCCTTGTCTTTGGATGCCCCCTTTCGATTTTTTATTTTCTTTCCTATAGAGGTTGCTACATGGGGAGGGTCCTGCAGAGGGGCTAGGGGCACCGTAGCGGTAGAAGGAGCGAAGGGAATCGGTTGCACTGGTGTCAGAGCTATGTATGGTTTGGGGTGGCCCGATGGGGTTTCAGTTGGAGGATTAAGATACCATACTGGTATTCCTAAGGTTAAATTAGGTAGGGAAAGGGTGGCCATGACGGGGACTGAGTAGACGCCAGGAGGGGGGCCAAGGAAAGGTATTTGACCGGCAGGGTAATGACCAGGGAGGATGGCTCCCATCTCGTGGAGACCGGAGGGAACAGACTCGGGAGGGTAGGGGGGTTCCTGAGTGTGATGGGAAGGGTTAGCTGAAAAGGGTTCGGTTGACTGAAGCGAAGGGCTAGGAGTAGGAGGAGGTGGGTGAGATTGAGGTTGCTGACTAGCTGGAGCAGGCTGCAGAAGGCCAGCCTAAGATGATTGCATCATGCAAACATTCGATAAGCTGGGATCAGAGACATGAGCAGGGGGAGGACCAAGAAAAGTTCCAAGAAAAGAGGAGTCTTTGTAGACACCAGGGGAAAAACTGGTCAAAGAATCAACATTTGGTTTATTGGTGATAGTAGAGATGGTGGACTCAGGGGAGGTCTGTGATTTTGGTTCATGGTAGGTCAATTTGTCAATGGTGACAATCTTGCCATTATGAGGGAAAAACATCTTGTAGTGGACTGCGGATGGGACGGATGACATGGCATAGGTGTAACTATGCCCCAAAATGATGTTGTAGTCAAGAGGGGCGTCGATAACTTCGACGTCAACAAAAACAGTCTTGCAAGCAAGGGTGATAGGACAGTTATGGAATACGCTGATGGGCTGGGAGGCATGGCCATCCAACATGCAAAGGGTGATGGTGGAAGGGGCCAGTTTAGGGGATCTGAGTTGTTTCCAAACCGAAGCGGACATTACGTGGGTAGATGCCCCCTCATCAATAATACACCGAGCAGCATTGTCGTTTCAGATTTTGACTGGGATTTGGAAAGCAACCAAAGGAGGAAGATGGGGATGTTCTGACTTATGAGCATTGAAAACAATCAATTGGTCATCAACAGGATCTACAGTGCCCACGGTAGATAGTAGAGCCCTCTTTTGGGAAGGAAATGACTGGAGCAGTTCCAGTGTTGAAATGGCAGTAGGAGATTGGGCCAGATCATCTATTATGCTGTATGAATGGGCAGCCCGACCAAAGGCAACATTTCAGTGTAATGGTCCCTTAGGAGGCTTGAGATGAAACTTGTCTTTGGGCGGAGGGAGTTGCAAGGGACCATTGGGTGTCGATAGAGGCTCGGTAGGACCTGACGATGGAGACTTGGAGAGAGATGGAACGGGAGGTGTGGAATACTGATGGGGCCGAGTTTGAAGGTTGAGGTCGACAGTGAGAGGTGGGTCAGTGGCCATCATGAGAATCTAGTAATCAGAGGAACCAGAAGGGGAAGGTTGAGTGGCCACAAATCCTTGTTAAGGGAAAGGATCGGCAAACACAGCGGGTTGAGAAGTAGCTGGGGTGGGAGGGATAGTAGGGGAGGAATGTTGTCCCCACACGGTGGCTTGAGAATCCCACATCTGCCGCATTTGTGGTAATAAGAGAAAATCGTGAGTGTAATGCCCATAAACACCGCAACACAAACAGGGCTTGTTTGTACGAAGTGGTCTGTTTGGCTTGGCCTGAGAACCCTGTGGTTGGGTAGTAGTGTGAGGATCAATACTTGAAGGATTGGGTCCATGATTACCATGGGAAGATTTATTTCCTTTCCTATTTCTTTGAGAAGGAAGAAAATTAGGTGCCCCCTACTGTGCAAAGACTTTCCCTAGAGGGGGTAATAAGTGCGGTTGCATGGGTGGAAAAGGAAAGGGAGTGGAAGGTCCAAATGCTGGGGGAGGTGGGACACCAGGTTGTGGATACAGAGAAGGGGTAGGGTGGGTAGCAGTGAGGTGAGTAGGAGGGTGGGCAAAAGGAGGAGGCATGCCCTATCCTGAATACATGCTACCGGGAGGGGAAAAAGTGCCGGAGGGGCTAGCCCCTGGAGGGAAAACATGGCCCGGAAGAGGTTGGGTAGAGGTATGTGACAAGGCTCCAACGATACCGTTGGAAAAGTGATATGCCCTCGAGGCGTTAGGGCCACCGGGCTTGGGAAGGTCAGGAAGGACGGTATAAACATAACTAAATTGGGTGTAAATAAGGTCATATTTCAAGGCTATTTGGAGGGCAGCTTCTTTGGTTTGGGGAAAATGGGATGTGACATCCTTGCCAATGGGAGGTAAGAGAGAGCAAAGGAACCAACCCATGTAAACCCAATCTTCAAAGGGGGGAGCGCGACACAAGCTCCGTCTTCGCCACCATTCTTGGACATGAGCAGAAAGGCGGGTCGAAGAGGATTGATGGAAAGAAGTTAAGAGTTTAGTGTCAGTGTCATATCGGAGGAGGAGCTAGAAATAGGATAAAAAGGCTTGGGCAACGGTCACAATGGTGGTATGGGAAGAGGTGGCTTGATCAACATACCATTTGGAAGCTTCACTGGTAAGGGTGCGTTGGAGAAAATGAAGACAGATGGAGTCATTGGTGATGGAATTGGAGGAACACCACATGTGGAAAGATCAGATATGGTTAGAGGGATCTTCACTAGCAAGGCCTTCTAACTTGGGAATGTCGGAGGGGAGCTTGGTTGGCATAGCAGGCCAACTAACATTGTGGAGAATAGGATCATTAATCAGCTGATTGAAATCGGGGAGACTGAGCCCGACCATATAAGGGAGTAATGGGGCAGTCGAGGTAGGTCCCGTAGTGGTTCCACTGGAAATGGACCCAACGGTAGAACTGGGGTTAGGGCTAGGTCCTGAACTAGACATGGTGAAGGTAAAAGAGGCAGAACCAGAAGTAGGGGGAGAACCCGAACAATCAGAAGAAGAGTCAGAGTGCGGACTCAGGGGAGGACTTACTCGAGAATGACGGGAAGGAGGAAGTTGATCTATTGGAAACTAAGGGTGAAGGCCAAGAAGTCTCTGGGAGAGGCGCCTTGGAGGCGCAATGATGTCGGGAAGAAGAAAAACCGACAAGGGCAGGGAAGGGAAAAATCAAGTGAGGTCAAGGGCAGAGAGGTGCAGTGACAATTGATTTTAAAGTCTTTGCCAGGCGGTGTTAACCAGACGCTTCTTCACTTAGGGTCAGTGTGTGGCATGCGTTAATTTTAATTGTTTAAACCCAGACGTTTTTGAGAGTAAAAGAAAAAGTGTGTTGTGTAACTAAAAATAAATCTGCAGTAAATAAAATGAAAATAATAGAAAATTAACAGCTACTGATGCGTTAATGTAACCCAAGAAGGCAGGTCTCTCAAAACTAGTCTATAAGAGGGAAAAAACTAAGCCAAGCACCCAAAAATGAGGCCAATAGATCTGATGTTAGGAGGGACTGGGATCTAAAGGAGAAATATGTTGAAAAGTGGTGCAGATAACAACAAATAGGCAGAGGCAAGGTTGCCGCTAAAAAGGAGGAGATCACCTAAAAATAGAAGAGATAAGGCAGTGGCTGTGGAAAGGAACCCAAAAAAAATAATATGAGGCGATTTGAGAGGGAGAAGAGCTGATCTAAAGGGATCTAAAAATGAGGTATCGGATCTGAGAAAAGTAAAGCTGAAACTCTGAAAATTAAGACTTCTGAAACAGCAAAGACTCTCTCACAAAAAGTGGAGGGCACTAGAGCCCTAAGGGGCAAGATTCCCTCTTAGTTGAGTGAAGCAGATCAAAAACAGGTCTAAATGGGCAGAGACGAAGGCTGGAAAACCCTGACAGAAGCTTCATACAAACCCAAAAAAAGTGCTGAAAAAATTGCAGAAAAAGTGCAGGTCGCAAGTTCTGACCTGTTTTCAGTCCAGGTCGCAGGTTTGGGGTAGAAAAGTGCATCCTCAAGCTCAATTCACACTTTTTGGGCCGATAAGTGCGACCTACAGATCCAGCTATCTCGGTGGCAAATTTCAGAAAAATTTGTCGTCTCAGTTGCGGTTGATGTCTATCACCTGCACAATAAGGCCAGAAACACACTGAAGTTAAAAATTTGACTATGTGAGGGTTTTAGGGGTGAAAAAAACCATAAAAATAGGGAAAAAGGAAAATGGAAGAGAAACCCTGGGGTCTGAAACAGCTGGATATGCAGGAGTATATAAAACGACAGCAGTCGTAAAATAAAACCCATGTGGAGTCGCCAATTGTTAGTATGAATATTTCGTCATAAAAGATCACTTTAGCTATGCATAACAAATAACCCTAACATCAATTATGGATGCAAAATATCTTTAAGTCTACTGCACAAATTCAGATCTAAGCACAAAAGACATTAAGCAGATAAAATATAATATGGCTCCATGCATCCAATAGACAAGACAAGCATAAAGTGTTTGAAAGAATGATTTGTATTATATTAAAGAATGGGGCACCTGAGAGGAAAACAAAAAAGGTGTTTTCTGGTTCTCCTCAATGGGATGGGTTCTTGAAAGTCCTCAACGTTTTAGATCTAAAATTCCTCTCTCTTATTGTGGTAGAAAAACCCTGACAAACATAGAACTCAATGCGAGTTCACAAAGCAAAAATGGAAAATGGTGACCAAGAATATATCTAGTGTGATCTAATGCAATGAAGGTGAATAATGAATGGGGAAAACCCTTCTATTTATAACAAAATATTGGGGTGTTCTAGAACTCGGTGCATGAATAAAATATTATTAATCAAATTATAGAATCACCCTTTAGGAATATTTTATTATATTTGTTGGAGGGAAAAGGTCTTCTGACTTGGGTCAATTCCTTTATTTATAAACAATAAATAAATAAATGATTTATTTATTATTTTAGGGACATGATGGGAATATAATTAAATAAATAATGATTTATTTAATTATTTAAAAATGATTTAGTCAAATTTAACTAGGAATATTATTTAAATAATGACTTGAATAACTTATTCCTAGGAAATACTTAAATAAATAATGATTTATTTAATTAATTTCCTTGTTTTGGGTTAAATATGACTAGGAAATATAGATAAATGTTATTTTATATGGTGAAATCAATTTTACTTAGGGTAAAATTGGTCTTACATGGCGTACTTGGGTTCATCTAATGATAATGAGTTAGATGACCAAAAAATGGTGTAACAGCAAGGCCTAATAAGAGATTAGTGCTTTGTAGTTTCCTTTTTGTACTGACTCTCTTATGAGAAAAAGCTAGAAATTCAAATCATTCCCCATGGGTTTTTCCCATTCCAAACTCAAAACACGGGTAATGCTTCCCTCGAGTGTAAACAGAGTATTTCCCTAGCCACTAACGTGGCCTATTCACTGATAAGGTGCATTATAACGCTCTTGTGTTGTTATAGTGAGGCGTTACCTTGGTAGAAATAGGTTTAGTTTAGGTCTTTGTATTCCTTCCATACTTATCTTCTCCTCTGAGCTGATGAGGAGGTATTTTGACATGTAACACCTGTACCCTAGATCTCTTCCTTGATATCAAATTATACTTCTTATGCGACTCATCCTGCATAAAATTTGTTAATTTTCTACTATATTCATTCACTTCATATTCATAAAGAAATAATTCAGCCTCATCATATTCTTCTTCACAATTTTCTTCTTCATGATCCATTCTAACATACATAACTGATATATGATCTTCCTGTCCTTTTTGGTCCTCTTCTACTGATTCTCCATGTCCAGCTTCTTTATACAATGATGCACGAACCTAATCTTGATATTTTATTTCCCCCTGTAATATCTGCATGGGTTGTTTCTTGAATTAAGGGTTAAAAAATCTATTTTGATTTGTTGGACTTGCATTTGGGAGTTTTTACTTTCAAATTCGATATTAACTAATATATTTGATAAAAAAATTATTGCTTTAGTCATATCTTGAAGCCTTTGATCTTGAAATGTCTCCTCTTTTGCTTTATCTTTCTCTTAGACTTGTTGTTTTCCTATCACCTTCCCAGTTGCAGTCATATTGGCTTCAATTTCTAAAGCATCTATCGGCATCTGTTCAAGAGTAGGGAATATCCTTTCTCTAAGTGTGAACCTAAAATTAGCTTCAAAAGCCCCCAAAAAAATACCTTTGCTCCAAAAGGAGAGGGCTTAATCTATACAAGAAAGTTATTATACAATTAATTGAATCCTTTGATAAATTCAGAAATATTTTCATCGTATTTTATTTTAATTTCATTGAATTTAGTTAATGAATAACCATGATCTCTTTTCTCTCCCCATCTTAGAGTGAATTGATTTTCTAGTTCATCCCAGGTATTAATGGAATATTTTTGGGAATCCTTTGAACCACTTGATAGCCTCTCCAATGATCAAGAGATCATGTCTTATGCTCAAAAATGAAAGTTCTTGAAACAGGTCCAAACCTAAGAAACTGGAAAGGTGTCTTCATTGTGATACTGGTGCCGCAAACGGTTCGAAAAAAAAATGTCATATGTAGAAAATATCGCATTCTATCTGTTGTCCCAAACAACAAAATTTTGTGACTGGATGCCTAGTGAGCATGCAGGTACAGTCAATAGGTATATACTTGGAATATTCCATTTTTACCCAGCCAACAGGATCATGCCACATGGCTCAAAATGGGTCGTTGAATGTTGATGGCACGGAGGAATTTGGACCATTTCATGGGTTTATGATTGGCCAATAGATGAGCGACACGTGGTCAGTCCATAGGCCACCACGTGTCCTCAGGAGGGTTGGTTAAAATTTTATTTATTTAGGGGGTTCAACCTCGCGACCTCTTGCCCGCAGCAAAGATCCGTTGCCAACTCCTCTACGCAACGTGACTTAACCATATACGGTCACTTCATAGTTTTATGATCTGTAAAGTTTTGCATTAGGCGCTTCGGAGGCCAACCCTGAAGGGCCAACCCCCCTCTCATGTGGCCTTGCGCCAAGAACCATGGGCCTACATTCGAACTAGCGGCTACAAAACCGTAACACCAACGGTAGCGATCACATGGTATTTTCCAACCCACAACATTAACTTTTTTAATGACATCAATTAAACTTTAAATTGATGGCTTTATAGTATGAAATCACATGCTGTGGTAAATGCTAAAGGAAAATGGTTCATTTTTCATCTTCTAGCGATCACGACTAGAAGACTGTGGGCTTAGGACATGTGTCCAACCCTCCAATTAAATTTTTATGCTACGGGTGCCAGAATAATGACACTCCTGATTCCGTCCGATAACACGAAGTTAAACGGTTGGGAGCAGAGGTTATGACGGGTTTGGTATGTTACCACCCCACCTATAAACTTGTTTCTCACCTTACGCGTCTGACCATTTTGGAATGGGCCCATAAATTTTATGGATTTCCAAAAATTTAACTTAAGTTCCCATCTCCACTTTTAATGGATCTTTTCTAGCTGTCATTGGGGAAAATGCATTGGGAGGTCAATTTTCGACCAATTTTGGTGAAACAAGAGTTTACCTAGACTAATTTGAGCATTTTGGAGCCATTGGTGCACATAGAACAACCATTAGAGGCATGTAAACATATTTAATTTACAATTTTGAGCATAATGAAAAAGAGGGACATGCCATTGGGAGTTGGACCAGAAGATGTAGCCCAGGAGGGGTGAACTTCTTCATCATGCATACTCTATAAAGGTTATGTGTGAATTTTTTTCTCTATTATGCATTATTGTTCATTTTTTTTAAGGCTTATTTACATGCTTAAAGTTCACTAATTCATCTATAATTCATGGTTAAAACTTTCATTCCTTAAGAAAAATTATGGAGACAATTTGTACATGTTTATATTACTGAAAGGAGACTTAGCTCAACAGAACTTATACACTCTTTTCATATCAAGTTGGTATCAGAGCTAGATTTTATTTTTGGTGTTTTTATGTGCAAGGATTTTTTAACTATTTGCAAGAATTTTCATGTGTACTAGGCTTAATATTAAGAGAGGAGAAGGAAAATTGTTGTAAGAAATAGGTTCTCAAAGTGAGCCACAACAAAGGAGGGAAATATTGGTGCATTCTCCACCACCTATTTCACCTCCAAGAGAAGAAGAAGTAGCATCCAGCATGCCTCTATGAGAAGAAGAAACCCATGAAGAGGTGGATCCCAAAGAGGAAGAAAACGTTTAGGAAATAATTCCTTAACATGGCTCAAATGGTGAAAGTCCTTTATCAAGAAAGTAATGAAAGAATAGAAGGAGAAGGATCCAAACTTCACAAGGAAGTTCAGGGATCATTAGGAGGTTGCAATGATAAAGACAAATCAAAGAAAGTAAATGGAGGAAATGGAGGCAGTGGAAAGTCACCATCCTCACCCTCATCATCATCATCCTCTACTTCATCTTCAGTACACCAGTCACACAAGTCAAAGAAACACTGGTAAAAGTCATTTTCTAAAACATGATGTTAAGTTTGAATTGCCAATGTTTAATGGTGAAGTCAATGAAAAAAATCTTGATAATTAGATTAGGCAATTTGAAGGTTTATTTGGGAATTCAGAACCTTCATGATGATGACACCAAAATCCAACTAGCTTCATTGAGGATGGAAGGTGTAACTCTTGTTTGGTGGGAAGCCATGACAAAGGAGGAGATCAAAAAGCATGGTAATATTATTCTATCATGGATACATTTCATTATTGTAATAAAACAAAAGCTTTATCCACTAGCTCACATGCAGAAATCCATAATGAAGTGGCAAAATTTTAGACAATTGAAAGGACAAAATGTACAAGACTACACCCAAGAATTTAGGAGAAGAGATCTCTTATTAGGGGTATATTTGAAGAGACAAGATACTTTTCTCAAGTACATAGGGGGATTACATAGCTACCTTAGACATGATATCCTCATGTTTAATCCTACAAGCCTAGATGAGGTATGTGTTCAAGCCATACATCTAGAAGCTAGAGGGAAAAATACTTTTGAAGAGGGTATAAACAAACCTTTTAAGGGGAAAAAAAGAGAAGACCTCAAAAGGAAAAGGAAAAAAAAAATCATATGTCAAGAAAGAGGGAGAGAAATTTCTTTGTAAACATTGTTCAAGAGATGGCCATGAAGAGAAAAATTGTTGGAAATTACATCTTGATAAAAGACCCAAGTTTAACAAAAACAAAAGGAAGCATAAAACTGCAGCTACAACTCAACATGACTTAGGAGAGGATTCAGGTGATGAAACTAAAATTACAGCCATGGGATTGAAGAACATGATGGGGAAATAAATTTAAAAAAAACCCAGTACTAGTACTTCAAACTGTCACATAGAAGCTCCAAATGAAGAACATAGAATTGAATTGTTTCATGTGAGGTTCATATCCAAACATACCAATATTGACACACTATTTGACAGTGGTTAACAATTGAATTTAATCTCTAAATACTTGGTCAAGAAACTTAATCTTGAGACCATTCCACATCCAAAACCATATCCACTTGGGTGGTTTTGTAAGGATGCAAATTTACAGGTTTCAAAAAAGTGCATATTGCGCTTTACAATAACTGCACATTTTGTTGAAAAAGTTGAATTAGATGTGGTTCCATTAGATATTACAGGTGTTATGTTGGGAAATACTTAGTTTTATGATAGGAAATCTATCTTCCATCACCATGACAACAAATACCATTTATTCAAAGGTGGCAAGGCATACATTGTTAGAGCACATCGCAAGAAGACAAATATTGCAATGGTAAATGCTGGAGAGGTAAAAAGGCTCATGAATTCATTTAAGAATTTTTTTATTCTAATGATTAAGCCTAAAGATGATTTTAATCATGATTCATTTGAAGATTTTGATCCTATATTGAAATCATATTTATATGATGTAGTTGGTGCACATCATGAGATGTTTCAGGATCCAATAGGATTGCCTCCTAAAAGGGAGATTCTGTTTCAACAAGATTGTCCTCTTCCAAACATCGCCATGTATTGCAGTTGATAATTGAGAATGATGAAATAAAGAGGAAAATTAAGGAATTTTTGGAAAATGGACTCATAATGCCAAGAAATTCACCATGTGGTTCACCCATAGTCTTGATTCTGAAGAAATATGGGACTTGGCAAATGTGTGTCAACTTCAGAGCTTTGAACAAGATAACAGTAAAGAATTGATACCCACTCCCAAGGATAGATGATTTGTTATATCAGCTGAAAGAATCAAGTTATTTCACTACGTTATATTTAAGAAGTGGATATCATCAAGTAAGAATTGCAGAAAGTGACATATGGAAGACTGCATTCAAAACCAAACAAGGACTCTTTGAGCGGTTGGTTATGTCGTTTGGTTTGTGTAATGCACCGATGAATTTCATGTGTATTATGGATAATTTTTTGCATCCATTTCTTGATGACTTTTTGATTGTGTATTTATATGATACACTCATTTTCACGAAACAAGAGAAGAGCATGTCTTCCATGTTAATAGTATACTTGATATTTTGAAGAAAGAGAAATTATTTCTTAAGATGTCTAAGTGTGAATTTTGAAAGACTTCTTTGGTTTATTTGGGACACATTGTAAGAGGAGGCGCATTGATAATTGATCCTTCTAAAGTAGAAGCCATTGTGAATTGGCCCCCTCCCAAATCACTAACCGAGGTAAAAAAAATTTAGGTGCAGCTCAGTATTGGAGAAAGTTTATTGCTAACTTTTCTGCCATAGCAGCTCCTATGCATGTAGCGATAAGTGTGAAGAAAGGCTTCAAATGGGGAGGAAAATAGCAAAAAGATTTGGAAGATTTAAAATACAAGATTAGTTCAACTTCGATCCTTGCATTACCGGATTTGAGATAGCCATTCGAGATAGAAACCAATGCTAGTGATTATGCTATGGGCGCAGTAATTTTGCAGCATGGTAAGCCTATCGCTTTTCATTATGAAAAATTCAATGGTGTTGTAATGAATTATCAAAAATATGACAAAGAGCTATATTGGTTGGGACAAAGCGTCAAGAAGTGGAAACACTACTTGATGGGTAAAGAGAATATTATTCAAACCGATCACCAACCGCTAGAGTACTTGCAGTCGCAAAAAAAATTGCAGCAATCATGACATTTCAGGTGGATGGGATTTCTTCAACAATTTCACTTGGTTATAAGGTACGAGAAAGGTATTTTCAATAAATTTGTTGATATGCTTTCAAGGCCAATTATAATTGCTTCTACTTTGCTTAAAAATGATTCTATTGTACATGAGAGTTACATAGAACAATATGCATTTGATAATGATTTTAAAGGTGTGTATGCTAGTTTGAATGAAGGGAATCAAGTTGAGGAAAATGTTTATCACATGCATAACAATTTTCTGTTTCATTTGGGTAAGCTATGTATACCACAAGGAGAGAGAATTAGTGTCATGAGAGAGGCTCATTCATCTCTTATTTTTGAACACTTTTGGGTAAGAAAAACAGTGACACATCTACAAGGGTATTGTTATTTGCCTCACATGATAGATAGGGTGATAAATTTTATAAGAGGATGTTCTATGTCTGCAAAAAGAAAGCCTAGCAATAGGAAGCTTGGATTGTATACGCCATTACTGATACCATCAAGGCCATGGGAGAGTGTTTCCATGGAATTTTTTGGAGGTATACCTATGTTAGGAAGACAACATGATTACCTTTATGTAGTTGTGGATAGATTCAGTAAAATGTGTATACTTATGCCATGTAAGAAAATCGCTACTGCTGAAAAAACTGCCGAGATTTATTTTCGACATGTATGGGTTCATTTTGTTTTGGAAACTTCTATTGTTAGTGACAGGGATTCTAGGTTTTTTGGGAATTTTTTTTTCCAACCTTTGGAAGATGATGGACACAAATTTGAAAAAAAGTACAACTTTTCATCCAAAAACTGATGGCCAAACCAAGGTGGTGAACATAACCGTTGTGCATCTATTGAGAGGATATTGTAGCAAACATCCCAAGTTATGGGATGAACAACTGCATTAAATTCAACATGCTTAAAACTAGGCTAAACACTCTTCAACAAATACTTCACCTTTTGAGGCCTACTTTGGGTATTTTTCAAAATCGCCATTAGACTTCATCTTTGAGAAGGATGTTGCAATTGATGGAGATAGTGATATTGACAAAGCTCTAAAGTTCATTGAGAAAATTTAGATTATTCATCAACTAGTTCAAGAACAGCTTGAGTCAATGAAATTACAAGGAGAAGCATGACAAACATAGATTTGATCACAATTTTCGAGAAGGAGATGAAGTATGGTTGCACCTACGCAAAGAAAGGATGCAAGGACAAGGTAAAAACCTTAAGCCTATTCGATATGGTCCATTCAAGATTATTAAACAAGTTGGTAATAATGTGTTTCAACTTGACTTGCCTTCTTATATACAAATTTATTCCATTGCCAATGTGTATAATTTACGTTTGTATGAGCCTCCTTTGATTGATGATCAATGGAGTCACGTTCAACTACCATCAATAGAAGATTTCTCGCTAGAATTTTTGGACAAGCTCAAGGAGGATGCCATAATTTACATAAGGACACGCATGTCTAAAAGGGGAAGTATTCATTGGGCTCAAGGGCATCAAACTAACTAAGGCAAGATGGATGGAAGTGGAAAAGGTGAGGGAGTTGTTCCCTCATCTTCTGAACAATTCTTTTAGTGTCCAAAAACTTCCCAATGGGGAGGTGTGACCAGGAGATCATGCCTTATGCTAAAAAATGAAAGTGCTCAAAATAGGTCTGAACCTGAGTGACCAAAAGGGTCTTGTCATTGCAATTCTGACGCTATGAATGGTTCAAAAAACTGATGTTATATGAGGAAGATATTGCGTTCTGTTTTTTTTCCCAAATAAAAAAATTTTGTGACTAGATGCCCAGTCAGCATGCAGGTATAGTCACCAGGTATATACTTGGAATATTCCATTTTTACCTAACCAACAGGATCGTGCCACATGGTTCAATCTAGGTCGTTGAATGATGGTGGTACAAAGGAATTTGGACCGTTTTATGGGTTTATGATTGGCCAATGGATGAGTGACATGTGGCTAGCCCGGAGGACACCATGTGTCATCAGGCGGGTTGGTTAAAATTTTATGTAGTCGAGGGAGGGTCGACCCTGTGACCTCCTACTCATAGCAAAGATCCGTTACCAACTCCTCTACAATATGGTTTGTAAAGTTTTGCATTAGGGGCTTGGGAGGCCAACCCCAATGGGCCAGCCCCCCTCTCATATGGCCTTGTGCCAAGAAACATGGACCTACATTCCAACTAGAGGCTACAAAACTGTAACACGAACGACATTGATCATATGGTATTTTCCAGCCCACAACATTAATGTTTTTAATGACGATAGTTAAACTTTAAACTAGTGGCTTCCGAGTATGCAATCACATGTTGCGGTAAATGCTAAAGGGTAATGATTCACGTTTTATCTACTGAAAATCACGGTTACAAGACCATGGGGTTAGGACAGGTGTCCAACCCTACAATTAAAGTTGTATGCTATGGGTGGCGGAATAATGACACTCCTGGTTCTGTCCGATAACATAGAGTTAAATGGTTAGGAGAGGAGGTTACGACAAGGTTGGTATGTGACCACCCTGCCTCTAAAATTATTTCTAACTTTAACCTTCCAACCATTTTGGAGAAAGCCCCTAAATTTTATGGCTTTCCATCAATTTAACTTAAGTTAAGTGTTTGTCTCCACTTTTAGTGGAGGTTTTTTAGCTGTCATTGGGGAAAATGCATTGGGAGGTTAATTTTCGACCAATTTCGGTGAAACAAGAGTCTACCTAGACTAATTTGAGCATTTTCGAGCCATTGGTGTAGAGAAAACAACCATTAGAGGCCTGTAAACATATGTAATTTAAAATTTTTAGCATAATGACAAAGATGGACATGTCATTGGGAGCAGGACCAGCAGATGTAGCCCAAGAGGGGTGAACTGATTCATCATGCCTATTGTGTAAAACTTATGTGTGAATTTATTTCCCTGTTATGCACTGTTGTTGAGTGTTTTTAAGGCTTATTTACATGCTTAAAGTTCACTAATTCATCTATAATTCATGGTTAATACTCTCATTCCTTAACCAAACTTATGGAGACAATTTGTACATGTTCATATTAATAAAAGGACACTTAGCACAAAATAACTAATACACTCCTTTTAGATCATCCATCCAGAGACTGAACAAATCGCCTCATTAAAACATCAAGATGTTCCACATTCAAAATTTCAGAAAAATTACAAAACACAGATAAGTGTTTTTATGCAGTAACTTCATCCTCTCTAGTGAAGTGAGGAATTAATTTAACATATTCTTGAGGCATTGCATTAAATTCCCCTAGAATATTTAGTGGAGCATATATATTTAATAGGAAGGTTGGTGCTACCATGTTTACACCTTGATTAATTATAGTTGGATTAAATGTAGATGATGAACCTGTTGTGAAGGTAAATGGAGGTGGTGGTGAAACAAATATGGGAGTGGGTTGAATAAAAAAGGCAGAGGAACAACCAGTGAGAACTTGTTGATCTTGTGTAAAAGAGAAAGAAAAAGACTCAAATGATTGTTCTTCCAATTTAGGTTCTTGAAAATGAATAGGTGTAAAAGGTGAATCTTATTCCAAGAAATAAAGTACTTGATATGAATTTCCAAACAAATGGCGATTTGAACTACTTTCAGGGGTAGATAAAGTAAGACTAGGTGTTGAGGGAGTTTAAGGTTTTTCAATTCTCTTAGAAATCAATCTTTCAGGGTTTGATAAATTAGGTACCTTTTGCGGAGAGGTATCTTACCTAGTGTGAGGTCTTTTATAAGCCAGAATTCTGAGTATGATAAAACACAACCAAAAATTTCCTCCTCACTAAACAAACATTGGAAACAAAATGAAAACCCGTGGAAAATGTATTTTCTATCCTTCATCCTTGGAAATGATGCCAAAAAATGTTGGTTCTTAAGAGACAACCCCTTGGTTGTGGAAAGGAATCAGTGCTTAAGACATTTTAACAATATATTATAGAAACAATATTTATCATATGTTCCTCGTTCTTTTCCTTTGGAAATTAGTTTTAAAATCTTTAATTCTCTAGAATAAATAAAACATTTCACAATGCCTTTAATTGTTGAATAGTGAATGAATGAGGAGAACTGTAAAGGAACTTAAAATAATATGATGTAAAGACAAAATCTATTAACTTAAGCTTCATAGAGAAGTTATGAATAGAAGTAAGATGGAGTGAAGGAGAACACTTTAAGGATATTTGAATATTACTTAAAAATTTAATACAAAGACCTAGAGCTTCACTACTTCACTTCATTTATAGAAGAAATAACATCAAATGACACAGGAAAGACAAACCAACATCAACAATTTCTAGAAACTTGATACTTATTTTCCTAATTCTTTAAATAAATAAGTACAAAAATATAGACTTTTGGAGGTTCCAAAGCTCCAAACCCTTCTTCTTCATTTTCATCTTTCTTAAATACATTCAAAAACAATTTGTAACTATCAAAACTTCCTGAAACTACCTAAACTACTTCATTCCTATATCGACTAATTTCATTACAATTGAACATAACATTACAACCTCTTTCTAAAAGAGAAATAAAACACAATAATAAATATAAATATCATGATTTCTTCTAAATTTATTTTCTTTTTTATTTCCTTCCCTTTGTTTTTGATGTGGTTCCCTTCACTGTTGATTTGGTCTTCTGAATATCATCTACTGTTGATGTTTCTTCCAGAGGATTTGTCATCGATTTTCTTCATTTCTTCTAGAGTTCAACATTTTCCTCGAGACATTAATTAACTTATTATGTTCCAATCTAAAAGAAGTGATCCTGCTGTAAGTACGCTTGTCCATAAACAGAGTCTTGACCATCCATAAATACTAAAAATATTTGTGAAATAAATTGATAATTGTTTTGCATTTTAAAACTGAAGTCTTCTCATGAGTATTGTAAATTTTACTTTTTGCATCCACCAACATAGTTTCATGTGTCTCCCATGATAATAAGTTACAATGCAGGTTCCAAAAATATGGCAATCCATTCGTGATTATTTTATCAAATATAGTGTTGAAGTTGTCAACCTCTTGCTTGATCTCTAAAAACTTATTTTCTGCTAACTTCCTATGTTGATTCTTCAATATCACCATGTTAATTTCTAGAACACATAATGTTATATATTTTATCTCATGTTCACCCAGTTCTTGATCTATTTTGGAGTTGACAAAATCTATTAATTTCTTAGCCCAGATGGCTTTGTCATGCATTTTTTGTTTGTCAGCTAATACAAGCTCTTTAATATATTTTATTGTACTCTTCTCTTATGAAATAAGTACTAGAGATTCCCATACTATTTTCAACACTCCTATAATCTCATTCCAAAGGATGTGTTTAGCCTCAATTACAGACATATTCCCCTTTACCTTCTCTTTGAGATTATTGATTTCTTCACAAGTTAACTGATAACATGTTCTATATTTACCTGTAGTGTCCTTTGATATTACAATTTCGTTATCCTTAGCCCTTATAACCTTCATAGATGTCTCAAGTTCACTTTGAGCTTTCTTCCTATCAAACTCTACCATCTTCAACTCTGTACTCAACTATGATATCATAGTTGTTGGGTCATCAGTTTCAACTGATAAACTATTGTACATATATGAGATTCAATATGCCCCTGTAACTTAGTTACTACTTATTTCAATTTGGAAGTCTCTTCATCTTTCTGCAACACTTGTTTTAAAAGCTTCTCCTTTTCAGATTCCACCTCCACCACTTCAACTCCCATTGGGTGTTATCGAATAGGAAGCTTTACCTTCTTTCTTAGAACATTTACTTCTAATTCTCCACTCTACGACAAATTCTGCATAATTGATCTGTCAGTGGGATCTACTCCACTTTTGATAACTATCTTCTCTAATTCTTCATTTTGAGTGGGGAGAGATTTGGAATTAGCTTTCTCCATATTCATCTGCTTGATCACCTTTCCCAACATGTTTTCAGATTTACTTGTAGCTGCACTATTTTTAGTCAAATAATTAACAATCAATAAACCGATTTTCATATGTAAATTAAGTTTATCATGTAAGCGAATCTTCCTGGCATCCATAGTCAAATTGACAGTCTTGAAATTGCTTGATGACCCTATTGTCATTTTAGATGGGTGTGAAAAAACAATCTTTAGCTGCTCTTTTTCTAAATCCATAACAGTTGAAAATCTAGTCTGATCAGGGGTGATTTGTGACTCAGCTTGAGCCTCCATGCTTGCTCTAATATTCTGATTCTACTTAGAAATTTGGGCAAAAGGATGCTTAATTAATGGTACTTGATCATGAACAACTTCATGTATACATGGTGAAGCTGGTGTATTCATTATTTCCCCCAATTGAATTGACAACCCTAGCTATGGATATGGCACTTATTCACTCAGTTTAGCCCTCTTCTAAGCTCATTTCTCCTCTATATCATCATTATTTCCTCTATCTCTTTTATTTCCCTTTTCAGAGATAGCAGGAGTTTAAATTCTAGAGCTGTCATTTCCTTCAAAACCTTTTTTAGCTAAATTTTCAATTTTTGGCTTTCTCTCATGAGTAAAAACAAAATAACCATTCTCAACTGTCCTTTTAGAAATAACCTTATGTGGGTCCTAAGCCCACTTTTATCCTAGAAATAAATGCATGCCTTCTAACATCTAGTTTTCCTCTTTTGCAACTTTCCTCATATTCACTGTGAAGGGTCCAACAATCACCATTTCTATAAACTTCCTTTCTTCATTGGCACAAAGTGAATCTGATTCACATTTAAGCTATGTATAATAAATTCTATGGCAAACATTCTCATAGGGACAAAAGATGGAAATCTATAAGGTTCAACACCAACTCCATACAATCTAATGTATGAATAATATTCAAAAACAAACCAGTCTCCATACCTACAACTATTACTGAGCTGACGGAATTCCCAAGCTTTAGAAAGAAGGCATGGGGGATCAGTCCCATTTAAAATTTTATAATCAATTGAAGAATAGTAAGTAGCAAAATCAACCAACCCTCCATCACCAGGTTCATCCTTACCAGGTTAGTCCAAAACAATGTTGGCTACCTTTTCTTATTTGAATCCATAATGTTCAAACCCAAATTCAAAATTTCTCTTGCATTTTGATACATAAACAAATAGGTAAATATTGAAGGAAATTTGAATAAACCTATTAAATTTAAGCTCATGAATTCAAAAATAATATTCTCCTGCCAAAATGATGGGATTATAACACTAATTTAGGCTTCATCATAAAAGCAAACAATCCAAGAACTAATCTATCAGTCGGAGAAGTATCTTCCTTTCCAAGGATTTTTAACAAAAATTTCAATACATGTTCGATTTCTGCATCAAAAATTTCCAAAGAGGATACAATTTCATCTGGAGAAAACCTCCATGGTTATTGCTTCAGGAAGAAAATAATCTCTATGCAATCTTCCCTTGCAATATTGTCATAATGTGTGGTTAATGACTCTTCAGTGAAACTAATATATGACTTGGACTCTGGGTATTATAAGGCTTAACGAATTAACAAGGATGAAACCTTGAAGACAATTTCTCCCAAATGGTTGATTAAAAACCGCTTGCTGGGGTATATTGCTGATGCTAGCAAATGAATGAATTCAGTGACATGATGTGTTCTTGGGACACATGCAGAGAATACTCTAGACCTGACCATGGCTGTGAAGACAGGGGAATTGTGCTGGTTAATGATAACCTGCTAATACCGAGGTAGATGTTCAACCGTGCAACGAGTGTCTATTATGTCCACGTCTGTATCCATGAGGGGAATGTAACTAGATGAACTAGATAGGAATGACTTGGCCATGTTATCACTCAGGATTATGACTAGAATGACTGTAAATGGAGGAGCAAGGTGATTAGGATAACTAAGGCAGTTTAAACTGTGGCGAACAGTTGAAAAAGAATAGTTTTGACTCATTATTTATAGGCGTAGAGGGAAAATTAGGGGAAAAAAATCATTAATTGCATGACAAGACAGGTACGGGACTGACACAGATAATGAGTTGGATTTCTTACTGTCAAAATCTCTTAGCCACTTACATCACCGCAAGGGCAGCTTAGGTATGATAGGATCCTCAGCTTTGTGATGCCATAGTTATCATGGGTCTTTGATTTGAGTCCACAAGCCTACATCATAGTCAACTGCGGAGGCACCCCGTGAATTATCCATCGGGTTGTTTGTGTTGTTGAGTTTCTCCCGATAAACTTCAATTTGTAATCATCTCATCTCTACCCGATGAGTTGTACACTATTTACAAAAATGGTTCGGCCTACCTTTCACATACTTTGAAACATAACATTAATGTTTCTCATATCAATCAAAAAGTTTTTTTAGCATATGCAGTCTTAATTAATTTCTCTTTTTACAACATTATATATATATATATATATATATTAATTTTGATATTTGGAAATGAAAATGCAAATGAGCCACAAGACCATGCAATATTCTCTTTTCCCCATTATTATCTAGGAACTTAGTAGCATTTTCATAGAAATATACTTTTTTCCCATGAAAATACAACTAGTCCATACCCAAAATAATACTATATGATCCCAATGTTAGTACATTCATATTTATTATAGTAGGCATACCATTCAATTCAAATGGACAAGCTCTTAACTAATGATGAACTCTCTTCTTAGTAGTTGTAGTGAACTACACAAACCAAGACTCTACATCCACTTCTTTTCTCAAGCCACACTTCTCCACCAGTTCAAGATTAACATAGCTTTAATTAGTTCTACTATCAATCAAAATACAAACAACTCAACCACATATCTCACCTTCCATATCAATAAATTAATTCTGATGATGTTCCTGCTTATTTTCCGCAAGTGCATAAATCTGAGGAATGATATGACCAACATACCCAACTGTGTGTGCCTCTTAAGCAGTATATATATGAGGCCTAGATCCCTGGTACAATGGAAAATCCTTTTTACGATGATATTTCCCACATATCCAACACTACAATGGTCCTCTACCATTGCCTATAGTCTTCTTCTCTCCAGGTTATGGCCCATGTCCCTTCTCAACTACATTGAAATTCTTGTAAGAACCACATTTTATTTCTCACCTGCATCTTGAGGTCTCGCTTGCTTCGGTCTCCATTTCCCTTTAAATTTCTCATTTAATTTAAATCCATGCTTAGGCTAAGCTTTATGCTTCGAATTCTCATAACAATTCTTTGAATTTTGAATGGCTTCTTCAAACAATCTAGGCTCATCAAACTCAATATGGTCTCTATATGTTGTTGGAAATCCACTGAAGAATCTTGGAATCTTATCCTCAATATCCCTGCGATAAGGAACATACCTTTAAAAACCACAAGAATCTGCTATTATACTCATCATTTGTCATAGAACCCCATCTACATCTCATAAAATGCCTTATCTTTGTCATCATAGTGTTGGGAAAAATACTGAGAGGGGGGCGTGAATCAGTATTTACTGCATAATCAAAACTTTTTACTTTTTCATTCCTTAAAACCCATATGCTACTTTCCTTCATTAAACTAGCGTATATACGCGGATCCCCTTTATGAAACTAGCGTATACACAGAGATCTAGGTCTGTCATTAAATATTTACTTATATTATTCCATCATTCATTCATTAGATGTTCAATAAACAGTAAACAGGTGCAGTAAGAACAGAATAAACCATCACACAAAGCATCACACATGAACACCAGGATTTTTAGGTGGAAACCCAAATCGGGAGAAAACCACCGCTGCAGTTGCTCAGCCTTCAATATTTTATTATAGAGAAACATCTTACAACATATGTGCTGGCGCAGACTTGACCAGCACGCAGGCACCCACCTGCGCTCGTTTACCAGCCTCTCCTGGAAGGGAGCTCCAACCCTCTGACTCGTTTACCAGCCTCTCCTGGAAGGGAGCTACGACCCCCCGATCTCGTTTACCAGCCTCACCTGGAAGGGAGCTACGACCCCCTGACTGAAGGCTACAACCCTCAGCACTACCTTGGACCACGTTTCATCAATTTTCACACTGGATCCAACAACTTCAATAGAACACCACTTGCAGGCCACATTTCATCATATTTTCAAACTGAACCCTTTCCATACTTCTTAAGCACAATCAACCATGAAACAGATACATATAACTCACTGACAGATATCAGTAAACCACCAGAACAGATTAGACATTTCTTACCATAGTCTTCAGCAAACCCTAGTTTGCATACGCACTTTCCTTTCACTGATGTAGCATATATACGCGCTTCTGTCCACACAAACTAGCATATACCTCTGTGTATATTTCATTGCGCATATGCGCTTTCTATTCAACGAAGCCGCGTATATACGTGCTTCCTCCACGGTGAAGTAGCGTATAGATCTTCAATCATTACAGAGCAGAATACTTCTTCAGATCAGATATTCAATTCAGATTTACCCTTTTACTTCAGACAGATGTTCACCCAGATGTTCGCCTCATCATAGATCTAGGCCTTTCATAAGCAGATCTAGTGGATACAAGTGCATTTCAGATCTAGATCCCCTTCTTCATCATTGGTGCATCACACATTCATATTTATCTTCAAGTGTAACCCTTTCCATTCAAATCTACTTCAGAGAGAAGTATTCATTCAAGCTCAGACATCTTGCATCCACGCTCATCATTTGCACAATGAATTTCTTCTCCTTATATAGGTTTATCCTTTTTCAATACCATGAGCCCCTTTTTCAATACCATGGGCCAAAGCAATACCATGAGCCCAAAACTACCTGGACGGGGTCAATTAGGTGGATCATTACCCAATACAATGGGTCAATACCATGGTGGTTACCCTTGGCTTTGCACTTTTTGAGCGCTTTTGCCCATACGCGACTTGGAACATTCCTTTCCGCGTGCATACGCGACTTCCCCTAGGCAAATCCCCGTATACCTAGAGACATACTCTTTTTCATCATAGAATTAGCACATGCTGAATTCCTTTCTTCATTGCCTTCTGTTCACACTGTAGATACATCAGATTTCCTTCATCAAACCATATTCTATCAAGCACAACTTCATCAAGTAAGTTGTCATCATCTTCATCAAGTGGGTTGCCTTTCAAAGACAACACTCAGCATCGTATTGTCAACAAACATCATATCACATCAGATTTACATCATTTACCAAGTCCATCAAGTCAAGAATAACTTCATCAGGTGGATTTCCATCAAGGACAACACATGTCAACAGCCGCATGTCTTCATCTTCATTCAGTGGGTTGCCATCAAGGACAACACTCTGCATCATATTTCCAACAATCTCCCCCTTTGGACTTGATGGCAACCACGATGGTGTTTGGTTACCACAACAGATAGGTACCATGTCACTCTCCCAAATATGTCACTCTTCCAAATATTTGACATCATTATCTTCTCTTCATTCAAACACCATGTCACTCTCCCCCTTTGACATCAAGGGCAAAGGGCGGATCAAAAACCAACACTCTCCCCCTTTTCTCCTCATGTGGAAGAAACATTCTGCAGATCTGATATGTGTTGAAGTGGCCAAGCTCCCCCTGAGTTCATGCTGAATCTTCAAACATATTTTTCAATGAAATACAAGACTCTATGAACTTCCTATCACCAAAGACTCATACTTACATCAATTATCCATCCAAGTGGATTTGCATATGAGACTCAACTACCCAACCAAGTGGGTTTACAAATTTGACTCAGCTACCCAACCAAGTGGGTTTACAAAATTTGACTCAGCTACCCAACCAAGTGGGTTTACAAAATTGACAAGTCCTTACATGACTGAATATTACAATTTTACAACATGAGTCTCAACAAGACCTTTTCAACAAATTACAAAGATAACCATTTAAGACCAACACCAGAAAGTCCTCAAGAAAGAGAACATTTTTCAGAATCATCATAATGCCAACAATGCATTATACTCAACAAAGCCAATGCTCCCCCTGAATCTGTGCATCCAAGCATCCTTTCCAAATGACTAAGGATCCCCCTTAGTTTGTGCATCCTGAAAACTTCCACCAACAAATCATCAAGGCATCTTCATCAAAACATTAGAGACAGAATTATGAGAACTGGAACACCACCAGATATACCAAACAGTATCAGAGATACCAATCAGCACTGCAGCTGTGCTGAAAAAGAGCTGACTCCAAGAAAAAATTGTCAGCAATCAGACATATGCGATTTTCTGTGCAGGAACTCGCGTATATACGCGACTGTGTTTCATGAAACCCGCGTATTTCAAGCGATCTTCTAAATTTCAACCAGATCTGAATCTCTATGAGGAAAATACAATGTTCAGCTTCTTTCTGAGATATTTGACTGCTCCCCTGGACTACAGTGTAGTTGTGTCTTCAAGCGTCATCCAACCGTTGTAGCATCAGCACAATAGTAACCAAGCCTTCAGATTCTTTGCAGCATCAATACAATCTTTCCAAGAGAGATTCTCATATCAGAATAACATCTTCACCTAGGTGTCAAGCAATCATCCATGTGGTCCAGCATCACCATGATCTTCAAGATTTAACATGAAGTAACATATGAAGGCAAAATATCTCTCAACCATAGTAACAAACTCTGCATGATTTATCTCTGAATCAAACGACATCCAACTCATCCATGTGTGAGCACACAAGATACTTATAAGCAACCAGGGTTCAAAAAATCATCATAATAGTCCATGTACCAAGTTATCATCATTTGAGCATGAGTATCATAAAGACCAAAGAATAAGCAATTATATTGCCAACAATGCAATCATCATCCTGCTACTCCCCCTAAACGAGTGCTCTTCCTTAACTTGTGCAATCTGAAACACCTTCAACAGTAAGTTATTAGCAACAATCTCTGCATGATCTGTCCTCATTTCTGAATTATAAGACTTTCATCTCAACAACGAATCATAAAGCAACCAGGCTTCATCCATAATCTTCAACACAAGAACCCATGTATCATTTCATTATCATGAGTATAACTAGAATAATGCTAACAGTGCAATCATCATTAGTCAGACTGATGCTCCCCCTGGACCTCTGCTCCAGATCTTCAGCTATCAGATAATTTTTCTCATCATCAATGCATACGCGGCTGTGTCAGCTAGAACTCGTGTGTATACGCGACTTTGTTTCATAGAACCCGCGTATGTAAAGTGAAATATAGAAAATTTCACACCTTCATCTCCTTCTGCAAATTTACCTTCTGTTCCTGTCTTTTCTTCACACCAGATGCTCTGTTAGAAATACATATAACCAGAATAATCTATTCAACCATGAGAGACATCATACATTGCTCCCCTTGTGACGATACATTACTAGATCTCATAATGTATCTCACATCATTCCTGCAGTCAATCAGAGAAGTAAGCTTCAGAAGCGGATGACTGCAGCAAGGTCAGAATTCCCTACGTTTCTGATCGGTCCTTGAATTGAGTGTTTTCTTCAAGAAAATCATTGTCTTCTAGAGCATCCACAAAAGTATCTTTTTCTTCTCTAGATTGATTCTTATTCCATCCCTCCGTCTTTTTCCAGACTTGTTTAAACTTTCTATTTGTGTGCTGGAAGTTATCCAATTTCTCATATATGTTCAGCCTACATTCCTTTTCTACATGTCCATACTTGTTACAAGAATAACATCTCATGTGTCCAGAGTAAGAAGAATTATAATGAGTATTTATGATCTTCATTCTTTTACAATCAGCTGCTTTATGTCCATACTTGTTACATGAGAAACAATATCCCTTGAAGCTACCAGAGTACCTGTTTATTTGTGGCTGAATTGTTCTACTTCTGCAATTTGCTGCAACATGCCCATAGTTATGACATTTAAAACATTCAATGTTCTTGAATGAATTCCTTTGAGAATTCATGATTGTTGGTTGATCTTTTGTTTCTTTCAACACATCAGGTTTTGCATTGACATCCTCTGAATTTTTGGCACTTCCTTGTGAGCTAGATTCTCCTTTAACAGTTTCATGGAAACCAAGACCATGTTTGATAGCAGGAGACCTTTGATTACTCAGAATATTGTCCAAAATTTTAGTACTATCATGAAACCTCAAAATTTTAACCTTTTCTTCTAATTTACCTTTGAGAATGTTTACCTCAACCTCCAAGGCTTGACATTTCTTTGTCATGCTTTCTTCTTTTCTTCTTCCATCTTCAACTTGATCCTTCAGATTTAGAATCTCTTCTTTCAACCAATCTTCGTTTCCTTCACATGTTTGTTGCAGCTCTTCATTCTTCTTATTTGATTTTTCCAGATCTTCTTTGAGAGAGATGATTTCTGCTTCAAGACCTTCCTTTTCAAATGACAAAGGTTCTTCATTCTTCTTATTTGATGCTTCAAGATCTGTTTGTAGAAAGATGATTGCAGCTTCAAGTCCTTCATTCTTCTTGCTTGATTTTTCAAGATCTGCATTTAGATCGTTGATTTCTGCTTCTAGTTCTTTAATACGATTTTGATACTTGTCCACCTGACCATTCAGCATTTCTATTTGTTCTTTCATTTGAGAGATCATCTCTTTGTTGATAGAATCTTTCTTATCAATTGCTCTTTGTTGTTCTTCATCTTTGATCTTGAGAGCTTTCTCTATTTCCAAAACACTACTTTCACAAACTTCATTATTGGTTGTACCACCAAGATCATGCAAAGGATGACCCCAATCACTATCTGATTCATCTTCTTCTATTTTCTGAGATATTTCCTTGCTTTGAGTAGCCTTCTTCTTTTTCTTCTTTGCCATGAGCACTTGTAGAGCTTCGTCAGAATCTGTTTCATCTTCTTCAATTTTTGCTATACATGATTTCTGAGGTATCTCCTTTCCTTGAGTAACCTTCTTCTTTTGTTTCTTTGCCATGAGAACTTTCAGATCATGGTCAGAATCTTCTTCATCTTCACTGGACACTTCATCATCATCTTCTTTTGCATAATAACTCTTTCTCTTTCAAATTGTTTCCCTTTACCATGCTTTTCTCTATAAGGACATTTAGCAGCATAGTGACCAACATTTCCACACTCAAAACATTTGAAAGGAAGCTTACCTTTGAATCTTCCAGTACCTAGTTGGAGCTTTCTCACGAAATTCGCTTCTTCTTCATCGGATATATAGCTGGATTCTTTGAAAACTTCCTTTTCCTTTCCTTTTGTAGATGCCTTAAAAGCAGCTTCTCTGATTTGGGAAGGACCTCCTTGTCTCATTTCAAAAGCAGTCAGAATACCATGCAATTGAACAATAGAAAGAGTTTGTAGATCTTGCCTTTCTTCAATAGCCGAAACTTTAGAGTCAATTTTAGAAGTCAAGGATCTTAAGACCTTTTCCACTAGAGTAGTATCAGTTATGGTTTCACCCAAATTTCTCATTCGATTTACAATATCATCCAGACGAAGAAAGAAACTGGCAACACTTTCATCACTATGCATCTTCAAATTTTCATATTCAATTCTAAGAGTTTGGAGTTTTGCACTTTTTACCTTTGTATCTCCTTCATAGCTCGGAATGATTTTGTCCCATATTTCTTTTGCTGAATTTAGCTGCATCACTTTAGCAAATTCTGGTTCAGACATGCTTCCTAATAAGACATTCACTGCTTTGGCATTGATTTCATACTTCTTCCTTTCAGCTGCATCCGTAGGAATACTTGCCGGATATCGATAACCTTTGATAACCTTCTTCGATGATTGCCCATACACCGCACCTCAATACTTTGGGCGTATATGCTTTTGTTCGCACTTCCATCATCGACCGTCTCCATCATCAGAGGTGGCTTTATAGACATCACCCTTTGACTTCCCATTGCGATGGATCTCCTTCAAGTGATCAAGCTTCTGCAGAAGAACCTGCTTTGATACCAATTGTTGGGAAAAATACCGAGAGGGGCGGGGGGTGAATCAGTATTTACTGCATACTCAAAACTTTTCACTTTTTCATTCCTTAAAACCCATACGCAACTTTCCTTCAGTAAACTCGCGTATACACGCAGATATCTTTCATGCAACTAGTGTATACACATAGATCTAGTTATGTTGTTAGTTCTTTGCTTATATCATTCCATCATTCATTCATCAGATGTTCAATAAACAGTAAACATGTGCAGTAAGAACAGAATAAACCATCACACAAAGCATCACACATGAACACCAGGATTTTTAGGTGGAAACCCAAGTTCTGAGAAAAACCACCGTCGCAGCTTGTCAAACCCTTCAATATTTTATTATAGAGAAAACATCTTACAACATATGAAGCCGGCGCAGACTTGACCGCACGCTGTGCACCCACCTCGCATTAACACCGCCATCAAATGCCCTCTCCCGGGGGACGGAGCTCCAACCCCGACTCATGTTTCTCACCGGGAAGGAGCTACGACGCCGATCTCGTTACTAAATTTCGACTGAAGGGAGCTACGACCCCCTGACTGAAGGCTACAACCCTCAGTACCTCTATGGACCACGTTTCATCAATTTTCACACTGGATCCAACAACTTCAATAGAACACCACTTGCAGGCCACATTTCATCATATTTTCAAACTGAACCCTTTCCATACTTCTTAAGCACAATCAACCATGAAACAGATACATATAACTCACTGACAGATATCAGTAAACCACCAGAACAGATCAGAAATTTCTTACCACAGTCTTCAGCAAACCCTAGTTTGCATACGCGCTTTCCTTTCACTGATGTAGCGTATATACGCGCTTCCGTCCACACAAACCAGCGTATACCTCTGTGTATATTTCATTGCACATACGCGCTTTCTATTCAGCGAAGCCACGTATATACGCGCTTCCTCCACGGTGAAGTAGCGTATAGATCTTCAATCATTACAGAGCAGCATACTTCTTCAAATCAGATATTCAATTCAGATTTACCCTTTTACTTCAGACAGATGTTCGCCCAGATGTTCGCCTCATCACAGATCTAGGCCTTTCATAAGCAGATGTAGTAGATACAAGTGCATTTCAGATCTAGATCCCCTTCTTCATCATTGGTGCATCATACATTCAGATTTATCTTCAAGTGTAACCCTTTCCATTCAGATCCACTTCAGAGAGAAGCATTCATTCAAGCTCAGACATCTTGCACCCACGCTCATCATTTGCACAATGAATTTCTTCTCCTTATATAGGTTTATCCTTTTTCAATACCATGAGCCCCTTTTTCAATACCATGGGCCAAAGCAATACCATGAGCCCAAAACTACCTGGACGGGGTCAATTAGGCGGATCATTACCCAATACAATGGGTCAATACCATGGTGGTTACCCTTGGCTTTGCACTTTTTGAGCGCTTTTGCCCATACGCGACTTGGAACGTTCCTTTCCGCGTGCATACGCGACTTCCCCTAGGCAAATCCGCGTATACCTAGAGACATACTATTTTTCATCATAGAATTAGCAAATGCTGAATTCCTTTCTTTATTGCCTTCTGTTCACACTGTAGATACATCAGATTTCCTTCATCAAACCATATTCTATCAAGCACAACTTCATCAAGTAAGTTGTCATCATCTTCATCAAGTGGGTTGCCTTTCAAGGACAACACTCAGCATCGTATTGTCAACATAACATCATATCACATCAGATTTACATCATTTACCAAGTCCATCAAGTCAAGAATAACTTCATCAGGTGGTTTGCCATCAAGGACAACACATGTCAACAGTCGCATGTCTTCATCTTCATTTAGTGGGTTACCATCAAGGACAACACTCTGCATCATATTTCCAACACATAGTACCTCTCCTATAAGTACTTCTTCTTGAAGGGTATTTGAAAATCATCCCAAATCAATTCTTCGCCCAAAACTCCCTTAATGCTATTTACATATTCCCACAAGATATATTATTTCCATTTAATATTGCATGTGATTATCTTGGCTTTTATTTTCTTTGAATAGCTATGCAATTTGAATAATTTCTTCATTCCAATAAACCATGCATCTGCATCTTCTGACTTCTTCATCTCTCCATCAAATGTAGAAGGTTTCACTTTCTTGAACTCCTCAAGAAAATACTCCCTCCTATTATAAGGATGATGATTATTATGATTGTGATGATGTATCCTAGATGAGGAACTAGAATTATTCCCATATGTACCATTCCTCCTGTCAGGTGTATCCAATAATCTGCCACCTCCAACTATGTCCCCTCTATCAAACATGTATCTGGACTCAGATCTACTATCATATGCTCGATTATTTTTCACTTCATTCTCCTGATTGATCCTTATATGTCCCTATTTATGCAACTTTGACAAGATATAAAGAATCACTGCATTAACCTCTACTTTCTTCTCCTTAGCCCTTACAAGTATTTTCTGAGCGTGAATGGAGTGTAACAACTCTGGTAAACTTGATAAATATATATTATTAATGATGAAAAGATGAGATGATTACAATGAGGGATCGCCTAGGCTTTAAATAGCCTCAAGGTGTCCCTTGGTGAAGAGGCATGATCTTTGATCATGCCCTTTCAGTTAATAAAACCTAATATAACTATATCTAACTAATAATTAATAAAATATTCATAACATTGCCCCCCTCTTAAGATTCTTTGTCCTCAAAGCATATGTAATGATGGACAATGTTGACGAATGTCTGGTTTCCTGAAGCGATGAGCTCTTGCTTCCCATATTTTAAAAAGATCGTGGAGCAAATTCTCGAGTTCAATCTTTTGTTGATCTGGATAGTGAAAAGATCTGATATCGACAGAGTTGGATATTGTATTGACTTCTATTGGATGTTTGATTTTCCTATTGGAAGACACTTTTATGGGCAGATCTTGGAATACTTTTTCATGTTTCCCAACTATCCCTTGTTCTTCTGGTGATTTTTTGTGATTCCTTTTTAGACTTAGGGGTAAGTTACCAACAACTATTGTCTGATGTAACTTCTCCTCATCATCAAATGCTTCATTCTTAACAACCATATCTGCTTCATTACCGAAGGCCTCAACAGCTTCTGTCGTTATATCAGTGGCTTCGGATGTGTTTGTCGCTTCATATGTTTCGTTCAATTCTGGGGATGGAATAGTTTGTTGTTTACAATCATCTATATCTTCATGGTGATGTGGGGAATCATCTTTTTCCTGATGCTCTTCTAAGTTCCCTGAATCTACGGAATTGTTTTGGTGATTTTGTTCCATGTTAGGAGATATTGGGGATTGTGTCTGACTTAACTTATCTATTTTATCATTTAGCTTACTGTAGAGTTCTGTCATATTGTTCATGATCACATTAAATTTCTGCAATATTTTTTCCTCTTTGTCCTTAGCCTCCATTTGTTTAAGCCATATTTGTCTTTTTATCTGATCAATCGTCATCATTGATAAAGACATATTGATATTTTTCTGCGAAATTTTCTTCTTTTTCTTTAAAATTAATTAATTAATATTTAATTAATTAATTATTTTTTTGAATTAATTAATTAAATTTTTTTATTTTTTTTTAAACTATATAATTATTATATATATATAATTTTTTAATTAAAAATTATATAATATATATAATTTAATTATATAATTGTTATATATATAATTATTAAATGAAAATTATATATATAAATGAATTATATAATTATAATATATATACATATATATAATTATCAATTTAACTATATAATATATATTTTATATAATTAAAAAAATCGTTTTTAAATTTATGCCCATTCCGTTGAAAAGGCACGACTTTAACTTGTGCTTGTTCCGATAAAACACGACTTTAACTTGTGCTTGTTCCGAAAAAAAAACGTCGTTTCTTATATACACACTGCTTCAGAATTTTTTTTTTAAACGAAAATTTTTTAAACGCAATTTCCACATCGAGTGTAATGGTTATGGAGGGGCGGCACAATGTGGGATGGTTGGCGGAGTCGGGTGGAACAGGCGGCGGAGTTTGGGAGCCGCAGGACGTGGAAGGGAGGGAGCCAGCGGACAGAACCTGTGCTGGCATCTAAAAATCGTATTTAGACTATGTCCATTTCCACCGTAATATTTACCGAATATTTAAACCAGATTTCCGAATTACCACCGTGTTATCACCGAATATTATTACCAAATATTTAATCGATTAATATATCGCAGCCGTTTAAATCTGGTAATTTTTTCCTTGCAAAAAAAACGTGTTTTATTTGCTGCCGTTTAAAAAATGTTATGTGCGTTTTGAATTGGTCTCAATGGTAGTTGGAAGGGCGGTTTTGTTGGGCGGTTTTTGGTAATTGGGAAAACAGTGCAAGGGATGCAATCTGTCGGTTGTCGGGATAACAACGCAAGAGATACGGGTGATAGGTCCGAAGTCTATAAGAGGACTGTTCTGTAGTTATATCCCTAAAGGGATTGTTTCTCTAAGTTATTGTTGAGCCCTTACAAGCTTCGGATTACAATTGAAACAACAAGTATGAGCTCCCACAGTTATATCCACATGCACAAAATTATTCCTCCACGGAACCGAGGTTGAGGTGAGGTAGTTCTTCCACAGTTTACTGTGTTTTGTGATCACAGACCCGAGCTGCAATAAGGCTCTCCACAGAGTCAGAGTGTTTTGTTGTGGTAAACTAGTATAGATCTGAGCTGTTCAACTGAATGAGGTTAAAGTCTGAGCTTGGGAGACGACTTCAAGGCTTTAGGTGGACTGTTCTAATGTATACCACAAATCCTAGTCACAATTTCTCCAACAGTTCGGCCTAATACAATAGCTGTCACAGGTCCGAGTTCTGTGACTGTCGTTAGAACTATACTTCTGATCCGAGCTCTTCTTCAAATACAACCCACAAATTGAGATCTTCCTTCCTGCAATCCGAGTTCTGGTTGATGACCAGTTTTAGGAGCCACAGAACTGAAGTCTGTTTCACAAGGTCAAGTAGCTGCAAAGAAGGTCATTGTTCAGCCTTAAATGACTGGAGCTTCTACAGGAGAATTTCCAACCTCTTTCGTTCAGCAAAAATGAGTTTGAAATACCCTTAACACAAGTACTGTGCCCTAATTTTAACTTCCTCGGCCTCCTCTTAACTTTGTGCTTCTTCTATGAATAAATTACTGAAATTGGAGTGTAACGTAGAGGAGTTCAGTAGAGGGTGCGAGAGGCTGGGTAGTGAGATATGTGAGGGGGAAGTATTTGTAAAAAATTTTAAACAAAGGCTGTCACCAGCACTTGATAAAAAATCTGCAATCTGAAATTGCAGTTCTAGAATTCTGTAATTCCTGGGTGATCACACAGATCCCGAAGAGCGAAGGCTCTGATACCAATGGAGTGTAACAACTATGGTAAACTTGATAAATATATATTATTAATGATGAAAAGATGAGATGATTACAATGAGGGATCGCCTAGGCTTTAAATAGCCTCAAGGTGTCCCTTGGCGAAGAGGCATGATCTTTGATCATGCCCTTTCAGTTAATAAAACCTAATATAACTATATCTAACTAATAATTAATAAAATATTCATAACAGTGAACTGACCTATCATTGTCTGCTTTGCTACTTTTTATCTCTTCCCTCAAGGTCCTTGACATATCTACTATACTAGGAGAGTACTCTTCTCCTTTTTGCCCAACTAATTTGTAGGGAGGGTCACAGGAACTGTAGTACTCCACCATGTTGTGAGTCATGTTTAGTTCTCTTCTTCCTGCAAGTGCATCACATTATATAAACCAAATAGATACCAAAATAAAATCTAGACTTAATTGATGTTAAGTGGACTCTTATATAATCTCCAAGATCATTCAACATTAGCATGCACATGTATAATCATAAGCATATCAATATAATAGCATAAAAACATACACCATCATGCATGACCATACCAACTATAAACCATGACCCCATGTATGACAACCATAACCTTGACACATCATAATTTAGCCAAAGAGAGCACAACTCGCTTTGATACCACCCTGTAATTCCTCCTGCCACATTTACCCACTTTTACTGGTATACTCTGGGTAATCATGAGCTGACATTAATTATGATAAGTGTAATGTTCCCGATTTTTAGCCTCAAGCTAAAAGGAACATTATAGTTAGCATATTTTTATTTTGTTGAATAAAATGGGTAAGGAGACCCCTTAACCCATTTTGATGGAGAAATAACACTCCTTGTGTGAAAGGAGGAATAATAAAGCAGCTGATTTGAGCACCACATGGTGTGAACAAGATTGGATCATGCTTGATCTAGTCATTTGACCAAGTCAACAAAAACTGTCTAGATACATTGAACCTACTTGGATAGCGCAGTTTTAGTGGAGGCTCCACTTTCTTGAGCTAGGTGGAAAGTGTGAATGGGACCCATGGTGAGAGGAGTTAATTTTCTTTATAAGGAGGAGATGGCAGCCCATTTTCATTATGCATTAGCTTATTATTTTCGTAGGGTCTACAAAGACTTGCATCCCCGAGCTGTTTAGCAGGGTTGTAGAGATCTTGAACCCAAGGGTGTTCCTTGTTGGGAATCCCTTCCTCATCCTCAAGGAAGGAGAGGGTTTTAGCTTCATTTCATAATTTCGTAATTTTTCCAAGCTTACCCCTTCAGCTACAACATTATTTTTTTGGGTAGAAAACGTTGTGTTGCTAGGAGTAGCAAGAGAGGAACTCTCAGAGTCATTCTTCGCTTGTTCCTCGGTGGAGTTATTACACATTATTTGGAGGAGTAGAAGAGGAGAATCCTGAGCTTAATTTCAGATATTTGGCACCAGGCAAATCATTCACCATCTCTCACAGTACAGTCTAGAGCAGAAACTGCGTTATTTATGTCGGCAGTTGCTGGGAGAGCCATTGGAGTTTTTCAGCAGGAGTGTTTTTGAGTGAAAGGGATCATCCCTTTGCTTGAGAACATTATCAAATGAGGGAATGTGTATTTCAGATCTACCATAGCCTCATTCTCATTTTGTTTCAGTTGCAGTGACATGTTATTTGTCACATTGTACATTTTATGGCATTTCTAGCAATCTATCCTAGATTGGCTAGAAATCTTGTATTGGAGCCCATTCTTCTATTCTTGGGAATTTATTGTATATTTCAGTCATATTTCATGTATCCACATCTATATCAGCATCTATACTCCTAGATACAGATTTTTCACTGCTTTCCGACATTCTATGCAGTTGCTGCATCTCTTGTATTTCATGTGTTAATATTTGGAGGTTGATTCCCATTGGATGTGGGGTTTATTCCTCATGATATTTCTATATATTGTTGCTGATAAATTAATGTACATGATGGGTGTAATATATTTCATCTTATGTTGCATTCATATTTTCATATTTTAATGATTGTGTTCATGTATTGCTATAAGCTCTCTCTTTGAGCATTCTTTACGGGACCTAGTTTGGGGAGATCTAAATGACCCAACTAGAGTCATTTATTTGGGCTCAAATTCTGGAAGAGAAGTGTTTAGTGAGTTAAAAAGGGGATCCAAGCCCCCTTTCAGCTTATTTTTACACTGCCTCCCTTAAACAACGTCCTTGAGGACCATATTGCATAAATTCCTGAAAAAGGTATATTACAGTGGTATCAAAGCATCAATCTTGGCTCAACCTGTGCAGCCCAAGATTATATGTAATTAGAAGGAGAAGCTCCTCATTTAGAAGAGGATATGTATAGAGAAAACAAGAAAAGAGGAATGGTGGAAGAGGAGGTCTCCCTTCTTCCTTTCTAGACCATGGAGGGTATCATTGAAGACCTTGAGGAGAAATAATGGGAAAATTGGGGAGATTTTCTAAGAGGGTTTGTGGATGAAGCAAGCCCTACATGTTATTATGATGGGTGTGACCATTCATCCACACATTCATATTATCAGCGCAGTTTATTTCCCACTTGCACTGCAGGAAGAATGGAGGAAGAAGATGAGGCCATTGGAGCAGCAGTGCGGCAACTCAAAGGTATAGATCATGATTGTTGATTTGAAAATTCTATTTCAAATTTTCATGCAAATGTATATGATTAATTCACTAAGGGTTTGGTGAAGGACTTGGATGAAAGATAATGTGAATCATCCTGTATCATAACTTCAAACACTTTGCATGCATTGGGTGGAACCATAAAACCAACTCCATTCCTTACTTCTGAAGGGGATGAGAACATGTATGATGGCTTTCCAAGGGCAATATCCCTATTATATGAAGGGTCCTCTTCCATTTGTTAAGATATGGAGGTACTTACTTCAAGAGATGACCAAGATCTAGGTTCTCTCCTTGATGATGAGGTATTCTCTTTTTTTGGTTAAGAGAATGTGCATAGAAGAACCCTCAATGTTGTATCAATGGGAGGAGATCCATCACCACATGGAGGTAACAATGGAGCCTTTGCTTCCATTATAGAAACCCTTGTGTCTTTACAAGGAGTTCTAAATTATTTCACATGTGGGAACCAAGGCACAATTCTGGAGCCATATGCAGCAGTTTTTTGGGATTGTGAGATGGAGGAGGAAGAGAAGGATCAACATCAAGGGTTGATACACCCTTATCTATTCTGGAAATTATTTGCATAAGAGAAGGAGACTGTACAACATAGTGGAGAGAGGGACAAGTTAGTCCTCTTATACATACATTCCACTTCTGATCTTGATGTCTCACTACATGAGGCATTCCACTTGGGAGGCCACCTGATCTAGCATTGATGAGGGGCATCTTGTAATTTAGTTCGCCACTCTCGGATTCTGGAGAGGTGAAGAAATTGGAGGAGTCCAACACAGTGTAGAGAGTTTGGGATAAAACCAAGGAGGAGGGGCACACTCTCTCATTATCAGTATCACCCGCTCTCATTAGTTATACCGTGCTGACAGATTTTGCTGCCAGGATGGAGGATGGCATATTCATGATGCAGGTTGACTAATCCATAGATTTGGAGCGGAATATGATACTTCCTTTGAGGGAGGACTCTTTCATACATAGGAATGGATGGAGGCCACTCATGCTTACTTTGACCCAGCTTGGGAGATTCCTTTTGGATGACTACTTCTCATGGGAGGCCAACTTCCAAAGGACACCATCATTATTTGAGCATGAGCAGCTACATGATGGGCATGGCATCATTTTGGAGGATGAATTTGGCATGGGGGATGTCAAGGTAGCAGGAAGAAACATGAGGGGAGCTTCACATGCTAGATCACGAGTGTTGTCTATGAGGAGGATTGATCCATATGGTAGGTCTCATATTTTGGTAGAGTACTCCCAGGATCTAGGTTCTTGCATGATTTTGGATGAACCGGATGGATATGAAAGGTACATGGTGGATAATATGGTCATCTATAATTATGACAGAGTATTCTTGACTAGGGCTTCTAGTCTCAAGGAGAAATGGTTACATGCAACACATGAGGACTTTCTAGCTATGCACTTTGATGCATATTTTTCTTTCCTAGAGGAGTTCATTTGGGAGGGCATTCAACATGATCTATATCAACATATGGATAGATGCATAGCCTGGATGATTTTGGAGAGGTTGGAAGAACCATTTCCCTACTCATTGGAGGTGAGGGAGAGCATTCAGATGAGCCATTTCAACTCAAGGACTGGAGTACATGGTAAAGGAGGTATATACTCTCATTTTGATTTACCTTTCCTTACTTTATATGAGTAGATTTATGAGATAATGATGATCACACCTCCTTATGCTCCTTATTATGATGTAATTGTGGCCCACTACAGCAATGGGAGTGGATATTTTCATGATGGTTTGTGGGGGAAGCCACATGCTTCTTGGTGTGCACCATTGGCACCAATTTGCATTTGCATGTTTCCATCTTATGAGATGTTTGTGGCAGGAAAAAATTGGCTAGAGAATCACTTGTTATTTTTAGTTTTGATTCAGGTAAGAGGTGCACTGTGTTGGTCCCATGAGTGGAGCAGTGACCCACTCTCTAGTTGTCTTATGACAACTTGTTTTTATTGCATGTTGCCTCCTTGTATTGCTGATGTGTATACATTCACAAGGAGAAATATTGAGAGAGTATTGTATATTTTGGGACAAACCATTGGGAACATGACTCTCCCCATTGTACATGCTTTTTATTGCAGGAGACACCATGGGAAAACCATGATTGCCACATTGCTACATTTCTCTTCTTGTGGGAAAAAACACTTGGAGAACTTGAGGGGGCATTTCATGGCTGATTTTCTTGATGGGGAAGCTTGGGCCATTCTTGGAGGCCATACCATCTCAGTCTAAGGACAGAGGCAGCCCCATATGTACCACAAATGGAGGGAGAAACACCTTGGGAATCAAAATCCCAACTCTCCATTCAGCCCAACCACATTGCATATACCAGGGGTTGAGATTTTTATTTGGATGATAGCAATGATGAGAGGATCATCATTGGGGATACATTTTTCCCATGTATTTCATCACTCCCACCTTGAGTAGGCCATCGCATAGCAACAAGGTTTCCACCTACACCTTTTATCTTTCCATGATGAGTACCATTCCGGTTTGTATACTTGGGAGGAAGCATTGGAGGATAGATTTTTTTGCAGGATATCTTAAGGAGTGGTGGAGATTGTTGATGACGAGGCCACAATAGAGAAGGGGGAGATATTTTTTTCTCTCTATGAAATTTCTTGAGAATAAGAAACATGTGGGAGGGGAGGACTGTAATGTTCTTGATTTTTAGCGTCAAGCTAAAAGGAACATTATAGTTAGCATATTTTTATTTTGTTGAATAAAATGGGTAAGGATACCCCTTAACCCCCTTTGATGGAGAAATAGCACTCCTTGTGTGAAAGGAGGAATAATAAAGTATCTGATTTGAGCACCTCATGGTGTGAATAGGATTGGATCATGCTTGATCTAGTCATTTTGACCAAGTCAATGAAAACTGTCTAGATACATTGAACCTACTTGGACAGTGCAGTTTTAGTGGAGGCTCCACTTGCTTGAGCTAGGTGGCAAGTTTAAATGGGACCCATGGTGAGAGGATTTCATTTAATTTATAAGGAGGAGATGCCAGCCCATTTTCATTATGCATTAGCTTATTATTTTCGTACGGTCTGCAAAGACTTGCATCCACAGGCTGTTTAGCAGGGCTGTAGAGATCTTGAACCCAAGGGTGTTCCCAGTGGGGAATCCATCCCTAATCCTCAAGGAAGGATAGGGTTTGAGATTAATTTCCTCATTAAAACATGTTTCCAAGCTTACCCCTTCAGCTACAACGTTATTTTGTTGGGCAGAAAATATTGTGTTGGTGGGAGCAACAACAGAGGAACTCTCAGAGTCATTCTTGGCTTGTTCTTCGGTGGAGTTCTTGCACATTCTTTGGAGGAGAAGTAGAGGAGAATCTCGGGCTTAATTTTAGATATTTTGCACCAGGCCAATCATTAACCATTTCTCACAGTGCATTCTAGAGTAGAAACTGCGTTATTTACGTAGGAAGTTGCTGGGAGAGCCATTGGAGCTTGTCAGCAGGAGTGTTTTTGAGTGAAAGGGATCAGCCCTTTTCTTGAGAACATTATCAGAGGAGGGCATGAGTATTTCATATCTTCCATAGCCTCATTCTCATTTTGGTTTAGTTTCAGTGACAAGTTATTTGTCACATTGTACATTTTCCGGCATTTCTATCAATCTCTCCTAGATTGGCTAGAAATCTTGTATTGGAGCCCATTCTTCTATTCTTGGGAATTTCTTGTATATTTCAGTCATATTTCATGTATGAACATCTATAGCAACAAATATACTCCTAGAGACAGTGTTGTCACTACTTGCTAGCATTTTATGCAGTTGCTGCATCTCTTGTATTTCATGTGTTAATCTTTGGAGGCTGATTCCCATTGCATGAGGGGTTTATTCCTCATGATACTTCTGTATATTATTGCTAATAAATTAATGTAAATGATGGCTGTAATATATTTCATCTTATGTTTCATTCATATTTGCAGATTTTAATGATTGTGTTCATGTATTGTTGTAAGCTCTCTCTTTGAGCATTCTTTACGGGACCTAGTTTGGGAAGATCTGAATGACCCAACTAGAGTCATTTATTTGGGCTCAACTTCTGAAAGAGCGGTTTTTAGTGAGTGAAAAATGGGATCCAATCCCCCTTTCAGCTTATTTTTACACTACTTTCCTTATACAGCATCCTTGAGGACCATATTGCAGAAATTCCCGGAAAAGGAATATTACAATAAGACTCAACCTCCTATATGTATTTAAGGAAATAGAGTCAAAAAATTAAGAAAATAATAACTTACCTCACATGCTACATGATCTCTAGGAGAAAAGAAACCCCTACAGGTGTCCAACGTTTAAGAGACATCTCCTTTTCCTTGACCTAGAGCTGCATTCACTTCCTTTTCAAGAAAAGAAAGTGACTATAGTCATATAGGCAATCCCATAGGAATGAAATCCAATGAATGTAAAATTTTCTATTCAGTTATATGCCAGCAATCATCAGTTCTGAGACAATTTTTAGGGCTAGGGATTAGGCCTCTACATATAACTTTATGAAACTTCCAGAAATGATGAGTGATATAGAAAGAAATCTTATAAACCAAAACTTGAACTAGGAATTGACCTAATCTCTCCCAACCATGAATGAAATTCTATCAAACACTTGATAAAGATGTGACCTACAAATCATGAATACATATCTGAACATAACGGTCTCAAAACGTATCTAAGGTTTAACAAGAAGGATCTACGCCTTCTCACAATAGTTTTCATAACACCAATTAGGTCTTGCATTTATTATTCATTCAGTTACAAGTAAATACATGAAGACATCCACGAATAATATCTTTCATATAACCATGCTTATCACCAACATATAACTAAATAAATAATAATGAGAGAACAACTATTAAGTCTGTCATAATAACGAGTACATCTACTAGTCAAAAGCAAGAGAAACTTAGCTTTTATTAAACATAGGAAAGTTCCAACTAGGTCTGGGACATCCACCAATCGACCATAGATTGGGTTGAACCAAATATTTCTTTCATCCAATCAGCCCCATGCCAGATTCCAAGCATGAATGTATGATCTCATGGGACAATAAATCTAGAAACAAGCAAGGGAATCAATAGGCTAAACTGCTTTTAATTACACTATACTATGATATCACCTAAACTGATGTCGAGATCATAGAGCCAAACCGAGTTTTGATGCCTCATAATTCCTTCACCATCCCTTGTGGAATTTTCCTATCTCCACCCACCTGTAAAAGGATTCCCATAGAAAAATATCTCCACCCCAAACATTGGGGTTTTCCTAAGACCACCTCACCTAGATCCAAAATCTTGCGAAAATCCAAATCTCTAACCAAGAAATAATCCCATCACACTATGGATATCCGGAAATGGAAAGGCAATGATAAAATCCACTGTGAAAGACCAACAAAATCCATGCCAATGATAGAAAAATAACCAAATTCCAACATTCACATACCATGCATGTAAAAACAGGCTTGAAATCATACATGTAACCTGTTACCTACAAGTATCGCTACTAAAGCTGCTTGATCCAACTTTTCCTTTGTTGATCCTTGCTTTCATTGCTTGATTTCCTTCTCTTCTTGGTGTTGTTCTTCTCTCTGAAACCAATTCAAAAATTAAACTGAGAAAAGGTTAGCATCTGATACTTTGTGGTATTTTTATTAATGAGGATTTTTTTTCTTCATTTTCCATTATTTCCCTTCATTTTCCTCCTCACATGAAACCTGTGACCTTTTACCTTCTTTTTCTCCTAATTTCGCTTATTTTCTTAAGTAAATGCCAAAAATACATTTTTTCCTTTCTAAAGACTTAGTAATTTCCTTTTCCAATTTCCTTAGCCATAATAAACAACAAGGGATGCCAACTTGGATATTTTTCCCAAAATTCTTCTTGGAATTAGTCTCCTTTTACCATGGTCTTATTTTTCATTGATTAAATTTTAATACATTAAATTTTAACCCAGGGTTGTTACTTTTTTTATGTTGGATTTGAGCCCTAATATAAGGGGCTTGAATCCTTATCTTTGCTACCAGACAATGATAGAATAATCTCCTTGCATAATGGTGAGCCCTGGTAATGTACCAAGAGTGCTACAAATCCCAAGGGCTACTAAACTTTACTAGTCAATCTTGGGTTTGTACAAACCTAGAGGCGATCATGTTATATGCACAACATATGGATTCTACTCATGTCATCCTTAAATAGGTATTTTGTACAGTAGTACTTCTAGGCCACTCCTTCTACTTGATTAAAGTACAACTATCTAATGTAATGTAGGGAATTGCATCTAATATAAGGAAAATAGAGTGTCTATAAAACTCCTACTTGCAATTGAAAGTGAAAGAAAAGAATAAAAAGTTAACCTAGTTGTATAAAAACGAAACTGTTAAGCTCCTATAATTTTATAGGGTCACTTGATTATAATTGATGATTATTATATTTGATATGATGTGAATAATATTTCATCCTGAAAATGATTTCCAAAAAGGGTTCAAAGGGTAAAAATGGTTTATTTCACATTATTTGGGGATCTTGTCCTAAGTTTGGGATCATAATATTTTTCTCCTAGGTTTGAGGTATTATGTATTTTAGCTAAATTTTCTACCCATTTGATAAAATTTGCAAACTAAAACGTAAATTTCTCATATGTGGTTAAAATTTGTGCTCCAATCATCCACATGGTTGCCACTCTTCCATATCTATGGCTGAGAGTGTTTTTCTGCCTCCCCTTGCCATCCTACCTTTATCAGTGGGGGGCGGGGGTTGAAAAGCTATTTCATTCACATTAGACCCACCTAAAATGTCACCACTATGGCGGTTCACACCACCACCCCTCACAAACTATAAACCACCTCAACCCTACTCTGAAATCCGCCAAACAACCCTGCTTTCACACTATCTTTCCTGCATACCTCCCTCCACTCCCCTACTACCATGTATATCATCCCGCCTAGTCACACTCTCGCTCACCATTACCTTCCCCGTGCCTCCCTCCATTCATCACCTGACACCTGGAATAGACCCTAATCCAATTAAGTGCATTCTCGGGATGACGATTGGAAATATAAATAGACCCGTGCCCTTAACGCAAAATACAATGTAACCATAAAAAAAAACCTTTCACCACAATTTTAAACATTTTTTCTTGCAAATATCTCACACTTCCTTCATTGCCAAAGCTTTTTCATAGCAGTCAATGCAGAAAGAAAAGTGGTTGAGTCAGTTAATGAGATGAGGGATATCGTTGGGCCATCTATTTTAGGGGAAACTCAACAATCTATTCCAAATGGATGAAATGGTTAAAACATTTCAGCATGATGCCACCTCATATAAAAATAAAACTCATATTCAATTCAATTGTATAAAGAGCTAAAATCCAGTGTATTAGTTGGCCACCTCAACATAGCAGTTTGATTCAATAAGGATGACGAAGATGAGCTGTTAGACATTCTGTTCAAGTGATTAATAATCATAGAGTCATTTTCTATTAACAACTCTATTAAAACATAAATATCTCTATTATTCCTCAAAGTGATGTAATCTTAGTTAAATTAAGTCTCTAGGCCAATTGTCAAATTCTCGCCTAGGTGGTAGACCTTTGTAACATAGATCTCACTCTATAAATGAGAGGTTTTATTGAATATGAGGAGGTTGATCAATGTAGATGAGAGGAATATTATGTCATTTGTTTTCACCAAGCTAATATAAAATTTCAAAAGTGCTTTTTAGACCTCAGAATTCCTTTAATATTATGTTTCTATGTTTTTTCCATTTTCTAATATTATCATTAGCTTCACATTCTCATGATTACCTAGAATTTATTTTATTGTGCTCCATTTCCTTCATGTGTTATGTGTATGTTGTAAAAGTTATCTTTTTAAACTTGATTTCCTCAACTTCCATGATACATTTTTTTTTATTGAAGTCCCATTAGCTGTCTCCATACCCAATGCTAGACTTTCATATATCTTCCACCTGCAAAATCAATTAAAATAGAAACAGTATAGAGTTGGATATCTACAATTTTTTTTTTTTTATTTTTTATTTTTATTTTTTTTAACTTGAATATTTTATCTTTTCTTTGACAGATCCCTCTCTAACTGGAAGGGCTAATTTCCATTCCAAATTCATTTGAAATAGATGCATTAGGTTGACCATTAAACAATCCCATTGGTACCAACCTAGTGATAACATTTTGGTGCATGTGTCAGGAGTTCAAAGTTGTGTTATCCTGGGAAATTGATTCAAATCAAAATAATTGAGCTCTTGTAGGTAGCAGGAGATAATAGATATTCAAGGTTGTATTTCTACCTTTGTCACTCCACCGAGATCCTCAACATAAAGGTGGCTTCTCAGAAGATTCACATGAGGAATAATCTAGACCCTGCTCCTCTAGAGATAAATGATGATCCAGAAAAAATTCTCAGCGGTATTGGTAGCTCATCAAAATAAGGTAATCCACATCTTAGAAGAACTTCATATTTACCTTATGATTCTATTCGAAGTTTTGAAGACATAATTTTCATGAAAACATAGAAGAAATCCCTTTTCGATCTAAATCATAAAATCAATTCACTAAAATTTTATTAGACCTACAAAGGTTAGGAATTGATACTTCATATATTCTGTCAAAGGAAGAAAAAGAGGGGTTTTGGGAAACTGTCACATCTGAATTATCATTAGCGCAAGGGTAATTCGAAAAATTGAAAGAAATTGATCATTTTTACTTCTTGTTGAGAAGGAGGGTTGGTGTCCCTTTACCTGAGTGGAGTTATTTTTTCTCTAAGGTGAAAATTCCTGTGATTCAATCTTCTAATTTCATATCCCATTTCTCTACTCCTTTTCCTAGTCAAACAACGTAATATAGCCAATTAGCCATGAGCTAGTTGGAATATTATTTTTTTCTTTTGCTTCTTAATTTTTTGAATAAGAGGGTATGGAGACCCATAAATCTCCTTAGTAGGAATAAAATCACTACTAATGTGAAAGGAGGTCACTTTACTGGCTTGATAAAGCACCCTTATGTGTGAAAAGGGGCTAGAGCATGTAGACTGGGCCAACTTTGACCAAATCGACAATGTTGTCATGTAGGAGCGGAATTCATTATTGGATAGCGCAGTTTTGGAGGGAGACTCCATGCATGGAAGTAGTGGCTTTAATTAGTGGGGCCAAGGGTGAGGAAGCTCAATACTTATATAAGGAAGGGGATGGTAGCCATAGATGATATGTTTTGATTATTATTCTGATATGGTTTTTCAAGACCTATTTTCCCTCTTCAGTTGTTTAGTTAAGACTCCAATGTTGTTTAGCATAGGGTGTTCCTGTGTGAGAATCCCATGTTCATCCTCGGGGGACTTTGAGTGCCTGATCAGGAGAGGTGATTGCACTACATTTCCACTATCTAGCATTAGGCCAAGCTCCATCTCTCATCTACAGTGCAGTTTCTGCAGAGGGTTGTGTTAGCTATCTATAAATTTTGTTATATCTCATGATGGCTAAATTAGTCTTTCAGTTTTCAAGAAACAAATTTGATGAAAACTTTGTGACTTCTTGAAACCTAACTGTGTTCATTATTCTTCAAAGAATAAATCCACTGAAATATTCATCAAAATCATTTAAGTAGCCCTGCTTTTATCATAGGAAGACTATTTTCAAGCCCCTCTTCCACCATCTCACCTTCACTTATTTCCTCCAAAATCCCTCCATCTCATTCATTTTTTCACCTAGCCTAAATCATCATTTCTTCCTCTGAAAAGTCAATTTCTTCCCTTCTACCCTCCATTTCCCTTAAACACCCCTCTAAACCTTATAAAACTCCTTTATAATGGTTTAATCTCGTTTATTATACTTATTGAAACCTGAAAAAAGGCTCAAAACCCCACATTTTAACCTTTTTCCGCTCATTTGAGACATTAGGCCTTAAGCCCCTTACAGCTTAAAGCCTTCCGCTCCTCTTCCTCATATGACCCGAGCCTCGTGACCTCCCGCTATCCCTAAACCCTTTTCACCCCAGCCCCTAGTCTCCTCCACTCCAACAGGACCATACCTCTGCCCCTCCCTTAAACCCCTTTTCCACTTCTCTTAACCCCCGCTCCACTTATCCCTTCATATGATCTCCACCATAGATATTATTGATCCAATGGTCATCACAATCCTCAATCCTTTACCCCCACTGATAAAATTTTTTGCTACCCTACAAATATGCTGATGTCATGCACTAGTCCCGCTACCCACTATTCCACCATTGGCTAATCTTCCCTCGACACTTGTCCTCCACCATTCCCTTCTATCGTGCATCTTCCCCAATTGCACCTAACCTACACCATTGATCTGGCTCCCCCAGATCCAACAGTCTGCAATCGATATCGTGTGGATTTTTATGTCAGGTTTTAACACTTTATTTCTGTGCAAAATAAGTGGTTTTCCCAGGGACACGTGTCATCCTCTAAGTAGAATTGATTTCAGTTCACTCGAAATCGCTTACCATCTATCTTTTACATGAATACCACCCCGACATTCGCTAAAACCTCTTTCCTTATTTTCGTGCCGATATTTGAATTTATTTTCCATTTCTTCATGATTCTACCATGGATATCCCCTCTTCTACATAATCCCCTTCCTCTGAAAATGCTCCAACACCCTCACCAACGCCTCTGAAAGAAGTTAAATGCAATTAAGTGTAGGTTTATTTTTAATTTCTTGTTTCTTATTGCAGGTTTAATGGCGGTCAAATATGCAAGCTGGCTGCCACATAGCCAAAGACACCCTAGCAAAGCCCAGGATGACAATCCTAACAGCTATATAAGTGCAAAAGGGGACCCAAGGTTCGATTATAATGTTTAACCATTTCCTCTTTAACACTGGCTAATTGATAAACCCTCCAACGTGTAAAGGAACACCTGCAAACAAAAGACAAAGGAAGATCAGTGATTAAGGATAGAGGACAAAGACTTAAATATAGATTAAATAAAAGTTAAAACAATCATCAGAAAGGAAATAGATAGTGATATGATTAAAGAAGGCCTAAAAGCCAAAAAAAAGGCCTAATTAGAGTTAAAGCCACCAAACAAAAAGATCATCAAGAAGGAATGCTTCGAATCCCACATCCACAGAAGAAATTACTCCTCCAAAGGATTAAATTGCCACTTGCTAGCCTATTTTCCCCTAAGATGCACAAAGTTATTACAAAACAGAGATATTTTATAAAGACATCTCAAAATTTATTGCCAGCCTACTTAAAAAGGCCTAAAAGTCAAAAAAAGAAGTCAAGTAGTTCAAAAGAGTTAATGTAAAATTCATTACGCAGAGTTAGAATTAAATACATTTTTGCCTTGGGCCTTGCATGGTCTTGAAGGTCAAAAAAATTTACTCTGTCATCTATGAAACATTTAGAGACCCTTTCTTTCACTCCACCTTCACATTTACCTATAAATATCATATGAGGAGCTCATTATAATTGTTGGTTGGATTATTATTGAGGTGTAAGATTGTTGCTGAAGCTGTTGAAGTGCTATCGAGTAGTTGAAGAATACCAGGTTGAGAAGAAACATTTTGAGCTGTAAAGACCTATAGGACTTGAAGTATGTAACTGGTTTAAACATCAATAATACAAGATGATTCATGGGATCCTAGTCTATGTTAATGGTGATGTTTTTCTCACTGTTTTTTGTCTTTCTTTGTGTTTTACATACTATCTATTTTCTCTGATAAAGAACATAAAATTTAGAGTAGGATTTACTGTCAAAGTACCTTATTTCTGTCTGAAAGCTTTATCTTTATGTTTTCTTTTTCTAAGGTTTGATTGAAGTATTTTTAATTTCCCTTTAGTTTTATCCAACATGTTAGTTTGGAGAATGATTCAATACAGTATAACCAGTGAAGAAATGTTGGTAAACCCATGTCTTTCTGTGTACAACTTGACATATTGTTTTTGAATGTTCTTTTCAAGGTTTGCTAACTAGAGTTAACCCAGGGAAGTCTATGGTTTACCCTATCCTCTGGCTAGTCTTTAACAATTGCCTTGAAAGATCCCTTGAGAGTATGACAAATGCAGGCTAGATTCATATTTTCTGTCTGATATTAGGTTATTTTCCTTGTTTTCTTATATGTTTTCTCCTCTCAGAAAGTAGTCTTAGGATTAATGTATTGTTTTCTGAAAAGTGTGCTTTAATAAAAGTCTGCCCAAATAAGTCTATTGTTTTCCCTATCCTTTGGCTTGCTTCAAACAGTTACTTTGAAAGGCTTTTCTTGTTTAGTGGAATTAATAGATTCTTAATTGGTTGTTAGCTTTGATTCTTTCACAAAATATTAATGTTTCACATCATAGTTAAATCTAAAATATCCTTTGATATAGATGACTTTCCCTATGGAAATCCTTGAAAAATTGTTGTACAATTAAATCATTTTGTGACTCCATAGCCCAATGGGTTAATATTGTTTCATGACTTATCTTTTTAGCCGAAACATTCTTTCAATTTACTCTCACCTTCACCCTTCAACTGACTTCTTCAGTCAATGATATCCATCCCAACCAAAAAAGAAAAAAAGTTCCTAATAGCTTCATAACTAGCCTAATATCATAAACAAATCATAAATATATATCCTTCGAAAACACTTAATAGAGAGATCCCTCTCTAAATTCGGGAAGACTAGGTCCTAGGATTCCAAAGTGGTTCTGATGTGGCCCCCTGCAGCATTTATTCTTGCCATTCTTGTAAATCACAGGGATCCAACATAGTGGCAACCATACCGGGGAAGAAACTGACTAATAGATAACTTCACAACCCAGAAAATCCCATTCTTAAAAATGAATCAAGTGTCTGCCAAGAATGGTCCCTGATTTTTTATGGTGGACAAGAACCAATCCTAGAAAACAAGTAAAATTCTTCCACCTGGTGACTCCACTAGTTTTTAGTAGTCCTGCTGATTCCATTGGTTTTCTATAGACTCCACTGGGTAACTCATTTCATCATACACATCATAAAAACCTAGTTAAGAGAACTTTGAGGATTAATTTTTCTTACATAGTTTACTTCGCCTTCAAAGGATGCCATACTTGGCTAAAATTTTCTTATATTTGGGTCTAAATCCTAGCTTCAAAAAGAATCCATACAAGATCCCATCCTGACCCAAATCTTCCTACAATAGTTGGTAATCCAAAAAGCATCCTTAGGAAATCTCCTATGTCTAGGAACCCAACTATTGTCAGACCAATTCACAGAGCAAGTTCAATTCTTGAAAACCTTGCAGCTCTGCAAGATAACCATGTTGACTTACCTGATATCAGAAGCTTATCCAGAACTAATTCACTTAGTGGTATAGATCAGATAGACTTTGAGACTGAAAACTCACCACATAATAGCAGCAGAGAAACCTCCCCATCCACACCACCTGATCTTCATTTCATTCATAACATTGGTTTCTCTCATCCTAAATTTGCTCAATAGCTCTTAGCTAGTCCAAGCACTTCTGTTACACCCACTCATACATCCACAACTCAAACCACTTTAGCTCATCTTCAACCTCCTATAACAAATCCTACACATGTAAACCCCCCATTGTTTCCACAAGTCCATATCATGGCAACATGGTATGTTCCCTTAGTCCGTCCTTTACCTTTAGTTTCTCTACCACAGGACTATCAGTCCAAGATTCCATTATATGATACTATTATTTCTATTACAGCTCAACAACATGTGGATAGAATGAATGATTACTTTGACATACAAGAAATAGATGATGAAACTGTAAAACTTAGGATGTTTTCTCAAAGTTTAGTGGGAGAAGCAAGAAAATGGTTCAAAGGCTTAACCCCTAACAGTATGAATGACCTTCCCTCTTTTCATCAATTATTCCTAAACAAATTGGAAGTCAGGAGAAACCCCCTTCAAATCCTGTCAGAATACAATGATATTAAAAGAAATTTTGGAGAGAGTGTCCAAGATTTTTGCACTAGATTAAATAGTGTTTATAATGCACTCCCTCCACATATGAAACCCCCACAAGGTTTACCCTTAATAAATTTTCTTGAAGGATTTGACCTAGACATGTGTTATCAATTAAGGGAGAGAGAACCCCTTACATTAGAAGACATGCATAAAGGGGCAGTAAGTGTAGAAGCTAAACTTAATGCCAGAAGGGCTAGATTGAAAGGAGAGAAAAAAATTACCTATGAAGCGGCACCTTCCACATCTGATTCAAAATTTGATAATTTAGTAAAAACAATGGAAAGGATGATGGAAAGAGTAAACATAAATGAGAGAGCTTATCCTAGAGAAAACCAAATAGCTCCTCAAAACAGAAATCAAATTCCGAACGAAAATCATAACTTTAGGAGAAACCTACCTCAAAATAGATAAAGGGATTCTGATCAACAAATCACACCCCCTTTTCAGGAAAATTATGTTGATGAAGAGGGGGAAACAATAGAATAAACAGAGGGAAATCACATAAACATGTTGGGAACAAATGATGAGGATATTTTTTTCCTCAATGAGGAAGAACAAGTCACAAGCATACCTGATGAGGAAGAAAGCCTAGAGTCTACAGACTACCAACAAGGCTTTGAAAATGCCATAATGGAAGTACACAAACAATATGACTTGAGAAGTAGAAATAACCAAGACACTCCGAAGAAGAAGGCCTCTCAAAATTCTGCTAAAAACAGCCCTGTAAATACTTCCAAAAAGACAACTGAAAACAAAAACATAGTGGCTAAAGATTCTGACCAAAACAAGAGAAAAAACACCCAAATTCATGACAAACATAGTGGTGACCCCAGTAGCACTAGCACCTCAGCTAATTCTCCTGAAAAAACCATTTTAACTGATGTAAATAATAAAAACCAGCGTGTTGATTTTGCTGATAAAACAGTGACTAAAAAGGCTGAATTAAACATTTCCAAAACTCAAACTCCTTTCAGCATAGAGAGTGAGATTGCCAAAATAAAAATCTCTATCCCTCTCACCGAGTTAGTCACTCAAGATGTATATAGGTCCCAATTGTTAAAATATTTTAACATGGGAGATCACAATCGTTTTGTTAACTTAAATGATGAAAAACCTAAGCTTATGTTTGGACCAGAAGTAGAAGGAAGATTTCAAAAAGGAGAAGTTCCTCCTTTTTATGTCATTTTAAACATCCATGATAAAATTTTACACAATGGCATGCGTGATTCAAGAGCATCACATAACCTAATGCCCAAAGTGATAATGGAAATATTAGGCCTTGAGGTAACCAGAACTTGTAAATATTTGTACTCCTTGGATTCTAGCAGAGTCAAATGCCTAGGCCTAATAAAATATCCCTGTTTCAATTTAGCACAAATCCCAGCCAAAAGCTTATTAATGGACACTGTTGTGGCTGATATAACCCCCAAATATGGAATGCTTCTTTCAAGATCTTGGGGTGCTAAATTGCAAGTCACAATGCAAATGGGTATGACTTATGCCAACATCCTTGTTTTCAGTCAACCTAGAAGAATTTATAGGGAAACAAACATGAAATACATGGTGAGTAGCCAAGAAAGACCAGAAAACTCCCCTCTTTATTCTATACATATACTGACCTTGACTCATTCATTCTTTACAATGATGAGACTCCTAATGTTCAAGGAGTAGAAAATGAAACACCCACCAACGTAGTGGCAACCATAGAACAAGAAGAAGGGAAAGAAAAATCATCCAAACAGTTTGCCAAATTATAAAAACAAAGCAAACAAAATAAAGGTCATAAGCTACAAAATAGTCATCAACATAGTGCCAATCATAACAATCAAAGAGAAATTCCTTAACACATTGAAAACCTTGAGGAATAAGACAAAAATAAACATAGTGTAGATCCTAAAAAATAACACAACGATGGTCAAAATAAACATAACAAAGAGGATAGAAAGGAAATTAATGATGAATCTGAAAACAATCCTCTTCGGAGCATGAATTTTGATGGGTCTTGCACTAAAACTGGTGCAGGAGCAGGCATATGGGTGCACAACACTAAAAACAATCATGCAGAAGGTCATTCATACCGATTAAACTTTCATTACACCAACAACATAGAAAAATATGAAGCACTCCTCTTAGGACTACACTTGCTAAAAAAAATAGGAGCCAAGAGGATGACTATTCATGGGGATTCAGAATTGATAATTAGGAAATTGAATGGGGAATATACTGCCAAACATCCCAGACTAAGAGCTTATAGAGATAATGCCATGGACCTCCTGAAATAATTTGTTGAATTACAACTTATTTTTGTCTCTAGAAACCAAAATATTCTTGTCAATGGATTAGCCTTTGCTGGTAGTACATGTCTAAAACCTTATGAAATAAAACAATATTCAATCCAAGTTAAATATAGACCAACAGTCCCAGACAATGAAAAATACTGGCAAGTTTTTGAACGAGATAAACAAATAGAAGACTTCCTATAATCTAGATATGAATTTGAAATGCCAACTTCAAATTTAGATTATGAAGAGGACTTTCCTACTGAGGAAATGCCATCTTTTCAAGAAGAAAAAACTCCTGAGATTGTTGATATAAATCTATTAAACAAAGAATATGAAAATATAACAGAAAAATACACATATTTAGAAAAACGAGATCTAGAAGTGCTGCAATCCAAAACTGAAAACTTTCCAAAAGGACTGGTCCCTCTAAACGAACTGTTTGACTTTAATGATGTTTCAAAAAGGCCAAAGATAGAACCTACTGAAGCTAAAGTAGAAGAGTGCAATATAGGCAGTGAAGAAAGGCCCAAAATGATCAAATTATCCAAGACACTACCAGCTCACATTAAACTGAAATACCTTGAGTTTTTTAGAGAATTTTATGATGTGTTTGCTTGGAATTATGAATATTTGAAAGCATATTATACAGAAATAATTCAGCATAAGATACCCCTCAAAGAAAACTAGAAACCTTTCAGACAAAAATTGCATAGAATCAACCCTATTCAATTACCTCTGGTAGAGAAAGAAATTAGACAATTGTATGATGCTGGAATTATTGTCCCTGTGAGATACTCAAAGTGGGTATCCAATCTTGTATCTATTAGGAAGGAAATAGGAGAGATAAGGCTTTGTATTGACTTCATACATTTAATAAAGCCTCATTAAAGGACAACTATCCTTTGCCCAAAATGGATCATATTTTACAAAGGGTGGTAGGTTGTAGAAGAATTTCTTTGCTAGATGTTTTTTCAGGATATAATCAAGTATTGGTACATCTTGATGATCAAATTAAAACAAACTTTACCACACCTTGGGGCACTTTCATGTATGTGAAAATTCCTTTTGGTTTGATGAATGCTAGTGCCACATTCCAGAGAGCCATGGATATTGCCTTCTTAGAAGAAATAGACTACTTCATTGTGATTTACTTAGATGACATCACAGTTTATTCCAAAACAGATGAACAACTAATACACCTAACAAAAGTCTTTGAGAAATGCAGAAAATATGGTTTATCCTTAAACCCAAAGAAAACATTGTTTGGTCTCCAAGAAGGTAAACTTCTTGGTCATATCATATCTGAAGAAGGGATAAAGATAGACACAAAGAGTATTGAAGGTATATTGCAAATCAATCATCCTAGAAACATCAAGGAAATTCAATATTTCATTGGAAAGATTAATTTCTTAAGAAGGTTCATACCCAACCTAGCTGAATTCCTTAGAAACATGACAAATATGCTTAAAAGAGAAGAAGGAGTTAAATGGACCTTAGAAGAAAAGAAATTATTTGACCTGGTAAAACATGCACTTACACAAACATCGGTTCTTATTAGTCCTGATTTTACAAAAGACTTGTTCATATTGTCCTTTGGATCAGAACATACAGTAGCTATTGTCCTCTTACAGAAAAATATGAAGGGACAAAAGCAGCCTATTGAATTTTTCAGCAAGGCATTAAGAGATGCACCTGTGAAGTATAACATAATGGAAAAAAAAAGCCTTTTCCTTGGTCAAATCCTTAAAAGAATTCAGAGTTTACATTTTACACTCACACATCATAGCATTTGTGCCTCATTCAGTGGTAAAAGACATCTTAACACAAGATCCTGATGGCAAAAGAGGAAAGTGGATTGCTGTAATATTAGACTATGAATTACAAATCAAGCCCACTAAGCTCATCAAAGGTGAAGGACTAGCAAAACTAATGGTTGAATCTAAATTTCAAGCTCTTGATATAAACCTGTTTAATGCATTAGATGAACAGGAGGAGTTGGAAACTGTAGTTATTGAAGATCATTTTCTGAATTCATCTTGGTATGCTGCTTAGTCTAAATGTTCCTCCTGGTTTGTTTAAAAAAAAGGTAAGATTTTTAAAGTTAAAGGCCGTTAATTACTGCATTTTAGAAAAATGTTTATAATGGAAAAATTCTAGTGGATTATTGCTTAAATGTTTGCCTGAGAATGATGAAGATAAGATTAAGCATGAGTTTAATGAAAGAGAATGTGGAGGCCACCTCTATTGGAAAAATACTATGAACAAAATCCTTAGAGCTAGCTATTATTGGCCCACCCTCTTTCAAGATATCCACAAAATGGTCATTGCCTGCCATACACGTCAAATATTTGAAGGAAAAAGAAAATTTCTTCCCTTACCTCTACAACCAATCACTGTTGAAGATCTTTTTCAACAATGGGGTATAAAATTCATTAGGGAAATCCATCCTACCTCATCTGCCCAACATAAATGGATCCTCACAGCAACAGATTACTTTACCAAATGGATATAGGTCATCCCTTCTAGTAATGTGACAGAATCAGTCATCATTTCATTCCTTGAGAATCATATCTTGTCTAGATTTGGTTGTCCTATGAAAATTATCACTGACAATGATGCTGCATTTGGATCCAAAAAGATGGTTGATTTCTGTCATAAATATCAGATTACATTGGGCCATTCCACAGCCTATTAGCCTCAAGGTAATGGGCTGGAAGAGTCCTCAAACAAGATTTTGGTAAACATTATCAAGAAATTGCTGGAAGAAAACAAAAAATCATGGCACAACAAGCTAGTACATGCACTTTGGGCAGATAGATTGACAGTCAAAAAGTTCATTGGAATGTCTCCTTATCAGCTAGTTTATGGAGTAGATGCAATATTTCCAACTAGTCTAGGAGTGCCAGGCATGAAGTTGATCCAGGAAGTACAATCTGAAGAAGATGATATGATCAGAAGAATAAACCAGACTATACAATTGCAGCAAACCATAGAGGAGGTCTATAATAGAGCATAGCAAGTACAAGAAAACATCAAGAAGGTACTTGATAAAAGAACAAAGGCAAGTGATTTTAAAATTCATGAAAAAGTTTTAAAATGGGATTCTAGAAAAAAGGGTAAGGGAAAACATGGAAATTTTGAAAATTCATGGAAAGGCCCTTATCTAATTCACTCTGCTATAGGAAACAATGCATTTTTTCTTCAATATATGGATGGAGCTGAACTTTTTGGAGGTCATGTCAATGGCTGGATGCTCAAACATTATTATTTTTTAAATATTTTGTTCAAAGTTCTTTTTTCATTGTAAATAACATTTATTGCTTGAAAGAAAGTTTGAAAAATACAAAAACAACAAAAAAGAGAAAAGAGGGCAGATAAAAATAAAAAAGGTACAACCCCATACCAAAAATGAAAAAAATATGAAAGTGTGCAAGTCTAAATTCCACTGCTTGAGAAAGGAACTGTTATTTAGTCATACAGCCTAATCATGACTAAGTAAATTTGAAATTCATACTGATAGGTCAGTGAAAACAGATTTTCCAAACAGTGTAAGCTTGGCTTCTCAGTAGAATAGATTAGGATAGAAAGGAGATGGTTATAAAAAGCTCAAAATCTAAACCAAGAAAAGAAAAGAGAAATGGCTCCAAAAAGATCAAAACTTGAGCCAAAGAAATAAGGATGCTTATTAATTTTAGATCTTAAGCCTTCACAATTTTGTTTTAATTTTTCTGCAAATAAAGTCTATGTGCAGCTTGTACAAAATGCCATAGCAAATCATATTGTTTAATACTCATTTTGTCTATGTTTTAAATTTCTTGTTTTAGAAAATAGAGAATAAAATATGTCAAATAGTCTAATCTTGACAGATAGATAGTTAGGTAGAGAAACAATGAGTTCAACTGTTCAATCTGAACTCATGGAAGAAATAAGGGTAGAAATAGATTAGTTTTACTGCTTTCAAATAAAATAATAAAATGATGTTGAAAGGGTTTGCAAGTCCAAGTGCACCCATTGAAGAAAAAATGTTAGGAAAATTAGGATGTGTAGGTAGAAGTTTGGGAGAAAATCATCTCATTATGATAAAAACTGATCATCTTTTAAAGCAGCATGATCAAAAAAGGAAGAGGTTGTCAAAGTGCAGCAAAACACAAGGCACTGGTCTACTTTCTAGAAATTTATCTCTAAGGTTCTTGACAGCTCCAAGGAGCTACCCTCCCCAACTGGAGCCACTGTTAGCCATCTATAAATTCTGTTATATCTCATGATGGCCAAATTATTCTTTTAGTTTTCAAGAAACAAATTTGATGAAAACTTTGTGACTTATTGAAGCCTAACTATGTTCATTATTTTTCAAAGAATCTCTCCACTGAAATATTCATCAAAATCCTTCAAGTAGCCCTGTTGTTATCACAGGAAGACTATTTTCAAGCCCCTCCTCCACCATCTCACCTTCATTTATTTCCTCCAAAATACCTCCATCTCATTCATTTTTTCACCTACCCTAAGTCATCATTTCTTCCTCTTAAAAGTCACTTTCTTCCCTTATACCCTCCATTTCCCTTAAAAACCCCTATAAACCTTATAAAAATCCTTTATAATGGTTTAATCCCCTTTTTTATACTTATCAGAACCTCAAAAAATGCTCCAAAACCCACATTTTAACGTTTTCCCACTCATTTGACACATTAGGCCTTAAGTCCCTTAGGGCTTAAAGCCTTATGCTCTTCTTCCTCATATGACTCGAGGCCCATGACCTCCCACTATCCCTAAACCCTTGTCACCCCAGCCCTCAGTCTCCTCCACTCCCACAGGACCATACCTTCGCCCCTTCCTTAAACCTATTTTCCACTTCTCTTCACCCCCGCTCCACTTATCCCTTCATACGATCTCCACTATAGATCTTATTGATCCGACGGTCATTGCAATCCTTGACCCTTTACCCCCGCTGATAAAAAATTCTAATACCTGAAAAAGATGTTGATGTCATGCACTGGTCCCACTGCCCACTATTCCACCATTGGCTAATCTTCCCTCAACACCTGTCCTCAACAATTCCCTCCTATCTCGCATCTTCCCTAATCGTGCCCAACGTCCGCCATTAATCTGGCTCCCCCATATCAAACGGTCCGCAATCGACATCACGTGGATTTTTATGTCAAGGTTTAACACTTGATTTCTACGCGAAATAAGTGTTTTTCCCAAGGACACAAATATTCCTCTGAGTAGAATCACGTTAGATTCACTTGAAACCACTTACCATATATCTTCTATGCGAATACCACCCCGATATTCCCAAAAACCGCTTTCCTCATTTTCGCGCCGATATTGGAATTTATTTTCCATTTCTTCATGATCCTTCCATGGATATCCCCTCTGCTGCATAATCCCCTTGCTCTGAAAATTCTTCAATGCCCTCACCAATGCCTCTGAAAGCAGTTAAACCCAATAAAACACATGTTTATTTTTAATTTTTTTGTTTCTTATTGTAGGTTTAATGGCGGTCAAATATGCAGGCCGGTCGTCCCACAGCCAAAGACATAGTGGCAAAGCCCAGGATGACGATCTTAATGGCTAGATAAGCACAAAAGGGGACTTAGGGTTTGATTCTAATGTTTAAGCAGTGCCTCATGAACACTGGTTAATTGATAAACCCTCCAGCACGTAAAGGAACACCTGCAAACAAAAGACAAAGGAAGATCAATGATTAAGGATAAAGGACAATGAATTAAAGATAGATTAAATAAAAGTTGAAACAGTCACCAGAAAGGACAAAAACAATGAGATGATTAAAGAAGCCCTAAAAGCCAAATCAAAGGCCTTATCAGAGTTAAAGCCACCAAATAGACAAATTAGCAAGAAGGAATGCTTCGAATGCCACATCCACAGAAGCAATTAAAATGTCACTTTCCAGCCTATTTTCCCCTAAGATACACCAAGTTATTAAAAAACAAATATATTTTGCAAAGACATCTCAAAAGTTATTTCCAACCTACCTAAAAAAGCCTAAAAGTCAACAAAAGCAATCAAGTAGTTCAAAAGAGTTAATGTAAAATTGATTATGCAGAGTTAGACTTAAATACATTTTTTCCTTGGGCCTTGCATGGTCTCGAAGGTCAAAAACATTTACTCTCTCATTTATGAAACTTTTAGAGACCCTTTCTTTCACTCCACCTCCTCATTTACCTATAAATATCATATGAGGAGTTCATTATAATTGTTGGTTGGATTATTATTGAGGTGTAAGATAGTTGCTGAAGCTATTGAAGTGTTGTCAAGTAGTTGAAGAATACCAGGCTGAGAAGAAACATTTTGAGTTGTAAAGTGTTGTAGGAGTTGAAGTATGTAACTGGTTTGAACATCAATAATACAAGCTGATTCATGGGATTCTGGTCTATGTTAATGGTGATGTTTTTCTCACTACTTTTTGTATTTATTTGTGTTTTACATACTGTCTATTTTCTCTGATAAAGAACAGAAAATTTAGAGTAGGATTTACTGTCAAAGTACCCTATTTATGTCTGAAAGATTTATCTTTATGTTTTCTTCTGCTAAGTTTTGATTAAAGGATTCTTAATTTCCCTTTAGTTTTATCCAGCTTGTTAGTTTTGAGAATGATTGAATAGAGCATAACCAGTGAAGAAATGTTGGTGAACCCATGTCTTTCTGCTTACAACTTGAGATATTTTTTTTGAATGTTTTTTTCAAGGTTTTCTAAGTAGATTTAACCCAGGGAAATATATGGTTTTCCCTGTGCTCTGGCTAGTATTTAACATTTTCCTTGAACGATCCCTTGAGAGTATACCAAAAGAAGGCTAGATTCACAGTTTCTGTTTCATATTAGGCTATTTTCCTTGTTTTCTTATATGTTTTCTCCTCTCATAAAGTAGTCTTAGGATTATTGGATTGTTGTGTGAAAAGTGTGCTTTAATAAAATTATTCCTAAAGAAGTCTATGGTTTTCCCTGTCCCTTGGATTGCTTCAAACAGTTACTTTGAAAGGCTTTTCTTGTTTAGTGGAGTTAATAGATTCTTAATTAGCTGTTAGCTTTGATTATTTCACAACATCATAATGTTTCATATCAGAATTAAATCTAAAATATCCTTTGATATAGATGATTTTCCCTATGGAAATCCTTGAAAAATTGTTGTACAATTAAATCCTTTTGTGACTCCATAGCCCAATGGGTTAATATTGTTTCATGACTTATCTTTTTAGCTGAAACATTCTTTCAATTTACTCTCACCTTCACCCTTCAACTGACTTCTTCAGTCAATGATATCCATCCCAACCAAACAAGAAAACATGTTCCTAAGAGCTTCATAACTAGCCTAATATCATAAACAAATCATAAAGATATATCCTTCGAAAACATTTAATAGAGAGATCCCTCTCTGAATCCGGGAAGGCTAGGTCCTAAGATTCCAAAGTGGCTCTGATGTGGCCCTTTGTAGTGTTTATTCTTTCCATTCTTGTAAATCACAGGGAGCCAACAACTTACAGCAGGGGAGAATACATTTCGGTGATTTCTGAGCTAGATTTCATTGGAGGAAGTTTTCTTTCAATTGAGAGGTTAGTAAGGAAGGCCCTTGAGAATAATTGATATATTTGGCACCAGGCCACAGTTTTTAATCCCCTACAGTGCAGTATTAGTCTGGACCTGTGTTATTCTAGGGAGGATTTGAAGGGGTAGTTGCAGTGGGTGATTTACGGGGTGATTTCTTCAGTGAAGGGGCCAACCTTTCTTCCAAAGAATCCATTGGAGGAGAGCATACTTATTTTCATATCAACTTCAACCATAACTCTTTAATTACTTTGTTGCAACATACTTTTAGCCCTAGTGTTACACCATTTTTTGGTCATCTAACCTGTTACTATTAGATGGACCTATGTACACCATGTAAGACCAATTTTACCCTAAGTAAAATTGCTTTCACGATGAAAAATAACTTAGTAAACCAAATTTATTAATTTGTTTATGGTTTAAATAGGAAACCCCATTAGGAAATATTAAATAAATCCACATTTTTTAAATTTTCCTCAAGGAATAATTAGTTAAAAAACATTTTAATTAATATTCATGTTCATTTTTAACCGAAAACAAGAAAATTAATTAGATAAATCATTATTTATCTCATTATTTTCTAGGAGTATTTATTTAAACCTTATTTAAATAATATTCCTTGTTAAATTTGACTAAATAATCTATAAAATAATAAAATAAATCATTATTTATTTGATTATTACTCAACCACATCCTTAAAATAATAAATAAATAATTATTTACTAATAAAGGGATTTGACTAAAGTCAAATTATTTTTCCCTCCAACAAATATAATAAAATATTCCATAAAAGTTGGATCTAGAATTGGTTAATAATATTTTAATTATGCAACAATATCTAGTCTAACTCAATATTTTGTTATAAATATAAGGTTTTTCCCATTCACTCACTACATTTTGTTGCGTAAAGATCACTCTAGATCTATACTTTTGGTCTGACTTTGATCCACCATCATTGTCATATTTTGCAACCATTTTCTTATTAGCTCCATTTGAGTTCAATTTTTTCCTTTGTTTTCTACAACATCAAGAGAGAGGGATTATAGATCTGAAGTGCTAAGGAATTACAAGAACCCATCCCATTGAGGGGGACTAGTAACATATTTCTATGTTTCATTCCAATCTGTCAAAAAATACAAAAAATATTTAAAACAATCTTGTCTTGTCTATTGGATGCATGGAACAACTCTTGCTTTTATTTACTGCTTAATGTCTTTTAATGCATAGATCTAGATTTTCCAGCATTTATCTTGGTCAACTAATTTCAGATCTAAAGATATTGGCAACCATCTTTGCTGTTAGGATTGTTTGTTATGCATGACTAAAGTGAGCATTTTTCGTACGCTTGCGATTAAGATTCATACTAACGCCTAGGGCCGCAGTGCATATTGCATTATTGGGTGTGTTTCCCGGAAACCCTCTTGGGATATCTTGGAAGGTTGTTATAGAGCCTAGATCTTCATTTTCTGTATCCATTGAGGCATATATCAGTCATTTTATCTCTTGTATGTTCATTTTATATAGCAGTTCTCTTATGACTGTGTTGTAGCAGCCTTTCGACATTTTGTGTAGTAGCAACTCCTCATTATTGAGGGAACTCATCTATTGGAGGATTTTTGGATCTTTTTATATGCTTTGTGCCCAATTATTTTGTACATGTTTGCTACTATTATGATGAATAAAGAAGATCCATATTGCTCTCATACCTTGATGTGATTTTTTACACTGTTATTTCAAGAATTTTGTTTTATATTCCTGATTTTCCCATTTGGGAATATTTCAGTGGTATCAGAGCATAATCTTGGCTCAACCTGTGCATCTTAAGAAAATATGCCATTAGAAGAAGGAGATACTCTCACAGATAGAAACTAGAAATATGACTATATAGATGATAAAGAAGACAAGGGTAAAACATGTTTATGAGGAGAAGATGAGGAGAAGGAGTTCCCTAAGCTTCTTCTTCGAACTATGCAAGACATTGCAAGAGAAATAAAGGAGATGGGGATGGATAGACACAAGGAATCCCATATAGGGTTTATACATGGTGAATTCTCTGACATTCCTCATCACTTGAGTGATCAACCAGTGAAGGAGAAATCTTTCCAATGCTCTACAATGCCTACATTTTTAGTAGTGGGAAATGGAGGGTTTCAAGAACAAGAAACTCTTGAAGAATATTTCGTGAAGTATGAGTCTAAATATCAAAGTTTCAAGGATCACTTGAGTTTTCAAGAATTTTTTTAGATCAAGGATAGTAGGAGACCCCGACATCATAATAGAGGTGGAGGATTCATACAAAATCATGATATACACCAAAATATGGGTAGTTTTTTCTTACCCAACTTTGATGGGTCATCAAAATTCACTGCCAAATCATGGGTAGAGAAGATTTACATCTACTTCCAGCTGAACAATGTATCAGAGATGGAGGTCATCAAAATAGCAGAGCTTCACCTTGAGTGTTAGGCACATGATTGGTGGTTTCATGGTCTTTCTACATTGGGTCATGCGAATGTGACTGCATATTCTGAGTTCACAAGGATGTTGGTGGAGAGGCTTGATCAAAGATATCCAGAGGAACCTTTCATGGGGCTAGCAAACCTCAAACAATTAGGTAATCCAGAAAGTTATATTTTTGAATTTATAAAACTTTTTGTTATCATTCCTGATTTACCTACAACAAGGAGGGTCTATATGTTTATTGATGGGATAGCATAACCTCTTCATTGGTTGGTCAAATCTACCAAGCCGACTACCCTTCAAGATGCCTTTGAAAGGGCTAGAGATCTACAAGATGCCTTGCCAAAAGCAACGACAACATTTCAGCAAAAGCCCACTTTTCCATCAAAGGGAAAATATGAGAAGGCACCTTTTTCAAAAGAGAGCCAAAGAAAAGTACCTCTTATTGATGATGTCTGATGAGACTTGAGAAGAAGGAAGCTTTGCGTCACATGCCAAGAATCATGGACACCCGGACATAGATGTGCAACAGAAAAGGCACACTATATAGAGGTCCTCTCAAATGATGAGGAGGAATAAGAAGAAGAGCCCGAAAGAGGTCACAGTGTTGGGATAGCACAAGATGATCCACCATCACTAGGAGGTGAGAATGGAGCAATTTCTCCAATTGTAGGGATTCTTTCATCATTCAAAGTAGTACCCAAATATCAAAAAACTTCCACAAAAAAAATAGATTTGGATTCGCAAAGTGGAAGAAAGGACCTAATAGTCCCATCTATTATGCATATGACATTGGCTCATTAGATATTACTATTTTGTGGAAAACCACCTGGGAGGACACCTGATCAGGAGTTGGTGAGAAATGTATCATAGTATGTTGCACCACTCATAGATCCTGGAGGAGTGGGAACATTGGGAGGTCATCATACAATGTAGAGGAGGGTAGCCACATGACAGATCATCAGTGTTGTCACTATGGAGGATAGATCCTTATTAGAAATCCCAGCTGTTGGTGGATTATTCCAAGGATATTTTTACATGCATGATATTTGATGACCATCTATTATAGGAGGGGTATTCAGTCAAAGATGATTTCATCTACTGTCATGGTAGGATATTCTTATCTAGAGAATCCAAGCTCAAGGAGAAGTTATTACAAGCAGCACAAGAGGATTTTCTCTTTAGCCACACTTATTCCATGAGATCATACCATAAAATAATGGAGGGGATTACTTGGGGAGGCTTTGGAGAGGAGATATATCAACATTTGAGAAGATGCATGGATCATGTGGAGATGGATGAGAGACATAAATATTTGATGGAGTTATCATAGCCACCTCTTTCCTCTTTTGGAATGAGAGGGGATCTATCTATGAGCCACTCCATAGGTGTGAGTAAAGCATATGGTAAGGATCATGTTTTTATGCATAATGATCTAATTGATGAATATTTTCATTCCTTTACCATATATGTGCAAACCATTGCTCCAAGTTGGGTTATTCTTCCTTATAAACTTCATGGTAAATTTTTTTCTATAAATAGTGTTGAGCATGGCCACTTCCTAGGAGGATATAGGGAAATGATATATCATTTAGGGTGCACTTAAAAATCACCTAACATAACTCACCTTCTCAAAACATGTGAGAATAATATGGCAGAAAGTAAGTGGTGGAGAAACTACTTACCATCCCATTATCTGAGGCAGTTAGGAGATATATTGCCCTGGTTCCACATGTGAGACTATGACCCACCTCCATTATTTCATATAACAACTTTTTTATCCTTGGTTTTGATCCCATACATTGATGATGTCCTTATTATTTTTAAGGGAATGATTAGAGGAAGGATGGAAGGATTGAGCATGACCTTTGTGAGAGAGACTCTCCATGTTTCTTATGCTTCATGTTTCAGGGAGAACATTGGGGAAACCATGATTGCTTCATTAGGTCTTTTTCTTCCTTGTGGGATGATTCATTTGCATCTCATGAGTACTTGGGAGGAGTATTTCATGGAGGGATTGATTGGGAGACACTCGGTATATGAGGAGAGCTTATCACATGGAAGTGTTACCAAGGAAGGAGGAGAATATTTGCATCAATCACCTTTACAGTTTCTTGAGGACAAGAAACATTTGGGAGGGGAGGACTGTAATATTCCCAATTAGCCATGAACTAGTTGGAATATTAATTTTTTCTTTTTCTTATTAATTTGATGAATATGAGGGTATGGAGACCCATAAATCTCCTTAGTAGGAATAAAATAATTACTAATGTGAAAGGAGGTCACTTTAGTGGCTTGATAAAAAACCCTTGTGTGCGAAAGGGGCTGGAGCATCTAGAATGGATCAACTTTGACCAAATCAATAGTGTTGTGATGGAGGAGTGGCATTCATTACAAGACAATGCAGTTTTTGAGGGAGACTCCATGCATGGAAGTAGTGGATTTAATGAGTGGGGACAAGGGTGAGGAAGCTCACCACTTATATAAGAAAGGGGATGGAAGCGAAAGAGGATATGTTTTGATTATTAATCTGATATGGTCTATTAATTCTTTTTTTCTCTCTTCAACTGTTTAGCTAAGACTGCCGTGTTGTTTAGCACAGGGTGTTCCCGAGCGAGAATTCCACCTTCATCCTCAAGGGACTTCGAGTTCCTACATGGGAGAAGTGATTGCACTACATTTCCAATATTCAGCATCAAGCCAAGCTCCATCTTACATCTACAGGGAAGTTTCTGCAGAGGGTTGTGTTGTGTTTCAGGTTGCAGTAGTGGAGAAAACATTTGGGTGATTTCTGATCTATATTTCATTGGAGGATGGTTTCTTTCCATTGGGAGGATAGTAAGGAATTCCCTTGATTATAATTGATATATTTGGCACTATTCCATAGTGTTTTTATCCCCTACAGTGAAGTGTTAGTCTAGATCTGCGTTATTCTAGGGAGTAGTTGCAGGGGTAGTTGCAGTGGGTGATTTCGGGGGCGATTTACTTAGTGGAGGGGCCAACATTTCACCTGGAGAATAAATTGGAGGAGAGCATATTTATTTTCAAATCATCTTCAACCATAACACTTCAGCTACTTTTTTGCAGCTTACTTTCAGCCATAGGGCTACAACTCATATTGTATTATTGGGTGTATTTCCTAGAAACCCTCTTGGGTTGTCTTCGAAGGCTTTTATAGAGCTTAGATATTCATTTTATGTATCTCTTGAGACATATATAAGTCCTTTTATCCCTTTTATGTTCATTTTATATATTAGTGCTCTTATGACTGCACTGTAGTAGTCTTCCGAAATTTTTTGTAGTAGTAGCTCCTCATTATTGAGGGGATTCATTTATTCAAGGCTTGTTGGATCTTGTTATATTCTTTGTGCCCCATTAGTTTGTACATATTTTTTTCTATTGTGATGAATAAAGAAGCTCCATATTTTTCTAATATCTTGACGTGATGTTTTACACTGTTATTTCAAGCAGTTTGTTCTATATTCCCGCTTTTCCCATTTGGGAATATTACAAACAATTATGCCTTCTGTTGCATTTTAAACTAGCACTCTCACTGCCAGATTGGTTGGCCTTGCTAGTTTTTATCCTCTATTACTTCCTGCCCTAATCCACGAACTCCCAAAAGGATACTCCACTAGAATAAAGGATTTTTTAGGTGAAGAGGGAATCACTGCAGAACATAATGTTGATCAATTTAGTGATTTCGTAGACTTAGAAGAGGTAGATGCTGAGGATGGAAAAATGATGTTTTTTGTGGAAAGCTTTATTGTTGATGTAAGAAATTGGTTTAAAGGTTTAACCCCAGGAAGTCTATTGAAACGGGATGATTTGGAGGATATTTTTTTGAAATTTGGGGAAGTAAAGTAAATCTTGTTCAGGCATTGACTAAATATAATAATTTGAATAAAGCTAACAATGATTCAGTCCAATATTTTTCAAAAAGTTTCAATAAGGTCTACAATTCTACTCCTCCTCATATCAAACCACTTCCACGAGCTACCCAATTACATTATGCTGATTCCTTTCATTATGAGTTTTCCATTCCGCTGAGGGAGAGAGATTCTATTACTTTGGCGGATATGAAAAATGATGTTGTAAAATTTGAGGTTAATATGGCTGCAAGAAAGAGGTACAAAATGGGAAAAGAAATATTGAAACAAGAAGAGCAACATTCTACATCCTCTAATGTAAACTTTGACACCATGATGGAAGCTATGGAGAGGCTTATGGATAGGCTTTCTCTTCGAATCCCCCTCCTGTTGTAGAAAAATAAATGCAAATTAGAAATACTCATTTTAGAAGGCCTCAAAATTAGCAAACACCAAGAGATAATAGAATTCAGTCTGACCAAAAAATTAAGCCTCCTTTTGAGAAAAAACTTAGTGGATGAAAAAGAAATACAACCTGAATTTCAAGAGAATATCATTCGCTCTTTGGATGAATACGTAGCATAAATTATTTTGAAAAAGGAAGAGCATGATGAATCTAGCCATGACATAGGAAATTAGGAAGATGAAAAACAATCTGATTATTTGAAACGTTATTAGTATGCTATTTTTGAAATGAAAAAAAAAATATAACTTTAGGAATAGAAATGTTCCTATAGTGGCAAATAAAAATCAGCCTAAGAAATATGCAATGAAGGATTTTGAACAGAAGAAATATACCTTTTATGGAAAAGAAATTGAGAAAACACAACCTGCCTTCAATTTAGAAAATGAAATTTTAAAGATCGAAATTGTTTTCCCTTTTGCTGAGATCATAAAAGTTACTTAATACAGAAGCCAAATTGTCAAAATTCTTAATACTCAGCTTGGACCCTCTAATATTCCTAATTTTCAAGAATATTATCCTACTACCTTCTTAGGACCAAGAGTGGGAGATGAGGATAATGAAGAAGTTCCACCTTTCTATGTGAGCCTAAACATTCATGACATGATATCGCATAATGCTATGCTAGATTTAGGGGCATATCATAAATTAATTCCTGAGGTCATCATGAAGGGAATGGGTTTATACATAACTATACCTCACAAAGATTTATTTTCCTTTGACTATAAAAGAGTTCAATGCATAGAACTCATCAAAGATGTGGTTGATTGTTTCACTCAAGTACCTGCTAAAACAATATTGATGGACATAGTTGTGGCTAATATGCCTCCAAAGTTTGGCATGTTATTCTCTACATCATGGGCTGCTCAAAATCAAGGGAACTATGCAAATGGACATGATTTATGCCATTATCCCTATTTTTTGCGAGAAAAGAAGGTTGTATAGAAAGTCTAGCATAGTATACATGGTGAGTATTAAAGATAAACCCAAAATTATTCTAGTCTATGCAATGGAAACTAAGTTCGGAAATTCTATCATTTTCAATGAAATTACTAATGAGATAGAAAACCAGAAATTGGAAAAAATTCAGGAAGAAAAAATTCAAAATTTTGAACAGGTTGACATGGAAGGTTGGTGGCATATCGATTTTGATGTCACTGCTATAAGAGAGGGAGCTGGTGTAGGCATGTGGATTATCAATCATGGAAAATTTTAGGGGCTAATATTCGCAGTTGGGCTAATTTTCCATGATTTTTCGGAAAAAATGATTCGCCAATTTCAATTTTTCCTAAAAATGATTCCCCCAAATTTTACAATATAAAATTATTTTACCTTAAAAACCGTCATCAATATATAGATACTATATATAAAATCATTATAAATTTGAATAATTTTACAAATATATGAATAAATATTTTATAATTGCATATTAGGGACTAGTGAGTTTCGCCAATGTTTTAAAATTCAAGATAATTTTCCATCCTTAAAATTTTCCCTATTATCAATCCCAGGGATGAGAGTATGTTTTTCTCTTATAAATTGAATTTTGATTGCACAAATAACATGGAAGAGCACAAGGCACTATTTTTGGGGCTAGAATTTTTGAGAAATTTAGGTTCCAAGAAGACTTCATTTTGTGGAAATTTCTCATTTGTGATTGAGTAGGTAAAAGGCACTTACCAAACTAAAGATGTCAAAATGAGATCATACGGAAACCTAATTCTCGAAATGATTGAAAATTTTGAAGAGCATAATCTCACCATCAAATCTAGAGATCATAATTATGTGGTTGATTCTTTGGCTGTCTCAGCGAATCTGTTTACCATTCCCATCCATCCTAGCAAGAGGTATGAATTTGAAGTTAGACATAGAAAAGATATACCTAATAATATAATCAATTGGCAGGTGTTTGATAGTGATCATTAGGTCAACAATTTTCCCGAGTTGAAATAGGAATTTAAGAATATCCAAGTTGAAGAGAAAAACATGTTTGCCAAAACCAAAGATAATTATGAGGTCATACAACTGAATAATAATTATATTCCTAAAGGTTTTATCCCTCTTGAAAAGTTATTTGATCAGAATGATGTGGTTAATAATCCAAAGATGAAATTTGATGATGAGAAAGTTTAAATTTGTAACCTTGGCACTGCAGAAAATCCCGAGTTGATCAAGTTGTCCCAGCTTCTTTCTTCCTAAGTAAAACAAAGGTATGTTGATTTAATGAAAAGATACAATGATGTTTTTGCATGGAGTTATGTATATTTGAAGAGGTATTATCCTAACATCATTCAACATACAATACCATCAAATAAAACGAAAATCCTTTTAAAGAATAGTCGAGGAGGATTAATACATTTCTTATGTCATTGATGGAAAAATAATGTAAGAAGTTGTTTGAATAAAAAATCATTGTTCCTTTTAGATTTTCTAAGTGGCTTGCTAAGTTGATGCTTATGAGGAAGAAAAGTGGGGATATTAGAATATGCTTTGATTTTAGAAATCTGAACAAGGCATCTCTTAAATATAGCTATCATCTTCGCAAGATGGACCACATACTGCAAACAATTGTTGGATCTCAAAGGATGTCGATGTTAGATGTCTTTTCGGGTTATAACTAGATACTAGTACATCCACATGACCAAGACAAGAAAACTTTCACTACACCATGGGGAAAATTTATGTATGCCAAGATGCCCTTTGGATTCATTAATGTAGGGGAAAATTTTCAAAGGGAGATGGAAATTTTATTTGCAGAAGAGAAGTACAAATATGTGGTTGTTTATTTAGAAAATATCACTATGTTCTAAAATAAGGAAGAAGAGAATCTTAAGCACTTGGAAAAAAATCTTCAAAAATGCAGAAAATTTGGTATCTCTCTCAATCCTACTAAAATTGTTTTTTCTTTGAAAACTCATAAACAATTTTTTCATACAATATTAAAAGAGGGAATAAAAATCTATCCAAGGTTGCTGCCATTCAGAAGATAGATTTTCCTAGAAATAGGAAATAGATTCAATACTTTTTGGGCAAGGTGAATTTTGTTAGAATATTTATTCTTAATTTTGCAAAAATTGTTAATAATATAAAAAATATTCTTATAAAGTATTACAATATTAAATGGATAGTATAGGAAAAGTATTATTTTTATGATATCAAGAAGGCCCTTACCCAAGAATCGGTGTTCATCAATACAGATTTTTCTAAGCATTTTATGGTTCTTACCTTTGCCTCTAAGCACACAATTCCATGATTTTTTACAAAGGTAGTAGCAAGGTAATGAACAAACAATTCCTTTCTTCATTAGGAAACTATAAAATTTTGAACCGAAATACAACATTATGGAAAATCAAGCCTATTCTCTAGTGAATGCTCCCAAGGATTTCGGGGTCTATATTGTTCATTCTCATATTGTGGCTTTTGTTCTTAATGCTATGATTAAAGACATATTGACTCAAGATGATCCAGATGGAAGGAGAGGTAACTAGATTTGTTGGAATATGATTTGCATATTAGGCCTAGAAAGTTGTGTTGAGCTCCAAGAATGTTCTTTCTTCCACCACATTCCACTCCATTTCTTTTGTCCATTGTTAATCTCTGGCTCAAATGATCAATAGAATTAGTTAAAATTTCTTTGAGAATGAATATCATGACTAACTTGCTATGTTTTTATGATTTTGTCATTGTAGTACTTTTTGAACTAAATCTAGCTACAGAATGCGGACATTCTGTAGCTAGTTGCCAATTCTGCAGCCGTCTTCATGTCTACACAGGTCCCAAGTGTCATCTCAGAGAAAATCACATATGGTTGTATTCCACATCATCTCCTTATCATTTTTTTCTCTCCACGAAGTTTGAACGGAATCCTGTAGGTGGTTATGCACGTGGGAACTCAAACTAGGAGGTAGACTCCTAACAGGATAAGGATAGTCCAGATGTCTGTAATCATATTACGAGACCAACTTCAGAGTTCTAGTTTGATTCTAATTAGGAAATACAATTATTCCTATGTTATCTCAGATACGGTTATGTAATTTTGTTATAAATATGCTTGGGAAACCGAGGGACAAGGTTAGATTTTGATGGTTGATTGCTAGATTTTAGAAGTCTGAAAACACTCTGTTTTTAAGTAATTTCTCTTTAATGAAAGAAGTATCATTTCCTTGAAAGCGTTGAAGTCAATATTGAAGTAGATTTTGTGCTACTCTGGTGGTAGAGGGCCCCTGCCTCCTGAGCAGCCTTGTTTATATGGTTTAGATAAGTATTTTAGTGTCGTTTTCATTTCTAGCTTAAGTAGATTTCTGAAGTTTATGTTCATAGTTGTTTACATTAATTATCACAGCTAGATTTACTCTAATAAACTCTTCCAAAATATCATTACGATGAATAAGTCATAGCTGTGGTATTGTAGGTTTTAGTTTCATTTCCTTTCGTTAATTATCACAATTAGAATTACTCTAATAAACTCTTCCAAAATATCATCATGATGAATGAGGCATAGTTGTGGTATTATAGGTTTTAGTTGTTTGTTTACACTAAGTGTCATAGCTAGTCTTACTCCTACAAACTCTTCCAAAACATCATTAACAATGAATAAGAAACAACTGTGGTATCTTAAATTTTAATTGTATTTGCTTTCAGTGTTATGATTATGTTCAATTGCATTGAATGATACATCCATACTTGTTTCACAAACTCTTCCAAAATATCATTCATATTGAACGAGATGGGCTCTAGAATTCCTTAGGTTAGTTGAATGTTAATTTAGTTACAACGCTCCGGAGGTAGATTGAATTTAGTTCAGCTCTGTCACTACATTTCAGTTTGATAATGACATTTTAGTTTAACACTGTTCACTGTACTCCAAGTAGACTAGTAGCACTCCAGTTTAGTCTTAGCTCACTGTATTAACATTCCAGTTTAGTTTCTATCCATTGCATTTTAAATTGTATTAGTTGTTAAATTTAAATACCACGGTCTTCATTATTTACAAAACTTCTTTTGTTCCAAACTCATATTAATACATAATCATTTGGACAGAAGCTAGTATCAGTCTAAGGCCTGGAGTATTTTGCAACCTTTGTACCATTTCACAAACAATCCTTTTCTCAAAGACTATTCTAAAAAGGAAATCTATAACTTTTGAGTGAGGCCTAGTGGTGTTAAATTGAGTTGCAGAACAGAATTAGAAGCTAGTTTAGAGTATAAATCTTATTATGCTACAAATGTTCTTTTCCAAATATATTCCAATAAACATTTAATCATTGATGAGATGTTGTAACATTGTAAGTTGATTGTTTGATTATTTAATTAGCAGAACTTCATTTATACTTAACTTGTCCATTTCTCAAGCTCTTCCAACACATCTTTAATGAATGAATTAGATGAGTTTAAGTTCATGTTGTGATTTATTTTCTTGAAATAAAGTCATTATCAAACTTTGCATTTGTTGTTTTCCATCCATAGTTTAGGCTTTGTTCTATTTTAACACAACCAATAGCTTCTTTTCACCAACACTTAGTTCTTTTCTTTTTCAACATAAAACCATAAAACCAAAAACATCATAAAACACTAAACACAACGTAGTGAGAAACAAATACCTAGGCACATATAGTGCACCACACTTCAGCAGTTTACTAGCCCTGGTTGACAATTAATGAACTCAATTTAGGAACACTAGGTTGAGCAAAAACAAGTTGGTCAAAGGACAAGGGCTAGCGAAGTTGATGACACAATCAAATTTTGATTGTCTAGACATGAATTTTTTATTAGAAATTTTAGAGGTAGTTGAGCAACAAGAATTGATCCCTGTAGAAGAAAGATTCATTATGTATGACTAGTATAAAGATGTAGTTTTTGTTTTGTAGCATCATAAGGCCCCTCCTAAAGTTACCAAGTATATATCCAAGTTTTTAAAGCTAAAATCTCTAAGGTATTTCATTTTGAATAAGAATTTGTATCGGAAGGGAACCTATGGGATACTCCTTAACTTCTTTCTTGAAAATGAAGTGGAAATGGTAATTGATGAACTTCATAAGGGTTACTATGGAGGTCATCATTATTGGAAAGAAAAAGTAAACAATATACTTAGAGAAAGTTTCTATTGGCCTTCCATGTTCAAATATTTCTATAAAAATATTGTTGTCTGCCATGAGTGTCAAATTTTTTATTGAAAAAATAAGCTGCTGCCATTTCCTTTGAAACCCATATTTGTAGAAGCCCCTTTATAGCAACGGGGATTTCACTTTATTGGTGAGATACATTCTACATCTTCAGGCTAACATCGGCAGATCTTAAAAGCCATTTATTATTTCTTAAAGTGAATTGAGGTGGTCCCTACAAGATAAGCTATAGACTTAGTTATCATTCATTTTATGGAAAACAATACCTTATCTAGGTTTGGATGTCCCATGAAAATTGTTACTGATAATGCTCAAGATTTCAAGTCTGAAAATCTCATTATTTTCTTTAATCAGTACCATATTACTCGTGGTCACTCCACAACCTATCATCCTCATGGAAATGGCTTTGATGAGTCATCAAATAAGAGCATAACCTTAATTATAAAGAAGGTTTTGTAGGAAAACAAAAGGTCATGGAGTTTGAAGCTGAAATTTTCCTTATGTGCTGATATAATTTGCACCAAACTATCTATAGGAACCTCTCCTTATGAATTGGTCTATGGAATTGAAGAAATATTTTTTAGTTCTCTTGGAGTGCTAGTGATGAAATTATTGCAGGGATTGGAAGAAGAGACGAATGCAGTCCAAAGAAGGATAATTCAGCTCATTTCTTTAGAAGAAAAGAGAGAAGAAGTGTACAATAACTATCAGCAACCACAAAACAGTGTCATAAAAGCATTTGAAAGGAGAACAAAGGAAAATTTCAAAGTTCTAGATGTGATTTTGAAATGGGAGGCCAGGATAGAAGATAAAGGGAAACATGGAAAAATTTAAAACATATGGAAAGGACCCTATAATATTGTAGCATATCATTGAAACAACACCTTCTTACTTCAAAAAATGGATGGACAATTGTGTCAAGGAGGACCTATCAATGGCAGGTTTCTGAAATTTTATTCTTCTTTACTCAATATGCTGAAAAACACGTCATTGTATATATTTCATTTTCATTCATAATATTTTCAAATAAAAGTGTTATTTTCATCAAGTTTGAGCTCAAGGAGAAGGCCATAAAGACTTGGTAAAGACTTCATCAAAGTTAAAGTTTTCAATTTTTAATAAGGAACTAGAGTTACGGGTTCTTTGTTGCACCATAGGGGCGCAACATCCCCAGCCAGAGACTATGTTAGGGTGCTATAATTTTATAGGTTCACTTGAATATAAATTATTATTATTATATTTGAGATGTTTTGAATAATATTTCATCTTGAAAGTTATTTCCAAAAATGGTTCAAAGGGTAAAAAGGGTTTATTTTACATTATTGGTGGCTATTATCCTAATTTTGGGATCATAATACTTTTATCCTAAATTTAAGGTATTATGTATTTTAGCCAAATTTTCCATCCATTTGATAAAATTTGTAAACGATAAAGGAAAATTGTCATATGTGGTTAAATTTTGTGATCCAATAATCCACCTAATCTTCAATCAACCATATCTAATACTGATATTTTTTTTCGGCCTACCCTTGCCATTCTACCTTTATCAGTGAGTCAAGGGGTGGGTGGGATGGTGGGTCTTAGAAGCTATTTCATTCCCGCCAGACCCACCTAGCGTGTCAGCACTATGGAACTTCGCACCCACCCCGCACAAACCATAAACCACCCTGACCCCCCTCTGAAATCTGCTAAACAACACTCCTTTCCCACCATTTTTCCTAGGTTCCTCCTGCCTGATCCCAACCCCACTTACCATTCCATTCCCCACGCATACCTCCATTCATCACCTCACACCTGGCATAGACCGTGACCCAATTAAATGCATTCCCTGGATGACCATTCAAAATCTGAATGGACCCACACTCCTAACATAAAATATTATGTAACCATAGAAAAAGCCCATTTCTCCACCATTTTAATCCCTTTTTCTTGTAGATCACTTACACTTCCTTCATCGCCAAAGCTCTACCATTGCATTCAATGCATAAAGAAAATTGGTTGCATTATTTAGTGAGATTAGGGATATCATTGGGCCATCAATTTTAGGGGAAACTCAACAATCCATTCCAAATGAATGACATGGTTAAAACAACTCATCATGATGCTACCTCACAGAAATGGACAACTCATCTTCAATTTAGTTCTATAAAGACCTTTAATCCAGTGTATCAGTTAGACACCTCAACATGGAAGTTTGATTCGATAAGGATGAACAACATGAGTTGTTAGACCTTATGTATAAGTGATTAATAATCATGTAGTGTTTTTTTATTACCAATTCTATTAAAACAGAAATATCTCTATTATTCCTCAAAGTGATGTAATCCTAGTTAAATTAAGTCTTTAGGCCAAGTGTAGAAGTCTAGCCCAGGTGGCAGAACTTTGTAACAAAGATCTCACATTATAAGTGAGAGGTTTTATTGAATCTAAGGAGGTTGATGAATGTAGATGAGAGGAATATTATGTAATTTTCTTTCCCCAAGCTAATATATAATTGCAGAAGTGTTTTTCAGACCTGATAATTCCTCTAAGCTTATGTGTTTGTGTTTTTTTCCATTTTATGATATTATCGTTAGCATCAAATTGTCAAGATTACTTGGAATTCATAGTAGTATGCTCCAATTTCCTTCATGTGTTATGTGTATGATATAAAATTTATATTTTTATGTTTAAGTCCTTCAGCTTCCATAAAATACATTTTTTTTTGTGATTGAAGACCCATTAGCTAACTCCATGCCCAATGGTAGCCTTTCATACATATTCCACTTGCAAAATCAATTGAAACACAAACAATACAGAGTTAGCCATATGCAAATATGAGTTTTATCTTGAATATTTTACCTTTTATTTGAGAGATCCCTCTCTGAATGGAAGGGCTAATTTCCATTCCAAAGTGGTTTGAAATAGTTGCATTAGGTTGACCATTGAAGAACCCAATTGCTACCAGCCTACTGATAACAAAAGCTATGTTATAGGAAATAGTTCATATATATATATATATATATATATATATATATATATATATATACTCATTTGTAGTAAAGAAACTACTCTATCATCACACACTTCATCAAATCATAAACCAACTCCTATCAATTGTTTCATTCAACTTGTAATCACATGTAAAATTCAATATAATTAAGAAATAAAACACTAATTCATATTTTATTTTTGCAAGAAGGAAGGAAGGATCTTTGGAGTGTCCTAAGGGATCGTCTGGCCATGATTTCAGATTTGGGGGTCAAATGCATCCTACTATGGGTTCAAATGGAAAAAAAGAGCTAAATTTGAGTGAAGAGGTGACCTACAACGCTGCTACAGGAAGTTGCTACAAGATGTCCTGTAATTGCTACTCGATGTCACGAAGTGCTAAATGAAACAAGACAAGAGGGTTTTAAGAGTGAAAGAGGTGCAAGGAAGGTGTGGAAAGCTCAGATAAGGTGGAATTATATGAGGGAGACATGGAAAACACCTCCATCTAATCTTAGAAACCTTGGGAGACCTATTTTGCACTTGGGAGCCTTGTTTTACCCTTGGAAGGCTACTCATGGTGGTGGTGAAGGTGGTTTCATAAAATAGGGTTTGGTGGAAGTATTGGAGGTTGGAGAGAATAACGATGAATGAGATTAAAAATATCATTTTCCTGCAGCTGTAGAAATCCCTGCAATCACTACACACATTCATGCATTTATTATTGAAAAACTAACATGTTAACAAGTGGAAAATATGAGTTGAATGGAAAACCCTACTTAACCTATGCTAAAATCACATATTATAAACATGAGAGTAACTCTATCTAAATTTCCATGAAATCATAAAAATTATAATTTTTATGTGTTTTTGGAGATCCTCCTCCTTAACCTGCCATGAGAGATGTGAGAAAGAGAGGCTAAAAGCACCATTTTAATGGATTTTTGTTGCTACTAGAATGCAAAAAGACTTAAACAAACTATTGAAAGATAAAGGGAGAATATAAATACACATGATAAAATTAGCCAATGGATTGGTCAATAACCGGAAAGAAATGACCCTCTAAGACTAAATAAGTGATGTAAGGAACAACTTCCCATTATCATTGCATAAAAAGGTATAATACATCATATGGCACTAAAATATAATGCTAAATAAGATCTCAATAGCTAACTAGATAAATAAAAAGTTAGAATCCTATTCAACTCTTGCATATGCTTATTTTGACAAATGGGTAGCTACCAAAAACTCCCTAAATATTAGTAATAAGTCCTCCTTGATCTCGAGAAGAGTGGAGCTTGGCTCCTCATAACTTCCACTTTGCTTGAATTCCTTTCCATTTGAGTTGTTGGGAGAGGTATAAATATTATATTGGATGATTTAGAGAGTTAAGGAGGTGGAAAACCCTCCTACAATCTCTCATTTTTGTCTACTCTGAGCCCTTAGGAGGAAAATATCTCAAAAATGGCCTCATTTCCTCCAATTAATTCATATTAGGAAACAATACATAAAAAAAATCATGCACCCTTCTCATCAAGCATAATTTGAAACAATATAAATAAACCTGAGAGATAGGTAACTTAATAGCTGAAGTATGGAATTTTAACTCAATATATAACTAATGATGGGCCTCGTCACCACCCCCTACTGAAATGGTTGATCAACCTCTGAGCAAATCAGTTCTCCTTGTTGATCTCCTTGAAATCCTCGGTGGCCTTTGACATCCCAAGGCATTAATGAGGGAGTGCCTTCTAGTGGGTGGAATTCGATATTCCTTTCTGCCTCAACCCACTCCTTTTGTTCCTATTTCTGATCTCTCCCTTCATGCAACCCCAACATCAAAGGTGGGTTGAGCTTCAATTCTATCCATTATATCTTCATTCTCTACATAGCTTGTTTGTAGAAGGGTTATCTTTACAATGCATTCCTCATTCTCTCAGGATAATTTTATTCCCTCAACTATAGGTTGTGGTAAGGTATTCCATATTCTTTGGCATGCTTGCAAAATATCTTCTCATCGCAACCTATATATATCATGAAAGTGTGAAATGGCCTGACCTTGTGTCTTAATGTATCTAGGTGCTAGTACATCATCATTTGAGATCAATTGATATTTAATAATGATCCTCGTGTGGCCTATAATTTCTATTATGTGTTGTAGAGGTTCTCTTTCTTATCTTTCTGTTTCTCTTTTAATCATTGTTTCTCTCTCTTCTTCATGTGTTAGCTAGGATTCTAGAGACATTAATTGCATATCACCCAACCTAGAATTTGGGTCCCAATTGTTCATATCAACTAAAGTGAGGTTGTGCATATAGAATTCATCCATCCTAGCCCTCTCTCCTACACTAGACTGTTTGCATAAATCAATAAACTATCTATAGGTTTGAAAGGGTAGGGAGCCATGTTGAGCTAAGGTACTGATTTGGAATTGTAACCATTTCTCCTTGAGATAAACTAATTAGGACTTTGAAGGTTGTTTATACTACATGGCCTCCATGTAAAGGCTGGCCATGGTGGAAATTTGGTTGTCCCTTTCCTGTATCTTCCTCTGTAGCCTCATGTTATCTTATTATACTACTTTCAATTTTTATTTCACCAAAAATTCTATGAGCCTTACATCATCAAACTCTTTTCCCATATCCATGAGTCTTTCTTCCATCAACCTCATATCTCAAGTATGCTTTTTTTTGGATATTTTCATCCATATGTTGGTGCGCCCTCTTTCTATCTCTATCTCATGTAGGATGGGGATTGTAAATATCTTAGTGATATGTCTTAATCCCTCAATGAACTTATAATAGGATCCCAAATTAGGTTGTGGGGTAGGTTCCTGAAATGTTGTGATTTTTATTTCAAAGGTTTGTGGGCATGCTAATGACTTTTGGAGTTGGTGTGAAGCATGTATCTCATATTACACATTTTTCCCTTCCATTTGTGCACTCTTCCCTTCAATTTGTGCCTTTTTTCTTCATATTGCCCATTCCTTCTCTTCCTATATCATATTTTGAGGTTCTTATAGCATGCTTTGGTTTTCCTTTAGCGTGCTCTATTTTTCATGTAGCATTCTTTTTTTTTCCTGTAGCATTCTCTTTCCTTCTCTTTGGATGTTAGTGGGTGCTTCTGGTTGGTTGAAGGGTGCTGCTATGGTGGTGTACCTCCTTAAATAGGATATACAAGTATTTAGTTTGGCTTTAGAGAGGGGAGCTCCTCAATCTTTCACTCATATGGCCCTACCTATTATTTTTTACTTGGGGACCCATCAACGATAATTCTAAATTTTGTGGGAGTATGGGGTCTGCCTTTCCTTATTCTAGTTTTGGTCCTTTATTTAAAGTAGAGTGGGGCTTGTATGGGCCTTTTATTCTTAGAGTTCACAAGATTTCCCAAGGTAGATAAAGTGGGAGCAACCTGGTGATGAACTAGTTTGTGGAGGGGAAATCTCAGTCTCTTTTGGCTTAGTGGTCTATTCAGGACTCAGGGGCTCCTCTTCTAACTTTTCTCCCTTTTCTCCCTCATCATATCCTTCTTCTAACTCTACCTCTTCTTCCTTATCTTCATCTATTTCCATTGAAGATGTATTATTTGTATTCTCTATATTATATGTTCATGTTAGTGCCTCTATATCCATATCTCTTAACATTGACCATGGGATTGGAATTATTAAATGGTTTAGGGAACCCTCCACTATTAGCTTAATAATTCCATGATGGGCTAAGTTTTGATTATTCCCTTCTATGACTTTCTGGCTTATGTCCCTAATGGACAGGAGGAGGAAGTAAGGTACATTCAATACTTGCTTAAGAGGAAAAATTTCTTGGTATCTGAGCTCATGCAGGAACCTAAAGTGATATCCATACACTACACTTAATATTACTTCATAGGAGATGTATCTTAAGATTTTAAAGGCTAACTCATCCCATGGGTAAGGAAAAATTTCTCTCCTAACCCCAATTTTATATTCCATAGGTCTCTCCTTGGACCTAAGGAAATCCTTCTTTGCAATGGGACTAGTGGTCCTATCTTCGCTATTAAATTTGAAGCCCAGGGATAGTCTAGTTACTCTATTGATCACTTTACAACTTATGGTAATGGAAAACCCTCTTATTAAAGTTGTGAAACTAACATCTAATTGGGAATTCAAAGCCATAGAAAACTAAAATGAAATTTCATCATCATATCCTTTTAACAACTCAAAGAAGCCTAAAAATTGATATTTCCAAAAGATGTTTGTTATAGGATGGTGCAAATGAATCATTCTGGTGTTTCTAGGATTTCTCCTCTTGAACCCCATCCCCCATATCTTCTTACTACTCTTACCTAGCTGTAGAAAAAGGTGTTTCTTTTATGGACTTATTTTTTTATTAAATCTTATCAGAGGGTCAAAAATATTCTTATCACTCCAAAACTATATATTGAGCCTTTATTTACGCCACACAGACCATTTAATTTCACAATTTCATGACTATTGACTGCAAATTTTCTAGGAAACTTTGTGTGAAATTATGATGGATAGGTGATGTGATGGAAAATTATTTCTTAAACTAATGTAATGAGCTGAAAAATCGAAATTTCCTGAACCAATTTGGCCTTTGGTTACATTCCTCCTCTTTCCTCTTGTAACACTCCTTGTCTCTTCCTATACTAGTCACAAACTTCCTGTAGTAGTTACAGGACTTACTGTAGCACTGTCCTATAGAAAAAATGGGTCAAGGTTTGAAGCTCCTGAGTGGCTTGCACACTTTATCCTCTCTTTAACAGTGCTTGGAATGGAAAAATATGCAAACGAAAGAGCAATGAAGTATATTATATGCTATTTTGAGTTGGATTGAAGAATTATGCTGATATGTCCCTTGGATGATGTTTCCTCATTTGGACCGTTGGTCCCACTCAAAGTTATCATTCTCTTCTCCCTCATAATCAACACCCAACCATCATGATTGTAATTTAACTCATTTGATTGCTACATGTTTCATGAGGACTCCACCATTCACTTTTTGTTTAACTAGTTGAGGGTGGCCAAGTTAACTATTCACATTCAGCTTATTAAATTTTTACCTCTCGACATTCATTTAGTCAGTCACTTATGAATAAGGAGAGGTGAGAGAGTGCCATACATGAGCCTTACCTCCTTGTCTAATTGTTGCAGGATGATGTATGTCGAAGATGTACCATTAGAGTGGCATCAACTTAGTTTCTATTACTACCTTAGCTTTTATTGTGTGTCTTCATTTGTTTTTTTGGTAGTGTTGATGGCCTTGAAATTCACTACAACAACATGGGGGAAGAACACCTGGTCTGGACCTTAAAGCAATTCCTTTTCCGTTTGGAATGGTGGCTCCGACTGGTTTAACTAGGTCCAGTTACCTTCTCTCAATCTGTTTTGGATTAAAATATTACTTTTATCTACCAATGGAAAATAGATGTTAGATCATTTCTCTTTATGATCTGACAAGAAAGTGATCCTTAAGCTAATTTGGGCTTAGCTAGGCCGCAACTAAATTTTTTCCTCTTTGGGAAGAGGACTTTCTAAGGATGTAGAATTTAATCTATATGAAATATTATTCTAAGGTGCAAGCAAAAGAAACTATTTTAATCCTATCTCAATTAGGAAGATATAGATATATCCAAAATAAGAGAAAGATGTTTTAAATATTTGAGATTTAAATATGTTTTTTTTAAATGAATATCAAGCTAAGGAAGTAGTTCAATTAACTAACATTGTGAATACCAAACACATTCTATCTAGAGACCTCTTAACTGAAATAATCAATCAACAACAGTGAGGAAGTAGTTCTCAAAATGATATCGATCATTTAATCAGTAACTTGAATAATTAAACAATAACATGTTGAAATAGTTCACAACATATCACTATTCAATAAATCATTTTTATAAGACAGATTTCTAAGTAAATAGTTACTCAGAAATCAAAATTTATCCCATAAGAGTAGAGATAAATAATAACATAAATTGAGGTAAATTACTCATTCCGACAGAAGTGCACATGTATGCGAGTAAATTGACACATTCATGTTATCATAAAATGAAACTAGCATTTAAAATAATAGTATTATAAATACCAATTTATTAATTCCATTTCTCTAGCTCCGGTCTCTAATAGTATTTTACAATGCTTGAATTTCTTCTTTCAAAATCAAACCTATAGTAGTGCAAGAATCTGTTCATTATACATAACTCAGAATGTAAAAGAAAAAACTCAATAATCTCCAGATATGAGATTCCTCTGCTCTCACCCTACACCTCTAAATCCTTTAGACAATAGTGCCATCAAGAATTCTAGAATCGCAGAGGAGAGAAACCCATATTACATTTTGCAATCTCCTATTTATAATATTTAAAAAAGGATTTCTTCATAAGAAAGTTTGTTTGAAGAGTGGTTTCGCTCAATCAATTTTAATTGGTTCAAAAAATATTATTCAATTTTTGGATCCTTCTCATTGATTGAGAGATTCTTCTTCTCATCCCTTCAACTGTTTTCTTGTAAAAACAAATCAAAACAAAATAAAATGTAAAAATAAAATCAAAATGAAAAATATTGAAATTAAAATAAATCCAATCAAAACATAATTAAATAAATAATTGAAAAAAGGAAATATAAGCTTTCTTTAGATTTTTGTGCTGATATAATTGGCCAAGGATATCATTGATGAATGGATTTTCATTTAGAAAAATTTGTGGGCAAACTAAAATGCAGAAAATAAACCTGAGAAAATTTATTTTGTTTAAAAATGTGAAGCTTGATATTTTGCTGAATTTTAGGCCCAATAAATGATCAAATATAGAAATTAAACAACTTTAGAAATGTTCTCCATCATTTTGTCTATCGAATGAGTTGTCCTTGGCCTAATTTCGCCAAGTAAAGCTCCATTTATGAGCCTCTAAAGTTGGTATATTAAAATTGCCAAAAATCTGGAATTTTGTTGCTTGGGCTAAAAACATCAAAATTTTAAATTAAATTCTAATCCTAAATTAAATTATAATATTTAGTTAATTAATACTAATTAATTTCAATTATATTATTCATCTAATTTAGTTATAATATAATTCTAAATTAAGTTATAATTATCTATTAATTAATTAATAATTACATTATTAATTTTAGTAAAAACTAATTGGAAAATAAATTTAAACTAATTAAAAAAATGGTTTATTGATTAATTAAAATATTAAAATATTATATATATATTATTTTATTTTATTTTTAATTTTATTTTTTTTATTATTTTTATTTTTTTTTCTGAATGGGGCTACTTCTATATTGATACAAAATATAATTACAGAGAGGCCGAGGCCTTAGGAGTTCCAGCCCATTGCTGCGGCATTCTTACATTACAATGTTGGTCATTGACAAACAAAAGATGCTGGAAGCGGTCCAGGAGTGCTTTAAAAACTGTGACCTTATCTGTCTCAAAGAGAGAATTAACTTCTATGAATGGATAGTGAGCAGACCTTGACAGAGTGACCTCTTTAGATTTAACCAGAGAGCCTGGATTCTTACAATTCTGACCCATGACAGAAACCAAAACTGACAATTCGAAACTCTGAGGCCAGTGCCAAAAAATGAAATCATAAACCGTATTATGCCGCCCACGCAGGGGAAACCAGCCATTTAACAAAAGAGTGAACATGAGAGCTGGAGAACAGTAAAGCAGGAACACCAAAATGGAATTGAACACCTTCATGCTAACAGAAACCAAAAAACCGGGATCGCAAACCTGCTTAGACTTCATGAGATGAGGGAGGCTCTTCCTCAACGATGAGGGAAGCGAATTTGTATGGATCATCTTATTCAGGAGGAGGGCAATCATTTCTTGCAGAGCCACCTTCATTTGGAGCGCTAGAACCTACTTGCAGACCCACATCAACTTCAATACCAGGATTAACATTCTGCTGAATATCATTCTGAGAAGTGTTGTGCTCGGCTTCCTCTTTAGGCTCCAGAGCTACTTCAAGAGTAGCCATGACTTGACCCGAGGAAACATGTCTTGAGGAAAATTCCCAGAGGTCGATGGTGATAGTATCTAAGAGGGAGATATTTCTGATAGTGCAGGGGAAATGAAGACGAGCATGGTGAGAATGCGCCCTGGAGGAAAGAAAAAAATGCCCAGCTGGATTGAACTGATCCCTACCCCTTCCACGACCCCTTCTAGCAGCCGGAAAGTGAACAGGGCCGAATTCTGAAGAGTAGGATGAAGAATCTGAAGTGGAGGGGGAGGACCTACGGATTGCTCGCCCACGAGAGCCACCTCTCCTGCAGCACATTCTCGGGCATAGTCGAGGCATGGTGTTAAGAGTAGAGGGAGAAAAAATGTCAGCAGAATTGTGGGAACAGGGGAGAGCCGAAGGGAGACTTGCTTTAGCCTGCAGAGGATGACTGGTAGGAGAGGAGGACGGACGTAAATGATTGCAGGAAGAACTATTGGTAAAATGGATACTTGGCACTAGGGTAACACAACATCTTAAAGCACATCAAATCCCTATGCTGGTGCATGAGCGATGCTCAGCAGCAGCTAGGGAACAACAGACGCGGAGGGGGGGAGAAAAAATGGGTTCGTCGTAGAGCGCCATGACTAAAGAAGGAGCGGGAAAATGACAGGGGATGGGCTTCATTAACTCGGCATTAAAGACCTGGATGGAAATATTAAAGACCAGCAGCATGCGAGGATGGGTGGTGGTGGTAATAGGCCATGCGCCAACCAACCAGTTCACCTTCATACCATAAACCACGTTACCCACCCGCATCCGAGAATTATAATAATATTATAATTCAAATTATATTAAAATTATAAAAAATATTATAATTAAAATATAGTATTAATTTATAATATTATATAATAAATTTTATTTTAATTAATAATTCACAAAATATAAAAGTGCACACCACGTGAGAGAGAGAGAGAGGAGTGGAGGGATAAGACGGAAGATAGTGGAGGGAAGGTGGTAAAAGTAAGTGACGCAGCAAACAGGGGTCAGTCAAAAATCATATTTAAAAGATTATCGCAAATCACACTTGGAGACTGTTAGCGATAAATGTTTCACAACAAAACAATAAGATATGCGATGTGCATTGGAGTGATGGAGTAGTAGGTAGGTAAGGGTCCCACAAAATATTGCATCGGTATTTCAGAAGGGTAGCACATGAATGTGATGACGATATTTTGCAATGGCCGATATGCGAAAAGGTAAGGGGTCCTACTAAAATTTTTAAGCAGCGGCTTGATGGGTGGTAGAGCTGTAATATTGAAATTTCAGAAGTTAAAATAAGTGAGTTTTGGGGATTAATGGGATTTAAAGCATTAATCTATGGGTTTTAAATATAGTTTAAGTTATGAGGTGTTTGGATATTAGAAGAGAGGTAAAAAATAATAAAAATGAAGTGAGGTCAATATTTACAATAAATGACTATCTTAACTACAAGAATTTAAATATTGGTACACTTTATACATGTTTTTTAACCCAAGTGAAAAAATGATCAAAACTTTAAAGGAGTGTCATTTACAAATTGGTTGACCAAATGAAGTGAAACACATATCATTGGAAAGCTTATGAAAAACCAAATTCAATGAAACAATCAAAATAGAAATTTGATAACAATTAAAAATGAAAAAATTACAAAATATTTAACTTAATAAAAATCCTAAAAGGTGTTTATCAAAAAAAATTGTAGAAAGGGTCCCCATTATTTGAAGTACATAAGTAAAAAATGGGGTGGGGGGGTTGTGTTTTACCACAAAAATGGCGACATGCAGGAGAAGAACCAGTTATATCTGATTAAAAATAATGAACTTAAATTTATGATCTGAAAGTGGTCTAGACAACTTGTTATATATTTCAAAAACCTCCCACTCAGCTAAACAAATAAATGATCTAGCTTGTACTTGATAATTTGCGGAATTTATGCTTGAAAGTGGTGTATGATTTTTAATTGTTTATGTGTCTTAAATTAATTTTTTATTTATGAATTTTGACATGTATAACAACAACATAATTTAGAAAATAAACATTCAAACACAACAACAAAATTAATCTAGGCGTTCACCTGAATCGCGTGGGCTACGTCTCCTTTGAGCTTTCTCATCTTGACTTGGCTCTTTGGGATTATGGTAAGGTTTATTTTACAAGTTTTCCACATAAATCCATGGATACTAAACAGATCCAAAGGGCTGATAATACCATCTATATCCCTCTCATGGCTGTCCAAACTCTGTAAACAACATTAGGCTCCCTTTGACACGATTCCTTTTGTCGGTGCTATTAGCTACTCTGAGCTTATAAATGGCACAAAATCCTTCAGAATTTTGTTTATTTCACTGAAACCACTCATTATATATCTATCACACATCATACACCAAATATCAACCGATAAATCGCTTAAATCGAGCACTGCATCCCCAAACTAGGCTATCCTCCACAGTTTACCCAGGGCTGCCCAAAACTTCACATCAGCTTCTCAAGATCTAGAAGTTATAAAAATGTTCTTAAACCACTTTTATTACTTCCAAAATGTCTTAAATAGTCAATATAGACTATTCATTCATCAAAAATGGCCTCCGACTACTCCAGTTTCGCCTCCAACACCTGTCAGCACTCGCTGGCACTAGGGTCACTGAAAACTTCTCTATTGGGTTTTCAACCTCTAGAAGGCCTCAAAAATTTCTGAAACCTATACCATTAGATTCATAATTATTTTTAAAGTCAATAATGACTACTGGTTTTCTGCATATGGTCTCTAGCTCCTCTGGCTAGGCCCTGCACTATTGCTGGCAAAAGATGGCACTAATGGCCCTTGGAAATTTACTGAAGCTTTTCGGCTTTATAAGTTTCTATACAAGCTCTAAAAACCATCACATCAGATTCATAACATTTGAAATATCCAATTTTGACTATTGGATCTCTGGATAAGGCCTATAGCTCCCCTGGCTAGGCCTTAAACTGATTCTGCCTCCTAGTGGCCCTAGTGGCCCCTTGAACATCATTGAAGAAAAAAATTGCTTAGAAGCTCTCTGATGGCTCTGAAACCTACTACATTGAGTCCAAAAGGTCTGAAATAGTTGAAATTTACTATTTTTTCACTCAAATTGGTTCAATAATGAGAGAGTTATGGCTTCTCCAAGAATTTTGCCCAATGTCCCCCGAAACATTCCACTAAATGTCGAGAACTGAAGTTAACTGGAGTTAAATAAGAAGATTCTCCCAAATTTTGGCACGCTCCTCCAATTGCGGTAGAACCATTTTAGGAAATATTAAATGTTGGGCAGGGTGGTCACATGACCCCCCGCCAAAACCGTTGGCAACCAAACAAAATTCGTTTATGCAAACCGTTACATTTAATGATTGGAGTGATGGACACATGGACCCATCCTAACCGCGTGGTTAATTTTTTCAGGTGAAATTTTAACCACCTTTTGTAAGACCTCGGTTCCTCACTACAGGGTCATGTGAATAGGGCTAGCCTTTAACCCTTTCGTCTGTTTTCATTTAAAACAACAAATTCATATGGTTTCCATAACCGGTTAAGACGAAATGGATAGCCTGATTAGTTGGGTCGATGCTTTTGTGGGTGGAAGGCCCAAGTTCAATTTATATGACCTTGAAAATATTTTATGTAGCCAAACTCCTCCTCATCCTGGGCCCACGTGGTTGCCTCTCGGTCTGCCACATAGCAGCTCATGATAGGCCACAAAAAACCCAAGTCAACCCAGCCTCAAATAAAAATATGCCACTTGTCAACATATGATACGCTCGAATGGAATATTCTAGGGAATATTCTTTTTTAATTTTTCCAAATTTAACAGAGTCAAACTTGGTCAACTCATTTTTGGGGTTTACTAGGCATTTTAAAACCTCAATAAATTTTGCATACGACCTCAATTTTGAGAACTATTCAATGTGCCAGAATCGCAGCGATGAGACCTTTATGGTTGTTGAACTTGCAAACATTTCTGAGAACTTTAATTTTTGGGAATTTTTTTTAAAACTTCGACATTATCTCCTGATCACACCTCCCCACTGGGAATATTTTCAACCCAAAAAGACTTGTTATAATGATCTGTACAGTAGATGAGAGTATAGAACCCTCTTCCCTTTAGCCTCAAAACACTTGCCTTGGATGGCTAATGACTTTGAACCACAACTAGAAAGCAATTGACACTTCCCTTCCTAGATGCGCTTCTCCTCCTGTCTATAAATGCCTTTCTTGCACTCACTCAAAAAAATTTGGTGAGAAATTTGCAGGAGGAAACTGAAAATCGCAGCCTTGATGAATGATCCAAGGTGGCTCAAAAAAATGAGAGATTACAGCATAAAATACATGCATACAACCAAAATTTACATATGTACAAAGGAGTATGTATTACTATGTTAAGAAGTCCATCCACTTCTTACCAAGCCACTTCCATGGCGACTATTGCTGTTGCAACTCTTCTTCATGTGAAAATTCCGTTTTCACATCAATAATGGAATCCTTCGCTCCACCTTCGCCAATATTTCTATCCTCTTGCTGCATGTGCTTGGGATGACCAGTTGGATGCAAAGTCCAACAATGGGAAACAACACGTCCCCTCTTTTGGAAATACGTGAAAATCTTAAGCACCTTCTTTGAAAGTGGCTTTTGGCTCATCTAATTCCTGTATGCTTTCTTCCTCATCCAACATCTCAAAACATCATGGTTAAATCGACCACAATATGTACAACAAATCTTTCTTCCATTTAAGCATGCAAAATTATGATGCCTTGTAGAAACAAAATAAAATTGATCATGCGGAGATTTATACCTCTTGTGTTGCTTTGCATGTTCATCCTTTTTTCCTTCATGAGGAAATGAACTAGTAGAGGCTCCAACTTTCATTTTCAGACTAACATCATCATTCTTGTCTTGAAAACTATATGAAATTGCATGCTTTTCGAAATAATCAACACATCTTTCTAAAGAGGAATCTGAAGACAAATTAGAGTGGATTACCTCTTCCTCACACATGTTCTTAGTCAAAGCCTCTTGGGCTTGATGGAGCTGCATATCCATATCATGCAAAATTTTAATAGTTTCTTCCTTCTCTTGCTTCATGGAAAACAATTGCTCATGAAGTTCAATGCTTTCTCTTTTATCTTCAAATAGAATCTGCACCATGTCCTTCAATATAATAAAGTCACGCTTCATATATTCATCGAAGAATCTTGTGAAGGAGGAAACTTCACTTGCATAATTTTTCATTATGATGTCAATGAAAAAAAGTAACTTCAAAAAAGTTCACAAATATTTTGAAAACAAATGAAAAATATTTTCTAACCAAATGTTTGTAGAGACAAACTCTTATTCAAGAAGCCAAACAACAAACAAACTCCAAGAGCTTCTTAAAAAACAATCGTCAAGAGGGTTTGTGTTTTAAGGGTGATCTTGAGGTTCTTTGGGGTAAGGAAGATTCCTTTATCCCTTTCTTCCTTTTTTTCCTCTCCAAGACTTAGCTAACAATAGCTATCCATTCGCCTCCATCAAACTCAAAGAACCGTCAGTTTGCAAGCAGTAAAAGAGTCAATCTTTTACACTGTTTAAACACCTTTCAAGTTATACAAGAAGTAGATTAATCTTGCCAATCAAGAAACCAAGTGCTCTAATACCAATCTGATCTAAAAATGGTATGCATAACTTGTTATATATTTCAAGAACCTCCCACTCAGCTAAACAAATAAATGATCTAGCTTGTACTTGACAATTTACGGAATTTATGCTTGAAAATGGTGTATGATTTTTAACTTCTTATGTCTCTTAAGTTCATTTTTTGTTGCTGAAATTTAACATGTATAAAAACAACATAATGCACCAAATAAACATCCAAACACAGCAACAAAATTAATCTAGGAGTTCACCCAAATCTCGTGGGCTACGTCTCCTTTGAGCTTTGTCGTCTTGACTTGGCTCTTTGGGATTATGGTACGGTTTGTTATAAAGTTCCACACTTAATTCCAATGGATATAAAACTGGTCCAAAGGGCTGAGAATACCATCTATATCCCTCTCATGGCTATCCAAATTCTGCAAAAAGCTTTAGGCTCCCTCTAACATGATTCCTATTGTTGGTGCTCTAAGCTAATCTGAGCTTCTAAATGGCACAAACTCCTTCATAATTCTGTTTCTATCACTGAAAGCACTCCTATATTTATCACACATTGGATACAAAATATCAACTAATAAATCACTCAAATCGAGCATTGCATCCCCAAACTAGGCTATCCTCCATGATTTTCCCAAGGCTGCCCAAAACTTCACATCAGCTTCCCGAGCTCTAGAAGTTATCAAAATGTTCTGAAACCACTTGCATTGGCTGTAAAATGTCTGAAATAGTCAATATAGACTATTCATTCATCAAAAATGGCCTCTAGATGCTATGGTTTCGCCTGCAACACCTGTCGACACTCGCTGGCACTAGGGTCACTGAAAACTTCTCTGCTGGGTTTTCGACCTCTATAAGTCCTCAACACTTTCTGAAACCTCCTCCATTAGATTCATAATTATGCTTATAATAAATAATGATTACTGGTTTTCTACATATGGTCTCTAACTGCTCTGGCGAGGCCCTGCACTGCTGTTGGAAGAAGATGGCACTGATGGCCCCTAGAACTTTACTGAAGCTTTTCGACTTTCTAAATTTTTATACAGGCTCTTCGAACCATCTCATCAGGTTCATAACATTTGAAATATCCAATTTTCACTATTTTATCTCTCGATAAGGCCTATATCTCCCATGGCTAGGCCTCAAACTGATTTTACCTCCTGGTGGCCTTAGTGGCCCCTTGAACTTCATTGAAGAAAACAGTTGCTTAGAAGCTCTCTGATGGCTCTGAAACCTACTTCATTGAGTCCAGAAGGTCTGAGATAGTCAAAATTGGTTCAATAATGAGAGAGTTATGGCTTCTCAAAGAATTTTTCCCAATGTCCCCCAACAAAATCCACTAAATGTGGAGAATTGAAGTTAACTGGAGTTAAACAAGTAGATTATCCCAAATTTGGGCACACCCATCTGATTCCGGTGGAACCATTTTAGGAAATATTAAATGTTGGGCGGGGTGGTCACATGAACCCTCACTGAAATCGTTGGCAACCTAACAAAATCCGTTTATGCAAACCATTACATTTAATTATTAGAGCGTTGGCCACATGGACCCATCCTAACTGCATGGTTAATGTTTTCAGGTGAATGATTAACCGCCTATTGTAAGACCTTCGTTCCTCATTGCAGGGTCAGAGGAATGGGGCTAGCCCTTAACCCTTCCACCTTTTTTTCATTTGAAACAAAAAATTCATACAGTTTCCTTAACCAGTTAAGACGAAATGGATAGCCCGTCCGGTTGGGTCGGTGTTTTTGTGGGTGGAAGGTCCAAGTTCAATTCCTGTGACCTTGCAAATATTTTACATAACCAAACGCTTCCTCGGCCTAGGGCCACGTGGCAGCCTCGGGGTCTACCATGTGGCAGCCCGTGATAGGCCACAAGAAACCAAAGTTAACCCAACCTCAAATAAAAATTTTCCACTTGTCAACATATGATACACCCGAATGGAATATTTCAGGGAATATTCTTTTCTTAATTTTTCCAAATTTAACAAAGTCAAACTTGGTCAACTCATTTTTGGAATTTACTGGGCATTTCCAAACCTCAATAACTTTTCCATATGACCCTAGTTTTGAGAACCATTCATGGTGCCAGAATTGTAGCGATGAGACCTTTCTTGTCATTTAGGTTGCAAACATTTCTGAGAACTTTCATTTTTAGGCATTTTTTTTTAAATTTGGACGTGATCTCCTGATCAATTTACCAAAAGGTTAAAAATAATGGAAATCACAAAATCATCTAACAGTAAAACATTTCCATAGGTCCCACATAAATAAATTAATCAATGTGAGTTTCTAAAGATAAGTACTTGAAACAAACTTGAGTAAAAGTGATGAATCCAAATTTGGAGAATTATTATTTTTTTTTAAATTTTCCTCATGTGAAAAAAATATAAGAAGGTAGAGATAAGAGTTTTTGATAAAGAATATATCCATTTTAAGATTGTCTCTAACATTATTTCACTACCAGCGAGCCTTAGCAGTACCCCGATGAAGTTGTCTTTTATGCCATACAAGCCTAGTCCCACTACCAGTGAGCATCCATAGCCCCAACGGGTTTACTTGTATTTCCCATGCTTCATCTTTTTCACTCTTTTGATAAGCACATTTGAAAGATTTTAGTTTATGATGTATTTGAGTGAAATAGGTGAGATGGTAATAGAGATTTTATGTTTAATGGACATAGTACTTTCATAATGTTTGCTCCAAATTCTTTCCCTGCAACTACCATCCAGAGGATTTTTAAGTGGAGGGGTGCGAGGGATTCATTGTATTAAACTCAAATTAGTTCTTTCCTTGGAAAATTAAACTCAATCACTTAGAAAGGATGTGTGTTCCTCCATGAAAAAATATTTAAATCAAGATGACTTTATGGTTCCATAAAGATATGCCTTTATTGATAAATGATATTCACTTAAATGGATAGGGTGAAAGATTTCCCATGTATGTCGACAACTATAAGGTAAGAAAAATTCCTTTCACATAAATCATGACAAAGTCACAAAAATTAAATCAAAACTGAAGACAAAAGGAAAATAATTCCTAAAATAAAGTAAGAAAAGAAATCAACAAATAAAAATGAAGAATGAAAAAATTGAAAGAAAAACAAAAATTTAAAAGCTAAACTCTAAAAAAATTGCTTATATGAATTTCTCAACAAAGGATTAAAAAAGAAAATAATCATATGTATGTTCATTCCTATGTTGAGATTTTAAAATTTTTTATTTGGCAGAGTTATATAAAAATGAGGCTCTCAAAATGTAGAAGGTGAATAGAAGTTATGATAGATAATATGTCAAATGAGAAGTTTTTGTCTGTTGCAAATTTTCTTTTTCAAGGAAAAATCTGCATAAAAGAATCTTAACTATTCTCTAATAAAAATAATGCTTTAAAGAAATAGACTAGAGGTTCAGAAACCCCCCAATGAAGTTGATTTGATGAGGATCATTACTCCTTTTCACAAGAATCTCATAGGGAAAAAGAAAATGAACTTTGAAAACTGATCTGGTAGAGGTGTGAAAGTTTTATGAATGCCTGTAGAAACATAGTTCAAGATCAGTAAAGATTAAAAAAAAAATGAATAAATGGAAATAAATGAAAGTGGGCATATGAAACTTACCATTGGAGAACTGAATTTAATCTTACCTGAGAAATATGATTTTCTCCAATGCAAGTTAACTTCTTTCTTTAATTAGAATTAGAATCATGAACAAGATTTATTAACCCAAAATCATTATTTATTAAATCTAAAGTAAAACAAGAAGTTTACTAAAAGAAAGCAATGTTTCATGTTCAAGGAATCATAAATAAATTGAATCCATCAGAAATGAGGATGAAGTTATGCTTCTTTATGAATTGTAACAATGAATGTTTTTTTTTTCTTCTTCCATTCTAAATTTATATCAACCCCAAAATATTGAAATTGATTCAAAATCCAGAATATTGTAACAGTATATAAAAAGGATTTGAATATTTATATGATAAGTATGGAGAGAAGTTCAGAATAAAAGAAAAACTAAAAATATGAATTAATCATCGACACATTACCATGTTGATTTTTTCACATCTCGAGATTATCTGCCATACATAACATAAAAGTTGTGACTTCCATATTTTGTCAATATGCGATTGAATTTTTTATAATAATTAAAAGACAATGGTGTATATTCAAATATCAAAGTTTTTCGCATGAAAATATCTTGAAGACAAAGCTTCATTTGAGTTAGCAATGTGATATAACTATTGTGATGGAAATGTCACGAGATGAGCATGTGCAATGGAAATTACAAAGGGATTAATGCGATATCGGATAATAGTCATATCATAAGATTAAAACTTGTGAATGAACTGAAACACCGATATTATTCTTGCGATAATGAAAATGTGGTAAATGACTGATGCACTAGGACTGCAAATATCAAAATATATGTGTGAAACTTTGGTTTTGTGGCCCACATAAGCGGTGACCAATCACGCATGGTTTCGCTTTGCATGTTTTATAATTTACCTTCCAGCAGATTTAAAAACTTAACTCTTTTTCAATTTTGCAATTTCGCAATTCGTAATGAACTCCACATCACTCATTGCAATTTTTATCGTTTAACATATTACTTATCTCATGCGATATGCGATATGTGTATCATTGCATCACAACCTCCTTGCCTTTTCATTTATTGCATCACAACTAATATAACTTACCAAGTGAGGTTTTTTAACAATAACCACTAAAATTGCCGATATGCGAAATGTAATTTCATTGATGCACTAATGTGCGAAGAAGAACAAACCAGATATTTTTACTATATGAATTTTAATTTCATATCGGATTTAGGACATCAAAAATTTTAAATATATTCACCTACCAAATTTGTGTTTTATAAATGGATGCAATCTTTGTATATAAAGAGGATTTAAATATAATATTGGGTTCGGGTTATATGAACATCACAATTTTGGTGAAATAATTTTATCGGAAAATGAGCGAGAGTATTGAAATTGATTCAGAAGATATGCATCAAAGGTTTCCTATCAGGAATTTTTAAGATTTGTCTCTGTTCATATGTTGTGATACATATAATGCGATATTAGTCGAAGAGATCATCGGAGATTGGAGGGAATCAGAATATCAGGAGTTTGGATATATTTACTGTATGCTCATTTCAGAGCCTCCAATATGTGATTTGCGATATATAATGAGCCATATGTGGGGTTGATGATTTCATTAAAGTATTCAATTCAAAAAGGAAGCAAGTGATTTAAATTTTTCTTTAAAATAAACAACCCTTTAATATTTTAATTAATTGTCAGAATATATGATTGGAAAGTAATTTTACGAGATCTTCCTTATGAAGAGAGTTTGTGAAATATAATGATCTGATATGTTTCTTCTGAAAATTCATTATGTCTTATCAGGATTTCAATAAATAATAAGAAAAAATTAGATATCCTTCAAATTTCTAATGAATAATAAATACTTCCCTAAACATGTTTCAGATTTCAAAAAACATGGTTGTTTTCTTTTCTTGAGTCTTCATAATCAAATCAATGAAAACATGGAAACAAAACAAAATAGAAATAAGAAGCAACCTTTGAAAGAAAAATAAACAATAGATTATGATGAACCCATAAACACATACCTGGAAGAATTTTGATTGTAAGTTTACCTCTTTGAAGCTTCAAGTTCTCCCAATTTTTCTCAAAATTTTCATATGTTCAACATTACCTACTTATTTTAATCTAAAATGCTAAATAATGATTTTTTTAAAATTGCATCGTTTCCAAAATTACGTCAGAAGACAAGCACAGTAAAAATGAGTTCTTAGAATTACTTGTGAATAAAGAATTGTCAAGTGGTAGAAAATTCTTGGAATTTCTTCTTGTATGATCAATGTTATGAATTTTGAAAACCGAGAAAATTGGAGGCTTGAAAAATGAGTATGATATGATAATTCAAGAACTTCTAAAATACTCTAGGCTGCTTTTCTAATATTGAAGTGGGATTCTCGCAAGAAATAGGATTCATTACCTGTTCTATTGAAAATATGAAATAATGAAATAAATGCAAACAAAAAAAAATTAATCTATTCATATTTCTAACTAAATGAAAGAAACGTGAATAGGTATAGTCATAATTTCAATGTAACCATGTAAGCATTTTAATTCTTGCATGTATGTACATGTCAAACATTAGTAAAAATCAAAATATAATATAACTAGAAAAACTAAATCTAAAAGCAAAATGTAATTTTATTGTTAGTACATTATTCACCATTACCTTCTCTTGAAATGTCCTTTCCAACTGAATTTCAAGTGGGTTATAGAAATCTGGATGGATTTCCATTATTGAGTGGGAGAGGTTTGAAAGATAAGATGACACGCTAGGTTTAAAAAATGATCTTTCAGCAACAATGGCCTGTGTGATTTTGTTAGTGTTATGTTTAAGTGATAAATTATTAACGATCTTCCATGAAGGAAAACTTTCCAAATTTCTTTCAAATTAATCAATGAAAAATGGATTGAAGTCCGATAAATTCAATACAATATTATTAATTGAATTATATTGTTGATCATAAAGTGAAAATATGCTCTCTTTTTGGCACTGCTCTTGAGAAGTAAGAAGTAATTGATAAGGAATGAACATCAATTGAAATTGGAAGTTTAATAACTTTTGATGTTCAAAATTATAATTTGAATCTTTATTTTTCCCTTGAGATAATGCATCAATTGAGTGTTCAATATTGAGCTTCACAATATGCCAATACAAAGTCTAAAAATCTGGAACGAAAAACAGAAAATAAATCTAAAATTAAAATTAAATGTTGAAATAATAGCAACATTGAATCATAGTTTACACTAGTGTTACAATTATTATTACAACACAATTGGGAGTGACTTAAAGTAATTTCCTCTTCACAATAATTGGGAAAAACAATGAAATTATAATTATTGTTGATACCCACATGTGAATTAGAGAGAAGGATATGACTCTAAATGGGAATGCGAGCTTGATCATCATATAAATCATAGATTGGAATGGTTTCTTGAATGCTGAAATCATAAGTATGATTATTTGTTTGAAAATTAGAACTATGTGGAACAATTTCTAAATTATATTGTTCTTCATTTTCACATGTGATTATACTTTGATCATGAGGATTCAATTGTAAAGAAGATAAATCAATATCCTGAATGTCAAAGTAGTTATCATAAATGACCTCAAGGCATTCATTAGAATTCTCTTCGATACCATTCAATGTATCAAAACAAGAAGGAATATTGAGCTCATGTTCATTAATTCTAGAAGAATGACCATTAATTAATTCTCTACCTTGATAAAAACTAATTGGAAATTCATTTAGATCAGCCTCTCTGTTTTCTAAAATATCTTTAACGTGAAGAGAGGTTAAATTGCTATTAGAAACATTATCAGGATAAAATAAATATATGAATCCGAAACAATGCATTTAAAAATGTCTCTATTTGAGTGCCCTGGTGTATTTTCTTCATTGCAATTTTCAGATTCAAGATCATCTTCTTGGCTACTTATGCTTTCTTGAGGAATGTTGCTTTTTAAAATGAGTGTCCATACAGGGGAAATTAGTTTTCAAAAATAGAGGAATATCTTGTTTCGAGTATTTTTAATAACCTATTTCGAAGCTTTTTTGGTATGAATTTCGAATTTTCTCATTATGAAAGAATTCATAAATTTGTACAAAATATTGCATATTATTGGAAACTTTATTCATTGCTGGTACTTGACGAATTATGATATGATTTTCTGATTCTAACTCATATTTATTTTCAGATTTTAAAGCGGTATTTTCTTCAAGATTATTGCTAATATCTTCTTGCGATTGATCATTGAAATTTTCCAAGCTTCATGACTGACATTCATGGAAATGTCAAGGTGCACCTTGATCTTTCTCAATACTGTAAGAAATGTGAAAAAAATGGAGGAATTGATTATACACTATAGAGGCATCTTCATCATCATTTGTTTGTACCTCCATTTTGAAATTTTTACTTATGTCAATGAAATTAGGAGGAAATTGATTAAAGTTTGAAATCATTTCATATGGGTTATGAATGGAAGGAAGAGAGAAAATATGATCAAACCAATCTAATAATTCTTCTTTCGAAAGTTTAACTTCAATTTTAAATTTTAAACAATTTAAATGAAACCTGATGGTAAAATCAATTAAAGACTCACCTTCAAACCTTCCTAGATCTTCAAAATCATCACATACCTATTCGTAGATATATCCATAAAATTTACAAAGTAATATTGTAATAAATTGTTCCAAAGTGTGGATTGAGGCAACTAGAAGTGATTTACACTAGTTTCTGGCTTTTGGCAATAATGTAAGAGTAAAAATGCTGCATAAAATACCTTCATCAATTTCATCAAAAGTAGAAGTTGAAATTTTTTGAATGAACTATAAAGTATGATCAAATGTAGAAGTATTCATCTTACCGTTAAACTTTACCTAAGACAAGTGTCTTACTATTTCTGGTGGAGTATTGGAATATGCTCATCCAGAAATACAACTCCAAATTGAGAGTTTTAAAGGAGCCATTGTAATAAAGATAAAATATTAGAATACAAAAATTCCCAAGGAAAAAAAATCTCAGACCCTCCTTCTACCGCCAAAATGTTGATGGCCTCGAAATTCACTGCAACAACATGGGGGGTGACCACCCGATCTGGACCTTAAAGAAGTTCCTTTTCCATTCGGAATGGTGGCTCCGACTGGTTTAACTAGGTCCAATTACCTTCTATCAATCTCTATTGGCTTAAAATATGACTTTTATCTTCCAATGGGAAAGAGACATCAAATCATTTCTCTTGTTGATCGGACAAGAAAGTGATCCTTAAGCTAATTTGGGCTTAGCCAGGCAGCAACTAAAGTTTTTCCTCTTTGGGAAGAGGAATTTTTAAGGATGTAGAATTTAATATATATGTAACATTATTCTAAGATGCAAGAAAAATAAACTAATTTAATCCTATCTCAATTAGGCAGATATAGATCTATCCCAACTGAGAGCAAGATGTTTTAAATTTTGAGATTTAAATATGTTTGTTTTAAATGAATATCAAGCTAACGAAGTAGTTCAATTGATTGACGTTGTGAATACCAAACACATTCTATCTAGAGACATCTTAACTAAAATAATCAATCAACAACACTCTGGAATTAGTTCTCAAAATGATATCGATCATTAAATCAGTAACTTGAATAATTAAACAATAACATGTGGAAATAGTTCACAACATATCACTATTCAATAAATCAGTTTTATAAGACAGATTTCTGAGTAAATAGTTACAAAAAAATCAAAATTAATCCCATAAGAGTAGAGATAAATAATAACATAAATTGAGGTAAATTACTCATACCGACAAAGGTGCACAAGTATGTGAGTAAATTGATACATTCCTGTTATCATAAAATGAAACTAGCATTTAAAATAATAGTATTATAAATACTAATTTATTAAGTCCATTTCTCCAGCTCTGATCTCTAACAGTCTTTTACAATGCCTGAACTTCTGCTTTCAAAATCAGAGCTACAGTAGTGTAAGACTCTGTTCATTACACATAACTCGGAACATAAGAGAAAAACATCAATAATTTTTAGATCTTAGATTCCTCTTCTCTCAGCCTACACCTCTAAATCCTCTAGACAATAGTTCCATCAAGAATTCTAGAATTGCAGAGGAGAGAAGCCCCTATTACATTTTGCAATATTCTATTTATAATATTTACAAAAGGATTTGTTCATAAGAAATTTTGTTTGAAGACTGGTTTTGCTTAATCAATTTTCGTTGGTTCAAAAAATATTATTCAATTGTTGGAGCCTTCTCATCGATTTACAGCTTCTTATTCTCATCTCTTCAACTATTTTCCTAAAAAAACAAATCAAAACAATATTACAATGTAAAAATAAAATCAAAATGCAAAATCTAGAAATTAAAATAAATCCAATCAAAAATTAATTAAATAAATAATTGAAAAAATGAAATATAAACTTTCTTTTGATTTATGTGCTGATATAATTGGCCAAGGATATCATTGAAAAATGGATCTGCATTTAGAAGAAGTTGTGGGCAAACTAAAATGCAGAAAATAAAACTCAAAAAAATTATTTTGTTTAAAAATTCAAAGCTTGATCTTTTTCTGAATTTTACTCCCAATAAATGATCAAATCTAGAAACCAAACAACCTCAGAAATGTTCTCCATCATTTTATCTATCTAATGAGCTGTCCTGGGCCTCATTTTTCAAAGTAAAACTCCATTTATGAGCCTCTAAAGTTGGTATATTAAAATTGCCAAAAATCTAGAATTTTGTTGTTTGGACTAAAAACATCAAAATTGTAAATTAAATTCTAATCCTAAATTAGAATAGAAAATTTTAAATAATTAATAATAATTAATTACAATTAAATTATTCATCTAATTTAGCTATAATCTAATTCTAAATTAAGTTATAATTATCTATTCATTTATTTAATAATTACATTATTAATTTTAATCAAAACTAATTGAAAAATAAAATTAAACTAATTAAAAAAATGATTTATTGATTAACTAAAATATTAAAATATTATATTAATATTATAATTCAAATTATATTAAAATTATAAAAAATATTGTAATTAAAATATAATATTAATTTATAATAATAAAATTTATTTTAATTAATAATTCCCAAAATATAAAAATGCACACCATGTGAGAGAGAGAGGAGGAGTGGAGGGATAAGAAGGAAGATAGCGGAGGGAAGGCGGTAAAAGTAAGTGATGCAGCAAGCAAGGGTCAATCACAAATCGCATTTAAAAGCTTATCGCAAATCACACTTGGAGAACGTTAGCGATAAATGTTTAGCAACAAAAAAATATGGAGTGATTGAGCAGTAAGCAGGTAAGGGTCTCACACAATATCGTATCGGTATTTCAGAAGGGTAGCACATGAATGCGATGAAGATATTTTGTGATGGCTGGTATGAAAAAATGTGCGGGGTCCTACCAAAGGTTTTAAGTGGCGGTTTGATGGGTGGTGGAGCTGTAATATTGAAATTTCAGAAGTTAAAATAAGTGAGCTTTGGGGATTAATGGGATTTAAATAATTAAACTATGGGTTTTAAATATAGTTTAAGTTATTAAGTGTTTGGATATTGGAAAAAAGGTAAAAAGTAATAAAAATGAAGTGAGGTCAATATTTACAATAAATGAATATTTGAACTACAAGAATTAAAATATTGGTACACTTTATACATGTTTTTTAACCCAGGCGAGAAAATTATCAAAACTTCAAAGGAGTTTCATTTAAAAACCATTTAACCAAATGAATTGAAACATGTATCATTGTTAATCTTATAAAAAAATAGATTCAATGAAACAATCAAAATAGAAATCTGATAAAAATGAAAAATTACAAAATTACAAAATAATTAGCTTAATCAAAATCCTAAAAGGTGTTTAGCCAAAAAAATTGTAGAAAGGGTCCCCATTATTTGAATTACATAAGTCAAAAATGGGGGGGTTGTGTTTTACCACAACAGGTGGTTATCTTGATTTGTTTTTTGTGTGTGCAGGTACCTTGCTGAGTCTTCAAGTGCTTATTTTATGGTGGAGGATCCTTCTTGGAGCACCATCGCTACCTTCAAAATCATCTCATAATTCTTATTTTTCTCCATCAATGATCATTACAACTTTAGGGCTTTTTTGGTTCTTACATAGGGCTTGCTACATAAAGTTGCTTCTTCTTGTAGAAACATCTTCTTTTTCTTGTTTTGGACTCTAACATTGCATGGGTGATGTAGATAGTTCTTAGGGTGATGGCAGGATGATGATACGATGATGAGGAAGTGGTGTGGCCTTGGAAATTGGAGTGAAGGACCTCTGTGTTAGAAAAAAAAATTGTTTTACAGAGGTGATAGAGTCTAGGGTTTGAGTGAAAAAAAAGTTGTGTTTGATATGGGGAAGTAATGAGAGGGTGGTAAAAAATTATGGAAAGACTCCCTTTAATGACTTTTAGACACCACAGGGCCCTTGGAGGATTCTTTACGTCCTCAATCCAACCTTTTGTAGCTCATTGTAACTTCCTGTAGCACCTCTGGAACTTCTTGTAGTAGCACATCAACTTACTGTAACACCACAGAGAGGGTGTAAAATTATGATTTATGATCTCATAGGATGGTGTAGAGGGATGGGAGTTGAGTTGTGGCGTTGCAGAGAGAGTGGATGGATGGAGAGATGAAGAGAAGTGTCAGAATTCTCTTGCTTTATGACCATGACATGCCAATTTTTATAACCCTGCAAAATAGAAATAAAGGTCAATAATCATGGTGTCATCTCACCTATTTTTCTTATTATTTTCATTAGTTATTTTCTATTTTTTTTTTTTTCTTTCCAAAGAATAGTGGATTGCCTCAGAAGAGGTTTCAACCCAATAACCTACCCTAGGCGCTTCAAAGAGCTTTTCACTCAGGGATCTGTTTATTTTTATTTTCTTTTATTTTTTTCCCTAGGACTTCCTCAAAGAGTTTTTCAATTCTAGATTTCACTTTGGATGCCTCAAGGAGGTTTTCAGCGAGGCCACTTCATTATTATTTTTATTTATTTTTTTGTAGGAGTGTGGACTAGCAGCTATGAGGCTCCCAATTAAATTTACTTCCCTACTGATAGTGTTGGTGAACTCTTCCTTATAGAGTATATTCTTATATACTTTTAGCCTATATCCATTTACAAGAAGAGGGATCCCCTCCTAATCAATGGTTCTGATCTAAACGTCCCCATTTTCATGGAATTTATCTATCAGATATGTGCCTAACCATCTTTCCAACATCTTCCCTTTGAATTCCTTGAATGTGGAGTCATATAGAAAAACCCAATATCCTTCCTGGAATAATTTCTCCTTGATGTTTCTATCATGAAAAACCTTAATCTGCAAATTTATGACTTTAGTGTGGCAGAGGGCATGCATTCTAAATTAATTTAATACATTTAGTTAAAGAAACCTTTATTTTTTTTCCCTTGTGATATCTAAATCTAATTGAGCTACCATTCTGAGTGTGTTATATTCAAATTAAATAGAAAGAAAAGCTTTGTTCCCATAAACTAGATCATATGTATTGAACCCAATAATTGTCTTCCAGGTTGTATTATAGGCCCAAGTTGCCTCCACTAATATTTATTCCAAATCTTTCTCATTGTTGCTCACTACCTTGGTGAGGAATATTTCTAGTGCTCTGTTGGTAACCTCTACTTTCCCATTTGCTTGAGGGTGATAGGAAGTATATGTTATGTGGTTGATATTATGCCACCTTAACATATTCTCAATCAAATGTGATGTGAACTGAGCTCCTTGATCAGTGAATATCTCCCTTGGAGACCTAGATTTGTAGAACACATTTTCTCTTAATAATTCAGCCACTTTCTCTTATGATGTTTCCTTAGCGACCGTTGTCTCAGCCCACTTTGTCACATAATGAGTGCATACTATGATCTATTTAGTTTTCTAGGATGGTGGATCGATTGGCCAAATCAAATCCATGGCCCACTTGGCATATGGATCTAAGGCCACTTGAGGTCATAGAGAAATTTATGGACCAGAAGGCGCATATGATGGATGAACAACATTTAAAAGAATGATGAAAACTGGCAAGGAAACCTTGATGAAGGCATAGCCAAATCTTGAACAAGCTGAAGTGGACTGTAAGTAAAGAAGCGTAGAAATTATGCAAGGTAATAAACATTGTAGACCAAGAGCTTTAATATATGTTTTTGGTTTCGGAGTTGGTATGAATCATTCATGAGATTTTGAAGAGGTTGAATTGTTATAGAGACTGTGGGATAACCATTATAGTGCGTGTGTTTAAAACTAGAGTCAAAGGGGTTCATATAATGGTTTTGACATTGAATATTAAATGAAATGATTAAGCCATGGTGGGGATCTTAATTAGAATTCGAGTTTTCATGAAGTGGGAATGCAAATGGTTTTATAACCATTGTTTTATTTTGTAAAAGTAAAGCTCCCTCATGAGTTGAAATTTCCAGTGAGTGGATTTACTTGGCATGAACTTGGAATTGCCATTTTATATGCATGGCATTGGAGAGTGTGTGATTGTGGGTTTGGCAAGGGTAACCCTGCATGACGAACTATGGTCATGTGTAACTAGTTAGTGCTAAGCCAAAATTGAGGGATGTAATTGCATTGCTCTAATGGGTGATTACCAAAACTATTGGACATGAAAATTGAGCTGCTCATAGGCCAACGTAGTACATATGTTCCACCAAATACCATATTTGGATGAGTTTTAGGGATGTGTAGTCATCGATAAAATGGTCACGTTCATCACAAATTGTAATTGTATGATAGGAGAAGGGAAGATGAACGAGAGTGTTTCTAGTGACTGTCATGCCTCTTGCATGTATAATATGACACGAGATTCTTCTCCATTTGACTGGATCAAGGGATCATCTTGATATGATTTTTTGATGGCATGTAAGGCATCCATGTATTGTGGTATTTCTCGGAAATGATTGGTGTAATGCCCATAATTTCCACATATAACACATGCATGGTTGGTAAGCAATGCCTTGCCTTTATTTTTTGGTGGCTGGTTCCTTTTTATGGAAATTTTTTGCTGCAATATTTACTTCAGAGCTTAAGAGTGGTCTTAGTTCATCCAGATCCGGGCAGATATGGGTATGGCGGCCTACTATGTCACATATGGCACAAGGTTGTAATTCCAATTGTATCATGGGATTTTCTACATTCTTCTCCTTTTAATTGGTTTTCTTGGTCGTGAAAATTGATTTTGCAACAGGATTTTCGTTAGATGGTATGGTGGTGAAAGTATCCTTAACAGGTGAGGCCTCCTCAAGAATTAGGGGAATTAACCCTGTAGAGGTGATACGTGTGACTCCCATCATTGTAGGTGGGACCAGGTACCAAAATGGTATTGGAAATGATAGGTTTGGAAACACCACTGTTGTCAAGATATGTTGTGACACAAAACTAGATGAATGGTATATAAAAGGAGTTTAGGAAAGGACGTAGGATATAAATCCCATTTTGGCAAAGGCCTCGGTGTTGTTACTTCTCATCTCTGTCTCCTAGCTGGCTTCGATGCTTGATGTAGAAATCATGCACACAGAAGCCATTTTGATATTAGTGGATGATTTTGGTATGATATGGGGATCTCCTAGGAATGATCCGAGGATGAACAATGGTTTGAATTGGCTAGGGCCATATTCTTGATACCGTGTAAGCATCTCAGCAGATCTGTCTAAATATGGTAGGATAACATCAACGTTTATCAGTGATTGCTTGTTGTGATATGTCAATTGGTAGAGAGTAATTATGAGAGGGCTCCCGCATGACAATTTTATGGCGTGAGGGTCCCCCTTGTCCTCGACTACCCTTAAGCTTCTTCAGCAGTGATGAGTGTAATGGCCATGCTTGCCACAAATTATGCAAGGGTGGTTGGTCCAAAGATCTGCCCTCTTGTTCTTCCCTTGGGAGTTATTTGGCTCCTAGTGTTGATTTTGGTTGGATTTTCCCCTAGCCTGATATTGTAGAGGGCATTGTTGGTTGTTTTTCCCCCTGTACAAGATTTCCCTTTGATTTGTTTTTTTTATTTTTTCCTTGCCACATTAAGGGGATATCTAGGATTGTCTTGGTGATATGATTGGCACAGGTGCACCTGGGAAGGTTTCGTAAAGTTCACTGGTGCATTATTCTGCATTGGTGGGTTTTGTGTCGGGGATTGGGAATATTGGGGCCCCTATCCTTGGTTTGTGAATGACTACTTGGGTGAGATCTTCTGTTAGCATTTCTAGCTGCATACAGGGTCCCCTGCGTAGGAGGGGATGGTTCTCCTTGCTAATGATGCTAGGACTACGCCCTATTGGTCATGTTCTGCAAAGGTGCATGATGGCTCTGATGGTAGCCTGGTTCTGGGATTTTATCGATAGGATCATATGCGTAACCAGGGTATGCATTACTACTACATAGGTAATTTTGGGTCAATGACCCTATCAATTATTCTGTAGTGTTCGACGTGCCTAGAAATTATTTATAAGTTTGCAGGCATGAGGCATTAGGCAAGATGTTATAAACATATCTTCTTTGCGTGTATATTAGCTCAAGCTCCTGGGCTTTGCTGATGGAATCCTCTACGAACATAGGTCCTTGAGTTGCCACATTCTTTGAAATATCTGCAATGAGAGTTTTCATGATTAGGTCCAGCAGAACTAGATCGTCGAGTTTGACTTTACACAAACTTCAACGTCGCTTCCATTCATGGAGATGGTCCAAGATATGGACAGTTGGTGTCTATCTAAAATTTTTCAGTAATTCCATCCATGAATCATGTGGATGGTAACTGAAAATATGTGAGGAATGTAGTAGCGAGGGCGCTAAAGGTTCCATTTGTAGCAGAAGGTTTCTCCACATACCATTTCATAGCTGGTTCGGTTAAGGTGCGCTGAAATAGTCTTAGCTGAATAGTATCATCAATGACACTATTTTATGAACACCACAAGTGGAAATTCATTACATGATTTTCAGGGTCTTCCCCTTACTTCCCTTCGAATTTTGGAATGATTGAAGGGAGCTTTGTGAGCATGAGGGGCCAAGTGGGGTTGTGTGCAATGGGTTGATTCGTAAACTTTGTTATTTTAGGTAATATCAATGATGCTAAGAAATTTAACTGTTGGGCCTCATATATGCCCTTCTTTTCATCATTAAATATCATTGTTTATACCCTAAAACCCTAGGTTTTTAGCCCATTTCGTACCCTAATTCCATCACTCAACTCCAAATACTCTCTATGGTTGATTATCATCAATTTTATTTACTTATCTATGATTAAAGATGATTATGTCATGTTTTACTGAAGATGGTTTTGTCAAATTACATTTATCACAGGGTTCCATCATTGAAATCACTCACAAGCCAATTAAGGATGAGATGCCTAATTTAGGGATTTGGCACTTTCAGCATTCTTCAAAGGAAAAACAAGGGATATTATGGTCTAAAATAATTTTTTAATACCTTCCCATGAATTTTATTTCACCCAGGTCGCACATGTGGATCCCTAGGAGCTGATTAGCAAATCTGCTCAAAATGTGCAAAGTTTCCAAACTACCATGTTTGACCTCAATGTGTGTGCATCTAGAGATGAATATATAAAATATAATCAAATGGTTCTGTTAAAAATATAACCAATTATGTATATCCAAAACAGTTTCACTAGATTCTATTTTTTCTAAAATTTATACACGGGTCTTGGAGGCAGTTTTGTAACAAATCACTATTTTTTCAGAGTTCTAGAACATTGCAAAAAAAGCCAAACAACCAACTTTGGGCACAATTTCTGAGTTGTTGGATTCATATGAGACAAATCCAATAGAGTTTTCTGTTGTAAACATAAAAACTTAGTCTCTCTCCAAACAGTTTTCCAAAATTCCTCATGGTTAGGAAGGTATACTAATGTCATATAGGTTAGTTTGTTAAAATTGTTCAATTTTCCAGAATTGAGGAAAATGAATATTTCGCCTTGTGAATCTTATAAGTGGCTTAGCCATGGTTTGTGTTGTAAGTGGGCGAATTTTGTGAAGGAGGATTAAAAGGTGTGAACATGAGACAAAATATTGAAGGAATGCATGTAAGTGAACTTATGATTTGAATCTTAATACAATTTGACTTTGCCATGAATTCTTTGTAAATGTTATGGATTTTTTTAATATTTAGATATTGATCTAGTTTAGACTTGCTCCAAGGGTGGAAATGATCCACCATCACCTGGAAGAAAGTTTTGTAAACATCATAGGATAGAGGTAGCGTGTTTGATTTAGATCTACGTGCATAGATTTTATTTTGAAATCAATTGTTAATTACATCTCATAATTTTGATTATGTACTTAAGACTGTAATTCATTTTTTTTCTTAAAATTAAATAGAAATCATTTTCAACTCGTTGCAAGCCAATGAATGGTGTTTATAAATGATTTTATTGCATGAATAGCCCCTTCGTTATAGGTTTACGATTGGAATATTTAAAGGTGATTCTTAATTGGATAAATAAGAGATCACTAACTCCATTTGTTTTAAATATGAATTGAAATCTATTATGTACCTTATTGATTTTCTTGTAACATTGTGTTTTGGCAACCAAGTATTTGAAAGCAATGTAATGAGACCATTAAACCATTGTTTGAAGTTGTAGTTTAGTTTAAAATTAATTCTAATTGTAGTTAGTTATTGGTAGAACCATTTGCCAATGTGCTCATGCTTAAATGATTTCTTGAGTTTGATTAAAGAAGTTTAAGGATTTAAAGAAGTTTAAGGATAGGATATTTTCTTATTTTGTAGTGTCTTAGAACTGAAGCATGTCAATTAAAATATTGGTTTACTTAGTTTCTTTTGAAGCAATTGCAAAGTGGTGACAACGGTTTCTTTGAATGCTTATTTGATTTCTTTTATGCATCCCGAGAATTAGGTTAGTTGAAGTCTTGTTTTCTCATTGCCTTAGTTTAAAATCATTTGAATGAGAGTGAATTTTATTGGGATTAATATTTAGCATAAGTTTGGTATCATTTTAAATTAACCTTGATTGTTTTAAGATTCTTGAATTTAGATTAAATAGATCTTAGTATTTAGATTGAGATTTTCATTTATATTAAAATCATTTCAATGGTAATTTTTATTGCTTGGTTCATGATTAATTAGATTTAGTTACATTTGCACAGTGATTAGAATTTCTTATTTGTTTAAGCATGTTTTCCTCAATTGATTAGCTTCAATTAGAAATAACAATTTTTTACTTAAACAACAATTTGATTCCTACTATATTCTAGGTTAGATGCTCTGATCTTGTGTTCCCTGTGCTTGTACCTCGAATCTTACGAGCCCTGGATTGATAATTTAATGTTGGAAATCATAGCAATATATTTCCCCAACATTTTTTGGTGTTGTTGCCAGGGAAGTCCTAAAGGGATCAGAGCCTAGTTTCTTTCACAAGTTTTTTTGTGTGTGTGATCTTAGCTACAGGGAAATTAGAGGGCAGAGAGTGTATGGTAATACGTGAGTGAAGAGCCACACATCCACTATTGTGGTGTTGCTCCAAATTTTGGTTGCCCAATCAAGCAAGTTTGGTCTGTTTTTATAGCAATTAGCAATCTTTATTTCATTTAGATTAAAAATTCAAGTTCTTTAAAGATAAACCATTTTTGGGGTGTCGTAATAACCCCCTCTTTTGTACTAATCCATCTTGCGAGCAGGAGAAATTCAAGAATGATCAAGAGCTTGAATAATTTCCATCGAGGCACTTTCTCAAATCGTAACAGTAGTTGGGGTATCTTCTTCTCAGGAAGAGTTAATCCTTACTGCATTCAAGAAATTATCTGTCTCTCCACAGCCAGAACATGAATTGGAAATCTCCCTTCATTCCTCTTGCCTATATACTAAGGAGATTGATGAGCCATGTACCAAATCTGATGGGGATCATCCAGCTGAAATTCAGATCGAGGAACCTTCACCATGCCCAACAACAAGCCTTATGCGCATTCCAGAGACCAATTATCTAAGTTTGCCTCGCATGACCAAGGAGGACATTGAGAGTGGTCCAAAAGAAGAAATGAGTCAATACCATCAGGATTACATCGAGGATTGGTTCCAGATCATAATCCATCCAAAGTACCACTCTCATCTTAAAATATTCTTGGTATCATATCAATCGAAGAAACTTGTTTCTCATACTCTAGTATGTGTTGAATTTTATTCCTTCAAACTGAGTGTGAGTATATTTATAATATTTTTGCGAACATGGTTGCATTGGAAGTACTCCTACACTTGAAGGAGACTTTCCTCTCTCTAGACTAGGGTAGGTTAGAAATGAATAAAATTGTTTTTACAATATCATTCTTGAAATTTCAATTCCTAAGGCATAACCATTGAAATTCTTGTCATTATGCACTCTTGTGGTAACACCTTTCAAAATAAATTTACTCTTAATGCCTCATATTTTATAAAGTGACTCTCATTACTGGCCGAGATTATTCATAGGGTTAGTTAGGGGAATTGTTATTGTTATACTTTCCATTCAAAAGCTTAATATACTATCATCCAAAAAGAAAATTCAAGTTTCTCTTTGAAGCTATTGATGAAAATCCTCCTACGGTGAACCACTCCTATAAAAACCTAATGAGTTCTCATAAGAACCCTAGCATGACCAACTCAAGGAATATTTCAGTAATTATATGAATTGTTTTCCTTTTTGAGTCTTACGGTAGTAGGATCAACCAATAAAGATTAGTAATTAAAAAATTTTCTTGCCATCCTGTGCTCTTAAGGACTGGATTTGTCACCCCAATTATTAAGTAAACTCTAAGGTTAATAATAATTAGAGTCCAGAAAAATATTTAGGGGGGATAGGAGGTCTCGTAATGAGATGACCTATCATGGTCATGAGACCTAATGTGAATGACATTATTTCTCCTGGTCACCAAGCCAGAGTAATGGTTTTTAGCCCAAAAAGCTGGAAGAGAGGAGGTCTCATCATGAGCCAACCTATTCATGCATGTTACTTCTTGTGAGTGACACTGCCATCAGGTGGTTACCAAGCAAGGACAGTGGTGTTTATCTAAAATTCAAATAATCTAACTCTGAATATATATCCAGTAAGTGGGACATAGACATTTTGTCAGGTTAAAAGGCATCCTTGTTGAGGCTATAAACGCCTGCTAGCAGCAGAGCCATGCCTGTGGTATCAAAGTTAATTCTACACTATTATTTACTTGGTTGCTTTTTTCTTTCCCTGAACTCATTACCATATCTCTCTGAGAATGGATTTAATATCCTTTGATAGTGTGCTTTGGAGTTTCATCTTTCAGGATTAACTTGGTTTTTATGGATGTGAGACCCTTAGTGTAGGTGATTCACTTTGCTTGAATAAGAGAAGCTTTAACTATATTATTGGGTAACATTAAGACAATCATCCTCGAAAGGTATCATTTTGTAATTACATTTTTTTTCCTTACTTTCAATCCATTTTTAAGGCCTTGGTTTTCAAATAAAGTCGTGTTTCCTTGTAATAATGAGGCTATTGAAAGTGAAGACCTATTGGTTTGGATTACTCTTGAGATGCTCTGATCTTGTGTTCCTTATGCTTGTACCTTGAAGTTTATGAGCCCTCGATTGATAATTTAATGTTGGAAATTATAGCAATACATTTCCCCAACATTTTTTGGTGCCATTGTCGAGGACCGAACGCAGGTCACCCGTGTGACAGGTGGGAATACTTACCACTATACTACAATAACTATACTATAATAATGAGGTTATTGAAAGTGAAGACATGCTGCTTTGGATTACTCTTGAGATTATTTTTGGAAATTATTATGGTTAATCATTTTAGGATGACATTATCCCTATAGTAACTACATTTTTAAGAATTACTTTAGTAGCCCTAGCATTAGTTACTCGTTTGGAATAATCAAACTCAGTCTTAACATCATTGGATCTATGGTCACTACTTTTTGATGCAAAGGAAGATGATATCCGATGAAACTTACTTACTACTCTCACAATTAGACCTATGGTTTAAGTCAATGAAGCATGATTTTAATGTAGAAACCCTAGCCCTTGAGTCTTTGGTCTTTGTCAAAGGTTTTTATTGCATGGGGACATTCAAGATGATAGGCATGGGGGGGAGAGATGTTAGGAAAAAATGATGAGAATTGTCAGGTTTGATTCATATTTTAACTGTATGCTTACCCATGGATTTCATTATCATTTTTTGGTTATTATCATAAACTTGGAGCATGATCAAGTAATTTTTCTTTAATTTAACCTATTTTCTTTATTTAAATAAAGAGGGTTATCGGTGATGGTGCTTGTGTTTTTTTTTCAGGAAGTCGTATGAAATCACACATGCATTAACATTTTCAAGATAATGTGGATATTGAGACCTTTCATATCAGCAGTCATATCAGCTTGAGCAATTCCATCATTTACTTCATCTTGTAGCACCAAGGACATCAACAACAAGGGTAAAATTTGAGGTAGAGGTGGCTTAATATTCTTGAATTGATTAGAGATTTAAGAAAGATTTGATGATTAACTACCACATATTATGTATATCTGGTTTTCCATATACCCTTCATTTGCATGCTACTCGAGGTCATAATCCTAATGGTTCATGTAAAAAAAATTAGTAACTATAATTACTTCCCCTCCTATATTCAAAAATATTGTCAGTTGAATCCAATAGAGGATTAATTCATTGCTCCCTTTCATGAAGGAACCATCCATGAGCATTGGTCCCACGAAAATAGAGCATGCAAGCACATGTCTTCCCATCTCCATCACCACCTCATCTCATCTACCATTTCCATTGTCACCTATCATCCTATTCATCATTTTCCTCCAACCATATCTATTGTTTTTCCTTGATTTTTATCGCTCTTAAAATCAAATCTATAACAATCAAATCTTCGTGCAGTGTTGCTCCACAAGAAATAACCCTATCTAAAACTATGATGTCATAGAAACCTAGATATGAATAAAGTATTTGTTTGCATGAGGACATGAAAAACGTCAGGCATGGGGGGATTTTGGGCCTTGTATATGCCCATGTTTTCATCATCAAATATCACTATTTATACCCTAAAACCCTAGGTTTTTAGCCCATTCTGTACCCTAATTCTATCACTCACCACCAAATACTCTCTATGGTCGATTATCATAAATTTTCTTTACTTATCTATGATTAAAGATGATTATGTCATGTTTTATTGATGATAGTTTTGTTGAAGTACATTTATCACAGGATTCCATCACTGAAATCACTCACAACGCAGTTAAGGATGAGATGCCTAATTTAGGGCTTTGGCACTTTCGACACACTTCAGAGGAAATAAAATGGATTTTATGGTCCAAAATAACGTTTTAATACCTTCCCATGCATTTTATTTCACCCAGGTCGCACATGTGGGTCCGTAGGAGTTGATTAACAAATATACTCAAAATGTGCAAAGTTTCCAAACTGCCATATTTGACCTCGATGTGTGTACAGTTGGAGGTGAATATATAAAATCTAATAAAATGGGTTTGTTAGAACTATAACCAATTATGTATATCCAAAACGGTTTCACTAGATTCAAATTTTTATAAAAGTTATACGTAGGTCTTGGAGGGATTTTTGTAAAAATTCATTGTTTTTTCAGAGAGCTAGAAGATTGCAAAAAATGCCAAACAACCAACTTTGGGCATGATTTTCGAGGATATTGATTCAAATGAAAAAAAATATAAGAGATTTTTTTGTTTTAAACATAACAAATTAGTCTCCCTCTAAACAGTTTTCCAAAATTCCTCATGGTTACGAAGGTATACTAATGTCTTTTAGGTCATTTTGTTAAAATTGTTCAATTTTCTTGAATTGAGGAAAATGAATAATTTGCCTTGTGAATATTATAAATGGCTCACCCATGGTTTGTGTTGTAAGTGGGGGAAGTTTTTGAAGGAGGATGAAAAGATGTGAACATGAGACAAAATATTGAAGGAATGTATGTAAGTGAACTTAGGATTTGAATCTTAATGCAATTTCACTTTGCCATAAATTATTTGTAAATGTTATGTGTTTTTTAATATTTAGACATTGATTTAGTTTAAAATTTCTCGAGGGGTGGCAAGGATCCACCATCACCTGGAAGCAAGTTTTGTAAACATCATAGGATATAGGTAGTGTGTTTGATTTAGATCTAGGTGCATGGATTTTATTTTGAAAGAAATTGTTAACTAGATCTCATAATTTTGATTATGTACTTAAGACTATAATTCGTTTGTTTTCTTAAAATTAAATAGACATATCATTTTCAACTCATTGCAAGCTAATGAATGGCGTCAATAAATGATTTTATTGCATGAATAACCAATTTGTTACAGGTTTACAACTGAAATATTTAAAGGTGCTTCTTATTTGGATAAACAAGAGATCGATAAATCCATGTTTTAAATATGAATTGAAATCTATTATGTACCTTATTGATTTTCTTGTAACATTGTGTTTTGGAAACCAATTATTTGAATGCAATGCAATGAGACCATTAAATCATTGTTTGAAGTTGTAGTTTAGTTTGAAATTCATCATGATTGTAGTTAGTTATTGGTAGAACCATTCACCAATGTGCTCATGTTTGAATGATTTCTTGAGTTTGATTAAAGAAGTTTAAGGATAGGATAGTTACTTATTTTGTAGTCTCTTAGAACTGAAGCATGTCAATTAAAATCTTGGTTTACTTAGTTTATTTTGATGCAATTGCAAAGTGATGACAAAGGTTTATTTGAATTCTTATTTGATCTCTTTTATGCATGCCGGGAATTAGATTAGTTGAAGTCTTTTTTTTTCATTGCCTTAGTTTAAGATCATTTGAATGAGAGTGAATTTTATTTGGATTAAGATTTAGCATAAGTTTGGTGTCATTTTAAATTAATCTTCATTGGTTTAAGATTATTGTATTTAGTTTAAATATATATTAGTATTTAGATTGAGATTTTCATTTAGATTAAAACCATTTCAATGGTAATTTGTATTTCTTGGTTTATGATTAATTAGAGTTAGTTTCGTTTGCACAGTGATTAGAATTTCTTATTTGTTTAAGAATGTTTTCCTCAATTGATTAGCTTCAATCAGAAATAACAATTTTGTACTTAAACAACAAGTTGATTCCTATTGTAGTCTAGGTTAGATGCTCTAATCCTGCGTTTTCTGCGCTTGTACCTCGAAGCTGACAAGCCCTAGATTGATAATTTAATGTTGGAAATTATAACAATATATTTCCCCAACAATAACTGTGTGTTGAGTGCCATTGTAGACTGTCGAAGGAGAGGGTTCTTGTTACATATGGGGTTTGTGTGTGATGTACCTGACTGTGTGTTCTGTTGGCTCCTCGAATGGGTAGCACTCCTATGCCCCCTAGGGGCTATGGGAGGAGTGGTGTGTGGTGACCCTATGGGGGTTTCCATTGGTGTGGTGTCCAGTGACCCTTGGGGGTTCCCAACTAAAGATGCCCCGATAAAGGATGAACGAATAAGGGTGGCGATGTGTTTCGTCTTTGATCCCTAAATGGAAAAATACCTAAAACTCCTCCCACTAATGGGGGGAGGTCTAAAATATGTCTAGATTGACGAGGTCTCGTTGGGTTCGTTATGGTGTCGACTATGTATGGTTTTGGAAATATTCTTCAGTTCTATATGAGGAGAGAGATTATATATCAAAGAAAAAATGGTGACCACATATATAAAACAAAGGGAAACATAAGGTGAATTTCCCTTTAGATTAGTTCTATGTGATGAACCAATCAAAAAAGGTTTTCGTTGTTTTTTCACGTGATACTCAAAATCCTAAAGACCTAAAAATCCTCACACTTGAAATTTCTAACTGGGCCTTGCGAAGTTATATGCTAGTTGGTACTAGGGATAACATCCTAAAAGAACTAGTGATGCCTTCCAGTAGCCAAAGAATCGACCAAGGTAATGGTTAGAATATATAGTGTTAGGTCCCTATATCACTAGTATAGTTCCTTATTATTGTTAGTGTAACCCCCTTATGGTTATTATTGTACCCTTGTAACCCCCATTTTGCTATTATTGTGCCCTTAAATTATTATTGTTAGGTCGGCTAGGATTACATTGTGGCCCACTAGGATTACATTATGGCCCCATGGACTCCTATATATAGAAAGGAGGTTTTGTAAATTGTATCATCCAAGAATTGTGCATTTATCTAATGTATTGGAGGTTTCCCCCTTGAAGTGGCTTATTTCTAAGGCGTTGATATCTCTTTTCTTCTATTTTTGAAGCTGGTTACACAACATTTGGTATCAGAGCTTTGGATTCTAGGGTTTTGCTGCTCCAAACAGGTCATCGTGGAATTTTTTCTATAACTTGTTTTATATGAAGTTTCAGAAGCTAAAATGTTTAGGGTGCGAAGCCGAAAGCCTGAGGAAGACTGTCTAAAAATTTCAGAGCTTGATTTGCAATATTTTCGGAGATATGATCTGTGGAATTTAGGTCTTTTTTCAAGCTCCTAAACAGGTCATCGTGGCATTTGCACTATAATTTTTTTTCTACAAAGGTTCAAAATCTAAAATTCATATGGTGCGAAGCCGAAATCGTGAGGAAAGTCGTCAAAAAAATTCAGATCTTGGTTCGCAATATTTTTGGAGATATGATCTATGGAAGGTAGTGCTTCTTCAAGCTCCTGAATTTCATCTCTAAGAGGTGATCGTCGAAAAAGTTCAATAAGTCTCTCTCTGGGCATCAGATTGGAGTGATGTAAAAATTGGTTGCAAGTACACAGACTGTAGTTTCTTGGCTATCAATTTCAAAGACAAAGGACAAAACAGTGACACGTGGAAAGTCGTACAAGTTCACTCTACCGAACTAGTCCATAATTAGGTCATTGTGGGAGATTAGACACAACTTTTTCTTGGAGAATCCAAATCAGTTCATACCTATGGCATTCAAAAGAGAATTCATAGGGCTACTTCAATGCTGCATTTCATATATAAAATAGCTGCAATCATAGAGATAATACAATTTCAATATCTAGCTCCTCAAAAGCAAGTAAAAGGTGTGTATTTTTGTTTTCCGAATTGCATAAGTCTTGTTTGAAGAATCAAGTTGAATTGATTGCAAGGGCATATTGTAGAATATATATCATTATTGGATTATAAAATGGCCACAAAAAAGAATTCAACACCCGTTAAGCCTTTGGAAAGCTCTACTATGACTCATGAAGACGAAGAATTGCAACATGATCTATCAAAATTACAAGAGCAAGTGCAACAAATTTCACTCTCGCAAAGAGAAAAAAAAAATGAAATGGAAGTTTTGAAGAAAGGCATTGAAGCTAAGATGGATGGCGTGCAAGCTAATATGGATGTCATGCAATCTAAGATGGATGGTGTGGAAGCTAAGATGGATGGCATGGAGGCTGGCATGGAATCTAAGATGGATGACATGGAAGCTAAGATTGATGAGAAAATGGAAAACATGAAGAATATTCTAAAAGAAGACATGGAAGGTTTGACAAAGTTGATACAAGAAAGGTTTCCTAATGGTGAAAAGATAGTAGAAGAACCTCATGATGAGAACAAAATAAATGTTAATTGTGATTTCATAAACTCTAATGTTGGTGCAAAGAACCACCATATTCCAAAGATGGATATGAGGAAGTTTGATGGAAAGGATCCTGTAACATGGATACTACAGATGGAGCAATATTTTGATCTTCATAACGTGCAAAACACACAAAAGGTACGCATTTCAACTTTACATTTAGAACAAAATACATTTGTATGGTATCAATGGCTTTGCTCCCGTAAAAAAATTGTCACTTGGTCAATTTTTACGGAGGAAATGATAGCACATTATGAGGATACAAAGAGAAACACCTTCTTTACCCAATTGATAAATCTCAAACAAAAGGGTTTAGTGGGCAGCACATTGAGGACTTCCAAAAATTGAATATAAGGGTAACTGATCTTACAGAGGAACACAGGATTGATCTCTTCCTAGGCACTTTAAAGGATAACATCCAACATGAAGTTCGCGTTTTGGAACCTGATTCATTGGAGAAGGCATTCACGTTGGCAAGAAAAGTTGAATGTAAAATTATGGCGACAAGGAAGCCTACCACTCAATTCTATAAAGAAGGAAGTGTTGCTACGCCTAGATTTCCACAACCTAGAAGGTTGACACCACAAAAATTAGAAGAAAAAAGAGAAAAAGGGCTTTGCTACAGTTGTGATAGCAAATACACTAAAGGTCATAAGTGTGCTGAAAAAAAATTATTTTACAGAGATTGTGAAGAAGAAGAAGAAAATGAACAAGAAGAGGATACACAACAGGAACTATCCATAGAAGAGGAAGAAATGAATCCGACCATATCATGTAATGCACTGGCAGGAATTACCACTCCTCAAACTCTCAAGATAGCAGGACAGATCAAGAAGAAAAAGGTAATAGTGTTGATTGACTCAGGTAGCACCCATAATTTTATTCATTGTAAGGTAGCCAAGGAATTAAATTGTTTCCTATACCCAGCACCAGAATGTGAAGTGATGGTTTCAAATGGAGGAACTATAAATTTCTCTGGGAAATGCCATAATATCAAGCTAACCATGGGGGACTATGTATTGACTAGTCCAATGCTTTCCATTCCTATGGGAGGTGCTGATGTTGTACTAGGAGTACAATGGTTACAATATTTGGGTACGGTAGCTTTTAATTTTCAAGAACTTTTCTTGAAATTTTTTCAGAAGGAAAGGAAGTCAAATTATGGGGTATTGAAGGGAAGCTAGGAAGGATAATAAGCTCTAATGTCATGAAAAAGCTTCTAAAGAAAGAACAACGAGGCGTAATTGAAAAATTATGCTCTCTAGAAGTTCCGACATCAAAATCATCTATTTCTGCAGATCTCCAACAAGTCTTGGACAATCATTCCAAGGTGTTTGAAACTCCCAAAGGACTCCCACCTATTCGTGATCATGATCATGCTATTCATTTGATTTCAGGAAGTGTTCCTCCAAACATCAGGCCTTATAGATATCCTTACTTCCAAAAGAGCGAAATTGAACGTATGATTGCAGAAATGTTAGAGGCGGGTATTATTCAACCTAGTCCGAGTTCTTTCTCTGCTCCTGTAGTATTGGTACACAAAAAGGATGGATCATGGCGAATGTGTCCGGATTATAGGGAGCTCAATAAGCTCACCATTAAAGACAAATTTCCCATTCCTGTGATTGATGAATTATTGGATGAATTACATGGAGCAATTTATTTTACCAAGTTGGATCTTCGTTCAGGATATCATCAAATTAGAGTGAAGACTGAAGATATTCCAAAAACAGCATTTCAAACTCATGAGGGTCATTATGAATTTTTGGTCATGCCTTTTGGCCTTACCAATGCACCTTCTACATTTCAAGGGTTGATGAATTCCATTTTCAAAGCCTTTCTTAGAAAATTTGTGCTAGTATTTTTTGATGATATACTAATCTACAGCAGGTCTTGGAAGGATCATGTTGAACATGTTGAAAGGGTGCTCAAACTATTGCAGGAGAAACAATTATATGCAAAAAAATCCAAATGTTTCTTTGGAGTACAAGAGGTGGAATATCTAGGTCATATTGTATCTCACGATGGTGTTAAATTAGACCCTAAAAAAATTAAAGCCATTAAGGAATGGAAAGTCCCCACAACCATAAAGAAGTTACGAGGATTTCTCCGGCTAACAGGGTATTATCACAAGTTTGTTAAGAATTATGGGAGAATAGCAGCACCTCTAAGAACATTATTGAAAAAAGATGCATTTTCATGGACTCCTGAAGCAACTAAGGCCTTTGAATGTCTTAAAGAGGCAATGTGCCTAGCACCGGTCTTAGCTACACCAAACTTCACAAAAAAAATTATTGTGGAATGTGATGCCTCAGGAAATGGAATTGGTGCGGTTTTAATGCAGGAAGGAAGACCCATTGCTTTTGAAAGTTGTCCAATAAAAGGAAATTATTTACAGAAACCTCTTTATGAGAAGGAAATGTTAGCAATACTGCATGCACTAAAGAAATGGCGAACTTACCTAATGGGAAGACACTTCAAGGTAAAAACCGATCATGATAGTCTTAAATACTTTTTGGAACAAAGACTATCGTCAGAAGTGCAGCAAAAATGGGTCACAAAGATGTTGGGTTATGACTTTGAAATAATCTACAAAAAAGGAAAGCTTCATGTTGTTGCAGATGCACTCTCAAGAAAGAATGAAGAGGTGGAAGCATTGCTTTGTGCCATTTCTATTATCCAACCAGATTGGATAACTGAAGCAAGAGATGAATGGAAGAAGGACAAAGATGTATGGACACTCATTCAAAAGTTGCAACAAGATCCTAGTACATCTGATACATTTAGTTGGAAAATGATTCCTTATGGTACAAAGATCGCTTATATCTTTGTAAGAATTCCCAACTAAAACAAAAGATTCTTCTGGAATTGCACACTTCTCCTTTAGGAGGACACTCAGGATTTTTAAAAACTTACCACATGGTGAAGAAAGAATTTTTTTGGGATGGCCTTAAATCTGATATTCAAAAGTTTGTGGCGGAATGTTTGGTTTGCCAGCAGAATAAAGTGGAAACAATTAAGACCCCGAGACTTCTACAACTTTTATCCATTCCAAGTCAACGTTGGGAGGAGATTTCAATGGATTTTATCACAGGTTTACCTAAGTCCGAAGGAAAGAGTGTCATCATGGTGGTAGTTGATAGACTTACCAAGTATGCACACTTTTGTGCATTATCTCATCCATTTAAAGCAAGTACAGCTGCTACTACATTTATGGACAGAATTCAAAAGCTACATGGAAGCCCAAGGGTTATTGTGAGCGACAGAGATCCCATTTTTACTGGAAATTTTTGGACGGAGTTACTTTCTTGTTTGGGTACTCAATTAGCTCATAGCTCATCTTATCATCCTCAATCTGATGGTCAAACTGAGATAGTAAATAAATGTTTGGAAGGATATCATCGTTGTTTTGTATCTGATAAACAAACACAATGGGTCAAGTGGTTACCTCTTGCTGAATGGTGGTATAACACTTCCTTCCATACTGCAGCAAAAATGACCCCATTTATGGCACTTTATGGATATCATCCACCATCCATCACATCATCTTTAAGGGAAAATTAGAAGGTTCAAGCAGTGGAAGATCACATCGAGCATCAGCAAGAAGTTCTCCAACTCTTAAAGGATAACCCGAATTTGGCACAAAATCGAATGAAACAACAGGCAGATCAACATCGCAGCGAGAGAAGTTTTGATGTAGGAGATTGGGTATTTTTACGGCTACAACCATACAAACAAATGTCCCTCAAGCAAGCTAAGAAGGATAATAAACTATCACCAAAGTACTATGGTCCTTACAAGGTGTTGCAAAATATTGTTTCTATGGCATACAAATTGGAGCTTCCTGCTTCTTCACGAGTACATCCAGTTTTCCATGTTTCATGCTTAAAAAATGTTATAGGTGAAAATCTTCCAGTTCAAACAATATTTCCAGAACTTGATGAGGAAGGAAAAATCATATTGGAACCTGAAGCGGTCATGGAAACAAGAACTCGACAGCTACGGAATCGATCAATTTCAGAGTATCTCATCAAGTGGAAGAACGTACCCACTGAAGATTCTACATGGGAGGATGAGAATTTTATACAGAAGCACCCGAAGCTACTCAAGCATTGAGGACAACACTTTTTTGAAGGAGAGGGGCATGTTAGGTCCCTATATCACTAGTATAGTCCCTTATTATTGTTAGTGTAACCCCCTTATTGTTATTATTGTACCCTGGTAACCCCCATTTTGTTATTATTGTGCCCTTAAATTATTATTGTTAGGTCGGCTAGGATTACATTGTGGCCCACTAGGATTACATTATGGCTCCATGGACTCCTATATATAGAAAGGAGGTTTTGTAAATTGTATCATCCAAGAATTGTTCATTTATGTAATGTATTGGAGGTTTCCCCCTCGAAGTGGCTTATTTCTAAGGCGTTGATATCTCTTTTCTTATATTTTTGAAGCTGTTTACACAACATATAGTGCTACCTGGACCGTCACCTATAAAGAAGGATGCCCCTGATTTGGCCACCAAGTACCATCGTCCCATGTGAGCATGTGAGCCTTGATCTTCTTGGTAAATCAGCTACCAGTACCGAGCAATAGATCAGTCATGTAGCCTCAAACAATACCACATGCACTAGGCCTAAGCTTAACCCCCTCTGAATCGAGTCTCTTTGGTGCTTCGGTTTTATTTTCCATTGGGGCATAGATGGGTTTAAAGCTCCCTATAAAGTCAACTTTTATGCTTCAATATGTACACTGACCATGGAAACTTATTGGAGGCCTACCCCCATGGTCCTAACCTAAACTATTAACTAACTTGTGGCCCCTGTGGGGAGGTTTTAATGAGTTCAATTATGGTTAGTTTTAAGGTGGCTTACTTTTCTTAATGTGTGAAAGTGTGTGACCGAAAGTGAAAATGAAGCAGTGTGTAAAATGTCGATATGCGGTGATCCTTTACACACTCCCTATTGAATTATGCTTTGATTGTTTCTTGCAATAAGAAAATGATATGCGGATAGTGGCGTGCTTACAATTTTTCCTATTAAACTAAATGCTTGAATAAAGGGAGATTTTAAATTATCAAAAGGGAGTGTTCATATGCATGCCCAGGGTCACCAAAATGTGCAAGGAAAAAAGAGATTACTTGCTCCTCTAAGATAATTTAGTCCTGGTCCCAATTCGTATTGCAAATTTTTTAACTAAAATTAATGTTCAAACTAGGAAAAACTAAATGGAAACTAGTTAAGCATATGTGAATATGGGCCACTTACTATTTCTAATTACCTATGTGTTTTGGTGTCTATTTTTATAAAAAGAGTTTATTCAAATTGTAAGGGTGGATTTTTTCCACTCAATTACCCCCTACTTAAACTATGTGAGTTTTTTGAAGCTAAGTTTTAAAATTTAAAAATATGCGACTAGAAATACTAAAACACAACCAACATCATGTTGTAAATAGTCATGGCACACCAAACAGAGTGTTGGAAGTTTTTCTCTGCGTTGCTAGTCACTTTACAATTAGGCAAACTGAAGAAAACCACTGAGAAATATATTCTCTAGTTTCCACACAAAAAAATCTTACAGAGGCTGTAATATTCCTACTTAGCCTAGGCTAAGAGGAATATACATTTTTGTTTCATTTTCTGTTGCATGAATACATGAATAAAGGAGGTCATGTAAAACTCCTAAAAATAAATGAATAAATCAATGCCCATATGAACAGGGATAAATCTGGGCCATGTAAATAAAAAACTTGTAGGTGTGAATGGGTTTGAGCTATGAGACTGGGTCAACCTTGACCAAATCTACAGTGCAGTCTAGATTCAATGTACCTCACATATAGACAGCACAACTTTAGATGGAGGCTCCTCATGTGAAAGGAGCTAATTCATTGAAGTGGTTTAGGTTTAAAAAGGCTTCCATATTATAAAAGGAAGAGGAGAGAAGCAAGAGAGGGTTGATTATGCATAGTTTTGAGTATATTGTTTGTTTAGACAAATACCATTCTCTGTTGTTTAGCTAAGAATAATGCTTCTTAGCACTTGGGTGTTCCTATGCAGGAATCCCACCTCTTCCATTGAGGATTTCTTGGAGGAGTCTTGTTGATTTCATCCACTATCAGGCATTGGGCCAAGCTCATATTCTAACTACAACGCTGATCCTGTTTAGGATTGGGTTGTCCTTGAAAGTTGCAACAAGTGGAGGCTACATCTACTCAGATCTAGGAAATTTCAGGCCCTCTTTTCATTGTGAAAGTCTTCTATCCCATGGGAAATAGAGTTCTAAACCTTTGGAGCTCATATTTCCTATCTTGGCATCAGGCCAACTCAATGTTTCAAGCTACAGTGCAGTTTCCCTTCCAGGACTACATTATTTTCAAACAAGGAATTGCAGGGTATTTTGACCCACCTTTTGAGAATAGATCTCTGGTGTTGGGCTTGCCTCTCACTTTGGTGATCCATGGATTAGCTCGTTGATACATGTTTTGTATAGATATGATTTGTTTCTAATGTAAAACATCTTCAAAAATTTCTAAATAATATTGTAGATCTGCTACTTTAACCTCAAATCTACTCTTTGTATTGCATGATTTGATCAAAACCACAAGGGGATCTTGTAAAAGAGCCTTTCTAGTGTACAAATATGAAATGGATTTGATATTTTGTACATATATTTTCTCTAGATATGAATTGTAACATACAACCGCTGCAACTCTTATAAAAACACTGTTAAGTTATTTTGCAGTCAATACATGTGTTGTAGCCCTCTCTTCTGAGGAGTTTCTTATATTTTGTCTTCTACATTTTGTTGTATACTTTTAGGGCATAATTATGGATCTGATTTACTATTTTTTATTGGAAATTTGATCCTTATCATTGGCCTCCTTATTATTATCTCAAAAATACGTTATTTTTGAAGCATTTTGTTGCATATAACTGTAGCCCTTCTCTTTGGGTGTTTTCCAGCAAGACTAGGTGGTGGGAGATCTGTTTACCACATTTATTTTGATTTTCATTTGCTATCCTTTTGGATATAGAAACTAGATACACTGATCTAAGAGATATAGGAGCTTCAAACTCATTTCAGTGCACATATTTCCCATCAGTGCGTTATTTCAGCAGGCCTTGCTGAATATTCCCATTTGGGGATATTACTGTGGTATTAGAGCTTCTTTCTTTGCACAGCCTGTGCTTTTCACTGAAGAGATGAAACTATGATGGCTTCAGGAGAATATGAGCCTCTTACTGATAGAGAGAAGATATATTTTCATAGAGGACAAAATAAATTTGATTACACTAAGGATGATCAGGACAAGGGTAAAGCCCCTGAAACTGGAAGTGATAAAGAAGGAGAAGAGTTTGCAAGAAATATTTTGGTAGCCATGCAAGATCTTTCTATAGAGATCAAAGAGATGAGAATGGACAGGATGAAGGAATCTCATAGGATATTTAATCCTGGAGAAAGCTCTAGCATGTCTCACCACTGGAATGATCAACCAGTGAACCAGCCACAAGCTCCACAAGCTCCACAACACTCTACTATGCCTACCTTCTTGGCTATGTAGAATGAAGGGCCTCAAGAGAAATCATCACTTGAAGACTAATTTGACGAATCTGAGTCTCAGAATCAGATATTCAAGGACCACTTGAGTTTTCAAGAGTTTTGTCACCTCAAGGACAAAAGAAGACCAAGGAATTAGTATAGAGATGGTGGATTCATTCATAATCATGATCGACATCACTCTATGGGTAGATTATTTTTACCCAAGTTTGATGGGTCATCCACCAGTTCTGCCAAGGCATGGGTAGAAAAGTTGGATATCTACTTTTTGTTTAACAAAGTCCCTGAGATGGAAGCCATCAAGTTTTCAGCACTGCACCTTGAAGGGGAAGCACACAATTGGTTGTTCCATGGGTTGTCTACATTGGGACATGCTAATGTGACTGCCTATTCTGAACTCAATAGAATACTGGTGGAGAGGTTTGACAGAAAGGATCCAGAAGAACCTTTCATGAGCCTTGCAAAGTTGAAGTAGTCAGGTAATGAAAAATCTTATATCTCTATGTTTCTGAGATTATCTATTATGGTTCCTGATCTATCTACAACAAGGAGGGTGTACATGTTCATCGATGGCTTGGATGAAACTCTGCATGGGTTGGTTAAATCTACCAATCTCATCACTTTTCATGATGCCATTAAGAGGGCTAGAGACCTCCAAGATTCCTTGCCAAAAGAAAAGGCAACTTTTCAGAACAAGGCCCCTTACCTTTCGAAAGGGAAGGAAGAGAAGGATGCTCCTTCCAAGGAGAGCTCATTCAATCACTAGAAAATTTGGCCCAATTTCTGATGGCCACTTCATCGTTATTCTGACACATAGTCGTTGCAAGAGCAATAGTTTGAGGCTGGACAAAACGTGGTTAGCCATTACGTCACAATTCCGACGCTTTTCCGAAGTGTCGCAATACTAATACTTTTTCCGATGTTTTGAAAAGTGTCACTATTCTAATGTTTTATAAGTGTTGGTCTTCCGACGAACCAAAGTGTCACTATTCCAACATTCTATAAGCGTTGGTCTTCTAACGAACCATAACTGTCGGTATTCTAACGATCACAAACCGTCGGTCTTCCGACGCTTTTCAGGTTTTCAAAAAAACGTCGCAATTCCAACGTTATTGCTTCCAATATTTAATTCTTACATTTAAAACGTCGTTATTCCAATGAAAGATTGAAAATATTTAAAAAGGTAATCGTCACTCTTCCAACGCCTTAGGTGTCACTCTTCCGACGTTATTGCTTCCAATGTTTAATTCCAACGTTTAAAACGTCATTATTCTGACGAACGATTGAAAATATTTAAAATGTAATCGTCTCTCTCTCGATGCTTTAGGTGTCACTCTGCCGACGCTGTGAAGCATTGCTCTTTCGATGTTTGAAACGTCTCTCTTCTGACGCTTTGAAGTGTCGCTATTCCAATGAAACAAAAAAAAAATTTTAAAAATAAATGTCGCTCAACTGATGGTTAAACTTGGATAGTCGCTCTTCCGAAATAAAAAAATATGCAAGAAATATGTATCAGCAATGATATTAAAGTTGACCAAGATTTTTTTGGGTACAAAAAATTCTCACGTTTTTTGCTTGCAATGCCAAACATTTTAAAACTGGACCGGTGTATTTCAACTGATCGTAAAACTTGGATACCATAAATGGTTTTCTAATCGTGAGAAAACCCTTGATTTTATAACTTAAATGATAAACTCCTATTTCCCAAATAGATTTATTCCCTAGAGTGAAAAGTCTAGCTGACTTGGGCCTTGTCACGACTAGGCCACAATGGCATCTAGCCCAACGGGTGTTTTAAACCAAACAAAATCTACAATGTCTATTGATACCAAAATGTTTGAGATCAAGGGGTTGACTACTTTTCTCCATGTAAATCATTGTGTCATTGTATGCATATATGTCCTTTATTTTATTTTCCCTCTCATTCTGCAGATTTCTTTCATTGCAATTCGAGATTATAGGGATGAAATTACACAAACAGTGAATTATGTGTATACATGAGTGATAAAGTACCAATCATGAAATCGTGAGTACCAAACAGAGAAAGCCAGATTTCCTTCACTATAATTCAGATTGTAGACACCCTGAATATCTCTGTAGTTTTTGAACTTATGATTGGCTTGGTAAACTCCAAGTGCCCAAATATTCAAGCATCCACTTCAATGTGTATTGCAAAAAGGTTACAGCAGGCACTACTAGTATGTTTTGTAGGCTCTGTATAGCTGAAAGGGGAATATCATGTGACTGGCTCGTAGGTATTTCATGGCTGAGTAACTCGTTGCTAGATGGTAAAAGAGATGCATGTGCTTCAACAATCCTTAGTCCTACTGCTCTTTCATCACAGGGAGTCAAGAAGAGAATCAAAATATATTATTTGGTCATCAAGGGCAATCTAAGATTCTAAAATGTTGAAGTGAGCACATCAAAGCTACTGGATCAAATGCATTGGAAAAGAGAGTCTCCTCTATATAGGAATTTTTTTGGATATCAATTCCAGGCCCTAATGGGCTAGAGGAATTGCGAAATTTTTAATTAACACTTGAAAGAAATCTATTGATATATTGGCCAAAACATTTTTCTAAAACTATCCAGATATTTTTTTCCTTCTTACAAGAAGCAGCATAAGATAAATAGGAAAGAAAATAGTGAACTTGAATCACCTATAATTTTGGAGGACATTCTTAGCTAAAATCTTGCGACATTTTGAGGCACCGCCATCAATCGCTCTGACGTGAGCCCCTAAAATCATAAATGGAAACTTTCAAGTCTCCCAAATACTTTAGTATTTTAAAATTTATTGAAATTGATGTGCTCTAGCAAAGAATGTCAGGCCTATTCATGTCGTTTATACATTAACATAAACAACTACAAATACACAACTTAACTTTCTATGACACTAATAGAAAAAGAAAAGAAACTTACAGAAATGTAAGTAGTGTATGTTACAACATTATGTTTCAACCTTCAGGTATGGGGTATGAGATAAGCACATCCATTTTATTTTATGATTTTCTTCTACAAAAGTAACAAAATAAAAATGAAGCAGTGTATGTTGCAATATTCTATTTCAACCTTCAAGATATGGAGGATGATTTCATGAGGAAAAGGCAATGGCCTTGCAATTTAAGTGGGCCATATTACAACAAATTTTCCCATAAATGAGAGAATAGCAATGAGTAACCTCTCTCAATTGAGTCGTGACTTGTTTTTTGTAGGTATGGGCTCTAAACTCCAAACCTTGCAAACAAGTAGAGAATGAATCACCATGGTGTCAAGAAACCAGAACTTAGCCTAAATATCCTAAAACTGAAGTTGGATAAATCGTCTCTCCAAGGTTTTTAATGTTGCAATCCTCTGTTCAACATTGATACAAATGTCGAAAAAAATTTAAAATATGAACCAAATAATAGCATTCAAATGAAAGACTAGGATGTCACCATTTCTACCTGGTATCCTTGTAAAGAAGGTGAGATTAATTACATGCTTTTGTGTTTGCAAGGTGGACTTGAAGACCATGTTCATCCCAGAATGAGCTCAAAATGTACTTTTGTTTTTGGATTCGTGAAATAGAAGGACAACGTTGTCAAAAAATAGTGAAATGGAGATCCCATTGAGGGCCTCCACCTTTACCACCCATGGATTTTGAAATGAGAAACCCTCATCCATAAATATGAAGTCCAAAGACTGTGAGGCAGTCGACACCCTTCCTTGACTACTATGTTAATGTATATAATAGACCCTAAAGATGATCATTTGAATATGATATAGGGTCATAATTATAGAGATCTCCAAGCATAGGAGAGGTATACCTTCAACCTCTCAAATAGTAGGTTTCTTCCAACTATATGAAAGGCTTAATAGGTGTCCATCAATCAACAATATACTTAATTTTTCTTCCTCAATATAATTTTGGAGGATTGAAAAATAGTCAAAAGTGTGGTGATTCCATTTGCAGTGACTAAACCTTAAACCTGGAGTTTATTCCTCTCTGCCCATATGGAGATGAATTTGTCTACTCTTCTGGCAAAGAGTTTGAACATGGTGTATCCCAGCATAATAGTCTGACAATTAATTGATTCATTTTTATCATCATATTTATAAATATGATTGATTTAAGAAAATTCGCTAGGGGTAAGGCCAGAAGAGACTATCTAGAGCAAAAGGTCTGCAATATGAATAGGTAGGATGGTCAGAGTGTTTTTAAGGAATTTTTATTTCAAGTTTTCTAGCTTCTAAGCCTTATTAGAATGGAATTTGAAAATTTCTCTCATGATCATGAAATCAATGTAACAAAAACCATAAAATCTGGGATTGATGATGAAAGGTGGTTCTTTGCAGATGTCATATAATAAGGTGACATTATTTTGAGCGAGGTGTTAGAATCAGTAATGGTGCAAGCAGGCTCTTCATTAAGAATATTTTGTGCAAGGATTTAGTGTAGACACTAATTTGTTGAAGAATAGCTCTTCATTTGTAGAGGAGGTATTACCATATTAGTGTTTTCCTCAGTACGCTTCAATAAAAAAAATTGTCACATTTTATTTTCCTAAATTTGAAAAGGAGCCGAAAACTTTACCACAACCAGGCAACTAAACACTCGTGTTTCCTACATCTTGAACTACACACTAGCAAAATTGAATCTGATGGGCTAATATTTGATCAAATTATTGTAACATATTAAACAATTAATTTTTTTTTGCAGTAGGACATGACTCTCTATACCTAGCTCAAATTACATTAGAAAAATTCATTATGGTTGTATGCAGAGCATAAATATTAGAAGTCACAAGAATCCAATGTGAAAAAGAAAAAATGAAAAATCATGCGCACAAATCAACTCAATTAATATGTGACGGTTGTTGCATAGGAAAAATTTCCAAGGATTCCATCTTTGAATGGAAATATGTCTGAACACTATTTCTGGAAATATTTTTTGTCAAAATTTCTATATTCATCTGTTGTGAGTGTTTTCTGTATCCTATCCAAGCTTTACCTTGTCTCCACATAAAATAACAAATTTTTGACACTTATGAATAATAAATTATAACATTCAACCTTGAAAATTTTCTCAATCACATAAGAAATTTAATATAAAACAGTAATGGGGAAATGATGTCTTGACTTGATAAAAAACCACCTTTTTATAGAGGATTTTCAAAGTTCAGAATGCAATCATTAAATCCAAACATTGATAATGAGGCAAAGTCAGATTCCAGTATCTCTAAAGCAGTTCATATAGACTATTGATAAAAAACTTTATGAGCATATACTTGAGCAATCAATCATGCAAGCAGTGAACATCAGAAATCCCTGACCCCTACACCATCAGCTTGCCTGTAGGTTTCAATTATATGAGTGAGTGCCTCCTTTCTTAATAGATTTTTTTGTTCCTCGATCAGTGATACAAACTGTAGCACTATTGGAATTTCTAGGGATTGATATTCCATAGATTTAGTCATTTCTGGATCAGAGGAGATGATTTTTTTTGGATCATAGGACATGAATGTATCTGGGTCAGATTTTACTTCTAGCTAATTATGTGAAGCAGTTCAACTTAAAATAAAAATAATTGAATCCTATCATTTTTGAGAACTTAGGATTTAGCTAAAGTTTAAAGTCAAAATTTAGGTCGACCACTATACAAAGTTGTATACAAGCAGACAGATTCTAGAAACAAAGAACAAAGGAAAATTATAAGTGATAAAAACATACCTCACCATAGATAACCCACTTGGAAAATACAAGATAATCACTTGCAGACCCAACAGGAGCAAACCAAGTAGAGAAAAATTGCTCTTTCAGCTCATGCATATGAGTCAACTAAGAGTACCAGGTAGCATCATCTGGTTTATTCAATGAATATACAACTAAACAACCAGAATGTCTCCTTCCAAACCACTTAATTCTTAAGGAAGCTTGATTTCCATAATGGCTGTAGAAAGCACAACAAGCTATACTTAAAACTTGCAAGATGTAGTAAATTTTAATCCTTTCAAGTTTTTGATATGAAGTACCCTGATATATCCCAGTAGGACTAGTCCCGTGTTCTTCATAAACCACTTCCCAGAACTTGGAGCCGATTTGGTTGCCACACTGGCCCCCCTAAATGTGAAGGATCTCTCGCATTTTTGCTATTGACCCAACTCAGATTTGGATCAGATCTGAACTACCCCTCTGTCACCGCTCAATATGTCAAGAATTGTTGCAGAAGATCGCTCAGTGCCTCAGTCTTCAGAACTTGCAAGAAAACTCAACGAAACCCACATAAACCAAACCAAAAGAACAATGAAACCCCAATATAAAAGATGGCTCAGAAACCCTTTTGCAACTTCTGCTTATTTGAAAACCTTTGGCCGCAGAGCTAACAGATAGAGTGAATTTGTTTTAACCCTGAACTACCCCTTGAAATGGGATTTTCTGCATCCTCCCTCCTTCCTTGGACAAACCATGCAACTGGAGGGAAATGAACGAGGGAAATTAAAAATTTTGATATTTGAAATTTTTTGACATTTTCAAATGAAATATGTGTGTTTTTTAAGGCCACCCAAATTCCATTAAATGAAATGTGTGAGATTTTTCTTGGGGTTAATAAGGCGTTTTTGTAAATAAGTGGTATTTTTTATTACAAATAATTATTTATGAGATTATATCTAAGACATTTATTTCAATTATTAATTATATAAAATTGTTGAATTTTTATTTCATAAACTAGGGCTTTTGGTTAATTTTTTAATCTAATTATGTGATATTAAAGATGACTTATGGTAACTTAAAAATAATTTTTATGTGGTTAAAAGGGAAGTAGTAATGTTATGGTATGAATGATTATTTTCAATTAAATTTTTGGTTTAGTAAGGATAATCAGGCGAACGATGCCACAAGGGAGAAAACGACAAACGAGCCACCCAAATGTGAACAAGGCACCCGGGTGGTCACAACTTATCAAAAATGATACGAGCACCCTCGAACGAAATGGCCTGACTTGAACACGTCCGATCGGGTGACCTCACATAACATGACACGGTGCACCCGACTGAATGATGCCACAAGGGAGCAAACAGCAAACGGGCTACCCAACATGCACAAGGCACACGAGCGGTCACAACTTAGCAAAACTGATATGCACGCCCTCGAATGAAACAGCCCAACCCAAACGCACCCAGTCGGTCAACCTCATATGGCACGCCCAACCGAATGATGCCACAAGGGAGAAAATGGCAAACGGGTAGCCCGAATGTGCACAAGGCACCTGGGCGGTCACAACTTAGCAAAACTGATACAGGCGCCCTCAAACAAAATCGTCCGGCCTGAACGTGCTTGTTTAGGAAAATTCACATGGCGTGACACAGCAAATGATGCCACAAGGGAGAAAATGGAAAATGGGCCGCTCGAATGTGCACAAGGTACTTGAGAAGTCACAACTTAGAAAAACTGATACGGGCACCCTCGAACAAAATGACCCAACTCGAACGCGCTCAGTCAGGCGACCTCACATGGCGCGACACGACGTGCTCGACCGAACGATGCCACAAGGGAGCAAGCAGAAAACGGGTCACTCGAATTCGCACAAGGAACCTGGGCGGTCACAACTTAGGAAAACTGATACGGGCACCCTCGAACGAAATGACCCAACCTGAACGCGCCTGGTCAGCTGACTTCACACTGCACAACATGGCGCACCCGACCGACGGATGCCACACGGGAGAAAACAGAAAATAGGCCGCTCGAACATGCGCAAGGCACCTCTGCGGTCACAAATTAGCAAAACTGATATGGGCACCCTCGAACCAAACGACCCAACCCAAATGCGCCCAGTCAGGCGACCTCACATGGCGCGACACGTTGCGCCCGACCAAATGATGCCATAAGGGAGCAAATGGAAAATGGGCTTCCTAAACTTGCACAAGGCACCCGATCAGTCACTGCCTATAAAAACTGATACGGGCACCCTTGAATGAAACAAATTGACCCGAACGCGCCTAGTTAGGGGTTTAGAGGTTTATGGTTTAGGGGGTTAAATGGGTTAAGGGTTGAGGGGTTATAGGTTTAGGGATTAAGGGTTAAATGGGTTAGGGGTTAAGGGTTTAGGGGTTAGGGATTAAGGGTTTAGAGGTTTATGGTTTAGGTGTTAAATGGGTTAAGGGTTTAGAGGTTTAGGAGGTTAAATGGGTTAGGGGTTAAGGGGTTATAGTTGTAGGGGGTTAAATGGGTTAGGGGTTTAGGGGATAGGGGATTTAGCAGTTAAGGATTTTAGGGGTTAGAAGTTAGGGGCTAATGGGGTTAGGTTTTAGGGGGTTAGATGGGTTAGGGGTTGGGAATTAGCGTTTAAGATGTTAGGGTTAAGGGTTTAACGGTTTAGGGTTTAAGGGGTTAGGGGTTAAGGGTTTATAGGTTTATGGTTTAGGGGGTTAAATGGGTTAGCGGTTTACAAGGGGTTTAGGGGTTTCAATGGGTAAGGGTTAAGGGTTTAGGTCGGGTTAGAGGTTAAGGGTTTAGAGGTTTATGGTTTAGGGGATAAATGGATTAGGGGTTAAATTAGTTTCTTATTATTTGCGTCTAAATGTAAACAATTTGTAAGTATTGTTGCTTGTTGCCATGTCTTATTTATTTATTAATTTATAGTATTTGTTTGCCATTGCTTTACATTTATTGATGAATAAAATGTCTATTGAAATCAAACAGCCAAATGTGTGTTCAATCTCTAGTTTCAAACTCAGCCACAGTGTTGTCACAAAATTTAAGTTTGGAGAATGGCCATCTGATGAAGTCTTAATAACTAGACTGCACTTCATGACTAGTCCAAAAACCATACCCATGTACTGATGGCACTCAAAGAAACACATTCGAATGAGACGGCCCAACCCAACCCCTACCCTCGACCAGAAAGGGATAGTTGAATGACCGAATGATGCCACAAGGGAGAAAATAGTAAACAGGCTGCCCAAACATGAACAAGGCACCCAGGCGGTCACAACTTACAAAAATTGATACGGGTGTCCTCGAACGAAACAATGTAACTCGAACGTGCCTGGTCGGGTTCCCTCACACGGCGCGACATGGCGCACCCGACTGAACGATGCCACAAAAGAGAAAATGGAAAACAGGTTTCTTGAATTACGTGCACAAGGCACCTGGGCGATCAAAACTTATAAAAATTGATATGGGCACCCTAGAACGAAATGACGCGACCCAAACGCTCCCAGTTGGGCATCCTCGCACGGCGTGACACGACGTGCCTAACTGAACGAATATGCCACAAGGGATAAAATGGAAAACGTGTTTCCTAAATGTGCACAAGGCACCCTGGCAATCACAACTTAGCAAAACTAATACGGGCGTCGTCGAACAAAACAGCCCGAACCGAACTCACTCGGTCAGGCGACCTCATATGACATGACACGGGGTGCTCGACTGAACGATTCCATAAGGGATAAAATGGAAAATGGGCCACCTGAACGTGCACAAGGCACTTAGGTGGTCACAACTTAGCAAAACCGATAGGGGCGCCCTTGAAGTACGAAACAGGCTGACCCGAATGGGCCCAGTCGGGTGACCTCACACGACGCGACACAACTCAGCCGACCAAATGATGCCACAAGGGAGAAATGGAAAACGGGCCACCCGAATGTGCACAAGGCACTCGAGTGGTCACAAATTAGCAAAACTGATATGGGCGCCCTTGAACGAAATAGCATGACCTGAACGCGCCTTTTTGGGGACCTCATGACACGGCGTGATATAGCACGCCCGACCAAACGATGCCACAAGGGAGAAAGAAGCAAATAGGCCACCCGAATGTGGACAAGGCACCCAGTGTGGTCATAACTTAGCAAAATATATATGGGCACCCTTGAATGAAACGACCCGACTCGAATTCACCCTGTCGGTCGACCTGATCACAAGGCATGACACAGTGTGCCCAACTGAACGATGCCACAAGGGAGAAAATGAAAAACATGCCACCTGAACGTGGACAAGGCACCCTGGTGGTCACAGCTTAGTAAAACTGATATGAGCACCCTCGAACGAAACGACACAACCCGAATGTAGGTTTTAACCCTGAAAAAAAATTATCTACACATGAATCTTATAACAAAAAATAAACAATAGCGAGAGCATAAAACATAAAATAGATAAACACGGAGATTTTCCCCTGGATCCCAAATCGGGACGACAAGCTTTATTTTTCATTATATTTCTTTTAGTGTTACAACACATATATATACATGCTGAAGCATACATAAACCCAAATCCATTAACCCTGGATTAGAACATAACCTTAGTTCCCTTGACCGGATCTACAAAATACTAGGGGTTGAAAACCATCGTACCCCAAAAAACCATGTGCAAACTCATGCACAAAACATGGGTGGGTCCACCTATGAGTGGGACCACACACCAAAAAATATTTCGCCGAGGCACTGCCCCGGACCCTGACAGGGCCAGCTACCGCCCCCCTTGTGACCCCCCTACTGCGCCTGGTGCAACATACAACACGTGAGGCTAGTTGTGGAAAGAATATAACACACACCCAACACTGAAGCGCTTGGTCAGGTGCCCTCACACAGCGCGACCGAACAATGCACCCGACCGAACGACGCCACAAGGGAGCAAATGACAAACAGGCCACCCGAACGTGCACAAGGCGCTCGGGTAGTCACAACTTAGTAAAACTGATACAGGTTCCCTCAAACTAAACGGCCCAACTAGAACACACCTGGTCTAGTGACTTGATGACACAGTGCACTCGACCGAATGATGCCACAAGGGAAAAAATGGCAAACGGGTAGCCCAAACGTGCACAAGGCACTCAGGCTGTCACAACCTAGCAAAACTGATACGGGCACCCTTGAATGAAACGACCTTACCCGAACGCACCCAGTCGGGCAACCTCACATGGCATGCTTGACCAAACGATGCCACATGGGAGTAAACGACAAACGGGTCGCCTGAACGTGCACAAGGCACCCAGACGGTCATAACTTAGCAAAACTGATACGGGCACCCTCGAATGAAATGGCCTGACCCGAACGCACCCGGTCGGGTAACCTGATCATGAGGCATGACACAATCTTCCCATTCGAACGATGCTACATGGGAGAAAATAGAAAACGACCTGTCCAAATGTGCACAATGCACTCGGGCGGTCACAACTTAGCAAAACTGATACAGACGCCCTCGAAAGAAACAGGTTGACCCTAACGTACCCGGTTGGGCGACCTCACACAACGCGACACGGTGCAGCCGACCGAATGATGCCACATGGGATAAAATGGCAAACGGGCCACCGGAACTTGCGCAAGGCACCCTGGTGGTCACAACTTAGAAAAACTGATACGGGCACCCTCAAACGAAACGGTCCGACCCAAACACGCCCGGTCGGGCGACCTCACATGGCACGAGACAGCGTGCCCGACTGAACGATGCCACATGGGAGTAAACGGAAAATGGGCTACTAAAATGTGCACAAGGCACCTGGGTGATCACAACTTAGCAAAAATGATATGGGCGCCCTAGAAACAAAACAACCCGAACCAAATGTGCCCGGTCGGGCGACCTCGCATGGCATGCCTAATTCAATGATGCCACAAGGGAGCAAACAGAAAACGGGCTGCCTGAACATGGACAAGGCTCCCCAGTGGTCACAACTTAGCAAAACTGATATGGATGCCCTAGAAGTACGAAACTACCCAACCCGAACGTGCTCGGTCGGGTGACCACACACAGCGTGACACAACGTCCTTGACCGAATGATGCCACAAGGGAGTAAATGGAAAGTGGGCCACTCGAACATCGACAAGCCACTCGGGTGGTCACAACTTAGAAACACTGATATGGGCGCCCTCGAACGAAACGGCCCAACCTGAACGTGCCTAGTCGAATGACCTCATGACACAACATTCCCGACCGAAAGATGCCAGAAGGGAGAAAATGGAAAATGGGTCGCCCAAACGTGCACAAGGCACTCGAGTAGTCACAACATAGCAAAACTGATACAGGCACCCTCGAACAAAACGGCATGACCCGAACATGCCCGGTCGGGCGACCTGATCACAAGGCACGACACAGTGCGTCCGACCGAATGATGCCATTAGGGAGTAAATAGCAAACAGGTCGCTTGAACGTGCACAAGAAAATCGGGCAGTCACAACCTAGTTAAATTGATACAAGTGCCCTCGAAGGAAACGACCCAACCTGAACGTTCTTGGTTGGGTGCCTTCACACGGTGTGACATGACACACCCAACCGAATGATGCCATAAGGGAGAAAATAGTAAATGGGTTGCACGAACATGGACGAGGCACCCTGGTGGTCACAACTTAACAAAACTAATACAGGCACCCTCGAACGAAATGGCCCAACCCAAATGTGCCCACTCTGACGACCTCACATAGTGCGACATGGTGCGCCCAACCGAACAATGCCACAAGGGAGAAAGTGGAAAACGGGCCACTCAAACGTGCACAAGGCACTCAGGTGGTCACAACTTCGCAAAATTGATATGGGTGCCCTCGAATGAAATGGCCTGACCTGAATGCGCCTGGCCAGTGACCTGGTGACACGGCACGACACAGCACGCCCGACCGAAAGATGCCACAAGGGAGCAAACAGAAAATGGGTTGCCTAAACGTGCACAAGGTACCCGAGTGGTCACAACTTAGCAAAACTGATATGGGCACCCTCGAACAAAACGACCTGACCCGAACGCACGTGGTCGGGTGACCTCACACTACGCGACACGACGCGCCCGATCGAATGATGTCACATGGGAGCAAAATCCAAACGTTCTGCCCCAATGTGCACAAGGCACCCGGGGGGTCACAACTTAGAAAAATTGATATGGGCTTCCTCGAATGAAATGACCCATCCAGAATGTGCCTGGTTGGGCAACCTGATCACAAGGTACAACACGGCATGCCCGATCGAATGATGCCACATGGGAGCAAACGAAAAATGGGCTGCCCGAATGTGCACAATGCACCCAAGTGGTCACAACCTAGAAAAACTAATGCATGCACCCTCGAACGAAATGGGCTAACCTGAAGGCACCCGATCTGGCAACCTCACACGGCGTGACACAGCACGCCCAACCGAACGATGTCATAAGGGAGCAAATGTAAATGGGCCACCCGAACATGCATAAGGCACTCAGGCAGTCACAACTTAGCAAAACTGATACGTGTGCCCTCAAATGAAATAGCCCAACTGGAACGTGCCTGGTCGGGCGACCTGATGACATGGTGCAACATGGCGCACCCGACCAAACGATGCCACAAAGGAAAAAATGTCAAAAGTGCCACCCAAATTACATGCACAAGGCACCCAGGCAGTCACAACTTAGAAAAATTGATACAAGTGCCCTCGAACTAAACGATGCGACCTGAATGCGCCCGGTCGAGCACCCTCACACGACGCGACACGGCGTCCCTGATTGAACGAATATGCCACAAGGGGGGAAATGGTAAACGGGCTGCCCAAATGTGCACAAGGCACCCAGGTGGTCACAACTTAGCAAAATTGATACGGGTGCCCTCGAACAAAATGGCCCGAACCAAATGCGCCAGGTCGGGCAACCTCGCACGGCGTGACACGACGCGCATGAATGAATGATTCCACAAGGGAGAAAATGACAAATAGGCCGCCCGAACGTGCACAAGGCACCCAGGTCATCACAACTTAGCAAAACTGATACGGGTGCCCTTGAAGTACGAAACATCACGACCCGAACGCACTCGATTAGGGGACCTCACATGGCCCGACACAACTCTCCTGAACGAATGAAGCCACAAGGCAGAAAATGGAAAACGGGCCATCCAAACATGCACAAGGCACTCTGGCATTCACAACTTAGAAAAACTGATACGAGCGCGCTCGAACGAAACAAGCCGACCTGAACGATCCTTGTCGAGCGACCTCATGACACGGTGCGCGCGACCAAACAATGCCACAAAGGAACAAATGGAAAATGAACCGCCCGAATGTGCACAAGGCACCCACGCAGTCACGATTTAGAAAAACTGATACGGGCACCCTCAAATGAAACGACTCGACCCGAACGCGCTCGGTTGAGCGACCTGATCACAAGGCGCAACACGACGTGCCCGACCGACTGATGCCACAAGGGAGAAAACAAAAAATGGGCCACCTGAACATGCACAAGGCACCCTGATGGTCACAACTTACTAAAACTGATACGAGCACCCTTGAATGAAATGACTTGACCGTAATGCGCTTGGTCGGGCGCCCTCACATAGTGCGACATGGCGTGCCCGACTAAACGATGCCACAAGGGAGTAAATGGAAAACACGCCGCCTGAATAGCAACAAGGCACCTAGGTGGTCACAACATAAAAAAACTGATGCGGGCACCCTCGAATGAAATGACCCGATCGAAACGTGCCTGGTTGAATGACCTCACACGGCGCGACACAGCGTGCCCGACCAAACAATGCCAGAAGGAAGAAAATGAAAAACAGGCCAGCCGAACTTTCACAAGGCACTCAGGTGGGCATAACTTCTCAAAACTAATACAGGCGCCCTGAAATGAAACGACCTGATGATCAGGAGCTCAGGACCAAGTGTCGTAAAATGGTCAAAAATGAAAGTGCTCAGAACTGGTTTGAACCTGGACGACCGGATAGAGCTCGTCTTCCTGATTCCGGCGCCGCGAACGGTTCGAAAAATGGTCTCCGTATGAAGAAGTTATTCAGCTTCAAAGTTTTCTCAATTTCCATTAAAAAAGGGCAAATTTGGCTTGTGGAAAATTTTATTAAAAAAAAGAATATTCCACAGAATATTCTGGGAATATTCTGTGGAATATTCCGCAAAATATTCTGGGGAATATTCCCGTATCGGCCAATCAGGAGGCGCCACGTGGCTAGCCCGGAGGCCGCCACGTGGGCCCCAAACGTGGAATGGAAATGAAATTTTAAAATTTTGTTATGGTTCGGGCTCGAGGGGATTCGAACCCCCGACCACTCATACACCAACCAAACGTTTTTACCGCCAGATCACAGGTTTGATTATTGTTATACGTGGCGGGCGGAGTATATTTAAAGTGTGTTGGTGGTTTGGGCGGGGCCCGAAGGGGGCCAGCCCCTAAGGGCCAGCCCCCATTACATAGGACCTCTTCCACAGGACCTCGGCGGAGAAGATTCAAACGAATCCATTGGCGCGGGCGGATAAGGTTGAATAACCTTTGGATATGGTATTTTGTTATATGGTTAACGTTGATATTTAATACAAATAAAACTGTTACAACGTATTTTCATAACCGCCATATGAACGCCACCATTCAACACTAAATGCCGACCTAACCGCCCGGAACAGACTTGGCGGTTCCGCCTAATGGAGCGCTCCTCCTATTTTGGCGTTGTTAACTGTACTTCCTCCACATTTAGTGGAGTTTCCTAAGGAGAAAGAGGCAGTTTACTAAAGAGGCCATAACTTTTGATGGGAGAGGCCTTTGAAGACGATTTTTTTTTTTATTCTAGGTCTCTTCGACCTTCTGAAGCCATTGGCATAGGTTTCACAGCAATCTGAGGCCGTTTGCAGGTGATTTTTCTCCGTGGAAGTTCCAGGAGTCACTAGGGCCAAATCAGTTTGGGAGCTGCATTGGGAATTGTACAGCCAGTAAATGTGGAACAAAGGTCATTCCTGAAGTTTTTCAGCATTCTGAATCCATTTCTATAGCTCGTTTTTCCTTTTGAGGAATTCTTCTCACTGTTTAGCTTCAGGGAAGCTTTCAGGGCCAAGAGGGCCATTTCAATGTTGGAGCTGTTTGGGGACTATGTTCTTCCATTTTTGGTGATTCAAAAGGCTATTTATGATATTTTCGACCTTCTGATTCTAATGGCAGAGGTTTCAGAACCAATTGAGGTCATATTCACCTCGAAATTCTCCATGCAAGTCTAAAGGGCCACCAAGGACAATTGGGGAAAAGTACTATAGCAGGTACAAATTTCACTGTTTAGTGTTTGGGAAAGAGCATGTTCAGCTAATTCCTATCTTCTGATTCTGTATTTACAGTCAGATCTATCTTTCGAGACATTCTTATTCTTGTATTAGCCTTTGTAGCATTTTTAATACAAGAGGACAAGCCTAGTTTGAGAGGCTTGGTCCAGCAGATGTAGCCTAGAGAAGGGGGTGAACTGCTTATCATTTTGATGTCTTTATTTTCTGAAGATGATATGCTAAACAAAACTGATATAAATTGTTAAACAGCAAATATACATAACTTTCATATACACAAAATTCATTACTCAGCTGCACAAAGTTATTTGTCTTATTCCGCAAGACATCAAATTTCAAGTATGTGAATGTCAAAGACTTCTAAGTGTTTACATATTATTTCCTTAGGCAGAGTCTGTAGAGGGCCAGGTAGCCTCCGTATTCATCCTTTCCTAGAAAGGTGAAACATCCGGTGAATGCCCCTACAGTCCATCTCTGTATAGGAAATAGTTTGTTCTCACATTTTCAGAGGTCACTTGGAGTGTATAGCTCAATTTGAAATTATGGGAAATGGATACCTTGCACCCTCAAACAAGTACATTCCATTTTCAGATCACCTGACCTGAACACGCCTGGTCGGGCGACCTGATGACACGGCATGACACGACGCACCTGACCGAATGATGCCACAAGGGAGAAAACGACAAACGAGCCGCCCAAACGTGCACAAGGCACTTGGGCGGTCACAACTTAGCAAATTTGATACGGGCACCCTCGAACGAAACGACCCGACCCGAACGTGCCCGGTCGGGAGACCTCCCACGGCGTGCCCGACAGAATGATGCCACATGGGGGAAAACAACAAACGGGTCACCTGAACGAGCACAAGGCACCCGGGTGGTCACAACTTAACAAAACTGATATTGACACCCTCGAATGAAATGACCAGACCCAAATGTGCCAAGTCAGGCAACTTGATCACAAGGCACGACATGGCGCGCCCGACCGAATGATTCCATGTGGGAGGAAACGATAAACAGGTTGTCCAAACGTGCACAATGCACTCGGGTAGTCACAACTTAGTAAAACTGATACCGGCGCCCTCGAACGAAACGGGACGACTCAAACGCACCTGATCAGGCGACCTAACATAGCGCGACACGGTGCAGCTGACTGAACGATGCCACATGGGAGAAAACGGAAAATAGGCCACCAAAACGTGCACAAGGCACCCGGGCGATCACAACTTAGAAAAACTGATACGGGCACCCTTGAACAAAACAGCCCGAACCGAACGTGCCCAGTCGGGCGACCTCGCATGGTGCGACATGGCGCGCCTAACCGAATGATGCCACAAGGGAATAAATAGAAAACAGGATGCCCGAACGTGCATAAGGCACCCACGTGGTCACAACTTAGAAAAACTGATATGGGCACCCTTGAAGTACGAAATGACATGACCCGAACGCGCTCGGTCGGGCGATCTCACACGGTGCGACACAATGCACTCGACTGAACAATGCCACAGGGGAGAAAATGGCAAGAGGGGCACCCAAATGTGCATAAGGCACTCGGGTGGTCACAAATTAGCAAAATTGATACGGGCACCCTCGAATGAAACGACCTAACCTGAACGCGCCTGGTCGGACGACCTCATGACACGGCATGCCCAACCGAACGATGCCACAAGGGAGAAAATGGAAAACGGCCCACTCGAACATGCACAAGGCACCTAGGCAGTCACAACTTAGCAAAACTAATATGGGCACCCTTGAACGAAACGGCTTGACCCGAACATGCCCTGTCAGGCGACCTGATCACAAGGCGTGACACGACGCACCTGACCGAAAGATGCCACAAGGGAGCAAATGGAAAATGGGCCGCCTGAACGTGCACAAGGCACTTGGGCAGTCACAACCTAGTAAAACTAATACAAGCACCCTCGAATGAAATGGCCCGACCCGAACGAGCTTGGTTAGGTGCCTTCACACGGCGTGATAGGGCACACCTGACCGAATGATGCCACAAGGGAGAAAATAGCAAACAGGCCATATGAACGTGCACAAGGCACCCTGGTGGTCACAACTTAAAAAAATTGATACGGGTGCCCTTGAACAAAATGGCCTGAATCAAACGCGCCCAATCGGACGACCTCACATGGTGCGACACGGCATGCTCGACCGAACAATGCCATAATGGAGCAAACGGAAAATGGGCCACTCAAACATGCACAAGGTAGTCGGGTGGTCACAACTTAGCAAAACCGATACGGGTGCCCTCGAATGAAATGGCCTGACCTGAACGCGCCTGGCCAGCGACCTGGTGACACAGCGCGACACGGCGTGCCCGATCGAATGATGCCACAAGGGAGAAAACAAAAAATGGGCCGCCTAAACGTACGCAAGGCACCCAGGTAGTCACAACTTAGCAAAACTAATATGGGCACCCTCGAACGAAACAACCCGACCCAAACGCGCATGGTCGGGTGACCTCACACTACGCGACACAGCGCACCCAACCGAACGATGTGACATAGGAGAAAACTACAAACGTTTTGCCCCAACGTGCACAAGGCACCCGAGGGGTCACAACTTAGAAAAAATGATATGGGCACGCTCGAATGAAATGACCCATCTAGAACGCGCCTGGTTGGGCAACCTGATCACAAGGCATGAAACGGCGTGCTCGACTGAATGATGCCGCATGAGAGCAAATGGAAAATAGGCTGCCTGAATGTGCACAATGCACTCGGGTGGTCACAACTTAGAAAAATTAATAGCCCTCGAACGAAACAGGCCGACCCAAACACACCCGGTTGAGCGACCTCACATGGTGTGACACGACGCGCCCAACCGAATGATTCCATAAGGGAGCAAATGGTAAATGTGTCACTTGAACGTGCATAAGGCACTTAGGTAGTCACAACTTAGCAAAACTAATATGGGCGCCCTCAAACAAAACAACCCAACTTGAACGTGCCTGGTCGAGTGACCTGATGACATGGTGCAACATGGCGCGCCTGACTAAACAATTCCACAAAGGATAAAATGGAAAATGGGCCGTTTGAATTACATGCACAAGGCACCCAGATAGTCACAACTTAGAAAAACTGATAGAAGTGCCCTCGAACAAAACGATGCGACCTGAACGCGCCCGGTCGAGCACCCTCACATGGTGCGAGATGACGTCCTTGATCGAATGAATATGCCGCAAGGGAGCAAACGGTAAACGAGCCGCGCAAATGTGCACAAGGCACCCAGGTGATCACAACTTAGCAAAACTAATACCAGTGCCCTCGAACAAAATGGCCCGAACCGAATGCGCCTGGTCGGGCAACCTCGCACGACGTGACACGACGCGCATGACTGAATGATGCCACAAGGGAGTAAACAGAAAATGGGCTGCCCAAACGTGCATAAGGCACCCAGGTCGTCACAACTTAGCAAAACTAATATGAGCGCCCTCGAAGTATGAAACATCCTGACCCGAACGTACTCGGTCAGCGGACCTTACACGGCACAACACAACTCACCCGACCGAACGAAGCCACAAGACAGAAAACAGCAAACGGGCCACAAACATGCACAAGGCACTCTGGTGGTCACAACTTAGAAAAACTAATACGAGCGTGCTCAAACAAAACAACCTAACCTGAACGCTCCTTGTCGAGCGACCTCATGACACGGCGCGCGCAGCCAAATGATGCCACAAGGGAGAAAACAGAAAATGGGCCGCCCGAATGTGCACAAGGCACCCTCGTGATCACAATTTAGAAAAACTAATACGAGAAGCCTCGAATGAAATGACTCGACCCGAATGCACCCGGTCGAGCGACCTGATCACAAGGCGCAACATGACGTGCCCGACCAAACGATGCCATAAGGGAGAAAACAACAAACGGGCCGCCTGAACGTGCACAAGGCACCCCAATGGTCACAACTTTCTAAAATTTATACGAGCACCCTCGAACGAAATGACCTGACCATAATGCGCTTGGTCGGGCACCCTCACATAGCACAACACGGCGTGCTCGACTGAACGATGCCACAAGGGAGAAAATGGAAAACACGCCGGCCGAAGAGCAACAAGGCACCTAGGTGGTCACAAAATAAAAAAACTGATGCAGGCACTCTCAAATGAAATGACTCGATCGGAACGTGCCTAGTTGAATGACCTCACATGGCACGACACGGCGCCCCCGAGCGAACAATGCCACAAGGGAGAAAACGAAAAATGGGCCACCTAAACCTGCACAAGGAACTGAGGTGGGCACAACTTAGCAAAACTGATACAGGCACCCTAAAATGAAACGACCTAACCTGAACGCGCCTGGTCGGGCGACCTGATGACACGACACGACACGATGCACCTGACCAAATGATGCGACAAGGGAGAAAATGACAAACGAGGCCCCCAAACGTGCACAAGGCACTCGGGTGGTCACAACTTAGCAAAATTGATACGGGCACCCTCGAATGAAATGACCTGACCCGAACGTGCCCGGTCGGGAGACCTCACACGGCGCACCCGACCGAACGATGCCACATGGGGGAAAACAACAAACGGGTCACCCGAATGAGCACAAAACACCCGGGTGGTCACAACTTAGCAAAATTGATATTGACACCCTTGAATGAAATGACCAGACCCGAATGTGCTCGGTCAGGCAACCTGATCACAAGGCACGACAGGGCATGCCCGACCGAACGATTCCATGTGGGAGCAAATGGGAAACGGGCTGTCCAAATGTGCACAATGCACCCAGGTAGTCACAACTTAGCAAAATTGATATAGGTGCCCTCGAAGGAAATGGGACGACTCGAACACACCTGATCAGGCAACCTAACACAGTGCGACATGGTGCAGCTGACCGAACGATGCCACATGGGAGAAAACAGAAAACAGGCCACCCAAAGGTGCACAAGGCACTCGGGCGATCACAACTTAGCAAAACTGATACGGGCACCCTTGAACAAAAGAACCCGAACCGAACGTGCCCAGTCGGGCGACTTCGCATGGCGCGACATGGTGCGCCTGACCAAACGATGCCACAAGGGAGAAAATTGAAAACGGGATGCTCGAACGTGCATAAGGCACCCACATGGTAACAACTTAGTAAAACTGATATGGGCACCCTCGATGTACGAAATGACCCGACCCGAACGCACCTGGTTGGGCGACCTCACATGACGCGACACAACGCGCTCGGCCGAACGATGCCACAGGGGAGAAAATGGAAAGTGGGCCACCCAAACGTGCACAAGGCACTCGGATGGTCACAACTTAGCAAAATTGATACGGGCACCCTCGAATGAAATGACCCGACCTGAACATGCCTGGTCGGACGACCTCATGACACGGCATGCCCGACCGAACGATGCCACAAGGGAGAAAATGGCAAACAGGCCACCCGAACATGCACAAGGAACCTAGACAGTCACAACTTAGGAAAACTAATACGAACACCCTTGAAAAAAATGGCTCGACCCGAACACACCCAGTCGGGCGACCTGATCACAAGGCGCGACATGACGCACCTGACCGAATGATGCCACAAGGGTGCAAATGGAAAACGAGCCACCTGAACATGCACAAGGAGCTCGAGCAGTCATAACCTAGTAAAATTGATACAAGCACCCACGAACGAAATGGCCCAACCCGAACGAGGTTGGTCAGGCACCTTCACACGGTGCGACACGGTACGCCCGACCGAATGATGCCACAAGGGAGAAAATAGCAAACAGGCCATACGAACGTGCACAAGGCACCCTGGTGGTCACAACTTAACAAAATTGGTACGGGTGACCTTGAACAAAATGGCCTGACTCAAACGCGCCCAATCGGATGACCTCACATGGTGCGACACGACATGCTCGACCAAACAATGCCATAAGGGAGAAAACGGAAAACGGGCCACTCAAACATGAACAAGGTAGTCGGGTGGTCAGAAATTAGCAAAACTGATACGGGCGCCCTCAAATGAAACGGCCCAACCTAAACGTGCCTGGTCGGGCGACCTCATGACATGGCCCGGCACGATGCGCTCGACCGAATAATGCCACAAGGGAGAAAATGGAAAATGGGCCACCCAAACGTGCACAAGGCACCCGGGTGGTCACAACTTAGCAAAACTAATACGAGCACCCTCGAATGAAACGTCCTGACCCGAACGTGAGCAGTTGGGAGACCTTACACGGCACGACACTGCGTGCCCGACCGAATGATGTCACATGGGAGCAAACTACAAATGGGCTGCTCGAACATGCACAAGACATGAGGGCAGTCATAACTTATAAAAACTGATACGGGCACCCTCAAATGAAATGACCTGACCCGAATGCGCCCGGTTGGGAAACTTGATCACAAGGCACGAAACGTCGTGCCTGACCGAATGATGCCACAGGGAGAAAATAGAAAATGGGCTGCCTGAATGTGCATAATGCACCCAGGTGGTCACAACTTAGCAAAACTGATACGGGTGCCCTCGAACGAAACGAGCCGACCCAAAAGCGCCCGGTGGGGCGACCTTACATGGTGCAACATGACGTTCCTGACCGAACGATGCCATAAGGGAGAAAATGGAAAATGGGCCACCTGAATGTGCATAAGGCACTCAGGCAGTCACAAGTTAGAAAAACTGGTATGGTCGCATTCAAACGAAATGACCCGACCTGAACACACATGTTCGAGCGACTTGATGACACAGCGCGACACGGCGCACCCGACCGAACGATGCCACAAGGGGGAAAATGGCAAACTGGCTGCCCAAACGTGCACAAGGCACTTGGGAGGTCACAACTTAGCAAAACTAATATGGGCACCCTCGAACGAAACGGCCCATCCCGAATGCGCCTGGCCAGGTGACCTCACATGGCGTGACACGACGCTTCCGACTAAACGATGCCACATGGGAGAAAATCGCAAATGGGCCGCCCAAACGTGTACAAGGCACTTGGCTGGTCACAACTTAGAAAAACTGATACAGGCACCCTCGAATGAAATGGCCCGCCCTGAACATGCTCGGTGAGGCAACCTGATCACAAGGCGCGACACGACACGCCCGACTGAATGATGCCACCTGGGAGCAAACAGAAAATGGGTTGTCCAAACATGCACAATGCACCCAGGTGGTCACAACTTAGAAAAACTGATATGGGCACCCTCAAACGAAACGAGTCGACAGTAACGCGCCCAGTCGGGCGACCTCACATGGCGCAACACAACGTGCCTGACTGAATGATGGCACATGGGAGAAAATGACAAATGGGCCACCCCAACGTGCACAAGGCACCCAAGTGGTCACAACTTAGCAAAACTAATACGAGCGCCCTCAAACGAAACTGTCTAACCCGAACGCGCCTGATAGGGTGACCTCATACGACGCGACACGACGCACCCAACTGAATGATGCCACATGGGAGAAAATGGAAAACAGGCCACTCAAATTTCCACAAGGCACTCGGGTGGTCACAACTTAGCAAAACTGATACGGCCGCCCTCGAACAAAACAGCCCGAACCGAACGCGCCACGTCGGGTGACCTCGCACGGCGTGACTTGGCGCGCTCGACCAAATGATGCCACAAGGGAGAAAATGGAAAACAAGCCACCCGAACATATACAAGGCACCCAAGCGGTCACAACTTAGCAAAACTGATATGGGCGCCCTCGAAGTACGAAACAACCTGACCTGAACACGCCTAGTCAGGCGACCTCACACGGCGTGACACAACGCACCTAACCGAATGATGCCACAAGGGAGAAAATGGCAAATGGGCCACTCAAACGTGCACAAGGCACTTCGGAAGTCACAACTTAGCAAAACTGATTCGAGCACCCTCGAATGAACCAGCATGACCTGAACATGCTTGGTCAGGCAACCTCATGACACGGTGCGCCTGACTAAATGATGCCACAAGGGAGAAAATGGAAAATGGGCTGCCTGAATGTGATGAAGGCAGAAAAAGGTAAATAGGCCGCCTGAACGTGCACAAGGCACCTGGGCAGTCATAACCTAGTAAAATTGATACGAGCGCCCTCGAATGAAATGGCTTGACCCGAATGCGCTTGGTCAAGTGCCTTCACACGGTGCGACACGGCACGCCCGACCGAACGATGTCACAAGGGAGTAAATGGAAAATGGGCTACCCAAACATGCACCAGGCACCCTGGCGATCATAAATTAACGAAACTGATATGGGTGCCCTCGAATGAAATGGCTTGACCCAAACACACCCAGTTGGGCGACCTCACACAGCACAACATGGTGCGCTCGATTGAACAATGCCACAAGGGAGGAAATGAAAAACGGGCCACTCAAACATGTAGAAGGCACTCGGGCGGTCATAACTTAGCAAAACTAATATGGGCGCACTCCAACAAAACGACGCGACCTGAACGTGCCTAGTCGGGTGAGATCATTACACAACACGACACGGCGCGCCCGACGGAACGATGCCACAAGGGAGAAAATGACAAGCAAGTCGCTCGAGTGTGCACAAGGCACCCAAGTGATCACAACTTAGCAAAACTAATACAGGCACCCTCGAACAAAATGGCCCGACCCGAACGTGCCTCTTCGGGCGACCTCACACAGTGTGACACGGCATGCCCGACTGAACGATGTCACATCTGAGCATACCAAAAATAGGTCACCCGAACGTGCACAAGGCACCCGTGTGGTCACAACATAGCAAAACTGATATGGGCACCCTCGAACAAAACGGATCGACCTGAACGCGGCCAGTTGGGCAACCTGATCACAAGGCACGACACGGCGCGCCCGACCAAACAATGCCACATGGGAGAAAATGGAAAATGGGCTGTGTGAACTTGCATAATGCAGCCGGGCAGTCATAACTTAGCAAAAATGATACGGGAACCCTCGAACGAAACGGGCCAACTCTAACATGCCTCGTCGGGAAACCTCACAGGACGCGACATGGCGCACCCGACTGAATAACGCCACATGGGATCAAATGGAAAATGGGTTGCTCGAACATGCACAAGGCACCCAGGCAGTCACAACTTAACAAAACTAGCATAGGCGCCCTCGAACAAAATGGTCTGATCTGAACACGTCTGGTCAGACGACCTCACACGGCGCGCCCGAACAAACGATTCCAGATGGGAGAAAACGGCAAATGGGTCGTTCGAATGTGCACAAGGCACCCAGGAAGTCAAAACTTAGCAAAATGGATACAGGCACCCTTGAACAAAATGACCCAAACTAAATGCGCTCGGTCGGGCGACCTTGCACGGCATGACACGGTGCGCTCGACCGAATAATGCCACAATGGAACAAACAGCAAATAGGCTGCCCAAACATGCACAAGGAAACCAGGCGGTCACAACTTAGCAAAACTGATACAGGCACCCTTGAAGTACCAAACGACTTGACTCGAACGCGCCCGGTCAGGCGACCTCACACAACGCGACATAATGCGCTCGACTGAATGATGCCACAAGGGAGAAAATGGGAAACGAGCCACCCAAACATGGACAAGGCACTCGAGCGGTCATAAATTAGAAAAACTGATATGGATGCCCTTGAAAAATATGGCCCGACCTGAACGTGCCTAGTCGTGCGAACTCATGACAAGGCGTGACACAATGCACCTGACGGAACGATGCCACAAGGGAGAAAACAACAAACAGGTCACCCGAACGTGCACAGGGCACCTGGGCAGTCACAACTTAGCAAAACTGATATGAGCACAATCGAATGAAACGACCCGACTTAAATGTGCCTGGTCAGGCGACCTGATCACAAGGCGCGACACAGAGTGCCCGACCGAACGATGCCACAAGGGAGCAAACAGAAAACAGGGCGCCTAAATGTGCACAAGCAACCAGGTGGTCACAACTTAGTAAAAATGATATGAGCAGCCTTGAACTAAATGGCCCGACCTGAATGTTCTTGGTCGAGTGCTCTCACATGGCATGACACGGCGCACCCGACATAACAATGCCACAAGGGAGCAAATGGAAAATGGGTCGTCTGAACGTGTACAAGGCAGCCAGGTGGTCACAAATTGACATAAATTATACGGGCACCCTCGAACAAAATAGCCTGACCCGAATGCGCCCAATCGAACGATCGCGCCTGGTCAGACGACCTCACATGGCTCGCCCGGTCAGACGACCTCACATGGCTTGCCCGGCCGAACGATGCCACAAGGGAGAAAAAAAAACGAGCTGCTCGAACGTGCACAAGGCACTCGGGCAGTCACAACTTAGCAAAACTAACACGAGCACGCTCGAACAAAATGGGCTGACCCGAACACGCCTGGTCGGGCGACCGCACACGGCGCGACATGGGGCACCTGACCGAACGATGCCACATGGGAGAAAATAGAAAACGGGCTACTTGAATGTGCACAAGGCACCTGGGCGATCACAACTTAGAAAAACCAATATGGACACCATCGAACCGAACGGGCCAACCAGAATGCGCCCAGTCGGGTGACCTCACACGACGCGACAAGACGCACCCGACCGAACGATGTCACATGGGAGAAAATGGAAAACGGGCCACTTGAACATGCACAAGGCACCCGGTTGGTCACAACTTAGAAAAATTGATATGGTCACCCTCGAACGAAACGACCCGACCTAAACGCACTCGGTTGGGCAACCTGATCACAAGGCGCGACACAGCGTGCTCGACCGAACGATGACACATGGGAGCAAATGGAAAACGGGCTACCCGAACGTGCACAATGCACCCGGGCAGTCAGAACTTAGGAAAACTAATACAGGCACCCTCAAATGAAATAAGCTAACCCGAATGTGCCCGGTCGGGCGACCCCACACAACACGACACGGCGCGCCCGACCGAATGATGCCACATGGGAGAAAACAACAAATGGGCTGCCCGAATGTGCACAAGGCACCCAGGTGGTCACAACTTAGGAAAATTGATACAACCGCTCTCAAATGAAACGATCCAACTAGAACGTGCCCGGTTGGGCGACCTCATACGGTGCGACACGGTGCGCCCGACCGAACGATGCCACATGGGAGAAAATGGAAATTTATTATATGGTTAAGTATAAATGCAATTTTATTGCTTGTAATGACTGTAACACCAATTTTTTTTTTCTGTTGTTGGTGATGTAGGGTTTATAACAACTAAGGAATATAACATACATTTCAATAACATATTATGTGTTCCGAGTCTTTGTTGCAACCTTCAATTAAAATATCAAATCACTCATTCAAGTAAAGGTAGAATAGTAGAGTTTTCTTCTCACCTAGTTGTAATCAAGGATTTAAAAGATCCCAAGCATGTCCTAGCCTTTGGAATAATATAAAAAAATGTGCAAGTTTTCATGTATACTTGTGTAATGTAAATATTTTTATGTATAAGCATGTTCTCCAACAAAAAAAAACATTATCCAATAATGTAATACTCATTATATCCAAAAAAATCATATTTATATAAACAAAATGTAAAATAATATAATGTTTTCATATTCAAATGTTGAACAATTGTTAATAAGGTAATACTTTACATGTCCATGCATGTAATTGTTTTTCATGTCCAAGTTTGTTGTCCAACCAAACAAATGTTATCCAATGATGCAATATTTATTATATCCAAATAAATCATATTTATATTAATAAAATTTTAAATAATACAATGCTTTTCATATTAAAATGCTGTGTTGTTTAAATGTCGGTCTTGCGAAGCTTGGGAAAAACTGTCGGAAGAGCGACGTTTCTCATATAGACATCATTCTTCTGAAGTTTTAAGCCAAACGTCGCAAGACCGATGTCTATATGAGAAACGTCGCTCTTCCAACGGTTTCTCCCAAGCATTGTAAGACCGAAAAATGTGTAGGCGACATCGCAATTCCAACGTTTCATCCCATAAACGTTGTAAGACCGACGAAGTGTTTAAAATGTCGCAATTCCGACGACAAACATAAACGTCGCAAAATCAATGATATCCCACAATGTCGGTATAGCGACGGTTTGTGGCGGGATTTGAAAAATTGATAGAAATTGAGGAAATTTCCGACATTACAACAAAAGTGTCGGAACTAAAGTGTCATAAATTCCGCCAAATGTACTAGTATATAAGCCTCTTGATATTGAATTCTAAAGGGAGATAAGGAAGAAGAGACTATGTTTCACTTGCGAGGAGTAATGGGCACCTGGACATAGATGTGCTGCTGGGAAAACACACTACATAGAAGTCTTCTCAGATTTTGAGGAGGAAGGAGAAGATGATGAACCAAGAGGAGGTCATAGCGCCGACAATGTTGATGGAGATCCAACACCATCTGGAGATGGTAATGGAGTCTTTCCTCCAATAGGAGGAAATCTTGCATCTTTGAGAGGAGTACCTAAGTACTTGACCTTAAGAGTTTGAAGTTCAATCAGGAATTAGAGGGTTTCAATACTAATTGACAGTGGGGCAACCCACAACTTTATTGATGCTCATATTGTGCAGAGGAGGGCAATACCCACTGATACTTTTGAGGGATTCTCTGTTTTGGTCCCAGGAGATAGGAAAATGTAATGCATGCACTATGTCCCATCAATTTCAGTCACTATGGGATCCTACACCTTGGTGGATCACTTTTTTATAGTTGACATACCAGACACCAATATCATTTTGGGTGTTCAATGGTTGATTACATTAGGGAAGTCACCACTGATTGGAAGGCTCTGCAAATGGAATGGGTGGACATGAAGATTTTTGAACCTTAAATGATCCAAGCCATGCATACCTACCCCTCACCTAGCACTTCCACACAGACAACAGATATGGATTTTCGCAGTGGAAGTGAGGACCTCACAGTCCCTTCTCTTATGTTCATGAGAATTCTGCATGGGACATTCTTATCTAGTGGAAAACCACCTAGGAGGCCACTAGATTCAGATATTATTGGGAATGCCTCACAAAGTGCTGCTCCAAAATTATATCCAGGAGGGATTGGAGCAATGGAAAACCAAGCTACAATGCTGGGATGCTTGGGACAACTCAAGAATAAAGGGGATATTCTTCCTTTATCACTACCACCCCCTCTCATTTCTAGATATGCACTGTGGGAGGAGAATAATGAGAGGATCAACCTTCCAACACACATATTTGGCACAATAAATGTCAAAGAAGAGATCAGAAACATGACAGACACTCATATGGATGTATCATCAATGCTGTCATTGTTGAACAGTGTGGATCTGTACTAGAAATATCAACTACTTGTAGGTTATTCCAAAGATCTCCACACATGTATGATACTAGATGAAATGCAGAAAGAAGAGGGCTACTTAGTCCAAGGGGGAGACATCTATCATCATGTTAGGGTTTTCTTGTCTAGAGCTTCCAAGCTCAAGTAGAAGATACTACAAGGGGCATAGAAAGAGTTATTTTTCAGCCATATGCAGTCAATGAAGATCTACACCCTAATTATGAGGAGCTTTGATTGGGAAGGCTTGAGAGGGGAACTCCATTAGCACTTTCAAGGGTGCATGAGATACGTTGAGTTAGGGCAACCAAGGGACTCTATGAAAAAGTCATTTCAACCATCTCTTCCTTCTTTTGGGAGAGGACAAATGCCCATGCACAACTCTGTGTGTATGAAGGACTATGATGGTAAATAATCTCATCATGTAAAGAAAGTTTCATTTTTTTATTTATCACATTATTTTACGATGTCTTTGGAGGCTATGACTCATAAAGGTAGTGATATATCATGTAGATCTCATGGCATTTTGTGGGCCAATAGAATTTCTGAACTTGGCCACTCCCTTGTTGTGCAAAGGGATATTCCTTTTCATGATGGGTGCTTCCCAAAGGCACCAAACATATCTGACATCTTCAGCTATGTTAATATGACTTACGCAGAAAATGTGTGGTGGGAATGCCACTTACCACACCTTGATCTAATGCAGGCAGGAGATGCACTTTGCTGGCATCACATGTGGGATTTTGGCCCACCTCCTCAAGCTCAATTTTGTGTTTGTATATATGTAATTTTGCTTCCATAATTGGATGACATAGTTCTGCTATTTATGGGACTGTATGGAGGGAGGATGGGAAGTTTTTATGTACCACATGGAATGGAACTTCTCTATGTACCTCATGCTACATGTTTTAGAGAAAGCATTGCTCCAAACATGTTTATTTCTATTTATTTTTTCACTCCTTGTGGGATGGACTATGTACATCTTATGATGATTTTGGAGGAAAAATTCATGATGGGTTGGCTTGGTGAACAGTTGGCTTATGAGGAGGGCTTGATCCTTGATGGTGTCAGCAATGGAGGAGGAGAAGTACTGCAGCACTCACACTATCAGTTGGTTGAGGACAAGCAACATTTTGGAGGGGAGGACTGTAATATTCATACTTAGCCTAAGATAAGAGGAATATACATTTTTGTTTCATTTTCTATTGAATGAATACATGAATAAAGGAGGTCATCTAAAAATCGTGAGAATAAATGAATAAATAAATTCCCATATGAACAATGATAAATCTGGGCCATGTAAACAAAACACTTGCAGGTGTGAATGGGTTTGAGCTATGAGACTGGGTCAACCTTGACCAAATCTACAGTGCAGTCTAGATTCAGTGTACCTCATGGATGGACAACGTAGTTTCAGATGGAGGCTCCTCATGTGAAAGGAGCTAATTCATTGAAGTGGTTTAGGGTTTGACAAGGTTTCCATCTTATAAAAGGAAGAGGAGAGCAGCAAGAGCGGGTTGATTATGCATATTTATGAGTATATTGTATGGTTAGAAAAATACCATTCTCTGTTGTTTAGTTGAGAATAGAGCTACTTAGCACTTGGGTGTTCCTATGCATGAATCCCACTTCTTCCATTGAGGATTTATTGGAGGAGTCTTGCTGATTTCATCCACTATCAAGCATTTGACCAATCTCATCTTCCAACTACAGCGCTGATCTTGTTTAGGATTGGGTTATCCTTGCAATCTATAGCAATTGGAGGCTAGATCTGCTCAGATCTAGGCCATTTCAGGCCCTCTTTTCACTGGGAAAGTACTCTATCCCATGGGCAAGAGGGTTTTGAACCTTTGGAGCTAATATTTCCTATCTTGGTATCAGGAAAACTTAGTGTTTCAAGCTACAACACAGTTTCCCTTCCAGGAATGCTTTATTTTCAAAGAAGGAATTGCAAGGTGTTTTGACCCACTTTTTGAGAAGAGATCTCTGGTGCTGGGCTTGCCTCTTACTTTGGTGATCGATGGATTAGCTTTCTGATCCATTTTCTGTATAGATATAATATATTTTTAATGTAAAACATCTATAGAAATTTCTGAATAATATTTCATATCTGATACTTTAATATTAGATCTACTCTTTGTATTGCAAGATTTGATAAAAATCCCAAGGGGATCTTGTAAAAGAGCCTTTCTAGTGTACAGATCTGAAATGGATCTGATATTTTGTACACAGATCTACTCTAGATCTGAACTGTAACATACAATTGTTGCAACTCTTATAAAAATGTTGTTAAGCTATTTTGCAGTCAATACATGTGTTGCAACCCTCTCTTTTAAGGAGTTTCTTCTATTTTTTCTTCTACATTCTGTTGTATACTGTAATGGAATCATTATGGATCTGATTTTCTGCTATTTATTTATAAGTTGATCCTTATCATTGGCCTCCTTCTCATTCTCTCAAAACTTCATTATTTCTGAAGCAGTTTGCTGCACATAGCCGCAGTCCTTCTCTTTGTGTGTTTTTCAGCTAGACTAGATGGTGGGAGATCAGTTTACCACACCTAGTTTGATTTGTCTTTGCTCTCCATTTGGATCTAGACACTAGATCCACTGATCTAAGAGATCCAAGAGCTGAAAAATCATTTAAGTGCATAGATTTCTGAAAAGTGTGTTATTTCAGCAGGCCTTGCTAAATATTCCCATTTGGGGGTATTACAGACGTGTGAAAATTTGCACGCAGGTTTGGGGTGAACACGCATGGACTACCACGTTTCTTTGAGTAAACTTTGCGTTGTTTTATTGCATGAAAAATATCTAGAACTCCTGAACTACAAATATTCACAATGGGTGAATGAGAAGAGAAGAGGAGAAGGAGAGTTTTCCCAGCAACAATCCAGAGCTGAGTGAAGGACCCTACAACAAGCACAAAAAATTAACTAAAGGGGAAAGAAAGTGGAGCCACCAATCCTTTGTTGGTGGTTTCAGTGCATGAGTGTACTAAACCAACAATTCTTAGTAGGAATGGTTACAACCTATAAGCTATGGTTAGAGGAAGAAAATATGGATAACAATTTAGTGAACACATTCTTATATATATAAAACACACCAAATTATGGAATGTAGTATGCTGCATATAAGAAGAAGAAACACAACTAAAAAAAAAAAAAAAACGCAAGCTCCAATGAGTCAAACAAGACAATAATAGAAACAATGGAATAAAATCCCCTCTTATTGACTGCTATTAGTAATAAATGTAGAATGTTACACACTTGCCAAAGTATCCTTAGAACTATGGAGTTATAAGACCTAGTGCAAGGAGGTTTCTACCCTTTAGCTGATGTTTCAAAACCTCTCTCTTCTCCTAAGGGATTGAAGTTGTTGTTTTGCCAACAACCAAATCCTCTAACTCTATTGCTACTCTGGATTATGTACTGCTGGTTTTCTCATGGGAAATTTGGCCAAAATCCTTCTTCCCTCTTTTGGTACACTTGTGGATGGTGACCCAAGAGAGGGGGTTGATTCCTTTGTGTGATCACTTGATGTCCCAAGGTGGCTCTAGGTGGATGTCCTTGGGCAGCCTAAAGTAGAGTATCTTCTTTTGAAGTGTGTCAAGTGGTCTTGGATGGGGATTTCCACCACTCCCAGGACCGCATGGATTTTTGATGGAAATTTGTGTAGACCAGTGCACTTATCGAAGAAAAATGCTCGCAAAGCGAATTTCTCCTATGTATTTTGTGCGCAATTTAACATTTTGCCTCTTGACCTTAGAGTTTTTTAAAATTTTCAGATTCTCTAATGCTTCTCAACTGTGTAAATCCTTCTGCTTGACATTTCATAATGTCGTTTTGCTTGTTCGATTTTCCAATGATAACAATTTCCATGATATTAATGGGTCCACTCTCCCATATATCAATCCTTGAAGTTCTTCTGATGATGTTGAGCTTGAATTTTCCCCTTTTACCTCTAATGTTATCACTCATTCTTATTTCTATGCATTTTATTTTGACCTCATTGATCTGAATGGAATGTATTAGTTTTTTTGTGCTAAGTATCCAAATAGTAATTAAATTGTGTGCATAAGGTTCTCTGAAGTTTACAGGTGAATCAAATGGTTTTAATCTAGTTAAACATATTTTTATGTGAGGTTAAAGCATGTAAATTAGCTTGTATAACACTGTGCAGTAGTATATAAAAGAGAAATAAACATCACATGTAACAATACTCAGAAAATTTGATGAAGCAAGTCACCCCTCCTCGGCTACGTCTGCTGGTCCAGCTCCCAATGGCATGTCCGTCATATCTTATTGCTAAAAAATGGTAATTAAATGTGATAAAAAAAGCCTCAAATGGCTATTCTCTCTATAAAAAAAGCTTTATAATTATTTAATTATTCGATAATAGCTATTCATTTGCAGAAAACAGAGAATGGATGCTCAATACACTAAAAACACCCTTATGGCCTTGGTGGCTCCTTGACCTCTCCTAAAGAAAAAATTGGAAAATATAACCTCTGATAGCTCTCAAACAATTTCCAATGTGTTCAGAATGTCGAAATTAGCAAAAAATGACTATTCATTCATAAAAAATGGTCGCATATCCCAAGAGTTATGACCCAAATTGTAATTTTTCCAATAACTCCTGAGAAAGCTCCTCCAAAACTGGAGGAACTCTAGTTAACTCAACTAAATTGGAAACCACCACCAAACTTGGAGGTTAGCCAGCAAAAACTGCCAGAAAACTGACGGTTACATGAAATGTCAAAAAGATGCATGGGAACGCATCGTGGATTAACCACCGGGCTTTTCTATCTGACGGTTTAAGTTTTTATGCCGTAGTTTAAAAAATGCATGTGACTCGATTCATCAGACTGACCACCGATTGTATTGAACTAACCTTCGGCTGAAGGCCCATGTTTTTGCATGGGAATAAAGATTGTGGGGGGCTAGCCCTTAGGGGCTGGGCTCCCAAACCTTCGCCACATTATACATTGAACTTCCAATAAGCATGAAAATGTATACTGGTAAGAACTAACCGGTAGCCCGAGTGGTTGGGCATGTGCGCTCGGTGCTAGAGGTCCTCCGTTCAAATCCCGTCATCTCCAAAAATTTACAACAACCTTTAGACCTCTAGCCTGGAGACGTGTGGCAGCCTCTAGGATGGCTACGTGGCCGGCCCTCATTGGCCATAAAACTTATAATAAAAAACAATTTCCAAAATGTATATTTTTTTTGAAAATTTATATGCTAAGTCAAACTTAGTCAAAATGTCATTTTTTGGAGTTTACTGAGCCTTCCGAACCTTAATAACTTCAATATAACCTCCATTTTTTTAACCGTTCACGGCTCTAGAATCATACCGAGGAGACCTTTCCGATTTCTTAGGTTGCAAACACTTTTGAGCACTTTTATTTTTAAGAATTTTTGAACAATGGACATGATCTCCCGATCACACCTCCCCACTGGGAAGATTTTGGACCCAAAAAGCTCTCTGGACTACTAAACATGAATATGAGGAGACTGTGTCCCTACTCTTCCAATATTAATCCACTAAAATTTCCCTAATTTCACTAATTAGAGATTTTCATGAAACAAAAAAATTTTGCTTGATTCTGTTGACTAAACATTGCCGACTTTGACCTTGTCATGCTGCACATTCTCGAAAAATTTAGAAAAAAAACCTAACTTTACAGTAAACATATTATTTCCACATTGTTCATTAATCAAACGAAACTTGAAATTACTCTCACCTTGCATCCTGTCCTTACGGTGATTTTTTGCTGAATTGGCCTTGAACTTGTGTCGATTTCGGACTAGGTTTCTTCACCATTGTACCATTCCTTTCTGAAACTAGAAATAAACATTACTGAATCTTGTGCCATTTTTGTCAAGTTTCTTTTCCCTCTCTTGGACCTTTGCAACTTCTTGCACTGACACTTTGTTTTCAGCACCGTTCGACACCAATATCGACTGATGCAACTGCTTGTCATCTTCTTTCAAAGAGAAACTACTTTCAAACTGAAACAACTCATTACATATATTAGCATTTACATGAAAAGGATTATGTAAAAATTCTCTTTTCTTAATCGTCATCAATCTCAAGTTTTGACTTGCACTAACGAACCTCTTCATCTTCCTTGCATTAACAAAAGAAGAGTCTAGTTTTTTGCGATGAGTTCTCACAATATACTCCTTTCCATCTTTGAATAAATGTTATTTGTTCTCATGTCGATGGAACATAGCTTTCCTACCATACAAGTAAGGACTTCCCAACACCATACCTATTATATCAAGTGGAACAACTTCTAATTCAACTGTGTCAATGAAATTTACAGTTATTGCAAAGCACAACATGCACTTCTTTGAAACCTATAAATTTTCATTCTTACAAATCCAACCAAGTGGATATGGTTTCCGATGTGGAATGGTCTCAATATTAAGTTTCTTGACTAAGTATTCAAAAATTAAATTCACTTGTGACCCACTGTCAAACAATGTGTCAAGCTTGGTATGTTTGGAAATGACCCTCACATGAAACAGTTCAATTCTCTTTTCTTCACTTGCAACATCTATGTGATAGTTAGATACACTAGAACTATGTTTTTTTTCAATCTCTTCTTTCCCCTTCAAGTTTTTTAGTCCCATATCTATGATTTTTGTTTCATCTCTTGAATCTAACCCTAGGTCTTGTTCAGCTATTGCAACTATATTTCCTTTATCCTTGGCTTTCTCTTTGGCTTTAAAACTTTCTGGTTTCAACTCTGGATGAAGCTTCCAACATGGCATGTTTTAGAACAATGTTTGAAAAATATTTTTCCCTTCTCTTTTCTAGTATTTTCATTTCTCTTTTTCTTCCATTTGCGTTTAAACTCACTTTCCTCATTCCCATCTAAGTTTTGTTTTCCCCTTGCCTCTAAATGTGTGGCTTGACCACAAACCTCATCTAGGCTTGTAGGGTTAAACATTAGAATTTCATTTCTTAGGTAAATATGTAAACCTCCTATATACTTGAGAAAAGTGTCTTGGCTATTGTTAGTCATCAGTATTTTTCACTTGTTGGTGATGACTAGTTGTTACAAAGTTTTCTAGCAGCCGATCTCAAATTTGTCAAATTTTCTAGCTGGAAAACAACCATAAACATTTTTGCCCTCCTACATTTTCAATCAGCCCATGACAAGATAAAGCCTCATTATCAAGCCCTATCTAGCCTCAGCCATACTAGCTTGTCCATCAAATCCAAAGAGAACAATCCAAATCTATCCAAGAAGTCTCCCCTAAGTTAGGTAGTGGCGCTTTAGGAATTTCTCCCTTGGAAAACTATCCTAAACCCAAAGAACCTCTATCTATTATCAACCAGTCCTAACAGACCTTCCTATTCTGCAAAGTAATTTTGACTACACCCTTAAGTCGTGCCACTAACAAGCCTTCAAGTCTCAGCAATACATATGCCATAGGTCAAGCTGATATTAGGTAAATGTACAATGTTTCAATTTTTTTTTCAGAGATCAGAAGTATACTAGTGTTCCATAAGACAATATTAAACTCAACATTTGAAGACAGTTGCTTCTCATGTGTTTTTGAGCCTATGATGCAAATACTAGACAAAGAGTTATCTCATTAAGATCCTACAATCACAGTCGAAGGTTAGTGAATTATAAATGACAAGAAATGCTTTGTAGATACTGGACAAATTTCTTGTGATGTCTAAAGAGGCACAAAGGTATTTGAAAAGTAGAGTTACATGTCTCAGAGAAATGCCCATCATGACTTATTATCAATTTGTCATCTTCATTTGCTTAAGCATGAATAGGTAGTGAAAGGAAAGATAGCACTGTTTAAAAGCTGATGAAATGGCATCACTGAGAAAACCTCCTCAATACATGAGTAGAGGGTTGAAGGACTGAGAAAACCTCCTTCATTTTATGAGCATAGGGTTGAAAGACTGAGAAAACCTCCTTCATTTTACAAGCAGAGGGTTTGGCACTATCATAAAGGCATCCTTCATCTAATAAGTAGAGGGCCAGGGACAGAGATTTATTATAGGGTTTTCACTGACTGAAGGGAAAATTTCAATGGCAGTGGGAGAAAATTGAAGGCTTTTGAATAGAAAATGGTGTTGAAAGCAGAGGCAAAGCAAAGGTGCTTCAAATAGGTGTTTACATGAGTTTCACTGTTAAAACACAGAATTGAAATGTAGTGTGAAGCTAATTGGGTGATTATGAATGAAGAAATGTTGATAAGAAAATGGCAAAATAATTAAAACAATCCTGAGGATGAAAAGAAATTATTTCATGTGGCAAGGATTTCAAAAGGGACTGCTCTCAAAAAAGGGTGAAATGAATGAAAATTCATTGTTCTTATAGACCTCCTTCATGGAGGAACAAAGGGACAACCTTCCCAAGTTTACATTTCAACTTCAGCTTATCATCCTCTACCATATCTCCATAAAAGTTGAAGACTGGATTACTTTGTCAATATAAGGTTAGTCAATTGCCTTGATGGTGGAGACTTTTTGTAGCAGATTTTTTCACTTACAGTTTCAAATGAGTTTCTTCACCCACAGTCAAAAGAAAGGCTCAAAGAGCACCTAATATTTCAATCAACTTCACAGTGGCCATGATCATTTTCAAAACATCAGGAGAAGAGACTGTCAAAATAAGTTTCAAAGTGTTGATTTATCTCCTTGCAAGAATGGCAAATAATGCCTCACATATCATTGATATGTCTTTCAACAGATTTTTTCCTTTAAAGGGACCAAAATAGGCAAACAGTGAAAGGGGTATTGCCTTAATGAGGAAAACACTTAGAGATATTTTGGCTTTCAAAATAGCTTTTTCACTTTGAAAGGGGTCATATATATGAAAACTTAAAAAAAATATCATCCACAACACCTTTTTAGAGTTTTGGTCAAATAGTGGCTTTGTGATGGTTTGGAGATTATAAATGATAAAGTCATGCTTCATTTTTTGTTTTACAACCAATACCTCTTTCAAAAAAGCTTCAAAACCCTCATAAATCATTTCAAAGCCAATTGGCCTCTTCGCCTTCAAAAGGGAATAAGAGACCGTTGTAGGCCCATTTGCAAGTTTCAAAAATGCAAACAAACATTCAAAATCACTCCTAGCCATCCACTGAAGAAACAAGAGAAGTTCGAGTAGTTTGTAGAGTTTTTGAAGGCTTTAAGCCTGTGCGGCATGCCTGGAAAAGTGTGCGGCATGTTCAATGGAGAAAATACAAAGGCCTTACACTACTGCGCGGCGCGCCTGTAGCGCTGGTCACCATTTCCCGAAGGATGACCCGATTGCCTTGTGTTGAGCGGTGTTCTTTCTAACAAACGTGCCGCACCTCCTAGCACCTTAAAAGAAGCTCCAAAATATCCCCAAATGATCAATCAAGGCCCATGAAGGATCTTGAGGTATTTTTCATCACCTCATGATAAATTTCGAAATCTAAAAGGGTGATTGATGCCATGGTTTTTAAGACTATAACAGTGATTGAATAATGAAGTTCTTGGTAGAAAATCAAGGTGGTTTGTTATTGTGTTGCCAAAGAATGTTACCGTAGAAGGCTAGGGTGTGTTTGCATTAGTTTCAAAAGGCCTAAAACTTCCCTAAAAAATAGTAATAAGCCATAACACTAGTTACAAGGCAAAAACATAGTGGTAGAGGGTTTTCAAGTTGCTGAAGGTGTCCTAGTAGTGGTGAAAACAAAATTAATCCCTATTGGAAAATCTAAGGTCAAAACAATGTTTGTAAAAGGAAAGCAGTGATATTAAGGTCAAAACAATGTTTAAAGGGTGAGGATTTTGATCCAAAATTAAAAGGCGTTATTGTTATAAATGCCAAGAGAGAGAGATTAATTAGAGGGCAGTGTTTCTGAGAAAACTCAAAGCGTTATGTTGCTATGATTGTTACACATTTTTACATTGTTGGGTGGATGTTTAAAACCATCTTAAAGGACCTTGAATGCCTTTAAAAAACATTTATTAGCCCATAGGAAAAATAAGAGCAAACTTTGTTCAAAATCAAAGGGGAAATAGTGGTCATAGTCTCAAATCCTTGTCATTTTGAAAAAGTTTTCTCTGTGTGGAAAGACAATGAATCCTAGTGCAGCCTCTTTTGTTCCATAAAACAGAGTATTCTATCAAGATCTTTTAAAGAAAGCTGAGGTTGTTTTTATCTACCTATGTATAAGAAAAAGTGAATACAAGGAGAGTTTTGTTGGGGGTAGGTTGTCTTGCTTCTGTCAAAACACAAGGAGACCTCTGTTCTAAAAAAAAGCCACAGATACCTCTTTTCAAAATACCTTGCCCAAACACAATAAAAATTTGACTGTGTGCTTTTTATTTGATAAATATTTTTTGATTGGCATAAAAGAGGACAAATCAATGTTTTAAAAGGAGCACAAAGTTGGTGTTGGGAGACTATTTCACATAGCATTTGAAGCAGTTTGCCTTGGTGAAACAGTGACTAATAGGAGGATAGAGGTGGTTGATAAAAACATTCCAAAGGCCTTTTGAGACAGCTTGGTGTTTCAAAGAACATTCAAAACAAGATGCTTCCCAGGAAAGACAGTAGGAGCGACCTTCACAAGAGGTTTGAGCCTGTTTCCACTGAAGAAGTGAATGCTCATCCATCAGTCCTTTTTAACTTCCATGAGGTTGGGTGTCTATATTTTTTCCAAAGAGTGCAAAAGGTGAAGAGCTATTCCCCTTTAACACACCTTTGTGCTTTGAGGTTTCAAGAGAAGAATTTTCAGCTGGCAGGCCTAGATTTCAAATTCTCTCCAAGGTCCATCTCCAAGGCCACCAAAATCCCTTATGTAGGGGACAAGTGGTTTAAGCAAAGCCACCTAGACTCAGAAGAATACAAGCCCTTTCTGAAGCTTGAGCATAGAGATTCATGTCCATCTATTTTCCCCTTCTCATATCTATTGACTAGTTATGCCCCCCTCATGAAGATCATCATGAAATAGTTCACTTGCGAGGGAAGATTCTCCCGAGTCTATGCCTATCATATCCGATTTCTCATGCATTTCACGAGGGCCAAATTGCTAAATCTCCCTTTCTTCCTACATAGAATTTTTTAAAAAATGGCCTCCATTGTTGAGAAAAAGCCTACTTCTTAGCAGACAGCCTGCCTCGTCCATCACTCCCTCATCAAAATTATCATTCTTCATCAGCTTGAGAAGAAGGAGGTCTCTTGGGATAATTTCATCACACATCCAGATTTCGCCACCGTCCCTTCATTTCATACATCTCCTTCACCTTCTACTCACCATCCTTCACCTTCTTCTAGCAAACCTATTCCCAAGAAGCTCAAGTTTACCATAGAACAAGAAAAAGAGCATGATGAGGAAGAAGAGCATGAGAAAGAAGAGAAAAGTGATGATGAGCAGCAGCATGATGAAACAAGGCAGCAAGGGGATGATGAGGAAGATGATGATCAGCAGCACCATAGTGAAACATGGCAGCAAGAGGGAGAAGAAAATAGTGAGGTAGAACAGCAGACTCTTGGGCATGATGAAAAAGGACATGATGATGAGCAGCATCACAGTGAGGCAGAACAACAGAATCTTGAGCATGATGAAAAAGGACATGATGATGAATAGAGGAAACCACAGCATGATGAACAGAGGAAGCCTCATGAAAAAAAACAACAACCTCATGAAGAAGAAGGGCATCATGATGAACAACTGCAACACAGTGAAGAGGACAGCCCTCAAAAAGAAATTCACAAGGACAGTGAAGGCACCCATGAATAAATCCAAGACAGTGGCAAGAATGATGAGCAAAGTGACAAGGATAAAGGGCCAATGGAGCATGTGCTAGTTGCCTCTCCTAAGAAAGGGGCCATGCTCTCTTCTCCAAAAGTGGCCAAGCCACGGACATCAAAGAAAAGGGTGCCTGGAGTTGTAACTCCAAATGTGACCAGGGTCCTCCGAAGTGAGGGAAAATTTCCCAAGAAGCCCATTGTCGAATTTCCCAAGAGGAGGAAGACTAAAAGAGCCACCAAAAGCAAAGGAAAGGACAAGGAAGAAAGCAGTTGTGAAAAGGAAAGGGAATTCAACATCATTCAAATCCAAAGTGATGATAGTGACAATGAAGCCTGGATCCTAGAAAATGTCTTGATCAATAGAGAAAACCAAATTAATGCTTTGAGGACTGATCTTGAGATGGCTAGAAACTTCAATCACTTTTTGCAAATTCAAAACAAAAAAATGAGTGTCCATATGGTTGTATATGAGACACGGGCCATCAAATACAAAAAGGAGGCCTCTAAAGCACAAATGAGATTGGAAGAACTCATGGGTGAGTTTGATGAGAGTGAAGGCGAAGATCAGCAAAGGAAAAAGAGCCCAAGAACCATGGGGCTCAAAAAGGCCCTTGAGAAACAAAAGGAAGAAGAAGATGCCCTTCTCCAATCTACCCCTCTCACTACATTGTTCGAACAAGAGATAGAGAACAATCAGGAAACATGTCTTGAGAGAGTTAATGATCTCTTGGAGAAGAAATTGGAGAAGGAAAATAGAGACTTGGATCTTCAACGGAGGATGACCAGGCATTATAAGAAGCTCAATCAGTTTACTCGGCGGAAGTTGAAGGCCGCTCAGGAAAAACTAAGGGAGGTTAAAGGGAAGCGCCCGATACCAAAATTGAGGAAATACACCTCAAGGCTCCAAATTTTGGCCTGATCTTCACAAAATGTTTCTGAAAACCCTTGAGGGTAATTCTCACCAAAATTGGATGAAATTCGACAAATTTTGGTTTTTTCTCATTTTTGGGTTTTTGGCTAAAACTCGTGGGCATCACCATTTCATTTTTGGGCATCCTCAAAGGATGAAAATGGTATCATTGGATGCCATAACTATAGGGGCATATTCTTAGAGATTTTCATATCAATTAAAGATCATTTTCTCCCCCAAAATGGCGAAAAACACTCGCTTTTTCTACACTCTGCCATGTTTATCAGCAAGGCCTATTTTTTTGTTTTTTACACGCAAGTCTATTTTTGGAGGACTTCCAGTGGTCAGTTGGGATCAAAATAAATATTTTCAGAACTTATACACTCAAATATTTCCAACGAGCCATCATGGGCCTCGTTTAGAGATTGGGAAGGCCTCCAAGAGTTGCCGGCAAGTTAAGGGACCTTTTGCTGATGTATTTTTTGAATATTTTTGTAAAAATTGAACCTTTAAAAAGTGACTTTACTTCATGTGAATTTAGCTATTTTTGTACATGATAAGTTATGAAAATTCATTATATTTCCCTTTATTAGCATTTTGATATATTTCATTAGATATTTTGTGCCTTGGGCTTTGCAAAGCCTCAAGGACAAAATCAGATATTTTGGATAGCCCAATGAGAATGCAAGTTGAACTAAGAGGTTTTCCTCACTTTGGCCTATATATTCCAAAGGATTTCATTGTAAAGAATGCTGAACTTGATGAATAGAAGCAATATATGGTCATATAATCTTTGGAAGAAATACTTGTCTCATGCTTTTGGATAGTTTCTTGGATGTTCTTCGATGATGAAAGAGGATTGTTGTTGGATTCCATGACTTGGTAGAATGGTATAGTGTGTCTCTCTCTCTCTCTCTGTTTTGTTTCCTAGTTTTCATTCATAAATCCATTTTTTTCTTGCTATAAGATAGTAGAGAACAAATTTGAGACATGCCCTTGGAGGCACCTCAAATTTCATGTTTCTTTATAGTTTCCATGTTTTCTTCATTCTTAGTCATATTAAAGAATCCTTGATTTCTCTTTAATAACTGAAGAATATTGTTTGCTTGTTTTATTTGTGATTTTATGCATGATAAGTATGATTTACGATATGCCCTGCTTACTCATGGCTAGCCATAGCTCCACCTATGAAACTTCTCTTTGATTGATTAGATTGTCATTTGTTGAACCAAGGAGGTCTTGTTATGATCTTTCCCTTTGCCTAAAACTATGAAATCTTGTTTTCAAAGAGCCCAATAGCTTGAAGTAATATTTTTAGGCATTCCTACATAGCGATTTGAGTTGTTTGTCTATCTTAATGTATTTCCCCAAATTCTGATAGCCATTTCCTAAAGTTAGAGAGTCATATATCTCTATGCATGGCTTGAATATTTATTTCTATGCATTGATCAGCTTATAGTTACATTTCTCATGATTAATGGTTTTCCCTACCATGTTTATGTTAGCTATTAAACTATTTATGCTTGAAATCCTTTTTTATTCACAAATTTAATTTCCATCTCACTCCATTTTTCCCAAAGATCCATTTTACCTTGAATCAAATCGACCCTTCAACAACCTTATATCACCATCTAAAATCTTTCTTGACCTCTTCGACCCCATAGCCCAGTTGATCTGACATATTTTTTAGCTATCTTATGTCTTTGATCAGTTCATCCCTCACAACTTAAAAAAACAAAAACCAAAAACCTACTTCATAACTAGCCTAAAAATCAAAACACAATAAGAAAACACACATATGTCCCTTTCACAAATAGAGAGAGCCCTATTTGAGTCCAGGAAGGCTAGGTCCTCAGGCTCCAAATATTGGTTTGATATTACACTATCATTTGGCTTGCTAATTAGCCAAATCATAGGACCCTAACATAATGGTGATCACTGTGGGAATTTGAGTGAAAAAATCCTTGATATCCCTTAGGATCTCTCAAAATCTCAGTCCAAATTAGAAAACTTAGGTATTGTCTGAAGGGTAGAAACTAGCTCCTTCACCATCTTAGCAAAATGATGATTTAGTTATAGGAAACTCTTCCAAACCTCAGGGCTAGATATAGGAAAATCAGAAAACCCCAAAGATATCTCTAGATTGGTTTTTATCAGTTATTGGTGGTGGAACATACACATATACTCTCAAAACAACTAAAAATCCACCAGGCGACTCCACTAGCCTGCAGTAGGCCTTACTACTTTGCTAAAATTTTAGAATACTATCCGATCAGCCACCTCATCACCACACTAACATAATGGAAATCATGGTGGGACTAACTGAGTACATTAAAGCTTAGCAAACTCTTGTAGATTCATTTGTCTTTAAAATTTAAACAGGAGAGCAGTCCATAGAATCATTTAGAGTAAACTCCTTTTGTTCTCACCACCCTAGCAAAGTGATGAAACATGTTTAGAACACTCTAATAAACCATAGGCTGCACATGAAACTCAAAAAACCCCAAAACATTCCCAGATTGGATTTTCCCTAGTTACTGGTGGTGGACCATAGCTACATCTTTACAAAAACAACCAAGTTCCACCTGGTGACTCCACTAGCCTCCAATAGGCCTAAAAACTCCATAATAAACCAAAAAATTCATAAACCATACATTTTTGTTGACCCATCCTTCAAAAACTTAAAACATATGGTGCAAACTCTATAATCAATGGCAAACTAAGTATAACTTAGCGATTCAGAAGACTTCACCTAAACATAGGAGATAAATAGAAATTACCTTGCAAATAGAACCATTAGCTTGGTCAGACAGCCTAGCAAACTACTGAAACCAGGTAAATCACTCTTCCTTGCAAGTCTTCATCTCAAAGTTTGCTAGAAAAATTCTTCCCGAAAGCATCTTTGATAGTGTTGGTGGTGGACCATAGTTCTCATATAGATCCACCTGCCGACTCCACTATTCCTCATTTTTTGACCATCCTTCACATTAGTAAACCCCTAGAGAGGCCATCCATTCGAAACAATCACAAATACCATCCTCTCTAAACTCTGGATTCGAAATGTGGCTTCAAAAATAATCAACACCAGATCTCATCCAGACCCAAATCCCCCTAACATAGTAGATGACCCAGAAAATATTCTGTGAAAAGCTTCCGAAACTGGCAATTTAGCTACCAATAGGTCCATCCGTAAAGCAAGATCAGTACCTGAAAACCTCACAGCCTTGCAGGATTCCCCCTTTGACTTAAAATCATCAAAAATCCTTTTTAGAAGCAAGTCACAAAGTAAGATAGACTTTTATGATCTTGAGCCCCTAGATCTACCACAAAGTCCTAGTAGAGAAGCCTCGCCTACTACACCTCCAGAATTTCAACTTCTCCATCACTTTGGCTCCTACCACCCCAGATTTACTCAAAACCAGATCACTAGCACAAGTACATCCACCACACCCATTCAAACCATTACTGTTCAAACTACCTCAGCTCATCCTACAAGCCGTAATTTTGTACATCATCCATTAGCTCCCGCCATGGCAGCCTGGTATGCACCCTTGTTGTTGCCACGACGTTTGATCACTAGCCCAAGTACATCCACCACACCCATCCAAACCACTATTATTCAAACTACCTCATCTCATCCTACAAGCTGTGATTTTGTACATCATCCATTAGCTCATGCCATGGAAGCCTCGTATGCACCCTTGGTGTTGCCATGGCCTTTGGCTCCCTTACAAAATGACTATCAATCCAAAATCTAGCACTTTACCAGAGTTGAGACTACCACAGCTCAACAACATGTAGATAGGATTAGCGATGCCTTTGAATACATGTAAATAGAAGACGAGACCATCAGACTGAGGAAGTTCGCCCAAAGCCTGGGCGGAGAACCCAAAAAATGGTTTAAGAGCTTAACTCCAAATAGCATCCACGATCTCCTAGAACTTTACCAAACCTTCATAAACAAGTGGGAAATATGAAAGAACCCCATTCAAATCGTATCAGAGTATAACAATCTAAAACAGGAAAATGGGGAAAGTGTCCAAGGATATTGCACTAGGTTCAACAGTGTGTATAACTGTTAGTGTGAATCCTTTGTCGAAGTGTACGAAAAAGGATCACTTTAGCTACGCATAACTAATAGCCCTAACAACAAAAGTGGCTGCCAATATCTTCAGATCTGTGGTTAGTTGAACATAAAAGAGCTGCAAAAACCAGATCTACACATGGAAAGACATTAAGTAGAAAAAACAAGGGTTTGCTCCATATACCAATAGACAAGACAAGAACAATTTTTGAAATAATTTTTATATTAATCGGGCACCTGGGAGGAAAACAATAAGGTGTATCCAATTCTCCTCAGTGGGATGGGTTCTTGGAAGTCCTCAGCACTTCAGATCTAAGATTTCTCTCTCTTGTTGGTGTAGAAAACCCACACAAAGAATGGAACTCAAAGGGAGCTCACACAGCAAATGGTAGAAAAATGGGACCAAGTGTATAGATCGAGAGTGATCTAATAGGCAACAAAAGGTGAAGAATGGTAGGAAAAACCCTCCTATTTATAACAAAATATTGGGTCATTCTAGATCTTGGTGCATGGGTTAACCGGATCTAGATCCACTTTTTATGGAATATTTTATTATATTTGTTGGAGGGAAAAGGTATTTGACTTGGGTCAAATCCCTTAATTTGTCAAAAATAAATAAATAAATGATTTATTTATCTTTTTAAGGAAGCGGTTAGAAGATAATCAAATAAATAATGATTTATTTAATTATTTAAGGAAGTGGTTGAACGATAATTAAATAAATAATGATTTATCTAATTATTTGTGGGTGATTTGGTCATATTTAACAAGGAATATTATCTAAATAGGGTTTAAATAATTATTCCTAGAAAATAATGAGATAAATAAAGGTTTATCTAATTAATTTCTTTGATTTTGGGTTAAACATGACTGGGAATAATAATTAAAATATGGTTTAATTAATTATTCCATGAGGAAAATCAAACAAATATAGGTTTGTTTAATATTTCCTTTTGGGGTTTCCTGTTTTAACATAGTGAAGGCCATTTTACTTAGGGTAAAATTGGTCTTACATGGTGTACTTGGGTCCATCTAATGATAATAGGTTAGATGACCAAAAAATGGTGTAACAGATTGCCCCCCAGCGTGCGAGTGTCAGGAGCAAATTGTATGACCGAAGTACGTTGTAAGAACACAATCACTAGACAACAAAAGGGATGTCAGAGAGAGAAATGTAAGGTAGATAGTGTGCTGAAGGACTAGACCCTGAGGAGACGAGACTCGCAGGTGCAACAAGTCTCTTTTTTATGAGAGGGTACCTGTGCTGAAGGCGGCGGGGGAGGCATACCTATGCCCGCCGAGACAAAGTACAAAAGAATAGTGTGTCCAGTAAACAAGGGACCGAACCATAAAGTACAGTTGGCATAATCATGAGCCAGATAGAAATACAATGAGGAATCCCATATACATGTTGTGCCTGGGATAACAGCCAGGACTTGTACAATAATATCTGAGTACATGAGATACAAATACAACCCAAATGCCCCCTGTAAATGGGGAAGGGCTCACAAAATCTGACTGATACATGCAAATCAAAGAGGCACTGCAAGTGGCTACGACCAGCATCATCAAATATCTGGAGCTGCATCGAAGGCTGCAAGGAGGAGGTCATCTGGGCATGTGGGGGGTTACCTACAAGGCCACCCCCACATGAGGGTTGAGACATCTCACACACACCCGGGAATCATCAAGAGCTGCTGCTGTATCACTGAACCATCAAGTATACGAATCTCGATCATGCTGAAAGGAGCTGGAGTAGAGAAACAATCAAGTTACATGGAAATGAGAGACCCCTTTGCTCGATCCGAGGCACCGAACAAGAGTGGAAGCTGGAACCAAGGTACACCACCCTCTAGACCCGACTTCTGGAATGAATGAGTTGATGTCGACAGAAGGAGGCCTGCCATAAGTGAGGCAATGAGAAATCCTCACCTAAGGCACGAGAGACAATAGTAGAGTGACGAACAGACTAACACTAATGATGATAGTGAAATGGAAAGGATTCAGTGGTGAATGGACGACTTCCCTTGTTAGAGCATAAAGGGCATGAATGACATGGCAGTGACTAACACAATATCATAAGGGATAGGGGACAGTGGGACTGAAGGTCATAAGGTGCGACACAAGAGAGAGACTGAGCAATGAAGGATGGAGGGCTATATTGGGGTACAAAGGGACTCGGGATAGACTCCATGAATGCGATGATGACTCAACTTGGATGCTCTAAACAAGGGCAACTTAATGGTGCTGCCACATAGGAAATTCCCAATGGGGGACCATGAAAACATGAGTACAAGAAGGTAACTCATGACGAAGATCGACACGAACAAAGACAAGTAAGGAGGCAAAATGGTGCCCCAAGTACAAGTGTCGTAAGTGAGGAAATTTGATTTTAAGGGGAGATGAAGTGACCCTTCATGGACAAAATGTGTCCTGGTGAAGTGTTAAACACAAAAAATGAACAAAATAAAGATGCTGGCTATCTAAAAGAAAATAAAACATGCATTTCAGAAGGGCAATGCTAAGGGTAATATTTCTTAAGATAGAGTGCATTGCGAGGATTAGGAAGGGGGTTGCCTTCGAAATAATCTAAGAGGTATGCCCCCTTACCGAGATCCTTACTGATGATGTAAGGGCCTAGCCATAATGAGTTGAACTTCCCATGACCAAGGACATCATGGGCCTGGTCATAGAGTAGAACAAGGTCGCCTTCGTGAAAAGTGCGAGGTTGGACTTTTCGGTCATACTGGGCTTTGGTGCATTTCTTGGCCGCTTCCATGGTTTGCAAGGCAACACGGTAGTCTTTGGAAGTGTGCTCAAGCATGATAAGTCGTTTTTCTAGAGGTTGGGTGTCAGGGAGAAGTTCGACAGCCAGATACAGGGAAGGGATTTCACACTCGATTGGTAAGACTGCTTCCTCTCCAAAAATGAGGTGGAAAGGAGTGAACCCGGTGGCGGTTTTAACGGAAGTCCGATAGGCCCATAAAGCAGGGAAGAGCATGAGGTGCCAGTTGGTTTTGTGCTTATTCATCGTCCATTGAAGCATAGTCTTGAGAATTTTGTTGACTGCTTCAACTTGACCATTACCTTGGGGGTAATAGGAGGAGGAATATTGGTGCTCAAAACCCAACAGTGAGGATAGCTCACACCATATCTCATCTTCAAAATGTCTGCCATGGTCAGAGACTAGTTGTTTCGGAACTCCAAATCGATCGATAACATGGTTAAAGAAAAAGAGGGCCGTGGTAGCTGCCGTGTTGTTAAATGTAGGCATGGCCTCGGCCCATTTTGTGAAATAGTCGACTGCCACGATGATATATTTGTGGTTACCAGCGGATGGCGGGCGACACTCCATAAAGTCGATGGCCCTTTTACAAAAGGGACCAGTGGAGATGACCTGATGGAGGGGAGATGTGGGAGCTCGCGCCTTAGGGGCGAAATGTTGGCAATTGGGACAGTGTTTGACTGCCTCAATGCAATAACTGAAGAGGAGGGGCCAAAAATACCAAGCGCGCATGACTTTTTGGGTGGTAGCAAGACCGGAGAGGTGGCCACCACAAGCGCCGCTATGGTAGGCATTAAGGACTTGTTCAGCTTTAGCGTGTGTGAGACAACGATGAAGGATAGTATCAACCCCGCGACGATAGAGGTCGTTGCCGATAAGGAGGTATCGGGGAGCTTGGTGTCGGATACTTTGGCGAGCCTCACGATCAAGGTGGAGGGCAAAATTTTGGGTTCGCAAGTAAGTAAGAATATCGCCATACCACGGGTCGTCAGAAGTAATGGCAATTAAGTGTTCATCAGGAAAGTCATCATTAACTGGAGGGTTGTGTGATCTGGTAGGTAATTCAGAAATGAGCTCAGCCTTTCTTACTCTTTGGTGTGACAAATTCGAGGTCGAATTCCTAAAGAATGATGACCCAACGGGCGTACTTCCCAGTGAGGATACGACGACTCAATAGGAAAGCCAAAGGGTTGGAATTAGTCACAACCTTGGTGGAGCGCATGAGGATATAATGACAAAGTTTTTGGACTGAGAACACTATAGCCAGCACTAATTTTTCTTCAGATGAGTAGGAAACAGGGGGCCCTACAAGGTTCTTACTGACGTAGTAGATCACATGCTCGATACCATTTTCATCTTCCTGAATAAGGACTCCAGCGACCGAATAGGTGGAAGCAGAGATATACAGGATGAAGTCCCGATCAAAGTCGGGAGGGTGGATCAAGGGAGAGGATGTGAGAGCCTGCTTGAGGGCATCGAAAGACTCATGAGCAAAGGAATTCCAAACGAATGGGATAGTAGATCGAAGGAGTCTAAGGAACCCATGTGCGGTGGTGGCATAGTCAGGGACAAACCGACGAAGAAAATTAGCTTTGCCTTGGAGACTTTGGAGCTGTCGAAGGGTACGTGGAATGGGAAGTTCAAGAATGGCTTGAACTTTCAAAGGGTCAAGAGTGATACCATCCTTAGACACGATGAAGCCTAAGAGACAGCCGGTAGGAACGCAAAAGACGCATTTCAACGGGTTAAGGCAGATATTATATTTGCGACATCGGAGAAAAATGGTACGCAGATCGTGGAGGTGCTGCGCCCGATGCTTAGATCGTGCAGTGAGGTCGTCTAAATAAGCAAGGATAATATGAGCTAAGTCATGGAAACAATAAGACATGGCCCATTGAAAAGTGGCGCCATCGTTTTTGAGGCCGAAAGGCATGACCCGAGAAGCAAAAGTTCCCCACAGACTAATGAATGCGGTTTTGAGTTGATCAGCAGGACGGATAGCAATTTGGTTGTATTCAGAGAAATCATCAATAAAGGATAGAACCTCATGCCCCGCGCACTAGTCAATGATTTGGTCAATGAATGGTGTGGGAAAGTTGTCTTTGGGACAAGCTTTGTTCAAGTCGCGAAAGTCTGTGCAGACACGGATGGTGCCTTGTTTATTAAGAACGGGAACTGGGTTGGATACCCAAGTGGTGTATTCAATGGGGTAAATGAAACCAGCATGCTTGAGCTTATCGATTTTGGCTTTGATAGCCTCGCGTCTAGAAGGATGAATGGGTCTCAACTTTTGATGGACTGGTTTGGCATCAGGCCATGTGTCAATATGGTGTTCGACAATGGCGGGATCGAGTCCAGGCATTTCAGAATAGGACCAGGCGAACATATCACGGAATTCTTTGAAAAGCTTGGTGTAAGCTTCGATTTCTTCCAGGGTGCATTGGGCGCCTAAGGTGATATATTATTCGATACCTGGTGTGACTGAAATGTCAATTTTGATGGTAGGAGAGATATTGGCCATTTTTCCTTCTTCGAAAGCATCAGGTGCAGGGATGGGGTTTTTGAACCAATCAACTACATTGGGGATGAAGTCTTTGGTTTCCACAGAAAATTGGTCATGGGACTGCTGTGGGAGGAAGTATGCGCGATGGTGCATTTCATCCCATGGAAAGTTTGGGTTGGTCATGGCTTCCATAATGTCTTCATCGGACTGGAAGATGGGAAGACTGGAGGAAGAAAGGTTACCCGAGGAGGTAGTGATGTGTGACGGGTTGTCAGGAGGAGAAGGGCTCAGATGTGCGATATCAACATATCCAAGGTCGGCTGAGGAGACGAGAGTATCTGCAGGTTGAAGGGCAGGTGAACTATCTCGTAAGGATGCTGACAGGTACAAAATGGTGGTTGACAGATCTGTTGGCTCGATAGCAGGAGGAGGAATGTGAATGGGAGTAGGAGGATCCTTTGGTCCTATCGAAGAGGCCTTGAATCGGCGGTACATGTCCAAGGAGGAACGATACTTTTCAAGGTGGGGACAGAGGTGGGTGTAATGGCCGTGGAAATCACACAAAGCACAAGGGTGGTTTGTGCGCAAGGTTTTGAGTTTCGGGATAGAGTCTGGGATAGTGACGTAGACTTCGGGGATGTCAGAGTCGGGAAACGTTTCATTGACCAGAATCTTGAGGTGCGGCAATTCAGGACACATATGGGTGGCGTGACTGACGATATCACACAAAGCGCATTGGATAGCGGGCTTTGGTGGTCACGGAGGGGTAGGGGTTGTCGGGGCGGCCTGGTCCGGATGGGTTTCCCCCTTACAAGATTTTCCTTTCTTTCTCGGGGCTGGCACCGCAGGGGTAGGGTCCTGTGGAGGTGCTGGGGGCCCGGAGGAAGTGAGGGGGATCGGTTGAACCGGTGTCAAAGAAAGGTAAGGTTTGGGGTGACCAGGAGGGGTAGCGGCTGGAGGGTCAATGTACCAGACGGGTATGCCGAGGGTCAGGTTAGGGAGAGAGAGGGTGGCCGTGACGGGGACAGAAAATACTCCGGGAGGGGGAGCCAGGAAAGGTATCTGCCCAGCAGGGTAATGACCAGGAGGGATGGCACCGAGGTGGTTAAGGCCTGGGGGAACCGTTCCAGGAGGATAAAGGGGTTCAGGGATACCAGCCGTAGGGGGAGGGCCAGAAGGAGGAGGTCCGGCTGGCTGAGATGAATGGCTAGGAGCGGGGTGCGGAGGGCGAGGAGGAGGTAGTTGACTAGCCGAGGCAGGCCGCTTAAGGGCAGCCTAAGACAATTGCATCATGCAAACATTCGCTAAGCTGGGATCAGTGATAGGAGAGGGGGAAAGATTAGGAAAAGTTCCAAGCAGGGAGGAATCTTTGTAAACGCCGGGGGAGACACTGGTCAAGGAATCGACGGTTTGCTTGTTGGCTACAGAAGAGATGGTTGTCTCAGGTGAGATCTGAGATTTTGGCTCATGATATGTCAACTGGTCAATGGTGACTATCTTTCCATTATGGGGGAAAGACATCTTGTGAAAGACCGCGGATGGGACAGCAGACATAGCATAGGTGTAGCTTCGCCCCAATAGAATGTTGTAATATAGCGGGGCGTCGATGAATTCGACGTCAACGCAAACAATCTTACCGGCGAGGGTGATAGGACAATTACGAAACAGGCCAATGGGTTGGGAAGCATGACCGTCCCACACTCGAAGGGTGATCATGGAAGGGGCCAGTTCAGGGGATCCGAGTTGCTTCCAAACCGAAGTGGACATCACGCAGGTGGATGCCCCCTCATCAATGATACACCGGGACACGTTGGCATTCCGGATTTTGACTGGGATTTGGAAGGCGACGGAAGGAGGGAGAGGAGGATGGTCCGATTGAGTGGCGTCGAAAACAATCATTTGGTCATCAGCAGGATCTACAGCGCCCACGGCAGATAGTAGAGCCTTATTTTGGGAAGGGCATGACTGGAGGAGTTCCAGTGTGGAAATGGCAGCAGGAGATTGCGCCAAATCATCTACTATACTATACGAATGAGCAGCTCGACCGGAAGCAGCGTTTCGACGTAGGGGTCCCTTAGAAATATTGGTATGGACCTCCACTTTGGGTTGAGGGATATGTAAGGGGCCACTGGATGTCGAAAGAGGCTCCGTAGAACCTGAAGAAGGAGGCTCGGGGGTAGACTGAGCAGGAGACTTGGGGTACTGGTGAGACCGAGTTTGAAGGTGAAGGTCGATGGTCGAGGAAGGATCGGAGTGCATCATAAGGATCGGGTAATCAGAGGAACCAGAAAGGGAAGGGGTAGTGGCAACCTGGCTGTCAAGCGGTTGGGTAGCCACGAATCCTTGCTGAGTTAAAGGATCAGTAAACACAGCCAGTTGGGTAGTGGCCATATTAGGAGGAGCATGAGGGGAGGCGTGTTGTCCGTGCAATGTGGCTTGATACTCCCACATATGCCGCATCTGGGGTAAGAGGGGACAATCATGGGTGTAATGACCATAAACATCGCAACACTAACAAGGCTTATTTGTGTGAAGCGGCCTGTCTGGCTTGGGCTGAGTGCCCTATTGCTGGTTGGCAGTGTTAGGGTCCACACCAGGATTACGTCCACGGGTACCAGGGGCAGATTGATTTTGATTTCCTCTCGACCTTCTTTGAGAAGAAGGGGGATTAGTCGCGCCCTGCTGTGCAAATACTTGCCCTGGAGGGGGTTGTAAGTGTTGTTGCGGGTTTTGAGGAGGCAAGGGAGATGGAAGCGCATATGCTCGAGGAGCTAGCGCACCAGGCTGCGGATAAAGGTAATGGTTAGGTTGGGCAGCATTGAGGTAAGCAAGAGGTTGGGCAAAAGGAGGAGGCATGCCGTATCCTGGATACATGCTACCGTGAGGGGGAAGAGTGCTAGAGGTGCTGGCCCCTCCCTGAGGGAGACCATAGCCCATAAAAGGTTGAGCGTATGGATGGGAAAGGGATCCAACAATACCGTCGGCGAAATGAGATGCCCTCGGGGTGTTAGCGCCGCCGGGCCTTTGGAGGTCAGGAAGGACGGTATAAACATAACCAGATTGAGCGTAGATCAGGTCATATTTCAAGGCTATTTGGAGGGCGGCTTCTTTAGTTTGAGGAAAGTGAGAGGCGACATCTTTGCCGATAGGAGCTAAGAGGGTGCGAAGGAACCAGTCCATGTAAACCCGATCTTCGAAGAGGGGGGCTCGACATAAGCTTTGTCTTCGTCACCATTCCTGAACATGAGCGGAAAGGCGGGTCGAAGAGGTTTGCTTGAATGAAGTCAAGAGCTCCGTGCCAGTATCGTATCGGAGAGGGAGCTGGAAATAAGATAAAAAGGCTTGGGCAAGGGTCGCAAAGGTGGTATGGGAAGAGGTGGCTTGTTCAACCTACCATTTAGAAGCTTCGCCGGTAAGCATGCGTTGGAACAAATGAAGACGGATGGAGTCATCAGTAATGGAATTGGAGGAACACCACATGTGGAAAGATCGGACATGATTGGATGGATTTTCTCCAGCAAGGCCTTCGAACTTAGGAATGTCGGAGGGGAGCTTGGTTGGCATAGTAGGCCAACCAACATCATGGCGGATAGGGTCGTTAATCAACTGATTGAAATCGGGGAGCTTGAGGCCTGCAATGTACGGCAGCAAGGGTGTGGCCGAGGTAGTTCCTGTGGTGGTTCCACTAGTGGCAGGTCCGGCATAAGGGCCTGGAGCACCACCAACGTTAGGCCCTGGACCAGACATAGTAAGGGTGATAGGGGGAGAACCAGGAGGAGAAGGAGAACCCAATGAATCAGGAGAGGAGCCGGAGTGCGGACTCGGAGGAGGACTGGCTCGACGACGGTGGGACGGAGTAGGTCGATCGATCGGAAAATGAGGGTGAAGGTCAAGAAGTCTCCGGGAAAGGCGCCTTGGGGGCGCAATGATGACGGGAAGAAGGAAACCGACAAGGGCAAAAAGGGACAGAATCAAGTGAGGTCAAGGGTGGAAAAGGTGCAGTGACAATTGATTTTAGAGTCTTTGCCAGGCGGTGTTAACCAGGCGCTTCTTCACTTAGGGTCAGTGTGTGGCGTGCGTTAATTTTAATTTTTAAACCCTTTCCGTTTTGAGAGAAAGAAAAAAGTGTGCTGCGTAACTGAAAATAAATCTGCAGAGAACAGTATATAATGCTGAGATAACAGAAAATTAACAGCTACTTGTGCATCTATCTAACCCAAGAAGGCAGGTCTCTCAAAACTAATCTAAAAAGAAAGGGAAAAATCTAGGGGAAACACACAGAAAAGAGGCCAATAGATCTAAGGTCAAAAGGGACAGGGATCTAAAGGATAAAACTGCTGAAGAGAGGTTCAGATCACAGCCAAGAGACAGAGGCAAGGTGGCTGGAAAAAAGGGAGGAAATCAGCAAAAAGTGGCAAGGACAGGGAGGAGGTCCTAAAGAGAGGTCCAAAAAAAATGACAAGAGGTGGTTTGAAAGGAAAAGAGGCTGATTTAAAGGGATCTGAAAAGGAGTTATCAGATCTAGACAAGAGGGAGCTGAAACTCAGAAAAATAGAGGCTGAAACAGCTAAAAACTCTTCCACAAAAAGTGGAGGGTACTGAAGCCCTAGGGGGCTAGGTTCCCACTTAGATGAGCTAAAACAGATCGAAACCAGGTCAAAGCGGGCTAAAACAGAGGCTGGAAAACCCTGACAGAAGCTTCAGCAGAACCCAGAAAAATTGCAAAAAAATCACTGAAAAAATGGCAAGTCGTAGGTTCTGACCTGTTTTCAGTGCAGGTCACAGAAAAGGGGCAGAAAAGTGCGACCTGGAGGTCCAGGTCACAGGTTATGGGCCAAAAAGTACGACCCCCCGTTCCGTTTGTCTCGATGGCAGATTTTCAGAAAAGTTGCCGTCTCAGTTGCGGCTGGTGTCGCTTACCTGCGCAATAGGGCCAGAAACACATGGAAGTTAGAAATTTTAATGTTTTAGGGTTTTATGTGAGAAAAACAACATAAAAATAGGAAAAATAAATAGCTGAAAAGAAACCCTAGGGTCTGAAGTAGCTGGATATGCAGGAATATGAAAAATGACAGCGGTCGTAAATTAAAACCCGTGTGGAGTCACCATTTGTTAGTGTGAATCCTTTGTCTAAGTGTACGAAAAAGGACCACTTTAGCTACGCATAACTAATAGCCCTAACAACAAAAGTGGCTGCCAATATCTTCAGATCTGTGGTTAGTTAAACATAAAAGAGCTGCAAAAACCAGATCTACGCATGGAAAGACATTAAGCAGAAAAACAAAGGGTTTGCTCCATATACCAATAGACAAGACAAGAACAAATTTTGAAAGAATTTTTATATTAATAGGGCACCTAGGAGGAAAACAAGAAGGCGTATCCAATTCTCCTCAGTGGGATGGGTTCTTGGAAGTCCTCAGCACTTCAGATCTAAGATTTCTCCCTCTTGTTGGTATAGAAAACCCACACAAAGAATGGAACTCAAAGGGAGCTCACATAGAAAATGGTAGAAAAAATGGGACCAAGTGTATAGATCCAGAGTGATCTAATAGGAAACAAAAGGTGAAGAATGGTAGGAAAAACCCTCCTCTTTATAAAAAAATATTGGGTCATTCTAGATCTTGGTGCATGGGTTAACCAGATCTAGATCCACTTTTTATGGAATATTTTATTATATTTGTTGGAGGGAAAAGGTATTTGACTTGGGTCAAATCCCTTGATTTGTCAAAAATAAATAAATAAATGATTTATTTATCTTTTTAGGGAAGCGGTTAGAAGATAATCAAATAAATAATGATTTATTTAATTATTTAAGGAAGTGGTTGAAAGATAATTAAATAAATAATGATTTATTTAATTATTTGTGGGTGATTTGGTCATATTTAACAAGGAATATTATCTAAATAAGGTTTAAATAATTATTCCTAGAAAATAATGAGATAAATAAAGGTTTATCTAATTAATTTCTTTGATTTTGGGTTGAACATGACTGGGAATAATAATTAAACTATGGTTTAGTTAATTATTCCATGAGGAAAATCAAACAAATATAGGTTTGTTTAATATTTCCTTTTGGGGTTTCCTATTTTAACATAGTGAAGGCCATTTTACTTAGGGTAAAATTGGTCTTACATGGTGTACTTGGGTTCATCTAATGATAATAGGTTAGATGACCAAAAAATGGTGTAACAATAACGCCCTTCCGCCTCACTTCAAACCTCCACTTGGCTCATCCTTGGCAAAGTTCCCCGAAGGCTTTGACCCTGACATGACTTATCAACTAAGAGACAAGGACCCTCCTACCTTAGAGGAAATGCAAAAAGTGGCCATAAGTGCAGAAGCCAACTTAGCAGAAAAAAGAGCTAGGACTAGATCATAAAGGAAATTCACATACCGGGATGAGGTCTCCACTTCAGCCCCTCCCATAGATCTTAGAATAGATGACTTGGTTAGGTCCATGGCCAAAATGTGGGAAAAGATAAGTGAAAGTACCCCTCTTAAGGACAACCATCCAAACCCTCCAAACAGAAATCAGAACCAAAATTTTAGGAGGGAACAGCCTCAAAACAAACCAAGGGAAAATGACCAACAAATTAGGCCACCCTTTAATGAAAATTATGTGGAAGAAGATGATAGGGATACAAAAACCATTGATGAAAATCATTTGAACTTCATAGGGTCTGATAACGAGAGTGAGGTTTACCTCACAGAAGAAGAACAAGCATTCTTCTCTTCGAGTCAGGATGAAACCAACTATGAAGATCCCGAAGATCCTGCCATAGATTTTTAGAATGCCATGATAGAATCTCACAGGAATTATGACCTTAGAAGCAGAAAAAACCAGGAAAACTCCAAGAAAAGTAGCTCGGACACTGCTAAAATCCTTGATACCATCCTTAAAAAAATAGTGGACAGCAACAAAATCATGGTCAAGAAAACTGACCAAAACAAAGATAAATCTATTCAAACAAGTCTTGGCTCATATGCTCCTAGTACCTCCACAAATATTCCTGAGGTGGCTATGTCAAACAAAATCCTGCAACAAAGTCAGCAAACTCAGAACATAGAGAAAGTCATGGCTGAAAAAACTGAAGAAAACCTGTCTAAACTACAAACACCTTTCAGTTTTTAGGGAGAAATCATCAAAATAAAGATTACCATGCCTCTCATTGAACTTATCACCCAAGGCTCTTATAAATCGCAAGTTTTAAAGGTCCTAAATATAGAAAATGATGCGAACACCCTTAATCTAGCTAATGACACTCCCGAAGTGTTGTTTGGTCCAAAAATAGAAGGGAAATTCCAAGAAGGAACCACTCTTCCCTTTTACATCAGTCTGAATATCCATGACCAAATCCTTCACAATGGCATGCTAGAATCTGGGGCCTCGCATAATCTCATGCCGAAGGTTGTGATGGAAATATTAGGCCTAGAAATCATAAGACCATATAAAGACTTATATTCATTTGATTCGAGTAGAGTCAAATGTCTAGGCTTGATCAGAGATATTTGTTTCAGTTTGGCCCAAGTACTTGCAAAACATCTGATCATGGACATAGTGGTAGCAGACATCCCTCCCAAGTATGGATTGCTTTTATCCAGATCTTGTAGAGCCAATCTTGAAGGAAATATTCAACATGATATGTCCTACGCCACTATTCCTGTGATTGACCAAACTAGAATAATCTATCGAGAATCACACATGAAATATATGATCAACATCCAAGAAAGGCCAGGTAACATCCCGATGTACTCCTTGCATTATGATCTGAACTCTTTCATTTTACACACTGATGGGGACATTGAAGAAAAGTCAAAAGGATTTGAAACAAACTTAGACCCACCACATCAGCTCCCCCAAGTTCTCTATGATGAACTAGACACTCAAAATTATCATGATCATGAGCAGCTATGTCTTGAGGAAAGAGAGCTTGTTCCTTTTGAAATGGGGATAGAACAAGAAGCACAAACCACTATGTACTATTAAGGAAATTTCTCAAACCTTAGGCAAACATCAGTGGTAACATCATGAAACTTTTTCAAAACAGAGGCATTAGAAGACTTGTATATCACAAACCTCTTTGGAACTCAGGAGCAGGGAAGTTTAATGTTCTTATCATACCTTAAGGATTTTCCATCACTTAGCTCTAACGTTTCAAATGAAGCTTTGACTGTAGCCATAATAGTTCAAAATCTAGAAAAAATGCTTGATAAACTTCTTATGAAAGGATATGATGACTGTAGTCCAAATATACCTGAATTACTTAAACTTGCTAACATTCTATCACTCCACCAAAGACTTAGAACTACTATAATTGGAAATATTATCCAAAATACTACCTCGTACGGAGAAAATAGTGAGAAAAACTATGCCACTGCCATCACTCCTAGAAACAACTTCAACAAAAGGAAATACAAAAATCTGAACCAAACAGTAATTGTCAAAGATAAAATAGTTGGTCGTAGGATCTGTTTTGATTTTAGAAACACTAATACACACCCTTCTGATAGAAATTTTATCCTTCCTACCCAAGACCATGATATACCAATGATAAGTACTTTTAATCATATGTCCTTGCAAGATGATGTTTCAGGTTATAGCCAAATAATTCCTTTGCAAAGAAGACAACTCAAAGAATTTTTCAAGTATGTTGGAAGTAGTTCCATTTTCAAACCCAGAATTACAAAACCATTGGATATTAGAAATATGCTCCTAAAAGCCATGTTTCCAGTTGTGAATTTCTGCATTTTGATGTACCTTGATGATGTCATCATATACTTCAAAAATGACCAAGAATATTTTCATTATTTGAAAAAGATGTACAACAAAGGAAGGAGTGGAAATTAGAGGTATAAAGATGTATAGCAGGAGGATATGGGATTGTTGAAAGAGTCATGCATGAATCCTTTTGTCATGCTTAAAAGAGAAAATTTTCCAAATTTTTCTTTCAAGAGTTGAGTGGACCAAGAGTGGTAAGGGATCCTTATGAGGATAAGATCCTTAAGCTTCGCCATTTCCAAGATTTCTGAGTTAAAAAAATTTCAATCATTGTATATACCATTGTTTGAAAAACAGATCAAAAACAGAAAGTTCAAAAACAATACAAAAATTGAAAAAGAGGGTGATTTGAAAAATAGAAAGAAGGCCCCATGTTCAAAAAATAGTCATTTGGAAAGCATGCAAGTCTAAATGCCGCTACTAGTGCTCAAATGTCTTGTTAGGTTATCTAGCCTAATCATAACTGAACATGTTTTAAATTTATTTGCTGATAAGTTAGTGAGTTGAAAAGATGGTCAACATTGTGTAAGCTTGACCTATCAAAGAGAGTAGATTGGGAAAAGATACGGGTTCCGCATGCTCAAAATAGAACCAAAGAGGAAAGCAGGGATGAAAAACAAATTGTGTATCCTAGCCTTGCTTTTCTAGTTTTCATTTTATGAAAAATAATATTTGTGTACAGCTTGTCTTTCATGCCACAAGTACATGACAAATCAGACTGTCTAATCCTCATTTGGTCATTTTTCAATTTCATGTTTTAGATTAGAGAATAAAATCATGTCAAACAGCTTAACCTTGACAGTCAATCTAGCATAGGTAGAGAAACAAAGGATTTCATCAACCTAATCTGAACTCTCAGCAGATATAAGTGTAGAACTAGATAGTGTCATTTTTCAAAAAATACTATGTCAAAGGGTTGCTAGTCCAAATTCACCCAAAAGAAGAAAAAATGTTAGGAAAGATAGTGGGGTAGGTAGAAATATCATTGATGCTAATCATGCTGTCAATTTTCAGAAATAACATCAAGGAAGAAAGATATTTGCGCCAATGGATAAAGGCACTGGTCTTCAAAGAACCAAGATCTGAAATTCTGGACACTTCCTGAAAAGGAGTTTCCCTCCCCAAATGGAGCCACTGTTAGTCATCAGTATTTTTCACTTGTTGGTGATGACTAGTTGTCACAGCTAAGTTTTATAGCAGCTGATCTCAAATTTTTCAAATTTTCCTGCTGGAAAACACCCATAAACATTTTTTCACTCCTACATTTTCAATCAACCCATGACAAGATAAAACCTCATTGTCAAGCCCTATCTAGCCTCAGCCATACTAGCTTTTCCATCAGCTACAAAGAGAACAATCCAAATCATTCCGGGAAGTCTCCCCTAAGTTAGGTAGTGGTGCTTTAGGAATTTCTCCCTTGGAAAACTATCCTAAAGTAAAAAAACCTCTATCTATTATCAACCAGTCCTAACAGACCTTCCTATTCTACAAACAAAGTTTGGTTACACCCTTAAGTTGTGTCACTAACAAGCCTTGAAGTCTCAGCAATACATATGCCACAGGTCAAGCTGATATTAGGTAAATGTACATTGTTTCAATGTATTTGTCAGAGAGTAGAAGTATACTAGTGTTCCAGAAGACAATATTAAACTCAACATGAGAAGACAACTGATTCTCATGTGGTTTTGAGCCTAGGATGCAAATACTTGACAGAGAGTTATCTCATTAAGCTCCTACAATCATAGTCGAAGGTTAGTGAATTATAAATGACAAGAAATGATTTGCAGATATTGGCCAAATTGCTTGTGATGTCTAAAGAGGCACAAAGGTATTTGAAAAATAGAGTTAGATGTCTCAGAGAAATTCCCATCATAACTTATTATCAATTTTTCATCTCCCTTTTCTTAAGCATGAATAGGCAGTGAAAGGAAAGATAACACTGTTTAAAAGCTGATGAAATGGAATCACTGAGAAAACCTACTCCATACATGAGCAGAGGGTTGAAAGACTGGTAAAACCTCCTTCATTTTATGAGTAGAGGGTTGAAATACTGAGAAAACCTCCTTTATTTTACAAGCAGAGGGATTGGCACTGTGATAAAGGCCTCCTTCATCTAATAAGCAGAGCTCCAGGGAGGGAGATTTATTATAGGGTTTTCACTGATTGAAGGGAAAATTTTAAGGGCAGTGGGAGACAATTGAAAGCTCCTGAATAGAAAATGGTGTTGAAAGCAGAGGCAAAGAAGTGGTGCTTCAAAAAGGTGTTTACATGAGTTTCAATGTTAAAACACAGAATTGAAATACAGTGTGAAGCTAATTGGGTGATTATGAATGAAGAAATGTTGATAAGCAAATGGCCAAAGAAGTAAAAGAATCCTGAGGATGAAAAGAAGTTATTTCATGTGGCAAGGATTTCAAAAGGGATTGCTCTCAAAAAAGGGTGAAATGAATGAAAATTCATTGTTCTTATAGACCTTCTTCATAGAGGAATTAAGGGACAAGCTTCCCATGTTTACATTTCAACTTTAGCTCATCATCCCCTGCCATATCTCCATAAAATTTGGAGACTGGATTACTTTTTCAATCTAAGGTTAGTTAGTTGCCTTGATGGTGGAGACTTTTTGTAGCAGAGTTTTTCACTTACAGTTTCAAATGAGTTTCTCCACCCACAATCAAAATAAAGGCTCAAAGAGCACCTAATAGTTCAATCAAATTCACTATGGGCATGATCATTTTCAAAACATCAGGAGCAGAGACTGTCAAAATAAGTTTCAAAGTGGTGATTTATCTCCTTGCAAGAATGGCAAAGAATGCCTCACATATCATTGATATGTCTTTCAACAGAGTTTTTCCTTTAAAGGGACATAAATAGGCAAACAATGAAAAGGGTATTGCCTTAATGAGGAAAACAGTGGGAGAGATTTTGGCTTTCAAAATAGATTTTTCACTTTGAAACGGGTCATATATATGAAAACTTAAAAAAAATATCATCCACAACACATTTTTAGATTTTTGGTCAAATAGTGGCTTTGTGATGGTTTGAAGATTATAAATCATAAATTCATGCTTCAATTTTTTTTTTACAGCCAATACCTCTTTCAAAAATTCTTCAAAACCCTCATAAAACATTTCAAAGCCAATTGGCCTTTTCGCTTTCAAAAGGGAATAAGAGACCATTGCAGGCCCATTTGCAAGTTTCAAAAACACAAACAAATGTTCAAAATCACTTTAAGCCTGCATAGCGCACCTAGAAAAGTGCGTGGCACGTTCAGCAGAGAAAATACAAAGGCCTTACACTACTGCGCGGCGCGCCTGTAGCGCCGGTCACCACCCCCCGAAGGCCGACCCGACTACCTTGTGTTGCGCGATGTTCTTTCTAACAAACGTGTCACGCCTCCTAGAACCTTAAAAGAAGCTCCAAAATATCCCCAAATGATCAATCAAGGCCCATGAAGGATATTGAGGTATTTTTCATCACCTCAAGATAAATTTCGAAATGTAAAAGGGTGATTGATGCCATGGTTTTTAAGACTAAAACAATGATCGAATAGTGAATTTCTTGGTAGAAAAGCAAGTTTGTTTGTTATTGTGTTGCCAAAGAATATTATAGTAGAAGGCTAGGGTGTGTTTGCATTAGTTTCAAAAGGCCTAAAACTGCCGTAAAAATAGTGATAAGCCATAACACTAATTGCAAGGCAAAAACATATTGGTAGAGGGTTTTCAAGTTGCTGAAGGTGTCCTAGCAGTGGTGAAAACAAAATTAATCCCTATTGGAAAATATAAGGTCAAAACAATGTCTGTAAAAGGAAAGCAGTGATCTTAAGTTCAAAACAGTGTTTAAAGGGTGAGGATTTCGGTCCAAAATTAAAAGGTGTTATTACTATAAATTCCAAGAGAGAGATTGATTAGAGGGCAGTGTTTCTGAGCAAACTCAGAGTGTTCTATTGCAATTATTGTTACACATTTTTACATTTTTGGGTGGATTTTAAAAACCATCTTAAAGGACCTTGACTACCTTTAAAAAACATTGATTAGCCCACAGGAAAAATAAGAGCATACATTGTTCAAAATCAAAGGGGAAACAGTGGTCATAGTCTCAAATCCTTGTCATTTTGAAAATGTTTTCTCTATGTGGAAAGACAGTGAAACCTAGTGCAGCCTCTTTTGTTCCATAAAAAAGAGTATTCTATCAAGATCTTTTAAAGACATATGAGGTTGTTTTTATCTACCTGTGTATAAGAAACAATGAATAAAAGAAGAGTTTTGTTTGGGGTAGGTTGTCTTGCTTCTATCAAAACACAAGGAGACCTCTGTTCTAACAAAAAGCCACAAATACTTATTTTCAAAATACCTTGCCCAAACACAGTAACAATTTGACTGTGTGCTTTTTATTTGATAACTATTTGTTGATTGGCATAAAAGAGGACAAATCAGTGTTTTAAAAGGAGCACAAAGTTGTTGTTGGGAGACTATTTCACACAGCATTTGAAGCAGTTTGACTTGCTCAAACAGTGACTAGCGGGAGGATAGAGGTGGTTTAGAAAAACATTCCAAATGCCTTTTGAGACAACTTGGTGTTGCAAAGAGCATTCAGAACAAGATGCCTCCCAGGAAAGACAATAGGAGCGGCCTTCACAAGAGGTTTGAGCTTGTTTCCACTAAAGAAGTGAATGCCCATCCATCAGTCCTTTTTAACTTCCATGAGGTTGGGTGTCTATATTTTTTCCAAATAGTGCAAGAGGTGAACAACTATTCCCCTTTAACACACCTTTGTGCTTTCAGATTTCAAGAGAAGCATTTTCAGCTGGCACGCCTAGATTTCAAATTCTCTCCAAGGTCCATCTCCAAGGCCACCAAAATCCCTTATGTAAGGGAGAAGTGGTTTAAACAAAGCCACCTGTACTCAGAAGAATACAAGTCCTTTTTGAAGCCTGAGCATAGAGATTCATGTCCATCCATTTTCCCCTTCTCATATCTATTGACTAGTTACGCCCCCCTCATGAAGATCATCATGAAATACTTCACTTGCGATGGAAGATTCTCCTGAGTCTATGCCTATCGTATCCGATTGCTCATGCATTTCACGAGGGCCAAATTGATAAATCTTGCTTTCTTCCTACATAGAAGTATTGAGAAAATGGCCTCCACTGTTCAGAAAAAGCCTCCTTCTCAGTAGACACCATGCCTCTTGCATCACTCCCTCATCAAAATTATCATTCTTCATCAGGTTGAGAAGAAGGAGGTCTCTTGGGATACTTTCATCACACATCTAGATTTTTCCACTATCCCTTCATTTCATACATCTCCTTCACCTTCTACTCACCATCCTTCACCTTCTTCTAGCAAGCCTATTCCCAAGAATCTCAAGTCTACCATAGAACAAGAAAAAGAGCATGATGAGGAAGAAGAGCATGAGCAAGAAGAGGAAAGCGATGATGAGCAGCAGCATGATGAAACAAGGCAGCAAGGGGATGATGAGGAATATGATGATGAAAAAAACCATAGTGAAATAGGGGAGCAAGAGGGAGAAGAAAATATTGAGGTAGAATAGAAGACTCCCGGGCATGATGAAAAAGGACATGATGATGAGCAGCATCACAGTGCGGAAGAACAACAGACTCCTAAGCATGATGAAAAAGGACATGATGATGAAAAACAACATGATGAATAGAGGACACCACAGCATGATGAACAGAGGCAGCCTCATGAAAAAGAACAACAGCCTCATGAAGAATAAGGGCAGCATGATGAACAACTGCAACACAGTGAGGAGGAAAACCCTCAAAAAGAAATGCACAAGGACAATCAAGGCATCCATGAATAAATCCAAGATAGTGGCAAGAATGATGAGAAAAGTGACAAGGGTAAAGAGCCAATGGAGAATGTTCTAGTGGCCTAAACTAGGAAAGGGGCCATGCTCTCTTCCTCAAAAGTGGCCAAGCCCTGGACATCAAAGAAAAGGGTGCCTAGAGTTGTAACTCCAAATATGACTAGGGCCCTTCGAAGCAAGTGAAAATTGCACAAGAAGCCCATTGTCAAATTGCCCAAGAGGATTAAGACTAAAAGAGCCACCCAAAGCAAAGGAAAGGACAAGGAAGAAAGAATTCATGAAAAGGAAAGGGAATTTTACATCATTCAAATCCAAAGTGATGATAGTGACAAGGAAGCCTGGAACCTAGAAAATCTCTTGATCAATAGAGAAAACCAAATTGATGCTTTGAGGACTGATCTTGAGAGGGCTAGAAACTTCAATCACTTTTTGCAAATTCAAAACAAACAAATGAGTGTCCATATGGTTGTATATGAGACATGGGCCATCAAATACAAAAAGGAGGCCTCCAAAGCACAGGTGAGAATGGAAGAACTCATGGGTGAGTTCAATGAGAGCAAAGGCGAAGATCAGCCAAGGTTAAAGAGCCTAAGAACCATGGGGCTCAAGAAGACCCTTGAGAAACAAAAGGAAGAAGAAGATGCCCTTCTCCAATATACCCCTCTCCCTACATTGTTCGAACAAGAGATAGAGAACAATCGAGAAACATGGCTTGAGAGAGTTAATGATCACTTGGAGAATAAATTGGAGAAGGCAAATAGGGACTGGGAACTTCAATGGAGGATGAACGAGCATTATAAAAAGCTCAATCAATTTGCCCAGTGGAAATTGAAGGTTGCTCAGGAAAAACTGAAGGAGGCTAAAGGGAACTGCCCGGCACCAAAATTGAGGGAAGACACCTCAAGGCTCGAAATTTTGGCCTCAACTTCACAACATGTTTCTGAAAACCCTTGAGGGTCATGCTCACCAAATTTGGGCGAAATTCGACAAATTTTGGTTTTTTGTCATTTTTGGGCTTTTGGCTAAAATTCATGGGCATCGCCATTTGAGTTTGGGGAATCCTCAGAGGATTAAAATGGTATCATTGGATTCCATAATTTGAGGGGCACATGCTCAGAGATTTTCAGGTCAATTTAATATCATTTGCTCCCCCAAAATGGCAAAAAACACTCGTTTTTTCTACACTCTGCCCCGTTTATCAGCAAGGCCTATTTTTTTGTTTTTTACACATGTCTATTTTTTGAAATCTTATATTGGTCAGTTGGGAGAAAAATAAACCTTTTATGAAGTTAGACACTTAGATATTTCCAACGAGCCCTCATGGGCCTTGTTTCGACATCGAGAAGGCCTCCAAAAGTTGCCGGCAAGTCAGGAGACCTTTTGCTGATGTATTTTTTGAATATTTTTGTAAAAGTTGAACCTTTCAAAAGTGACTTTTCTTCATGTGAGTTTAGCAATTTTTGTACATGATAAGTTATGAAAAGTCAACATATTTCCCTTTTTTAGCATTTTTGAGATCTTTTATTAGATATTTTGTGCCTTGGGCTTTGCAAAGCCTCAAGGACAAAATCAGATATTTTGGATAGGCCAATGAGATTGCAAGTTCAACTAAGAGGTTTTCCTCACTTTTTCCTATATTCCAAAGGGTTTCATTGTAAAGAAGGCTGAACTTGACGAATAGAAGAAATATATGGTCATAAAATCTTTGGAAGAAATACTTGTCTCATGATTTTGAATAGTTTCTTAGATGTTCTTGGATGATGAAAGAGGATTGTTATTGGATTCCATGACTTGGTAGAATGGTATAGTGTCTCGCTCTCTATTTTTTTTCCTAGTTTTCATTCATAAATCCATGTCCTTTCTTGCTATAAGATAGTAGAGAGAAAATTTGAGACATGCCCTCGGAGGCACCTCAAATTTCCTGTTTCTTTATAGTTTCCATGTTTTCTTCATTCTTAGTCTTCTTAAAGAATCCTTGATTGCTCTTGAATAACTGAAGAATATTGTTTGCTTGTTTTATTTGTTGTTTTATGCATGCTAAGTATGATTTACGGTATGCCCTACTTACTCATAGATAGCCATAGCTCCACCTATGAAACTTCTCTTTGATTGATTAGATTGTCATTTGTTGAACCAAGGAGGTCTTGTTCTGATCTTTCCCTTTGCCTGAAACTAGGCAATCTTGTTTTCAAAGTGCCCAATAGTTTGAAGTACTATGTTTAGGAATTCCTACATAGTGATTTGAGTTGTCTTTTTGTCTTAATGTATTCCCCCAAAGTCTGATAGCCATTTCCTAAAGTTAAAGAGTCATATATCTCTATGCATGGCTTGAATTTTTATTTCTATGCATTGATAAGCTTATAGTTACATTTCTCATGATTAATTGTTTGCCCTACCATGTTTATGTTAGCTATTAAACTATTTATGCTTGAAATCCTTCATTATTCACAAATCTAATGTCCATATCACTCCATTTTGCCCAAAGATCCATTTTACCTCGAATCAAATCGTCCCTTCAACAACCTTGTATCACCATCTGAAAGCTTTCTTGACCTCTTCGACCCCATAGCCCAGTTGATATGACATATTTTTTACCTATCTTATGTCTTTGATCAGTTCATCCCTCACAACCTAAAAAAGCCAAAACCAAAAACCTACTTCATAACTAGCCTAAAATTTAGAACACAATAAGAAAACACAGAAATATCCCTTACACAAATAGAGAGAGCCCTATCTAAGTCTAGGAAGGCTAGGTCCTGGGGCTCCAAATATTGGTTTGATTTTACACTGTCATTTGGCTTGCCAATCAGCCAAATCACAGGACCCTAACAGCTATGAAAATCTACTCCTAGTAAAAGAGATCTTCTTCTAAATTCTTGAGTATACACTTGTACATTTTATTCTTTCAATTGTTTAAAACTTTTCCAGTTAATTATGGCTTATGCATATGAGCTAATGGATAAAACTGTTGTTTTATTGCAAAAATGAAATCAGTCCATGATAGAATAATTTTACCATATTTTTTGATATCCACTTTTTTCCTCGCTTCCCATCAAACAAGTGCTGCACCTTCCATTCTCAGTGAAGCTAGTTGGATTTTGTTGTCATCATCATGAAAAATTTGAATTCTCAAATAGACCTCTAATTGCTTAATCAAATTATCTATCTTTTCTGCATTAACTTCACCAATAAATATTCGCAATTCAAACCTAGCATCATGTTCTAGAAAAATATTTTTACCATTGTTCTTCGAATTGTATGGATGATGTACTGAAGATGAAGTAGAGGTTGATGAAGATGAAGATGAAGATGAGGGTGATGATGGAAACTTTCCACTGTTTCCATTTCCTCCATTACCTTTCTTGGATTTAGCTTCATAATTATGGCCTCCTGATGATCATTGACCTTCCTTGTGAATTTTTGATCCTTATCCTTCTAATATTTCATTCCTTTCTTGATAAAGGACTCTCACCATTTCAGACTTGTCAAGGAATGCTTTCTTGAACACTCTTTCTTCCTCTTTGGGATCAAAATTTTCATGGGTTCCTTCCTCCCTTGAAGCCATGATTATGGCTTCTTCTGCTTATTTTTGTGGTGAAATTGAAGGTGAAGATGATGGCACTCTTGCCCTGATTAGCTGAGGATTACTTTGAAATCTCACCAATTGACCTTATCATCTCTGAAGCTTCAGCTTAGTAAGCATTAAATCTCTTGCAAGCAGTTAAACAAATCATTTCCACAAAGATAAAATAGAGAAAATACTATAGCCTAACTCAAGCTTAACCCAAGCTCTGATAACAAGTTGATATGAATGGAATGTATTATTTTTTCTGTGCTAAGTATCCAAACAGTAATTAAATTGTGTGCATAAGCTTTTGTGAAGTTCGTAGGTGAAACAAATGGTTTTAATCTAGTTAGAAAATTTTTTATGTGAGGTTAAATCACTTAAATTTTCTCGTATTACACTGTGTAATAGTATATAACACAGAAATAAACATCACATGTAACAATACTCACCAAATTTGATGAAGCAGTTCACCCCTCCTGCGCTACATCTACTTGTCCAACTCCCAATAACATGTCCCTCATATCTTATTGCTAAAAATGGTAAGTACATGTGATAAAAAAAAGCCTCAAATGGTTGTGCTCTCTGTAAAGACAGCTTTAGAATGCTTGAATTAGCTAGAAATGATTATTCATTTGAATAAAATAGAGAATGGATGCTCAATACACTGAAAACACCCTAGTGGCCCTAGTGGCTCCTTAACCTTTCTTGAAGAACAACCTACACAAGATTACCTATGATGGATCTAAAAACTCTTCCAATGTGTTCATAATGTCGAAATTAGCCAAAAATTACTTTTGATTCATAAAAAATGGTCGAATATCTCAAGAGTTATGACACAAACTCTAATTTGTCCACTCACTCGTAAGAAAGCTCCTCCAAAACTCAAGGAACACCAGTTAACCCGACTAAATTGGAAACCGCTACTAAACTTGGAGGTTGGTCAGCCGAAATCACTGGAAAACTAATAGTTACATTAAATGTCAAAAAACTACATGTGAATGTGCAACAGATTAACCACTGGGTTTTTCTGTCCGTCGGTTTAAGTTTTTATGTCGCAGTTTAAAAAATGCATGTGACTAGGTTTCTGGGACTGACCATCAATTGTATTGAACTAACTATCAGTTGAAGGCCCATGGTTTTTTATGGGCGAACATATGGTGGGGGGCCGACCTCCCAAACCCCTGTCGCATTATACATTAAACTTCAAATATGCATGAAAATGTATACGTGTAAGAACTAACCAGTAATTGGAGCGGTCAGGCATGTGTGCTTTGTGCTGGAGGTCCTCTATTTGAATCTCGTGGTCTCTAAAGTTTTACAATAGCCTTTCAACCTCCGGTCGGGGACCCCTTGGCGGCCTCTGGGCTGGCCACATGGCACACCCTCATTCGCTAGAAAACTTGTAATAAAAAATAATTTCCAATATATATATATATATATATATATTAAAATTTACATGCTCAATCAAAATTAGTCAAAATGTCATTTTTTGGAATTTACTGGGCCTTTCAAACCTTAACAACTTCTGCATACAACCTCCATTTTGCAAACCATTCATGGCACCAGAATGATAGCGACGAGACCTTTCCAGCTGCTCAGGTTGAAAAAACTTTTGAGCACTTTAATTTTTGAGCATTTTTAAACAATGGACATGATATCTTGATCACTTATATAGGACATACCAATATTAATTCTCTCATGGGAGGATCCATGTCATCACATTTTTTTTTAATCCTTGGTCAAAACTATGGAATAGTGACTTACAGAGCCTTTTTTATTCATGAAATGTGACGTGGGAACAAGGGCTTGATATCATCCATGAGGTTATTTTTGAACGATATCTTGCAAATTTCCTTCCTAGTTTTCCCACTGACTTTCCTAAGAAACTTGGGGTTATATAAATATTTTTAATTGGAGTGGATCACCCTCATGACCATATTTCACTCTACATTTCTATTTCTCCTATCATCCATGACATTCTTCCCGTTCATATGAAATGATTATTGGTATTGATTACTAAATTCCTACACATTTTTTTCATAGTGATCCATACCATTCACATCCCCACAGCATACATAATGTCATTCATGTTCTCATTGGATCTATCCTAATGGTAAAATCATCATGGATTTTGCGGATTGGTTCCCTTTTAGGCCATATCATGTCTATTTTTATGACCAGATTTCCCTCTACATATGTATCAAATTTTTTTATTTTTACTTTTTGTTCATATGTGTCATGTTTCATTTCATTTCTTATCATTTTTGGTACTTGGTTTGAAAATGTACATATATTCTTTAATATATGTAGGATATGTTGATGATGCCAACCATAGTTCCTAGAATATTACTTGCAACGCTTGGGTAATATTTTAACCCGTTAAATAAATTTTGAGTTTAGGGGGAATATTTCTTGGCCCTGCCACTAAAAATGTTGTAGAATATAACGTCATCATTGAAATATTAATCGAGGCCATATATCTAGGCATCTATTGGTTGGTGGTCAAATTTGATTTTTATCTCATGGTGTCACAACTAAATTACATCTATCATGTTCGACTTCATGTCTTATTTCATTTTTCCTTAATGGTACATCTTATTGAAACTTAATTTTCCATTACATAATTTATCAATGTGTCCCTAGGAATTCTAATAGATTAGTTCATTGATTGGATAATTATGTGTTGAAATGCCATCTATCACATTTATAATCAAGGTAATTGAGCATGAATGTAGCTAAACATGGGATCCATTGTATATCATTCACATATCCATAAGAAAAATACTAGATCACATATGTATATAAATGTAGAAAGTAGCTTTTAGGCATAATCATAATATAAAAATTATATAGTTCAAAAACTTGGGCTCACACACCTAGGCCCATAAGCTAGTTTCATCAATGCTAAATTCCATACAAAAACATCCACAAGGGGAGTACATAGTGGAATCCTATTACTACTCATCATATGAGTCACATTGTGCCTTAAAACACACCGCCATCTTGGCCATTAAAGAAGTTAGCCCATCCTGCTAGAAATTCCATTGGTGTGGCTCTACATATGCCTCGAAACATTGTCTAGTCATGTTAATGGTACTCCCATCCGCAATCCCTCTAGGTCTTATTTCACTTTCTTTAGCTCATTGTAGTATTAGCCTTCCTTCTCTCCTGTATCTTCCCATACAACCTATGGATCCATCGCTCTAGGTTCTCCTCTTCAGTTATAAGGGGATTTGTGATCAGGTCTATGTAGAACAAAATTTTTCTAATAAACACATGTTAACATAGAACACTATAGCAACAAAAACATTAAAATATTAAAACCTTCAAAAACGCATTTCCCTTACCCATGGAACCCCATTTTTCCCTATGGGGATAGAATCAAGTCAGTGTGACAATGAAAATCCACTCTTGCATACATGTAGTCATTAATGCATACACACTTCACGTCTAACCGTATGAAGTATTCATTGCTATATGCTCAAATGGTTTTTCCACCCAAAAAAATTGATATAAATTCAATCCATTTTTCAATTTGAGGGGCTAATATCTCTAGCAACATTGGTACAACCTATGGTAATAGCATCAAGTATTTCTTAAATAATAAAAATACCAAGATATTTTCATATAAAAGCATAATGTTTTTCCTTATTTTGCATTTGGTCAACTTATCCTTTAATTTCATAAGTAATTGTAACACCTTCTTTCTACATCTACCCAAGTAAATGTCCAACCGGGGTGGTGCGGCCTCGTATTTCACCATGCTGCAACTTCTATCAACTTAAGGTTCATACAAACTTGGAGGTGACAATGCTATATACACATCATATGCATTATACTCATGTCATCCTCTTCTGAGGTCTACGCAAGGGTGCTACTTCTAAGGTTTGTAGATGAAGTCTGTCACACTTATGAATTTTGGCCTAGGGCTACAAATATTCAACACCATGGCTCTATCAACAAGTACAAAACTAAACTACAACAAGCACATCTAACTACTTGACAATGAAATAAATATACAAATTAAGCTATGATAAGAAATGAAAGCAAACTAGGCATCTTGCGTGAGGTAAATTGCTGAATTGAAATTGCATAAAGTAAACTAACCTAATCACACTTTGCTAGGAAAAATGGCCAAACACACTTTATCCAATATCTGTTCTATCTATCATGCTTTTAATGATGCAGCTAATCATGACCTAACTATGCTTGTAAATGCATTGTTTTGTAGTTAGGATGAGAAAGCGCTAAGGTGGATTATAGAAGGGTTGAACACATGTGTGCAAGGATGAAGGTTTATGGGTGGTTTTGGGAGGTCTAGAATAGGTGGATGGTGATTTATAGGCACAAGGAGGAGACCACTAGTGTTGATGCAAGTGCTTCTATAGGTTTCCTGTAGTGCTATAGGAAAGTCCTTAATTTTTACAGGAAATATTCTGAAGGAAATATGAGGGCAAAAATTGGTGAGAAAGGTGTAGGGAAGGCATAGTGGAGGTGATTTTTGATGAGTGGAAGGTGGCCCACCCCTTGGCCAATCTCATAACTTCTTGGGAGGCTTTTCTTTCACCTATAGGGTTTTCTCACGGTGCAGGGATGAAAATTTTTGAAGCAGGGATGTTGGCTATTTTGCTGAACAAAAGGCTGATGAAGGTTGATAAATGAAGTCAAAGGTGTTGGTGAAGTCCTCCTTTTTTGTGCTACCTGAACCTGCAAGAAAACTACCTATTCATGCAATAAAAATGGAAAAATTGATGATAAAGGAAATGGAAAATATGATTTGAATTTGGAAATAAAATATACTTTAGCCTACAAACAGAGATCTAACACAACATCTAAACATATTCATGGAACTACAACAACCTAAATTATAAAAAATCATCAAATAAAATGTAATTTTTGCCTATGGGGAAGGTCTACCCTCCTCAAGCTGCAATGGAAGAGATATGAGGGGAGGCTTGTGACACAAATTTCTAATTCTACAACCTACTCTACCAACATGTAAGCAAGATAAATCTACAACAAAAAACAAATGGACGCAAACTAAAAAAATGAATTGAAATTCAAGAAAACTAGCTAAATACTTATAAGAAAAACTAGCTAAAATGACATAAAAGTAAATAATGAATACACAAGAGAGGCTAAGGCATGTGGATTGGGTACTAAACCACAAGCCTAACCCTCACAAACTAGACCAGTGAAGCACAATATGAACACTCATTTTATTACAAGAGATAGTCTCATTACATCAACATGAAAGTTTCAGAAACATATTGCAATAGCTAAGAGCCTAATGGATTTCTCCAAAGTTTGAATCATAATGAACCCTTTCTTAGCCCTATTTAACCTACAGGGTAGCTGCCAACAACTCCATAAAAAGTAGGTTATGAGTCCACTTTTACTACAAGTGAAGTGTGGATTTGGTGCACTTGATCTTGAGTTTTCTTGGCTGTCTTTGATTTCAAGCTATTGGAGGGAATCTAAAGGATCCCTTGGCTACCTTTGGTAGTTAAGGAGGTGGAAAATCCCTCTAGAATATCTCCTTACAATCCACTCTGAGTCTTAATTACAAAATATTCATAAAAAATGCAATATCTTTGTCATTTTCCCACATTTAACTCATGTTAGGCACTCAAAGTATGACAAGCATCAATCACCATCTAAAATATCATGATAATACCATAATATACTTAAAATGCAATAAAAAGAGACTTAGCAAGGCAAAAATGTGACCATTAACCCATCCAAATATACCTAATGATGGAGCTCATCATCACCCCTGTACCAAATTGTTGCTCATCCACTGAGCCTCTAGTCCTCCTTCTGAATTTCATTCAAAGCTTTGATGGACCCTCTGAATTTCAAAGTAAGAAGTGTGGGGGTCTCTTCCAGAGGGTTAAAACCATCATTATTTTCTTCTTCCTCCCATTCTTTGTTCTACTCATATTTTTCCTTTCCATCACTCACCCCCAACAACAAGGGTCAATTGAGCTTCAAACCAAGCCACTAAATATTTTTGGCATGCATGGCCCTCTTGTATAATGGGGTTACCTCCAAGGCACCCATAAACCTTTCAGGTGTGTGGTGCTCCATATTTCTAAGGCTGTGAGGGAGGTTGTTCCATCTGCTTTGGGTATCCATTATGAACTAATCTCCCAAGAACCTAGAAACATCATAAACGTGGGCCATTTCTTGATCTTGTGTGTGGATCTAATTTTCTACAAGTGAAGGATCCTTTTCAATCTTAAGATGGCTATAGATAGCTCCCATACAGCTAAAATTTTATTTTATTATTTTTCACAGCAGCATATTTTTGGGTTTTTCCTATGTGGGGACACATATGTCTAGTGTTTTTAACATGGGCTTTGATACCATTTGTAAAAACTCCACTTAACCCAATTTTTTTTTTCTATTTATAGAAATAATACTGCTTTTCTGTCTTTTACCCTCGTATAATTTTTTCATATATCTAATACTTCTCAAACTTTTACTAAGTACTTAATCTCAGTTCTGATCCTAAGAGATAAATATTTTTTTATTTTCTGCAACCACTGCTAACAAATTATTAGGGCTTTACATTTCTATTATTCCCAAGGATTATCCTTAACTAATATTCCTCATATTAGTGTCAATGTTAAGGTATTCTAGAATTTTAAATTTATACATTCACCTTTTCCTTATAATATAGTTTCCTATATATATTACACCACCTATCTATATGAAACTATACATTATAATGCAATGCACGTAGGGAGACCTTTAACTTATATAATTTTCAATAATATGTATATATATTGTAACATCACTCTATACATTCATCTGCATATAAGATTAACATGGGAAACGCAAAATTATTGATACATATGACTTTTGGGTCATACGTTACTCATTATTCCCACCTATATCTATTTCCCTCACTCTATGTTAATTTAGCATTATATACACACGCACATAATATGTTAACGTTCATATATGAAATCAGTAATGTTATAACCATAAGTTTAATTATTTTGACCATCACATGTATTATCATAACCTTATCTAAATTAGGACCCAAAATATTTAAGAAATCCTTGGTTTACTAGTTGGTAGTTGCATTCATTTATTGGCCCTATCATGTGGATTTAATTTGACATGCCACCCCTACAACCTTATCATTTTTATTTTAGTTCCCATAATTTCTCTCATAGAAACAGTGATGGTATTCACATGGGTTACATATGAATGATGATCTAAATGGTATATTAAGCATGAGATTGACAACTTAGTTGTAGTCATCCTTTCTCCCAATTTGATCTTCGAGGTTTAGCACTTGTCCATGGATATTTGGTTATTGTTTGTCATTTGTAACATTTTTGGCTTAGAGACAAATTCCATCGTTTCTCTGGTTCATCCAGATTTCACTCCTCATAGATGAAGCATATGGGCCAACTATTTTACTTTTAACAGAGAATATATATAGGTAATCTCCACGTTCCCACTGTGTTTATTTTTTGTGGTTATTCACAGTAAAATACATTACATCTGTTGTGCTTATTTTACTTATTTTCACTCTTGTTTCATTTTTCATTTACGCTTGTGTTATTTTAGTTTTTGTGTAATATACTCATTGATTTTCATGAATTTTTTAGGTATACTATAACTCTTCTTACGAATCTAACCTTCAGCAAATGAACTATTTTTTCAACCTTCACAATGGTTATTTCACTGAATTTCAGTTCATAGAAATCTCTATTGAAAGAGTTTGTTGTTCATCGAATGCCTTTGTCCCATTTCGATAGGTTCTTCTCCTCAGAAGAATAATTTATGGCTTTCGCTTATGTATATAAGGTGATATTGTAATAGTTAACAGATTTTTCCAACTCCCCTTATGAAATTTCTGAGTATTTGTAATGATTTCTCTTATAAGGATTTTCCCCATTTCTGTTTATATGTTTTAATTTCATTCAGAGTACTATCGTTTCATTTTCAGAGACTTAATAGGGATCCTCATAGTTTCCACTAAATTTGATGGTTGGTGCCAATTTAAACCTCAATCCTCATTTTGTCTGTAATTTAAACTTTTCTCGTATAATTTCAAATTGGATTCATTCCCTTGATTCTATGTCTAGTACGATTATACGTACTCTAATTGGCTGTTAGGAATTTGATTTTTCTCTTATTATCGTATTATGAAAATAGTGAAGCTCAATACGATTCCTCTTTACAATTTAACCTACATAAACAATCCCAAGGTTTGATTCGAATTGATTTTTTTTTGTATTAGTAATTCTCATTGTCTAATTAACTTAAATTTTACTGAAGGAATTTCCTCAATTTAGTTCCGTATAATTAGGGAATTTCCTTTATCTTCCTTTTGGATGAAACATTATTTGAGTTTTTCTGAGCACACTATTCATCACATATAACTAATCTCTCCTTAGAGATTTTTCGTTTTATTTTTTTCTTCATAAATATCTAGTTAAATATTGCTCAGATAAGCACTCTAACACTCTATAATTTAGATTTTTCTTTCTTGCTACAAACAACGAGGTTTACATCCTTAATTTTCAATTAAGTTTCCATTCAATTTGTATAAACCATTATGTAAAACTAGTACACAGGTATGTAAGTACTCTTTTTGTTTTCTCTGTTAATTATATATGTATAATTTTTCCAATAAGTTTTTACAGATTCAGTACAGATAGACAAATTGACCATAATTCTTGTAAGTGGGTTTGAAAATAGTTGGTACATCGTTTACAGAGCTGATATGGTAATATTATGCCTCTATATAATTTTAATAAAATAAGATTTCACTTACATATTCTGAGTTTTCAATTAGGTCCTGAATTTAATTTATCTCAATTGCCATTCCTCAATAAGATTTATATTTTTCAAGCTCGGGAACAACCTCTTGACCCAGACTTACTTATACAGTCTCTCCATCCATTTTATGCCTGTTTTAATACTAAAACAAAGGTACTATGCAGGTTCCATGATAATTTCCTTATTCACAAAATTTCCTCTCTATTTCTTCATGATATTATTAAAGGTTCTGACCACACATTGTTCCTGCCTCCAGGTCCGTCGTTACTTTGTACAGAGTTCAACCATCTGAGCTAAATGATATTTCTCAATGTATATATATATATATATTGTAATCAATATCAATAAAAATTGACTTACCGTCAATATGACTTTGACAGTGATAACTCATATTGTACTTGTATATTAATATATTTTTCTATTCGTCTTTACTAGGTGAATTTAAATCCTTTGAACATTTCTATACATGGTTTTTAGTTTCTTTACACATACATATTGCATATATATGTTTGAATAATTCATAGTTTATTTTTAATATCCATTTTGTATTATGTATGTACAATTGGTTCTTATCAACATACATAGTACTTCTCTATGTATATTGGTATCATGGTTATCTTTCAAACATATGCTGTAAGTAGATGCATCTATATTTCCTAAATTAGGAATTTTTACAATTTGTGTCTAAGTAAGTTAATTGTACAAAATAGTACCTTCTTGATTTAATAAAATACATCAATTCAAATGTATACATATCTACTTATTCCTCGTTTACAGAATTATGTATATATTTCTATTGTCAATTACTAGGTTTTTATTACTACCATTAGAATAATATTTAATCATAGTGACATATTTTATAATTTTAATACGGTATATAACATAGACCTAACAACATATTTAAACCTTTATAATTGGTTTTAGAGACTCTATTTGTTGTTCATCTAATGTTGCTAGTCTGTGTAACTATATAGAGAATTTAACTATACCTGCTATAATTATTTTTCTGTTAAAGACAGATGACATGTTATTCCCAAACAATAAAACAAGTTATTACACATAGTTATAATTTAAGATACATAGTTTTCAGCTTAAATTCATAAGAAAACCACATTAAATCTTACTCAATCATCTTCATAATAACAAAATCATAAGACATAATTTAATATTGTGCATATCAATTTTGGTAAAGAATATTTTGGACCCAACCTTGATCTTTTATCCACATATCCCCCTGAGTAGAAACCAATTCCTCCCAGTGTAGAAAACCTCTTGTACACCCAGGAATGGCTCATTTAAGCTTGCTTTCCATTCACATGTTTCCATAACTGCGTCTAGTTAAATTAGGATGTTTTTGTTTAGCCTAGGCTTTACTTTTGTTTTTTCCACAAAAGCTCTTTAAAACTAGCTTTTTCCTCTTTCTAGTTTCATTTCACCTCTTCTCATTAAATTTCCACTTTATTAAGGTATATTTTAGATTTTTATCTCCAATCTAAATATATTTATTTTATTTTATTTTCTCCAAGAAGGTTTGGAGATTTTTGGAAAGTCTTTTGATTTAATTCCATTCTCATGGACTTGAAATCCTCGTCACCAATTAACTCTAGTCTCTGCACAATAATTAAATTTCCACATTTATTAAGTTAAAAAATAATAATGTGTGCACATATATTTTTCCTTTAGGTCCACTTAACCATTAGGATTTTCAACTGTCTAAATAAAAGCAGTAAAATAGGGATATTACAGTATAAATACATGTAGAAGTAAAATTTTGACATAGGAAATATCTAGTAGTAAAAAACCAAGTGGGTCAACATTATATAAACGACATAATTATGGAAAATTATGATAATATATTAAATAATGGAAAACTAGAAGATGCATTACACCTCTGAAAGGTTAAAGCAATTACAACAATACGATAACTCGAAATTCCAAAAAAATTAAGTAAATAAACTATCCAAGGACAACAATTCTCAAAGATCCTTGAGAATATCACTTTCATATACATATCTATGTGACTAATTGAAAATTGAGGAAACTTACATTAATATAAGTTATGGTCAAAGAAGAATCATGGCCTTGACACATAAACAATAAAAGAATTGGACTAAGCTAGGTGCCAAAAGAAGAGCTATGGTGGAATAATAGGAAACCGACCTATGAAATAAAGTATAAAATTGTAAAGATGCATGAGATAGGAAGTAGTTGCGCCATGCAAGTCGATAAAAAGTTATAAGAGAAAATATACAAAATATAATAAAAGAATTAGAAAGAAATCCAATTTACTAATGAAAACTAATTACATTGTCAATACATGAAGAACACTTACTTAAGTACATTGTTCCATCATTGTCTTCTCCACCTATAGATACAGATTAAGAATGATGTAAATATTATTTTTTTAAACATATGCATCGGGAGTTTATAAACATGTACTAGATAATGTTTAAATAATTTGGACAAACATAAAGAGGGATGGATGTCTGCTTCTTGATCACTTGTCCAGATCTGAGAAAATGGTGTAATCATGGGTGATATTAATCCATATTAAAACTTAGATAATGAATTGAAAGAAAGAAAAAAGATAAGATATTATAAATTTATGCATATTAGTAAGTGAAAAATGGAGTTGAGTGATAATTAAAAAGTAATGTGCCAAACTTCAATCGAAGAATAGGCCTACATTAGTAGATTACATGTTACCATCAGGGGAGGAACCTCAGTATAGGTTACACATCTTTATAAGCAACGTAAATGAAAAGGGGAAAATGCAGAAGTACCAACGCAACTACTCTTAACCATGTGAGTAAGAGAAACTCATTGATGTCATATGAGATTCATAAATAAACATTAAAAGAGTAATAAATCATAGAGGCCTAATTCTTATGAGCCAAAGCCATGAAAAGAAGAGCAAATCAAATAATTATATAACTCAGAAATTGACTCAATACAAAGCATAAGTACATACTAGAAACTAAAATAATTAAATTAAGAAATAGGGGATAGGCCTCACATAATGATAAATTAATAACATTAAGCCTTATTAATGCATGGATGAATTATTTCTATGATCTCGGTAGAATGATATAAGATCATGAAACAAATAATTTCAAGATTTACACAATAAAAACTTAACAATGAATCAACGATAAGTAACTCTGAAAAATATGAGTATATTTTTCATAAACATAGGGGTCAATATGCATAACAAATAAATTATGTGGCAACCAACATAGATAACATTTAAAGGAAAAAATTGCAATTCTGGGTAAGTAGAATAATTAAAATACTTGAATGAAATCATTACAAAGTAAAACCCAGATCTTCAATAAGAAGCGTAGCCATAATTCTGATATTAAAGAAAATGATTGAAGAAACTAATCAACAGAGTCACATGGATCCAAGAGTTACACTGACCCATGTCACGAAGATCAACTCTAACTAGGTGATACAAAGCCACACTATGCCAAGTCATGCCAATGGCATGAATTAATGTTTTAACATAATGAGTAATGAGAGGTTTTGGTAGAGAAGGGACTACTTTACAAAAAAATTTGAAATTAGAACTCAACCATGGAATCTTGGCCATTATACAAATAAACATTAAGGAAAATTGAATAAATAAAATAAAAAACCCCAATGTTAGATTATCATTACGAAATCTAGAAGGGTAGAGGTGTAAAATCTCATAAAATCAAAACAAGGAAAATCGATGGACTTATAACTTGAAAATAGCATAGGAAGTAAAAAATACTAATTGAGGGAAGGGGTTCTTGTACAAAGAATAAGGAATTTAAGCAATTAAATGTGAAATGCAATCAAATCTAGCACATTTGGGAAGTGGGGCACCCTAAATCCAAATTCAATACAATATTGGCACGTATTTCTAAAATCTAGAAATTTGGGTATAGGGTAGCTAACTGAGCTCTAAATACTAACATGACCTTACTTATATTAACCAATACCTAGAAAATTTGAAGTGAAATAGAGAGGGATTTCGAAAGTGTCTTACCTCTTCTAAGACGAAGAAGGGCGAGAAGGTAGCTTGTTAGATGGAGTGTCGTCATCACTCCGGTAGGCGAGATAATTTCTCAATGTCATCATATAGAGGAAAAAGTACGCCCTCTTCAAAATGCAGGAAATTAATATAATCAAGTTGAAAATAGATAAAAACCATGAACAAAACCATAGGTAGGGTAGCCATTACTTACCTAAGGGATGATGACCAACCAATCAAAAGGAAAATTTATTATACCTGCAAAAATGAAAAAATATTATTAGTAAAAAGAAAAAATGAAGGTCACAACAGCAAAATAAAAAAAAAACACATCAGATTTTATTACCTGTGAGTGCTTGGACACAACACTATGCATTGTACGAAGTTAAATCATAGTCCTCGCGAGCAAAATGGAGGAATCACACGTAGGAGTTCTAGAAAGCATTCTTGTTGGTTGTGCTTTGGAGGTGGAGATCCAAATAAGGCAAGAGTGGAGGAATAAAGCACAAGGCCTTTGGAAACATACTTCCAGGTCAGCTATGGACACAAACCTCCAAAGAGGTAGGGGATTGCCTCATTCATATCAAAATGTCGAAATGAGACCAAGATAGGTAGGGAGAAACCCTTAAGGTTTCCACAATGCATCGAAACCATTGATTCATTTGATTCTAATCTCCACCATCCACGTGGAACCTTGATATGTGTGGGAGGGAAATGTGAGGACATGTCACCCTTGTCACATAGAGACCAGCCTGTTGGACAATTCAGCAGGTGGGGTACTTTAATTAAATTCGAATTGAAACTATAGTGGCAGCATTAAACCATCATACCTACGTTGGGGAAGCCAATATAATATGCATTAAGTGTAGTAATGTAGTTATGTCTTATGTATTTTAGTACAGGGGTATTTGTATTAATATAAGGTTGAAATATGTTTGCAATAAGACCATATGATTGTTGGGTATGTGTTATATTCTTTCCACGACTAAGCACACGCGGGGGGGTGATAGCCCCCCCTTTGCGCTGGGCTCAACGGGGGGGTCACAGGGGGGGCGGTAGCCCCCCCTGTCGGGGTCCAGGGCAGCGCCCCAGTGAAAATTTTTGGTCCTTAATTTCTAGTGGGTAGTCCGCGTCCATGGTTTTGTGCATGGTTTTGCACATGGTTTTGGGGTATGATGGTTTTCGGCCCCTTGTATTTTTGTAGATCCAGTCAAGGGAACTACGGTTATGTTCTAATCCAAGGTTTATGAATTGGGGTTTATGTATGCTTCAGCATATATATATATGTGTTGTAACACTAAAAGGAATATAATGAAAAATCAAGCTGGTCATCCCAATTTGGGATCCAGGGGAAAATCTCTGTGTTGATATGTTTTATGTTTTATGGTCTCGCTATTGTTTATTTTTTGTTATAAGATTCATGTGAAGATAATTGCTATTCAGGGTTAAAACCTACATTTGGTATCAGAGCTGTTTTCGGCTTCAAGGGGACGCCTTTGCTGCTGAGGGTTTTTAGTTCGGGCTTGGGGTAGACCCTGTTCAGTGGGAGATCTGCGAGATCGATTCTTGTGGTGAGAGAAGATGGTGAGCGGCGGAAAGATAGAGATCGAGAAATTTAATGGTCATAGTTTTGAGTTGTGGAAGCTCAAGATGGAGGATTTGCTGGTGGATAAATATCAGTGGATCACGGTAGATCTAGGTACTAAGCCAATAGGAATTTCAGATGAAGACTGGAAGAAACTGGATCGGAAGGCTAAAAGCACAATATGGTTGTGTGTCTTAGATTCATTATTGTTGAATGTATCTGGGGAAGCTATGGTGAAGACCTTGTGGGGAAAGCTAGGGACTTTGTACAAATCTAAGTCTCTGGTGAATAAGTTGTTCCTGCGAAAAAATTTGTATAACCTGAGGATGAAGGATGGAGATTCAGTGACAGAGAATCTAAACGCCTTCAATACTGTGGTAAGTCAACTGTCATCTATTGATATTAAAATCTCAGATGAAGATAAGTGCATCAGTTCGTTGTGTTCTCTACCAGACTCGTGGGACAGTCTGGTTATTGCAATAGGTAGCAATACAACTACCTTGAACTTTGATGACATTGTCTCAGCCTTGCTGTCGGAGGAAATGAGACGGAGAAATATGGAGGGTCATAATGGAGATGCCTTATCTGTACGAGGAAGGTCCCAGAACAGAAACAAGAATAAGGTTTCGAGTGGGAGATCCAAATCTAGAGGGAGATCTAAATCTCCTGGAAAGTTTGTAAAGGTGTGCTAGAAATGCGGAAAGGAAGGGAACTACAAAAAGGACTGCAGATCTAAAGCTCTTGAGAAAGGAAAGGGATCTGAGGATGCTCCTTCTGCAGAGGCAAAAACCACCTCGGATGAAGGTGGGGATGTGTATTTGGCTTCTTCTTCAAATACACTTGTAGCTTATGAGTCATGGTTGATTGACTCAAGTGCATCCTTTCACTTCAGTCCCCATAGGGAGTGGTCCTGTGAGTATGAGAAATATGATGGTGGTGATGTCTTCCTAGGGGATGATAGGAAGGCCAGAATCATCGAATGTGGAAAAGTCAAGCTGAAGCTGCAAGGTGGAAGGATTAGAACACTTCCTGTTGTTCTGCATATTCCTAAATTGGCCAAAAATCTGATTTCTGTAAGCAAGATGGATGATGCAGGTGTAAAAACAGTGTTCGAGAAATATGCCTGGAAGATGGTTCGGGGAGCACTAGTATTAATGCGGGGAGTTCAGACTAGAACTCTATACAAGCTACAAGGTAGCACTATTATTGATGGGTGTAACAGTTTTGTGGTTCCTGCAAGTGGGACGGAAAGCTTAGCTGTCTCTGGAGAAAATACCATGCTATGGCATCAAAGGCTTGGACATATTGGAGAGAAGGGCCTTAGGATACTGCATAGAGATGGTATGGTAGAAGGTATGTCTAATTGTTCTGTGGATTTTGATTTTTGTGAACATTGTGTATATGGGAAGCAAAATCGGGTGAGTTTCCCTTCTGGTGCTAAGAAGGCAAACACGATATTAGAACTTGTGCACAATGATGTGTTTGTGCCTATGTCAGTTCCATCACTGGGAAAGTCTGTGTACTATGTTTCATTCATAGATGACTTCTCAAGGAATACATGGATATATTTCTTGAGGAATAAATCTGAAGTGTTTGACAAATTTAAAGAATTTAAGGCTCTGGTGGAAAACCAAACAGAGAAGAAGATAAAGGCGTTGAGGACAGATAATGGTGGGGAGTTCTGCAAGAAGGAATTTGAAGAGTTCTATAAGAAGTGTGGTATAGCACGATAGAAGACTACTCCATACACACCTCAGAAAAATGGAGTTGCAGAAAGAATGAATAGAACACTGATGGAAAAGGCAAGAAGCATGCTCAGTGGTAATGGGTTAGGACAAGAATTCTGGGCAGAGGCAGTGGAGACTACATGTTACTTAGTTAATAGATCACCTTCATCAGCATTAGAGGATAAGACCCCACATGAGGTATGGACTGGTAAGAAACCCTCTATTTCACATCTAAGGGTATTTGGATGTGATGCATATGTACATGTTCCAAAGGAGAAAAGGACCAAGTTGGATAATAAATCTGAAAGGTGCATCTTTATTGGGTATAAGGATGGTTTAAAGGGTTACAAGATTTGGAACCAAGAAAAAAGGAAGGTTGTGTACAACTGAGATGTGGTGTTTGGAGAAGTGAAAGATGTTGTTAAACATGAAGTCCTACCAAAGGAACCTGAGAATATAGAGTTTGAGCTAAAGGAGGATGAATCAGACTCTACAACAGAAGAAGACTCAGAAGATGAAGAGCCACAAACTCCAGCTTTGAGAAGATCAGTTCGGGAAAGAAGGCAACCAGAAAGGTATAGTCCATCTGCTTTCTGTTCAGGTTTTTCCTTAACTATAACTAATGATGAACCCATAACTGTCAGGGAGGCAGTAGATTCAGAGGATGGAAAACTCTGGAAGGAGGCCATGGTTGATGAAATTGCATCCTTGCACAAAAACGATGCATGGGATCTGGTGGAGTTGCCGGCTGGAAGGAAGCCCATCGGGAGAAAATGGGTGTTTAAAAAGAAGATGAATGTAGAAGGCAAGGTGGAGAAATACAAAGATCGGTTGGTAGCAAAAGGTTATTCCCAGGTGCCGGGAATTGATTTTGGTGATATTTTTTCTCCTGTTGCCAAGGTTACTTCTATTAGATTACTTTTATCTGTTACTACTGCATTTGATTTTGAGATAGAACAGATGGATGTGAAGACAAATTTTCTTCACGGGGATCTAGAAGAGGAGATCTACATGAAGCAACCTGAAGGCTTTATGGTGAAGGGTAAGAAAGAACTGGTATGTAGGTTGAAGAAGTATCTGTATGGGTTAAAACAGTCACCAAGGATGTGGTATCAGAAATTTGATACCTATATACGGGGACTTGGCTTCACCAGAAGCAAGGAAGATCATTGTGTTTATTTTAAATTAATTGGTGATCGTGTTATATATATGGTCTTGTATGTGGATGATATGTTGTTGATTGGAAATGACAAAGAAATTATCCAAGATTTGAAGACCCAACTGTTCTCCAAATTCGACATGAAGGATCTTGGTGCTATAAACTATATTTTGGGCATGGAAATTAAGAGAGATCGGGCAAAGAGGAAGCTCTGGTTAAACCAGAGGAAGTATGTCGAGACTATATTGCAGAGGTTCAATATGCAGGATAGTAAACCGGTGAAGGTTCCTATTCCTGTAGGTGTAAAGCTGTCTGCTGAACAGTGTCCCGAGACACAAGAAGAAGAGGAGTATATGTCTCGTGTTCCATATGCAAGTGCAGTGGGTAGCCTGATGTATGCAATGGTCTGTACTAGACCAGACATTGCACATGCAGTGGGAGTATTGAGCAGGTTTATGTCAAACCCAGGGAAGGAGCATTGGACAGTAGTGAAGCGGGTTTTCAGATATTTACGTGGCACTAGTGATTATGACTTGTGCTACCAGTGAAGACCAGGATTGGAAAGAATGTTGGACATTTGTGGTTTTGTTGATGCAGACTGGGTTGGAGATCTGGACCAAAGAAGATCTACAAGTGGGTATGTGTTTAGCCTATTTGGAGGCGCAGTCAGTTGGATGAGTAAAAGACAGTTTGTAGTGGCTCTTTCAACTACAGAGGCAGAATACATAGCAGCCACTCATGCAAGCATGGAAGCAGAGATTGTGTTCAAGTATGGGGTTGGTACAGCAAGCTATAAGGATAGACTGTGATAGCCAAAGTGCAATTTTCTTGGCTAAGAACCCTCCTTATCATTCAAAGACAAAGCACATTGATGTTCAATATCACTTTGTTAGAGATATGGTTGAGGCTAAAAGGGTGTTGCTGGTAAAGGTGGACACTTTGAAGAATGTTGTAGATGCATTGACAAAGTCTGTGAGCACTCAGAAGTTCTCTTGGTGTAGAGAAAAAATGGGTGTTGAAGAATTGGGCCAATGACTAAGCCCTCCTGTGGCCCCCCATGGAAAGAAAACAACAAGTGGGAGAATGTCGGGTATGTGTTATATTATTTCCATGAATATATGTTGGTCCTTAATTTCTGGTGGGTAGTCCACGTCCATGCTTTTGTGCATGGTTTTGCACATGGTTTTGGGTACGATGGTTTTCGGCCCCTGGTATTTTTGTAGATCCAGTCAAGGGAACTACGGTTATGTTTTAATCCAGGGTTTATGGATTGGGGTTTATGTATGATTCGGCATGTATATATATGTGTTGTAACACTAAAAGGAATATAATGAAAAATCAAGCTGGTCATCTCGATTTGGGATCCAGGGGAAAATCTCTGTGTTGATCTGTTTTATGTTTTATGCTCTCGCTATTGTTTATTTTCTGTTATAAGATTCGTGTGAAGATAATTGCTGTTTAGGGTTAAAACCTACAATGATTATAGAGGAAAGGATTTAAATTAGGATAAATATTAATAATGTGGAAATTTTATAATATTAACAATTAGTGGTAGGGTATGGAATGAATAATGGATAAGGTAAGGGTATCTTAGAAATGAAGGAAGAGGTTAAGGTATATGAGTATTTTCCTAATCATGTTAAATTATTTCTAGGGATGTAAACGTGATGAATTCACTATAAACATGGCACAGATAGTATTGGGATAAGAGGTGAAAAACAAGGGTGGTGATTAATCACATAGATATTTGTACTTAAAAAAAAAAATCAAGATGTTACAAGTCCTCACAATTATTATGAAGCATTGTTAAACCGTTTCCAAAGGCACAAAAAGTGTAGTGTAGATTCTTATTTGCACAAAAAGGGCACTATTCTCACATGTTGGTACAATGCTCCAAGGGATCTTTTTGATGAATCAATATTTTTCATATATGATCAAGGAAGAAAAAAATCTGAGCGAGGAAGAAATGATGATAGGCTTAATGTACATAACATTTCCCTTCTAGTAATGACATGCAAATGATAATTTCCAACCAATGATTTCTCAGTATGCTATCTAGAGATATATTGATAGGTATGCATCAAAAGCAGAAAAAAGGTTCAAATTTATCATCATACATAAACTATAATTTCAAATTATATTGGCTGTCATGATCATACTTTATGTGCATAGAAAAGGTTTCTTGGAGAAACAATTGTTGGGCTTGACATTGGAGCAAAAGAAACATGCCATACGTTGCTTAAGATGCCTCTTGTTGTTTGTAGTTATAAATTTGTTTCCTTAAATGTTGGAAGAAAGGTTTTAAGGAAAATCTGAAGGGATTGCCTGTAATATTCATATGACAATACTTTTGTGCAACATTATCAAAAGATACCTTTTTTTCTTAGAAATTTAACTTTGATAACAACCAAAGGTATTGAACATTTGATAACAAGCATAAAGAATATCCATGGAAGCCTAGAGATTCCCATGATAGTTTTTGAGTTTTTCCATAGTTTTATTCTATTCCTAGTTAGGCTTTAGAAGAACTTTAAACCTCTTATTGGACATTATTTCTGTTGTAAAATCCATTTTATTACATTCCTATAGAAATTGGCCTTTCAGGTGAGATTATTATTGAAAATTGGAGGAATTTCCTCTATCTAGGATGGCATGTTGATCAAAATCCATCAATTGCCGATAATATTGGAGATGAATAATATGGTTATTTTTCTAGCCAGGAAATGAATCTTGAAGATGATTTTCAATAATGACAACTTTTCTCTCAGTTGCTTCCACGAAATGGTGTGGATGTTTTTTTATCTTCACACCCTTGGTTTAATGGACTATGATGTATCCTTTGACTGGAAAATTATAAATACTTCTGATGATTTTCATATATAGTTACTAATTATATAAGGAATGGAAAATCAATGGGTGATATTTTTTATGTTTCAAGTAGAAAATTTGCATCTCCAGATTCATTGGCAGTAAAACAATAACTTGATTTTGAAATCATTTTAAGGCACTTTGTTGAATACGAGATTCGTGAAGCTCTTATTATGATTGTTCAAGGTACTATAGGCACTCGGAAATCTTTCCTTATCCATTGAATTTTTGAAGCTCTTTTTAATGTTTCAAGTAATGGAATATGTACTTTTCTTATTCTTTCCCCAACATGAATCACTAATTTTAATATATATGCAGAAAAAATACACTAGACCCTAAAAATTTCAATTAAATATATGAAACCACTATAGGGGAAATCACTTATAGTATTCTAGGAATAAATGAGTCATATTAAATATATATTTATTGATGAAATGATATTTCTAGGTTAAATGTTATTCATGCAAATAAATGCTCGATTATGAGAAGCACTTCCAATGAAAAAAAAATCCTTTTGTGCCATATCCATCATCCTTGTGGCTGACCTTGGACAAATACCTCCTGTGAGAGATAATACTTTCTATGCAGTTAATACAATAGGGAAAGTCTTGTGGAAAAAACTCGACATTTCTTTCACTCTTGCCACAATATTTTGCCAACAAGGGAATAATGAGAAAACATCATGTTTTCATAGTGTCCTATATCACATAAGAAATGCAAAACCTTATCTTGAATATTGGGAGTTTCTTATGTCACGAGATGATATGAGGTTGCATCCTAGAGAAATGGATTTATTTAATTTAGTAGTTCACGTGTTTCAAAAAAATAATTTGGTCTCCTTCCATAACCAACATATGTTAAAATCATTAAATTATGTAATTTCACACTGTATTGCTAAGCATTAAAGGTTTTAAAAAAAAATTGGTGTTGATGATGCTCAATTGAACTATAAAGTGTTATTGTGTCATGGTCAACGTGTTATGTTGACATGTAATTTGTGGGTTCAAGTTGGACTAGTGAAGGATGCACTTGGTTATGTGAAGGATATATTTTATATGCCTACCTCTAAGCCACCTCCTCTTCCAATTTTCACAATTGTTCTTTTTTATAAGTATGTTTGTGTTCCATTTGAGGTAATAAATCCAAACATTGTACCTATCACAGCATTGATAAGAGGAAATGAAAAACAAATTCCTTTGAAGAGAACATGGGCTCTGACAATCCACAAGTCACAAGGATTGACTTTAGAATGAGAATCAATTGATATCAAGAATAAATAGCAGCGAGGATTAACCTTCATAGCCATATAAAGAGTGAAATCAATATATGGTTTACACCTTGCACTCCCTCTCTCTTTTCAGCATTATGCCAAGATGAAAGATAGTGCATATGTTACCATTAGGAAGAAAGAAGAGGAGCAATTGAAGTCCATATTTCTATGACATGCATCTAATAATATTGTGACCTATATCTAGAATTTTTTTTAATTTATTTTACTATCCTCTTTATTTATTTTTAATATAATAATTATTTTCATATATTAATGGGATGAATACATTCATCATACTCATAGTAATATTTGATAAAGTTGTTTACATTGTTTTTAATTTTGTTAAATTTACTTTTTTTTCTTTAAGTGGTTATTGTTCTTTTGCTTACAATGGACCATTCTAACATAAACAACCAGTTATATGAGCCAATAATTAAATATCAAGATTGAGGTCCATATCTCTATGACATGCAACTAATAATATTTTTACCTATTTATAGAATGTGTTATTAATTGGTTTAATTGTCCTATTTATTTAATTTTAATATAATATTTATTTTCATATATTAATGAGATGAATACATTCATCATATTCATAGTAATATTTGAAAAAGTTGTTTACATCATTTTTCATGTTGTTCAATTTAGCTTTTTTTTTTTAAGTCTCTATTGTTTTTTGTTTACAATGAACCATTCAAACATAAATGAGTTATATGAGATAATAATTAAAAAACAATTTAATAATTGGTTCATATTGATATTAATATTGTGAATCCGAATTATATCATCAAATACAAATTATGGGTTAAATTCTATTAATATTAATATTACAAATGATATCCAAGACTAATGAAAAATTTTGTGAGCACACCAAAGAATACAAATATTAATATTTGTTATGAGTATGCATAGTAATGTGTGTTAATTAATGTTAATGATGTTTAATATTAATATTAAACAAATATTTTGTCTATACATTAGCATTAAACATCGATGTAAATATTTTTCTTGAAGATCAGGTTTATTTAGGTTCAATGACATGAGGTTTATATTTGCAGATATTTTTACATCATTTTGTTCATATAGCATTAGATTATTTTATATCATGAGGTTTATAAGATTCATTTTTTTAATAATAATAAAAATGAGTTTTATAATATTAAGTTGTTAAGTATTAATAAAAAAAACTTTAATGTTAATATTATATTGAATAAGAACATTAATATTAATATTAAAAAAAATTAATGTAAGCATTAACATTAATTTAAATACAAATATAGGATTACTAACATTAACAATATTTTATTCTAAGCATCAAGTTTACAAAATTTTGAATTCTTATTAACTATTGTAATAATAGCTATATCACTCATTTCATTTGTACAATATCTATTTCTAATGAGGTTTATATTTGTAGAATTTTTTATAAATTTTGTTTCATGCAGCATTAGGTTCTTTTATAGCATGAGGTTTATAAGATTAAGTTTTTTAACTTTAATAAAAATGGGGTCTTATGTTTTATGTATATGTATCTATATATGGGCATGGTTAGGTGTTTGTTCATGTGTACTAATTTTAATTTTGTCCCTTTTCCTTTCCAGTGTAGATATGGATAAAATGATGTCATATATTATGACGAAGTGGTGGACAATATTTCTAGAGTGATACGTTTTCTTTCGTATCTTTGGAACAATTTTGATATAAAACATGGCTTCCATATTGATTTCATTGATGAGAATATTCATGTGCTATATTAAATGAAAATGAATGTAAAATAATCATTGCATGTTCACCAGAGGGAGCGTCGGAGGAAAACAACAAGATTTGGCTGGAAATCCTTAAGTATTGTGATCATTATCTTGCTGATTTGAATTCATGCTTCTTTTGTCATTGGTCTCGTTGTGTTTTGGAAGAGGCTATTTGATAAATGAAATCTGATTGAGTGTTTCAAGTTCATTTTTTTAGTGGAATTATTCGATGTAAAGACAACAAAAAATATATGTTACTTTAATGTTATTTCTTTGGTTGGAATGATGGTGAAATTGAGTTTTTTTTCGCATTGTTGTTGTTATGAAAAATTGTATATCTATGGTATTAAAATGTCCTTTTTTTTTGTTCTTCTTTAAATCCAATGCGTTAAATTTATATGTTTGTTTTTCCTATCCTCTTCGGACTTTATGTTCTCTCAAAATACATATTGCTCAACTTTTTCCATTTATATTCCTTTGTTCCAACGGTAGTGTTATTATTTTATTTTTTTCTCTTGGATTTGTAATTGTTTGGGATTTTTTTATGGGTCCCTCTGTTGTGTTGATGCCTTTCATAAATTAAAATATTATTGAAATTTATAATACTAATGTTGGCCCTTCATGTTCTTGATTTTTGTATCAATATTCTTGACATTTATACTATTAAGATATTAATTTATTGATATTAATGTATTTATTCTTTAAAATTTATTAATTTTTTATAAGGTATTGATATAAATGTGTTATTATTAATGCGTTGATGATTTATCATGTTTTAATGTTTTATACTGTATTATTATTAATGTATTCATATTAAATTTTTTTATTCATGTCTTAATGGTTTGCAATGTTGTTTTTATATTGATCTTGGTTTATTTTTATTATTGTTTTTTTTGTATTATTGCATTATTTACATTTATAATATTTATGATAGGTTTTAGGGATTCAAAGGTTTAAAATTTTTAATATGACATACAGTCTCTCATTTTGAAAACCAACCATTGTGAGCCTTGTCAAAATTTTCATTATAACTAACATTGTCTTCACATGAAAACCATAATCAACCATGGTGAATCACAGTCAACCATGGTCCGACATCAGATTGTAAAAAATATTGTATCAATATAAAAATAAATGAAGACTAAGCATGGTCTATGATGTTTATTATTGGATTTATAATATTTATCTTGGTGTTTAAACAAGTTGTGTTTATAATATGAATCCATTGTGGTTAATATAATTCGCTTCACTTTATAATCTCTTGGATTTTTTTATATTTATCCATTGGGTTTATAATATCAATCCATGTGTTTATTGATCCAAGGGTTCAATTTTCTAGGGTGTAATATTATTCATAGGGTTTATAATATTAATCCTATAGTTTTATGTAAATATGATGCCTTTATAGTCATGTTCAACCATGGTCCAAGCTCATATTGTGACTAATATTTTCTCAATATAAATATGAACAATGGTCCAATGTAACATTATATCAAATCTTGTCTCAATATGAAAATCAACCATGGTTAACTATTTTCAACCATCGTCAACCATGGTCGATCATGGTTTACCATGATCGAATGTCATATGTGACAAATATTGTATCAATATGAAAATAAAACATGGAAAACTATGGTCATCCTTGATCCAACGTCGCATTGTGACAAAGATTGGCTCTATGTTTAAATCAAGAATTTTCAACCATGTTTATTTCATGGTTTATAGCATTTACCTAAGGGTTTATAGACTTAGGGTTTATAATATTAATCTCTTAGGTTTAACTGTTTTTTAGTATCAATCCCTTGGGTTTATTATTTCATTGGATTTTTAATATCAATTGATCTAACGGTTCACATTCCAAGGGTATAAATTATTCATAGATTTTATAATACTAAACCATTGGTTTAATATGAATCCCTTGAGTTTATAATCATGGTTAACCATAGTCAATCATGGTCCAATGTCACATTGTGAAAAATATCTTGTCAATATGAAAATCAACCATGGTGAAAGGTTGCATTGCGACAAAGGTTGTCTCAATATGAAAATGGGACATGGTCACCTATGTAGTTTTAGGGTTTATTACTTCCTTGGGTTTATAATATAAATAATCGCTTTGTTTTATTAATAATTTGAGTTTAAAATATTAATTCTTAGGGTTTATCGATTGCTTGGGTTTCTAATATTATTTTGTTGTGTTTATTGATTGCTTGGGTTTATTAATCGCTCGATTTTATTAATCATTTGTATTTATAATATTGATCTATTGGGTTTATAATATTAATAATCCCTTGGGTTTATTGATATTTTTTGTTTATATTACTAATAATTATGTGGGTTCCCCAATATTAAAGTTTAATATTAGTAGGAAGTTTTAATATTAATCCCTTAAGTTTATAATGTCTATCCCTTACATTTATTAACTTATTGGGTTTATGATATTAACAATCCCTAGGGTTTATTGATCCGTTGGGTTTATAATTTCAACAGTCGTGTAGGATTATCAATCCTTGGGGTTAAAAATAATAATCCTTAGAATTTACTAATCCCATATATTTTTAATATTGATCCCTTGCATTTTTTGATCCCTTAGGTTTATAATAGCTTTCCCTTGGGTTTACTAATTCCTTGGGTTTATAATATTAAATGCTTGGGTTTTTTTTGTTTTTTAAGTTTATAATATTAATATTTTTTTTGGTTTATCACTTAATCCCTTGGGTTTATTAATCCCTTTAGTTAAAAATATTAATTCTGAGGCTTTATTAATTGTTTGGATTTTTAATATTAGTTTGTTGGGTTTATTGATTGATTTTGTTTATTAATTATTTTGGTTTGTTAATAATTTGTATTTATAATATTAATTTCTTCGGTTTATAATATTAATAATTCCTTGGGTTCATTGATCCCTTGTATTTATAATATTAATAATCTATTGGTTTTATTAAACCCCAATAGTAATCGTTAAATATTAGTCCTAGGGTTTAATATTAATCCCTTGTTTTCTAGTTCTTTGGGTTGGTAATATTTTTTTTTTCTAAGTCTAAATTCTATTTATAAAAAATATAGTACACAAAATGTCTTGCCTCTAGAATTGCTAGACTAGCCAATTCCAGAGGCATTGTGTGGCAAAAGATCAAAATTGTGACTACCCCAGAAGGGGAAACCAACCAAATTAGTTTTACTACAATTGCCCATCATGGGGAAACCAACCTCATACAAAAAGAAGTGATAAATGATGAAAATGTATAGGAACAACATGATAAACTAGAAAAAGAGTCCCAAACTGAAAAGAAACCTATAGAATTTAGGTGTCATTGGTTGGGTGAGGTGTCTCCAACACAATTAGGAATCTGTACTCCACGGTGTCATAAACAATCATGTCTCAGGGCACTGCATGTTTAGGAATGTTGGCGGTACATGCACTGCCCATTCCCGCATCATCACCATACCAGTCCTTACTGCTATTATCGTTGCCATTGTCTATGATGCCCTTTATTTTTTTGTTGGAGGCGAGGGCACCATGAATTACGGGGAGAGCATCAAAATTTGTCGTAGGTGGCATAGGCATCAAATCTAAAGTGGATTTTTTGAGCAATTTCCTGGGATGAGGGCTCTTCGCATTGGATGCTTCCTCCTTGAAACTTATAGAAATGGTGGCAGTGATACGAGGATGGTCCATGGTACAAGCATAATGGAATTGAGCAGAGTGCATAGTAGACGGAGAGGGAAGTGTCTCTAGATTAGGCAGCAGAGGGGAAGAATGATTGGTGGGGCAGTGCAGCGGCGGGGAGGAAATGTAAACATGAGTTAAGGAACGTGACTGCCTCAAAGCCAAGTCTTGGCCCCTATCACTGCAGGTTACAGGATAGCGACCAAAATAATCCTCTAGCGAAGGAGATGAAGGGTCAGAACGGTTGGAGAGTGGAGGCCTTGATGCACTGCCACACCCACTGCCATGACAACAGCGTATATGATGGTGTCTAGGCGTAGTGGTGGTTGTGGAGGTGTTGTTGAAAGGCTAAGGCAGTAGGGCCGAATGAACAGAAGGCTGAGGAGCCGAATGTGCAGAGTACAGTGGAACCAAAGTTTCAGTGCCGAAATTCAGACTGCAATGAAGGCCGTGGGAGACTTGGTGGCCAAGAGCAAAGATAATACAACAATAGAGACTGCATCACCTCTTTGTGGGCATTGTAGAGCTCGGTTCTGAGACCACAAAGGGATAGATACAGCTTGAGGGAAATGGAGGAAGGCTGCTGCTTGGAGACATTTTGAAGAATGGTGTAGTGCATCGATAGTTGAGCAAATTAATGGAGCTTCGGTGGGTGTAGTTACCATAAATTCCCGCAGCTTGAGACCATGTGTGACCATGTGGTTCATACATGTGTCATGCCATGGGCTCACTGTATGCCAGCCTTCATTTATCACCCACATCCAGGTTTTGGGTTAGTAATATTAATTCCTTAGGGTTTTAGTATTATAATTGGTTGGGTTTATTAGACCCTAATATTAAGGGTTAAATATTGGTCCTAGGGTTTAATATTAATCCATTATGTTTATAATGTTTATCCCTTTATTTTATTAATTTGATGGGTTTATAATATTAACACTCTCTAATGATTATTGATTGCTTTGGTTTATAATATTAATAAGCATGTGGGTTTATCACTCATTTGTGTTGAAAATATTAATTCCTAAGCTTTATTGATTGCTTGGGCTTGTTTATCTCTTTAGTTTTTAATATTTATCCCCTGGGTTCACCAATTACTTAGGTTTATAATATTAAACCCTTGGGTTTATTAGTTGTTTTAGTTTATAATATTAATAATCCCTTCAGTTTAAAATATTAATTCTTAGGGTTTATTAGTCTCTTGGGTTTTTCATATTAGATGTTGGGATTATTGATTCTTTGGATTTATTAATTGCTTGGGTTTGTTAATAATTTTTATTTATAATATTAATGTGCTCAGTCTATAATATTCACAATCCCTTGGATTTATTGATCCTTTGTGTTTATAATATTAATAATTACCTCAGTTTCTTGATCCATTGGTTTTATAACATTGATCTCTTGAGTTTTCTAATTCTTTGGGTTGGTAATATTAGTTCCTTGTGTTTATTAAGTCCCAATATTAAGTGTTAATTATTAGTCCTACCGTTTAATATTAATCCATTGTCTAATTTCACATTATGAAAAATATTGTCTCAATATGAAAATCAACCATGGTGAACCATTGTCAATCATAGTGAGTCATAGTCGATCATGGTCTACCATGGTCGAATGTGACATTGTGAAAAATATTGTCTTAGTATGAAAGAAACCATGGGCAACAATTGTCATCCTTGGTCCAATGTGCATTATGACAAATATTTTCTCAATTTTTATGGTCAACCATGTCTATTTCAAACTTTGTAGTATTTATCTAAGTGTTTATAATATTAATCTCTTTGGTTTAATATTATTCCCTCGAGTTTATAAACCCCTAGGATTTTAGTAATAGTCCCATCGGTTTATTATTTCTATTGGTTTGTAATATCAATATGTTGGGTTTATTGATATGAGGGTTGATATTCGAAGGGTATAAATAATTCATAGGTTTTATAATACTAACCCTTGGATTTAATATAAATCCCTTGTGTTTTAAATAATGATCAACCTTGTTCTAAGGTCACATTGTGAGAAATATTTTGTCAATATGAAAATCAAACATGGTGGAAAATTGAATTGCAATAAAGGTTGTCTCAATATGAAAATGGGCCATGGTCAACTATGTTTATTATAGGGTTTACTAGTTCCTTGTGTTTATAATATCAATAATCTCTTGGTTTTATTAATCCCTTGAGTTTAAAATATTAATTCTTAGGGTTTATTAAGCACTTGGGTTTTTAATATTAGTTTGTTGGGTTTATTGATTCCTTGGGTTTATTAATCATGGTTTATTAATCATTTTTATTTATAATATTGATATGTTGGGTTTAGAATATTAACGATCCCTTGGGTTTATTGATCATTTCTATTTATAATACAAATAATTCCCTTGGTTTTTTGATCCATTGGGTTGGTAATATTACTCTTTTAAGTTTATTAAACCTTAAGTTAAACTGAAGGGATACATATTATAAACCTTAAGGTTGGTAATTAGAATCCCTTAATTCTAAGTTTTCTAATTTGATTCTTTGGGTTTGTTGGTACTTTAAGTTTATAATATTTATGGTCAATTATATTCATAAATATAAAATAATTATTATTGTAAATACCTATTATTGATAAGAACTATATGTTATTATTATTTGTATGTGAATTATAATAAATTTGAAATATAACTATTAATATATTAACAAAATTTTATGTAATAACAAATATTATATTAATATAAAAAATAATGTTAGCATAATAATTATAATTATATAAATGTAAAATATTATTTATATATTTATTAATAATTATAAAGTTTTTAACAAAATATAATTTACACTTCTTAATGTGATTAGTGATGGACATAGGGCTATATGATAGTATATCAACCACATTTGTAAATATGGTTATAAATCTATTTCATACACTTCTATTAACCTATAAAACCACACTGATAACTCATAAATGTGATTATATTGTTTATATAATTTATGTTTACTATCAATAATATTTTAAAATATTGTAGACTCTGCTCCATCAAAGTATCCTTAGTTCAATTTTGCAAAAAAACCTTCCCCTCTAGGGCCCCGGCCCAGGCCCACACATACTGACAGTACCAGATATCTCACATAGAATGATAGTAAAAATATCTTAGATCCAGCTTTCAGAGACCACGTTCGACATATCAGGTGGAAAATGATAGTTATTGTCAAAGAGTTTGATTGCAAAAAAACTACAGTCGCCTGTTTTATAAATAACTCACAAGTGTGGGATCTTCAAAAAACACTCCAATATGAATATAGTAGGTGTAGTGTAGTCCAAGAGTAAAATGCAGCAGTCACAAAAATATGTATTGAGCTTATTCTCATCATTCAATTCTCATATCATACATTTCAATTTGTTGTTTGACATTTTATAGAACCCATCTCAATATCCCTTTTCTATGGATGATGATAGGAAACTGTGTAAGAGTAGTGGAATTTGAAAGCTGGCTTAAGTGTTAACTAATGGTTATGTTGTGTTCGTTAAGACACTAAGACATTTATTTTTTCCTTTTGGAAAAATATTACTTTATGAGCATAAATTAATTTTTGATTAAATAAAATTAGTTACGGAAGTGATTTCCATAAAAACATAAAATACTAATGGAAAAAGTATTCTAAGAATTGAGAGGTAGTTGAACATAAAAAATTGAAACAATTACGCAACCACTAAGGATAAAGGCATATCCTAGTGAGGAAGAGGGTTTTTGTTTGGTAACTGGAAAAAGGAAATTGAGAGAAGAATTCCCAAGCTAGTGGTGACAAGTGGAATTACTCAGAATCATTATATTTTGTGGAATAGAAGAATGGACTAGAATGTCTCGAGGTCTCTTCCAGAACCTCTGTCAACTGACATAGCTCTGGAGCGGAGCACGGGGGAGAGACGAGGACGTAATTTCCTCTCTCGAGGTAGGGAGGCCAACATCAGTCAATATTTGAAAGATAGATAATTTTATCTACCATTGGGAATCCAAGTTTGATTTATGAATGATAATAACAGTATGTATATTATAATCTATAGATGTTACAATAATTTATTATGAAAATGAGAGGCTTCTATGTATAATATGAACAACTAGACTCTGTTAATATACTCAGGATAGGAGATAATCAGGGTGAGGGTGGTGATAAGAAAACTTAGATACCAAAATCAAATAAGACTAAATTCATCACTAATAATTGTAATATAGAGAAATGTTAACACAAAACCCTCGATATGAAGGCTCTATGTTGGTTGTTATCTGTAACTATGATACACACGGACAGAATGGTCCAGCCATTTTATTGTTAAACAATAAAAAGAAGAGTAAATAATGAAATCTTAAAACTCAAAAAAGAACTCTCTGTAGATATTAGTAGAGTAGGTTAAGACTATATATTTAAATTGAACATTAGATAATAGGATGATGTAGAGAGAATCTTGCAGAGAACATAGCTACAACAATAGAGACATGCAAACAATACATGTAAAAACAAGAAATTTGATTAATGATAACTGCTCCTATACTGTAAAATGGGTATCTCTCAAAAGAGTACAAGAAAGCAGACTAAACCACCGTATGGAAAAATTGACGATACGTGTAAGCTCTAACTCTTTAATTGAAAAATTAGAATCAATTAGTCTCTATTTTGTTCATGAGAATGGTAAAAGTACTACTAAATCAGTGAAAGAATTGAACATTAAAAATTCTAAACATTATAATATCAACGAAAGAACTAAACTTTATTTTTAACATAACATTATAGTTCCTTTGTAGTTCATATTCCTGAAATTTTGAAGTATCACTTTCAGTATTGAAAACCCCGAATTGACCAAAAAGATAAAAGAAAGATATCAAGTACAAACAAGCGCTAGAAGTAACCCAGCCTTCATTTCAGTTTTTCACAACAGAAATATGGGACAAATAAGTTCTCCATAGATGTGAAATATTAAACTTTATTTATACAAGTAATATTTTGGACCAAAATTGTTCCACCATAACCATGACTCACACTGTGTATTCCTCACACATTGAGGAAATGAATCGTAAGCTCATTTACAAAATACAGTAAAAAATTTGAGGTGCTGAGACATAATCCAAGACCCTAATTTTAAACACACATGATTGCGATTTTAGAAATGAAAAAAATAATCATCATACATATTTTCCTATGGCTTGCCCAATTTTGAGTAAAGCTCATGGCATGATAGTTAAAATCTAAAGTAACTAGAATAAGATGGTAAAATCCATAGTGAGTTGAGTCTCTTGCAAAATCGAGGTCCTGTGACCAAATAATGAGAGGAGAAGGGTACCTAATGGAGCATGTATCAGAAATTTTTTAGGAGAAAGACCAAGCTGAGCTTAACGAAAACTACTCGCCACAATGCCAAGCCAGGGTTTTTATCAGCACAAATATAAGGAAGAAGGTTAAATAATTAGGTTACACATTCACCCATTTTCTAAAGAAGTAATTTATGAAGTAATAAGGTAGCCTTACCTATGATAATTTCTTTTCTGAAGACAGGAGGGTCAACCTATAAGTAATTCGTCAAGAAAAAATGATCAATGTATATGTAGAGGTTTGGGAAAATCTGACTACATAAACTTGAAAAAATTTACTCTACAGGTAGAGATTCTTACCTGTGGGTTTTTATTATGGTAGGGAAAATATGATGAGGTTCCATCCGGAGAAAGGGCTTGAATCATTGTTATGGCCCAACTCAAGAAGATGACCTAAATTAGACACAAATGACGATGGGTTTCAGAGGAGACTGGAAAATATTAACAAACATCATAATATAAACTGTGCTCATGGTTGACTTATGATAAACCATTTTCACTGTAAATAGCTACCAATAAGCACACAACAAACTATACATTCACTTATGAAATGGATTGAAGGCGAAAAACTTGATCAATGCCGAGAAGAATCTTAATGGGGTTCTATGTAGAGACATCAAGACTCTCTTGGAGAGCTCTGTAGGAGAACACTCAAATGGCGAAGAAAAAATTAGGTTTAGGGTGGTCAATACCATCAAATTTTTAACCCTAAACCATTACAATTGTTGGATGCCGGTGTGATTAGATCGATGGAGGAAAGGATAGCACAAGTGTCCACCATAAATGAATTTCCAGAATGGAGCGGCCTTACCAATAAAACCAAATCATTTGCAAGATTTTATTATGGTGATATAGTTGATCGATAGGATTATAATAATTTAATAACTAATAGATGCCATGAATGCAAAGTACATGGTAACAAATATCTCAGAGGATAGATATTCTCTGTTTAGACCAAGTAGATATGTTGATAGCCAATCGCCTCTAGAAGTGGAGAACAAATATTAAACCTAGGTTATAAATTTAATTTTTATAAAGTGCAAACCATAATTGCTAAATAGCTATACACCATAGGTGGATTATAAATCGTAATAGTATCAAGTGAAAGTTGGCTCACACATGTGTAAATAATTGAATAAACCTGAAGGTTAAAATGATGCAGTTTTTTTTTTTTTTTTGAGTAAATAGTAGTATGTTACATGGAAATTTCAAAGGGAAAGGTAAGGTGGAACTATAAGGGTAGTGGGGTAACTGGTTGTTTTTGCATGCATTGTTGCTACACATGGGGGCTTCGTCTTCGGCTATGATATCGGTATATATGGTAAGTATTCCTAATGTTTTCAAATATAATTCCTGATGTATGCCTAGCATTTAATAATTTTCACTTATCCTATATTTTATATAATTTTTTTTTTATCTGATAATGGTCACAAGAGGATAACGGTTCATTAATGTATTTGCAACAGAATTCTAAATTCTGTTGGGAATTGCAGGCAGAGTGGAATTTATGGATTTCTTTCTCAAGAAATTCTTCCTGGCAGTGTACCACGGGAAGAACCATGATATATTCCAAGATAATGCATATTGCAAGTACAAAAATGAAGGCCTGATTCTGTTCACCTCGTCCCTCTAAGTTGCAGGGCTCACTACTACAATGGGTGTGTTAACCACAATGAATAATTATGGTCACAAGGCCATTATTGCCATCGGAGGTTTCAATTTTCTTGTTAGATCCGCTCTAAACTGATGCCATGAACTTAACCATCCTTATTAGCAAGAGTGTAATGCTTGGAGTAGGAATCGAATTTGCAAATCAAGTATTCTTGTATGGATTTTGAATTCAAGGATTTGGAAAACGTTTCATGAAAATATATGTTTTTGGGACAACTCGTAGTTTTATTAGAGTGGATATTTCTTTTGAGAGACATAAACAGTGTGTTTAATTAATTTTTTTTTTAGTTTTGAGTGAACGCTCTATCTATCATTAAGAATTAGAGATATGAGGGTGGAAACCGACTGTGTTTTCTGTTGGAGAATTTTCTATGCTCTGAACTATGTTAAGAACATACACAAATGGAGAAGCACAAAGAGTTTACAAAAATGCGGAAATAAAATTACACACAGACAGACAGAGCGAAAACAACGGAGGAATTCTTCTTTTCATTCAATTCAAAAATATATATGAAATTACATTCATTTTTAATAAAAAATGGCTGAAGGAGGTTACTTAATGCAATTCAATACAAGATGGGATGGAAATCCACAGAATCATCCTTCTGCAATGAAATCCCGATTCTTTATTTTCTACACAAACCTGCATACAAAACACAAAAGGCCAGACCTAAAATTTTATGTGTTTCAGTTGCTAAACCAAATTGCATATGTGCCTTCATCGCAAATCAAAAATCAGTGATATTAACATTTAAATGGAACAAATGGGAAAACCTGATGGCACAATCGCATCAAAACTTAAGACATTTAGTTTGCCAACGCTATCCTCCTAAGCTCTCCAATATCCGATTCTGATTGCATCACAACATAAATAACATAACTTGCAGGTGCTAAAAAGGTAAGTCATAAAACATGTGAATTGCAAAATGTGAGCATCTTAAAATGTAAAACATAAAAATGTGAAGTGTAGGTATGCTAAGAGGTAGTGGTAAATTATGCGAAATGTGAAATCTAAGTTTTGTGATGTACGATGACAATGTCACATCGCAACATCACAGTGTTCGGGTGCGGGTATTAAAAGTTAAAAGTTAAAATTTGGGAAGTTTTTTATGCATGCAGTTAAGAGGCAGGACGTGCGAAGAGTGAAAGTTATAGAATAAAGTGAAATACAAAGGTTTGTGGTGGATTGGTAATGCGGCAAGGTATGGTGGGTCCCGCCAATATTGCATCGGTGGAAACTTAACATTTAGCGAAAGGCTTGAAAGGTAACACTTAAATATTGTGGGCTATGAACTATGTGTAAGAGGTAATTCAATGTGTTGGATAAATAATTAAACGCAGAGTAAGGCCGGGTACTCTATTTTCTGATTTTTTGCGTAAAGCGCCTGCAGATTTGGATCTATGATTTTTCCTTCCTGCAAAAAATATTCAATGAAGTGTGGGTTGCTGCTATAATTTATTCATGATGGTGGTTGGGAATATTTAGAAAAATCCCCCTTAATCACAACTACCACCATCAACCATTCCCAAAAAAATTATGAGGTAAAAAAAACTTTTTGGACCCAATGGATTTTTGAGGGTATCTGCAAAATGTTTCTCTGACCTATAATTTTGCAACACAATTTCACCATTGTTAACTAATTCCCTTATGAAATGGTATTTTTCATCAATATTCCTTTCTCTCTTCTATAATACATAATTCTTTGACAATGCAATTGTGTAATATCCCAAAATCGAGATTGCTAGCAAGGCATGCCTGAAAACCGCATTTTCTAGGAATGGCTACTACAATTCTTGAAATCAGCCCTTGGATCCCTTATATCTAATCATGTAAGTCCTAAATCCAATAGGGTATCAAAAATAAATCATTCTAGGTGGGTTAAACAGATCTCCCACCCATAGTTGTCTTGAGAAATTGCCTAATGAAGGGACTGCAGCACTACAAAAGAACAATGCCCAAAAAATAGTGTAGTTCTAGATAGAGGTAGCAATAGGCCAATATTATAGCTTTAAAATAAATTATTCAATGATAAATAATATTTATATTAAATCCAAATAAATTTACAATGGAAAGAGAGAGACTTTATGGAGAAAAACTCTCTGAAAGAGGAGCTGAAACAAATGTATTTCACTACAAAGCCATGACAGCATTATTTTTATGATTAAACAACAACTTTAGGTTAAAAATTAGATCTAGGACAGATCTGTGTACAAAATATTAGCTCTATATTGTATCTATACACTATACTGTCTCTATTTTACATACCCCTTGGGGTTTTCAGCAAAACAGAAGCAGAGAGAGTAGATATGAGATCTACTGTAGCAGATCTGCAGAATGATTCATAATTTTTGAATCAGATGTAGCAGTGAATAAAAAATATTTGAAACATACATGGATTAGTTGGCTAATCCATGGATCACCATAGTGAGAGGAAGACTCCTCCACACCAGAGATCTCTCCTCCAAATGGCTGCCAAACACCCTGCAACTATTCTCTTGCAAAAATAACATAGATCTGGGTAAAAAATGCGCTTTAGTTTTGAATCTTAGGTTGGATTGATGTCAATATTAAGATCTGAAGCTCAATATGCTAATGCACTCTTCCAGGAGGTTAAAAGACACACTCACTGAGAAGAGGCACTAGTACAATCTAGATCTGAGTAGAGCTAGTCTCCCACTTGTTGCTACTCAGAAGGAAAACCAAACCCTCAACAGGGTCTGAATTATAGTTGGAAGAAACTTCTTGGAAAAATTCCTAATAGTGGACCAAGAATAGAAAGACTCTTCCAAAAGGCCTCTCAAGTAAAGAGGAGGATTTCTAGACAAGAGATCCTTGTGTTAAGAAGCACAATTCTCAGCTAAACAACTAGAGAATGAGGAGTGTCTAAATAGACAAATCCTTCCAATACAATATGATCAAGAACCTTCGTATGCTGCTCTCCTGTTTCATTTATAGGATGAAATCCTTGCAAACCCTAAACCATCTCAAAAGGTTTAGCTCCTTTCATATTGGAACCTTCCAACTAGAACAGCGTTGTCCCTCTATGTTCATTGCATCTGGACAACACTATTGATTTGGTCCCATTGACCCAGTCAATCGCCACAATCCATTTTCACACTTGAGGGAATTTTATTAAGGTAGAGCAGATTTAGCCTTGTTCACATGGGAATTGATTTATTTTGTTGCTTAAGGAGTTTATTTTGTCCTCCTCTACAATTTTATTCTTAAACAAGAAAATAAAAACAAAATTGATTATTCTTATTAGCTTGGGCTAATTAGGAACATTACATTCCTCCCCTCCAAAATTTTTCCTTTCCTTAAGCAACTGATAAGGTGAGTGCTGCAACTCATCTCTTCCTCCATTAGTGTCACAAAAAAAATATAAGCTTCTCTCATAAGCTAAGTGATCACCAACCCATCCATCCATGTCTTCTTCCCATAATGTCCTCATGAGATGCAAATAGCTCCTCCCATAAGGAAACAAAGAATCACATGAAACATCCATGGTTTTCCCAATGCCATCCTTGAAGTATAAAACAGAAAGTACATGGAGTGTAGTCATCCCATACGGCACATGCATTCCTTCTCTCCTTCCTCCATTCATCCCCATGAAAAGTAAAATCACATCATCTATATAGGCGATCAAAAAAATGTACAAACAAATAGAAATGTGTGCACAAGGAGGTGGATCATAGTCCCACATGTGGAACCAACAAAGAGAATCCCCTGCCTGCATCAAACCAAGATGTGGTGAGTGGTTTTCCCACCACTTACTTGCTGCCCAAGTCATCTCACTATTGCAAAAAATGTGAGATATGTTTGGTGCCTTCAGGAAGCATCCATCATGCAAAAAAAATATCCCTTTGCAAACCAAGGGAGTGGCCAAATTAAGAATTTGTGGTGGCCCAACAATTTCCATGAGATTTAAAAAGTATATCACTCCTCCTTGGAGTCATGGCCTGTAATAAAATTGTGTCAGAATGCATGAAATCAGAATATAAAACACATGTAATATGAACATGCTCTTCACCAACAGTCCTCCTCATATCAATGGAGTGGTGCATAGATATACTCTCTCCTTCAAGGGAAGAAAGAGAGGGCCAATTCAATTCTCCCTTAGAGTCATGTTGGTACTCCAACTCCACAAGGTCCATGCATATTTGAAAATGTTGATATAGTTCTCTTCCAAAGCCCTCCCAATAGTATCACCTCAAAATGATATTGTTGAGCTTCATGGAATAGGTGAGGCTAAATTTGAACCCTTCATAAGCCCTCCGTAGTAACTTCTCCTTGAGCTTAGAAGCTCTAGACAAGAAGATCATACCATGATTATAGATGACTCCATCAATGACTGAATAGCTTCCTTCATGCAACTAGTCATCAAGAATCATGCAAGTATGAAGATCCTTGGAATATTCCACCAAAATTTCGGATTTCCAATAGGGATCTAAGGTGCCCAACAATGACAGCACTAATAGTGTGTCATCCAGAGTATCTGCCATGTTTTTTTCCTCCTTCTTGACATCTCCCATGCCAAAGTGGAAGGTTGCCAAATATTCCTTGCTTCCCACCTTGCTCATTCACATGCTTCAAATAATAAGGAAGCTCTTGGAATTTAGTCTCCCATGGAAGGCTATTATCTATCAAAGACCTCTTTGTTTTTCCCAAAGCATGCATGTGAGACCACCATCTCTCTTCTGGCAGGGAAGAGTTTTATTTAAGAAAGTTTGTCTTCTGATTCAAGTCTTGCCTCTGATGCTTCATGATGGTGTCATTCTCTCTTCTTACAGCATAGCTTCTCAACGCAATTTGAGAGTTGAGGATATATAATGAGGTCAAAGGAAAAATTCTCTCCCTTTATTTGTACCTCCCCCATAGTCTCAATGTTGTAGCATGGTCTTATAATGCTCTTCCTTCCTTTGGATCTATGAAAGGAGCATCTATGTATGAAACATATTTCATCAAATCTGACTTAGGTGGTCTTTTGGATGGCATACCATGGGATAATGATTCCTCATGGTTCATTCACATGTGAACAAGAAATTTGAAAATTTCATTACTGATCCCACTGCGAAAATCCATCTTACATTGTCATGCGGAAGTATCATGACACTTGGAGACCCCTCTTAATGGTATAAGAGTGCCTTTGATTGGAGCCCTTGGCCCATATTCGGATAATGGATCAACTGTGTGACCGCACCTTGGTTCTGTCTCATTGTCTCTCAGCGGAGACACAAGTTGTTAATATCCTCCATATGGGAGAGCCTTTGGAATCCCTTGGAAAGGTGCAAGAATTATTCTAATGGAAGCCATTGCTTCCTCTTCATCTCCACATGAAAATAGATCTTGTCTTGCTTGCACAATGCTGGAGGATCTCCTCTGCTTCGTCTCTCCCTTCTCCTCTTCAAATCTTATCACTAGTCTCCTAGTGAATATTGCATAAGAAGAGATGTTCCTAGCCTTCAAGGAAGAGGACTCAAACAACCACCAAGCATAAGCCTTCCTTTGAAGATGTGGCACTGCTACTCTCAAGGCTTATTCTTCTGATACTTGATGTAGCTACAATTATGTGTCAAGCTTCTTTACTAAAGACTCAACTGAGTCTTTAGGTGATCCCTCAAATGTACGTAGAGAGAATCTACCCAAAGTGTGCTGCATGCACCATTCCCTCCTACTATATCTGTTGGATCTTTCTTCTTTGAGTTGATAGAACTTCGGGAAACTGAGATGCTCCTTGAATATTTGTAATTGAGATTCATATTCTTGGATATAATCACCAATAGATCCCTCCTTTGATGTTCCACCCTTCCCTCCTTTCTTTGATAATAAAGTAGGCATGTCCCTGTTGACTCTCAAATCTGCATCTTTCCTATACACCTTTCTAGACCTTTTTCATTCACCTAAACCTTCTAAGTTGTCAATATCATTGCATATTAATTGTAAAAGAGCATCTAAATTGGTTTTTAAATATGTTTTGTGTCTGCTGTTTGATTTAGATTTTTGCTCATTTAGCTGCGGAATCTTGCCACTTTCCGCAACTGCTGCAACTTTCCGTAGCCATTTTGTGAAAGTCTATGTTGCAGGTGTCTTCAGGCAAATCGAGCCACATGGGCAAGTCAGAAATGATGTGGACATGGATCGTGTCCTATTGGCTCGGGTAAATTCACCTAAGGAGGCTGTGGTCAAAGGTGGCCAAGTGGAAGTCAACCATAGAGTCCCACGGTGACATGACTCTGTTTCTCATCACGTGAAGATTTGTATGACCATTTATAATTTACGGGAGACACATCAACACCTGTACACGGCTCCATAAGCTGAATCCAACATCCACTCTTCATAGATTTACTCCTCACCACGACCATGATGCTGGATCTCTGAACGTGATGGTTCACGTGTCTCAATCAGTACAAACTTTAGGGAATTAGTTATATCACCTTTGTTATAAATAACGCGTTTTCATACGCATAATAGTTAGCCTCCATATAGCTCTGTAATGTAATTGCGTTGCCACTGTGCTGTAATATAATTTCTCTGTTATGACTGCATTTTAATATATAAGAAGACTCTGTTTCCAAGCGTAATTCGTATTTGAAGGCTGTTGCCCGAGGCTGGTGTAGAGGGCCCCTGCACACACTGAGGTTTTGTGCATTAATGTATAGTTTCTTGTTTTATTTCTTTAAGTTCATCGTGCCATAAGTCATTCACGTGTTTATACATTGCATCTTTCATGGTATTTATGCTTCATCTCTGTTCATAATATTTCATGATTTACATTTTACTTCTGTCCATAATATTTCATGTTTTATGTTGTTGTTAACTGATCAGTGTTCTTGTTTCAGATTACAAATAGGCATCCTGGGCATTTGCATATCTTTTGACTAATGACATGGAATCAATATTGTTCTGATGCTAATTTACTTTTCTTAGTTTTTGTTTAATTCCAGTACTGCTTTGTTTATTTCAGTCTTGCACATTTGCTTCAGTAGTTAGATTTAGATATATTAAATTTCTCATGTCATTTTCAGTTACCTCTGAAAGCCATAGCTGGACTAATGGTGAGGGATTTAATTATGAGTGTGTAGTTTGATATTAGTTTACTTTCTGCAAGTTAGAAATATTAAATTGCTCATGTCATTTTCAGTTACCTCCGAAAGCCATAGCTGGACTAATGGTGAGGGATTGAATTATGAGTTTGTAGTTTGATATTAGTTTACTTTCTGCAAGTTAGAAATATTAAATTGCTCATGTCATTTTCAGTTACCTCCGAAAGCCATAGCTGGACTAATGGTGAGGGATTGAAGTGTGAGTGTGTAGTTTGATATTAGTTTCTTTTTCTGCAAATTAGATATCAGATTGCTCAAGTTGTTTATGGTTACCTCCGAAAGCCATAGCTGGACTAATGGTGAGGGATCAGAATATAAGTTGATGTAATTTGATTTAGATTTACTTTGTTGCAACTCTTGGATTTCTTTAAGCATAGTTTCTTTTGTATTTGGACAGCAGCAAGGATAATGAGTTTCATGATCAGTAGTTCATTGTTTGTTTGACTAGAATAGTGATGCAATTTCATTTTCTTTGAAGAATTAATTTTTTCATTGTGTGTTTTAAAATTCTTTTGAAGTTTGGAAAATCATTAGAAGGACATCATTGTCTTGAATATTTGTCTCCATACTTGTCTTTTAGAATTTCATAAAAATCCAAAAACGACAAAAAGTAAGAGATAGGTTATCTTGCACATATAGTGCGCCACACTTCATCAGCTTACGAATCCCGGATTGATAATTTAATGTAGCAATTTAGGACACACTAAATTGACCAAACATTTTGGCGTTGTTGCCGGGGAAGTGTAACTAGGTAGCCAATTTATTAAAAAAAAAAAAAAACAAAATAATAAAAGAAGGGAAAACTTGATAACTTCTTGAAGTATGCTCTCCTCTTGCACCTAGTGTGACATGGAGGATCAGAAAAGAGAGTTATTGGTTCAGTAATTTCTTAATTATGCTCTCTTCTTGCACCTAGTGTGACCTGGAAGATCAGGAAGAGAATTATTAGCCCAAATTTAAAAATAAAAATAAAAAAATGACATGCATAGAACAAGAGATTCTAGGGGAAGGTTTATAGCTAAAGCCAAGAGTTCGATTTTCACAACTCCATCTTCTTCAAGGCATAGAAAATATTCACCACCATCTACCCCTACCTTTAATATTTTTGGAATTCAAGGAGCAGCTGAATTAGAGGATTCTCCTATACCACCTACCAAATCTCATTTAGAAAAGAAAGAGACTCCCTCTCATCCTCCCTTGATAGAAGAACCAGAGGACTTTAAGGACTCTAAAGAAACTATCATGGCAGAGAAAATAATAGATGGATTTGGAGGTAAAGGTAGAGGTAGAGGAGGAGGAAACAATGGAGACAACAATGGTGAAGGTAATAATGGAAGAAATAGGGAAGGATACAACTTGTTTGGATTCCCTATAGTTGATGAGGAAACTCATACAACGATGAAAAATATCTCACCATATATCCTCCCCAACTATTATGGATTGCGAAGTGAGGATCTTGAAACATTTCTGTTTGAGTTTGAAGTCGTGTGCCGAACCTATGACTATATGGAAGACTCTCAAAAACTCAAACTGTTTCCTTCAACATTGAAGGGAGCTGCTTTGAAATGGTTCATGGGATTATCCACCCAATCTATTAGGACTTGGAATGATATGAAACAAACATTTTTGGATAGATACTTGGACTATTGTATGCCCACCAATCACAAGGATGAGGTATTCAAAATGATGCAGAAAGAAGATGAAAATTTGGAAGATTTACTAGAAAGATTTCAATACAACTTAAAAAGAGCAAAGATGAGCAACTTAGATGATGAAACCTTGAAAGCCCTCATATTAAAATCCATTAGAGATGAATGGATAAATAGTTTAAACATGATGGGGAAAGGAGACATTTCTCAACTTCCACTTCGTGACATAACAGAACTATGTGTCCATCTCTCAAGAGGAAAATCTAAAACAGGAAAAGGGCCTAGGGATCCTTATCTTATTAGGGCTAAAAAATCTGCAACTGGATCAGTAAGTAGGGCAGAGATTGGTAATATGCTTGATTAATTCAAAACCGATATCTTAGGGAGCCTTAGTGAACAACTAGACACCCTTAAAATCCAAAACAAGCAGAAAGCAGAAACAGATGCTCTAGCCATCTTTTGTCCGAAATGTGGGAAGAAACATGCTTTAAGGGAATGTCCCTTGGATGCAAAAGTTGTAGAAACATGTATAATTTTCTCAGAGAATCATGAGATCAAGGATTGTCCTTCAATTCCTGGACTCAAAGTTGTCTTTCAAGAAGACCCAAATTCAGTAGAATCTCTCTGTTTTGTTGCAAGAAGACCTTGGCGGGGACAACAAACTCAAGGGTTTAACAACCCTATGAATCTTCAAACCCCACCAAATTGGAATCCTTGGCAACAACCTTGGCCCCAACATCAAAATCCATATCAGCCATGGGTACATGGGATGCAAAATCCTTATGGGAGATTTGCTCAATTTTATCAATATCCTCCATCTTTCAAAATCAACAAGCTCCACAACTTCCAAACCCAAATCCACAACTTCCATTACCATTTCCACAACAACAACCTTCTCAACAAAATCCAAATCCTCAACTCATGCTCCCATGCCAACAAAAGACAAATCAACTTCCAACTCAACCATTGCCAAATCCTAACAATAAAAATCCTCAGAATACTTACATGATAGAAGGACAACAATTTCCTTCCTATATGATTGTTCCTCTCAATGATGTACAACTCAGATCTGGTAGAGTTTTAGAAAAACCTTCTATAGATGACCAAGAGCAAGATACCTCTAAGGAGGACTCTCTTGAAGCCAATAAGGGTTCTGAGGAAGTATCTCTTCAAAACTCAAACATTCAAAAAGAGAAAGAAAATTTAACACCCACAACTCCTATAGTTGAGAAACCTACATCTTCATCTACACCTCCTTTTCCTGAAAGACTACAAATTGACAAGGGGGTGGAAAAACAAATCTTGTTGCCTAACTATGATTTTCTAGATGAATTGAAGAATGTTTGTATCAAGATTCCCTTGCTACAAGCCATTCGAGAGATTCCTATTCTAGCAAAAAAAATAAAGGATTTGAGTTTCAAAATACCAGGAAGGAAACTAAAAGACACAAGAAAAATCCACCTGGTAGGAAAAATTGCAGATATTATGATGGGAAAAATTACCATGCAGAAGTATGTAGATCTAGGAAGTCCAATTATCAAGACACATATAAATGGGATAGAAATTCCAAACACATTGATTGACTTAGGGGCTGCTATTAACATTATGAGTAGACAGACTATGGACCAGCTAAAACTTCCTAACCTTATTTTTACACCTAATTTACTACAACTTGCAGATCAATCAATTATTAAACCAGATGGTGTATTAGAAGATATTTCAGTCTCCTTAGATTCTTGGGAATATCCAGTATATTTTATGATTTTGACTCCCAAGAGTAATCTAGGAGGGCACCCACTTATCTTAGGAAGACCTTGGCTAGCCACAACTAATGCTTTTATTAGTTGTAGATCTCGGGATATGTACATGTCTAATGGTAATTCGACAAAGAAATTCAATTTGTATCCTCCAGCAAAAGCAATCACAGAAGTAGGAGACAATGAATGGGTCGATGATGAGGACATTATACAACCTGTCTTTACCATTTCTGAAATCAGTGAGGATAGTCAAATTCTAAACACATTAGAAAATTTTGAAACATCTTCAGAATATGACCCCACACAATTTCAGTTGGAATCTGACATAGAATATTTATCATCAAGACAAATGTCTCTTTACTCTATGGAAGAGTTTGGTAGTTCTACCATTGATATTTTTCTAGGGAAAACATTGAATATCAACAAACATTTGGAAAATTCACAACAAGAAGAACTAATCAAAATCTTGCAAAAACATTCTACTGCATTTGCATGGGAGTATACTGACATGAAAGGTATTGATCCTAATACTTGCATCCATCATATCTATATTGAGGAAAACAGTAGACCAATCAGACAACCTCAAAGAAGGATGAATCCAAATCTTAGGGAGATAGTGAAAGAAGAGCTCCAAAAACTACTCCATGTAAAATTCATTTATCCAATTTCAGATAGCCGATGGGTTTCTCCTTTGGTTGTAGTACCTAAAAAGAATGGTAAATGGAGGGTATGCATTGATTACAGGGAATTGAACAAATAAAATTTGAGGGATCACTTTCCTTTGCCTTTTATCGATCAGGTATTAGATACATTAGCAGGTAAAAAGTACTTTTCATTTTTGGATGGTTTTAGAGGCTATAATCAAATTCAGGTAGCACCTGAAGATCAAGATAAGACCACATTTACTTGTTCATGGGGAAATTTTTCCTATCGAGTGCTTCCTTTTGGGTTATCTAATGCACCTGCAACATTCCAAAGAGCAGTACTAGGAATTTTTTCTGATCTAATCCATGATTGTGTAGAGGTTTATATGGATGATTTTACAGTTTATGGTAATTCATTTGAAGAGGCATTAGAAAATTTTGAAAAAGTTCTTATAAGATGTAAAGAAACAAACCTTTCATTAAGCCATGAAAAATGCTTTATGATGTTTACTGAAGGGATTGTTTTGGGACATCATATTTCAGGAGATGGGATTAAGGTTGATAGATCAAAAGTTGAAGTCATCTCCAAGTTGCCTATTCCAAATTGTCAAAGAGATGTTAGAAGTTTTCTAGGATTTACTGGATACTATAGAAGATTTATAGAAAACTTCACTAAATAGCATCTCCACTCTTCAAATTGCTTACAAAAGACTGTGAATTCAAATGGGATCCTGATTGTCAATCAGCCTTTGAAACTTTGAAAACAAGAATATCTGAAGCACCTATCTTGAGAGGACCAAATTGGAAACTCCTTTTCCATATTTCTACAGATGCTTCAGATACAGCTCTAGGAGCTGTGTTGGGTCAAAAGGATTTAGTCCCTTATGCCATTTACTATACCAGTAAAAATTTAACTCCCACTGAGTTGAACTATACTGTGACTGAAAAAGAGTTTTTAGTTGTTGTTCATGCAATCAATAAGTTTAGACATTATATAACAGGCTATGAAACTTTTATTCATACTGACCATTCTGCAATTATATATTTAATGAACAAACCTGTTACTAATGGCAGAGTGACAAGATGGCTCTTAATTTTGCAAGAATTCAATATTACTGTGTTGGATAGACCAGGAAAACAAAATACAGTAGCTGATTTCTTGTCTAGAATTCAGAATACTAAAGAAGATTCTCTTGTAGAGGATAAGTTTCCTGATGAATACTTATTTGCAGTAACTATTAAGACACCTTGGTATGCAGATATTGCTAACTATTTGGTTACAGGGAAACTACCTTCACATTTATTTCCAAGTGAAAAACGAAAAATTATTTAGGAGAGTTCAAAATATTCATGGATTTCTAACGAATTGTTTAAAACAGGGCCAGATCTTGTGATCAGAAGATGTGTCGGGGAAGATGAGATGCCTGATATCCTTAAGGCATGTCATGATGAACCATGCGGCGGACACTTTGCAGACAAAAGGACGGCCTATAAAATCCTCTCTTTAGGATATTATTGGCCTTCCCTCTTCAAAGATGCAAAACAATATGTCAAAAGGTGTGACAGCTGCCAAAGAGTAGGGAAACCTACCATTTCAAATGAAATGCCATTGCAACCACAAGTACTCATCGAACCCTTTGAAAAATGGGCTTTAGATTTCATAGGACCTATTAATCCACCATCTAAGCAAAAGAAGTATATATTGGTTTGTACTGATTATGTTACTAAGTGGGTAGAAGCCAAAGCATTAGTATCTGCTACTGAAAATTCAGTTGTTCATTTTCTTTATGAGGATATTTTTACTCACTTTGGTGTTCCAAGAGAAATTGTGACAGATCAAGGAAGCCAATTCACATCCAACCTGGTGGAGAAGCTGACGGAAGAATACAAAATCAAGCATAGAAGATCTAATCCTTACCATCCGCAAGAAAATGGTCAAGTGGAGTCTACCAACAAAGTTCTCGAAAGTATCATCACCAAAACTGTTCATCTACATAGAAGAGATTGGGTAGAAAGGCTTCCTGAAGCCTTGTGGGCCTACAGAACTACATGGAGAAATACAACAGGACATTCTCCCTATGAACTTGTTTATGGGAAAGAAGTCCTGCTCCCCATTGAGTTCCAAGTCAAGACCTTCAAGATAGCAGTTCAGTTGGGAATGGACTTATCAGAAGCCCAAAAGCATAGAATGGAGCGATTGAATGAGCTAGATGAGATCAGACAAGAGGAAATTCTAAGAACTGATCTAGTTCAATATCAAAGAGCTAAATGGCATGACAAGTACATCAAAGAGAATAAGTTTCAAGAAGGAGATTGGGCATTGTTATTTGATTCCAAGTTTAAATATTTTCAAGGAAAATTTCAGACTCATTAGCTTGGGCCATATGAGATTGACAAGATCTTTAGCAATGGAGCGGTAAGAATCAAGACCATTGATGAGTTTCAAACTCCTCTTATTGTGAATGGCCACAGATTGAAAGTTTATCATAAGCCACTCTCAAAAGAGGAATTTGTCAAAATGTTTCAAGAAAATTTTGCAATCAGGCTGGTACAGAAGAATTCTTCTTCTCCACCAGCCTAGCTTTTGTTCTTTTCAGTTTAAAAAAAAATAAAATAAAATAAAATTGTATAAGCCTGAAACCAATCACTGATTGGCAGTCTTATACAGAAAATGTAGGGTGAAAATTAGGAACACCTGACACCCTATATTTTCCAAAAAAAAAAAAAAAAAATTTATCTCTTTCATTTCACAAGTTTTGTGACCACTTCATTCCACTTCATTTCACTCCATTTCATTCCATTTCACTTCATTTTATCTATTTCATTCCATTTCACCAATAAAATTCTCTTTCATGACCATTTCCATTTAGTCAATTGTCATCCGTTCATTTCCATTCACCCAAATAATAGCTGTGTCAGTTTCCGCAGCTGACATCTATTTCCGCAGCTGACACCAGTTTCCACAGCCAGAAGCAGATTCCGCAGCTACCACTCTGTTTTTCAAAAGAATGTACAGACAGATGTTATTTCCACAATCATGAAATCAAACGCAGGTATGAGGACCAATTATGAAGACATGGGGCATTCAAGATATCAATGAGGAGCAACTAATTGAAGACCAAGGAAAAATGGCAAGAATTCCAAGGTATGAGTAAAAATTTATTTCAAATAGCATTTAAGCACATTTTTATATAGTTATAAACCATAAGCTCCATTATGTGCAATGATTGTATTGACAAAATCCGTAAGCACTCCATGATCTCTGTACAATCCTCCCACAATCCTTGCATTCATTCTCAAACGGTCCCATAATTAAACCTCTGATCTTCACTCAAACTCCGATACTCCACCTGTGATGATGAAACGTGGTTGATTTGACTATGACTTCTTTCAGCCGCATGAAATCCATAGCCGTTGTATAAACGTGCTTACATTTACTTTGCAGCCACCAAATTTTAAACACTGCCGGATGTGTTATACTCCTATTGTTCTATTAATCTCACAGCCGCATTTCCGTCGTGCTCATGTAACCCTTCTCTATTCCACTTCACCCCATTTCGTTTTCTTTTATGCTATAGTCTGTATACCCATTCTCTGATATCTACCTATAGTCATCGTGCTCATTTCCGTTCATTCAGCCATCCTACTTACATTGAACCCTCCTCACGCAGGCAAGTTTTTAAAGAGCAGAAAGAAGGATGGGTAAATTGTTGAGAGCAGAACCAGAGGGACCTAAATTCATGGAAGGATACCTACAAGTCAGGGATATATTGAAGAAGGCAAAGTGGCTGCGGTTTATCCAAAAGTTTAGAGGCTACCATAAAGAGGTGACAAAAGCTTTTGCAAGGTCTTTCAATGGCCTGGAGGTAGAGATTGGAGACCTTAAGTTTACGGTGAATGAGGCATCTATAGCATCTGCCACAGAACTTCCTCAAGAGGGTGAACGTTGGTTTAAGAGCAAAAGCATTAGTGATGAAGCCTGGAGAATAATTCTACATAACCCAGGTATGGACATAACTATTTTTAAAAGAGGAATTCCTGTTCATGCTTTGAAAGAGGAATGGGCTACTTTGTTGCTAGTTGTTCAAAAATTTATCACCTGTGAGGGCCGTTTTGGGTCAATGTATATGTACCATACTAGATTGCTGATGAATTTTCTAGATAACCAGACCTTCAATCTGCCATACTTTTTATTAAATAGTTTGAAGAAGATGTCTGTGACTGTTCAGAAGCATTTATGGGATGTATAACCACATCTATATCACCATGGTATTGTGAAAATTTTGATTGAAAAACAGTTAAAAGAGAACAAGGACACATGGGAAGAATTTTTGATCAGAAATTTCTTTGAAGAACCCCAAGAAATTCCTGAAGGTAGCACATCAAGAAGAAGTAGGAGAAAAAGAAAAAATGATGAAACTCAAATTACTCCTACTACTACAATTGAAAGAACTAGTAGGGAAGAGAGACTGTCAAAAAGGAAGAAGAAAGAAACCAAGGGTAAAAAGCCAATGACATCAAAAGAGAGAAAAAGTATTGAGGCTATGCATCAGACCCCTTCTTCCGAAGAAGATCATCAAGTGTTATCTGAGAGATTAGTTCACCTTCAAGAAAAGTTATCTATGGCCAAGAAGAGAGGGAAAGGAAAACAAAAGCAAAAAGACAGTGGTCCACAGCGTGTGAGAAGAAGTTTGAGGCTTAAGGGGAAGTTGAGGAAAACGAAAATGAAAGTACCCCATTTTATTGATTTGGGAGAAGAAACATCTAAACAATCCTCAAATGACCATAGTCCATCTCACTCTCAGTCAGACAGTGAACCTAGTTCATTTCATTCTCAGTCAGAAATTGAACATAGTCCATCCCATTCTCAGCCAGACGTTGATGTGAGCCCTTCTCAGCCAGATTTTGAAGAAAACTCTCCTCCACGACATTTTGGGGATAGCCCAATAAAAACGGCACCTGATATAGACCCAAAGCAGCAAGAAGTATATGATTATATATAATCTTTAGAAAAAGCAGCTACGGGTCCCAGTACTTCATCCACTCAGCCTCACACAGCATAAGATGATCTAGTCCAATCACTGAAACAAGAAATCTTTGAGCTAGAGATTTTAAATAGACACAATAAAAATGAAAATGAGACATTGAAGGAACAAAGCAAATTGGAAAAAATTATTCATGATAATACCATGCTACATCTGGGACTATGGCAGAAGAAGAACATGAAATTGAAGAAGAAATGCCAGAAGTTAAGCAGAGCACTGATTAATATCAAATTCAGATGCTTAATGAAGAAGCCCAGGATGTTAGCAGCACCAAGGAAGAGGAGGAGAGGACTGGATGTATTGGCTGAAGTGTCAAGGCATATGAATTGAAGAAGGATTATCAAAATTTTGGTTGCATGAGGACATGCAACACCTTCACAGTGGGGGTATGTTGAGTCTCAAATCTGCATCTTTCCTATACACCTTTCTAGACCTTTTTCATTCACCTGAACCTTCTAAGTCGTCAATATCATTGCATATTAATTGTAAAAGAGAATCTAAAATGGTTTTTAACTATGTTTTGTGTCTGCTGTTTGATTTAGATTTTTGCTCATTTAGCTGCAGAATCTTGCCACTTTCCGCAGCTGCTGCAACTTTCCACAGCCATTTTGTGAAAGTCTATGTTACAGGTGTCTTCAGGCAATTCGAGCCACATGGGCAAGTCAAAAATGATGTGGACATGGATCGTGTCCTATTGGCTCGGGAAAATTCACCTAAGGAGGCTGTGGTCAAAGGTGGCCAAGTGGAAGTCAACCGTAGAGTCCCACGGTGACAGGACTCTATTTCTCATCACGTGAAGATTTGTATGACCCTTTCTAATTTACGAGAAACACATCAACACCTGTACATGGATCCATAAGCCGAATCCAACATCCACTCTTCATAGATTTACTCCTCACCACGGCCATGATGCTAGATCTCTGGACGTGATGGTTCACGTGTCTCTATCAGCACAAACTTTAGGGAATTATTTATATCACCTTTGTTATAAATAATGCATTTTCATATGCATAATATGACTTCCTGGTATAGCTGCAGCCAATGTAATTGCGTTGCCAGCATTGTGTTGTAATATCATTTCTCCTTGTAATTGCATTTTAATATATAAGAAGACTATTTTTCCAGCGCCTACTCGTATTTGAAAGGGAAATTTGTTGCACTGAGGTAAGTGCGGAGAGGGCCTTTCTGTTGAGGTTTTGTGCATTAATGTATAGTTTCTTGTTTTATTTCTTTAAGTTCATTGTGCCATAAGTCATTCACGTGTTTATACATTGCATCTTTCATGGTATTTATGCTTCATCTCTGTTCATAATCTTTCATGCTTTACATTCTACTTCTGTCCATAATCTTTCATGTTTTATGTTGTTGTTAACTGATCAGTGTTCTTGTTTCAGATTACAAATAGGCAGCTCGGGCATTTGCATATCTTTTGACTAATGACATGGAATCAATATTGTTCTGCTGCTAATTTACTTTTCCTAGTTTTTGTTTAATTCTAGTACTGCTTTGTTTATTTAAGTCTTGCACATTTTCTTCAGTAGTTAGATTTAGATATATTAAATTGCTCATGTCATTTTCAGTTACCTCCGAAAGCCATAGCTAGACTAATGGTGAGGGATTAAATTATGGGTGTGTAGTTTGATATTATTTTACTTTCTGCAAGTTAGAAATATTAAATTGCTCATGTCATTTTCAGTTACCTCCGAAAGCCATAGCTGGACTAATGGTGAGGGATTGAATTATGAGTGTGTAGTTTGATATTATTTTACTTTCTGCAAGTTAGAAATATTAAATTGCTCATGTCATTTTCAGTTACCTTCGAAAGCCATAGCTGGACTAATGGTGAGGGATTGAAGTATGAGTGTGTAGTTTGATATTAGTTTCTTTTTCTACAAATTAGATATCAGGTTTCTCAAGTTGTTTATGGTTACCTCCGAAAGCCATAGCTGGACTAATGGTTAGGGATCAGAATATAAGTTGATGTAATTTGATTTAGATTTACTTTGTTGCAACTCTTGGATTTCTTTAAGCATAGTTTCTTTTGTATTTGGACAACAGCAAGGATAATGAGTTTCATGATCAGTAGTCCACTGTTTTTTTGACTAGAATAGTGATGCACTTTCATTTTCTTTGAAGAATTAATTTTTTCATTGTGTGTTTTAAAATTCTTTTGAAGTTTTGAAAATCATTAGAAGGACATCATTGTCTTGAATATTTGTCTCCATACTTGTCTTTTAGAATTTCATAAAAATCCAAAAATGACAAAAAGTAAGAGATAGGTTATCTTGCACATATAGTGCGCCACACTTCATCAGCTTACCAATCCCGGATTGATAAATTAATGTAGCAATTTAGGACACACTAAATTAACCAAACAGTCCCAATGTTGTAGACCTAGTTGTGTGGCTGAATGCTCACACACATGGTAGGAAGTACTGGGGATTTCTTGATGTAAGGATTTTTTTAAGGGATCTGCATGGATTCCCCTCTTCATCCCCCATATTTTTCACTTCAGTTCATGCATATCTTGAGAAAGATTTTTTGAGAGCTCTTCTCTCTGCAAGCTTTTCGATAAAGGGTTTGGACCCTTTAATTTTGTGTCTTTGGTGTAACCAAATTTCTTCATCAGTCATTTCCTCTCATAAAAAGAAATATTGGCTCTTCAAAAATGTAGAGCACAGGCCGTGCCAAGAAAGCTTCTTTGATACCACTGTAATATCCAAAAATCGAGACTGCTAACAAGGCATGTCTGAAAAACACATTTTTTAGGAATGTATGCTATAGCTCTTGAAATAAACCCTTGGATCCCTTAGATATGAGCATATAAGTATTAAATCCAAGAGGGTATCAAAAATAAATCCTTCTAGATGGGTTAGATATATCTCCCACACCTAGTTGTCTTGAGAAATTGCCAAATGAAGGGACTGCAACAATACAAAAGAACACTGCCCAGAAAATAATGTAGTTCTAGATAGTAGTAGTAGTAGGCCAATATGATAGCTTAAAAATAGCTTATACAATGATAAATAAGATTTACAACAAAGCCCAATCAATGTATGGGAGAAAGGGAGAGACTTTATGGAGAAAAACCCTCTGAAAGACCTGCTGCAACAAATGTATTTCACTCCAAAGCCATGACAGTGCTATTTTTATGAGTAAATAGTAGTTGTAGGTTAAAACTCAGATCTAGGATAGATATGTGTACAAAATATTAGCTCTAAATCAGATCTCTACACTATACTGTCTCTATTTTACATACCCCTTAGGGTTTTCAGCAAAACATGAAGCATAGAGAGTAGATATGAGATCTACTACAATAGATCTGCAGAATGATTTAGAATTTCTAAACCGGATGTAGCAGTGACTAAAACATATCTGAAACATACATGGATTAGTTTTCTAATCCATGGATCACCACAGTTAGAGGAAGACTCCTCCACACCAGAGATCTCTCCTCCAAATGGCTGCGAGACACCTTGCAACTCTTCTCTTGCAAAAATAATACATATCTAGGGAAAAACTGCACTGTAGGCTTGAAACTCAAGTTGGCCTAATGCCAAGAATAAGATATGAAGCTCAATATGCTAATGCACTCTTCCAGGAGTTTAAAAGGCACACTCATTGAGAAGAGGCACTAGTACAATCTAGATCTAAGCATATCTAGTCTCCCACTTGTTGTTGCTCACAAGGACAACCAAACCCTTAATAGGATATGAATTGTAGTTGGAATAAGAAGCTTGGCCAAATGCCTGATAGTGGACCCAGAATAGCAAGTCTCTTCCAAGAGGCCTCTCAAGGAAAGAGGAGTATTCCTAAACAGGAGATCCTTGTGCTAAGCAGCACAATTCTCAGCTAAATAGCTAGAGAATGAGGAGTGTCTAAACAGAAAAATCCTTCCAATACAATATGATCAAAAACATTCTCATTCTGCTCTCCTCTTTCATTTATAGGATGAAAGCATTTCAAACCCTAAACCATCTCAAAAATTTTAACTCCTTTCACATTGGAACCCTCCAACTAGAACTGCATTGTCCCTCTATGTTCACTTCATGTGGAAAGTGCTATATATTTGGTCCTCTTGATCGAGTCAATTGCCACAATCCCTTCTCACACTTGCGGGAATTTTATTAAGGCAACCTAGATTTATCCTTTTTCACATGGGCATTGATTTATTTCGCTTCTTAAGGAGTTTATTTTTTCCTCCTCTACAATTTTATTCTTAAAAAATAAAATAAAACATAAAATTGAATATTCCTATTAGCTTGGGTTGATTAGGAATATTACAAATTGCTAGCTTTTATCATAGAAAATTGTTGTTCCGTTGTCTTATTCATGACAAAAATCTCTCATCATCCTTCTCATCCAGACTAATTGACATGTTGTTGTTGTTGTTGCTACTACATATTCAGCTTCTGCTATGCATAATGAAACTATTGGTTTCTTCTTGGAATTCCATGAAATGGCTCTCGATCCCAAATCAAAACATACCCTGATGTGCTCTTTTTGTCATCAACACTTCTAGCCAAATCACTGTCAGTGTAACCAATTAGCTTAAAATCATCAGTTTTGGAGTATATAACACCATACTTCTTTGTTCCATTTACATACCTCGATATTCTCTTGGATGCTTGCCAATGTGTCTCCATGAATCTAGATATCAAACTTAGTACATACATTATATCAGGCCTGGTTGCAGTCAAATACATTATATTTCCAACCACGCTTTTGTACAATGTCATATTGACATTATTTCTACAATCTTCCTTGCTCAACTTCAACCCCATGACTATTGGAGTTGATGATGGCTTGGTCTTCTTCATATTGAACCTTTTTAAAATTTCTGCAACATACTTTTCTTAGGAGATAAAATTTCCCCTTTCTGTTTGGTTTACTTCTATGCCCAAAAAATATCTTAGCAAACCCAAGTTAGTCATTTCAAACTCAATTTTCATGAATTCTTTGAAATCCGAAATGAGAGAAACATCATTTCCTGTAAGAATCAAATCATCTACATACAAAACAACAATAAGAATTTTAATGTCATTTTCTTCGATGTAGAGTGTGGGTTCACCATTACACTTGTCGATCCCATTTTCCATCAAGTAAGCATCAATCCTGCTATACCATACTCGTGGTGCTTTCTTCAACTGGTAAGGAGCTTTCCACAACTTACACACCTTGTGTTCTTGGCCTTCTATTTCATATACAAGAGTTTGTTCAACATACACCTCCTCTTTTAACACTCCATTTAAGAATGATGACTTCACATCCATTTGATAAAATTTCCACGTTTGTTGTGCTTCTATGGACAACATTGTCAGCACTATCTCCATCCTTGCAACTGATGTAAATATTTCCTCATATTCTCTTCCTTGCTGCTGCTTGTAGCCTTTGACAACTAGTCTTGTTTTGTGCCTTTCTATCTTTCCTTCAATGTTAATTTTTGTCTTATATACCAATTTTACTCCAATAACTTCTTTTCCTTGTGGGAGGTCCACTAAATCCCATGTGTCAACATTTTCTATTGATCCTATCTCTTCATTCATTGGTTCAACCCATTTCTCTTGTTTTAATGCATCTTCAAAATGGATTGGGTCATCAACATGAAAAAATAATGAAAATAAAGAATTTAGACAAACATTATTATTAACTTCTTCTTGCTCATAAATTTCACTTAAATTTATTAACCCTGGTATTATTGTATTTGTTGAAGATGTGCTTGGAGTTGTTGATCCCTGTGGTGTTCTTGGAGAGGAACTTCCTTTGTTTCTCAATGGTGTTCTATTGATTTTCTGTGGTGTGCTCTGTTGAGCTTGTGTAGGTGGAGGAGGAGCCACCGTTGAGGAGTTGCTTGCTGTAGTCAATTCCTCTTTTTCTTCATGAGACATACATGTCTTCACATTTGTTAGCCATCAGTAAATTTTTTCATAGAAAATGATGGCTAAAAACAATTCTTGAGCCTTCAAAAGATTATTTTCATAGAAAATTACTCATTCTTGAAGTTTGATGTTCCTTAGTGTTGTTCCCTAATAGTGTTGTTCCCTAACAGTGTTTTTCCTTAAACAGTGTTGTTCCCTAACAGTGCTATTCCCTAATAGTGTTGTTCCCTAAGGTGTTGTTCCTTACTAATGTTCCCAAATAGTGTTGTTCCTTATTGTTGTTCCCTTCAAAAGCCTGTTGTTCCCTTCAAAAGTCCACCAAGAAAAGTTGTTGTTCACAAAGAAAATTGTTTCCTAAAAACCCCCATTTTCATCATTTTCATTTCCTCCATTTTTTCCCCTATATCATTCATTTTCCTTGTAAATTTCCCCTTTATTCTCTCATTTATCCTTATTCCCCTCGAAAAAACCCTTTAAAACCACTTAACCCTTTTGTATTTGGTTTTAAAAATCCTTTTACTTCATCTGGAACACCAAAACCCATAAAAAAACACATAAAACCCTCTTATTCCACTTTTTTATTAACAAACAGGATTTAGCCCCTTTCAGCTTAGCCCCCTACTCTTTCTCCATCATATGATCAAGCTCCATGACCGAGCACTAGCACTCATCACATCGCAAAGTTGATATCATATCGACGCCGTTCCTTACCTCACTTTCCTCTCCCATGTCCTTTGTTCCCACCGTCGATGCAATAAGCCCCCTTCTCCTCCACCACTGGTCACATACCCTATCATGACACCATCCCTTATCGCCCACTCCTTAAGCCCCCATCGCATCGCACCATCAGAGTTCCTTTGCTCTTTCCCCTTGCCTTGTTTCTTAGCGAACCACCGATACGATAAGCCCTGTTCCCTTTATAAAGCGCCTTTTACACTATTTTTTCCCCTCCCTCCTTACCACTCCATGGAGAAACCATAGCCATTGATCTAGGCTTTAGGGCTTGATCCAATGGCTATAACACCCCCCCTCTTGCAATTCCTTCCTCCCAACTGTTATATATCCTTTCACCCTCATAAGCAAATCTCCATCATTGATTTGTTTTAATCCAACGACTCTCAGTTACACCTAACACCAAATCCTGCCATGCCTACCATCCATTACACAAACTGCTCCCCTAATCATTGTTTGACACCTAGCCTCCACTTGTTCAATCCACTCTGCAACTTTTTCATTTTGCACTCCTCCACCATTGGATCTGCTCCCCCAGATCCAATGGTTGGCACTACATTTCGTGCTCATTTCCCAAAAAAATAAATTGAATCTTAACTGTGTGAAAAGAATGGTTTCTGGAGGATGCGTGGCACATTCTAATTGGATTGTGTTCCCTCTGGGCAAAACCCCTTACCACTCGAGGTTTTTGTGAAAACCACCAGCGGTATTTCAAAACTGCTTTACTCGTATCCATGCCAAAATACAATTTTAAACAGGATTTTCTCAGGTTTTCCTCAATAAAACTCCTCCGCATGCATAATAACCCCCTCCACACTAATCCTCCCACTCTCTATCAACCTTTGCAAGCAGTTTTGCAATATCGCAGGGTTTATTACAATGTTTTGTGGTTTTTATAGGATTCGATGGTGTTTTTACAAACTAAAGGCTTTCTCCCAATTCATAAATGAAATAAGGCTAGAAGATAAGGGTCCTCGTGGTCTAAATAGAGGAAAAAATCATGAAAAAGGGAAGTTATAAGGTTTTTTTTCATAGTTTGACCAATGCTCCATGAGCGCTGGTTTTATTAAGAAATCCTCTCGCTTTGATGAAGCCTCATGTCCATATAAATTGGAAAGACAATAAAGGAACGCAGATAAAGACATCAAAAGAAAAGTTTAAAGATCCAGAGGATTTAAACCCCGACAATAAGAGAAAAAGCACAGTTTGAAGGATTAAAAGGGTTAAATCAGTGTTTTAAGGTATTAATATAGAAATATTAGCAGAATAGCCTCCAAATGCCACATCATGGAGGCTATTACTCATCAAAATTCCACCTACCAGCTGATTTCACCTAAAAATCATGCATATTAATTAAACAGTAAGAGATATTTTGTTAGAGATAGCTTAGGATTAATTAACAGCCTACCAAAAGCCCCCAAAGTCAACAAAAGTGACTGAAGTTGATGAACTTTAATGTAATAATCAATTAACAGAGTTAAGACAATTGAAAAACTTCTCCATTTGGCCCTTCAAAGGGCAAGAAGAACTTACTCTACATTAATTGAATATATAGGCCTTCTTTCACTCCACATCCTCATTCTTTTATAAATACTTCTCTAGAAGACAATATATAGGTTGGTCTTTGAATACTCATTTAGTGTAAACAGCTTTGAAGTTGTTGAAGCTCTGTTTTGTAATAGGAGGATAGGCTAAGATGAGAAGTTTGAAGCTGTAAAGAACCACTAGACTTGGAGATTGTAACTGGTTTGAACATTAAATACAAGCTGATTTATGGGATCTTGGTCTATGTCAATGGTGATGTTTTTCTTATTGTAAATTATTACTTTTCTCATGTTTTCCATACTATCCATTTTCTCTGTGTTAGCCTCCTATATCAATAGGTTTCATCTTTCATGATTGTCTTGATTGAACTATGGAATATGTTCAAACCTTCTTTCTTGAGCAAAGGTGTTCCATATTCTTGAAAACCAAAAAAATTCAAAAAATTTAAAAAATGTAAAGAGGGTATACCCTAAAAGAAAGATCAAAGGGTTTGAAAAATAAAATGGTCAAAAAGAGAAAGAAATGAACCCCAAATAGAAAAATAGACCAAGGAAAGTGTGCAAATCCAAATGCCACTACTATTTCATTTTTGTAATAAAGCAATTGTGTGCAGCTTTGCCACAATTCATGAATAATTCAAACTTTTTAAACTTGGCTTAGTCACATTTCAATTTCATGTTGTAGATAAGAGAATAAATATCTAGCCAAACAGTTTAATCTTGGCAGATAAGTAGATAGGTAGAGTAAATAAAAGGTGCTCAACAACTTAATCTGAGCCCTTGGATGTAATAAGGGTAGAAATAGATAGATTCATCATGTAAAAAGAAAAGATTGATCAGGGTTTGCAAGTCTAAATGCACCCTAATAAAAAAGAGAAAATGGTAGTGTTAAGTAGATAGGGTAGGTAGATGGTGCTGCAAAGTGTTATTTGATGAATGGTGCTGCTACATGTTGGTTAATCATTTACTTTCATCACAAGTACTGAAGCATGAAATACACTGGAAAATCACAGCAAGCAAAGTCAAATTCATTAACCTCCCTCATCATTTCCCCCCTCAAGAGTTTTACTAATTTCCCCCAAAAGTACTAAGGTATTTGGAGATCAAAGGGGCTCAAGGGATTTCCTTGACTTCTGGAGGGACCGGACCCTCGGCCTAATGATCAAAAAGACCTAAGCACTTGAGATAATTCATCATTGTTATCTTCCATCTTTAACCTTTTCCTAAGTAAAATCCTATTTTACTTAGGAAAGTGATGCAAAATTCCATAAAAATTCCTCAAAATAACTTGTTATTCTAAGTTTAAGTGTTGAAGACAAAATGTTGCAATTTACTTCACAAGTTATCACTTTCTTAGATGTACAAAAATGTTTTGATTTTCCTTGTCCTTTACCATATTAACATTTAACTCTATTATATTAAATCCCTAGTGAAATACCCTTTCCTAAGTATATAACTCCCTTTTTATAAATAACCCAAAAAACCCCCTTATTATAATGTTTACCAAAGTATTATATCCCCGCACATTGAAAATAAAAACCCCGCTTTATAAACCCTTTGGTTAAATATACCTTTATAATACAAATCCCGCCCCTATGATGAATTAATTGTATTAATTAATTCATTATATAATAAAAATATATATAAAAGACTTTAAACATACAATACGTATGTTTAATACCATAAAACATCAATAAAACTTTGCGAAAGTCTTGCGCCACCTGATCCATCCACGTGGCATTCCACCTAGTCAACCCCTCCGCAATCCCTTTTCTTACACATTCAGGATTAATTAAGTCATCTGGACTAATTAATAACTATTTCCACCAGTTAAAAAGCCCCAGAGCGATTAAAAACATTTAAAAATGTTTAAAAGTACGACGGGGCCCACATGAAACCTCCGCCCATCTTCCCATTGCCCCAGCCGTTGGATCAGCCTCCCGCAGATCAACGGCCAGTGTTGATCCCGCTGCCCATCCCGTGTAAGTTTTTTAAGCAGCGGGGGATGGGTGGTTTTGAATAGTCAGACCATCCACGTGGCAGGAAATGTTGGAGATTCTATGAGAGTTACTTTCAGGATGAACAGTTATCTTTACTATCAAGTAAATGATAAAAACAGGAAAATAGATAAAAGAGTATCAGATGAAAGGTTAAAGGGTATCCGTGAAAACAAAGAGTGTTCAACAAGCCAAAGAAATACTACAAAGGACAGCACAGAGCCCTATCTCCAGCACATCCACGGAAAAAGGAACAGCACATCGGCAGTTGCACATTATTCTATCCACGAGACCGTTTGTCTCTTGTTTGTTTGTAAAATATGCTTTAAGTTAGCCTAGATTATTGGCTAAGTTAGTGTAAGATTGTTTTAGATTATTTTGTGTATAAATAAACCCTCAAAGAGAGTGTTGAGGGTGGATTCTATTACTCTGCTGTAACATTGAGATTTTCGGAATAAAAGCTTTTGGAGAAATTTACTTGTGGCTTACTGGATGACGATTTAAAGCACCGGACTTGTTGCAGGATTCATGTGTTGGACTACAGTTCAATTAGTGTTTCTACCCTTTGTCTGAAATTTTATATTAGTTTATAATACCATCTTATCCATTTCTGAATAATTTACATAAAGGATTGAAACAGAATTTGCTTAATTGTACTCTGTTTTCAAATGTGGTTATTCTTAATGTTTTCTTCTAAATTAGTTATAAGCATGAATTCTTAAATGCTCCTGCTTTGCTAATTTAAACATTGTTGATTACTATAATAAATAATCCTTCATTGCTCTTTGTTTGTAGTCATTTCACTTCTTTCTTCTGAACATGGTGAAAGATTCTTAGTTGCCTTTCATCCCTTCAGGATCATCCCTTCCACTTTAAATTTTAAGGATTGTTCTCGGTCTAGCTATCTTGCCCTGTAATACCATCTTGTGCTTAGAATAGAAATCCAGTAAAGCCATCCTTTGACTCCATAGCCCAATGGACTGAAAGCTCTCAACCTTGCCCTTAGTTTGTGGATTCCACCATTTTCCCAAAACAAACTTTGAATCTATAACTAGCCTAAACCTTCCAAGAACAAAGATAAATCATAAAGAGAGAGCCCTCTCTGGATGCAGATTGGCTAGATTCTGCATCTAAAAGGTTGGTTTGTGGTTACCTCGGGTATACTTTCCTCTTACACAACTTCTAGGAAAACCTGAGAGATAACATAGTGGCGACCATACTGGGGACCTGAATCATTTTATTGATATTATTGTTTGATTTATAAGCTATAGACAGAGTCTGAAGAACAGCTAGGTAGCCTTTGAAATTTCTTTTGCTCTGCAAATGCAAAAGTAAATAAAAGCTGCTTCAGTCTATCTCTGATTTAGCCTATATTTTGAATCTTAGTTTCAAATTTTTTAATCAGATTCTCTAGTTTAAACAGATCTTTGAAGAAATCTTAATTACATATCATTATTTCTTAAATAATTTGTAGAAGTTGTATTTACTTTTCAATTAAAACCCAAAAATCCAAAAACACATAGTATAAGAAAACTGGCTTCAGAAAGGATTCGACATACTAGGTCAAACCCTGACCCCAATCCACCACCAATATTTGAAAATCCTAATCTGATTCCTAGGATTCTTAGAAGTCAAGGAAGTCAAGAAAGTTCTGAAAGAGGAAGTCAAGAGAGTACAGGAAGTTCTAGACCACTTTCTAGATCTGCTTCTTGTCCTGTGAAAATTATTTATATTGATGACATTCCTTTTGATGCACGATTTGAAACATCTTTGTTTGTAAATTTTTCTGAGACTGAATTATCTAGATTAGTTCCAGATCCTTTGTTTTTTGAGGATTTTCAATACAGATTTGTTTCACATCATCTTGACAGAGAATTGCATAACTCCATTCAGTCTGAGCAAACCTTTGAAGAAAGCTCAAACATTTCTGTGATTACTGAAGCATCTCCAAGCTCAGTCACTTTTTCTCAAACTTTTCAAACACCTGTTAGACCTCCATCTCCTCCTTTTAGACCTCCATCTCCTCCTGTTAGACCATCAACTCCTGTCACTCCACTTTATCTTCCAATGGCCAATCGATATGCCCCTTTACAGTTACCAGCCAACCCTCCGGCTTTACCTCAGGACTACCAAAGTAAGATCACACCCTTTGACGGATCAGGTACCTACACAGCTCAACAACACACCAAAAGGATGAAAAATTACTTTGATTTTTATGAGATTGATACTGATAATATTCGTATGAGAATTTTCGTACAGAGTCTTACTGGAGAAGTTAGAACTTGGTTTAGGGCTCTTACCCCGAACAATATTGCTGATTTAGAAGCTTTATATAGGGCATTCCTGAACAGATGGGAGAAAAAGAGGGATCCTCTACAGATCCTTTCAGAATTTGAAAAATTAAGAAGAAGACCAAACGAAACCGTACAAGATTACATCATAAGATTCAATGAATCATATAATGCAGTTACTCTAAACCTAAGACCCCCACCTAACAACGTGTTGGTCAAATTTCCAGATGGTTTTGACTCTGATATAGCTTATTCCCTTAGGGAAAGAGCTCCACAAACACTAGAGGAAATGCAAAGCATAGTGGTGAGTGTAGAAGCAAACTTGATAGAAAAACGGGCCAGAGCTAGGGCAGAGCAAAGAATGCCTATGAATGAAGAACCTACAGCTTTTGAAAAGAAGCTGGATGTAATCATTAAAGGTATGGAACGATTAGGAGACAGAGTGGAAACCATTGAAAGAAAGTCTTCTACTGACAATCAGAATGTTGCAAGAAACCCGAACTTTAGGAGGAATCTGAATTAGAATAGTGGAAAGAATGTTCCTGATCAGAACATTAGGCCACCCTTTCAAGAAAACTTTGTTGAAGGCTCAACTTCTGAAGAACCTACAGAAGATGTAGAAATAAACAATGTAACAGATGATAAAGAGGAACCAGAGTTTTTCCTATCCCAGGATGATCAAGAAAACCACATTCTTGAAACATTCCAAACTCATTCAGGAGAGACTTTTGATTTCAAGGAAGGCTATGACACAACAATCTATGAAGTCCATAAACAGTATAATTTGAGAAGTAGAAGGATTGATGTGCCAGAGAATAATAAACAGAAAACCAAAAAACAAAATGTCAAAGGTAAGCAAAACATTCCCCCTGTACAAAACAGTCCCCAGGTACAAATTTTGTCTAGAATAACTCCCAATTCTTCAAATCCAATAATTGAAGATGTCTCTGATAATCAACCAATCAACAAACAACAATATACTACTTTTCCTCCAGTGGGAAATGTAGAAGACACAGTAGAAGTTAGTCCAGAAACATCTTCAAAACAAAACTTTATTCATGAAAAAGAGAAAAACATTGAAGACCCAAAAAACAAAGAGAACTTAACTGTGCAAAACACCAAAACTCAAACAGAAAAACCTTTCAATCTAGAGGCTGAAATAGGCAAACTCAAGATAGCTGTTCCTTTATCAGAATTGGCTAAACATGATGTCTATAGAAGTCAGATAACCAAGTCTCTGAACATTAACATTACTGGATTGGATGATTCAGTAAATATTCTTGATGATCAACCCAAACTTCTTTTTGGCCCAGAGGTTAATGGCAAACCAGAAAGTGGAGGAACCCCTCCGTTTTATGTAAGCCTGAATGTTCATGATAAGATACTCCACAATGCAATGCTAGATTCTGGAGCATCTCATAACTTGATGCCAAAAGTAGTAATGGAAAGATTGAATCTAGATATTACCAGGCCTTACAAAGATTTGTTTTCATTTGATTCCAGTCAGGTAAAATGTTTAGGTTTAATTAAAGATCTATGTGTTACTTTGGTACAATACCCTGCTAAGTCTGTTTTAATGGACATAGTAGTTGCTGATATTCCACCTAAATATGGTATGTTATTATCTAGATCTTGAGGTGCTAAACTTGGAGGATCTATTCAACTAGACATGTCATATGCAACTATTTCAGTATTTGGTCATCCTAAAAGATTATATAGAGAAACTTTGATGAAGTACTTAGTGAGTAGCCATGATAAGCCTGAAAACTTCCCTGTTTATTCTGTACATTCTGATATGGATTCTTTTATTTTATACAATGCTGAGTCAGATCTTCCTACTGAAATAGAAGCTCCAGAATTGGAAATCACAAACAAAACCACTGTTAAAATTGAAGAAATCTCTGAAAACAAAGAAACAATAGATGATCAAGAAAAAACTGAAGAAACTAAACAGCTAGCTCCTGTCAAAAAACATTTTAAAACAATTGATGAAGATTATGAACATGAAATTCTATGGAATTTAGAGTTTGATGGCTCAGTAAACAGACTAGGGGCAGGAGCTGGGATTTGGTTACACAATGTAGAGAACAATCATGCAGAGGGTCATGCTTATAGGTTGAATTTCAAATGCACTAACAACATGGCAGAGTATGAAGCTCTTTTATTAGGGCTTAAACATGTCAAGAAGTTAGGGGGCATTAGAGTATCAATTATAGGCGACTCTGAATTAATCATCCAACAGATTAAAGGAGAATGTGCAACGAAAGACATGAGACTGAAACAATACCGAGAGACAGTTGTAGAGATTCTCAACACATTTTTACAAGCCCAACTTGCCAAGATTCCTAGGAAACAAAATTTGCATGCTCACAGTTTAGCAATGTTTGCTAGTACATGCAAGTTGCCTTTTGATCCTAATTATCAGTTTTCAGCTGAAATTAGGCATAGGCCTGCCATACCAGACAATCTTTTGAATTGGCAAGTATTTGTGAATAACAATCAAATCAATAATTTTTTGACGCTTCAAAGTGAGTTTTCTAACTGTAATATAGATGAGGATATAACTATTGATGAATCTAATCAAGTAAAAGAACAAAAAGTTGAAATTTCAAAAGAAAATGCAATTCATATGCTGCATCCAACCACATTCACTGAAGAAGACATGCAAAATCTGAAACAAATGGAATCTGATGAAATCATAGAAGATGAAACAGAAATCATCAATTTAAAAGATAACCATTTGCCCAAAGGATTAACTCCTTTGGAAGATCTGTTTGACTCGAATGATATTCCATTTAAACCTAAAATGGAACCTGTAAAAGCTGATATGGAAGACTGCAACTTTGGAACCCCAGAAAATCCCAAAATGGTCAAGTTGTCCAAGTCTCTTCCAAAAGATCAGAAGGTTAAATATGTTGAACTGTTAAAAGAATTCCAGGATGTCTTTGCCTGGAGTTATAAAGACCTCAAATATTATGATACATCCATCATTCAACACACTATACCTTTGAAACTTGACCAAAAACCTTTTAAACAAAAGCTTAGGAGAATAAATCCTGTTTTATTACCCTCAATTGAAAAGGAAATCAAAAGGATGTTTGAAGCAGGAATTATAGCTCCTATAAGATTCTCAGAATGGGTTTCTAACTTGGTACCAACAAGAAAAAAGACAGGAGAAATTAGACTGTGTGTCGACTTAAGAAATTTGAATAAAGTTTCTTTAAAAGACAACTATCCTCTGCCGAAAATGTATCATATTCTGCAAAGGGTGGTAGGATCTTCAAGAATATCACTACTGGATGGATTTTCAGGATATAACCAGATTCTGGTTCATCCTGATGATCAGGATAAAACAACATTTACAACACCATGGGGTACGTTTAAATATGTCAAAATGCCATTTGGGCTCAAGACTGCAGGAGCTACATTTCAAAGAGCAATGGATATTGCTTTTGCTAAAGAGATACATGATTTTCTAGTTATTTACCTAGACGATTTAACTGTTTTTTCTAGGACAGATCAAGAACATTTGGATCACCTAAGGCAAGTATTTATAAAGTGCAGGAAATATGGAATTTCTTTGAATCCTAAGAAGTCATTGTTTGGTTTGGAAGAAGGGAAGCTCTTAGGGCATATCATTTCTAAAGATGGCATTAGGATTGATCCAGAAAGAATTCAAGCAATTTTGCAAATACCCCACCCCAGAAACATAAAAGAATTGCAAGCATTCATAGGAAAAATCAATTTCTTGAGAAGATTTATTTCTAGTCCAGCAGAGTTACTTAGATTACTAACTAACATGTTGAGGAAAGATTCAAGCATTGACTGGACTGTAGAAGCCAAACAATCATTCGAGGAAATTAAAATGGCTTTGACAAAGACACCAGTTCTGACCAGTCCTAAATTTGATAGAGACTTTATCATTTTTTCATTTGCTTCTGAACATACTGTTGCAGCTGTTTTACTTCAAAAGGATGACCAAGGGTGTGAAAATCCAATAGCATTTTTTAGTAAAGCACTGAGAGATGCATCTCTAAAATACAATATTATGGAAAAACAGGCTTTTGCATTGGTAAAAGCAATCAAATATTTCAGAGTTTACATATTATATTCTCATGTGATAGCATATGTGCCTAATGCAGTGGTTAAAGATATTTTGACTCAAGATGGAATTGAAGGTAAACGAGGTAAGTGGATAGCTACCATTTTGGAATATGATATTGAGATCAAGCCGACAAAACTTATAAAGGGCCAAGGTTTAGCACAACTTATGACAGAAACCAATTGCCAAGCCTTAGACCTCAATGAACTGGACAATGAACAGGAGATGGCGACTCCTCAGATCAGTCAAGCTTTCTTAGATTCACCCTGGTACTCTGATATAATTCATGTTTTATTAAACCTGCAGGCTCCTCCAGGGTTGTCCAGAACCAAAAGAAGATTTTTAAAAATGAAATCTTTGAAATATTGTATTTTAGATAGCACTTTATTTTGGAAAAATCATGAAGGAATTTTATTGAATTGTCTCTTAAAAGATGAAGCTGATAAAGTGCTTAATGAATTTCATGCAGGGGATTGTGGAGGACATCTCTACTAGAAATCTACTGCAGACAAGATCTTAAGGGCTGGCTTTTACTGGCCAACTTTATTCTATGATGTTAAGAAATTTGTAACAACTTGTCATAAATGTCAAATATTTGAGGGAAAAAGGAAGTTGTTACCTCTGCCTTTAAAACCAATTTCCACAGAAAGACCTTTTCAACAATGGGGGTTATATTTTATTGGAGAAATTAATCCCCCTTCTTCGGGGCAACATAGATGGATTTTAACTGCTACAGACTATTTCACTAAATGGATTGAAGCCATCCCATGTAGACAGTCTAATGATTCTTTGATCATAGGGTTTTTAGAAACAAACATACTCTCAAGATTTGGCTGTCCGGAAAAGATTATAACAGATAATGCTGTTGCATTTAAATCAAAGAAAATGATTAATTTCTGCCATAAATACCATATTACTCTAGGTCATTCAACAGCCTATTACCCCCAGGGTAATGGACTAGCAGAATCTTCTAATAAGAGCCTTATCAATATCATCAAAAAGTTATTAGAAGAAAACAAAAAGAATTGGCACAAGAAATTGACCAATGCATTATGGGCAGACAGAATTACAACTAAGAAATCCATTGGGACTAGTCCATATGAGTTAGTTTATGGCATTGAAGCAAGATTCCCCTCATCTTTAGGAATACCTGTCATGAAATTACTTCAGGAAGCTCAAGTAGAGCCAAATGACATACAAAGAAGAATTAATCAAACAATCCACTTGCAACAAACCAGGGAAGAGGTTTACCAAAGATCACAAGTCATGCAGGAAAAGTTAAAGAAAATGTTTGATAAGAGGGCTAAATCAGAAGATTTTCAACTAGGTGATAAAGTCCTGAGATGGGACTCTAGAAGAGAAGAAAAAGGAAAACATGGAAAGTTTGATTTCTTGTGGAAAGGGCCTTATATCATTCATGCCTTGCAGGGAAACAATACTTACTTTTTGAAGGAGTTGGATAATTCAGAAGTAGAAGAAGGACCAGTCAATGGTCGAATGCTCAAGCATTATTTTGATCCCATTTACTAGAATGTTTAATTTTTCTAACTTGTACATAATATATCCTTTTTTCTAATGCAGTTTTGGATTGGATGGTGACTTCTTGGAATTGAAGCCCGAAGTGAAGGCCCTAAGTTCCAAAAGTTTCACTATCATATGTAAAATAAAGCTACCAGAAGAAGGAAGATTTCATACTTTCAGTTTGAAGACATTTTGAGGATCCTGACCTGCTGTTCTTGACTTTTCACAAGGAAAAGTCATCCCCAAGTGGAGCTAGTGTTAGTCTCCTATACCAATAGGTTTCATCTTTCATGATTGTCTTGATTGAACTATGGAATATGTTCAAACCTTTTTCTTGAGCAAAGGTGTTCCATATTCTTGAAAAACCAAAAAAGTCAAAAAAATTAAAAAATATAAAGAGGGTATACCCTAAAAGAAAAATCAAAGGGTAAGAAAAATAAAATGGTCAAAAAAATGAAAGAAATGAACCCCAAACAAAAAATAGACCAAGGAAAGTGTGCAAATCCAAATGCCACTACTATTTCATTTTGTAATAAAGCAATTGTGTGCAGCTTGTCAAACCTTTGCCACAATTCATGAATAAGTCAAACTGTTTAAACTTGACTTACTCATATTTCAATTTCATGTTATAGATTAGAGAATAAATATCTAGCCAAATAGTTTAATCTTGGCAGATAAGTAGCTAGGTAGAGTGAATAAAAGGTGCTCAACAGTTTAATCTGAGCCCTTGGATGTAATAAGGGTAGAAATAGATAGATTTATCATGTAAAAAGAAAAAAGATTGAAAAGGGTTTGCAAGTCTAAATGCACCCTAATAAAAAGAGAAAATGGTAGTGTTAAGTAGATAGGGTAGGTAGATGGTGCTGCAAAGTGTTATCTGATGAATGATGCTGCTACATGTTTTTGATCCTTTACTTTCATCATCAGTACTGAAGCAGGAAATACAATGGAAAATCATTGCAAGCAAAGTCAAAAAATCATTAACCTCCCTCATCATTTTCCCCCTTAAAGGTTTTACTAATTTTCCCCAAAAGTACTAAGGTAATTGGAGATCAAAGGGGCTCAAGGAATTTCCTTGACTTCTGGAGGGACCGGACCCTCGGCCTAATGATCAAAAAGACCTAAGCACTTGAGATAATTCATCATTGTTATCTTCCATCTTTAACCCTTTCCTAAGTAAAATCCTATTTTACTTAGGAAAGTGATGCAAAATTCCATAAAAATTCCTCAAAATAACTTGTTATTCTAAGTTTAAGTGTTGAAGATAAAATGTTGCAATTTACTTCACAAGTTATCACTTTCTTAGATGTACAAAAATGTTTTGATTTTCCTTGTCCTTTGCCATATTAACATTTAACTTTATTATATTAAATCCCTAGTGAAATATCCTTTCCTAAGTATATAACTCCCTTTTTTATAAATATCCCAAAAACCCATTTATTATAATGTTTACCAAAGTATTATATCCCCGCACATTGAAAATAAAAACCCCGCTTTATAAACCCTTTGGTTAAATATACCTTTATAATATAAATCCCACCCCTATGATGAATTAATTGTATTAATTAATTCATTATATAATAAAAATATATATAAAAGACTTTAAACATACACTACGTGATACGTATGTTTAACACTGTCTGCCTCACCATATACAATAAACTTTGCGAAACTCGCCACCTGATCCATCCACGTGGCATTCCACCTAGTCAACCCCTCCGCAATCCCTTTTCTTACACATTCAGGATTAATTAAGTCATCTGGACTAATTAATAACTATTTCCACCAGTTAAAAAGCCCCGGAGCGATTAAAAAAATTTAAAAATGTTTAAAAGTACGTCGGGGCCCACATGAAACCTCTGCCCATCTTCCCATTGCCCCAGCCGTTGGATCAGCCTCCCGCAGATCAACGACCAGTGTTGATCCCGCTGCCCATCCCGTGTAAGTTTTTTAAGCAGCGGGGGATGGGTGGTTTTGAATAGTCAGACCATCCACGTGGCAGGAAATGTTGGAGATTCTATGAGAGTTACTTTCAGGATGAGCAGTTATCTTTACTATCAAGTAAATGATAAAAACAGGAAAATAGATAAAAGAGTATCAGATGAAAGGTTAAAGGGTATCCGTGAAAACAAAGAGTGTTCAACAAGCCAAAGAAATACTACAAAGGACAGCACAGAGCCTTATCTCCAGCACATCCACGGAAAAAGGAACAGCACATCGGCAGTTGCACATTATTCTGTCCACGAGACCGTTTGTCTCTTGTTTGTTTGTAAAATATGCTTTAAGTTAGCCTAGATTATTGGCTAAGTTAGTGTAAGATTGTTTTAGATTATTTTGTGTATAAATAAACCCTCAAAGAGAGTGTTGAGGGTGGATTCTATTACTCTGCTGTAACATTGAGATTTTCGGAATAAAAGCTTTTGGAGAAATTTACTTGTGGCTTATTGGATGACGATTTAAAGCACTGGACTTGTTGCAGGATTCATGTGTTGGACTACAGTTCAATAAGTGTTTCTACCCTTTGTCTGAAATTTTATATTAGTTTATAATACCATCTTATCCATTTCTGAATAATTTACATAAAGGATTGAAACAAAATTTGCTTAATTGTACTATGTTTTCAAATGTGGTTATTCTTAATGTTTTCTTCTAAATTAGTTATAAGCATGAATTCTTAAATGCTCCTGCTTTGCTAATTTAAAAATTGTTGATTACTGTAATAAAGAATCCTTCATTGCTCTTTGTTTTTAGTCATTTCACTTCTTTCTTTTGAACATGGTGAAAGATTCTTAGCTGCCTTTCATCCCTTCAAGATCATCCCATCCACTTTAAATTTTAAGGATTGTTCTCTGTCTAGCTATCTTGCCCTGTAATACCATCTTGTGTGTAGAATATAAATCCAGTAAAGCCATCCTTTGACTCCATAGCCCAATGGACTGAAAGCTCTAAACCTTGCCCTTAGTTTGTGGATTCCACCATTTTCCCAAAACAAACTTTGAATCTATAACTAGCCTAAAAGCTTCTAAGAACAAAGATAAATCATAAAGAGAGAGCCCTCTCTGGATGCAGATTGGCTAGATTCTGCATCTAAAAGGTTGGTTTGTGGTTACCTCGGGTATACTTTCCTCTTACACAACTTCTAGGAAAACCTGAGTGATAACACTCTGATAAAGAAAAACAAATATAGATTAGGATTTACTGTCAAGTACCCTAAATCTAACTGATAAATATTTATCTTTATGTTTTCTACTAATTATGTATTTGGGAGTAATTTCAATATAGTGTGATCAATCAAGGAATGTTGGTGAGCCCATGTCTTGCTGAGTAAAACTTGAGATACTGTTTTTGAATGATATTTTCATTGCATGTTAAGTAAATTTATACTAGGGAAGTCTATGGTTAGCCTTGTCCTCTAGTTTTTTATCCAACAACTATCTTGAAAGTTTCCCTGAGAGTATGCCAAAAGTAGGATAGGTTCAAAGTCCTTACCTGATCTTAGGTTATCATTTGTTTATCTTTAATGTTTTCCATTGAGGATATGCTGAAAGCAGGCTAGATTCAAATTTCTTACTTGATCTTAAGCTATGCTTTGTTTTCCTTTTGAGTATGCTGAAAGAAGGCTAGGTTAAAATTCCTTGATCTTAAGCTGCCCTTTGTTTTCTTATATGTTTGCTTCTTTCACCACTTCTTAATGTTTCATACCATAAATCAAATTAAAGAGATCTGTTGACCTAGATGACTTTCCCCATAGACCACTCTTGAAACTTTCTGTGGAATTAAAATCCTTTATGAATCCATAGCCCAATGGATTGACATTGTTTCTTACCTATCTTATCAGCTAAACCATTTTCAACCTACTCACAACTTTACCCTTCAAAGACTTCCTTCATTTTAATGATATTCATCCCAACCAAAACAAACAAAAACCCTTGTGCTTTATAAATAGACTAAAATCATATATTAATCCTTAAAGATAATATCTTTGAAAACACATATATAGAGAGATCCCTCTCTAAATCTAGGATGGCCAGATCCTCAAATTCCAAATTGGTTTTGATGTAGGCTCTGCGGCGTTTGTACTTGCCAATATTGCAAACTACGTAGACCTAACAACATTTATTTCCTTCTCTAAACTTCCATCCCAAGCTTCTTCTTCTCTAAACTGAACATCTATACTGATTATTAACTTCTTGGTTGATGGATTATAGAGCTCGTAAGCCTTCAATTCATCATTGTATCTTACAAATATATATTTCTCCCCCTTTCATTCCAAATTCTTCCTTAACTGGTCTGGGATGTGTGCATATGCCACACATCCAAACATTCTCATGTGAGTGACAAATTGCTTTGTTCCACTCCATGATTCTTCTGGAACTCTATTCATAACACTTTTGGTTGGACATATATTTATGATATATGCTGAACATGAGATAGTTTTTTCCCAATACCCATTTGGAAAATTTCTTGCCTCCAACATACTTCTTAGCATGTCCATGACGGTCCTATTATTTCTTTCTACTATGCAATTTTGTTGAGGTGTTTACCTTCTGGTAAATTTATTTTGTATTCCATGCTCCCTACGGAAACGTAGGAAGTATTTGGAGATTTATTCTCCACCTCTATCAGTTTTCAACACTTTTATGTAGTTTCCGCTTTGCTTCTCAACAAGAGCTCTGTAGTGGTAGTACTGTTCAAACACTTCACTTTTTTGTTTTAGGATATAGACCCAAGTTATGAAACTAGCTCCAAAAATAGAAGAAAAGAGAGATCAACACCTTAGAAACTAGCCACTTCGAGGGGAAAACCTCCAATAAATTACATAAATGAAAAATTCTCGGATGATAAAAATGACTTGAACCTCATTCTATATTTAGGACTGCATGAGGTGACAATATAATCCTAGTCGACCTAACAACAATAATTTAAGGGCACAATAATAAAAATATTGCAGTTACAAGGGTAAAAGAATGATAATAAGGGGTTTACAGTAACAACAATAAGGGACTGCACTATCAATATAGGGACCTAACATGCCCCTCTCCTTCAAAAAATTGTTGTCTTCAATGCTTGTGTTAGTATGAATCTTAATTCCAAGTGTGCGAAAAAAGACCACTTTAGCTGTGGATAACAAACAACCCTAACAACAAAATATGGTTGCCAATATCTTCAGATCTGCAATTAGATGATCAAGATATATGCTGCAAAAATCTAGATCTATGCATCAAAATACATTAAGCAGTAAATAAAACAAGATTTACTCCATGCATCCAATAGACAAGACAAGAATATGTTGAATGAATTTTATATTAAGAGCATCTGGGAGTAAAACATAGAAGAATGTTACCAGTTCTCCTCAATGGGATGGGTTCTTGTAATTCCTCAACACTTCAGATCTAAAATTGCTCTCTCTTGATGGTGTAGAAAACCCAGACAAAAAAGGAACTCAAAGGGAGCTCACAAGAAAAAGGATGGAAGAATATGACAATGATGGTGGATCGAAGTTAGACCAAAAGTATAGATCCAGAGTGATCTTAGGCAACAAAAGGTGATGAATGAATGGAAAAATATTTCTGTTTATAACAAACTATTGAGTTAGTCTAGATATTGGTGCATAGTTAAAATATTATTAACCAAATCAAGATCCAACTTTTATGGAATATTTTATTATTTTTGTTGGAGGGAAAAGGAATTTAACTTGGGTCAAATAACTTTATTTGTAAATAATAAATAAATAAATGATTTATTTATCATTTTAAGAATTTGGTTAAGTAATAATTAAATAAATATTGATTTATTTAACTATTTATGAGTGATTTAGTCAAATTTAACAAGGAATATTATTTAAATAAGGTTTAAACAATTATTCCTAGAAAATAATAAGATAAATAATAATTTATGTAATTAATTTTCCTGTTTTGGGTTAAATATGACTAGGAATATTTATTAAACTATTGTTTAACTAATTTTTCCTTCAGGAAAATCAAACAAATGTGGATTTATTTAATATTTCCTCATGGGGTTTCCTATTTATACCATAAACAACTTAATAAAGGTGTTTTATTAAGCTATTTTTCATAGTGAAAGAAATTTTAATTAGGGTAAAATTGGTCTTACATGTTGTACTTATGTCCATCTAATAGTAATAGGTTAGATGACCAAAAAATGGTGTAACACATTTCCGCCTAGCATGCGAGCGTTAGGAGCTAATCGTATGACCAAAGTAGGTTGTGAGAACTCAATCACTACACAACGAAGAGGAAGTCAAAGAGAGAGAAATATAAGGTAGACCAAAGCACTAAAGGAATAGACCCTAAGGAGGCGAGACTTGCAGGTGTGACAAGTCTCTTTTATGAGTGAGTATCTATGCTATAGGTGGTGGGCGAGGCATACCTATGCCCACCTAGACAAAGTAGAAAGAATAGTGCGTCCAGTAAACAAGGGACTGAAAAATATAGTACATAATGGCATAAACATGAGTCAGGTAAAACATAATAATGAATCCCACATACATACTGTGCATGGGATAACAGCTAGGACTTATACAATAATATCTGAGTACATGAGATACAAATACAAACCAAATTCCCCTGTAAATAGGAAAGGGCTCTGACAGTCTGACTGATACATGTAAAAAATGAGGCGCTGTAAGCAGCTAAGGCTGACATCATCAAATATATGGAACTACATAAAATATTGTAATAAAGAGGTCATCCAAGCATGTGGGGGGCTACCTGTAGGGCCACCCCCTTGTGAGGGTTGAGACATTTCGCACACACCCGGGAATCACTGATATTAGCTGCTGCATCACTAAACCATCAAGTATACGAATATTGATAATGCTGAAAGGAGCTGGAGCTGAGAGATAATCAAGTCAAAGGGTAATAAGGAGTCCCTTTCCCTGATCTGAGGCACTGAACAAGAGTAGAATCTAGAACCAAGGTACACCACCCTCTAGACCTGTCTTCTAGAATGAATGATATGATGTCGACAGAAGGAGGTTTGCCATAGGTGAGGCAATAAGGGATCCTCAACTAAGGCATGAGAGAAAATAGTAGAGTGACTGACAAACTCACACCACGGATGATGATGAAATGGGGGGGGGGATGAGTAGCAAACAGATGACTTCCCTTGTTAGAGAATAAAGGGCATGGATGACCTGGAAGTGACTGAAACAACATCATGAGGGATAGGGGACAGTGGGACTGAAGGCCATAATGTGCGACATGAGAGAGGAACCAAGAAATGAAGGATGGAGGACTATAGTAGGATACAAAGGGACTCGGGATAGACTCCATGAATGCAATGATGACTCAACTCGGATGCCCTAAACAAGGGTGAATCGATGGTGCTGCCACACAGAAAAGTTCCAATGGGGAGCATAAAAACATGATTACATGATGGTTACTCATGAAAAAAATCAACACGAGCATGGAAAAATATGAAGGTAAAGTGGTGCCCCCACGTACAAGTGTTGCAGGTGAAGAAATTTCATTTTGAGGAGTGATGAAGTTACCGTTCTTAAAAAAAATGTGTCACAGTTAAATATAAAATCACGAAAAACTAATAGATACCCATTTGAGGGCTCGATCAGAGCTTTGCAATGGTACAGATGATTTGTCAAACTGATCTATGGTTTGGCTGCAATGGGTGAAAGAAAAATCAGGGATTTATCTTTTAATAAGGAATTTTCCCTCCAAATTCACTCATTTGCATGTGGACGTGTGGTGAATGTAGGAAGGAGAGAAGGCCCTAAATCTTGTGGCGATCGTAGTGGAAAAACTGACCGTTGGAATCGAGATCCGTCAATTGCAGGTAAGAGGCCTAGCCGTAATCTTTCATTTTAGTGGATTGAAAGTTCATTTTAGGTCTGCAGAGCTTAGGAATAGAGCTCTGATCCTCTTCAGGGCTGGGTCGCACTTTCTAGGGAAAAAAATATGACTTGGGTAGCAAGTTTTGGGCAGAAACCTATAACCTATCCTAGGATTGGGCCTGAAAATTTTGACTCGAAAGGGATGGGTTTTTATATGGTATTTTTTGGCTAAGAACTGGGTTTTTGTGTTTGGATATATTCTTTCCTATCTGTACACTGACAGGTATGATGGTTTTGTGTAGATATGGCAGAATTACAAATCAACTGGAGAGAGAGAGAGACCTGGGCACATTACGTTCGGAGATCTGAGAGGATCAGGGTGTTCACATTGCATTGGCCAGGCTTGGGGTTATGAAGTTCATGGAGAACCCTATCATTAGAGCTGGAAAGCCCTTATTAGCCCGGATTGTCAGCTATTGGGATTTAGACCATGAGGTCTTTATAGTGCAGAGGCACCAGATCGAGTTGATGGTCCAGGATATATATTTCCTGACTGGTCTTCCACCACTTGGGATGGTTGGTAATACACAGCCAGTTTTACCATGAGAGTAGAACTTCATGGAGTTTGTAGAGCACCATTCTCGACTAGGTCTCCAAGTCAAGCGGACTTAGATACCCATCAGGGATCTCGAGAGGTTAGAGACACGTGTTGTGGCCACAATAGTGTTGCAGATCCTAGGCAACCAGGCACTCCACCACATCACTGGAGGGCAGATGATGCTTATGGAGAGTGTGTTGGGTGGGACCTACTATGGGTTAGCCCAAATGATGTTGTCGTCATTGAAACAACAATTGTCACTATGCAAGCAACAAGTGAACCATGACTGTGCATATGGTATAGTTTTGTGCTCGCTCTTCTTTGAGAAGATTCTGACGCTTTGACCTCATATATAGCCCCAGCATGGGGGCCTGAGAGAGCCTAGGATGCACCGGTGTGGGTGACTAGTATGTAGAGGAGGAGGTGCGGCAATCAGACTGGTGTTCTGACCTGATTTCATTGCGCATTGGGGTCAAATACCATTGTACATAGACGACTATCCCTATAGTGGGATGAGTTGTTTTGGGGACTTAGATTTTCCACTGCCTCGTGGTCGAGTATGGGGCCCTGAGGGTGAGTGAAAAAACTCTAACCTTTTTATGTGCATTTTAAAGTTTCAGAATATTGTATGTGGTACTGATTCTTCCACTTTTGGTATGCAGATACATCACTGGTAAAACCAACTAGGTATATGGGACGGCCTGCAGTATCAAGAGCTGCAGGACCTAGTGGATTGAGGGCGCCACAAAATGAGGATGCAAAAGCCCTTCTAGAGGAAATACATCGTAGATGTGAGAGGCTTCTTCTCGGTGTTTCAGAGTGCAATTGGAAAGACTTAGAGGACCAGTGCATAGCGCCATGTATTGGTCCACCCTCGGAGTGGTGAGGGGTCATGCGGCACATGCCGATGGCTGGATAGGGGATGCATGATCTACTAGCTGCGGGAGCAGAGCCATTGGCTCAGGATCCTCCAGATAGTGATTAGTGTGTAGGGGCAGGTGGTGCCTCCAGTTTTGATTTTTTGTAACATGCTATGGGCATGTAATATGTATCAAAGTTGATGGACTCTAAAACATTTTATATGACACATATTATGGATATGTATGATTTTGATATTTTTATGTTATTGTATTGTGTTAAATGCATGTGCTAAATTCCAATCTAGAATATGGTTTGCAATGCTATCTACATAGTGATTTTGTGCTCTAGGTACATGACTGAATGTAATGATTTAAAATTCGCGCATCAAAATCTTCACTCATAAATATCTTCTCAAAACGATAGGATTGTGCACACGATAGACACCATTCAATTGCATGACAAGAAGTAGGGAATATAAATGAACATGAAGGTGGTGGATGCGATGTGAAAGAGCATCGGGTAATAAACCTCACACTGCATCATATTCAGCCTAATTATTGGAAGCATTACCAATGCATACACTGTTCGAGAGAACAAGCAAATGCAAGAGGGTAAAAATGGCCCAACCTGTTGAGGCTAGATTCTGGGAGTAGCAAATTGCACCATTGGCAAAACCATTATAAGGTGTGGATGGGAGGTCCATCTCAAAGGTGCCATAGGACAATAAATGGGAGAATGATGAACAATGCTGGCAAGTCAAGCGTAAAGTAGAAATCGAACGCACTCCGCGAGAGGGACTGATCTGGGTAGGATGTCTACTACTCACACGCTGATGGTGAGGTGGAGTGTGGGAGCTATTGGAGGTGTATCTTGTGCTCAAGCCATGAAATTCAACATAGGAACGGATGGTACCATATTTTTTATGGGAGGGAAATATGAAGTTAGGCGTGGACAAGGCTTCCATGATGTCATCATCACAATAGAAGATGGAATGACTGGACGAAGGGAGACCACATGACGTGGCGAAGCTACCTAACTCATCATCATGAGAAGCAAGGCTCACATGCGCATCATCACGGGAGATGATGGAAGAGTAAGCAGATAAGGGATCTACTGATGTAGAGCCCAGGGTGATCATTGAAGGGAGGTTAAGCGAAACAATAGGGGAAGATGCAGAGGGAACTTCCACCAAGGTTCTCATGGATGATGATAGGTAGAGGATGCTGGCCATAGGATCTGTCATCTCGACATCAGAAGGGGGAATGTCAATGGGAGCCGGTAAATCCTGAGTCTGGCCTTTAGCATACTGCGTAAGTATAAGATAGGTAGATTGGTTTTGTTTGACCTCGTACTCTCGAAATACCTCTAAGGAGGCCAATTAATGCGTAAGGCAGGGACAATGGTGGGAATAATGGCCATGGAAATCACACAAAGCACAAGGTTGATTGGTGTGAATATTTTAATGTTTTTGGTTGCATTTGAGGAAGAAACAGAGTCTTTAGGGACCGTAGACTCAGTGAATGCAACGTTAACCATGGGATTGATACGAGGTAGTTTAGGACAATTATGGGTGGCATGGTTGACGACATCACACAAAGCACAGGGATTTGTGGGCAGGGGAGGTGCAGGGATATTCGAGGAGGCCTTGTACTTTGAGGCCCTTTTGCGAGCTTTTCCCTTCTTACCTGAAGTGGTCACAATAGAAGGTGGTTCCTATTGAGGTGGTTGAGGCATTGTTACATCAAGGGAAGTCATGGGGACCAGTTGAACTGAGGTTAAAGAAAGATAAATTTTGGGTTGAATAGATGGGGTGATGGCTGGAGGATAAATGTACTAGACAGGAATCCCAAGGGTCAAGTTAGAAAGAGAGAGAATGGCCATGACAGGTACCATGTACACTCCTTGGGGGGAGCTAGGAATAGTATCTGACCAGAGGGGTAATGGCCAGGCAATATGGCTCCTAAATGGTTAAGGCCTGGGGGAACCGTTCTAGGAGGGTAAAGAAACTAGTGGACACCAGCTGAAGGGCCAGGAGGAGGATGTCTAGAAGTCTAAACCGAAGGGCTAGGAGTAGGCTGCGAAGGGCGAGGAGGCTGCTAACTAGCCAAAGCGGGCCACTTGAGGGTAGCTCGAGACAATTGCTTCATGCAAACATTCGATGAGCTGGGATCAAAGATAGGAGGTGGAAGACCAGGGAATGCACCAAGAAATGAGGAATCTTTGTAGACTCTGGGTGAGACATTGATCAAAGGATTGAAGGTTTGCTTATTGGCCACCGAAGAGATGATGGACTTAGGGGAGGTGTGAGACTTAGGTTCGTAATATGTCAACTGGTCAATTGTGACTATCTTTTCCTTATGAGGGAAGAAAATCTTGTGGTGAACCGCAGATGGGACAATACATATCGTATCGGTTTAGCTACGACCCAATAGAATGTTCTAATCTAAGGGGGCATCTATGACTTCTATGTCAATGCAAAAAGTCTTGCCTGCAAGAGTAATAGGACAGTTGCGGAACAGGTCAATGGGTTGGGAGGCATAGCCATCCCATGTTTGGAGAGTGATCATGGAAGAAGCCAACTCAGGTGATCCGATTTTCTTCCAAACCGAAGCGAACATCACACAGGTGGATGCCCCCTCATCAATAATGCACTGGGAAACATTGGCATTCCGGATCTTGACTGTAATTTCGAAGGGAACGGAAGGAGGGAGAGGAGGATGTTCCTACCAATAAACATCAAAGGCAATAAATCAATCATCAGAAGGATATACAATGCCCATGGAATATAGCAGATATTTTCATTGTAAAGGGCATGACTCAAGGATTTCTAGCATTGAAATGACAGCAGAAGATTGCACCAAATCGTCTACTATGCTATACAAATGGGAAAATTTTCTAGAAGCAGCATTTCGGTGTAGTGGTCCCTTAGGTATCTTGGTATGAAGCTCCAACTTAGGCTGAGGGATTTACAAGGGACCATTAGGTGTTGAAAGAGGCTCTGTAGAGACCAAAGGAGGCGGCTCGAGGATAGACGTAGTGGGAGGCTTGTTGTACTGACGGGACCAAGTCTGAATATTGATGTCTACGGTTAGAGGCTTATCAGAGGTCATCATGAGAATCTGGTAATCAGGGGTACCATATGGAAGAGGTTGAGTGGCCACCTATTCTTCGAGTAGTTGGGTAGCGACAAATCCTTGCTTAGGGAAAGGATTAGTAAGCACATCCGGCTGACTAGGCATAGCACTGGGAGGGATGGAAGGGGAGGCTTTCTATCCTCGCAATTTTTCTTGGGACTCCCAAATCTGCTTCATCTATGGCAAAATATGACAATCATGTGTGTAATGACCATAAACAGCACAATAAGAACAAGGCTTGTTAATGCAAATAGGCTTGTCTTGCTTGGGCTGAGTGCCCTGTTTCTAGTTTGTAGTTTTAGGAGCATTATTTTGAGGATTAGGTCTAGCATTACTAGGAGCAGGTTGATTTTGAGTGCCATTCCTCTTCTTTTTGGCGGGAGGAGGATTAGACACACCCTGCTGTGCATACACCTGCCCTTGAAGGGGCGATGGCTGTTGTTACGGGGGTTGAGAAGGCAAGGGAGGAGGATGTAATAATGATGGAGGAGTTGGAGCACCAGGCTGTGGATATGGGTAATAAGTAGGTTGGGTAACAGTGTGGTAAATAGGAGGTTGGGAAAAAGGAGGAGGCATGCAGTATCCTTGATACATGCTACCGAGAGGGGAAAAAGTGTAGGAGGTGCTGCCCCCCCCCTGAGGAAGACCATAGCCCATGGGAGGATGAGTGTATGGATGAGAGAGAGCTCCAATTATACTTTCAATGACATGAGATTCCCCCGGTGCATTGGCACCACCAGGTCTAGGAATATCAGGTACAATGGTATAAACATAACTCGACTGAGCGTAGATCGGGTCATATTTTAATGCAATTTGGAGAGTGGCTTCTTCTGTTTGAGGGAAATGCGATGCGACATCTTTGCCGATAGGGGGCAAGAGAGATCTAAGGAACCAATCCATGTAGAAATGGTCTTTGAAGGTAGGGGCTTAACATAGGCTCTTTCTTGTCCACCATTCCTAGACATGATCAGATAGGCAGGTCGCAGACGATTGACAGAAAGAAGTCAAAAGTTCGATACCAGTGTCATAATGAAGAGGAAGCTGGAAATAAGGCATAAAAGCCTGATCAAGAGTCAAAAAGGTGGTATGAGAGGATGAGGCTTAATCAACATACCACTTAGAAGCTTCACTTGTAAGTGTACGTTGGAACAACCGAAGATCGACAGAGTCATTGGTAATAGAGTTAGACGAACACCACATGTGGAAAGATCCAACATGATTTGTAGGATCTTCTCTAGCAAGGCCTTAAAACTTGGGGATGTCAGAAGGGAGCTTGGTTGGCATAGTAGGCCAACTAATGTTATGGTTTATAGGGTCATTTATCAACTTATCAAAATTAGGAATACTGAGGCCTGCCATATAGGGGAGCAAGGGAGTAGCCAGGATAGTTCCTGTTGCACTCCCACTAGTAGTATTCCTAGAATTAGGGCCGGGGCTACCAACAGCGTGAGGTCCTGAACTAGACATGGTGAAGGTGGCAGGAGGAGAACTGGGGGCAGAAGGAGAACCCAATGAACCAGAAGAAGAGTTGGAGTGCAGACTCAGAGGAGGAATAACATGAATCCTATGTGGAGGAGTAAGTCTTCCTACCAAAAACTGAGGATGAAGGCCAAAAAGTCTCTAGGATAAATTCCTTGGTGGCTTAATGATGATAACACAAACACAGAACTAAAAAAAAAGAGACAAATAAGGGCAAGGAGGTGCACGATCAACTGATTACAATGTTGAAACAAGGGTGAAGAGGTGCAGGATCAATTGATTTCAATGATTTAGAGTCTTTGCTTGGTGGTGTTAAACAAGCTCTTTTTTGCTTAGGGTGTGTGTGTAAATTGTGTAAATTTTAATTTTTAAGCCCAAAAATTTGTGGAGAAAAAGAAAAAGTGTGTTGTGTAACTATAAATAAACCTGCAGATAACAATGTATGAAATTGAAATAACAGTAAATAAATAGCTGATAATGCAATAATCTAAACCCAAGAAGGCGGGCCTCTCAACAAGTAGTCTGTATGTGGGCCAAAAACTAGTCAAAACACACCAAAATAGCCAATAGATCTAAGGTTGAGAGGGACAGGGATCTAAAGGTCAAATCTGCTAGAAACTGGTGAAGAAAACAACAAAAAATTAGAGGAAAGATTACTGTAAATAAGGTGGCAAAAGGATATCTCCTGGAGGGAAATAGAGTGGATGCTAGAGGAAAAGCTAAAAAAACTAAATGAGGTGATTTATATGGATAAATAGCCATTCTGAAATGGATATGAAGGTGAGGTATGATATCTAAAAAATGGTTGAACACTCTGAAACTTTCAGGCAACCTGTAGCAGCTAAAACTATTGGACAAAGTGTGGAGGTTACTGAAACCCTAAGGGACTAGGTTCTCACTTAGTTGAGTAAAAAAATAACAATTAAAAGTGAAAAAATGGCAGATACAGACGTTAGAAAAACCTGAACACAGACACAAAAAAACCTAGAAAAATTTCAGAAAAACTCCCACAAAAAATCCAGGTCGCAGTTTCTTACCTGTTTTCAGCAAAGATGGCAGTTTTTGGGCTAAAAAGTGTGTCCTAAAGCTCAAGGTCATAGGTTTAGGGAAAAAAAGTGTGACCTACACTTTTGGCACCCTCAGTGGTAGATTTCAGTAAAAAGTGTCGTCTTAGCTGTGGCTGATGTCTATTAGCTGCGCAATAGGTCTGAAAACACACGAAAGTTAGAATTTTCACTATTTTAGGGGTTTATAGGTTAAAAAAAACATCAAGAAAAGAAGAAAACAAGAGGTTGAAGAGAAATCCTAGGGTCTGAGGTAGCTGGATATGCAAGGATCAGACAAATGACAGTAGTCATAATCGTAAACCCATGTGAAGTAGTCAATTGTTAGTATGAATCTTAATTCAAAGTGTGCGAAAAAAGAAAAATTTTGCTATGCATAACAAACAACCCTAATAGAAAAATATGGCTGCCAATATCTTTAGATCTGCAATTAGGTGATAAAGATAAATTCTGCAAAAATATAGATCTATGCATCAGAAGACATTAACTAGTAAATAAAACAAGATTTACTCCATGCATCCAACAGATAAGACAAGAATATGTTGAATGAATTTTATATTAAGGGCACTTGGGAGGAAAACATCGAAGGATGTTACCAGTTCTCCTCAATGGGATGGGTTCTTGTAAGTCCTCAACACTTCAGATCTAAAATTCCTCTCTCTTGATGGTGTAGAAAACCCAGACAAGAAAGGAACTCAAAGGGAGCTCACAAGCAAAAGGATGGAAAAATATGACAACGATGGTGGATCAAAGTCCACCCAAAAGTATAGATCCAGAGTGATCTTAGGCAACAAAAGGTGATGAATGAATGGAAAAACCCTTGCATTTATAAAAAAATATTGAGTTAGTATAGATATTGGTGCATAGTTAAAATATTATAAAACAAAACAAGATCCAACTTTTATGGAATATTTTATTATTTTTGTTGGAGGGAAAAGGAATTTGACTTGGGTCAAATCCATTTATTTGTAAATATTAAATAAATAAATGATTTATTTATCATTTTAAGAAGTGGTCGAGTAATAATTAAATAAGTAATGATTTATTTAACTATTTATGAGTGATTTAGTCAAGTTTAACAAGGAATATTATTTAAATAAGGTTTAAATAATTATTCCTAGAAAATAATAAGATAAATAATAATTTATCTAATTAATTTTCTTGTTTTGGGTTAAATATGACGAGGAATATTAATTAAGCTATTTATTAACTAATTTTTCCTTGAGGAAAATCAAACAAATGTGGATTTATTTAACACTTCCTCATGGGGTTTCCTGTTTAGACAATAAACAATTTAATAAAGGTGTTTTACTATGTTATTTTTCATAGTGAAAGCAATTTTACTTAGGGTAAAATTGGTCTTAGATGGTGTACTTAGGTCCATATCATAGTAACAGGTTAGATAACCAAAAAATGGTGTAACAGCTTGAGTAGCTTTGGATGCTTCTGTATAAAATTCTTATCCTCCCATATAGAACCTTCGGTGGGTAAGTTCTTCCACTTGATGAGATACTCTGCAATTGATCGATTTTGTAGTTGTTGAGTTCTTGTTTCTGTGGCTGCTTCAGGTTCCAATATGATTTTACCTTCCTCATCAAGTTGTGGTAATATTGTTTGGACTGGAATTTTTTCTCCTATAACCTTCTTTAAGCATGAAACATGGAAAACTGGATGCACTCGCGAAAAAGCAGGAAGCTCCAATTTGTATTCCATAGTACTAATATTTTGCAATACCTTGTAAGGACCATAGTACTTCGGAGATAATTTATTATCCTTATTATCTTGCTTGAGGGACATTTGTTTATATGGTTATAGCCTTAAAAATACCCAGTCTCCTACATCAAAAATTCTCTCACTGCGATGTTGATCTACCTATTGTCTCATTCGATTTTGTGCCAAATTTAGGTTATCATTTAAGAGTTGGAGAACTTCTAGTTAATGCTTGATGTGATATTCCACTGCCTTAACCTTAGAATTTTCTCTTAAATATAATGTTATGGATGGTGGATGATATCCATAAAGTGCCATAAATGTGGTGATTTTTTCTGCAGTATGGAAGGAAGTGTTATACCACCATTCAGCGAGAGGTAACCACTTGACCCATTTTTTTTTCTTATCAGATACAAAACAAAAAATATATCCTTCCAAAAATTTATTCTATATCTCATTTTGACCATTAGATTGAGGTTGAAAAGATGAGCTATGAGCTACCTGAGTACCCAAAAAAGAAAATAATTCCATCCAAAAATTTACAGAAAAATTTGGATTTGTGTCACTTACAATAACCTTTGGGTTTTCATGTAGCTTTTGAATTGTTTCCATAAATGCAATAGCAACTCTACTTGCTTTAAATGGATGAGATAATCCTCAAAAGTGTTGGTAATTCTATCAACTACCACCATCATGACAGTCTTTCCTTCTAACCTAGGTAAACCTGAAATAAAATCCATTTAAATCTCCTTTGAACATTGACATGGAATGGATAAAGGTTGTAGAAGACCCGAGGTCTTAATTGTCTCAACTTTATTTTGCTAGCAAACCAAACATTCAGCCACAAAATTTTGAATATTATATTTAAGGCCATCCCAGAAAAATTCCTTTTTCACCCTGTGGTAAGTTTTTAAGAATCCTAAGTGTCCTTCTAAAGGAGAAGTGTGCAATTCGAAAAGAATAAATTTTTTTAGTTGGGAATTCTTACAAATATATAAGCGATCTTTGTACCATAAAGAATCAGTTTTTCGATCCGAAACTGATGATTGGAGACCGAGCGGATGAAACCTAGGGTTCTCGCCTCTGCGTTCAATCGAAACCCTAGCTCCCACGGCGGCCTGCTCGCACTGCACCAGTACTGACTGCGCGGACCATCTCTGGCAGCGCCGGCCTGCATTGCAGCATGGAAATAGAGACGGGGGGGGGCACCAAGCCTCCCCCTGCAAATAACGCTGGTCCAGAAGTTTGTATGAAGGACAAATCTGACAATAACTCGACAGCTGAGACAGAACCGAAATCTACCCCTGATGCCAGGACGGAGGCGCAACAGGCCACCTCATCCACCTGTAAACCCATTGCATCAGAACGACCAAAAATAGATCTTCCTAGTCATCGAATAAATGCTAGGATTCAGTACATGAGGGACCATGCCCTCATTGGGAAATTTGTAGGGTTCTGGCCAACGGAAAAAGCTCTCCAGGGCTGGATATCGTCCAAATGGAAGCCCAAAGGGGCAGTCTCACTGCAGCTCGGAGCAAAGGGCTTCTTTACTGCCACTTTCAATTGTTTAGAAGACAGGAACAGGGTCATGGATGGTGGCCCATACTTTTTCAACTCAGCAGGCTTATATTTGAGAAACTGGGTGGAGAGATTCAACCCTGACAAGGAAAACTTCAATTGGGCGCCGGTCTGGATCCGACTCTACTCACTACCACTTGAATATTGGAACGAGGAGACTCTACAGGCAATAGGATCGGGACTAGGAGAGTTCATAAAAGTTGCTGAAGAAACCAAGCTCCGAAGATACACCTCCTACGCTCGAATCTGTGTTCAAATGCACCTGGACAGTGCCCTACCTGATGCGGTAAGTATCTTTCATGATGACTTTGAATGGATCCAGCCTTTGGACTATGAATATGTTCCCTTTAGATGCAGATGCCGTCACGCTCATGGACACCTTTATAGAGACTGCCCTTTAACAGTCCAAGCCCGAAAAGAGGAAGAGCAAGGCAAAGCTCAGGAGGATGGATTCATTAAAGTCGCCTCCAGGAGAAGAGGCAGCAGAAAACCTGCTGCTGGAAAGAAACCTAGCCCCTCAGCTTCAATCCCGTCTACCAGCAATAGCTTTGTAGCGCTTAACCACTCTGACCCCTCAACTGACCCCATTCCCTCCTCCCCTAGCCCTGTTGGCCCCTCCATTCCTCCCCCAAATCAACCCAACCCCGTCTTCCCTTCGCCTACCCCTCCTTCTGCTTCCTCTGCTGAAGCTTCTGACCCAAACCTCATTCTCAAGCAGAAACAAGTCACATGGGACCCTAATCTCTCGTTCTTGGAGGGACCCACCCCTCCTGTAGCCTCAGGAGACTCAGATCTGCATCAATCTGAACAAACAATCCAAATGGAAGAGGACACTGATGGCTTAACCATCGGCGAGCTGGACTTAACGGGTCTTGAAGAAGCATGCGAAAGAAAGGAATTCGATAGAATCAACCAAAAACAGATTGACTCCCTTGAGGCGGTCCTAGTCAAAGTTCAACAGCACAAGAAATTGGGCATCCAGCCCGGCAGCCGTTGGGACAGTTTGAAGGTGATGAAAGAACCCAAGAAAAGAGGAAGAACCCCTGACTGGAAGCGCACCATTGCTCTAGGTCATATTCTGGTGGATTCGGGACAATATCCCAAGCTTACTAGGTTTTTCAAACCTCTCCCTAATAGTTCTCAATGAATCTAATCTCTTGGAATGTACGAGGACTTAATGGTCCCGGAAAGTACAGAATGATAAAAAATTTGATACAGAAGGATAATCCCCATTTACTCTTCCTTCAGGAAACCAAGTGTAACAGTCAAACGCTGGGCTCCATCTTGACCAGAGCTTGGCCAGGCAGCAAATCAGTGGCAGTGGACACTGAGGGGTCTTCGGGAGGCCTAGCAATTGCATGGAATCCTCAAGCCCTGCAGGTTGGCAACTTCCATGCCTCTCATAATCTCATCCAGGCTACATTTCACCCTATAGGCACCAATATCCACGGACATTTGTCCAATGTTTATTTTCCTCAAGACTTTGCTAGTAAGGTAGCGCTTCTGAACACCCTTGAGCATCTCAACTCCAATAGGACCCACCCCATTTGGATTCTAGGTGGAGACTTCAACATGATCACGAGGCTGGCTGAAAAAACTAGAGGCAGAGCCAGACTGGACCAGGACAGTGCCCATTTTAAGGACTTCATTAGCAATAACTGGCTTATGGATGTTCCCTTTTGCAATGGCCTGTTCACGTGGAGCAATCGTAGAACTGGCCGGCAACAAATAGCCTCTAAGCTGGATCGTTTTCTCCTATCGGACAATGCAATCCACGCAGGCGGAGACATCACTGGGACTATTCTCCCTATCCCAGGCTCTGATCACTGGCCCATAATGCTCCAATGGCAAAGTATAGGCTTTCACCTCAAAAAGCCTTTCAGGTTTGAAGCTTTTTGGCTCTCGCACCCTTCCTTTTCTGACCTTATTCACTCTGTCTGGAAAGGATTTGCTCCGCCTAAAGGTTCCAAAATGTACCAATTCCAGCAAAAACTCAAGTGGGTCAAAGCGCACATCAAAGACTGGAACCACAATATCTTTGGCAATATCTTTGCAGAAAAGCGGAATCTGGAACAACAGATGAAGGACGTGCAGCAGGAGATCATCAATGTGGGTAGAACAGATTCTCTAGCTTCCAAAGAATGTGATCTACAACGAAGGCTGGAGGAAAGATATAAGCAGGAGGAAATCCTCTGGAAGCAAAAATCCAGAGTCCGTTGGTTGAAGGAAGGAGAAAGAAATACCAAGTTCTTCCACCGCACGACCATACAAAGGCGAATGCAAAACAAAATCAGCCACATCACCACTCAGCAAGGGGAACGCATGGAGAGGCACGAGGATATGGAAAGAGAGTTGGTGGGCTACTTCAAGTATCTTCAAAAGGAGCAACACGCCAATCGACAGCCAGCCATTGATCAAATCACACAGCTCATTCCCAAATTAATCACTGATGATCATAATCAAATGCTGCTTCGACCCATCTCCCCTCAGGAAGTAGATGCTGCCATGGCACAACTCAAGGACGGCAAAGCTCCTGGGCCAGATGGCTTCACGGCCAATTTCTTCCACCACTTCTGGAATCTCATCAGAGAAGAGGTATGGCAACTGGTAGAGGAATCTAGAACAATGCATTGGATCCTGCCCTCCCTTAATACTACCTTTGTTGCACTGATACCAAAGGAGGAGCAGCCCAGCAGGCCTGAAAAATTTAGGCCTATTGCCCTCTACAATGTCATCTACAAAGTCATTACCAAAGTCATTGCCAACAGACTCAAGCCTCTTCTTCCTCTCCTTATCTCACCAGAACAAACAGGCTATGTTGAAGGACGACAAATTCTGGATGGCATTATCCTTACTCACGAAATCATTCACTCCCTAAAAGTCTGCAAGAAGCCAGGTATGCTACTCAAAATTGATCTTTCCAAAGCTTTTGATAAGTTGAACTGGACTTATATCCAGCAAATGCTAAGCGCTTTTGGATTTGACTGCATGTGGGTTCGTTGGATCATGAATCTTGTCTCCTCTTCCTCCCTTTCCATCCTTCTCAATGGTTCTCCCTCCCTCCCTTTCCGCCCCTCCAAAGGCATCAGACAGGGGGACCCCCTCTCTCCCTTCCTCTTCGTTCTTATGGCCGAAGGGCTTGGTAGACTCATTAAAAAAGAAGCCTCTCTAGGCCATCTGCGCGGACTTGCTCTTCATGGAGCTCCCACCTCGACTCATCAACAATTTGTTGACGATAATATGCTCTTTGGTCATCCGTCGGTTCAAGAAGCCCGCTATTACAAAGCTGTCCTTAATCTCTTCTCTCAAGCTTCTGGGTTAACCATAAATGATTCCAAGTCTCAGATCTTCTTCTTTCATACCCCCCTTCCGACTCAAGTCAATATTTCCCGTATTCTTGGTTTCTCTGTGGCCACTCTTCCTGACAAATATCTTGGAGCCCCCCTCACTGACTCTGCTATCAAGCACTCTTCTTAGAACCAGCTCCTTGAGAAACTGGAATCCCGTCTCTCCTCTTGGACCTTCCGTGCTCTCAACATGGTCAGCCGTCTCACTCTCATCAAAGCTACTCTACAATCTATGCCCCTATATCTTTTTTCTGTTCTTGCAGCCCCGAAATGGGTCCTCAAACAGATCAAAACTCTACAAAGATGCTTTCTCTGGGGTTCCTCTGGGCAAAATCGCAAATGGGCCCTAGTGAATTGGAGCACAGTTTGTACTCCCAAGGTGGATGGAGGTCTTGGCTTAAGAGACCCCTTGCACAGCAATGAAGTCATGGCAGCTCGAGTCTGGTGGAGATGGATCTCCAAGCCCCAGACACCTTGGGCTCATATTTGGAATGCAAAGTATGCTAACAACAGAACTGCTGCAGATCTGGTTCGGTTAACCCCTCTCAACTCGGGCTCCTTGATCTGGAACGCTGCTAAGCAGCACTATGCGCTTATTCAACAGCATAGCTTCTGGGAAGTGCACAATGGTCAATCAGTAAGATTCTGGACAGACTCTTGGCAACAAGAATCCAGCCTTCTGGAAAAGTTTCCTCTTAACAACCTTGGAGACCCCAAAGCTGGATTAGAACGGAAGATTTATGAGCATTGGATGGACACAGACAGCAATGGGTACCGGCAATGGAAGCCATCGTATCACATAATAGCTCAAGCTCAGGAATATATTTACAGGGACCTCGACCAGGAATTACAATGAAGACAAATCAGAAGCTCTCCTGATCCCGACATCCTCAGATGGGGTCACACCACCACAGGAATGTTCACAACCAAGGAGGCCTTCTCTCTGCTGCATCCCTCCCCTCTCCCTCGTGATCCCCTTTGGCAAATGATCTGGAATCCCCACACCTGGCCGAAAATATCCACATTCCTCTGGCTCTTAAGTCACAAGCGTATTCTCACCTGGGATAACCTTATCAAACGTGGCTTCATAGGCCCCTCTCGTTGCCCCAACTGTGCTCTTAGCCCTGAATCTATTCAACACCTTATTCTGTACTGCCCTCTAGCCAACTCCGTATGGAATAAATGCAGCTTTCGCTGCCAGAAAAGTAAGCCCTCAGGGGATATTACTTCTATCCTTCGATTTTGGCCTCAACGCCCCTATGAATCAGCCCTCCTCAATACCCTCTGGCAGCTCCTCCCTTGTTTGATCTTTTGGACCCTTTGGAAAGAACGCAATAGACGTATCTTCAAAAATCAATCCACCTCTTTGGATACTTTATGGCTTTCCCTCATTGGCAACCTTCAGGAAACTCTAGCCATTCACTCTTGGCAAGAAGAAGATCTCCCCAAGTAGCAGAGAGAAATCCTCGTTTGGCAAAACTGGAATCTTAAATTGGGGATCACTCTGAAGACTCAAAACAAGAAGACCACCAGCACACCTTCGATCTGGATTCCTCCCTCCCCAGGAGTATTCAAATTAAACTTTGATGGTGCCTCCAAAGGGAACCTAGGGCAAGCAGGCTATGGAGGCATCATCAGAGATTCTACAGGAGATGTTCAGCACCTCTTCTTTGGGGCTATAGGCTGGGACACAAATAATTCAGCAGAGCTTCAAGGCCTTTGGCAAGGCTTGAACCTGGCGCGTCAGCACAATTTCTTCCCCATCATTATAGAAGGGGATTCTCAGATCCTCATCCATATTTCCAACCAGCTTCTTTGGGGAGCCGACCCAGCCAAGGTGTCTCACAGTTGGCGTTTGGCGGCCCGGATTGCTAAGATAAGTGATTGGCTTCACCACAATCGAGCCATATCCTTCACCCATGTCATGAGGGAAGGAAACAAGGTCGCCGACCTCTTAGCCAATTTCGGCATTGACAGTAATATCATGATGACTCATGGCTCTCTCTCTATTATTCATGATGAAGACACTCAACAGAACTGCATTTCCCTGGTGCACCAGGATCGCCTCCCGCCGGATGCGGCTGACAAAGAGAATTAATGGGCCACCGGCACCAACGCAGCTCCCAAGGCTGTTTGCGTGCCCTGCCCACATGGCCTCGCGTGTTCACAGTCCTCGCGATATTAATTTGCCTTGGGTGGAACACTATGGTATTTACTGCACCTCCATTCTCTGGTTTATGGCGCTGTTTTTGGCATTCGCTTTCATTATGGAAGAGGGGTAGAGAGACGGAAGCTATGAGAGAATTCTGCTCCCGCTGAGCAGCGCTTGCCCCCCTGGGGCGGCTACTTCCAGTTGCAAGACGAATACGGGGCGTCGTTGCAGTGTTTGGGCTTGTTTGGAAATGGTCCGGGTGTCCACTTCTCCAACAACCCTTGTTGCAGAGCTTGCGCCTCTTCTGGTTTTTCAAGCGTTTCCTTCACAGGTACTTCGTCTCTCTCCAATCTCAATTTGAATTCTCAGGATCTTCGCTCTACTGGTAATCGCACTTTCAGCTCTTCGGCTATCCTGCATAGTCAGAGTCACCCCGGTGGTGTCCTCGTCTTCTCCCCTTCTCCTGACCCCCTCTCAGGCAGGCCTCGTCTGCGTAATTTGTTGTTAGCCATGCCCAGACTTCGTCAAAGAATGAGGGCACGACGTGGTGTTAGTCGAGGCCGCATTTCTGGCACTCCTCCACTGCCCCTTTCTGAGCTCAGCTCCTCCTCTGAGGGAGACGACCTCACTCCCCCGCCACCTTCACGTGGTGGCAGACGTCGAGGCAGAGGCAGGGGAATCCTCGCTGGTAGAGGACGCGGGAGTGTGCGAATCATTGGTGATGCTTCTGGCCAACCTGTCGCTCATTCTGAGCCTCCCCGTCTTTCCTTTCCACCTAACATTCTTAATCCTCCCTGTCAACCCCTTCCCTCAGCTGCCACCGCCCATCCCAGTCAGCCCACTCCTCCAATCAACAGGGTTCGAGGCACCACCATCCGGCAGACCACTCAGAATGCGGAACTTCGCTTCCACTGTACTTCTTTTGACTCCATCATCACTGCCCTCATCACTGTCTCCCTTCGTGAGGAAATTCCTCTTTCTGCTGTCCCCCCCCCTCCACTTGACCTACGCCCCAATCCATCTCTTCACGCAGAGGTCAGCACTGAAGCTGAGCACCAGAACATGAAGTCTGACAGTCAGGAAGGAAAGGAGGACAACAGCACAGGAAATGAATATGCATGCAGAATTGAAGAGGAACCGCTGTCTTCTGAGGACAAGAGCTGACTCCTTGGGCTTAATTACAGCTGGTTTTTTCATGTTTCACTGTTTTAGTCGCCCACCTGCTGGGCAAAATGATGTCTCTTGCTTTGTTTTTGAAGTTATTCACATGTTTTGTATAAGTCACTGGCCGGTTTCCCTTATATGGGCGGCCCAACATCTGATGTTTAATGGGTCGGTTTCCCACTTTGGGCAGCCCCTACTTCTCAAGGACAGCTTAGTTAATCAACCCAGACTGTCTGGCTTTCACAGCAGAAGTCCTGGCAGTTTTGTATCACTATTTTCATAATTAATAGAATTAGTCCTATTTAGAAAAAAAAAAGAATCAGTTTTCCAACTAAATGTATCAGATTTACTAGGATCTTGCTGCAGTTTTCGAATGAGTTTCCACACTTCTTCATCCTTCCTTCATTCATCCCTTGCTTTGGTTATCTAATCTAGTTGGATAATAGAACCAGCACACGAAATGCTTCCACCTCCTCATCCTTTCTTGAGAGTGCATCTACAACAAAATTTAACTTGCCTTTTTTGTAGATGATTTCAAAGTCATAACCCAAAATCTTTGTGACCCATTTTTGCTGCTCTTCTAAAGATAGTATTTTTTCCAAAAAGTGTTTAAGACTATCATGATCAATTTTTACCTTGAAGTGTCTTCCAATTAGGTAAGGACATGATTTCTTTAGTGCATGTAGTATTGCCAACATTTCCTTCCCACAAATAGCTTTTTGTAAATAATTTCCTTTGATAGGATGAATTTGAAAAGAAATGGGTATTCCTTCTTGCATTAAAAAAACACCAATTCCATTTCCTGAGGCATCACATTCCACAATAATTTTTTTTGTGAAGTCTGGCGTAGCTAAAACCGGTGTGAGGCACATTTCCTATTTAAGATGTTCAAAGGACTTAGTTGCTTAAGGAGTTCATGAAAATGAATATTTATTCAATAATATTGTCAGAGGTCCTACTATTCTCCCATAATCCTTAACAAACTTGCGATAATACCCTGTTAACCCTAGAAATCCTCGTAACTGCTTTATGGTTGTGGGGACTTTCGATTCCTTAATGGATTTAATTTTTTTAGGTTCTACCTTAACACCCTTGTGAGATACAATATGACCCAGATATTCCACCTCTTGTAGTCCAAAGAAAAATTTGGATGTTTTTGCATATAATTGTTTCTCTTGCAATAGTTTGAGCACCCTGTCAACATGTTGAACAGGATCCTTCCAACACCAACTGTAGATTACTATATCATCAAAAAATACTAGCACAAATTTTCTAAGGAAAGGTTTGAAAATGGAATTCATCAACCCTTTAAATGTGGAAGGTGCGTTGGTAAGGCCAAAACGCATGAGAAAAAAATCATAATGACCCTCATGAGTTCGAAATGCTATTTTTAGAATATCTTCATTCTTCATCGTAATTTGATGATATCCTGAATGAAGATTCAACTCGGTAAAATAAATTTCTCCATGTAATTCATCCAATAATTCTTCAATCAGAGGAATGGGAAATTTATATTTAATAGTGAGCTTATTGAGCTCCCTATAATCCATATATATGCACCAAGATCCATCCTTCTTGTACACCAATACTACTGGAGCATAGAAATAACTTTGACTAGGTTGAATTATACCATCCCTAACATTTCTGCAACCATATGTTCAATTTCACTCTTTTTGACATAATGATATCTATAAGGCCTGATGTTTGGAGGGACACTTCCTAGAATCAAATGAATAGCATGATCATGATCATGAATAGGTGGGAGTCCTCTGGGAGTTTCAAACACCTTCGAATTATTGTCAAAGACTCTTTGGAGATTTGGAGAAATAAATGATTGTGATGTCGAAACTTCTAGTGAGCGTAATTGAGAAATTACACCTCATTTTTATTTCTTTACAAGCTTTGTCATGACATTATAGCTTATTATCTTTCTTGGCTTCCCTGAGATACCCTGTAATTCCACTTCCTTTCTTTCCCAATTTTTTTCAAGAAAAGTTCTTGAAAATTAAAAGTGACCATCCCTAAAGATTGTAACCATTGTACTCCTAGTACAAAATCAACACCTCCCATTGGAATATTCAATATATATTCCCCCATGGTTAGCTTGATATTATGGGATTTTCCTGATAAAATTATAGTTCCTCCATTTGCAACCATCACTTGACATTCTAGTGCTGGGTATAGGAAACAATTCAGTTCCTTGGCTACCTTACAATCAATAAAACTATGGGTACTGCCTGAATCAATCAACACTATTACCTTTTTCTTATTGATATGTCCTTCTATATTTATAGTTTCAGGAGTGGTAATTCCTACCAATGTATTACACGAAATGGTCAGACTCATTTCTTCTTCTTCTAAGGTTGGTTCTTGGTGTGTATCCTCTTATTTTGAAGCTTCTTGTTCATTTTCTTACTCCTCTTCACAATCTATGTAAAATAATTTCTTCTTAGCACACTTATGACCTTTAGTGTGTTTTCTATCACAACTAGATAAAATTCCTTTTGCTCTTTTTTCTTCCAACTGTTGTCATGCCAACCTTATAGGTTGTGGAAGTCTAGGAGTAGAAACACTTCAATCTTTATAGATCTGAGGGGTAGGCTTCCTTGTTGCCATAATTTTACATTTAATTTTTCTAGCCAACCTAAATGCCTTCTCCAATGAATCAAGTTCCCAAACGTGAACCTCATGTTATATGTTATCCTTTAAAGTCCATATGAATATATCAATCCTATGTTCCTCTCAAATATAAGTTACACTTATATTCAATTTTTGGAAGTCCTCAATGTGCTCCACCATTGAACCCTTTTGTTTGAGATTTATCAATTTGCTAAAGAAGGTGTTTCTCTTTGTATCCTCATAATGTGCTATCATTTCCTCCATAAAAATTGACCAAGTGAAATTTTTTTTATGTGATCAAATCCATCGATACCATACAAATGTATTTTTCTCTAAATTTAAAGTTGCAATGCTTAACTTTTGTGTGTTTTGAACATTATTGAGATCAAAAAATTGCTCCATCTATAGTACCCATGTTATGGGATCCTTGCCATCAAAATTCCTCATATCCATATTTGGAATATGGTGGTTCTTCCATCCAACATTACAGTTTATGAAATCACGATTAACATTTATTTTTTTCTTTTCGTGTGTTTTCTCTACTATATTTTCATCATTAGGAAACATTTATTGTATAAAATTTGTCAAACCTTGCATGTCCACTTTTATATCATTCTTCATGTTTTCAATGTTGTCTTTTTCATCGATCTTAGCTTCCATGTCATCCATCTTAGCTTCCATGTCAGGTTCCATGCCATCCATACTAGCTTCCATGCCTTTCTTCAATCCATCCATCTTAGCTTCCATGCTTTTCTTCAAAACTTCCATTTCATTTTTTGTTGATTTTTATGAGAGCGAAATTTGGTGCACTTGCTCTTGTAATTTTCATTTTTCATGTTCTAGTTCTTCGTCTTATTGAGTCATATTAGACCCTTATGAAGGCTTAATTATTGTTGACTTATTTTTAGGAGGCATTTTAGAACCCAATACTGATGTATATTCTACAATATGCCTTTTGAATCAATTCAAATTGATTTTTGAAACAAGACTTATGCAATTCGAAAGAAATGCACACATTTTTATTTCTTTTGATGTGCTCAAAATTGAAACTGAATTATCTTTGTGATTCTGGATATTAAATATCTGAAATTCGCTTTGGTCATATCCCTTTGAATCTTCTTTCTAATGCCACAGGTCTAACCTGATTTGGATTGTTCAACACCATTTTATGCCCAATATTCCACAATGACCTAGTTATGGACTCGTTTAGTAGAGAAAAATTGTACAACGTGACATGCGTCACTATTTCCTCCTTCAACTCTAAAATTGATAGAAATGAAACTAAATTTCATGTAATTATAGCCACTTTTTACATAATTCCAATCCGATGCTCAGAGAGAGAGTTATCACGATTTTATCATGGTCACCTCTTTGAGATGAAATTCGAGACCTTGAATCACCACTAAATTCCATAGATCATATATCCAAAACTATTGTGAACCAACATCTGAAATTTTTACAGGCTTTTAGCTTCACTCTATAAAAATTTTAGCTTGTGAACCTTTGTAGAAAAAAATTTATAGCAAAAATTCTACGATGACCTATTTTAGGTGAAATTCGGGAGCCTAAAAAAGCTCTAACTTCCACAGAGCATATCTCTGCAAATATTGTGAACCAATATCTGAATATTTTATGCAACTTTCCTCAGGATTTTGGCTTCACTTTGTAAAAATTTAAGCTTCTGAGCCTTCATATAAAATAAGTTATAGAGAAAATTCCACGATGACCTGTTTGGAGTAGCCAAACCCTAGAATCCAAACCTCTGATACCAAATGTTATGAAACCAACTCCAAAAATAGAAGAAAAGGGAGATGAACGCCTTAGAAATCACTCACTTTCACGAAGCATTCTCCAATACATTATATAAATGAACAATTCTCGGATGGTACAAATGACCAAAACCTCCTTCTATATATACGAGTCCATGGGGTCACAATATAATCCTAGCCAACCTAAAAAAAATAATGTAAGGGCACAATAATAAAAATATTGGGGTTACATGGGTATAATAATAACAGTAAGGGAGTTGCACTAATAAAAATAAGGGACTGCACTAGTAATATAGGGACCTGACAACCCATGTATTCCTTGTGTAATCATCTATGAATGTCAACATATAATGATTGCCACCTAATGATGGTATTTGAATTGGTCCACATAAATATGAGTGGACAATCTCCAAAGGTGTCTTTGCCCTTATACTCTTTCCTGGTGGAAATGATTCTCTGTGTTATTTATATGTAACATCTCTCATTTAATAGATATTTTTTTTCTAATTATAGTAATATATCTAACTTATTTCTACAATTCATTGAATTCCGATGTCGTTCAAATTTATTTACCTCACAATTTTGATTTACTGATAACAATATATTTAAAATTTCGTCACAACTGTCTTCTAAGAATGGATTCCTTTTCCTTAACTAATATGGATCTGATGTTATAACATACTTCACATTTTCCAATTTATGGGAATAAGAATTTTATGAAACTCTTTTCCACTTTACATTTATTCTTTCTCCTTTATAATGATTGTAAATAAATGTAAATATGTACTCATGGCTTATTTTACCAAAATTATCCATTTTGGGGAAATCCTTAAATTAAAACCTTCCACTTTACGCTTTAATATGTATCTTTTCATTATATTACTTCCACCTACTTGAATTAAGTCAAAATCCTCTTTGACTTAATCATTTAACTTTAATAATTCTTCTACACAATGAGTATAATTTGATGCCCTCACTTATCTCTTTACATGGTATATAAATAGGTGGTAAGGTATACACTTTATACCATAGTGCCACCTAAACCATTTTACTAATGATGTCATATCATACACTCTTTCCCTTAGTACTATGGAAATAGAGTTTTAAATAGATTTTCCTTTATTCATTGGTGGAGATAAAGTTTCTATAACCCTTTCCCACTGATTATGGAAATGATGCCTACATCATTTATATCATATTTATATTATTGATTTATACCATGTTTACATTAGTACATATGACATGTATCATATTTAGCCTTTCATCTCAATCTCAATGCATGTTTTCTGGATGAATTCAAAACTCAATTTATAATAATATATTTTATAATTACCTTTTTTACTCGGTATCATACCATATAAGACTTAGAAACTGGACCTTTTATGACACATTCCATTATGTAATTTATGACATTTTTATACCCCTATACACCAATTTTATAACCTCTACTACTCTACCATATAAATGAATTTAATTTCTTCCACGTTGTACCATACATTGAATTATGTAAAATGTATTTTTATACCACGTTGTTTTCAAAAATTCTAGCATTTATTTTACTGTCAGAAATTGCATTGAGTACGATAATCATTGGGGTTTTATATATTTGATTTTGAAATTTGCGTACCACCATATTTTATTATAGTGGTGTTGTGCTATACAACAACCCCCATTTATTTTTATAAATAGGGACCCTTTAGAAATAAATAGGAAATTCTTATAAAATTTTCTAAAACAAAAAACTTAGAAAATAAATATTTTCTTTTTAAAAGTTTTCTGCTTCATTTTAATTAAGCGCATTGAAAATCACATATCTTATAGATTTCAAAGAGTCATAAAACTTAAAATGTGTGAGCTACGATATGTGCTCAAACTTCTCCGAAGATATTATTTAAAACTTTGAAAAAACATCAATCACCATTTTATTTTCTTTATCGCACCACATCTCTCTTAATAAATCAAAAAAATTAAAAGAAAATTGATATAAATTGTGACTCCATGAACCGGACGAGAAAAAAAAGAAACGAATATAAAACCTTCGGCAACCGCGGTCACTTAAGTTTTGCAGAAAAGCACAATTTGCATTTTACATAACTTATAACATACACTAAATTGTTATCCTATAAAATTTATGATTTGTGATTTGTGCATATCACATTTCGCAGTATTTAAGGATAAATATTACAAATGGTTATAAGTTATAACTTGTGATATGAGCGTTAATGCCATTTAATTGATCACACATGTAAGTCAACTTATGTCCTTTCAAAAAGAAATTCAAGGTCTTAATGGCTTTAAAGCGATTGATAGATTTTACGTCTGGAGGCATATGAAATATTAAATCAGAGATTATGAATGATGATTGATGTTATATTTTAAAATATTGATATCTTCTTACGTGTGTTTGAAATAAATGCTAGATTTGTCTCTTTGGTACTCTATACTTGTAAAAATTCACTCTGTTTTCATGAAACTAGTTAACAGATTGAAGAAGAGAAAAATAAGAAAAAAGGGTAAAGAAATTTCTCATATGTCATCCACTAAATATATAGAGATGTATCCATTATTTTTAGATACCTTTTGTAACGAATATTGTGGTAGTTCGACTTGGGAGGCAATGTATAAGATTTTTGAATGTGAAGGACTAAGGGTGATAACCAAAGTTTCTTCAACATGCAATACTTCTACCTCTGACACAACTCTTTTTGACGTTGCATCCTCATACATTCACAGGATAGTTGCAAGACCAAATATTCTTCCCTACACAGACATGGTTAAGTGGGAAATTGATCGCTTAAATATTGAAGATAGAATGTTCAAGAATTCGAAGGGAGAAACTGTGGGCTCTTTTAGGGTAGAAGATTTAGCATCAATGTACCATCTACCACACCCGCATCAGAAATATGACAAAGAAAATTTGCATAATTTTAGAGGAGAACATACAAATCTGATTAAATTCATCCAATAATGGAAGGATAATCAGGGGAAGTTGAAGCATGATAAGTTTGGTACATACCCAATTTCCCAAATTCCTAATCCTTACTATTATGCTGGTGGTATGTTATGTAGATTATTTTACAAACCTGATAACACTATATTCTCAAGAGAATGGGTTCCCATGATTGATGCAATCATCAATTCATCAATTTTGAAGTGGGAAGAAATGTTATCTAATAACCTAGCCAAGCACATTATCGAATATATGAATAAGAGGATTATTTCATCCAAAGAGATACCTCCCTTTTGTATGTCTACATATGTCATGGATGTTATTTTTTTTACTTCTAGTTTTCGTACCATGGGACGGAATGGAATACCTAGGACCCTACACCAATTCACATTTATCACGGAGAACTCTGGGATTCAGACTTCCACCTACATTTCTGTAAAATTTTTTATGGAGTCATATTTCCTATGCATGAGATGATTTTCAATAAAAAGGCTCCTAGGGTTTCTGAAGAAGCCAATGCAGACATTCTTCCTATAGCTAGATGGTTTTCAGAAGCGAATTTTACATACATTAGAGTATTCGGGAGTTATGCCTCTCCCCATGTTTTACCCAATTATGTTCCCGATAAGTTACTTGTAAAAAAAATAGCCTATCAGTTTGGTAATGGTGTTACAAAATAATTGAAAAATATTAAAAAGGTTATTTGGCCTAACTTCCCTGTACAATGTGGCACCTTTGCACTATCTAACATCGGCCATACTTACAAGGAAGTTTCCAAATTAATTTATTGAAATTAGCAGTAATGCCAAAAAGGTTACATGATCTAAATGATGTAGTTAAAAATTACATCTCAGAGCTTAAGTTAAAGCCTTTTGTAAAGGAAGAAGATCGAATTGATGATCTCTTCTAGGAAATGGAAATTGTTTTAGATATTATCATGTATGTATCTAGTCAACAAATTCAAGATGATTTTGAAGCTTTCCAAGCATATAGAAACAAGAAAATAGAGAAAATCCCTCTCAATTTGTTAACTATTGAAGATGACACCAAACACACTCCAATTGTTAGCCTGGATGATGAAGTAAAAGATATTTCTGAAGATTAATCAGGTCAATCACAGCAACAGTCTCATGATTCAGATCACTCTGAAAATGAATCTAAATCTACAAAGGAAAACTCAGAAAATATAATTGACCAAGTTACTCAGGAGATAGAGATGCTAGAGAAAACAAGAAACAATGGAACAGAATCAGATTCTCAAGCATTTCGACATAGTCACAATATGATAGATCAGTCCATTTCACCACAAACAAAATATCTTATAGGTGAATGGAAGGAGTTTTGCAAAGTGCTAAGAACTCCTAAAGAGAATCCTAGTGCTGATCAAGCACAAATTTTCCAGACACCTGAACACTTCCAAAATATAGTGGACACTGTTAATACACTGCAAATAATTGTAGCACAGCATGATAAACAAATCATACTAGCCTTCCCTACAAATCAGATAGTTCTACAAATTGAAGTTATTCCATCATTAGATATTTTCTACAGTCCTAGTTATAAAGTTGTAGTTAAAAGAAAAAAAAGGAGGAGAATCGATGAAACAACTTCAAAGCCTACATATGAATCAGTTGATGTATTATGGAAATATTCCTCAGATGATCCTACTAAAAATCTAAACAAATTATCACAGTATGCAGGGGCATATGCTACTACTACTGTTGATAAAGCTACTGAGGTGAGAGTGTTGTTAAAACAAAAGGAAGCTAGAGTATAAGAACTAGAGAATTTGTTGAGTGAAGAGAAATATAATTCCAGTGAGAAAGTGAAAGTAAACACAACCCAATTTCATAAAGATATTGAAAGCCTCATATTGTAGCATCAGACAGACGTTAATAAAAAACAAGCACAGTTGGAAGAAGCAATGCCTAAGCTATAAAGCCAACTGCAATTAGAGCAATTTATCAAAGAAGTGTTGGATTTAAACACTAAGTTAAAAAATGAACAAGAATTTTTTTGTCATTAAGCTTTTATAATTGAATCTTAATGTGATTCAAATAAAATAATGATCCAGCAGATAGAAATCTAGAAACTTGAATGTGAAAGACTTGAGAAGAAAATTGAAGAACACATTCAATGAAAAGTTTCAGATTCATTGAAGCAAGCTAATCTACCTTAAATAGATAAGTTTCACAAAGAAATTTTACTTAGAGAATGGGAATCATAAATCAAATAGGCAAAGAAAGCAATAGCAAATACATCCAAGATATCAAGTGATATTATTGAATCTATGTGTGAGCAACTTTCTACAGCATAACTTCTTAAGGAAAACACATCTGATGTGTTTTCAGAAACAAAACAGGTGGAAACATAGTGGAAGTAGAGAGAAGATACACAGGAGGAAATGATTAAAAAGGTAAATAATTTTGATCAAGAAAATTACTGGAATTTTCTGATCAAACCTTATCATCAGCATCAAACTCTGCATTCTTTTATAGATTCAACAAAGAGATCCCAGTTAGCAATCTCAAATGCTATTTTCAATGGAAAAATCCGATCAAGGATATCGCAGCTAGCTCACCTCAAAGCAATGTTAGATATTTTTCAACTTTGTGACCACATTCAGAAATAAGGGCGAGACTCATAAATCAATATTGTTAGTATAATTTCCTAGATTGTAGTTTAAGTTAAATTTATAAGGAAAGTTGTTTGAAACCTCCTCTCTAATTTTGTAATAATTTATTTTAGTTTATAGTTAGTTTAGTATTTAAACCCTTCTCATGCATTTAGATAAGGGTCCATAAATTTTTCAAAAACATTTGCAAAGAATGCACTATTGTAAGTTTGTGAATGCTTTGATGAATTAATGGAACATATAAGTTATCTTTTGATAATTAAAGCTGTGTAACTGATGTTGCGCTACTATACTCTTTAAATTACTTGAAAGTGAGAAGGATTAGATTCATTACTTTCAGTTTACATGAGTAGAACTTCGTACATATGGTACTTCTATTCACTTGTATTAAGTATTACTTCAAAGATTTATAGTTATCTTTTTATTGCATTATATATTTGAAACGTTATAATATATAAATATTACATGCATTTATGTTCTAATATTTATCTATGGTTTCTTATTGAATATGTAATCACACTGATAAATGCGATATTTCTTTCAAAATTATTCTATGAAAACTACTTTCTTTGAAGAATCATTTTACATAATTTTCATCTCTTTCGACAGTTAAATGATCTATATTACTGATAGTTGAAAGATATCATTTTAGGTCACTTAAAGGAAAAACACCCTAGGTATAGATTAGATTAATAGTTTAGATATATGCATATAGATTAAAATCATTATACATTTGCATGTTATATTCACAACACCCTCAAAATCATCTTGATGGGGAAACTGGTCCCATTATCCCCAGTCGGAGCCACTACACCAAACGGAAAAGGATCTGCTTTAAGGAATGGATTGGGTTGTTTTCCCCCATGTTTTAGCAGCAGAATTCTGACTCCTCAACATATTGGCGCTAAAAGGAGGGCCGGGTGAATGGCACAAAGGTATGATCAATATAAAGGTAAATAAAAAAGTCTCTCTCCCTCTAGATCCCCATCAAATTCTATAAAATTATCTAGATGCTCCTCTATAAAATCTGAAGTTGATCATCTTTCCCCTAAGTCTCCTAGAGATACTCAAAATATACTATTTCTCGAGTTTCACCAACATTCTTGAGAAGTTTAGTCTTTGATATAAAAATTAGAGAAAGTACCTATTTCTACTGAAAATCATGAATATTCTCAATTATCAAATCTTACTATTTCATCTTCTTTACAACCTCGGAGAATATTAACTCGATCATAAAGTCAAAAAACAGGGATTCTCCCTTTTGAATTTCCTATCAATAGTACTTGGAAGAAATTAAAGAGGACTCAATCAGATTCAATCACTAGCGAGATCTTATCCCATTCACCCCCATTACCTCCCCACACATCCACAAATTTCATTCCAATAGTTGGTATCACTTTGACTAGTTCCAATACTCAAAATACTAGTCCTAGTGCTCGACTTGCCTCATCATCATTTCAAAATCCACCCAACCAATCCATCCAAAATCCAATGGCAGGTCAAATCTCGCCATCGAATGTAAACCCATGGAGTAATCCAAGGGCTGTAAACATGTCTGCCCCTCTTCATGCTCTACCTAAAAATCCCGAAAGATGGGTACCCAAATTTAATCCAGATGAAGGTATTCCTGCAGAAGAACATATTCATAATTTTATGTTAGATGTCAATCTGAATGCAGTAGTTGAAGAGGACTGTGTTGTATGATTATTTCCATATAATTTAAAAGGATCTGTAGGATCTTGCTATTTTTCATTACCTGCTATCTCTATAACTAACTGGAATATGTTTGAAGAATAATGTCTAGCTAAGTTTTGAGATTATAGAACTATTTATATGCACATCAATGACCTTTCAAACCTTAAAGCTAAACCAGGTGAGAAGATAAAATATTTTAACTCAATATTTAATAAACTACTTAATAAAGTTCCTGTTACAACAGTTCTCGGTGTAGAAGTGCAAATTGAGTGGTATATTTCATCTCTTCCATCTAATATAGCTATTTTCATTGATAGAGAAAAACTAGAAACACTTGCATAAATATGAAAGATTCTCTATCTGTATAGAAATGCAGAACTGCTCTGGAGAAAAGGAATTCTCAGGAAGATCGAAAATCAAAGAAAATATCTTTCAAAGTGACTTTAAGAAGAGGATGCCAAAGGATCCATTTGATGTAGAAGGCCTTCAAAGTTTTTTGAAAACCATCACCAATGAGATGGAATATATCAAGAAACAAGTTGCCAAAAATTCAAATTGAAAAAAGAGTTTCAACAATTTTAAGAAGAAATAATCCTCTAATTCTCAACCTCCAAATATTATATCTAATGTTGAATCAAATCAAGAAGAGGAGGAATAACAGAGAGAGGAAGAAGAAAATGATGAAGAAGAAGAAGCTGAGCTTAATGGAATATTGGACTTTGTCCAATCAAATGAAGAATAAGTTGAAGCTTTGCCTCCTAGCACACACTGTAAAAAGATTACTGAAGTAACACATCCTAGTCAACAACAAAAAATGTCCATTCCCTCTAAAGAAAAATTAGTAAGCAAACAATCTAATACAAAGGCTACGCAAATAAGTCTTGTTACCTCAGACTCTTCACCTATATCTAAAACAATGTTTCTCTCAAATACCATTGAGTATAATATAGTTGAAGAAATGAAGAAGACTAGGGAAAATATTTCAATTCATGAGCTTACCAAATTAAAGCAACAACAAAAAATCTTACTTGGAGAATTAAAAATTGTTCCTGCTTCAAATTTACCTGCTCCTGTCATAGTTCAAGATGCAAATGAAATGGGTAAGACACCTTCTCCTTTAGTGAAATAGATGCTTCAGATTTAATTATTATAGGTGATCAACCCATCTCTCATAGTCCCCCATTTCTCTTAACCTATGAGATCTATAACAAAATTTTTCATAACTATTTAATAGGCTGAGGGGCTTCTTGGAATATAATGCCGAAATCATTTTGTACTAAATTGAGCATTACACCTCAAAGTTATCCATTTCATATAGTACAACTTGACAGAACTAGGGTAGAAGTCATAGGAGAATTAAAATATGGTTCCATCAAATTTTCATCAAATCCCAAAATTATTCAAATAATTGATATTTTGGTGGCAGATATTCCTGAATTTTGTGGTTTAGTTTTAAGTCGAGACTGGTCTGAGAAACTTCATGGTTATTTTTCAATGGAATGGTCCCATACGCGGTCACCACATAGTGGAAAGTGAAACCAAATTCCAGTTGACCGTGAAAATTTTATGAAACACACAGTAACTGATCTTGAAGAACTTAATGAGCCAATAGCCTTCAATAATAGCATTATTGGAAACTACTCTGCAGAGTCATTTTTAGGAAACTTTAATGCTCAACCATCACCTTTCTTTGATAACGCAGTTGCATCTCAGATTGATAATTTTTCCCATCAGGATAATTCTACACATATTAATTTCTTAGTTAGAAAAATAGTTAATTCTTTGTTTTGAACACTTTATTTTGATGGTTCAAAATATGAAGATGGCGCAGGTGTGGGTTTAATTTTAATAAACCTAGAAGGCAAAGAGACTCTGTTAGCCTACCAATTAGAATTTCATTGTACCGACAATGTAGCTGAGTTTGAAGCAATAGTTGAAGGTTTATTAAAAGATATTGATCTAAATGTTAGACATCTGAAGGTTTTAGGAGATTCAAAAATCATAGTTAGGAAAGTAAGAGATATTATCCATTGTAATTCTAGACATTTAAAACATTAGCAATAAATAGTCCAAGAAATACGTACTCATTTCTTAGCCTTCAACATTTCTTCTATACCTAGAATACAAAATTCTAGTGCAGATTTACTCACTAATGTAGCATAAAAATTAATCCCATGCCAAGAATTTAGTCCCGATAGATTTTCTATTGAATTGATTTTTAGACCATCTATTCCTGATAATATCACTAATTGGTTTATTCAATAATAACTCAGATATCATATATTTTCTAACATCTGAAGAATCTTACGATAATCAAATCATGGATGAAAGTGAACATGACACTCAAATTAAGAAAGAACAGGATGAAAATCCTATTCCAAAATCTGTTGTCAAGCTAGAAGACTTATATGATCTCAAAGATAGTTTTAAAACAGTAACTAATTCAAAAAGTTAGTTAATCTAGGAAGTGTAGGAAAACCTCAAAATATAAATCTAGGTCTTGGTTTGTCTTCCGAAGAAATATTATCATTCATCAGATTGTTTAGGATGTACAAAAGTGTATTTTGTTGAGATTATTTTGATATTAAAACATACGATACTTCTGTAATTCAACACACAATTCCTATGATCTCAGAAGAAAAGCCCATACAACATAAATTGAGAAAGATTCATCCAAACTTGGCAAATCAGATTAAAACTGAATTGAATAAAATTATCAAGGAAAAAATCACCTTTCCAGTCACACATTCAAAATGGGTATCAAGTTTAGTACCTATTAGGAAGAAGAATGGTGATATTAGAATTTGCATTGATTTTAGAAATTAAAAAAAACTTTCCAGAAGGACAAATTACCCACTACAAACCATGGAACAAGTATTGCAGAAAGTAGCTGGTTCTGAGCTCATGTCTTTTCTAGATGGATTTCCAAGTTACAATCAGATTCTTGTTCATCCAGATGATAGATTAAAAACTACGTTCAGAACTAAGTGGGGAACTTATGCTTATCAGAAAATTCCTTATGGATTAATTAATCATGCACCACTTTTCAAAGAGCCATGGACACAAATTTTAGGGGACTCGTAAATAAAATAGTAATTATTTATTTAGATGACATTACTATCTTCTCTAAATAGACAAATCATCATGTGAATAACCTAAAGCAAGTCTTTGAACGATGCAAAAGGTATGTCATTTCATTAAATCCAAAGAAATCATTTTTTTTTTTAGATGAAGGAAAAAAATTAGGATTCATTGTGTCAAAAAATGGTATCTATATTGATCCCGAAAGAGTTGATGAAATTAAATGAATTTCTTTCCCTCATAACAATAAAACCATGTAATATTTCCTTGGGCAAATTAATTTTGTTAACATATTTGTCCCTAATTTTTCTTAAATATTTTTACCATTGCAGAACAAGATTAAGAAAAATTATGTCTTTAAATGGGGACATAATGAAAGAGAAGCATTTGAATTGATTAAACAGTCAATTGTCAATGCTCCATTCATTACCACCCCCAATTTTCTTAATTCATTTACATTATACACTTTTTCATTACATACATCATATGCAGTTGTTTTAACATAGTTGAATGATCAACAAATTGAAGCACCGATATCATTTTTTAGTTCAAATTTACAAGGTGCAGAACTGAATTACACATCTAATGAAAAGCAAGAATTTGCTATTTTTAAAGCTATAAAACATTTTATACCTTTTCTCCTAATGGATCATACGAAAATCATAGTTCCATTTTCTGCAGTAAGACAACTTTTGATGCAGAAAGAATTAGGAAAAAAGAGAGCTAACTGGGTGACTGCATTACAAGAATATGGTGTAGAAATTAAACCCTCTAAAATCATTAGAGGTCAGGTATTTTGTAAAATGCTTACAGGAGCATCACATTTGCTAGAAGAAGAAGATTTAGGTAATAATGTGCAATTTTCAGAGGTAAGCCTCAATGATTCAGAGTCACAATATGTTGATCTTATATTTTATTTCAAGAACGGATATGCTCAAAATCATCTAAATTACAAGAAAAAATGAGCTCTTAGATTAAAATATAAACAATATGAGTTAGTCAACGATGTGTTATTTAGAAGAAACTTTGATTTTGTACTTCCAAGGTGTTTAGAAAAATATGAAGCAGAAAAGGTCTTGCAGGAACTCCATGATGGAGCAGCTGGAGGACATTTTGGAGGAAATAAAACAACATATAAAATCTTGCATGTAGGTTACTATTGGCCTAAAATTTTCAAGGATGCCCATGAATATAAAATAAGATGTAAAGTATGCCAAAGTACATGTGGAAAACAAAGAAAGCCAACATTCTCATTACAGCTGGTCAATATTGAACAACCATTTCAGTAAAGGAGATTAGATATAATTGGTAAGATTTTTCCTAACTCTTCCAAACAACATAGATATATTCTCACACATATAGATTACTTTACCAAATGGGTGGAAGCAATTCCATTAAAAGTAGCTATTTTAGAAAATATCATCGATTTCATTGACCAGAATATCATAACCAAATTTTGCTTACCTACTGCTTTGATGTTTTATAATGCATCTTATTTCTCTGGAAATGATATGACAAATTTTGCAATTAAAAGAGGTTTTAAACTAAAATATTCTACAAATTATTATCCACAAGAAAATGGTTTAGTAGAATCTACATAAAAAAAATCTAATTAGAATAATCAAAAGAAATATTGATCAAAATCAAATAAATTGGCATAATTCATTAATTTTTTCTCTTTGGGTGGATCGAATTACTCAAAAATCTTCTAGAGGTACGTCCCCATTCAATCTTGCATATGGAAAAGAAGTTGTACTTCCCACCAATGTAGTTATTCCCTCTCCTTCCTTAGTTCAATTCATTGATGAAACTCCTACTTCTTCTTTACAATTTAGACAAGGTCAAATTATTAGGTTAGAAGAAGAAAGAGAAAAGCCCAAAAAAACCCATGCTCATCATCAACAGATAATAAAAGCCTCGTTTGATTCAACTTCTGTCACTTAAAATAATTTTAAAATTGGTTATTTGGTATTGAAATGGGACAAAGCACATGAGGAAAAAGTAAACATGCGAAGTTTCAAAAAATCTCTCTAGGTCCATTTCAAATAATTGAAGAAATAGGCCCATCAACATTTTTATTGCAAGATTTATCAGGAAAAAAGGATTCTTTGCCTGTTAATGGGAAGATTTTAAAAAAATATTTCTCATAGAAGGTAACCCCTTCTATCCTTGTATATTAGTGTATTTTTCTTTTCTTTTTAAGAAAATAAAATTTGCTTAGTATTAATATTTGGCTTTTAAAACAAAATCTGAAATGATTTTCTTTTGATTTTTTCTTTTCGCTAATAAAAAATGAAAAATGTTAAGGAAAGAAAATCAAAATATTTAGAAAGAGAAATTGAAGTTATCTTTCTGAAAAATTGGATTTCGTTGAAATCATTTATTCTTTGATGAACTCTCATGTTTATATATCATGAATATTCTATTTTCAGTCAAGAAAATAATATTTAACATAGTAAAGACCTATTACAGAAAAGCAATTTGAAACTCAACATTATCATCCAGAACCTTGAAAATACCAATGATTCATCCCATCCAGAAAATTTTATAAATTTTCGAAACGAATTGAAATGAAAATAAAAAATATTATGATTAGAAGAAAACCTTAAAAGACAATAAGTCTCATCACAAGCTTGTTTACCATGTTCATAAGAAAAAAATTAAACTAACATTACCAATATTTCCTACCAAAATAGGGTAATGACCTGAGATTATACCAAAAGGACAAGGGGTCTCATGAAGAGGCAGCTTGATCAGCTTAGTTACTACTAGTGAATGGCATTGTCATCATTTGGTTACCAAGCCAAGTCAATGGATTTTAAGTAAATAAAATACTATATAAAAGAAAAATTCTCAAAGGTTAGAATTTACTTCTAAAAATTACAAGAAATACTAGATGGGACAATGAATCATTGTTGGGTAAAAGATAACCCTACCAAAAGCTTAAATTTCCTATTGGAAAAGAGTCCTTATCTATGATAAAAGAGTAAATTTTTATAAAGCTAATTTGTAAAGACCACCTACTTTATCTTTTCAAACTGAGTAAGGACTGATATAAATTCTCATACTTATGTCTTCAATAGAGGAACTCTTGTGAATAGTGAATAAGAAAAAAATTCATTGCTTAGTAAGTATTATTTTATTTGAAATTTCTTTCCTATAACTATTTTTATTTTCTAAAAAGCTTAGAAATCTCCAAAATTTTATCATAGATATCTAGTTCTCCCAAGTGAATTGCCAATTGTTGTGCTATACAACAACCCCCATTTATTTTTATAAATAGGGACACTTTAGAAATAAATAGAGATTTCTTTTAAAATTTTCTAAAACAAAAAACTTAGAAAATAAATATTTTCTTTTTAAAATTTTTCCGCTTTATTTTTTTTTAGCGCATCACAAATCAAATATCTTATGGATTTAAAATACTCATAAACCTTAAAATGTGTGAGCTATGATATGCGCTCAAAATTCTCCGAAGATATGATTAAAAAATTTGAAAAAACATCAATCACCGTTTTATTTTCTTTATCGCACCACACCTCACTTAATCAATCAAAAACATTAAAAGAAAATTGATATAAGTTGCGACTCCACAGACTGAATGAGTAAATAAAGAAATGAATATAACACCTTCGGCAACCGTGGTCACTTAATTTTTTTCAAAAAATCACAATTCACATTTCACATAACTTATAACATATTCTAAATTGTTATCCTATAAATTTTTCTATCTGCGATTTGCGCATATCGCATTTTGCGGTTTTTAAGAATAAATATTACAAATGGTTATAAGGTATAACTTGTGATATGCGCGTCAACGCCATGTAATGGATCAAACATGTAAATCAAGTTGTGTCATGTCGAAATGAAATTCAAGGTCTTAACGGCTTTAAAGTGATGGATATATTTTACCTGTGGAGGCATATAAAATATTAATTCAGAGATTATGAATGATGATTGATGTTATATTTTAAAATATTAATATATTCTTGCATGTGTTTGAAATAGAAGATATATTTGTCTCTTTGATACTCTATACTTGTAAAAATTCGCTCTTTTTTAGGAAACCAGTTAACGGATTGAAGAAGGGAAAAATGTGAAAAAAGGGTAAAGAAATTTCTTAGACATCATCCATTGAAGATACAAAGATGTATACATTATTTTCAAATACCATCTGCAACAAATATTGTGTCAGTTCGACATGGGAGGAAATGTATAAGCTTTTTGAAACTGAAGGACCAAGGGTGATAACCAAAGTTTCTTCGACAAGAAATGCTTCTACCTCCAACGCAACTCTTTTTGACGTTACATGCTCATACATGCACAGGATAGCTACGAGACCAAATATTCTATCTTACATAGACATGGTTAAGTGGGCAATTGATCACTTAAATATTGAAGATATAATTTTGAAGAATTCGAAGGGAGAAACTATGTGTTCCTTTAGGAAAGAAGATTTAATAGAAATGTACCATCTACCACTCCTACAGCAAAAATATGACAAAGACTATTTGCAAAATTTTAGAGGAGAACATCCAAATCTGATGAATGTCATCCAAGAATGGAAGGATAATCAGGGGAAGTCGAAGCAAGATAAGTTTGGTATGTACCCAATTTCCCAAATTCCTAATCCTTACTGTCATGTTGCCAGTATGTTATGTAGATTATTTTCCAAACCTGGTGGCACTAGATTCTCAAGAGCATGGGTTCCCCTGATTGATGCAATCATCAATTCATCAATTTTTAATTGGGCATACATCTTATCTAATAACCTAGCCAAGCACATTACTGAATATAGGAATAAAAGGAGTATTTAATCTAGAGAGATAGCTCCCTTTTATACGTCTGCCTATGTCATGGATGTTATTTGTTTTAATTGTAGTTTTCCTACCATGGGATGGAAATGGAATACCCAATACCCTACCCCAATTCAAATTTATCACAGAGAACTCTAGGATTCAGTCTTCCACCTACATTTCTATAAAATCTGTTATGGAGTCATATTGCCTATCCACTAGATGATTTTCAATAAAAATGCTCCTAGGGTTTTTGAAGAAGCCAATGTAGACATTCTTCCTGTAGCTAGATGGTTTGCAGAAGAGAATTTTACGTATATTAGATTATTTTAGAGTTATGCTTCTCCCCATGTTTTAACCTATTATCTTCCTGATAAGTTACTTGCAAAAGAAATAGGCTATTAGCTTGTTAATGGTGTTACGAAAAAATTGAAAGATTCTAAAAAGGCTATTTGCCTAATTTCCCCGTAAAATGTGGCACCTTTGCACTGTCTCACATCGGCCATACTTACAAGGAAGTTTCCAAAATTCATTTATTGAAATTGGCAGTAATGCCAAAAAGGTTATATCATCCAAATGATGCAATTAAAAATTACATCACAGAGCTTAAGTTAAAGCCTTTTGTAAAGGAAGACTATGGATTTGATGATCTCTTCTAGGGCATGGAAAATCTTTCAGATATTATCAAGTACGTGTCTAGTCAACTAATTCAAGATGATTTTGAAGCTTTCCAAGCATACAAAAACAAGAGACTAGAGAAATTCCCTCTCAATTTGTTAACTATTGAAGATGAAACCAAACACACTCCAAGTGTGAGCTTGGATGATGAAGTAAAATATATGTCTGAAGATGAATCAGGTCAATCACAACAGTAGTCTCATGATTCAGATCACTCTAAAAATGAATCTGAATCTAAAAAGGAAAAATCAGAAAAGATAATTGATTGAGTTACTGAGGAGATAGAGATGCTAGAGAAAACAAGAAACAATGGAACAAAATCAAATTCTCAAGCATTTCAGCATAGTCATAATATGCTAGATTAGTCCATTTTACCAAAAAAAAATATCTTATAGATGAATAGAAGGATTTTTCAAAAGCAATAGAAACTCCTAAAGAGAATCCTAATACTGATCAAGCAACAAGTTTCCGGACACCTGAACACTCCCAAAAGATAGTGGAAACTGTTAATCCACTTCAAAGAATTCCATCACAACATGATAAAGAAATCATACTAGCTTTCCCTATACATTAGATAGTTCTACAAATTGAAGATATTTCTTCATTACATATTTTCTACAGTCCTAGTTATAAGGTTGTAGTGAAAAGAAACAAAAGGAGAAGAAACAATCAAATGACTTCAAAGCCTACACATGAATCAATTGATGTACTATAGAAATATTCCTTAGATGATCCTACTAAACATCTAACCAAATTTTCATAGTATGTAGGGGCATATGCTACTGCTACTGTTGAGAAAGCTACTAAGGTTAGACTGTTGTTAAAACAAAAGGAACCCGGAGTACAAGAACTAGAGAAGTTGTTGAATGAAGAGAAATATAATTCTAGTGATAAAGACAAAGTAAACATAGCCTATTTTCATAAAGATATTGAAAGCCTCAAATTGCAGCATCAGACAGAGGTTAATAAAAAGAAAGCACAACTAGAAGAAGCAATGACTAAGTTACAAAGCCAACCACGATTAGAGAAATTTATCAAAGAAGCGTTGGATTTAAACACTAAGTTAAAAGAAGAATAAGAATTGTTTTGACATCAAGCTTCTATAATTGACTCTTATTGTGATTCAAATAAAATAATGATCCAGCAGATAGCAATCCAGAAACATGAATGTGAAAGACTTGAGAAATAAATTTAAGAACACATTCAATGGCAAGTTTCAGATTCAGGGAAGAAAGCTAATCTATCTCAAGTAGATAAGTTTCACAAAGAAATTCTATTTAGAGAATGGGAAGTGCCAATCAAAAAGGTAGAGAAAGCAGTAGCAAAGTCATCCAAGATAGAAAGTGATATTATTGAAGCTATGTGTGAGCAATTGCCTAGAGCAGAACTTCTTAATGAAAACATGTTTGATGTGTTTTCAAAAACAAGAAAGGTGGACACACAATGGAAGCAGAGAGCATACAAATAGGAGGACATGATTAAAAAGGTAAGCAAGTTTGATCAAGAAAATTACTAGAATTTCGTGATCAAACCTTATCATCAGCATCAAACTCCATAGTCTCTTACAAATTCAACAAAGAGATCCCAGTCAACAATCTCAAATGCTATTTTCAAGGGACATATCTGATCAAGGATATCATAGCCATCTTAACTTAAAGCAATGTTAGATATTTTTCAACTTCATGAACACATTCAAAAAGAAGGGCAGGACTCATAACTCATCATTGTTAGTTTAATTTCCTAGATTATAGTTTAAGTTATATTTATGAGGAAGGTTGTTTGAAACCTGATCTATAATTTTGTAATAATATATTTTAGTTTATAGTTAGTTTAGTATTTAAACCCTTCTCATGCATTTAGAGAAGGGTCCAGAAATTTTTCAAAAACATTTGCAAAGAATGCACTATTGTGAGTTTGTGAATGCTTTGATAAATTAATGGAACATATATGTTATCTTTTGACAATTAAAGTTGTTTAACTAATGTTGCACTATTGTACTCTTTAAATTGATTGAAAGTGAGAAGGAGTAGATTCATTGTTGTCAGTTTACATGAGTATAAATTCATTCATATGGTACTTATATTCACTTGTATTAAGTCTTACTTCATAGATTGACAATTATTTTTTTATTCCATTATATATTTGAAACGCTGTCATATATCAATATTATATGCACTTGTGTTCTAATATTTAGCTATGGTTTCTTATTGAATATGTAATCACACTGATAAATTTGATATTTCTTTCACAATTATTATATGAAAACTACTTTGTTAGAACAATCATTTTACATAATTTTCATCTCTTTCGAATGTTAAATGATCTATACTACTGATAGTTGAAAGATATCATTTTAGATCGCATAAAGGAAAGAATCTTGATTATAGATTAGATGAATATTTTATATAGATGCATATAGATTAAAATTATTATCCATTTTCATGCTATATTCACAACACCCTCAAAACCATCCTTATTGGAAAATTGGTCCCACTATACCTAGTCGGAGCCACTACACGAAAGGGAAAAGGAGATTCTTTAAGGTTCAGACCGGGTGGTTTTCCCCCATGTTTTGGCAACATAATTCCGCAGCCTGAACAAGTGAGTATGATAATACTGTGATAATATTTCTTTCAGCTCTACCTTGTATTATTTTTAAATTTAATTCAGCTTGCCTAAATTTTTTATCATTATATAAAATCATGCTCCACTTGGCATATGAAGGGTCTTCCTTCATTAATAATTTATTTATGAAACTGTAGCACGTTATGGATGCTATGTTCATTAATATATAAAAAAATACTCCATATTGACTTGTCAGTGAGTCAGATCAGTTACATAGGAGAATTTATTTGGTTTCAATAAACTAATGATATTTCGTATGTCTTGGTTCCTACACTACTATACCTTTACTTACTATTAGGACCAATATGAATTATGGTAGCATACAACTTCACATGGCCTGTAATGGATTTCATTGAGTCACGAGAAACCCCTTCGTCTATAGATCATTGACACTTGGATGACACAAATGGAATATGGTTTAGGGTTTTGTGACCCATAAATGCCTTCGTTTTTTTTTTACCGAGGTTTTGTTATCCTATTTCATTTAGATTGAATCGTTTTCTCCTTTGAGGGAATTATTCTATCGTGATTCATATGGGCGCTTTGTCATTTGTATGAGAAGTTTTTAGAACCCCACATCCCCATTTTAAAGACACCCCTACTACCTTACTGTTGTAATACCGATGGCTTCAATACAGGTATCCTATCATATCTCTGTTAATTTATGTTTCACTATTTCACTATTAGTGTTTTCAATTTCTGGGAGGTTGCTTGTTTTTCAAAGAGGTAGCATACAACTTCACATGGCCTCTGACGGATTTCATCAAGTCACGAGAAACCCCTTTGTCTATGGATCACTGAAACTTGGACAACACAGATGGAATATGGTTTAGGGTTTTGTGACCCATAAATGCCTTCGTTTTTTTTTTTTTTTTTTACCAAGGTTCTGTTATCCTATTTCATTTAGATTGAATTGTTTTCTCCTTTGAGGGAATTCTTCTATTGTGATTCAGATGGGTGCTTTTTCATTTGTATGAGAAAATTTTAAAACCCCACATCCCCATTTTAAATAGACTCCTACTACCTTATTGTTGCAATACTGATGGCTTCAATACAGGTATCCTATCATGTCTCTGTTAATTTATGTTTCATTATTTCACTATCAGTGTTTTCAATTTCTGAGAGGTTGCTTTTTTTTGAAAGACAATGTATTATTTTATAGTTAAACATCACTCACGATTACTTTATAGTTAAATTACTTTATAGAGACAAGTTATAGTTATATTTCCGGCTTCTTCACATTTGGATGTCGACCCAGTTCTGGATATGTTCTTAGACTAGTTACCATGATGAGAAACACGTCAAAGCTCTGCAAAGGAGAGAGATTGGGCACCGGATACACTCAGGACACCCTTCAAAATTCCCTGACAGGTGATGGCTTCAAAATTCTGTGTTATTCTACTGTCTTTATTTGAGATTAATTATCTTCTTAAATTTTCATTTCATTCAATGGTAAGAGATGCTAACGATGTTTAGTAGCACTGGGATGAATTCCACTTCTCCCTTTTGGGAAAATGATTCTAGTCCAAAGTTGAAGAGATGCCTATCATGAATTCAAATCTACCATATTCATGAATTCAAAATTATTAAATTTGATATACATGTTCACGAATATGCCAGACAGAATCAGTTAATTAACCTTAACTCGTCTCCTATGCAACAATGACTGGCTCTTGGAATGCATATAGCTTCTTGATTTATAATAGTGACAGTAATCATTTTCTAGGGAAGCATTATCATTTAAATGACTGGACATCCTATATATTTCCTCTCATTGCTATTTCAAATTTAAGTTAAATTTAGTGGTTGCTTTGGTATCAGAATTTCCATGAGGGTTTCCCTTTCCGCGAATCCTTCACTAGCCAGGAAATTGTAATGGATCATTTCGTGCATTCACTCTAAAATCACAACTTTAATTACACATATATGGTAACGCGAAAGTATTGTTCATTATATTATAATCCATTGTGAAATTTCCCTATTTGACTATTTCATTTTTTTTTATAATACCTTAGTGTTTAATTTCAATCTCATTTTTTTTTAGGTATGGCTACTCTACACTGTCTTTTGAACTTGGCTTAACATCAAGATTTCTACTACCGGTTTATAATACATAGCCTCTTTCTATCCAGGTTCAGTCCACCTAATATTTGGTTATTGTTCTAGGCCGCCCTAGTATACGTTCTTCTAACATATATATTTTACAATTTTCTGTAGAGGACAAAATGTCCTTTGTACCACAGTTTTTCTTTTGGGACTAGTTCCATATTTTTGAACTTTTATATAGGAGGAACAGTTACATAAACATGTAATATATGGACTAATCTTTCCTAATTAAATTCATATCTATTCAATGTATATTCTCTTCCTTCACAACTGATTATATTTGTCTAATTTAGTTTATAATTTCCTTCTAAGTATCTTAATGAAATCAAAAATTTTGTTAACTTCTATTTCTAAATCGTTAATACATAAATACCATTTGACTATACTCTCTTTAGTATTTGTTTATTTTGCATCAGCATACCAATGGAATTCTTGAATAGTATTTTCATTTCAAGTGCAATTCCTCTCTAGTGTTGTTCAATACTGATAATATTTTCACTAAGATATCATGTCATGTATAAATACACTATAGATACTATAGTTCAAGACTTAAGAAAAATCCATTTCAACTTAATTTTCATCCATGCATAACTTTCGGTATCTTTGAACATGGTTATTACACCGTAACTTTGTTTATCAGTCATATATTTATATATTTTTCCCTGTTTAGGATTATTTTTGCATCCTATATATAATTAATATCAGCACCTTAAAATATCTTTATCTATACAGTCTCTACCTATTCCAATTTTTCATGTTACTTTCAATTTTTGAATGTATTACTTGATGCACTGAACACTAAAACAACCAAAAACTTAAAAAAACTAAAATACAGATATGTCAGTTTCCTGTGAGGTACCTAACCTCAGATCTAAATGCCCCACTGGGTTTAGACATTCTAAGATTTGGTTCTCTACGGAATATATTTGTACAACAAGATAGATTTTACTAATTCTTCTATAGTGATCTCTGTTAAATGTACATACCATCATCTAGTAAATGTAATTAAAAAAATTTCCAATTTCAAATACATATTTAAGTTTAGAGTTTTCACATGGTAAAAACAAAAAAATTTAACTCAGATATCATTTCAATCAAATGTGCATACCACTTAGGTCTGGACTAGTTGCCTCCCAACCTTAGATCTATTTCTCCCCAACTCACCCGTAGTAGAGATCATTTTCTCCAATGATAGACAACTTCTTATCTATCTGGAATATACTTATATAAGATTTTTTTCCCCAACCTGTTTCCCTTAACTGTGTCCAGTTAATTTCAGGATGATGTATTCCTGTTTGCCAAGAATTTCCCTTTGTTTCTTCCACAAAGGTACTTTTAAAGCTAGCTGTTCTTATTTTCAGTTTTATTCCACCTCTTCTCAATAATTTCCTCTTTATTGGGGGATTTAGATATTTATGTCGAAATCTAATTTTAGTATCTTAATTTTATTCCTTCCAAGGATTTTTGGAAGTCTAGGAAAGTCTTACAACCTTATCCATCCTCATGGATTGGGTTTCCCGATATCAAATCTTAATCTAGTCCTTGCACATTACTTTCTATTTTATTTTATTAACTTAAATTAATAAATTATATCCACCATCAATATATTCTTTTGGGTATAATTTTACCCTTAAATTTCTTAACTGCCTATTTTAAAAAGCAGCAAATTTAGGGACATTACATATTCCCCCCCTAAAACTGAACACCATCCTCAGTGTTACAATTTTCAATGTTGATTACTCAACTTGATATGAAGATTCCTCCTTCATCTTTTCTCCTAGCTCCCAGAAGTTTCTTCAGAGCAGAAGCACCTTCCTCTACTTTTCCTTTACTCCTTGATACATTCTGGAGTTTGATCTTCTTCCTGCTGCATTATAAGAAGTATATCTGGAAGAATTCCTATTTCTGACTATCCACATTTTATATCAATTCATATGAGTAGTATCATAAACATATATTGAATAAAATAATAATAAAAACATTCTGAACTGTAATAATTTCAGTAAATTCACTAGTTAGCAAAACCCTTCAGGTTTCATAGTAGTATAGTGCAGTACAACTACTTATCATGCCATGTTTTTTGGCGGGACTTCCTTCTCACGTCAACCTCATCTAATTTTACTTTCTTGATGATTTCTCTACAGGTATTTTCACCTTTGACTCCTTTGATCGGAGTGTACAATTTCTGTTACACACTTTGCTAAAAAAAGAAACAAATATCTTCTCACTAAAATTTCATGAATCTGGAAAATCAACTTTATTATATGCAGAGGTTCAGCTTACCTTTTCCTAGTTCATACATGTACTTCAAGTACCTTCTCACTGATTTTTTTTATCAAAAAATTGATTCAGATAGTAATAACCATGCTCAATAATAAGGTCTATAATTCAATTTCTACTTTCCACTTCAATTTTTCCTCATCAAGTGTATTAGTTATTACCTTACATCTTAGAATTTCATAACAATTTACAGCTTTTGGTCTTGTACTGATTGACCACTTTTTATTAAAACCAGTTTCTAAATCAACCCATTGCTAGGTCAACCCTTTTTTTTTCCATTTCTTTACTCATTAAAATTCTTGTTTCTATATAGGATCCAAATTTTTGTCGGATAACTAGGTTTCATTGTCTCTTAGCAACACCTTCCACATAGGGTTTTTCATTACTCTTTCTTCCTATGAGTGCAAACATGTCTTGTTTTAAATCTTGAACTTAATTTGAATTATAAGTATGTTCAAACTAAGGACATATTATGGTAAATTGGCTACCATTTATGCTGTACTGAGGTAACATTATTAATATGCCCTCTATTTTTGCAATTATCAATTCTTTCTTATTCGAAATATCTATCAATATTTTGGTATTTTGCAGTTTTCCTCGAAGATATTTTCATACTTTATTGTTGCATTCCTTCTACTTGTCTCATTTATTCATAGCAAAAACTTTTTATTACCTGAATATTATTCCGAGTTTTAGGGAAATTCCTATTTTCCAAACCTCTCAAAAAAATTTTCTGTTTCTTTCAAACTTATTAAGGAAATGAAAATACCCAATTTGCTTAACATTTTCCTTATTTTTGAAGAATATCTACTTCAATTTCAGGTGTTCTGAATCAACACCTTCTCCCTTTCCATAAGTATACATTTCAAGAGAAACCTTAATACTAACTCTATATAATTATGCTTATGTCTATTTTCTTTTTTGTATCTATACTTACTTTAGAGGTTCCACCTTTCCTTTTTACCAACATGACCGATACTCCGAGCATGGATCTAATTTGTCTTCCATAGTTATATTCAATACTTGTTATCACTTCAGTTTTAAATCTCACCAATTTTATTGTAACTCATGGTTTAATCTTCATTTAATAATCCTATTTTGGAATTTTTTTGAGGAATTTCATCCAGAACTCTCTCCTCACTATTACTATTGGCTGGGAATTATTCTATCCATTTATATTTCAGTTTTCTATTTTAATTCCATAGCATATAATTTTCGGCCCTTTTCTAACTGGATTTTGTAATATCACTCACTTTCTATCACTCTATATACCCTATAATAGTTTCTTTCAACAATTTGGTAGTCTTTATTGTTATCCTACCTAATTTATTCCTATTTCTACTGCATTGAAATTGAAAATGGAAAATTTTAACTCTAACTAAAGTTTTCTACCCTTAGTTACCTTCCCACAATCTTTGGAAATCTTATATGTCAATTCTTTAAAAGGTTCTAGCTTGCTGGAATCTTCTTGCCTTTTTTTCCAAACTAGATTTAGGTTTGTCGATAAAAGCACATGTTGTTTATCCAACATATCTGTATCTGCGAATAGAATGTCTATGATTTGTAGTTGGTATACTCTCTTAAGAAATTTCTAAAGTGTTTTAAATCGTGATATAGGTTTCACTATTCTGACCTAGGAAACTTTGAGGAAGTTTTCTATCCATTGTGATTCTTCCACTCCACCCCTCTCATCCTTCTTTTTTTTGTTAATTCCTAGTTAATATATTTCGCAATTATTAGCTTTCAGTATTTTTGATACTCAAATTGACTATATTGTCATTGTTCCATTTATGTAATTTTCCTTAGCACATATATAAGTTGGATTCTAAAGTGGAGGATTGATTTCTTACTCATTCATTAATGGCAGTTTGGTATTTTAGTAGTTGAAATCTTTTACCAATCATTTAAAATTTTATACCTTCTTTCCAAACCAACTTTGGTATAATACTCCTTTTTCCATGATGGGAGGAATGTCAAATTAATTTTTTCCAAAATTCCTCGGGATTTTCCTATTCCAATTAGACTGTTGTCTAGAGGCATCATCTTCCTCAGAATTCTTCTGAGAAATTTTCACTTCCTTTCACTCTTTTCATTTGATGCATCATAGCCATCAATAGAATATTTGGATCAGTTGGGTTTTCCCCATACCCAAATCCACATATAACTCATCCACCTTTTCCTGTTTCACAGCTGTATGATTCAACGTTATTACAATGTTCATGAATTTAATCATTAGTGAAGTTTAATTTTAACAGAATTGTTAGAAACATAAATTTTCTAGTGTGAGCACACGGTTTTGCTGAGTGTTTTAACATTGGCTCTCATACCATTTTCAAGACCTCTCATTTTGCAATTTTTTTTTCTTATTATAGTAATATATCTAACTTATTTCTATAATTCGTTGAATTCCGATGTCATTCAACTTTATTTAACTCTGAATTTTGATTTACTAACAACAATATATTTAACCTTCAGTCACAACTGTCATCTTAGACAGGATTCCTTCTTCTTAATTAATATGGATCTAATGTTATAACATACTTCACCTTTTCCAATTTATGGGAATAATAATTTTATGAAACTCTTTCCCACTTTACATTTATTCTTTCTCCTTTAAAATGATTGTAATTAAATGAAAATATGTACTCATGGCTTATTATACCCAAATTATTCATTTTGTGGAAATCCTTAAATTAACAGCTTCCATTTTAAGCCTGAATATGTATATTTTTAATTATATTACTTCCACCTACTTGAATTAAGTCAAAATCCTCTTTGACTTAATATTTTAGCTTTACTAATTGTTTTACACAATGAGTATAATTTGATGCCTTCACTTTATCTCTTTATGTTGTATATAAACATGTGATAAGGTCTACACTTTATACCTTAGTGCCACCTAAAGCCTTTTATTAATGATGTCATCTTATACACTCTTTCCCTTAGTATTATGGAAATAGAGTTTTAAAAATATTTTTCTTTATTCATGGGTGGAGATAAAGTTCCTGTAATCCTTTCCCACTGAATATGGAAATGATGCCTACATTATTTATATCATATTTATATTATTGATTGATACCATGTTTACATTAGTTCATATGGCATGTATCATATTTAACCCTTCAAATCAATCTAGATGCATGTTTTCTAGATGCATTCAAAGCTCAATTTATAATAATATATTTTATAATTACCTTTTCTACTTGGTATCATACCATATTAGACATAGAAACTTGACTTTTTATGACACGTTCCACTATGTCAATTGTGACATTTTTATACCCCTGTACACCACTTTTATAACCTTTACTACTATATCATATAGATGAATTTCAGTTCTTCCACGTGGTACCATACATTGAATTATGTAAAACCTATTTTATACCACGTTGTTTCCAAAAATTCTAGCATTCAATTTACTGTCAAAAATTGCATTGAGTACGATAACCAGTATGGTTTTATCTATTTAATTTTAAAAGTTGTGTACCACCATATTTGATTATAGTGAGTATGATAATACTGTGATAATATCTCTTTCACCTATACCTTGTATTAGTTTTCACTTTAATTCATGTTGCCTAATTTTTTTATCATTATATAAAATCATTCTCCACTTGGCATAGGAAGAGTCTTCCTTCATTAATCGTTTACTTATGAAACTGTAGCTTCTTTTCCACACTATGTTCATTAATATCTAAAACAAATATTCCATCCGGACTTGTTAGTGAGTTGGATCAGTTACACAGGAGCAGTTATTTGGTTTCAATAAAGTAGTGATATTTCGTATGTCTTGGTTCTTACACTACTGTACCTTTAGTTACTGTTACGACCAGTGCAAATTATGGTAGCATACAACTTCACATGTCCTTTAATGAATTTCATCGAGTCATGAGAAACCCCTTCATCTACACATCATTGACACTTGACGACACAGATGGAATATGGTTTAGGGTTTGGTGACCCATAAATGCCTTCGTTTTTTTTTTTTGAGCAAGGTTCTGTTATCCTATTTCATTTAGATTGAATCCTTTTCTCCTTTGAGGGAATTATTCTGCCATGATTTAGATGGGTGCTTTGTCATTTTTATGAGAATTTTTCAGAACCCCACATCTCCATTTTAATAGAGACTCCTACTACCTTACTGCTACAATACCGGCAGCTTCAATACAAGTAACCTATCATGTCTTTGTTCATTTATGTTTCGCTATTTCACTATCAGCGTTTTCAATTTCTGAGAGGTTGCTTTTTCTTCGGAGAAGGTGTATTCGTTTATAGTTAAACTTCGCTCACGATTACTTTATAGTTAAATTAATTTCTAGAGACAAGTTATAGTTATATTTCTGGATTCTTCTCATTTGGACGTCGACCGAGTTATGGCCATGTTCTTAGACGAGTTCCCATGACGAAAAACATGTCGAAGCTTTGGAAAGGGGAGAGATTGGGTAGCAGCTACACTCAGAACGCCCTTCAAAATTCTGTGGCAGGTAATGGTTTTATGTTTCTGCGTTATTATACTATCTTTCTCTGAGATTAATTATCTTCTTAAATTTTCATTTCATAATTTGCTATTGGTTTAATCTCATTTTATATATATATATACAGAGAGAAGTCATTTCAACTCGATACTGCCATATCGTCACGTGAGTACTCTTTATCGTGTGGTTCCTCGTTATTCACTGAATTCGCATTCAATGGTAAGAGATGCTAACGATGTTCAGTAGCGCTAGGAGGAATTCCACTTCTCCCTTTTGGGAAAATGAGTCTGGTCTGAAGTTGAAGAGATGTTTGTCTTGAATTCAAATATACCACAGTCATGAATTCAAATTTAATTAATTTGATATACATGTTCACGAATATGCCAGACATAATCGTTTAATTAACCTTAACATCTCTCTTACACGACAATGACTGGCTCTTGGAATGCATATAGCTTGTTGGTTTATAACAGTGACAGTATTAATTTTCTAGGGAAGCATTACCATTTAAATGACTGGAAATCCTATATATTTTCTCTCATTGCTCTTTCAAAATTTCGTTAAATTTATTGGTTGCTTTGGTACAGAAATTTCCGTGGGGGTTTTTCTTATTGCGAATCCTTCACTAGCCAAGAAATTGTAATGGATCATTTCATGCTTTCACTCTGAAATCACATCTTTACTTACCCATATATGGTAACGTGAAAGTCTTATTCATTATATTATAATCCTTTGCAAAGTTTAATGTTTTACTACTTCATTTTTTGTATAATACCTCAGTGTTTAATTTCAATCTCATTTTTTTCTTCAGGTATGGTTAGTCTTCAATATCTTTTGAACTTGGTTTAACATCCAGATTTCTACTACCCATTTATAATACATAGCCTCTTGCTATCCAGGTTCAGTCCAACTAACATTAGGTTATTATTCTAGGCCACTCAGGTATACGTTTTTCTAAGATACATATTCTATAGTTTTCTGTAGAGGAAAAAATGTCCTTTATACCATAGTCTTTCTTTTGAGACTAGTTCCAGATTTTGGAACTTTTATAGAGGAGGAACAATTGCATAAAAATGTAATATATGGACTGATATTTCCTAATTAAATTCATAAAATAGTAAAAACTAATGTGGTTGATATACGCCGATAGGCGTATATAAAATAGATTTACAACCACATTTACCAATGTGGTTGATATAAGCCGATAGGCCTATATACACTACCCATCACATTAAAATATATATCAATAAATAAATATTATATATAATAATTTTATTATATTAACTTGAAATATATATATTATATATTAATAAGAATATTAATATGTTAAATATATTAATTATGATGCTAAATCACAAAAATATTTTATATATATTAATAATATTATAATAAGTATTAATAATATATATTAAAAATATTAACTATATACATACTATAAATTAACTTGAAATATATATAATATATATTAATATAAAAATAATATTAATAATATATAATAACTTAATATTTATTTATATATTAATATCATAGATGGTTATATTATTAATAAACCAAAAGAACTAATAATATATTAATATATATTATATTATAGTTGGTTATATTATTAATATTATATATTATTAATATTATATATTAATAATATTATAATATTACTAATAATCATTATTAATAAATATTTTAATATTTATTTATAATGATTATTAGCAATATTATAATATTATTAATATTACTAAATAAATATTAAAATATTTTAATATTATTTATATATATTCTTAATAATATATATTAATAATATTATAATATTACTAATAATCATTATTAATATATACAAAAATATTTTATATATATTATTAATATTATAATAAGTATTAATAATATACATTAAAAATATTTATTAATATATTAATAATATTAACTATATACATACTATAAATTAACTTGAAATATATATAACATATATTAATAATATTTATTAATATAAAAATAATATAAATAATATATAATTTATTAATATTTATAATATATATTATATCATAGTTGGATATATTTTTAATAATATATATTAAAAATATTATAATATTACTAATAATCATTATTAATAAATATTTGAATATTTATAATATATATTAATATATTAATAATATTAAACTCAAGAGAGTAATAAACCATATGAAACAATATTTAAAAACAAAAAACCTAAGAGATTAATAAACCCTAATAATTAATATTTTAAAGTGAAGATATTAATAAACCCAAGGGATAATTAATAATACAAACCCAATATCATCATAAACCAAAGGTTTAAATATTATAAACCATAGGAATTGGTGAACCCAAAGGATAAATATTATAAACATAAGGGATCAATATTAAAAACACAAGAGATTAATAATCCGTAAGAATTGATATTTTAAACTAAAAAACTAATAAATTAATAATCCATAAGAATCAATATTTTAAACATAAGATATTAATAAACCAACAAGATTATTAACATTATAAACCAAAAGAACTAATAGACCCAAGGGTTTAATGTTATAAAGCAAATGAATCAACGAACCCAAGGGATAAATATCATAAACCTAACGGATGAATATTATAAACAATAAAGATTAATAAACCCTAAGAATTAATATTTTAAATTGAAAAATCTAAGAAATTAACAAACCCTGAGAATTAGCATTTTAAACTGAAGAGAGTAATAAACCGAATGTGTGATTAACATTATAAACGAAAAGAACTAATAAACCCAAGGGTTTAATATTATAAACCAAAGGAGTCAGTGAACCCAAGGGATAAATATTAAAAACCTAAGGGATCAATAACGCTAAGGGCAATATTAAAAACAATAGAGATTAATAAAACCCAAGAGTTTAATACTATAAACCAAATCAATTGGTGAACCCAAGGGAAAACCATTATCCAAAAAATTATAAACCAAAGGAATTGGTGAACCGAAGGGAATTGATTTAAACATTGAGACAATTGTTGTCACAATGCGACGTTGGACCAACTATGACCAGGGTTGGCCATGGGTGATTTTCATATTGAGACAATATTTGTTAGAATGCGACATTTGATCACGGATGAAATTGATCGATTATTCATATTATAAACCAAAAGAACTAATAAACCCAAGGGTTTAATATTACAAACCAAAGGAATTGGTGAACCCAAGGGACAACCATTACCCAACATATTATAAACCAAAAGGAATTGGTGAACCCAAGGGAATTGATTTAAGCTTTTCGTACAACTAAAAGAAAAACATTGCGCATATTTGATCATGGATGAAATTGATCGATTATTCATATTATAAACAAAAAGAACTAATAAACCCATGGGTTTAATATTATAAAGCAAAGGAATTGGTGAACCCAAGGGAAAACCATTACCCAAAACATTATAAACCAAACGAATTGGTGAACCCAAGGGAATTGATTTAAACATTGAGACAATTGTTGTCATGTCGCGTACGTTGATCAAGTATGACCATGGTTGTCAGCATGATTTCATATTCAGAAAATTTGATGATGGATGACATTGATCGATTATTCATATTATAAACCAAAAGAACTAATAAACCCATGGGTTTAATATTATAAACCAAAGGAATTGGTGAACCCAAGGGAATTGATTTAAACATTGAGACAATTGTTGTCACAATGCGACGTTCGACCAACTATGACCATGGTTGGCCATGAGTGATTTTCATATTGAGACAATATTTGTCAGAATGTGACATTTGATCATGGATGACATTGATCGATTATTCATATTATAAACTAAAAGAACTAATAAACCCAAGAGTTTAATATTATAAACCAGCGAATTTATTGTTCCAAGTGGAATTCAATTAAACATTGAGAGAATCACGTCACAACGCGACGTTTTCTACCAACTACACCAAGCATGAGTGATTTCTAATATTGAGACAATTGGTACGAATGGGGACATTTGATCTTTTTGCCATCACTTATTATTCACATTATAAACCAAAGAAATTGAACAAATGAAGGCGGCTATTATTATAAACCAAAAGAATTAAAGAACTTATGAAAACCATTACCCAAAAATATTAAAAACCTAAGGGATCAATAAGGCTAGATGTAAATATTAAAAGCGAAGATTATTGAAATGGATATGTTTAATATTAGCAACCAGAATTGGTAAACTTACAGCACCAACACTTGGCGCTTCAAATTATAAAATTAAAGGAATTGGTGAACCTAAGGGAATTGATTTAAACATTGAGACAATTGTTGTCACAATGCGACGTTGGACCAACTTTGACCATCGTTGGCGATTGGTGATTTTCATATTGAGACAATATTTTTCACAATGTGACATATGATCATGGATGACGTTGATTGATTATTTATATTATAAACTAAAAGAACTAATAAACCCAAGGGTTTACTATTATAAACCATTGGAATTTGTGAACCCAAGGGAAAACCATTACCCAACAAATTATAAACCAACAATCTTATTTGCTGTCATAAGATTTGTGTTTGAGACAATATTTGTCAGAATGTGACATTTGATCATGGATGACATTGATTGATTATTCATATTATAGACCAAAATAACTAATAAACTCAAGGTTTTAATATTATAAACCAAAGGAATTGGTGAACCCAAGGGACAACCATTACCCAACAAATTATAAACCAAAAGGAATTGATGAACCCAAGGGAATTGATTTAAACATTGAGACAATTGTTGTCACAATGCGACATTTGATCATGGATGACAATGATCGATTATTCATATTATAAACCAAAAGAAATAATAACCCCAAGGGTTTAATATTATAAACCAAAGGAATTGGTGAACCCAAGGGAATTGATTTAATATTGAGACAATTGTTGTCATAATGCGACGTTCGACCAACTATGACCATGGTTGGCCATGGGCGATATTCATATTGAGACAATGTTTCTCAGAATGTGACATTTGATCGTGGATGACATTGATCGATTATTCATATTATAAACCAAAAGAACTAATAAACCCAAGGGTTTAATATTATAAACCAAAAGAATTGGTGAACCAAAGGGAAAACCATTACCTAACAAATATTAAAAACCTAAGGGATCAATAAGGCTAAGGGAAATATTAAAAATAGTAGAGATTAATAAAACCTAAGGGTTTAATATTATAAAACAAAGGAATTGGTGAACCCAAGGGAAAAACATTACCCAACAAATTATAAACGAAAGGAATTAGTGAACCCAAGGGAATTGATTTAAACATTGAGACAATTGTTGTCACAATGCAACGTTCAACCAACTATGACCATGGTTGGCCATGGGCCATTTTCATATTGAGACAATGTTTGTCAGAATGTGACATTTGATTATGGATGACATTGATCGATTATTTATATTATAAACCAAAAGAACTAATAAACCCAAGGGTTTAATATTATAAACCAAAGGAATTGGTGAACCCAAGGGAAAACCATTACCCAACAAAATTATAAACCAAAGGAATTGGTGAACCCAAGGGAATTCATTTAAACATTGAGACAATTGTTGTCACAATGAGACGTTGGACCAAGTATGACCATGGTTGGCCATGGCTGATTTCATATTCAGAAAATTTGATGATGGATGACATTGATCGATTATTCATATTATAAACCAAAAGAACTAATAAACCCAAGGGTTTAATATTATAAACCAAAGGAATTGGTGAACCCAAGGGGATTGATTTAAACATTGAGACAATTGTTCTCACAATGCAACATTTGATCATGGATGACATTGATCGATTATTCGTATTATAAACCAAAAGAACTAATAACCCCAAGGGTTTAATATTATAAACCAAAGGAATTGGTGAACCCAAGGGAATTGATTTAAATATTGAGATAATTGTTGTCACAATGCGACGTTCGACCAACTATGACCATGGTTGGCCATGGGTGATATTCATATTGAGACAATGATTTTCAGAATGTGACATTTGATCGTGGATGACATAAACCCAAGGGTTTAATATTATAAACCAAAATAATTGGTGAACCCAAGGGAAACCATTACCCAACAAATTATAAACCAAAGGAATTGGTGAATCCAAGAGAATTGATTTAAACATTGAGACAATTGTTGTCAGAATGCGACGTTCGACCAACTATGACCATGGTTGGCCATGGGTGATTTTCATATTGAGACAATGTTTGTCAGAATGTGACATTTGATCATGGATGACATTGATCGACTATTTATATTATAAACCAAAAGAAGTAATAAACCCAAGAGTTTAATATTATAAACCAAAGGAATTGGTGAACCCAAGGGAAAAACATCACCCAAAAAATTATAAACCAAAGGAATTGGTGAACCCAAGGGAATTGATTTAATATTCTAAACCAAAAGAATTGGTGAACCCAAGGGAAAACCATTACCCAACAAATTATAAACCAAAGGAATTGGTGAACCCAAGGGAATTCATTTAAACATTGAGACAATTGTTGTCATTATTCATATTATAAACCAAAAGAACTAATAAACCCAAGGGTTTAATATTGAGACAATGTTTGTGAGAATGTGACATTTGATCATGGATGACATTGATCGACTATTTATATTATAAACCAAAGGAATTGGTGAACCCAACGAAAAAACATCACCCAACAAATTATAAACCAAAGGAATTGGTGAACCAAGGGAATTGATTTAAACATTGAGACAATTGTTGTCAGAATGTGACGTTCGACCACCTATGACCATGGTTGGCCATGGGTGATTTTCATATTGAGACAATGTTTGTGAGAATGTGACATTTGATCATGGATGACATTGATCGATTATTTATATTATAAACCAAAAGAGCTAATAAACCCAAGGGTTTAATATTATAAACCAAAGGAATTGGTGAACCCAAGAGAAAACCATTATCCAACAAATTATAAACCAAAGGAATTGGTGAACCCAAGGGAATTCATTTAAACATGGATGACATTGATCGATTATTTATATTATAAACCAAAAAAAATAATAAACACAAGGATTTAATATTAATAATATTAAAAATAATATTCTTATTCTTATTCAAATTAATTAATATTAATAATAAAGCTTATTTATTTATTAGTATTAGTATATTCCTACATATTAATTATTTAATATCAAATACTAATGCAAATTATGATTACAGTAATAAATATATAACAAAGTATAATAATAGTTAATGTATTATTATTATTAACTTTAATATTAATATTGATAATATTAATTAATACTAATATCAATAACATTTAATTAATATTAAGAGTGAAATTAATATCAATATTTGTTAATAGTGGGTAGCATTAATTGTAATCCTAATATCAAAATATATTATATGCCTTTGTAAATTTTTAATAATATTATGATTAATAATTTTAATTATTAAATAAGGTTGATTATAGCTTAAAAAAATAAAATAAAATAAAAAATGCACTCCTAAATTTGTGAAAAGTATAGATAAACTTATAAAACCTCTATAAATCAAATTGCCATTATTCTATTTATTCCAAAGATAGTTGCTACTAATCAAATATCCATGAAATTTGTACAAGTCAATATCTAATATCTAGATATTATATTGATTCCTTATCTATATTTTTTATTTTTGAAATTAATATTTAATGGTGTTTGGAAATGATTAAATTTATTTGATATTACTGATTGAACTTTCTACATATTATACATATCGTTTATAAATAAAATATAATTTTATAATAAAAATAAAAAATTATATATGAAAAATAAAAAGTCATTAATTTATTTTGTTCTCATAAAAAATTAAATAATTTAAAATTTTATGTATTTAAAATAAAAATAGAAAAAAATATTTAAATAAACCTAAGTGTATTTAAAAAAAAAAAAAAAAACAAATATACCTTCCTATTTTTTATATTATATTTTTATTTATATAGAGATCTTTATTAATATTTTAATTTTTTTTAAAGTGTAGATATTAAATTTATTAGAATCTCAAATTTACTAGAATCATTGAGAGTAAAAAAAATAAATAAAAAAACACATTATATTAACAAATTAAAATTATCCTATAATTAATTTGATTATTTCATTTTTTATATTTAATTAAACTACAATATCAAAAATAAATATAAAATTTGAAAATAAATTTGAATAAATTACAATTATGTGAATATTAAAATTAATAAATTGAAACACCATAATAGTAAATCAAAATTATTTTAGTAATATATTTTTATTATTTATTTTAATATTTAATTTATTAAAGTTTCAAAATAAATATAAAACATAAACATATTAAAAATATTTTAATAATATATTTTATAAACATCTTTTTAATTTGATACACAATTTCATAATTGAAAAAAGAAAATAGATATTAAAATAAATGAATTAGACCATCAAAACATAAGACTTAACATTGAGCTTAGTTTTAAGTGATAATTAGTTTGAGTGTAAAATTTGAACTTACATATTTTAGTTTATATGTAGAATTTTATATTTATAAATTGAAGTAGGCTCGGTGGACAAAGGCAAAAGCGAAACAATTAACTCACGTAAATTAAAAAATGATAAACATAAATATACAAAAACAAATAGGTTATTGTGTTCAATAAATGATCTAATTTTAATAATTTAACACATGGTATAATAGATCAAATTAAACTAAATTAGTACAGTACATAAATTACAAGAAACTATACCACAACACGTTAATGGAGGAGCAAATATTGACACATTATAAATTATATACCACTGTACGTTGATAGAGAAACAAATCTTAACACATTATAAATGTATATATAGATTAAACTACACTAAAACTAAAGTACAATACTTGGTAAGGATGGATGGGATAATCTAAAGAAGACAAAGTAGAAATGTACAAAAAAATACTATCATAAAACTGCACAATATACTTAAAAAATACTATCTTATTATATATTTTTAAGTTAAATAATTTTAAAACTAAGATATCTTTTAAAATATAAAATTTATTTTATAGAATTAAATCTCATTTTTTTTAAATAAAAAATAATTTTTTAAATTAATAGTTGATTGGGAATTTTTAAATTAAATTAATAATTCAATCTAAGTTGAATGGGATGTTTGCACATATTTTTTAAATTAAGAAAAAAAATCAATACATATTGTTCTAAAAGATAGTTATTTGTACATTAGAATATAAATTGGGTTAATATTAAAATATACATAAAATTAATAATAAATATTATTTAATTAAAAAAAATGTACAAAAAAATACTATCATAAAACTGCACAATATACTTCAAAAAATACTATCTTATTATATTTTTTTAAGTTAAATAATTTTAAAACTAAGATATCTTTTAAAATATAAAATTTATTTTATAGAATTAAATCTCATTTTTTTAAATAAAAAATATTTTTTTAAATTAATAATTGATTGGAATTTTAAAGAGATTTTCCATGTTCACATGAGTTATTAAAATTATTATGTATATTTAATAAAAAAATTATTTTTTTACAACCCATAAGAAAAAAGTGTGTATTTTATTTATACAATATTTAAACTATAGTATATGTAATATAGTATATGTAAATATTGTATGTAAATATTATAAATCAAATATATGCATTCTTTCTTTATATAACATTATATTTACTATTATAACCTTACGTAATTCATTCATGACATTTACACTTACATTTACATGGACCAAAGCCACTAAGGATAATTCTCAAAAATTGAATACAACTTTATCTTAAATATCATTATACATTATATGTCACTAGCTACTCTCCATTTGATAGAGAATTATAACATTTGTAGGTAGTATTTTTCATTGAAGTGATAGAAGGCATATGATGTAATTCATTACGGTGGTCAATGGATATGATGTCATCTTGTTGTTAATTCATGAGTGGAAAAATAAACATTATGATATTACTATGAAAGACTTGGAACATAATTCATGACATTTACACTATCTCTATTATTAGGCTCCATTCACATCGACCATAGGCATTAAGAACTGTTCTAGAAAAGTGAACACAACTTTATCTTCGGATATCACTATACATTAAATTTCCTTAGCTACACTCTTCGCGATAAACAATTAAAACATGTATAAGTAGCACTTTTCATTAAGGTGATGACAGCCCTATGATGGTGACTGGCTTGATAGTCAAGAGTAGTGATTATGCGCACCGGGACAATCACCTCAAAGTGACCCATTAACAAAAGCAAGAATATAAATGATTTAATGCGTTGCTAATAGATTTCATACATAAAAATTTTATTAATGCTATGAAACGATCAATGGATATACATAGACTGATATTTATTATTGCTAAAGATTATAACAATACTCTACCTGCAAGAAAGAAAGAAATACGGGCCCACGAGCAACATCTGTATGTATGCATAGAGGGAGGGGATCACACCACCTCCCTATGGTGTGAGAAAGTGTGTTTCGTTGATGAGCCAAGAAAATCGAATATGTGACTTTCCATTGGGTTTGAAACAAAATGTAGAGATTCAAAATTGCGAAGAAAATCGAATATGTGACTTTCCATTGGGTTTGAAACAAGATGTAGATATTCAAAATTGCGAAATACAATTACATTTGAAAATAATTGTACATATTCAAAATTGCAAAAACCTAAATATGCCATATTTTCTATATTTGTTTAATGCCGTTTTCAGATTTTTTTGAATTCGAAGAGGAGTGTTGAGGGCGTTTCATAAGCCAGGTGCCACGTTGCTGTGGTTGATAGTTAGGATTTTAATGTCATGAATATACAAGTTATTAGAATTTTTTGAACACTGACTGGAGGGCGTGCGTTTTAAAAGTTTATGTGCCACGTTGCCAAACAACAATAGATGATGGGGTACTGAGACGTTTAGTGATCCAATGAAGCTTTTGAGACTGAAACCACGTTTAGTGAGACGTTTAAGGCTTTACAAAATAAACAAAATGAAAATCGAATATGTGACTTTCGGAGATTTTCCTGTAACGCAGACTTTGAGAAAACAATAAAGAGAACGCAATGTAAAGAAAATAAAATTTAATTAAACATTACCTTGATGCTCTGTAGGGTTGCTGGGCGGAAATAATGTCGAGAATGAGTATGTCTCAAACCGAATTCTGCAACTTCCTAACAACGCTTCGGCCCCTTGTTTTACCATAAAAGGATACAGCTTTTTGAGCGCTATTAACAAACATGATTTGCACTGTTCTATGGGCAAATCTCTCAAGCATTCAACCAGAGTGAAAACTCTGTGCGTATCAGAGGAAGAAGAGGGAGCAGATTCTAAAATCTTTAAAATCAGGTATTATTATGGTTGCAATAGGAATAAATAATTAGTAATCTTAAAATTGAATTATGATTATGATTGCAATAAAAATAAATACCTCGCTCCGGAACTGCTCTCTCCCTGGACATGGATCTCATTTTGTTTATTTTGTAAAGCCATATAAAAAGCATAAGACAAAGACGAGCAATCCGCCTCCTTTAGACCCGCACATAATGGCCACCTTTTTCGGAGATTTTCCTGTAACACAGACTTTGAGAAAACAATAAAGAGAAGGCAATGTAAAGGAAATAAAATTTAATTAAACATTACCCTGATGCTCTGTAGCGTTGCTGGGCAGAAATAATGTCGAGAATGAGTATGTCTCAAACCGAATTCTGCAACTTCCTAACAACGCTTCGGCCCCTTGTTTTACCATAAAAGGATACAGTTTTTTGAGCGCTATTAACAAACATGATTTGCACTGTTCTATGGGCAAATCTCTCAAGCATTCAACGAGAGCGAAAACTCTGTGCGTATCAGAGGAAGAAGAGGGAGCAGATAGAGAATCTCTTGCTTGGGAGATCGGAATTTTCACCAGTCAAAAGACAAAATAGATCCACGACCTCAGTTTGAAAACCAGCCGGATTATCCTTCACAGTCTCGGGATTGGGGAGAATAGAAATGACATGGGCATCTATCTCTGAAAAGAAACTGAAATTATCATAACGCAAGAAACACACATCGAACCACATTCGGCCGCCTACGTCGTCCTCGCAAAGCTGTTGAAGAGCGATGTTCGCTTCCTGTGAACAGTTAGAGCATTGTTGTGGCGATGCGTCTTTTCGGCACTCGAGAAGGCCATACACCTTCTCTTCCGGCTTCTCCACTGTTCCTGCTCTCGTCGTCCTCGAAGATGCTACCCCTTGTGTTGAAAATCGCAGATGAGTGGGGCAGTTCCCCAAGGTCGGCATAGAAATCATCATCATCATCTAAATTATTGGAACCTGAAACGCACAGCTCAGCTACATCCTGCACGAATGCCAGAGGCTCGTCTTCTTGAATTTCCATGGGAGAGACGACCCGTTCCACTCCTCCACCGTTACCTCCGACTTGAAACCACCAGGGCGCCCACCTCACGACGTGTCCTTGTCCGCCGGCGCCTTCAGACACTTGGCATAACAGTGTCACACACTTGGACAAGTGTTAGTCTTTCAGTTTCATTCGAAAGGTTAATCTTGATAGGTGTGAATTAATAAATGGCACAGTAAATTTTTAATCCAGATTTATAAAAAATTAATTTAAGTACGGTTTAAACACCTGATTTAGATATGCAAGGAAGTTAGTCGGGTAGATTACATCCATCGATTTAGTGGCGACGACCAGAATATACTGGCATCCTCCAATCCTGACCATCAGATCAAAAAAATTAATTAGCCTAATCACAAAACATGCTCCTTCCGACAGGGGGTTACGCCTATCGGCGTAACTAGTTCCAGATTTTGGAACTTTTATAGAGGAGGAACAATTGCATAAAAATGTAATATATGGACTGATATTTCCTAATTAAATTCATATTTATGGATGTATATTTTCTTCCTTCACAACTGATTATATTTGTCTGATTTAGTTTATAATTTCCTGCTAAGTATCTTAATGAAATAAGAATTTGGTTAACTTCTGTTTCTAAATCAATAATACATAAATACCATTTGATTGTACTCTCTTTAGTATTGGTTTATTTCTCATCAGCATACCAATGAAATTCTTGAACAATATTTTCATTTTAGGTTCAATTCCTCTCCAGAGATACTTGTCACACCTCCAGTTTAGGAATTTTTTTTTTCTTTTTTTCGAATTATCTTCTTCAGCTATATTCCATATGCTTCGTTGAGGATATATATATTTTTTTCTCTTATATCTACACTCCTTGTATCAAACGTTTATATATTTCTACAAACATATATGTTCAATGCACATTGGTTATAATTGCAACATTTTGTACACCCATATAATTTGCCTAGAAACATCTTTTGTACGCTATTGAGACCACATATAATACACATATAATTATATATATATATCCTCTAAGCTATTGAACACATAATTATATGCCTCCTATAATTATGTATGTACCCATTACGCAATATATGTATCGACCTTTGAATATACCTTATTCTCATTACGCAATATAGTTTATACTATGGCCCATGATAATAAAACCTTAGTCTTGTCAATAATAAGAGATGGTACCTTTCCACCTTATACGTATTACTTCCTATGCCACGTACCTCCTATACATATGCATATGGCTATCGTGAATATGATTACTACACCGCCCATGATATATTATTTTCGGGTCACATAGTTTTCGTACTAACTAATCGTGACAAACCCTAGGATTATAGCGCGACATATAGCTGCTCAACCTATATATCTATATATATAGGGTACACATTAACCTTGTGATATTCGGTATAAAATCCGGCCGCTATACTACCTATCTTGCTATTTCATATTATATTTGACCTGCACGCGTATTAATACACTGCCTTATTTTGACCGGTTTATATATATTCTTTGCCAATTTGATTTGAACGTGGTAGTTTGATAACAGTTGATATATACGGAATTATTTAACCTCAAATACATTTGACTGAAATTATACATCGTTCAGTGAGGTTGATGCCATAAGAAATCATGATTGCCGATCGCATTTTTATTTTATTTTTATTATTGAAACGTGTTTAACTCCGTCGAATTTTCTGTTTTGACAGGTAACATTCGGTCACACTCAGCGCAGGTTTCTCGGTCTAGGTCGTGGTAGAGTGCTTGTCGCCGCGCTATTCTATCCAAGCCACCAACCAGTGATATGACACCATTTCGGCTCACGCGTCGAGTGTTCAATCGTAACTACACGGTAGATGTGCAGTGTATCCATGAGCGGACGCAGCCAGGTACCAAAATCGGTTCAAGGGATTCTGCATACAGCCCATACTGATCACGCTATCAAGGTTGGTTATAGGTGTAACCTATGCATTGGAGTGAGGGATTTAGACAGAGGCCGAGTACGCTGCCCGTTGTCCTCACAACTGGACAGATAAAAATTGAAGAGACTCATCGAGTGGCTTCGGCCCCGGAACTCACCTTGCTTCCATTACACAAATCGTGGGCAGAAGGTACACTCGCAACCCCTCAGTACCTGACACCATTCCTCCCTGGCTCAGACGACTATAACCTAGCACAGTACTCCAGATACGTTGTATCTTCTCACATCCGTAAATTGCTGCAGCCTTTGACAGTCAATTAGGGTTTTTCGTTTCGTGTGAGAACCCCCCCCCCCTTTTTACCTCCACTCTGCTTGTTGTTTTATTATTGGTATTTTCAGGGTCGACTAGGCGAAAATTAGAGCACAGAAGTGGTAGCATATCGAATAGCCCGGGACCGAGCGTTTGCCGGTCTCCCTCGATTGCACTCAGAGCAATCTCGGCTCTCGGTCAATTCGAATGCTCACAGAACGCTACTCTCTCTGAATCTTCTATATTTCGCAGTAGCCCCGATCCAATGTCTACAGAGGGAGAAAAATAATCTGTTCTCGTTACTCCGGTGGCCTAAATGAATTTGGGACGATACGTTGCTTCTGTGTCAAATTTCTGTAGTCTAAATGGGTCATCTCAGGTTAGGACACCGGTGCTGAAATATCGGTTGTCTTCCTTTGGCGCCCTACATCAGTTCCTTTCAGGGTATGCGAATACCCTACATATCAAACTCGGGGATGCCGTGGCCATCACGACGTTGGCTTGTGAAAACTTATTTTTGTATTTGGCGTTCTGTATACATTACAAAGAACCAATAATGGCCCGTAAGAATTAGGAAATCAGTTTGTTTTTGAGGTTCAAGTTAACGCAGGTTGATTTTTGTTTTAGGCGCCTCTCTCTGTGCTTTCGTTTCACCAGAGAGTGGCCGATACCCCATTTGCATTCATAGATACTTATTGACTTTTCTTTTACATCGCATAGATCCACACAGTGAACTGAGAGTCAAATGGCTATGATTGAGCTCTCGGCGCTGAATGGATAAATTGTTGTTTCTATTATAAGTTGTTATTTATCTGTTTTCGTTAGGGTTTTGTTTATTTATACACAGTCACCCACGTCACGGATTCTTTATACATTCGGAAATTTTGATCACAGCCATCAAAACGCCGCGAGCATAGATTTTCTTTTCTCTTGGTTGATAGTTTCAGGCCTTATGTGTTTACGCCATTATGGGTAGAAAGATAGCCCACAGCCGTGGCATCAACTCTGACTGAATATGTGAATATATGTAACATTTTGTTTACAAAATCTTAGAACAGCGGCACGTTTCTCGCATCTCTTATTCGCCAATATATGTAGTTGTTATAAGACCCTATACGGGCAATGCTCGCACGCATGGTTAACTTATCATTGTTTTTAATGTTATTGTGTTCTGGACTGTATGGCCGCACGTATAGTTATATATTTGCATAGGTACAGATCGAGTTGCACCATACCCAACTGATGGCTAATCGATACCTATATTACATGTATCTATGCCTTCCACGTACTAACTCTATTTGTTTCATGCAAGTATAGTATAGGGTAAATCTCTTTGTTTCATGCAAGTATAGTATATGAGTCGATATTTACATTGATGAACTTTATTGAAACAATCGTTGATTTTCTTATTTAAATGTGGATTTCAAGGTTTAAAAATATACTTATCATATGAAATATTCCATAGAACTTTGGAATAGTATAGTTCTTGTTTCGTTAGATTTGCTGGTTATGTAATCAGATTTCATCGACTATACATTTCTCTAAATTTGTTCTCAACCATAATATAGGTAATTTCTGAGCTTACATAGGTAAGATTTAATGTAGTGCAAGTAACGTTGCAATGCTACCATTTCTCAAGAAATACAAGAAACGATAACATACTATCTATCGACTTAAAAACGTGGAAAGTACTTATAGAGATTGGAGAAAGTTGGTTTACAGTGGTTTGGTTATGTTTCATACCATCAACGTTTATGCTATGGTATTTTTCTAATATTCAGAAGGGTAAAAAAATCCATTTTGTAGCTACAGGAACTAATAAATATTTTATTATCCATGAGGATTATGAAACTTCATATTTAAACCAATAGGGGTTTAAAGGTTCTGTTGTTTCTACTTCAGAGATTTCTGCTCTACAACTAAACAAATCTGGAAGGGAAATACCTAATGATAGATTTTGTTAAATGTATTATCACTTTGTTTTTCATCAATTAAAAAAAACCATATGTAGCCAATTCATACTGAAATCAGACATAGTAATAATAGTTTCAGAACATACCATAAAATCTGCAAAAATGACCAACCTCCCAACCTTAGAGTCCTCTTTATCTCCCAGGACTCACCCCCGAGCAGAGATCACCTCCTAGAACAGATCAACCTCTAATCTGTCTAGGAGCAGCTTATTTAAGCTCAAAATTCCCCAAAGCATGTTTCTTAATTCTGCGTCCAGAATAGCAGGATGCTTTCTTTCCTGTTTAGCCTAGGCTTCCCTTCTTGGGATCCTTTAAAGCTGCTTTAAGCTTTTCCTCAGCTTTTCCAGCTTTTTCTCACCTCTTCCCAACTACTCCTCTTCATTGGGGTAACTTAGATTCTCCTCAAATCTAAATAATTTTCTTTCAAGGATTTTTTTGAAAGATTTTTGGGGATTTGTTGCCTTATCCATCCTCATGGATTTGGAAAGTGATCTCTAATTCTCTTTTTTGGTCACAATGCACAATCATTTTATTTATTTCCTCAAATAAAATATGCAAATACATTCACCCATAGTCATCCCTTGGGGTCCACCCCCTTAGGATTTTAAAATTCAAATGTCTAATTTTTAAAATTCAACACACAAATTGGGGGTGTTACAATACTATAGTTCAGGACTTAAGGAAAATCCATTGCACTTTATTTCCATTCATTCATAATTTCCACTATTTTGCGAACATGGTTATTACACTGTAAGTTTGTTTATGAGTCCTATATTTATATATTTTTTCCTGTTTAGGATGATTTTTGCATCCTATATACACTTAATATCAACAATTTAGAACAGTCAGTTAAATTCGAAAGTTTCTATTCGATTTTCTTCTTATTAGTACAAAATGATTTTAAGAATACTGTTGTGAAACCAGCTCCAAAAAGAGAAGAAAAGACATATCAACGCCTTATAAATTATTCACTTCGAGGGGGAAACCTCCAATATATTACATGAATGAACAATTCTTGGATGATTCAAATTACAAAACCTCCTTTCTATATATAGGAGTCCATGGGGCCACAATGTAATCCTAGTGGGGCCACAATGTAATCCTAGCGGACCTAACAATAATAATTTAAGGGCACAACAATAAGAATATGGGTGTTACAAGGGTACAATAATAACAATAAGGGGGTTACACTAACAAAAATAAGGGACTATACTAGTAATATAGGGACCTAACATGCCCCTCTCCTTCAAAAAAGTGTTTTCCTCAATGCTTGATTAGCTCTGAGTGATTTTGTATAAAATTATTATCCTCCCATGTAGAATCTTCAGTGGGTAAGTTCTTCCACTTGATGAGATACTCTGAAATTGATTGATTTCGTAGCTGTCGAGTTCTTGCTTTCGTGACCACTTCAGGTTCCACTATGAATTTTCCTTCCTCATCAAGTTCTGGCAATATTGTTTGAACTGGAAGATTTTCACCTATAACCTTCTTTAATAATGAAACATGGAAAATTGGATCCAATCGTGAAGAAGCAGGAAGCTCCAATGTGTATGCCATAGTACCAATATTTTGCAACACCTTGTAAGGACCATAGTACTTTCGCAATAATTTACTATCCTTATTAGCTTGCTTGAGGGACATTTGTTTGTATGGTTGTAGCCATAAAAATAGCCAGTCTCCTACATCAAAACTTCTCTCATTTTGATGTTGATCTGCCTGTTGTTTCATTCGATTTTGTGCCAAATTTAGGTTGTCATTTAAGAGTTGGAGAACTTCTTGTTGATGCTCGATCTAATATTCCACTACTTGGACCTTCGAATTATCTCTTAAACATGATGTGATGGATGGTGGATGATATCCATAAAGTGCCATAAATGGGGTCATTTTTGTTGCAGTATGGAAGGAAGTGTTATACCACCATTCAGCTAGAGGTAACCACTTGACCCATTGTGTCTTTTTATCAAATACAAAACAATGAAGATATCCTTTCAAAAATTTATTTACTATCTCATTTTGACCATAGGATTGAGGATGATAAGATGAGCTATGAGCTAATTGAGTACCCAAACAAGAAAATAAATCCTTCCAAAAATTTCCAGTAAAAATGGGCTCTCTCTCACTCACAATAACCCTTGGGTTTCCATGTAGATTTTGAATTGTGTCCATAAATGTAGTAGCAATTGTAATTTCTTTAAATGGATGAGATAATGCACAAAAGTGTGCATACTTGGTAAGTCTATCAACTACCACCATGATGACACTCTTTCCTTCGAGCTTAGGTAAACCTATGATAAAATCCATTGAAATATCCTCCCAATGTTGACTTGGAATGGATAAAGGTTGTAGAAGACCCGGGGTCTTAATTGTCTCAACTTTATTCTACTGGAAAACCAAACATTCCGCCACAAAATTTTGAATATCAGATTTAAGGCCATCCCAAAAGAATTATTTCTTCACCTTGTGGTAAGTTCTTAAAAATCCTGAGTGTCCTCCTAAAGGAGAAGTGTGCAATTCCAAAAGAATATTTTGTTTTAGTAGGGAATTCTTACAAAGATATAAGCGATATTTGTACCATAAGGAATCAGTTTTCCAACTAAATGTATAATATGTACTAGGATCTTGCTGAAAATTTTGAATGAGTGTCTACACTTCTTTGTCCTTCTTCCATTCATCTCTTACTTCGGTTATTCAATCTGGTTGGATAAAAGAAATGGCACAAAGAAATGCTTCCACCTCCTCATTCTTTCTTGAGAGTGCATCTGCAACAACATTTAGCTTCCCTTTTTTGTATATTATTTCTAAGTCATAACCCAACATCTTTGTGACCCATTTTTGCTGCTCTTATGAAGATATTCTTTGTTCCAAAAAGTGTTTAAGACTATCATGATCAGTTTTTACCTTGAAGTGTCTTCCCATTAGGTAAGTTCTCTATTTCTTTAGTGCATGCAGTATTGCTAACATTTCCTTTTCATAAATAGGTTTCTGTAAATTATTTCCTTTGATTGGACAACTTTCAAAATCAATGGGTCTTCCTTCTTGCATTAAAACAACATAAATTCCATTTCCTGAGGCATCACATTCCATAATAAAGGTTTTTGTGAAGTTTGGCGTAGCTAAGACTGGTGCTAGGTACATTTCGTCTTTAAGATGTTCAAAGGCCTTAGCTTCTTTAGGAGTCCATGAAAATGCATCTTTCTTCAATAATGTTATTAAAGGTGCTGCTATTATTCCATAATTCTTAACAAACATTCAATAATACCCTATCATCCCTAGAAATCCTCGCAACTACTTTATGGTTGTGGGGACTTTCCATTCCTTAATGGCTTTAATTTTTTTAGGGTCTACCTTAACACGCTCGTGAGACAAAATATGACACAGATATTCCACATCTTGTACTCCAAAGAAACATTTGGATGTTTTTTCATATAATTGTTTCTCCTCCATTAGTTTGAACACCCTGTCAACATGTTGAACATGATTCTTACAAGACCTGCTGTAGATTAGTATATCACTAAAAAATAATAGCACAAATTTTCTAAGGAAGGGTTTGAAAATGGAATTCATCAACCCTTGAAATATAGAAGGTGCATTGGTAAGGCCAAAAGGCATGACTAAAAATTCATAATGACCCTCATGAGTTCGAAATGCTATTTTCGGAATATCTCCAGCCTTCATTCTAATTTGATGATATCCTGAATGAAGATCCAACTTGGTAAAATAAATTTCTCCATGTAATTCATCAATCACAGGAATGGGAAAATTACCTTTAATAGTGAGCTTATTGAGCTCCTTATAATCTAGACACATGTGCCATGATCCATCTTTTTTGTGCACCGATACTACTAGAGCAGAGAAAGAACTTTGACTAGGTTGAATTATACCCACCTCTAACATTTCTGCAATCATACGTTCAATTTCGCTCTTTTGGACATAAGGATATCTATAAGGCCTAATGTTTGGAGGAACACTTCCTGGAATAAAATGAGTAGCATGATCATGATCATGAATAGGTGGGACTCCTTTTGGAGTTTTGATAACCTTGGAATGATTGTCCAAGATTTTTTGGAGATCTCCAGAAATAGATGATTTTGATGTTAGAACTTCTAGTTAGCATAATTGTGCAACTATGCCTCATTGTTCTTTCTTTAGAGGATTTTTCATGAAATTAGACTTATTATCTTTCCCAGATTCCATGCAGTACCCCGTAATTTGACTTCCTTTCCTTCTGAAAAAAATTTCAAGAAAATTTCTTCAAAATTAAAAGCTACTATCCCCAAAGATTGTAACCATCGTACTCCTAGTACAACATCAGCACCTTCCATAGGAATGGAATGAATTGGACTATTCAATACATATTCCCCCATGGTTATCTTGATATTATGGTGTTTTCCATATCAATTTATAGTTCCTCCATTTGCAACCATCACTTGACATTATGGTATTGGGTATATGAAACAATTCAATTCCTTGGCTACCTTACAATGAATAAAATTATGGGTACTACCTGAATCAATCAACACTATTACCTTTTTCTTCTTGATATGTAATTCTATCTTGAGAGTTTGAGGAGTGGTAATTCCTGCCAATGCATTACATGATATGGTCAGACTCATTTCTTCCTCACTCGGTTCAAGCTTCCTTTTTGTCAACCTTGACACCTCCTTTCCAAAAAGGAAACTGTACCTCGGATGACCCCTCACCAAGAAAAGGGGTATCCTCAGGTGGCACTGTGGGAGAAATCATTATCCATAGATTTCATCGATCCTCCTGACATTCGACTACAAAAAAAACTTTCATGTCAAGATGGTATCATACCTTACAACCATTGCACATTGATTAAGATCAATCAAAGACCCATGCCTCCATAAGCATCTCTGTCAACAATGCTTACACGGGAAGGTCATAGCCAGTACATATGCATACATTGCGCAGCTAGATTCCATACCATGTTTACACATATGGGTACCAAATTACACTTATCATCAAAGAAAAAATTCCCTTGAGGGCATCAGCAGTCGTTGTCAACAATCGACAACATCACTACCATGGTAGTGATGTAGACAACACATGTATCTGTCAATTTTGTTTAACTAGCCATAGCATCACGAGCATGGGACATGTATGTGCCGTTGAAATTATATATATATTTTTTTTGCTTGCAAGGGTGCCATAGGCCATGGTCATCTAGGAAATGGTGCAAGGTGTTGTCAATTCCAAGATTCACTCAGGCCTCTCTCTCTCTCTCTCTGCACACAATACAGAAAAGGGATGTCAGGTGAAACATCAGCGAAAGTATCCAATGGGACTTCCACCGAGGGTATCATGGATGATGATAGGTAGAAAATGGTGGATGAAGTCTCCTCATCTCGACATCAGGAGGGGGAATGTCAATGGGAGCATTGATGTCCTTTGATTTTGCTGAAGTAAAATGTGCAAATAAGGGAGTGGTGGACTTGTTTCGCTTGGCCTCGAATTGGAAAACTGCCACAAGAGAGGTGTGGAAGTCCTCGAGACAGGGAAAAATGTGGGTATAATGGCCATGGAGATCACACAAAGCACAGGGCTGGTTGGTGTGAATAGTCTTGGTGTTCCTGACTCTAGTCAAGGAAGTAACAAACGTTTCCAGGACCATAGACTCAGGGAACGTGGCATTAACCATGGGTTTGAGATGAGTCAACTCCGGATAATTATGGGTGGCATGACCGAAAACATCACACAAAGCACACTAGATGGTATGATTTGGAGGCCGAGGAGGGGCAAGGTTTGTAGGGGAAACCTTGTCTTTTGATGTCGTCTTATGAGCTTCTCCTTTCTTACCCGAAGCGGTCGCAACAGGAGGTGGTTCCTGTTGAGGTGGCTGAGGCACTGAGAAGTCATAGGGGCCAGTTGAACTGGGGTCAAATAAAGATAAGGTTTGGGTTGACTAGGCGGGGTAGCAGTTGGAGGATCAAGGTACCAGACAGGAATTGCAAGGTTCAGGATAGGAAGAGAGAGGGTGGCCATGACAGATACCGTGTACACTCTTGGGGGGAGCTAGGAACGGTATCTAATCAAAGGGGTAATGGCCAGGTGGTACGGATCCTAAATGGTTAAGGCCTATAGGATCCGTTCCAGGAGGTTAAAGAGGCTCATGGATACCAACTGAAGGGCTAGGAGGAGGAGGTCCAGAAGGTTGAATCAAAGGGCTAAGAGTAGGCTGCGGAGGGTGAGGAGGCTACTGACTAGCTGAGGCGGGCCACTTGAGGGTAGCCCAAGATGATTTCATCATGCAAACATTCAATGAGTTGGGATCAGAGACAAAAGGAGGAAGACTAGGGAATGTATCAAACAATGAGGAATATTTGTAGAATCTGGGTGAGACACTGGTCAAAGGATCGACGGTTTTCTTATTGGCCACCGAAGAGATGATGGACTCAGCAGAGGTCTGAGACTTCGGTTTGTAATATATCAACTGGTTAATGGTGACTATATTTCAATTATGAGGGAAGGATATCTTGCGGTGGATCGCAGATGGGACAACAAACATCACATAAGTGTAGCTACGACACAATAGAATGTTGTAATCTAAGGGGGCATATATGAATTCTATGTCAACGCAAATAGTCTTTCCCACAAGAGTAATAGGACAATTGCAGAATAAGCCAATGGGCTGGGAGGCATGGCCATCCCACACTCAGAATGTGATCCTTTAGGGAGCCAACTCAGGTGATCTGAGTTTCTTCCTAACCGAAGCGAACATCACATAGGTGGATGCCCCATCATCAATGATGCATCGGGAAACGTTGGCATTTCGGATCTTGAATAGGATTTGGAAGGCAACAGAAGCAGGGAGAGGAAGATGTTCTGATCGGTCAACATCAAAGATAGTCAATCGATCGTTGGAAGGATCTACAACACCCATGGTCGAGAGTAGAGATTTTCGTTGTGAGGGGAACAAATCAAGGAGTTCTAGAGTTGAAATGGCAGTAAGAGATTGCACCAAATCATCTACTATGTTATATGAATGGGCACCTTTCCTAGAAGCAGCATTTCGACGTAGTTTTCCCTTAGGGATATTGGTATGAACCTATTACATAGGTTGAGGGATCTACAAGGGACCATCAGGTGTCGAAATAGGCTCTGTAGAGACCAAAAGGGGTGGCTTGGGGATAGAAGTAGTGGAAGGCTTGTTGTACAAATGGGACTGAGTCTGAAGATTGATGCCTACAATTAGAGGTTGGTCAGAATTCATAATGAGAATCCAGTAATCAGGGGTGCTAGATGGAAGAGGGTCCCTTAGGCCATGGTCATCTAGGAAATGGTGCAAGGTGTTGTTAATTCCAAGATTCATGCACGCCTCTCTCTCTCTTTGCGCACAATAAAGAGAAGGGAGGTCAGGCAAAACATCAGGGGAAGTCTCCAAGGGGACTTCCACCGAGGGTCTCATGGATGATGATAGGTAGAAAATGGTGGATGAAGGCTTCGTCATCTCGACATTAGGAGGGGGAATGTCAATGGGAGAATTTGTGTCCTCTGGTTTTACTGAATCAAAACTCCCAAATAACACAGCGATGGACTCATTGTGCTTGGCCTCGAATTGGTGAACTGGCACTAGAGATGTGTGGATGTCCTCGAGGTGGGGACAAAGGTGGGTATAATGGCCATAGAGATCACAAAAAGCATAGGGGTGGTTGGTGTGAATAGTCTTGGGGTTCCTGACTGCATTCAAGGAAGGAACAAAGGTTTCCACGATCGTAGAATTAGGGAATGCGAAACTAACCATGGGATTGATATGAGGCAACTCCAGACAAGTATGGGTGGCATGACCGACAACATCACACAAATCACACTGGGCAGTATGCTTTGGAGGCCGAGGAGGGGAAATGTTTGTCGAGGAAGCCTTGTCTTTTGATGTCATCTTACGAGCCTTTCCCTTCTTACCTGAAGCTGTCGCAATAGGAGGTGTTTCTTGTTGAGGTGGCTGAGGCACTGTAGCAGCGGGAGAAGTCATAATGGCCTGTTGAACTAGGGTCAAAGCAAGATAAGGTTTGGGTTGACCAAGAGGGGTAGCGGGTGGAGGATCAAGATACCACATGGGAATCCCAAGGGTCATGTTAGGAACAGAGAGGGTGGCCATGATAGGTATCGTGTACACTCCTGGGGGGGGGAGCTAGGAACAGTATTTGACCAGACGGGTAACAGCCAGGTGGGATGGCTCTTAAATGGTTAAGGCCTGGAGGAACTATTCTAGGAGGGTAAAGAGGCTCATGGATACCAGCTGAAGGGCCAGGAGGAGGAGATTGAGAAGGTTGAATCAAAGGGCTAGGAGCAGGCTATGGAGGGTGAGGAGGTTGCTGACTAGCTGAGGCGGGCCACTTGAGGGCAGCCTGAGACGATTGCATCATGCAAACATTTGATGAGTTGGGATCAGAGATAAAAGGAGGAAGACCAAGGAATGTACCAAGAAATGAGGAATCTTTGTAGACTCTGGGTGAGAACTAGTCAAAGGATCGAAGATTTTCTTATTAGCCACCGAAGAGATGATGTAATCATAGGAGGTTTGAGACTTCGATTCGTAATATATCAACTAGTCAATGGTGACTATCTTTCCATTATGAGGGAAGGAAATCTTGGAGTGGACCACATATGGGACAGTAGACATCACATAAGTGAAGCTACGACCTAATAGAATGTTGTAATCTAAGGGGGCATCTATGACTTCTACATCAACGCAAATAGTCTTACCTGCAAGAGTAATAGGACAATTGCAGAATAAGCCAATGGGATGGGAGGCGTGGCCATCCCATGCTCGGAGAGTGATCGTGGAAGGATCCAACTCAGGTGATCCGAGTTGCTTCTTAATCAAAGTGGACATCACATAGGTGGATGCCCCCCTCATCAATGATGCACCGTGAAACGTTGGAATTCTAGATCTTGACTGGGATTTGGAAGGCGACAGAAGAAGGGAGAGGAGGATGTTCTGATCAGTCAACATCAAAGACAATCAATCTATCATAGAAAGGATCTACAGTGCCCATGGCAGATATTAGAGATTTTTCGTTGTGAGGGGCATGATTGGAGGAGTTCAAGCATTGAAATGGCAGTAGGACATTGCGCCAAATAATCTACTATGTTATATGAATAGGAAGCTTTTCTAGAAGCAGCATTTTGGCATAGTTTTCCCTGAGGGATCTTCGTATGAACCTCCACCTTAGGTTGAGGGATCTCCAAGGGACCATTAGGTGTTGAAAGAAGCTTTGTAGAGAGTGAAGGAGGTGGCTTAGGGATAGATGTAGTGGAAGGGTTGTTGCACTGACGGGATTGAGTCTAAAGATTGATGTCTACAGTTAGAGGTTGGTCAGAATTCATCATGAGAATCCGGTAAGCGGGGGTACCAGATAGAAGAGGTTGAGTGGAAACCTGACCTTTAGGTGGTTGGGTAGCCACAAATCCTTGCTGAGGGAAAGGATTAGTAAACATAGCTGAATGACTAGGCCTAGCACTAGGAGGGATAGAAGGGGAGGCTTGTTGTCCTCACAATGTTGCTTGAAACTCCCACATCTACTTCATCTATGGTAAAAGAGGACAGTCATGCGTGTAATGACCGTAAACGCCACAACAGGAACAAGGCTTATTCATGTGAACATGCCTATCCTGCTTGGGATGAGTGCCCTGTTGCTGGTTAGCAGTGTTAGGGGCATTATTTTGAGGATTAGTTCCAGTATTACTGGGAGCAGGTTGATTTTTGAGTGACGTTCCTCTTATTTGAGGAGGGAGGAGGATTAGTCATGCCCTTCTACGTATATACCTGCTCTTGAGGGGATGGTGGCTGCTGTTACAGGGGTTGAGAAGGCAAGGCAGAGGTGCTAATGCTCGAGGAGCTGGAGCACCGTGCTGTGGATATGGATAATTAGGAGTTTGGGTAACAGTTTGGTAAATAGGAGGTCGGGAAAAAAGAGGAAGCATGTTGTATCCTAGATAGATGCTACCAGGAGGGGGAAACGTGCAGGAGGTGCTGGCCCCCCCTGAGGAAAGCCATAGCCCATGGGAGGTTGAGCGTACGGATTAGAGAGAGCTCCAACGATACCGTTGGTGGTGTGAGATGCCTCTAGTGCATTGGCACCACTGGGTCTACAAAGATCAGGTAGAATGTTATAAACATAACCTGATTGAGCATAGATCAGGTCATATTTTAACGCAATTTGGAGAGCAGATTCTTCAGTATGAGGAAAGTGTGATGTGACATCTTTCCTGATAGGTGGCAAGAGAGATCTAAGGAACCAGTCCATGTAGACATGGTATTTGAAGGTAGGGGCTCGACATAGGCTCTTTCTTCTCCGCCATTCCTGGACATGGTTGGATAGGCGGGTCACATACGATTGACGGAAAGAAGTCAAGAGTTCGGTACCATTGTCATAATGAAGGGGAAGATGGAAGTAAGACAGAAAATCCCGAGAAAGAGTCGCAAAGGTGGTATGAGAGGAAGAGGCTTGATCAACATACCTGTTAGGATGAATCTTAATTCCAAGCATACGAAAAAATACCACTTTAGCTGCGCATAAAAAACAACCTTAACAACAATGATGGCTGCCAATATCCTCAGATTTGCAGTTAGGTGGTCAAGATAAATGCTGCAAAAATCTAGATCTATGCATTAGAAGAAATTAAACAGTAGAAAAAACAAGATTTACTCCATGCATCCAATAGACAAGACAATAATATGTTGAATGATTTTTTTATTAATGGCACCTCGGAGGAAAACACAAGAGGGTGTTCCCTGTTCTCCTCAATGGGATGGGTTCTTGTAAGTCCTCAGCACTTCAAATCTAAAATTCCTCTCTCTTGATGGTGTAGAAAACCTAGACAAAAATGGTAGCAAAATATGACTATGATGGTGGATCAACAATTAGACCAAAACTATAGATCCAAAGTGATCTGTAGGCAACAAAAGGTGATAAATTAATGGGATAACCCTTCTATTTATAACAAAATATTGAGTTAGTCTAGATATTGGTACATAATTAAAATATTATTAACCAAATCAAGATCCAACATTTATGGAATATTTTATTATATTTGTTGGAGGGAAAATGAATTTGACTTGGGTCAAATCCCTTTATTTGTAATAAATAAATAAATAAATGATTTATTTATCATTTTAAGGATGTGGTTGAGTAATAATTAAATAAATAATGATTTATTTAATTATTTAAGGGTGATTTAGTCATATTCAACAAATAATATTATTTAAATAAGGTTTAAATAATTATTCTTAGGAAATAACAAGATAAATAATTATTTATCTAATTAATTTCCCTCATTTGGGTTAAATATAACGAGGAATATTAATTGAATTATTGTTTAACTAATTATTCCTTGAGGCGAATCAAACAAATGTAGATTTATTTAATATTACCTCATTGGGTTTCCTGTTTAGACCATAAACAACTTCATAATGGTGGTTTACTAAGCTATTTTTCATAGTCAATGCAATTTTACTTAGGGTAAAATTGGTCTTACATGGTGTACTTGGGTCCATCTAGTAACAATAGGTTATATGACCAAAAAATGGTGTAACAGATTGCCCCCCAGCATGCGAGCATTTGGAGCTAATCGTATGACCGAAGTACATTGTAAGAACTCAATCACTAGATCAAGAAGCCTTACGCAATCCGGAAAAAACAAATACACACCTTTTACTTTCTATTAAGGAGCTCAATATTGAAATAGAATTATCTCTATAATTGTGGATCCTCAATATCTCAAATTCAGCCTTGCAATAGCCCTCTGAAGCTTCTTTCAAATGCCATAGGTCTGATTTGATTTGGATTCTTCAAGGAAAAGTTATATCCAATATCCCACAATGACCCAATTTTGGACTCGTTTAGTAGAGCGAACTTGTACGAATTTCCACGTATCTCTATTTCCTCCTTTGGCTCTGAAATTGATATACCAAAAACTATAGTCCGTGTACTTACGGCCACTTTTTACAGAATTCTAATCCAATGCTCAGAGAGAGAGCTATGAATATTTTTCCACGATCACCTCTTTGAGATGAAATTCAGAAGCCTCAAAAAGCCCTAACTTCCACAGATCATATCTCCGAAAATATTGTGAACCAATATCTGAAATTTTGTGAAGATGTTCCTCGATATTATGGCTTTGCACTCTAAAAATTTCAACTTCTGAACCTTCGTAGAAAATAAGTTATTACAAAAATACCACAATGAACTATTTAGGTTAAATTCAGGAGCCTACAAAGTGACCTAACTTGCACAAATCATATCGCCGACAATATTGTGAACCCAACTATGAAGTTTCACAAAGATGTTCCTTAGGATTTTAGCTTCGCACTCTAGAAATTTCAGATTCTAATCCTTGGTAGAAAAAAAATTATAGAGAAAATGCCACGATGACGTGTTTGGAGCAGCAAAACCCTAGAATCTCAAAGCCCTGATACCAAATGTTGTGAATCCAGCTCCAAAAATAGAAGAAAAGAGATATCAATGCCTTATAAATAAGCCACTTCGAGGGGGAAACCTCCAATACATTACATGAATGATAAATTTTTGGATGATTCGAATTACAAAACCTCCTTTCTATATATAGGAGTCCATGGGGCCACAATGCAATCCTAGCCGACCCAACAATAATAATTTAAGGGCACAATAATAACAATATGGGGGTTACGAGGGTATAGTAATAATAATAAGGGGACTACACTAACAATAATAAGGGACTATACTAGTAATATAGGGACCTAACATATACAACATAGAATATCTTTATATATATAGTCTCTACTTGTTCCAATTCTGCATATTACTTCCAATTTCAGAATGTATTACTTGATGCGCTGAACACTGAAACAACCAAAAACTTTAAAAAACTAAAATACAAATATGTCAGTTTCCTGTGAGGTACCTAACCTCAGATCTAAATCCCCCACTGGGTTTAGAAATTGTAAGAGTTGGTTCTCTACGAAATATATCCGTACAAAAGGACAGATTTTACTAATTCTTCTATAGTGATCTCTGTTAAATGTATAGACCATCAACTAGTAAATGTAATTCCAAAATTTTCCAATTTCAAATACAGATTTCAGTTCAGATTTTTCACATGGTGAAAACATACAAATTTAACTCATATATCATTTCAATCATATGTGTGTATCGCTTAGGTCTGGACTAGTTTTCTCCCAACCTTAGAGCTATTTCTCCCTAGCTCACCTCCGAGCAGAGATTTTTTTTCTAGTGATAGACAACCTCTTTTCTATCTAGAATCTACTTATATAAGCTTGCTTTCCCCAGCCTGTTTCCCTTAACTATGTCTAGTTAATTTCAGGATGTTTTATTCATGTTTGCGTAGGCTTTTCCTTTGTTTCTTCCACAAATGTACTTTTAAAGCTAGTTGTTCTGCTTTCAAGCTTTATCCCACCTCTTCTCAATAATTTCCTCTTTATTGGGGGATTTAGATATTTATCTCCAAATCTAATTTTAGTATCTTAATTTTATTCCTTCCAAGGATTTTTGGAAGTCTCAGAAAGTCTTACAACCTTATCCATCCTCATGGACTGGGTTTCCCGATCTCAAATCTCAATCTAGTCCTTACACATTAATTTTTAGTTTATTTTATTAATTGGAATTAATAAAATATATCCACCATCAATATGTTTTTGGGGGTTCACTTTGACCCTTAAAGTTCTTAATTTCCTATTTTAAAAACAAGAAAATTTAGGGAAATTACATTACCCAAGATGAAACCTTCACATAGGTTGTCTGGTTTCTCTATGAGTGGTAATCCATTTTACCATGCATTTTTTATGCAACAAGTTCGCACCTCCAAAATCGAGATGTCCAAATCTCAAATTCCATAACCAGTTCTCATACTTCACATATTCTTGAAATATTTCTTATGTGACGATTGCTACAACACCTCCTTCCTTCAAGTCTGATGTGATCTTGAGAAGAAGCATTATATTTCTTGTCATAGGCACTTTTGCAATGAGCTATCTACTTGGAGGTCTATTCATGATTGTGCACACATCATCTTTAAAAAACACATTGTTTTTCTTTTGCACGAGCTGTCCAATGCTTAGAAGGTTATGTTTCAAGAAAGGGACATAATAGACATATAGCACAAATTTCTTCTCTCCCTTCTTTGTTAGTATGTTTACTCTTCCTTTCCCCATCATAGAGACCTCGCTATCAGTCCCCGTTGTCGCTTTAGACTTTACACTTTCTTCTAGATAGGAAAACATTGATATGTTCTGAGTGATATAGTCTCTACATCTTGAATCTAAGAACCATACATATTCTTGTTTTTCTTGTACACCATTACAAGTTAAAAACACGCTACCATGGTTCTCGTTTTCTTTTGCAAAATTTACACTTGGTTAACTACACATTTCATTTTGCTTCTATTTACATTCATTTGCATAATGACCATACTTTTTGCAATAATGACATTGGACGTGATATTTATCATACCTTTTTCCTTGTGCTTGAATTTGGCTTCAACCTTGGCTTGGATTCTGATTTCTACCCCTTCCATTTGTGCTTGCATGGCTCCTTTTTCCACCTCGATGTGGGCTTCTTCGTCTTCCTCAATAGTTTGATCTTCCTCGACATCTACCTTCACCAAAAATCATTTGTGTTTTAAATGCATGCTCCAATGAGGAGTTTGTTGCTCTATTTAGTCTCTTCTCGTGAGACATCAGTGATCCATGAATCTCATCCACTGAGAACTGTGAGGGATCCTTTGTATCTTCTATGGCCACAACTATGGCATCAGACCTTGATGGTAAACTTCTTAAGTCCTTCTCAACTATTCTCCTTTTTTCAAGTGTGTTACCATGAGACCTAATTTGGGTAGCCAACCCAATCACATGTGTAGAGAATGAATCTATATTATTAGACTCTTTCATACAAAGAGTTTCAAAATCTATTCTCAACATTTGAAGTTTTTTGTCTTCACGTTTTCCATGCCTTGGTAGGGTGTATGGAGGGTATCCCATGATTTCTTTGAACTCGTTGTTGCTGCAACCCTTGGGAAAATACTCTCATTTACTGCTTGGAAAATATGGAAGAGGGCTTTGGATCCCTTCTTCTTATTGTCTCTAAACAATTCTCTTTCTACTTATGTTAAATCATTATATGTTGTTGCATCTCATGGTCCTTGGAAATCATTTTCTATGAGCTCCCAATATCTTGTGAAGCAAACAGGGCCTTCATTGTAATGGCTCAATAATCACAATTCACCGCATTGAACTATGGTAGTTGGGGATTATTCAAGCTTGTGCCTGATGCTTCCATCTTGAATGTGTAAACAAAAGCTTATCACTGTTGGAGAATCCGCTTCTCAAACAACCTTTCAACTTATTCAGTAAAGACCTGGTTTTTTCACTAAGAGACTAGACCTGCTATGATACCATGTTGGAGACACGGAAAATTTTAGGGGCTAATTTTCGTAGGTGTACTAATTTTCCATGCTTTTTCCAAAAAAAGATTCACAATTTCGAGTTTTTTTGAAAATTTATTCGCCCAAATTTTATAGTATAAAATTATTTTACCCTAAAATTCGCCAAAATTTTATATATACTAATATAAAATGATTAGAAAACTTAATATTTTTACAAAAATAACATGACAAATTTTACAATTTACATATTGGAGAATACTTAGATTCGCCAAGGTTTCTAAAATTTAATATAAACGTCCATCCTTAAAATTTTCCTTTGTTGGAGATTCTTGTATATTCTGATCTATGTCGAGAACATACACAAACAAAGAAGGACAAATAGTTTACAAAATTGTGGAAATAGAGTTACACACAGAGAGACAGAGCGAAAATAGGAGAGGAATTCTTCTTTTAATTCAACTCAAAAAACATATTAAATTACATTCATTTTTAATATAAAATGGCCAAAACCTTTAACTTAATGCAACTCAATGCAAGATGAGATGGAAATCCATGGAATCGTCCTTCTCCAGCGAAAGCCTCATTCTTCATTCTCTACATGAAATTGCGTACAAACATGAAATTTTATGGGTTTCGGCTGTGAAACCACATCGCATTCGTGTCCTCATCGCAAATCACAAATCGGCGATCTTAAAATTTAACTCGCACCAACGAGAAAACTTTAAATCTTTTTTATTGTAATGTGCGATAGCACGATCCCATCACAACTTAAAACATTTAGTTTGCGGACACTATCCTCATGAGATTTGTGATATGCGATTGCGATCGCATCACGACATAAGTAACATAACTTGGAGGGGCTAAAAAGGTAAGTCATAAAACATGTGAAGTGTGAATTGTGGGCAGCTTAAAATGTAAAACATAAAAAGTGTGCATTGTGGGTGTGCTAAAAGGTAAATGGTAGATTTTGCGAAATGTGAAATCTAAGTTTTGCAATGTGCGATGACAATGTCGCATTGCAACATCGTAAGGTTTTGGTGCATGGCTTAAAAGCTAAACATTAAAGTTGCAAAGTGCGGTATGTGGATGGTTAAGAAACTGGGCGTGCGAAAAGAGAAAGGTAAGGAATAAAGCGAAATACAAAGGGTTGTGGGGGAATGATAATGGAGCAAGGTATGGTGGGTCACACCCATATCGCATCGGCTGAAACTTAACATTTGACGAAAGGCCTAAGAGGTAACACTTAAATCTTCTAGGCTATGAATGGTGGGCAAGAGGTATGTCGATGCAGCCGGTAAAGAATTAGATAGGCTAGTTACTCTGTTTCCTGATTTTTTTCATGAAGGGCCTACCGATTTGGATATGTGCTTTGTCCAACAAAAAATCAATGAAGTGTGGGTTGGTGCGAAACTTTATTCATGGTGGTGGTTGAGAGTATTTCCAACATTTTCAATTAACTTTGTTTTGTGTTTTGGGTGAATATTGGACCCATGATCAAGAATTATAGAAAAAAATGATGAGTTTTGGATGACACTGCACCCATCATGAAAAACTAGAGAAATAAAAAAAATGATGATAAGTGGAATGTCCAACCAAACCAAAAAGTAAACCAGGTTAATCCAAGACAATTTAGTTGAAAATAATTCTACAAAACTCATATTGTCACTTGTTTTAACTTGTTTTTCTGGAAATCTGTTGACAATGAATGCCATGGTTTAAAGGGTTTCGAGTTTCGAATCTATTAAAGTTGAATTTACAGCATCTTTTGTTTGAATTTCTCTCAAGGCCGTTCCTCTCTACCTGTCAAAGCTAGCACATCCAGAAACCCGAGGAGGAATTAATATAATGTTCCACTTGTTCACAACACTCGGAATCTTCACAGCAGATTACAGAGCCCAAAGAGTAAAATCATGGGGATGGCATCTATCTTGGACTATGGGTCTGCCTGCCGCTTTTTCATTTTTTATGACTGTTGGAGGCAAGGCTAAAACTGTGGGAATTGTATTAGTCCTTTAGGTTTACACAACCTCTACAAATCTCCAAATATTATGGTTTCTTTTTTCTTGGGTTGTCTCCACCCTTGGTAACTGTCTGTGTTTTTGTGACCTGATCCACTTACAGTTCCAGAGTTGAATTATGACAAATAAAATGTGAATATGCAAACTATATCTATATTATTCATCAAATAGATTACACACATTTATACATGAATTAGTCTCAAGATAGGAGATCTATCTTAGGCGTACAATAAGTTGGTTGAGGGAATATCTCAACCTCACACCAAACAAGGAAGCTAACTCCTATTAAATATGAACAGACTCTATACATAGAGAGTCACAACTGGACAAGTAGGAATTACACATTCTAACACACCCCCTTAATGACTACTTGTCTCGATATCACTTCGCAAAATCTAGTTGTGATCAAACATAACAAAGAATATGTCGACGTCCATATAAAGGAGCAACCATCCACCGGAATGCATGAGTACCAACTGCTGCAACCGCTAGTCTCATAGGATGTCCTTCGTATACATGGTTCTGTCAACCATTATCACTGCATACATGTACCTGTATCCACATATCCCCCTCCAACGTGGGTTTTATCGGATGACCCGTAACCATGCTCTTCTTTCATCGGGGTTTTATCGGATGACCCGTAACCATGTTTTTCCTTCAGTGGCAAACACTAACACAGACCTGTTTCTAGTCTGCTTCACTATTATACGTGGTTTCTAGCTGACCACAAACTGACACTGCAAAATGGTTTCTGGCTGACCATGAACCTGTAGTTACAAAGTGGTTTTGAGATGACCACGAACTTTTACAGGGATACACATGCCTTTATAAGGCTTACATACTCCATATCTTGGAATTACCAGGTACATAAAATGACCACTACAAAACCATCCTAGACTTGCTTATCATTCAACTCTGTGACTCATTAAAAACCACACAAAACAAACTTTCACTTTCGTTGTCCATCCTCCTTTAAATGTTGCTTTTCCTTTACCCATCACTCAAAGCAAATATACTAAGGAGATTCTTAAAAAGTTCAATATGACAGATTGCAAAGCTATGTCAACTCCCTTAGAACAGAATGCAAAGTTGTACAAAGAAGATGGATCGAAAGAGGCAGATGGAACATTATATCGTCAGTTAGTGGGAAGTTTGAACTATCTCACCACTACCAGACCAGACATTGCATATTCAGTCAGTATCCTTAGTCAATTCATGAATCACTGGAATGCTGCAAAGAAAGTGCTCCGATACCAAAATAAAATGTGAATATGCAAACTATATCTATATTATTCATCAAATAGATTACACACATTTATACATGAATTAGTCTCAAGATAGGAGATCTATCTTAGACGTACAATAAGTTGGTTGAGGGAATATCTCAACCTCACACCAAACAAGGAAGCTAACTCCTATTAAATTAAGTTGGTTGAGGGAATATCTCAACCTCACACCAAACAAGGAAGCTAACTCCTATTAAATATGAACAGACTCTATACATAGAGAGTCACAACTGGACAAGTAGGAATTACACATTCTAACAATGACTTCTTGCCCGCATCATCTAACTAAGGGGAGAAGAAAGGCTGAACAAACATCTTTCAATACTTTTCTTGGTTTCCTTTATTCAGCAAAGAAATCATTTTTCCGTCCTCGAGAAGAACTCCTGTATCTGCAGGCAAGAAATGTGCTTCTAAAACTTCGGTTAAATTTAAAAAAGGTGTAACCATATCCATTATGCAGTCTGTAAGGGTGATTTTATAGTAATCGCAAGTTCATACGCCAAGCTGTGTGCAACATGGACATGCAAGCCTGTTTCAAGCCTGTTTCCAGAGTTTTAAAATCCAAACCCCTCCTGTAAACTGGATAACTAGCTCCACTGGAAAAGTGGAGTTCTCATTCACCTTATTATTGTCTGGTCCAGAAAAATATCTTATTATTGTGAAATGCAGAAAAATATAGGAGAAGATTACAGTTTCCTTTTTTTATCACTTTTGGAATCATCAATAAGAATATTTAACTTATGTTTTTGCGGTTTGTTGTTGGGATCATCTTGGCCCGAAAGTTTGGCGGGGACAAGGTTCTATCGAAAGGCTTATCAGCATTGTTGGTAGCAGCCATCTGTTTATTTGTGGCTGCATTTGGGTGGTCATGGGGTCCACTCAGATGGACCGTACCCACTAAAATTCTCCCATTAGACACACGTTCTGCTGGACAGGCCATAACAGTGCCTATGAACCTTCTTTTCACATTCGCAATTGCACAGGCCTTCTTATCTCTTTTATGTATTTTCAGCTACGGGATTTTCATATTCTTTTCATGGTGGATACGTATCATGACTACGTTTGTATATTTCTTCTTGCCTGAAGCTAAGGGTGTACGCATTGAAGAAATGATTTTACAATGGAGAAACCATTGCTTTTGGAAACAAATAGTCCCAGGTATCGAAGAGGGGCCCCAAAATGATAGGTTAACAGAGTTGTGACTTGCACCCAAAATAATGAGAGGTTAGTAGAGCGGTGATTTACAAACACAATAATTCACTTCGGTAATTTTGGTTAACAGAGTTGTCATTCACACACGATAATTTAGTTTCGTATTTTCGACTGTTTTTATTGCGACTTGTATTTGATTGGGTTTTATCTCCATTACTGGCGACGTGCCAAGAAAGGTAAGGAAGACATGTATTTTATTTGCCTTTTAGAGGCTATGGTTGTAGCCCTATTGACATAATGTATTCTATTCGATATCCACCCTGTCCATTGTGTGTGGTTGTAGTCTTTGTTGATATTATATAATAAATTTCGTTATCTACCTTGTCCATGGTATGTCACTTTGTTAATACGATGTAAAATACTTTCAGATAATATACCTGTAGCTAATGGACTTGAATAAGTAGAATCATTGAGAAAACAAAATCCTATAATCTATTTTTTCTTTGCATAAATGAGTGTGCTTTTAACAATATCATGAAAAATTAAAAAAATCTTTGTTAAAAATTAAATAAATCTTTGTTTATGGATTCAATAGGTAAAATTTCACAATTAAAATAACTATTGAATTGCTTTACGTGTAGGCACAACTATTTTAACTGTTTATGTGTAGTCTGTTTCAACTATTTTAACTGTTTATGTGTAGTCTGTTTCAACTATTTTAATGGCTTATTTCTAGTTTGAATTTCTAATAGGTAGTTTTGAAGATATTTATGTTTTTTACTATGAAAAATATAAAATTTTTGTTTTCTTATTTTATTTCTAATATTTTTATAGTTAGCAGTTTTATCCAGTTTTAATGATTTATGATGTTGCAATTGAATTTTAAAGTATTAATAGCAGTTATGACATTTTGATTGTAAAGTAAATGCTTTTGGGAGATATATCAATCAACATATTTATATAGGAGTGGTAATAGATAAGTGAGCAATCAAAACATGAGTAATCATGAAGTAAACATTAGCACTAACATTGTAAAATTGAAAGGCTAGCTTTGAACAATCATATTTTTGTAAAATTATGACATCAAAGAAGTTAAGATGGTTTCATACTATGTGATTTAATTCTAAGAAAGAAAGACAATAAGTAGCATTTTGTATGTAATGTATGTGATAAAAAAAACAATAATTAGCAACTTAGTAATGAAATATGAAATTTAGTTAATAAAAGTGGATTGTATGCTAGGGTACTATAGCAAAGCACAGTCAAATCTCTCTTTAAAGTTGAAAAAAAATAATTAAAATAATACTAATATGTCAAAAACAAACATAAAATAGTTAATTTTTTCTCAAAACAATATAAACAACCTTTTTTGGAAAATATATGGCAGTTTTAGCTTTTAAAATAAAATAATATTCATCTTTCAATTTAGTAAATAAATATTATTATAATTATATAAATTAAATATTAAATTTAATAATAAAAAAGATAATAATAAAGAACTTTATATTTAAATCTTTTAATACAACTTTATAACTAAAAAAATATTTTAAAAAAATATTACTAAAAACTATATTTTAAAAGAATCATATACTATATTTTTATATTTTATAACCCTTCAAACCTAATGTTAATAATAATATTATTATTATTATTTTTTGAGAAACTACATTTTTCATTTGTTTTTCTGGGTATAGTCTATTTTGATGTGCATAAATGAGGGTGCTAGTTATAACAATGCCATGAAAAATTAAATAAATCTTTGTTTAGGGATTTCATAGGTAATATTTCACAACTAAAATTATTATTGAATTGGTTTATGTGTAGTTTCAATCATTTTATTTTAAAGATTTATGTGTAGTGTGAATTTGAAATAGCTAGGTTTGAGGATATTTATGTTTTTTTATGATAAAAAATATAATTTTTATTTTTTTTCTATTTTATTTGTAATATTTTTATAGATAGAAGTTTTATTGAATTTTAATGATTTATAAAGTTGTGAAGGAATTTTAAAACATTAATATTGGCTATGACATTCTGGTTGTAAAGTAAATGCCATTGAGACATATATCAATCAACATATTCATAAGTAGCAACAATGGATAATTGACCAATGAGAACATTAGTATTCAAATTGTAATATTCCAAAATTTGCATGTAGCAAATTGGAATATTAAATTTTTCTCATGTCACTTAGGAGATGAATAAATGGGTAAGGAGGCCCATATATTTCAGAAATAAGGATAAAATCCCTCATAGTGTGAAAGTGGATCATAATGCCACTCTTATGTGTGAACAGAGAGATTTTGCATGTGGACAAAGTCAAGTTTGACTAACTCAACAACATAAATGTAGGAGGAGCGGATCAGCAAATAAAATAGCTCAATGTGAATGAGGTTCATCCTAGATAGCTATATGTGAGCTTGATTGAAGACCCTTAGGTGTGAAAAGGGCTAGAGCAGGTTGAAGAGGTCAACCTTGACCAAATCAAACAACACAGTTTAGATGAGAGGTTCTAATGAAGGTACACCACAGTTTTGGAGGGAGATTGTTTGTCTGATGGTGGAAACCCTATTAAGTGGGACCCAAGGTGAGAAGGCTCACTTAGTTTATAAGGAAGATGATGGCAACCATTTGAGGTTAGCTTATGAATTGTATTTTGATGTCTGCTTAGAATTTTACTCTCTTTAGCTGTTTAGCTAACATTATCGGTGTTGTTTAGCACTAAGGTATTCCCGTTCATGGATTCCTTCTCTTCACTCTGAGTAACTCTTGGGAGAGACCTCATCTATCATTCCACACATCTGGCATTGGTACCAAGGTTTAGTCTTCAGTTTTAGTGCAGTGTCTACACGAGGTTGTGTTGAGTTCCACGGTATTGTAATGGAGGGTTGAGAAACCCACTTTCTGAGTTGGTTTTGCATAGGAGGGAGGTTTACTTCTATTGGGGGATTATTTTGGAGGGTTCTTGGGTTGATATCATATATTTGGCAGTAGGCCAACACATTTCCATCACGTACAACGTTATTCCATTTTTGAATTGCATTATTTCTAGAGGACAGTTTTAGTAGTGTCTTTTGTGGCTCTTTCGGGGAGTTTTCCTGTGATTGGAGGGTAGATTCTTCGATGGGGGAAGACATTTGATCAGATCTGCATCAGATATACATTATTACAACCTTCTATACTCCTATGCCTCATTTTTCAGTGATTATTCAGTCATATTGCTGAAGATCACCATTTGTATTCACAGTGTATTCCTAGAAACCCTTCCCGGGTTCTCTAACTTTTGTATAAAGGAGACTGGATCTCATCTTCGTGAGCATATTGTTTAATATAATATCAGATCCATTTGTCTCTATTATTTACGTGTACAAACCCTCATTAGACTGCGCAGTCTCTTTTATGCAGTAATTTTTGTGTTGTAGTGTTTGGGGTTTTAGCCCTTTTTAGCAATCCTAGGTGTGGGAGGTTTGTTTAACCCACCTAGTTTGATTTTTTTCAGCTCTATTCTTGGATTTAGGTTTTATATTTTCTAATATAAAGGATCCAAGATTTTATTTCGTTATTTATAGCATATATTTTTGAAAATGAGTTTTCTATGCATGCATGGCTGAGAAGTCCCTATTTGGGGATATTACAGTGGTATCAGAGCAAAATATTTAGCTCAGCCTATGGGCTTCAAGACAAAATGATATAAGAGAAAGAGCAAGGAAAGAATTATGGAAAGGATGAGCTTTATCTCATCACTTTTCAGATCCAAGAAGAACCTCTCCAAGGGGATTAAACAAGAAGAACGGAAAAGGAGCAGTGAAACTTGTAGAGAGATTCAAGAGAAGGAAGAGCCATGCACTTCCTATGAGAGGAGATCAGTGTTGCAGAGAGCTCTAAAGAATTGGAACATATCCTTTCCCTTTTATAAGTAAGACAAATTGCAGGAAGATGGAGGACACTTGGATCACAAGATTCTAAGTGAATACCTTATTGAGTACAAATATCAACGTAGAGCCTTCAAGGAGACTCTAGCTTTCCCTCGGTTCATTCATTTGGAGGAAGAAAGAAGACCTTGTGGCCAAGGAAGGATCAAGGGAAATAAGTTTCTATTGTCTACTTTTGATGGATCATATGTAGCAAGGGTTTGGGCAAGGAAACTAGATGCATTCTTCCTACTACATCCTATGGTAGAAAGGGAGGCTGCAGAGATTGTAGCACTGCACCTAGAGGGTGAGGAAAATATTTGGTGGTTCAACTATTTGAGCCATGTAAGAGTGATTACTTTTTCTGATTTCACTCAAAGGTTGATTGAGAAATTTGGTGAAGAAAAATCAGAGGAGAAGAAGCCCTCATCACCATTGGAGGAGACATGTACCAGCATTGACACAACTATGGGGGAGCAGCCCTCAACATCTTCAGTTGGAGGATCCAACTCATTTGAGGAAGAATCCCATACATCCATACAAGATACTTCCAAATTTCATCAAGGTATGCCTAAATTTTCATCTCCTATTGTTTCAGAAAATCATATGGAGGATTGTATACCATTGCATACTGCTCATTTGGAAAAACATAATTGCACTACGCTGTGAAACCTTGATTTGATCAAGGAAGGGATGAAACATCATCCTAATGGGCCACTATTGTGCTGCACACCACACTTGGACTCAGGCCGTGAATTCCTTGAGGATAGGAGGAACTTTTTCCGAAACAAATTTATGCAAAACCATATGTTCATCCTTGAGTCGAGACATGAGACAACCAAAACACCATGGAGGAGATTTACAGTGCTATAAAGAGGTAGCAATAAGGAGTATTTGACTTCAACTCACTTGGATCCTTATGGATTCAAGATGGTCATTGGTGTGAGATATTTTCTAGGAGATCTCCAAGGAATTGTATTCCAACATCGCATGGAATGCAAGAGGAAAAATCTGATTTGGGAGAAGGGTAGTCTTCTTTGGAAGAGTACCAAGGTTGACCATGATGGGAGGCACCCACATTGGGATGAACAGGGGTGGATGGAGGGAAAGAAGCTGGTAAGATACTTCAAAATATATGACACTGAGTAGCAAGAGGCTTGGCTGCATTGGCTACTCTTGAAGGAGTTTGGCCATCATAGGACATATCCTTTTCCCAAGGGTATGTGGGTGGAAGGAACTTGGCAGGATATTTGCATCATGGGGCAGCAAGGAGTGTGGATGAATTATGATGATATGATCATTACGTTTCCACCACATGATTTGTATGATAGAGGTATGAGGAGGTAGCAAAAACTTTTGTTGCTTTGGAGGATTTTGAGAGAGCAAGGGAAAATTTTCTATCACACTTTGCATGATGTTGCAGGAGTAGGAGATGGCATTATCATGGTGCAAGGGGGCTAATCCTTAGCCTTAGATGACTTGGAAGTACTTTGACATTGAAAATTCTTGTATGTGGCAGCATTATGGGAAGATTCTTTGACATTGAGCATGTCAAAGAATGGAGTTATGAGTTGGGACGAGCCCATTTGCATAGGCCAACAAGATTGTCACTTTGGATCATGGAATTATTGATGGAGTGTCCCTAGGATCACTTCACATTTGATGCACTCGGTGGACAAGGAGGAGCTGAGAATGATGGAGTAGTGGATGGATTCATCTATTATTGTGGTATGTTCTTCTTGAATTGGATTCCCAAGCATAGGAAGGAGGATATTCATGCATCATATGGTTCATTCCTCTTCATAGGAGAATGTCATACCACTATGGAGGACTTGTTTATGGATCCTATCATCATCTTACTTTCATTAAATGGTAATAATTAATTTTTTTTCATTTATTTATTTCCTAAAACAATATTTTCATGCTCTTACCATTTCTTTGCACTGCATTGCTACACAAAGGGGCAAGATTTTCTTTGGGCTCCATGGACCATTTTTGGCCAGCTATTATGATGGAGACAACCATCTATTGTATGACTTTGGGAAAGTGTTTGGTTACTTCTTGTATGCTCAGTTGATACACTCAGCCATTTACTATTTGCTAGTAGATGTGATGGCCTACCCAACTAGCCATTTGTTAAGAAACAACTTTCCATGCTATTTTCTGAATGTGCAGTGAGGAAGACTACACTATGACGACTTGGGAGACTGTTGGTACCTTCCAACACCACATGAAACCTTTAATATTCCTTTCATTTTGATACTATTCATGATCCCATTTTCTAATGTTGTTCTTGCCTTTATGGGGAGCATGATTGGGGGAGAAACACATTGGGTGGATGTGGGCTTCGGGAATGAGGATTCCCACAGTTTTTGCATTACATGTTCTAAGGGATGCATGGGAGAAGATATGGCCACCACAACAACAAAAAAAATTTCTTTATGAGGAGGGCCATCAGATGGATGGGATGCCATATGGTGGTGATTTCTTATCCATTATGTATGAGATGGTTTGGGCCAAATTGATTCATAATGTTGGGAAAGGGATATTTGGAGATCTAGTTTCCTTCTTGCCACTTAAGGGAAACATTATTGCAACCCAAGATTAGCAAATTCTCAGCAATTATCTTAAGTGGAGAGGAGGACAACATGGGGTAGGCTACTTTGACTACCATGTTCAGAGTTTTAGCCCACCTACTTTGCAAGAGCTCAAGGTGGAGGAGGATTTTCAGGAGTTGCCATGTTGGGAGGTAACTCATTTTGTGAAGATGATAGCTTGGAGATGGGATATCCATAAGGGGATGGTAGATCCCAATATGTAGCAGACCTCATGCCTCAAGAATTCCCTCAGACCACCCATCGTTGCCTCCATTGACACTTTACTTTCATATGATGATAGCTATTTGGGATGTTCCCCAAAAGCTAGCTTGCTTACTTGCGAGGGGCAACTTGGAGATATATTGATGAGACAACACCTTGATCCTTGGAGGATTTTATATTATGAGGGTGTTGCAGGGGGAGAAGAGGACTCACTTCAGTTCTATCCTTACAGTTGTTTGAGGACAAGCAACATTTGGGAGGGGAGGACTGTAATATTCCAAAACTTTCATGCAGAAAATTGGAATATTAAATTTTTCTAATGTCACTTAGGAGATGAATAAATGGGTAAGGAGCCCCATATATTTTAGAAATAAGGATAAAATCCCTCATATTTTTAAAGGGGATCATAATGCCAGCTAGATTTTACACTCTCATGTGTGAACAGGGACATTTTTCATGTGGACCAAGTCAAGTTTGACCAAGTCAAAAACATAAATGTAGAACGAATGGATCATCAAATAAAATAGTTCAATGTGAATGAGGTTCAGCCTAGATAGCTATATGTGAGCTGGATTGAAGACCGTTAGGTGTGAAAAGGGCTGAAGCGGGTTGAAGAGGTCAACCTTGACCAAATCAAACAACGCAGTTTAGAGGAGAGGCTCTAATGAAGGTACAACACAGTTTTGGATGGAGATTGTTTGTGTGATGGTGGAAACCCTATGAACTAGGACCCAAGGTGAGAAGGATCACTTAGTTTATAAGGAATAGGATGGCAGCCATTTGAGGTTAGCTTATTAATTATATTTTGATGTCTGCTTAGAATTTTGCTCTCTTTAGCTGTTTAGCTAAGATTGTCGGTGGTATTTATCACTAAGGTATTCATGTTTATGGATTCCTTCTCTTCCCCTTGAGTAGCTCTTGGGAGGGACCTGATCTATCATTCCACACATCTCACATTGGTGCTAAGCTTCAGTCTTCAATTTCAGCATAGTTTCTGTAGGAGGTTGTGTTGATTTGTAGGTTGTTGTAGTGGAGGGTTGAGAAACCCACTTTGTGAGTTGGTTTTTCATAGGAGGGAGGTTTCCTTCTATTGGAGGATCATTTTGGAGGGTTCTTGGGCTGATATCAGATCTTTGGCAGGAGGCCAACACATTTCCATCACCTATAGTGTTATTCCATTATGGAATTGCATTATTTCTGGAGGGCAGTCTCAGTAGTGTCTTTTCTGGCTCTTTCAGGCAGTTTTCCTGTGATTGGAGGGTGGTTTCTTCCATGGGGGAAGACATTTTATCAGATTTGCATCAGATCCACATTCTTAGAGCCCTCTATACTCTTGTGCTTCAATTTTCAGTGATTATTCGGTCATATTGCTGAAGATCACCATTTATATTCAGGGTGTATTCCTAGAAACCCTTCCCGGGTTCCCTATCTTTTGTATAGGGGGGACTAGATCTCATCTTTCTGAGAATATTGTTTAATATAATATCAGATCCACTTCTCTTTTCTATTTATGTGTAAAAACCTTCATTAGAGAGCACAGTCTCTTTTATGCGGTAATTTTTGTGTTGCAATGTTTGAGGTTTCAGCCTTTTAACTACTAGGAACTTAACTCCCCATTTCATACTCTATATCTAAGTCATAAATACCCTTTCCTAATTCAATATTAGACCATCCTACCTCTCCCTTTATTTTCCTTGAGACCATCCCCTTTTTGAGAGATGGTGCATTTCCATAAGATAATGATCAAGTATGAAACAATCGTTGAGATGGTAACCCATGGAGCAATGGATATGCTAACCCATTGTCAACAAATCACTTTCTATAATTTCCACCAATATGTAGGACAAATGTTGGAACAAAAGGAATATTTCAATTGTTTATGAGGCCCATTGTATTGATAATATCTTTTCCCTTAATGAAACCAATGTCAACATGAATAAGTGAACCCTTTATATCCCAATGTGCCACTTAACAGTTCTTACCAAAGTGAACAATGGCTTCATAAGCCAACTAGTAATTCTTAGCCCTTATTCATCATATGGGGTGATATGGGATGTGCCAAGTGGGTGTGCAAATGGAAGTTTCCCCACCATGCATATGTAGTAAAAGGCATTCCACGACACCTTCCCTAGTGAGAAAAGGTGGTGCTAGTAATAGTATTGCTCAAAACACAATGCCCCATAACTCTAGTTTTTCCATCCTACCACCCTATAATTGATGTTGATGTGATGAAGAAAAGTGATCTATGGATCTTGGTTATGATGTCACTCAACCTTCGTTTTTTGGAGTTACTTGCAGGAAATAAGTGGGCTTATCCCTGCATATTGAGATATCATTTCTTGCAAATGGGATCAAGTGGAGTAAGGTGTATCAATAATTCACAAGTTTTAGTCAGGTGATCCTAGCTTGTGGAAATAGTAGTTGTAGATTCATTAATTGGTATGGATATTCAATTTCCTTTGTTGTGGAATTTTTATTAAATGGTTTAATTGGAGTTTATTTTGTGGAGTGGTAGCTCTTCCTTGTTTATTCTAATTTATTCTCAAGAGAGCGAGGGTTTAGGGTCATCGGTCTTGAGCCCTTTGTCCTTGCTACTTCACTTCACACATTTTTTGTAGAGGATATTCATGGTGCCCTTACAAGATATATTCCTCGTTGGAGATTTTCCTTGAGATCTAGCCTTTATTTTATTGGATAGACCTTGGATTTTTCTTAGAAATGAAGAGATTTCAGGGTATGAAATAATCTCCATGAAAAGAGAATGACAACAATATTGTTGGGGGCAAGCATATTATAAGCAACAAGTAAGAGCTCATGCTCATCGAAAACTAGAGTGCACAACTCACTACTATTTTGAGCACATGTAGTAGAAAATTTAGTAGGAGCTCCACAAGGTGGAGTGAAACATCACTAATGAGAATGTATTCTTGAGACATCATTGAGTGAGAGAGAATTCTTGTAAGACATGAACATCCTATCCGACGTGGCCTCATGGATATCGAACATGGATCACATCAGAGGCAAGGACATGCAACATATGACCACAATCGATCATTACTAAGACATGACGTGCTACTGGCTCAAGCGTTATTGGAATGTAATGAGGTTAAAGGGAATTTCTCTTAATAATGGATGAAATCCAACTTTATGTGAATACCTATATAGGATAATGAAATGGATTGAAGACCATCTTACCCTATCACCATACCTACTAATAGCTACTTAGCATGAAAAGGAACCCATCAAGATATATATTTAATAATTTCCACATGTTCATGCACTCTTATTGTTTTTTTTTTTTTGGCCTCTGCCCCTCATGCACTCTTATCGTTATGTTTAGTTCTATTTTTATTTTTACTTGATATATAATTACAATTATATAAATATCATCCAATAATATCTAAAAAAAAATATATATATTAGTTTTTTACTTTCTTAAATCGAGACATTTGAAAGCTTATAATTCATCCGTCGACAAGAAAACCAAAATTTATATATATATATATATATATATATATATATATATAAATTAAAAAAAATGAAAGGATCCAACCTTTCTAAAGATTAAATTCCTAAAAACTCATTCCAAATGACAAATATCATAAACAAAAAAATAGTTAATTTCCTACCGTTTAGTATTACATTGCTTACCATAATGAGTTGAATGTGTCGTGATATGGATTAACCACTTGTCTCACCATGCTTAATATCAAGTGGTAGCTGGTGTAACCTACTTGTATCACATACCTAGCAGTATGACTTACTCCATCATGGAAGTTTGGCATCAAATTTAATATTAAAACATTACAATTTTAATTAACTTTAAATTTAATTGTTAAAAAACTAGTAATAAAATAAACTTAAATTGTTGACATTGAATTAACAAATAAATTAAAACATATATATATTACAGGGCTTAAAAAATCTGTTTCATTATATCGGTTATTTCTTCGTCTTTAATTTTGATATTTAAGATTTTTAATTTAAGTTCTATAAATCAAAATCTTAAATTTGATTTATTAAAAAATAAAATTAATATTAGTGTTTATAATTATGCTCATAAATATAATTATTGTGGATCAAAAAAATATTTTGTATTAAATATATTATAATATTCTTAAGGGTAATTCAAATATATATATTAATATTTATTTTAAATGGCTGTTTTTTTTTTTTTTTACATTTTAGATTAGATTTATTAGTTTAAAAAGGTCATATTACTAAAATCTCCAAGATCAAAAATATTATTATGTGTTTTTCTTAAATGTGTATATATTTAATTTATATATTAATTATTCATTTAGCTAATAATAGTAATAATTTAAAATAAAATTATAGTTTAATTATTTTTTTATGAGTTTTTTATTTAAGAAATGTATCATGAATTTGATGGTTGAATTATTATGGATTGTTTATCAACCGTTAATACCTATTTAATTTATATGGTTGTATAAGTTTAATAACTATTTCAAGAAAATCTTATTTTATTATAATTTATTAATTAGATTATAAATAGCCTTGAAGGATAGCTTACTTGGTGATTCCTCGTTGTTAAAGCACATCTACTATTGAAAGGTCATGATCTCAATTCCGTGGAAACTCTTTGGGCCAAGATCTATGGTTGAGCTAGTAGGAAGTGATCTTGAAAATCTAAATATATGTTGATGCAAGCTCTACTCAGAAATTTTAATTTCTAATCAACATATGTATAATACTCTAATTTAGTCTACATTTTTTGTTCCTTTGCATTTTCTTTCACATTATATTAGAGGGGGTTTATTATAATTGCTTCTAATCAACATATGTATAATACTCTGCTTTGGACTACATTTTTGTTCCTTTGCCTTTTCTTTCACATGATATTAGAGTAGGTTTATTATAATTGGACAAAGCGAAGGTTTATATCAATGATAAATGGCAGCTTCAAGCATAATATTGACAAATCCACACATTCCTCACTTTAATGAGAAAATCTATGATTATTGGGAAATCACAAAGCGGTCATTGTTTTGTTCCCAGGGTATACAATATCTTATAGACAATGGGTTTCAAGAACCAGATAATGCAAGAACATACAATGCATTAACAAAAGAAGAGATAGATGTGTTAATATATAGACAGAACAAGGAATCCCAAGCCCTATTCTACATATTCTAAGTAGTGCAAGAGAGTTATTTTTAAAGGATTGTAGCAACAAAAAAGTTAAAGCAAGCATGGGACATTCTCCAGAAATCACATTAAGGCATGTCAAAAGGGAAGACAATAAAATTACAAAATCTGAGAAGGGATTTTGAAACAATGTATATGAAAGAGTGTGAAGCAATAGATTCAATTTTTACAAAAATTATTGGACTCATAACTTGAAGTAATGTGTTTAGGCTCACGTATACTTGTAAACTTGAATATGAAGTTTCATTGAGATATAAGAATATATATATATATATATATATATATATATATATATATATATATATATATATATATATATATATATATATCTGTGTGTGTTACAAATGAGAATGAGGACCCGCTTATATGCCATAGGCATGTGGCTCTTCAACAATGATTACAAATTCACCAATCATTATTACAATTGTCTTTATTATTTATATTTAATATATTTTATTCATAACATTGCTTTCCTCTTCAAGGATTTTTGTCGTCAAAGCTTAGTGATGAAATGGCTTGATCTCTTTTTATGTTTCTAATTTTTTCTCGTCTCAAAGTTGTCACATTCATTGATACAAGATGATATGATACTCTTAAGTGATAAATAAAATTTCCAAACTGAGAAGGGATCACACCATCATGCATTAATATTATGTGGAATCTTCCTATCACTCAAAACCTGTAATGCATTTTTATTGTAAGACTAGATCGTGCAAACATCAATTTTCTTTGGAACATAACTTTACTCTTTCTATTGTGAGAGATACAAATTCATATATTCACTAAGATTTATGTTCTTGTGATTCACATGTAGATAAGGAGTTCTCTTGGTTTGTATTTCCCTTATCATGTGTGTACTAATATTTTTAATTACTTTAGGTTTCGATATTGTTCAGTTGGTTAAAAAAGATTCACTTTTAATTTGCATCGAATGGAATGAAACATTTTAGTGTGTTGTTCATTTAAATGGATTGTCTTCTTTTTGAGTTTTGATATTTATTGGATAGATGTTCATGTTTTCTTCAACTTGAATTTCTATATTTGAAGATTTCTACTCTTCCTTTTCTACAAGTTGTTGCAGCTTATTTTGCAACAACTTTTTATCCTTCTTAAGCTTCTTAATTCATGTTAGAAATTTTTCACCATGGTCTATAAGTCAAGAAAATTCTTCATTCTTGTCAGTAATGATCCTGTAAACTTCTCTTTTCATATTTTTTACAACTTATTTACTTTATTGAGAAATTACTTTTGCGATATCTTACATATCTTCTAGTGTTGAAAAATCTGGCTTCACTGTAACATTTCGTAATGTTATCTTTTTACTTTTTTATTAAAATATCAAAAACGTGTTCTTCATATTTAGGATAATATATCCTAGTGATTCTATCTATGATGAACCCATAATTATATCATTATTGTTGAAAAATAAGGTTTTAACTATGAATTGCGATACAAAAGTATAGTCTCCAATACTTAGTTGTAGATTTCTTATGTCGTATTATTTTCACTTGTGTTAACAAAATTCATTTCAATTGTATTTCATTTAGGAATCACTAATTGGTTAGCACATTTAGTACTAACATAATTATTATTTTGAGTAGGATCAATAGATATTAGAACATCATTTCTTGCAAGTGATCCTTTTCTTTTAAATACCACACTGATACATATAGCAAAATTGTTAGGAAATCTTACCTTTGTCATTTCTGAATTAGAATCCATTTTTCTTGACATGATAACCTTCATTGGTAATTTATTTATTTATTATTTATATATAATTTATTTTTTATTATTCTCAACAATTGTTGTTTTTTATTCTTAAAATCTCTTCTTTATATATATATATATATATATATATATATATATATATATATATATATATATATATATATATATATATATATATATTACTTTATTTTTCTTTTTCTTTTTTAACTTTTTTCTTGTTGTTTTTTTTAACCTTTTTTTTTTCTATATATATTTATAATTTCTTTTTCTTTTTCAAAAGTTAGAACCCCAATGAAATATGTCTATTAACCTCTTTGGGATATAATATAAAATATATGTCCACTTATGTGTTTTTTACATTTTTAACTTTTTTGACGTAAAAATTAAAACTTACCATTCACATAAAGAGGTTTTTTATTCCTTTTGTTGTTATTTTACCTTGAAAATACCATAGGAAATTAACATGGGTTGATAAAACCACGAACTTCTAAACCACCTATGAAGAATCAAGATAATCTTATATTCTCTTCCTTATCTTGGGTCTAGTTTTAAGATATTTGGAAAGATTCATTTTTTACTTTATCATGTACATTTTATCAATAATGTAGAGCCATTTTATATATATGAATGTTCTCCTTCAAAATTTACATCATACTATTTTTTTTTACTAGAATCATTGAAATTTCAATTCCCAAAGGCCTTAGCTTTTTATTTTTATTTTTCTTAAATTTATTTTTTTAAACTCTTTTCTTATATAATTTTTATTCCAATTTTTTTTTAAATCCTTTTTTTTTCAATGGCCCAAGGCGTCATCGTGAATCCAACAGAATCAATAATGCCCAACTACATAGTGAAACACTTGAATTGTGACATGAACAAGGTTGATCAAAATTGATGGCCAAAGTCCAAGTCATACTAGTACTCTATGTAGTAGGGAGTGGCTAGAGGATCGAACAACTGTGATACCAAATGTAACAAACAATGTTCTTACTCTCAAAGGAATGATGAGATACCAAATGGAATGAAAAATTTTGGTACCTTAAATCAAATACTCCAAAAGACTTGAAATATATATATATATATATATATATATATATATATATATATATATATATATATATATATATATATATATATATATATATATATATATATGACGTTACAAATGAGAATGTTGGTAGGCTTATATAACCTAGGTAGGTGCCTCTTCATGGAAGGTCATGTCCCATTTAGACATGCCTCTCAAACACTAATTACTAATTAAACAATAATTTTTAGGATTACCATAATTACTTATATTTAATATATTTTATTTGTAACATAACTCAAATCATATCTCATGGTGAGATACTTTAATGAAGGAAAGTGGTTGAAAATATTGTAAGTTGACGAGTGACATTTGATTCTATTGTTGTGGAAATAGAGGAGAGAAAGGATCTCTCATACTTATTTGTGGATGATATCCATGCCTCCCAAATATATCATTAACATAGGTTTAAAATGTTATAAAATTATTCATTGGAACAATATTTCAAGGCAAAAATCTCATTTTGTCAAGGTATAGGTTGAGGAAGATAAAAATGTAGAGGTAGAGGAAGAAGTCCATATACAGGTGAAATAAGTAGCTCCTCAAGCTTAAGTGGAAGAGGAAACACTCAAAATCCAAGTCAAGCCTAACCCATAATTGAAAATAAGGTCAAAGGTATGAAAAATAACAAGTTCATTTCCATTATTACAAAAAGAATCAGAATTATTCAAACATTTAGTGTAGAAACAAACAATATGATCTTAAAGTAAACCAAATGAAAATTCTACAAAGGAAACTAAAAACCAACATAATATGTTTTGTGCCTCCAAGTTAACAAAATAAAGGTAGGAGGATATGTGGATTTTAGACTTATGTTTTAGCAATCACATGACAGGGAACGTAAAAATGTTTTATAATTTGGACGAGAGTATAAAATATTAATTGACATTAGGGTCTTATAACAAAGTGTCTATCATGGGTAAAGGAAATTTCAATACTATAACCAATAATATAAATAAAATACATATTTGAGATGCATATTTTTTTTGGGGTTTGGAACACAATATAATAAGTATTGGACAACTTATACAAAAGTGTTATCAAGTATTTTGTTAAATGGAGAATGAAAAATTCTAGATAAATTTGCAAGTAAACAACCCATTGAAAATATCAAAATGACAAGTAATATAATTCTTCTCCTAAGCATAAAACCATATTTCAAGGTAGAGGTTTCTCAATCACAACTCTCAGGGAACGCCAAAGAAGATGAATGAAAATTTGCAACATTAAAACAAACACTATTTTAAGTCGAAACTAAATATGAAAATTATTTCTGGCATCTAAGGTTTGGGAATCTCAACTTTTGAGGTATAAAAATAATACATAGGAAATGCATGTTAAAGGGTTTTCCACTTATTGAAAAACCAAACAATTTATGTGAAGGATGCCTCTTCAAGAAACAACGAACGGAATAAGTTCAAGCATCACAGTAAATAAGGGAAAATGAATCATTAGAGGTTTTCCATTCAGATTTGTATGGACCCATGCATACTCCCTCAAATGTTGGAGGTTATTTTTTATTGAAATTCATAGATGATTACACAACAAAAACACAGGAATAATTTCTAAGACATAAAAGGGAATTTTTTGAGTGCTTTTATAAATTCAAGGCTCTTGTTGACAATCAAAGTGGGAACCACATTAAATATTTGAGAACTGATAAATGTGATGAATACATTTCAAATGAATTCCTAAATTTTTGTAGGGGGAATAGAATTCACAAGAAATTTGTAACAAAGTAAACACCTCCACAAAATGGTGTCACTGAAAGAAAAAATAGAACAATTATGGGAATGACAAGGAGTATGTTAAAATAAAAGGATTTTCCAAATGAATATTGGGTTGAAGCTATAATAAGAAAAACTTATATTATGAATATATGTCCAATAAAATGTGTAAGGAGAATGGTTTTAGAAGAAGTATGGAGTGTAAAAAAGCATAGTGTTTGAATATGTGGTTTATACACACATTCTAGATGAATTAAAAAGTAAATTAGAAAACAAGGGGGATACATGCATAGTTTTTGGTTATTGTGATGAATATAAGGTATATAACCTATATATCCATTAACCAAAAATTTCATAATCAGTAGAGATGTACAATTTGTAGAAGAGGAAACATGGATGAAAGTTTGGAGCAGACAATTAATGTAGCAGTGACTCTACCATGATAAGGAAAAGAGGAATTAGAAATAACGAGTGCGTATACAATGGTGATTCCTCCCACACCTATTCAATCTCAACAAATTAGTACTCAAGTGACACGTTCAATAAACAATCAGATAGGCTCATGCATTCAAGGAAATATTCGTCCAAGTGGACAACACAAATCATCAAGTATAATAATTCTTAATGTGGGGACAACGACTCCAAATTCTACAAATTCAAATTCAGATGACAAATGAAATCTAACTTTGGCAAGCCTCTGAAAATAAAAATTAGAAATGTAAAAGACATTTATGAGAAAAATGAAGGTGCATGCAATGTAGTTCTAAATTACTTTTTTTCTTTGTTTTCACATATATATGGTCCACTTAATTTTAAATATGAAACTAAGGAGGGAAAATGGGTCAGTGTAATGAATGAAGAAATAGATTCCATTGAAAAGAATGATACATGGAAATTAGTCAATATTAGACAAGGAAAATAAGTGATAGATGAAAATTGGGTTTATAATACTAAGAGAAATGAAAAAGAAATGATAGAAGGACATAAAGTAAGGTTGTGTCTTAAGGGATACACACAAAAAACTGGAATAGGTTATGTTGAAACATTTTCATTGGTTGAATGAATGGAAACAATGAGGACATTTTTATCTGTAACAAACCAAACTAAGTGGAATATATATCAAATGGACATGCAATAAACCTTCTTGAATGGAGTGTTGAAGGAGGATGGGTATGTGGAGAAACCACCTGGTTATGAGGTTCAAGGACAATAAAAAAAAGTATATATGCTAAAGAAAGCTCTTTATAGGTTGAAGCACACACCAGAAACATGGTATATCATAATAGACTCATATTTTTTGAATAATGTCTTTAGAAAAAGTGATGGTGAACCTACCCTCTACATCAAAGGAAGTGATGGTAAGCTTCAAATTTTGGATTAATACTTTGATGATTTTTATTTTTAGATGGATTGATGATATTATCATTGCTAATTTTAGGGAGGAGCTGAAAAATGAATTTGAAATGACATATTTGTAGTTATAAACGCATTTTATAGGCATAGAAGTGAAGCAAATAAAATATGGGATTTTTATTTCTGAAACAAAGTATGAAAAATACATATTGAAGAGGTTTAAAACAAAAACACCAAGCCTTCATCAACAGCAATTACCATGGGTTAGGAATTGAGTAAGGAAGACTGTTGCAACAATTTAAATACAACACCTATACAAAAGAATGGTAGGTAGTTTGATGTATTTTACTACAATGAGACATAACTTAATGTATCGAGTGATTTTATTTTATAGATTCATGTAGAAAGAAAATGAGACACATTTGTAAGTAGCTAAAAGAATTGTAAGGTATGTTAATGGAATGAAGGGATATGGAGTTTTATACATTGCATAAAATGAATTTAGGCATGATGGATATACAAATAATGATTGGGTAGGTACTATAGATGATATAAAAACCACATGAAACTTTGTTTTTCATTTAGGTTCAAGAGTCACTTCATCATTTTCCAAGAAAAAAAATTATTTCTTTCCACAATTAAACATCAATATGTTGCAACAACAGGGATAATTTTTCAATGAATTTGGATGACAAGAATGTTGAAATTTTTAAGGCATGAACAAGAAGAAACAACACAAATTTATTGTGGTAAGAATTTACAATAAATTTATTGAAAAACTCAATCTCCCAGAAAATAAGTAAACATATTGAGACAAGTTATGATTTCATCAAGGAGTTTCTTAATTATGGAGAGATTGTTTTTGAACATTGCAGATCTCAATAATAATATGCAGCCATTTTTACCAAAACATTAGAAAGGACAATTTTGTTCATATAATAGAATGTATGGGCATAATCAATATTACTATGTGTGATTAAGCACGATTTCTAGAAATAATTCCAACTACACCTTTCAATATCCATATCTGTGTCAATTAGAGTACAAGAATTTATCTTTTCCTAAAGTCTAAAACATCACAAATTAATTGGATTTTTTACTAGTGCTCTCATTTTATTCTTGGGTAGTCTGCATCTGTAAATCAAAATTACAAGAAATGTTAATTACTGGTAGGAATGGTTATAAATACAAGGTTGAATTATGGAATGTGACTTTTCATTGTGCTCAAGTAATATGATGTTAGGTCCCTATATTACTAGTATAGTACCTTATTGTTGTTAGTGTAACCCCTTTATTGTTATTATTGTACCCTTGTAACCCCCATTCTGTTATTATTGTGCCCCTAAATTATTATTGTTAGGTCGGCTAGGATTACATTGTGGCCCAATTTATCATATTTATGGCCCCATGGACTCCTATATATAGAAAGGAGGTTTTGTAAATTGAATCATCCAAGAATTGTTCATTTATGTAATGTATTGGAGGTTTCCCCGAAGTGGCTCATTTCTAAAGCGTTTATATTCTTTTCTTCTTTTTGAGTTGGTTACACAACATTTGGTATCAGAAGCCAGATTCTAGGTTTTCAATGCCTCCAAAATGTGTCATCGTGGCATTTTCGCTATAACGTTTTTTCTACGAAGCTTCAGATGCTGAAATGTTTAGGGTACGAAGCTGAAATCGTGAGGAAGGTTGTATAAAAATTTCAGATCTTGGTTCGCAATATTTGAGGAGATATCATCTGTGGAAGTTAGGTATTTTTTGAGGCTCATAAAAAGGTCATCGTGGCATTTGCGCTATAAATTTTTTTGTACGAAGGTTCAGAGTCTGAAATTCATATGGTGCGAAGCTGAAATCCTGAGGAAATTCGTCAAAAAATTTCAGAGCTTGGTTCGCAATATGTTTGGAGATATGATCTGTGGAAGGTAGTGCTTTTTCAGGCTCCTGAATTGCATCTCAAAGAGGTGATCGTGGGAAAACTTCAATAACTCTCTCTTTGGGCATTGGATTGAAGTTCCATAAAAATTGGTCGCAAGTACACAGACTGAAGTTTCTGGGCTATCAATTTCAGAGACAAAGGACAAAACAGTGACACGTGGCAAGTCGTACAAGTTCGCTCTACTAAACCAGTCCAGAATTAGGTCATTGTGGGAGATTGGACACAACTTTGTCTTGGAGAATCCAAATCAGGTCAGACCTGTGGCATTTGAAAGAAGATTCAGAGATCTACTACAGGGCTAAATTTCAGATATCGAAGATTTTCAACTACAGAGATAATTCAATTTCAATATCGAGCTCCTAAAAGCTAGTAAAAGGTGTGTATTTTTTTCCGAATTGCATAAGTCTTGTTTGAAGAATCAAGTTGAATTGATTCCAAGGGCATCTTGTAGAACAGATATCAATATTGGATTCTAAAATGGCCCCTAAAAAGAATTCAACACCCATCAAGCCTTCAGAAGGCTCTACCATGACTCATGAAGATGAAGAATTGCAACATGATCTATCAAAATTACAAGAACAAGTGCAACAAATTTCATTCTCGCAAAGAGCATCAAAAAATGAAATGGAAGTTTTGAAGAAAGGTGTGGAAGTGAAGATGGATGGTTTGAAGAAAGGCATGGAAGCTAAGATGGATGGCGTGGAAGTAAAGATGGAAGGTTTGAAGAAAGGCGTGGAAGCTAAAATGGATGGTGTGCAAGCTAAGATGAATGGCATGGAAGCTAAGATGGATGGCGTGGAAGTGGGCATGGAAGCTAAGATGGATGACATGAAAGACAAAATAGAAAACATGAAGAATGATCTAAAAGCATACATGGAAGGCTTGATGACAAGCTTAAAACCAGAAATGATTCCTAATGGCGGAAATATAGGAGAAGAACCTCATGATGAGAACAAAATAAATGTTAATCATGATTTCATAAACTCGAATGTTGGTGGGAAGAACCACCATATTCCAAAATTGGATATGAGGAAGTTTGATGGAAAGGATCCTGTAACATGGATACTACAGATGGAGCAATATTTTGATCTCCATAATGTGCAAAACACACAAAAGGTACGCATTGCAACTTTACATTTAGAACAAAATACATTTGTATGGTATCGATGGCTTTGCTCCCGTAAAAAAATTGTCACTTGGTCAATTTTTACTGAGGAAATGATAGCACATTATGAGGATACAAAGAGAAACACCTTCTTTAGCCAATTGATAAATCTCAAACAAAAGGGTTTAGTGGGGCAGCATATTGAGGACTTCCAAAAATTGAATATAAGGGTAACTGATATTCCAGAGGAACACAAGATCGATCTCTTCATAGGAACTTTAAAGGATAACATCCAACATGAAGTTCGCGTTTTGGAACCAGATTCATTGGAGAAGGCATTCAGGTTGGCAAGAAAAGTTGAATGTAAAATAATGGCGACAAGGAAGCCTACCACTCAATTCTATAAAGAAGAAAGTGTTGCTACACCTAGATTTCCACAACCTACAAGGTTGACACCACAACAATTGGAAGAAAAAAGAGCAAAAGGGCTTTGCTACAGTTGTGATAGCAAATACACTAAAGGTCATAAGTGTGCTGAGAAGATATTATTTTACATAGATTGTGAAGAAGAAGAAGAAAATGAACAAGAAGAGGATATACACCAGGAACCACCCCTAGAAGAGGAAGAAATGAATCCGACCATATCGTGTAATGCACCGGCAGGAATTACCACTCCTCAAACTCTCAAGATAGAAGGACATATAAAGAAGAAAAGGGTAATAGTGTTGATTGATTCAGGTAGCACCCATAATTTTATTCATTAAAAGGTAGCCAAGGAATTAAATTGTTTCCTATACCCAGCACCAGAATGTCAAGTGATGGTTGCAAATGGAGGAACTATAAATTGCTCTGGAAAATGCCATAACATCAAGCTAACCATGGGGGAATATGTGTTGACTAGTCCAATGCTTTCCATTCCTATGGAAGGTGCTGATGTTGTACTAGGAGTACAATGGTTACAATCTTTGGGGACGGTAGCTTTTAATTTTCAAGAACTTTTCTTGAAATTCTTTTCAGAAGGAAAGGAAGTCGAACTACGGGGTATTGAAGGGAAGCCAGGAAGGATAATAAGCTCTAATGTCATGACAAAGCTTCTAAAGAAAGAACAACGAGGCGTAATTGCACAATTATGCTCAATAGAAGTTCCAACATCAAAATCATCTATTTCTGCAGATCTCCAACAAGTCTTGGACAATCATTCCAAGGTGTTTGAAACTCCCAAAGGACTCCCACCTATTCGTGATCATGATCATGCTATTCATTTGATTCCAGGAAGTGTTCCTCCAAACATCAAGCCTTACAGATATCCTTACTTCCAAAAGAGCGAAATTGAACGTATGATTGCAGAAATGTTAGAGGCGGGTATAATTCAACCTAGTCAAAGTTCTTTCTTTGCTCCCGTAGTATTGGTACACAAGAAGGATGGATCATGGTGAATGTGTCCGGATTATAGGGAGCTCAATAAGCTCACCATTAAAGATAAATTTCCCATTCCCGTGATTGATGAATTATTGGATGAATTACATGGAGCAATTTATTTTACCAAGTTGGATCTTCGTTTAGGATATCATCAAATTAGAATGAAGACCTAAGATATTCCAAAAACAACATTTCGAACTCATGAGGGTCATTATGAATTTTCGGTCATGCCTTTTTGCCTTACCAATGCACCTTCTACATTTCAAGGGTTGATGAATTCCATTTTCAAACCCTTCCTTAGAAAATTTGTGCTAGTATTTTTTGATGATATACTAATCTACAGCAGATCTTGGAAGGATCATGTTGAACATGTTGACAGGATGCTCAAACTATTGCAGGAGAAACAATTATATGCAAAAACATCCAAATGTTTCTTTGGAGTACAAGAGGTGGAATATCTGGGTCATATTATATCTCACGAGGGTGTTAAAGTAGACCCTAACAAAATTAAAGCCATTAAGGAATGGAAAGTCCCTAAGACAATAAAGCAATTGCGAGGATTTCTCGGGTTAACAGGCTATTATCATAAGTTTGTTAAGAATTATGGAAGAATAGCAGCACCTCTAACAACATTATTGAAGAAAGATGCATTTTCATGGACTCCTGAAGCAACTAAGGCCTTTGAACATCTTAAAGAGGCAATGTGCCTAGCACCTGTCTTAGCTACGCCAGACTTCACAAAAACCTTTATTGTGGAATGTGATGCCTCAGGAAATGGAATTGGTGCAGTTTTAATGCAAGAAGGAAGACCCATTGCTTTTGAAAGTCGTCCAATCAAAGGGAAGTATTTACAGAAACCTATTTATGAGAAGGAAATGTTAGCAATACTGCATGCACTAAAGAAATGGAGAACTTACCTAATGGGAAGACACTTCAAGGTAAAAACTGATCATGATAGTCTGAAACACTTTTTTGAACAAAGACTATCTTCAGAAGAGCAGCAAAAATGGGTCACAAAGATGTTGGGTTATGACTTTGAAATAATCTACAAAAAAGGAAAGCTTAATGTTGTTGCAGATGCACTCTCAAGAAAGAATGAAGAGGTGGAAGCATTGCTTTGTGCCATTTCTATTATCCAACCGTATTGGATAACCGAAGCAAGAGATGAATGGAAGAAGGACAAAGATGTATGGACACTCATTCAGAAGTTGCAGCAAGATCCTAGTACATCTGATACATTTAGTTGGAAAAATGATTCCTTATGGTACAAAGATCGCTTATATCTTTGTAAGAATTCCCAACTAAAACAAAAGATTCTTCCGGAATTGCACACTTCTCCTTTAGGAGGACACTCAGGATTTTTAAAAACTTACCACAGGGTGAAGAAAGAATTTTTTTGGGATGGCCTTAAATCTGATATTCAAAAGTTTGTGGCGGAATGTTTGGTTTGCCAGCAGAATAAAGTGGAGACAATTAAGACCCCGGACTTCTACAACCTTTATCCATTCCAAGTCAGCGTTGGGAGGAGATTTCAATGGATTTTATCACAGGTTTACCTAAGTCTGAAGGAAAGAATGTCATCATGGTGGTAGTTGATAGACTTACCAAGTATGCACACTTTTGTGCATTATCTCATCCATTTAAAGCAAGTACAGATGCTACTACATTTGTGGACAGAATTCAAAAGCTACATGGAAGCCCAAGGGTTATTGTGAGCGACAGAGATCCCATTTTTACGGGAAATTTTTGGACAGAGTTATTTTCTTGTTTGGGTACTAAATTAGCTCATAGCTCATCTTATCATCCTCAATCTGATGGTCAAACCGAGATAGTAAATAAATGTTTGGAAGGATATCTTCGTTGTTTTGTATCTGATAAACAAACACAATGGGTCAAGTGGTTACCTCTCGCTGAATGGTGGTATAACACTTCCTTCCATACTCCAGCAAAAATGACCCCATTTATGGCACTTTATGGATATCATCCACCATCCATCACATCATCTTTAAGAGAAAATTTGAAGGTTCAAGCAATGGAAGATCACATCGAGCATCAGCAAGAAGTTCTCCAACTCTTAAAGGATAACCTGAATTTGGCACAAAATCGAATGAAACAACAGGCAGATCAACATCGCAACGAGAGAAGTTTTGATGTAGGAGATTGGGTATTTTTACTACTACAACCATACAAACAAATGTCCCTCAAGCAAGCTAAGAAGGATAATAAATTATCGCCAAAGTACTATGGTCCTTACAAGGTGTTGCAAAAGATTGGTACTATGGCATACAAATTGGAGCTTCCTGCTTCTTCGCGAGTACATCCAGTTTTCCATGTTTCATGCTTAAAGAAGGTTACAGGAGAAAATCTTCCAGTTCAAACAATATTGCCAGAACTTGATGAGGAAGGAAAAATCATATTGGAACCAGAAGCGGTCATGGAAACAAGAACTCGACAACTACGGAATCGATCAATTTCAGAGTATCTCATCAAGTGGAAGAATTTATACACCGAAGATTCTACATGGGAGGATGAAAAATTTATACAGAAGCACCCAGAGCTACTCAAGCGTTGAGGACAACGCTTTTTTGAAGGAGAGGGGCATGTTAGGTCCCTATATTACTAGTATAGTACCTTATTGTTGTAAGTGTAACCCCTTTATTGTTATTATTGTACCCTTGTAACCCCCATTTTGTTATTATTGTGCCCTTAAATTATTATTGTTAGGTCGGCTAGGATTACATTGTGGCCCACTAGGATTACATTATGGCCCCATGGACTCCTATATATAGAAAGGAGGTTTTGTGAATTGTATCATCCAAGAATTGTTCATTTATGCAATGTACTGGAGGTTACCCCCTCGAAGTGGCTCATTTCTAAGGCGTTTATATCTCTTTTCTTCTCTTTTTGAGTTGGTTACACAACATATGAAGATAGAGAAACTTTATGTATTAGCACAACAACATTATTAACTTTTTTATCATGATTGACCACAGATGACCATGTTTGATTTTATAAAACATGGTCAACCATGGTTGACCAAGGTTGACCATGATTGACAACGGTTGAATATGGTTGACTACGATTATCATTTTTAGAGAATATTTGTCATAATGCGACGTTGGACCATGGTTGAGGCAATGATTGAGTTTCATATTGAGAAAAATTTTGTCACAATGTGGCATTGGACCACTCAATGTTTCACTAGTGCTCTGGTTTTCTTCTTGGGTATTCATCATCCGTAAATGAATATGATATGAAATATTAATGAACGATACGAATGGTTAGAAATTAATGGTTTAATTGTGCAATGTGAGTTTGCATTTCACGCAACTATTATGTAGAGTGAGTAGCCTTATGTATTACTATATTTCTTTAATATGTTCCCATGTCATTTCTTGTGTGTGAATAATATGGTATTTTTTTCCTAGGATTTCACAACATCAGAAAAACATAGCGTTTACTATGTGAAATAGAGTCAAGGTAGAAATTTATTGATATTTTTTTACTGTCTGTAAAAAGAGAAAGAAGCTCCATTTTCTTCCTTAAATGTATTTTCACTTCTTAGAGTCAAAATATAAATATAATTTTATGCACTTGTGAAAATAAATTTCTAAAAGACATATCTGTTATACTATACTTTGTTATTTTTGTTTATTCATCTTCTCTTATTTTTCCCAATACAAATATTAGTTAAACGTAACACCAATCTTATAGAACTGTGAACCAACCACATAAAAGAAGAAAATTTAATCACATTTTATCAACAAAGAAGAATAGTTTATGTTGTCCACTTGATTCTGAATATGAAATTCCTTGGAGGTGGCGTTTAGGAAATTTAATTTCCACTTTTGATGACAGTGTTAGTCATTAGTAATTTTTAATATCTGTATATGAATAAATATTGGTTCTAGATTTCTAAAAACAAAATTCCCAGAATATTGTGAGTTTTAGAAATCTCACTGCCTTCATTATCCTTATAAAAAATTTTTTAGTATTCTACAATTTCTCCATTCTATGGTCACCCTGCCACTCCTAAAGGACTCCTTATTGGCTTGTGCCACTCATTTCCATCATTTTCCCTACCCGTAACCTCATTAGTCTATTTTTCACTTACCCATCACTCCACTTTCCATCTAGGGTTACCTATAGCCTAACTCATTCTCGTGGTCCCCAAGTTCCTTAAGCATTGATGGTCTCAAAAAAATCTATGTATGCTCTTTAGATAAATCAAGTACATTGGATTTTGGATCTTCAATACACCACTTTGTCAATACTATATTTTTACACTTGAAGACTGCAAGCCAATTTTCAGTCAAATACCAAGTCAAAGGATCCCCCCACTAGGTCAAATTAGGGTTTCATATTGTTCAAGGTCAATCATTGTTGTTCCAGACACTATTTTTTATCAGGTGATCATGTCCAAAGTTGAAAAAATACTCAAAAATGGAAATTCTCTGAAATACTTGCAGTCTAAATGACCGAAAAGGCCACATCGTTACGATTTTGTGACCATGAACATGACTCAAATCCGATGTCGTATGTGAAAGATATTGAAGTTTGAAGTTTCCTAATAACGTTCAAAACAAGACTTTTGAAAAAACTTTTTTTTTGTCATTTTTCAAAGTTTTTTTATGGAAAAAATTTAATTTTTAAATGTTTTATTATGGGCCTATTACAGGGTGCCACGTGGCCTACCAAAGGCTGCCACATGGCCCCAGGTGAAATGTTCAAAGGTCATGATAAAATTTGAAGGCAAGGGGTTTGAACTCTTGACCTGACCCTTGGGGAAGAGGTTGACCCGACAAACATAGTAGAAGAGCTATTCATTGAACGAAGTCGGGTAATTCATTGACCAACATGGTAGTGGGCACACGTGAACAAAGGTGGGTCACCTTGAACGTTGAGTCATGTCGAGCATTGAACGTGTGCAGAAGGTTAGATGAGGGGTCGGGCAAGTCGTTTTAATGAATGGACAGCTAGGTTGGTGGAGGTTAAAGAGCTAAGCCTTCAGGGCTTAAGGCTGTGGGTTCTATGACCTGGCGACATAACCAAGGGCTAAGCCCATACAAATGGTGGAGATTTGGGCTAAGCCCCGGGGTGCTAGCCCTCATCTCGTAGGACCTACATGCGGTGGCAAATGGCTAATCCCCATGCAAAAATTGCAGAAAGTTTGGGTTAAGCACTTAGGTGCTCGCCCCATATTCACATGACCTAGGTAACACAAATAGGCCTTTAAGCTTTGGTGGGTTATGTAGCCATTACATTCGGCGGTTAAATGCTACATGTGGCCAGCACATACAAATTAAATGCAGATGTTTATTAAAACAGTTAAGCCAGTGGTTCTCACGAAGCCCACATGTGAACTACTCCTCTAGCATTTAATCTGACTGTTAGCAGTTTCTGCCCTGTTTGGAGCACCTCTGCCATTTCGGTGTTTATGCCAAACTTATCGCTCCTAACTAGAGTTAGCCCGCATTTAGTGGGGTTTTCAACTCACATTGGGCATAAATTTGTTTTGATCATAACTTCTTAAATATTGACCCAATTGGGACAAAATTGTGGTCAATTTTGGGTATTCTGAGCATTCTAGAGAGTTTGGGATAGGTTTCTGAGTGAAAATAGGTTTTCTTCAACAACATTTTCTTCAAGGAAGCTTGGAGAGCCATCAGGGCCATTAGGGAAATGGAGTTGTATTGCGCTATACTTCATTGTTTGAGGTGAAACAAAAGAAATTTTTAGCTTATTTCTGTCTTCTGAAGTCAATTTCACAACTTCTTTTGCCTATTTAGGCATTTCTCTCACTGTATAACCAATTTGAGCAACTTAATAGAGTAAGGACATGCCCATTGGGAGCCTTGGACCCGACAGACGTAGCCCAGGAGGGGTGAAATGCCTCATCATGTTGTTGTGTTATGTTATGGTGAAGTTTATCTGCTGTTTATTTCTGATTTAATATGTTAAAAAGTAAATTTGATTAACATTCCTTCAAACATAAGACTCAGAAACCTTATCAAAAACATTTTGTTTAACTTACAAGACATGGAGAATACTTTGCACACTTAATGAAATGGAAATGGATACTTTGCATACCATTGAAAATAGTTCCATTTTTAGATTAGCTGGTATCAGGGCTAAGGATTTGAGCCTTAGGAGCTATATTTTTACTCTGCATTTGTTTTTTGCAAAGATATAGTTGATTTTTTGTAAGTTTTGATGCTTACTAGGTTTAAAATCAGGACATGTGAAGGACACTTGGTTAGTGCACAAAGTAATCCACAACCAAGAATGGCAAAAGAGCCACCTCCAAAAGCCATTGAAGAAGCCTCGAGCATGTCTTTAAGAGAAGGAGAAGCTCCTCAAGAAATTGATCCCAAAGAAGAAGAACGGGTATTCCAAAAATATTTCCTAGACATGACAGAGATGGTGAGGATACTCTACCAAGAAAGGAATGATAGGCTTGTTGAAGAAGGGTCTAGACACCAGAAATAAGGAGAGGGTTCTTTAGGAGGAAATAAAAGTGATTACAATTCAAAGAAAGGACATGGAGGAAATGATGATCCACCATCCCCACCTTCATCCTCTTCCTCTACATCATCATCCTCTACCTCGGTGAATCAATCTCACAAGTCTAAAACTACTGGTAAAATTCCATTTTTAAAGCTTGATGTTAAATTTGAGTTTCCTATGTTTAATCGTGAGGTCAATCTAGAGAAACTTGATAGCTGGATAAGACAGTTGGAATTTTATTTGAGGATACAAAACCTTCATGAAGACTACACCAAGGTTTAGTTATCCTCTTTGAGAATGGAAGGAGAAACATTGGTATGGTGGGAAGCCAAGACCAAGGATGAAATTAAAAAACATGGTAAGATCACTTTATCATGGGCTGAATTTATTTCCGTAATTAAGCAGCAATTTTATCCATTAGCTCATTTACAAAAGGCTATCATGAATTGGAAAAGTTTTAGACAACTAAAGGGACAAAGTGTTCAAGACTACACTCGAGAGTTTAGATGAAGGGCTTTATTACTTGGAATTTATTTGCATATCCAAGAGACTTTCTTGAAATATATAGGTGGTTTACACAACTATATTATACATACTATCCTTATGTTCAATCCTACTAGTCTAGACAAGGTTTATATTCAAGCCACACATTTAGAGGCTAGAGGTAAACAATATTTTGATTGGAATGAGGATAGTGAATTTAAAGGCAAAGGTAGAAAAATAAATGCAAACTCCAGGAAAGAAAAAGGAAAGTTCTTTTGTAAAAATTGTTCCAAAACAAGCCACGATGAAGACCATTGCTGGAAACTTCATTTGGAGCTGAAACCAGAAAAATTTAAAAAGAAAGATAAGTCCAAAGAAAAGGGGAGAATGGTTGCAACTATTGAACAATGCTTAGGGTCTAAGTCAGGTGATGAAACTAAAATCATATCCATGGTACTAAATAACATAAGCGGGAAATAGGTTTTAAATGAAACAAATCCCAATTCTAGCACTTTGAACTGTCACATAGAAGCTCCTAATGCAGAGAGGAGGATAGAGTTGTTTCATGTGAGGATAATCTCAAAACACACAAAGATAGACACACTATTTGATAGTGGTTCTCAACCAAACATCATCCCAGAAGACTTAGTCAAGAAGCTAAAACTTGAGACCATTCCACATCCAAATCCATATCCACTTGGATGGATTTGCAAGGATGCTAATTTACAAGTCTAAATAAAGTGCATGTTGCACTTCTCCATAAGAGCTCATTATGTTGACTTGGTTGAATTAGATGTGGTACCACTTGACATTACAGTTGTGGTGCTGGGTATTCCTTACTTATATGAAAGAAAAGCGATCTTCCATCGCCATGAGAATAATTATAATTTGTTCAAGGATGGTAAGGAGTTTATTGTGAGAGCACATTGGAAGAAGCTAGAATCGTCTTTAGTGAATGTAAGGCAATAGAAAATACTTGTTAATACAAGTCAAAATCTAAATTTTTTGATGATTAAGAAAAAAAAAATTGTACATAATCCTTTTCATGTTATTTCTGATGTAAATGATGATATGTTTTAGTTTGAAAGCATGTCGTCTTTGTTAGAAGATGGCAAGAAGTTGCAGAAAGTGCCTTTGGTGTCAATTGGTGTAGAGAAAAAAGTGTCAGTGCAAAGTGCTACAATAATCCAAGAGAGGGTTAAGAATGCAAGAAAAGAGGACATAAATTTCAGCATCGATCATTGCTAGTTTCAGAATGGAAAATTGGTATGGCGAGAAAACTTGGTCGGGAATCGACACAAGTACATGCTTCATTCGGCAAAAATTCACCATGACGACAGTTTGCAAGGTTAATCTCAATTTTAGTTTCCTTTGAAGGTATACCATCGTAGAAGAAATATTTTTTCTACAAATTATAGTTGTTGTTCTACAAATTTCAAAAATTTGCATCATGACTCAGTCAAGCTTAGCAACAGTCGGTCAGCAGATTCAAGGAATAATTTATCTTTTTATGAGAAGCTAAATTTGATGAAGTACAGAATATTTCATGGTTCAAGGTTTTAAGAGTGGAGAATCAGTCTTCTCATCTTCAATTTCTATAATTTAGAGAGCTTTTGGGGTCAAAAATCTTCCCATTTGGGATGTGTGATCAGGTGATCATGTCCAAAGTTGAAAAATGCTAAAAAAATGGAAATGCTCAGAAATGGTTTTAGTCTCAACAACCAGAAATGCCTCATCGTTTTGATTCTGGCACCGTGAATGGGACTCAAATCCCATATCGTATGTGAAAGATATTGAAGTTTGAAGTTGCCTAATAACCTTCAAAACAAGAATTTTGAACAATTTTTTTTTTTGTCATTTTCCAAAGTTTTTTATGGAAAAAATTAAATTTTATATGTTTTATTATAGGCCTATTATAGGGTTCCATGTGGCCTTCTCAGATGGTGCCATGTGGCCCCAGGCCAAATGTTCAAAGGTCATGATAAAAGTTGAGGGAAAGAGGTTTGAGCTCTTGACCTAACCCTTGGGGCGGAGGTCAACCCAACCAACATGGAAGAAGAGCTATTGATTGAATGGATTTGGGTCATTTTTTGACCAACATGGCAATGGGAATACATGAACAAAGGCGGGTCACCCTGAAATTTCAGTCGGGTCAGGCACTGAACACGTGTAGAAGGTTGAACGAGGGGTCAGGTGAGTCGTTTGAATGAATGGAGTTTCGGGTCGGCAGAGGTTAAAGAATTAAGCCCTTAGGGCTTAAGGTTGTAGGTTCCATGACCTCGCGCCATAACCAAGGTCTATGCCCATACAACCGGTAGAGATTTGGTCTAAGCCCCCGGGTGATAACCCTCTTCGCATAGGAGCTAGAGGCGGTGACCAAGGGCTAAGCCCCATGCAAAACTGGCAGAAAGTTTGGGTTATGCACATAGGTGCTAGCGCCATAGTCATATGACCTAGGTGCCATAATTAGGCCTTTAAGCTCAAAAAGGTTATGTAACCGTTACATTTTGTGATTAAATGCCACATGTGGCAAGCACATACAAATTAAATGCGGAGGTTTATTAAAATAGTTAAGCTGGTGGTTCCGACGGAGTCCACATGTGAACCACTCCTGTAGTATTTAATTTGACTGTTAGCATTTTCTTCCCTGTTGGGAGCACCTCCACGATTTTCAGTGTTTATGCCAAAGTTAGAGCTCCTAACTAGAGTTAGCCCAAATTTAGTGGGGTTTTCAAGTAACATTGGGAAGAAATTTGTTTTGATCATAACTTCTTCAATATTGAACCAATGGGGACAAAATTTTGGTTAATTTTGGGTATTATGAGAATTATGAAGAGTTTGGGATAGGTTTTAGAGTGAACATAGGTTTTATTCAGCCAGGTTTTCTTCAGGGAAGCTTGGAGAGCCATTAGGGCCATCAGGGAAATGGAGTTATATTGGGCTATAATTCACTGTTTGAGGTGAAACAAAAGCCATTTTTAGCTTATTTTTTTCTTTTGAAGTCAATTTCACAGTTTGTTTTTCCTTTTTAGGCATTTTTCTCAATGTATAACCAATTTGAGAAACTTAATAAAGCAAGGACATGCCCATTTGGAGCCATTGCCCTGGCAAATGTAGCCCAGGAGGGGTGAAGTGCCTCATCATGTTGTTGTATTATGTTATGGTGAATTTTATCTGTTTCGTATCTCTGATTTAATATTTTAAACACTAAATTTGATTAACATTCCCTCACACAAAAGACTCAGAAACATTATCAAAAACATTTTTTTTAACTTGCAAGACATGGAGAATACTTTGCACACTTAATTAAATGGAAATGGATACTTTGCATAACATTACAAATAGTTCCATTTTAATATCATTTTTTATTTGTTAGAATATGTTTCAGAGGTCTTGAAATGGTGACACATGGTTATTCAAGAAAATATATGAAAGTCTCCAAAGAAGACTACCTTGTCAAATTCAACTTATACAAAAAGCAAAAGTAACTTGGCACATCTGCAGAAGTGTTAAGAGGTCAATGAAAAGAATAAATTTACAAGGTAAATGGTTTGTGCCTAAAATAATATGTCTTGTAGCAAGGAAGATAAGAAGCATTTGTTCTTAAGGAGAATTGGGGTTTTTAAGTTTATGTGGGCCAGTAGTGTGCCAAACAGAGATCAAATTCAGAAATGACCATGAAGGAGGTACACCAAGAAACCAAAATGAAGAGAAGTTTATCTTAAATTATGGATAAGATAGGGAAAATGGTGAGGTGAACTCGATAGAAATGAATGAACTTGAAAGGGCTATAGAGAACTTAGAATACAACACTGATGATTTTCTGAAAGCACTCCAAAGACCTAAGGTTTTGGGAAAATGGGAAAATAAGGTAAAAGGCATGGTTTGAACTCCATGATGCCAACAAATAAGGGATTTTGAAAGTGTTGTTATGTGCAAGCCTACCAAAGTTTGCCAAGGTGAATGTCTCATTTCCTCAAAGGGAAAAAGATGTAAAGAGTATCATTAAGAAAGGTGAACTCAGTGTTTTGAATCACCTACCAAGCAAAGACTGATTTGAGTTTCAGGGTGAGAAAAAAATAGGTTCGTGAAATTTTTCCTTTTGTTTCAGTTCCTAAGGTTGTCAAAAGTGAATCTACCATGCTTTAAAGATCAAAAGGATAGAAAAATTTCATGTCTCCAACAAACTACTAGCCAAGGTGAAAAAGCTAAGTTTCATGGTGTAAATCAAGATGGATTTGGAAGGTGTCAGTGTTTGATAAGATTCCATACTTGTCAAAAGGAGTTTATCATGCCAAAATGAGAAAAAAAATGATGTTGATCTCCAAGGTGAAATCCAAACAAGATTTTAAGGCTGCTGCTGTGTAAAATAAATATGTCAAGCTTCAAGAGTAAAAGGAAAAGCCACTTCAACATTTTTATGTCACCTGCAAAACAAAAGTGTTAAAGGACATCAATGAGCCAAGAAGAGTCAAATTTATGACTCAAGAAAACCAGAAGAGCAAAGGTGTAAATAAAATCAGTGACAATGAGAAAAAATAAGAGTGGACTTCATGATCTAAGTCATCTGCAAAGAAAAAGGCCAGACAATTAGTAAGAAAGGAAAAAAAACTGAAAAAAAACTTAGGACATTAGGAAATGGGTTTGAAAAGATTAAATTAAAATCCAAAACATATAAAAGGTAATTTTTTTTTCATTTCACTAATTTTTCCCTTGCAAAAGAGTTAGAAGTGCTCAGGAGTGAATAACTTCGGGTTTTCAAACCAAATTTCAGCTAAGTATTGTGGCGTTGCATACTCAGGTTGGCGGTGCACCCCTATAAACTGGAGCTACGCATTTAGCACTTTTTCCCAATACAAATTGCTAAGGCATTGCATGCCTAGAGTGTGGCACTATGCGCTTGCTCAATTTTTCGCGACAGGCCCGGTAAAAGACCTTGGTTTTGTGCGCCTGGATTGAGCGTTGCGCCCTTAGCTCTAGCATTGCGCCCTTGGCCTTGGCGCTGTGCACTTGGCTAGGAGGGCCTCTTACACCATTTAAACACACAAAACCCATAAAATTTTCTCCAAGTAATCATTAAGTGTTTTTCAGGCAATACTAAATGGTAAGTACAATGCATCAAGGCCTTCTTCAAGAATTTTGGTGGTTTTCAATTGAAAGGATTTGAAACCCAAAGAAGGAACCCTAATTTTCATACTTGATATCACTATTTAAAAAAATTTCTTCATCTGCATACTAATAAGACCATTCATATACAAAAGGAGTACATTGTTGAATATTGTTCACTCACGTAAGGTTGTTCATACAGTCACTCCATTCACTAAATTAGTCCCTTACATTACAAAAATATTGACAAATTTCATTACCTTCCTTCATATCCATTTGACATCAGTGCAAGGTGTTCCAACACAGGGTTTGAAAAATCAGCAGAGGGTGGTCATTGAGTTTTTCCTCTCACTAATATTCATATACCTTTACCCTTTCTCACTCATCTCATTCACTTACAGAACTACCTCCATTCCACCATTCCCTCATCTCCTTTCCATTTACAGTCTTAGGGTTTTCAAAGGTAGAGTGGTCAAAATTTCAGAAAGAGAGGGTGGTGGTAGTGAATGGGAAGGCCAAATGCCAAGGAGGCAGGGGCACAAAATTGGGAGGATCAGCAGGATTAAACCACTAAACACAATAGAGCTAAATGCATCTCCCTTAATTGTCTCCTACTTCTAAAATGTAGGCTGCTATGAATTTTGTGAGAAGGTATAGCAGGTGCAAAACCACCCTGCACTGACCAGTTTATTCATCATTAACTTGCATGAGAATCAAGTTAACCTTGAAGGAGTCATTTTTTAACTATCTTCAGATGCTATTGCCAAAGCGACAGGCATACCTACTGTAGGGAAGAAATGGTTCAACCAAGTCAGTCTTGACATGAGCTACTATGAGCCATATTTAAAGCCCAGGTACAAAGACAACAATAAATCCTTTTTTCATTTCTCTCATTTTTTGGAGAGATATGCACCTACGATGAATATCATTATGAAATATTTGACATGTGATGGAAGGTTCTCTAGGCTTTACTCCTATCACATTAGGCTACCGATTCATTTTACTAGGGTTAGGATGTTGCACTTACCCTATTACCTCTACAAAAGCATTGAAAAGATGCCCTATATTGTACAAAAGAGAGACTATCCCTAGTAGATGAAAATCCTCTTTCAGGACTCATTAAAATGGTTTTTATGCATTAGTAATAGTAGAAGGGAATTCCATGGGAGTTTTTCATTACCAATGAGGTGTTCACCAATCCACAAGGCCAACAGCATCAATATGTACCTTCATCTTCTCAGCCTCCCATTCCTCCTTCACCATCAAACCCCACTACACATCCATCACCATCTACTCACATTCCTTCACTTAAAGATAATGACCCTCCTTCACCACCTTCTCAAAATCCCTCACCTTCATCCCATGATACTAGTACATCTAACAAACAGGGAGATGACAATGAAAATTCAAACAGTGAGGATAGTGAGGTTAATGACAATGAAGAAGAAAGCATAGAAAAGTATATCGGTGAAGAAGATGCTAATGAAGGATATGATAATGCAGAATCAAATAGTGAGGGAAGTGAGGCTGATGATATAAGTAAAGAACACAGTGAAGATCATAGCATTGAGGAAGATATCAGTGAGGAGAAAGAAGGAAATGAGGAGGCAGATAATGGTGAAGATGAGGAAAATGAATAAGAAAGCAACACAAATGATGATAGTGATGATGTTGGCTTTCAAACAAAGATACATGATGATAGTAAGGTTAGTGAAGAAAATAGTGATGAAGCATAAAAAATGAAGTTGATGTAAATGAGGAAAATATCAATGAGGCAGAAGAAGCCAATGAAGAAGGAAATATGTCAAAAAGCCAAGATATCAGTGAGGCTAATGTAAATGAAGAAGATGGCAACGAATTTGAAAACAATGAGGCACATAGCAGTGGTGATAAAATAAATTAAGAAAAGAGTGAAGCAGAAACCAATGAAGAAGAAGGCAGCGAAGAAGGAAATAGATAAAAAGGCCATAATGACAATGATGAAGCACAAATCAATGGATCCGATAAGGGAAATGAAGCAGAAAGCAGTAGTGGTGATAAGGGAAATGATATCAGTGAGGATGATGTCAGTGGTAAAATAGAGAGCATTGAAGCAGAAAACAGTGATGATGTTGGCAGTAGTGATGACAGTGGGTCAAAATACCATGATAGAAATGGTGATACCAATGATGAAGGAAACCATGATAGCAGTGTTGATAAGAGCCATGAGGGCAGTGAGGATACCAAGGATGATGGATGTCATGATGGCAGTGAGACAAAAGACACTAAAATGATCAAAATTGAACCTTTTTCTTTGACCTACCAAAGAGGAAATATGCATGTGTTTGCTGCCCTCAAGAGGCAAGGGACCACTCCTTTTACATCAACGAAGCAACTTCACAAAGGCAAAGAAAATTTCATGGGAGAACAAGAAGACTAGCATGAGAATAAAGGAGAATTTTCGCTCATTCATGTTGATAGTGATGATGAAATGAGGCAAGGATCTCAGGCATGTTTCTCAAAAAAAAAGATGCCCAAATTAAATATTTGCAAGCCAATCTAGGTAGGGCTAGGAATGTGATTTACTTTTATGAGATTGAAAACAAGCAGATGGAGGCGCAAGAGGAAATCTATGAGGTCAGAGCTATCGGAGCTTAAAAAGAGGCTGAAAAATCCAAGGGAAAGCTACATGACGCCTTGGATAGGTATGGAGACACTGATGAAGAGGAAGAACAACTTCCTAGGAGGAGGCCAAGAACAATTGGCTTAAATAAGGCCTTAGACAAGGAGAGAGAGAAAGAGGTAGCCTTGGCAAAGCAGCTCACTCCAAGTCAGATGCTTGCCATTAATATTGACTATGATTGGGATCCTTGGATTGAGAGGGAAAACATGAACTTAGAGGGTCTGTTGGAGAAGGCCAAGAGGGACCTAGACCTCCAAAAGAACATGTCAAGGCACTATGCCTTAAGGAACAATATTGCAAGGGCCAAGCTCAAAAGAGCCCTTGCAAAGATTCAAGCCCTTAATGAGGCGAAAGGAAAATAAAACCTTCAAATCCTTGCTGATGCATCCCTACAGGAATCTAAAATATAATTAGGAAGGAAATTTCAAATTTGGTTATCTTTTTGAAAATTTTGGTTTTTGACAGATTTGCGGGGCCAAAGGCGTAGAACCACTGGAACTATGCTCTTTTTTGGGGAATTTTTTTGAGACGTGGCTTACATTTTTGGAATCCTTAGGAGAGGGACATCATGGAAAAAAAATTCAGATGATTTGGAGCAGAACGGGTACTCCAAAAGTGCCAAAAACAACAAAAAAACCACCTTTCTACCCTATTTTTGGAGCTGGCGTTGTGCCTTGAAAAGTCTTGGGAGAATGCATTTTTAGGAAGTCAAATGTAAACCAAATGGAAAACAAAAATAATTTTTGGAAAGTACACTTGACAGGATTTCCAATGAGCTATCATGGAGCTCCGTTGAACACCTTGAAGGCTTTCACAACTCAGCTGCAAGATGACCTATTTTTCTGGTGCTAGCGTTGCGCCCTTGGCCTTGGTACTGCACCCTTGCCTGCAAAGTCAACAAAAGACACAAATTTATGGAAAAATATATTTTTGAGGAATTTTGAGGAAAATCACTCCTTGCATGGTCTCAATGGACAAATTTGGCATTTATGATGTATTAATGAAATTTTGGAAACCCTAGTTAGGGTTTTGGTCCTCCTTGCTAGTTTAATACTGCATTTAGGCCTCATTGTACATGTTGGATGATTATTGAGAGGAATATGATACAACTGAACATTGAAGAGAAATTTGGCTTTGGACTTTGTGAATGTCTTGATTTGCATGATGATGGAGCAAGCTCACTTGCAGGATTCTTGAACATAGTTAATGGTGATGTATTTCATATCTAGTGTTTTTTTTCTTATGTTATCATTTTGTTTCATCTTTCTCATGCAGTAGGACATAAATTTTAGGATAAGAAATGTTTTTTAGAGGCACATTAGCTTTGTTTTCTCTCTACTGTTTGTATCTTTTCCTCTGCTAGGTTAGATTAGAGAATATTTAAATTCTCTATAGTTCCACTTATGCTTCTTTATCTTAAATATTATTTGATGAAGCCAATTTCAAAGTAGTTCATGGTTAGTCCTCCTCTTTGGTGTAGCTTAAACATTTTTTTTAAGGTATTTGCTCTGAAGTATTGCTGATTAGGTTTAGGTGAAGAGGTTTATGATTTTCCATGCCCTTTTGTTCATCTTAAATGGTTTCTTTGGAGGTCCTTGTGGCTTGATCAAGGAAATTAGGAGTTCCCTACTCTTTGATCTCTGCTATATGTTTATCTTTAGTGTTTTATTTTCCTGAAGGTGAAATCACTAGAAGAATTACAACTTTGTTGCATTCTATGGTTCACTGGATTGTTTTGTTGATGTCTACTTGCTAGATTTTGGCCAAATAAGTTATTATTATTCCCCGTCTTTGGTTATTTATTTATCTATAGTGATTTTAAAGGGTATTCTTGTCAAATTATTTTTTATAGGATTGTTAACTGCCCTTTTCATCTACTATGTTCACAATTTAATGTTTCACTTCACTCACAAAAGCTTTTAGATCCATTTGGCTTTATCAGACTTTCCCTGTGATATACCCTTGACCTATTGTTGCACTTCTCAAGACCTTTGTAGACTCCATAACCCAATAGTTTAAACCTCTCACACTCTATCTATTTTTCTTGACAACCTACTGAACCAAAAAATAAATAAACAAACAAACCCTAATCCTCATAACTAGCCTAAAAACCAAAACCCTAAAATCATACAAGTTACATCCTTTACACAAACATAGAGTGATCCCTCTCTGAGTCTAGGAAAGCTACGTTGTAGGACTCCAAACACTGGTTTGATGTTACCCTTGTAAATTTGGTCTTACCAATCTAAAAAATTGCATGGACCTAACATAATGGCGATCATGATGGGACTCTAAGTCAGTAACATCCTAAGTATACCTTAAGAACTCTCAAATCCTTAACAAACTTAGAAAATCAAGTGTTAGCCAAGAGAAGTATCTAATTGATTCACCATACTAGCTGTAACATCCCTAGTTTATGTTTTCTTTCAAGATAGACATTTTAAATTTAATCCAAAGGAATGTGGACCCCAATGGATAAGTATGATGTGGATGTAATTTATTTTTAATTATGAAAAATAAATAAAATAATGTTGTGCATATTGACCAAATGAGAATTTTGAGATCACTAGCCAAATCCATGAGGTATGGAAAGAGGCTAAGACTTTCCCCAAAAATATTTCAAAAATCCTTGAAATAATTTATTTCTAATTTAGATTTTTGAGGAAAAATCTAGATTTTCTCCAATGAGGTGGAGAGTGGTTGGGAAGAGGTAAAAAGTTGGAAAAGCATAAAGCAATTTTAAAAGTCCCTAAATAAGGGAAGCCTAGGCAAACAGGAAGAAAATCATGCTGTAATTCTGGACACAGAATTAGAAACAGGATTTGGGGAGCATAAGCTTAAATCAGCTACTCTAGAACAGATTGAGGTTGGTCTATCCTAGGAGAGGATCTCAGCTCGGGGGTGAGTTTTGGAGGATAGAAGAACTCTAAGGTTGGGAGGTTGGTCAATTGCAGAAGTGGTATGTTCCCAATTCTATGAATGATTAAAGTATCTGTTATGATGGAATATAGTGAAGGATTATATGTATTATGTTAGATTAAGATCATGAAGTTGTTATTTCCTACATTTAACAGAAGTGTATAGAAGGAATAAACCCTCTCCACTCTGTATAGTAGTAGGAATAAAATCTATAAAGAGAATCTAGTAGAGACTCTAAACCAACATAGTTTAAATCTGAGGATACATTTTACTCCAAAAGATTATTTGGTTGTTTAACTTTAATCTTCTTGTGAGTTAATAAAATATCTGTTGCATATAGGAAAATAAAGCCTGATAACCTCATAGGTAATAGATGTAACTGAAACTAGACATACTTTGAAAACTGTTCCCTGTGGGAAATGAATTAATAAAATAAGTGGATACCAGTGAAAGCATAAATTTGAATACAGTATGGAGAAAATTAATTTAATAACAGTAACAATATAACTAAGGGCTAAAAAGAGAAGGCAGAATGTACAGTGATAAAACAAGTAGAGCATTACACTAGAAATTTGCATGTAAATGGGTGTATTTAATAAAAGTCTACTAGTTACTTGTGAACAGATACATATATGCATGTTAAGTACTGTGATATGTGAAGATAAAACTCCTTCAGAGGCTGCCAGCTAATAGACCAAAATCCTCTATCATGGAACAGAAATGTAACATGCAACTTAAACAGGTGACATTCTATATATGAACAGGGTGTAAAGAAAAGCTAGAAGCTATAAATGAGACATATAAGTATGTCAGTGATAATACATCCTTCCATAATTTCAACAAAGTAGGCATATGCCTGAACAAATGTGAAGACTCTCATCTAGTGCACATAAAATTTTATCTCTATAACTCTGGTTTAATACATGGGTTGTACTTGTGACACTGCATGAATAGGGTATAGACTAAATAAAAATGAGTGAAGGCATTTATGTAAACTGAAAATAGACTCTGAAATAGACATAGGATCAGCTAACTGCTACAAGTAATAATTACTACAGGATGCCAAGCTTTTAAATAACTGTTCATAATTTAGTGAAAAAGGATAAGAGTAAAATTTTACTTGCCATGAAAATTAGTATTCAGTTCTTGGGGAGCATTAGTAAAACGGTTATGGAAGGAGCAGTATTATCACACAAAATATACATATAGTACGTATATACAATATGTGTAAATAGTGGCACCATTTCTGTGGTCAGAAAGAAATACATCACCACAGTCCAAAGTATAATAATAAGAAGCACTACTAGAATCAATACTCTGGGCATGGAAACTAGTACAAACTCATCCTCAATATCAACTACATCAGGACCGACTTTGTAAGTCAAAGAAAATAACAACATAAGTTAAATTATATGGCCACTGCCGTAACAACATCCCCAAGTCCTCATGTAAACGAGCATAACAGTTATACACAATACTATGGAAAATTCATAAACTTCCAATAAACCACATGTGAGGTCTGAATATGAATGTTAAATGCCAAAATCCTTGCCTGACCCTCAGGGAAGGCCGAGGACCTAATATGCCAAAAAAAAAAATTAACTCAGATCACTTAACCGGAAAAGGAAAATAGCCGAAAAAAAAAAGTTCGTGAACATAGTTAAAACGTGACAATACTTGTATAAGTCAGAAGCACAAATTTTTTTAGATTATGTAATAGGAAAATTCCAAGGTGAACGAATTAATATCGTGAACGTAAGAGCAAATAGTTACCTGGTCAGATTGAATCCAATGCCAATGTAAACAGAGGCCTGCGACAATAAAAAGCGATGATTCGGCATTAAATGATGAGAAAATTTTATTGTTAGCCAACATCCTCTAGAAAAATATGAACCAGAGAGAAATTACCTATGAATAAAAATCATTCGCCACACAGAATATGGGAAGGTTAATTCCAGAGGATTCGAAACGATTCCCTTAGCCAAAACGAGGAAGTAGAGGCACAAGGAAATCGTTCAGTCAACAAATCAAGTTTGCATTACAAACTTAGAATGTAGATAAGGCAAACAAAGGAGTTATATGAACTTTAACACCATAGAGGCGTTCAAATGTGGATTTGAATGTAATTTTTCCTACCAGGATATTAGAAATAACCATGTAAAACTCACATACATTCCACGGAAAGAGAAATAAGTATACAATTAAAGAATAGATCAGCTTTTCAAGAACATATACGCCCTATAACGAAAGAAAAATATATAAATCAAAGGTAAAAATTACCACGAGAATAAGACGTCATGTAAGTCTGCGTCATGGGAGAACTAATGGAGAGTTCCATGGACACCAGATGAACAACCTCGAAGCATACGACGAGAGTAAACACTTCTCAGCAGAAGGGAAAATGAATTATACCCGAGAATGTAAACAACAAGAGCCATAAGTTGGAGCGAAAACCTCGTTCATATTGACCCTATAGATGGCACACATCGAGGCAACGTTCAACGGATCGATGATTCATGGTTGGAAAATGAAAACAATGTCAAATGGAGGCCGACGAAGATTTACACCAGGGAGTAAATGCCATAAATGAGGAGGAAAAAAACGTAGGTAAAACCGGCTAGAAAGAACAATCATCAACATGGAAATGTAAAGGTGGATGCGGGAACCCTGAAAATGAATCCACGTCAAACGATATGAGCGTACTACCAAATTAATGTAGTCAATTCACATGTACCAACAAAATCTATACAAAATCGTCTCATACGTCAAGTGCCATTACCATGGGTTATTAATTAACAAAAAAATATGTATAAGGTCATGTAAGAGCAAGAGGCAAGTGAGAACTCCATTAGAACATTACGAATTGACAACATAAGGGTTTTAAGGCTATAACAAAAATTCATTATATCGTTTATACCATACTCGCCTATAATTCCTAAAATATATATATATAATCATATACACCTAAGAAACCTCTTAGTAAAAATGATAAAGGGAAAAAGCTAGGTTGAAGAGAAACGAAATATACAGTCATTCCATAAATATGAGGAGTGTTATATGAAAGCCTGTTATAAAATTTTACCATTGGGTGAAATAAAGTTCGTATGTAGAAAAAAAAATTGTGAATCAGGAGACATGACAAATGGTATCAGAGCCCATGTTAGCAAAACGGGGTTTTTGTTGCGCTTAGTACATAAGTTATTTCTTATTGGAAAAAATAATAATAATAATAATTTTTTGCTGATGTTGTTGTGTTGATTGTACAGTGGTACTGAAACATAAAATTCATGGTTGAAGGTGATGAAATTTATGTTGATCTTCATGATGAAGATAACACGCCAGATCCCAACACTCCCGCGATGACTATGTTGCACAGGTTGCAATGGGAGATGGCTGAGCTAAGAAGCAAAAATTACAGGCTGTCATTAGCTAGTGAGGAGCAAGAAAAGCTCAGCAGAGAATTGACTTCACGCAATAGCCAGGAAGGTAAAGGTTCCAAAAAGAGAAAGAAAGGCAAGTTCTCTAATGATTCTGAGGAAGATGACACTACTAGACATCAGTCTAAATAGAGAAAGGAATTACAGGGGGAATTTCGAAAGATCAAACCTCCCTCCTATGATGGGGAGAAGGAGGAAGATGTTGAGGCTTGGTTGTTGAATATGATTAAATATTTCTATGTCTATGAATATGAAAGTAATTTGAAGGCTAGATTAGCTATTTATCAATTACAGGGTAAGGCTACCTTGTGGTGGGAGGAAACGAAAATGGTCCATGCCATTGATGAAAAGACAGTGACTTGGGAAGATTTCCAAGTTAAATTTAAAAACCGCTATTTGAACGAACGTTATTATGATGATAAATAAAAAGAGTTCCACGAACTCAGGTTGGGAAAACTCACTATCGATGAGTTTTTCACCAAGTTTACAAATCTGCTAAGGTATGTGCCTTATATTCGTGAAGAGAAGGCAAAGGTGAAAACGTTTTTGAACTGTTTGCCTGCTATGTACAAGGAGAAAATAGAGTTCGAGAATCCAAAAACTATGGATGAAGCGGTGAGGAAAGCTAGATTATGTTATCAATAGTTTAAAGGCAAGGGTGAACATGGGAAAAGCTGGGTAGATAAGAGCGAATTCAAAGAGAAGAAATAAAAACCAGCTTACTTGAAGAATTTTGGCAGGGACCATCAGTGGAAGAAATTTACCAAGCAAAAGGAAAGTCAAACTGCTCAGTCCCAAGTTGGCCCAAAAAAAATAGAGGGAGATAATAAGAAGGAGGGAGTAGTCAAAATGCGGGAAACGTTGAAATGTTGGGGTTGTGGAGAACCTCATCTGTTGAGGGATCGTCCACATCGAAATATTCAGATGATTATGAGTGATCGAGAAGCTACAACAGTAAATGACATAGCAAGGAATATACCCACTGTCAGTGCAGCATTGGAAAACCGAAAAGCAAAACATCAGGCTACTATGGTCGAGATAGAAGGTAAGATTACTGACCAATCTGTTACAAATTTAATTGATCTGGGTGCTTCTTTGAGTTACATTAATCCATAAATTGTAGAGAAATGCAATCTCAAAACTGAAAAATTTTAGCAGTCTTGGTTGGTCCAGCTAGCCACTGCCACCAAGAAAAAGGTAACTCATAAGTTACCTCAAACCACAATTAAATTGAATGATGTTCAGACAGAATTAAAATTAAAATTTTTTCCCTTAGGTTCATATGACTTGTTGATAGGAATGGACTGGCTAGAAAAGAGAAAGGGTATGATGAACTGTTGGGATAAAACTCTACATTGCATAGATGAGGAATGGAGACCCTTTATACTCAAAGGAAAACCAAAACCAATTTCTGTAAGACAAATATCATCTTTGCAATTAAAGAGGACAACTAGGAAGGGATATCAAGTGTATATTTTCCACGTTGAATAATTAGGACAGCAACCTGAAGAAAATCTGTTGGACACTCTGCCAGTGGTAAGAGAGTTTGAGGAAGTTTTTCCAGATGATATTCCTCATGTTCCCCCTAAAAGAGAGATTGAATTTTCGATCAATTTGGTTCTTGGAGCCACACCTGTTTCCAGAGCCCCTTATCAGATGAGCCCCCCCCCCCGAACTCATGGAACTGAAAATGCAGTTGCAAGAGTTGTTGGATAAACGGTATATCAGACTGAGTGTGTCTCCTTGGGGAGCACCAATGCTGTTCATGAAAAAGAAGGATGGAACTTTTAGAATGTGCATTGACTACCGTCAACTGAATAAGTTGACAATCAAAAACAGATACAGATTGCCCAAAACTGATGATATTTTTGATCAAGTAAGAGGAGCTTCAGTATTTTCTAATATTGATCTGAGGAATTTTTATCACCAACTCAGAATTAGGGAGGAATACATTAGTAAAAAAACTTTTCAAACCAGGTATGGTCACTACGAATTTGTAGTCCTCACTTTTGGTTTGACAAATGCCCCTACCACCTTTATGTGCTTAATGAATAGTGTTTTGAACAAGTACTTAGATAAATTCATACTAGTGTTCATAGACGATATTCTGGTTTATTCAAAAAGTGAGGAATAGCACCAAGAACACCTAAGAATAGTTTTTCAGAATTTGAAGGAAAACCAATTATATGCCAAAATTCAGTAAATGTGAATTTTATAAAGACAAGATTCAATACTTGGGGAATATTATTTCTGAACAAGGATTGGCTGTTGACCCTGATAAAATAAAGGCTATTAGAGAATGGCCAGTGCCAACTGATGTATCAGCAGTGAGATCATTTATGGGAATTGCAGGTTATTATCGAAGATTTGTGGAAATTTTTTCTGCAATAGCATATCCCATAACTTCATTACAGAGAAATGGCACCAAATTTGAGTGGACTGAAAAATGACAAAACATTTTTGAACAACTAAAACTAAAACTCACTACAGCCCATATACTGAAAATTACAGATATGACAAAGATTTTGTTGTGTACACCAATGCATGCAGAGAGCGATTGGGAGGAGTTCTGTTACGGGAAAAATTTGTTCTTTCTTATAAGTCTAGGAAACTTAAGAAACATGAGAAGAAATACAATGTATATGATTTGGAATTGGCTGCTATAATTCATGCTTTGAAGATGTGGCGACACTATATTCTTGGGAAAAAATTTACATTGATAACTGATCATATTAGTCTTAAATATTTATTTTCCCAAACTGATTTAAATTCTCGATAAGCTAGATGGCTGTATTTTCTGAGTGAATTTGATATGGACATAAAACATATAAGAGGGAAATAAAAAAAAATTGCTGATGCGCTAAGAAGAAATGTGTGCCAAAACATAAGCAACATTTGGAGTAGTGCTAGCCTTGACTTAGAAGAGCTGATTAAAAAGGTAGCGGATCAAGATCCCAATTATGAAAATCTACAACTGAAAATGCAGGTAAAAGAAATGGCTTATTACACCCAAAACCAGAGAGGGATAACCTACTATAAAAACAGGTTGTATATTCCCAATGTAGAATCTTTGAAAAAAGAGATCCTAGATGAATACCATAAACAGCCATATGCAGGACATCTGGGATATCAGAAAATGCTTACAGCCTTGAAAAAGGAATTTTTTTGGCCAAGAATGAAAAGGGATGTAGCATAATATTTAGCTAGGTGCACGGAATGTCAACTAGCCAAAGTTGAACACCAACACCCAGCTGGTCTATTAAATCCCTTGCCAATTGAAGAATGGAAATGGGACACTGTTTCGATAGATTTCATAACCGGGTTACGGAGGACGAAATATCAGCACGAATCGATGATGGTAGTGGTAGACACTTTAACAAAATATGCACACTTCATACCGGTAAAATCTACTTTTGGGATAGCCGAGGTAGCAGATGTGTTCCTAAAAGAGATAATAAGGCTACACGGGGTCCCAAGGATGATGATTTCAGATAGAGATGGTAATTTCACCGCTGCCTTTTGGAAAGGCCTGTTTGGGGGCATGGTCACTAAATTGAATTTTAGTACTGCATATCACCCTCAAATGGATGGGCAAACAGAAAGAACAAAATCAGATTTTGGAGGATATGCTGAGAATGTATGTGATGGATAGGCCATCCAAATGGGAAGACTACTTGAATTTAGCTGAATTTTCTTATAACAACAGCTATCAATCCTCCATCAAAATGAGTCTATTTGAGGCACTCTATGGAAGAAAGTGTCGTACTCCTTTATGTTGGAGCCAACCGGAGGATAAGCTGATGTTGGGCCCAGATGCTTTACTAAGAAATGGAAATAATTGTCAAACAAATGCAAAGAAATATCAAGACATCACAAGACAGATAGAAAAGCTATGCTGATAAGAAGAGGGTGCATCGAGAGTTCAAAGTGGGTGATCATGTGTATTTGCGTATTAAACCCAAGAAGAGCACACTTTATGCTGGAAGTTGTGCAAAATTGGCTCCTAGATATTCTGGGCCTTTTGAGGTGTTAGAGAGTGTGGGACCAGTGGCTTATAGGCTAGCCCTACCACCTCATGTTAAAGTTCATGATGTATTTCATGTTTCACTATTAGAAAGATACGTGAATGATGCTTCTCACATTGTTGATGGGAATTTGATATAGGTGGAGCCAGAAGGGGAGTTCCTTCCAGAGCCGCTTCGAATATTAGAGTGGGAAGAAATTGAATTGAAAAACCGAACAGTAGCAAGAGTAAAGGTGCAATGGAAGAAATTTACTGCTGAAGAAGCTACATGGGAAAGAGAAGCTGAGATGATGGAAAAATATCCATATCTATTTTCAAATTGAACTTTAGAAATTAGTGGTTAACACTGAGGACGGTGTTTTTTTTCAGAGGGGGAATATGTAACCCCCCTAGTTTATGTTTTCCTTCAAGATAGACATTTGAACTTTAATCCAAAGGGGAGTGGACCCCAATGGATAAGTATGATGTGGATATAATTTATTTTTAATTATGAAAAATAAATAAAATAATGTTGTGCATATTAACCAAATGAGAATTTTGAGATCACTAGCCAAATCCATGAGGTATGGAAAGAGGCTAAGACTTTCCCCAAAAATATTTCAAAAATCGTTGAAGGAATTTATTTCTAATTTAGATTTTTGAGGAAAAATATAGATTTTCTCCAATGAGGTGGAGAGTAGTTGGGAAGAGGTAAAAGGATGGAAAAGTAGAAAGCAACTTTAAAAGTCCCTAAATAAGGGAAGCCTAGGCAAACAGGAAGAAAATCATCATGTAATTCTGGACATGGAATTAGAAACAAGATTTGGGGAGCATAATCTTAAATCAGCTACTCCAAAACAGATTGAGGTTAGTCTATCCTAGGAGAGGATCTCAGCTCAGGGGTGAGTTCTGGAGGACAGAAGAACTCTAAGGTTGGGAGGTTGGTCAATTGCAGAAGTGATATGTTCATAATTCTATGAATGATTTAAGTATCTGTTATGATGCAATATATTTAAGGATTATATGTATTATGTTAGATTAAGATCATGAAGTTGTTATTTCCTACATTTAACAGAAGTGTATAGAAGGAATAAACCCTCTCTGCTCTGTATATTAGTAGGAATAAAATCTATGAGGAGAATCCAGCAGAGAATCTAAACCAATGCGGTTTAAATCTGAGGATACATTTTACTCCCAAAGATGATTTGACTATTTAACTTTAATCTGCTTCTGAGTTAATAAAATATCTGTTGCATATAGGAAGAGAAAGCCTGATAACCTCATAGGTAATAGATATAACTGAAACTAGAAATACTTTGAAAATTGTTCCTTGTTGGAAATGAATTAATCAAATAAGTGGATACCAGTGAAAGCATAAATTTGAATACAGTATGCAGAAAATTAATTTAATAACAGTAACAATATAACTAAGGGCTAAAATGAGAAGGCAGAATGCACAGTGATAAAACAAGTAGAGCATTACACTAGAAATTTGCATCTAAATGGGTGTATTTAATAAAATTCTACCAGTTACTTGTGAATAGATACATATATGCATGTTAAGTACTATGATATGTGAAGATAAAACTCCTTCAAAGGCTGCCAGCTAATAGACCAAAATCCTCTATCATGGAACATAAATGTAACATGCAACTTAAACAGGTGACATTATATATATGAACAGGGTGTAAGGAAAAGTGAGAAGCTATAAATCAGACATATAAGTATGTCAGTGATAATACATCCTTCCAGAATTTCAACAAAGTAGGCATATGCCTGAACAAATCTGAAGACTCTCATCCAGTGCACATAAACTTTTATCTCTATAACTCTGGTTTAATACATGGGTTGTACTTGAGACACTGCATGAATAGGGTATAGACTAAATAAAAATGAGTGAAGGCATTTATGTAAACTGAAAATAGACTCTGAAATAGACATAGGATTAGCTAACTACTAGAAGTAAAAATTACTACAGGATGCCAGGCTTTTATATAACTGTTCATAATTTAGTGAAAAAGGAGAAGAGTAAAATTTTACTTGCCATGAAAATTAGTATTCATTTCTTAGGGAGCATTAGTAAAACGGTTATGGAAGGAGCAGTATTCTCACACAAAATATACATATAGTATGTATATACAATATGTGTAAACAGTGGCACCATTTCTGTGGTCACAAAGAAATACATCACCATAGTCCAAAGTATAATAATAAGAAGCACTACTAGAATCAATACTCCAGGCATGGAAACCAGTGCAAAATCGTCCTCAATATCAACTACATTGGAACCAACTTTGTAAGTAAAAGAAAATAACAACATAAGTTAAATTATATGGCCACTGCCATAACAACATCCCCAAGTCCTCGTGTAAACGAGCATAATAGTTATACACAATACTATGGCAAATTCATAAACTTCCAGTAAACCACAGGTGAGGAATGAATACGAATGGTAAACGCCAAAACCCTTGCATGACCCTCAGGGAAGACCGAGGACCTGATATGCCAAAAGAAAAAAAAATTAACTCAGATCACCTACCCAGAAAAGGCGAATAGTTGGAAAAAAACAAGTTCATGAGCAGAGTCAAAACGTGACAATACCTGTATAAGTCAGAAGCACGAAATTTTTTTATATTATGTAATAGGAAACTTCCAAGGTGAACAAATTAATATCGTGAACGTAATAGAAAATAGCTACCTGGTCAGATCGAATCCAATGGCAATGTAAACGGAGGCCTGCGACAATAAAAAGTGATGATTCGACATTAAACGATGAGGAAATTTCATTGTTAGCCAACATCCTCTAGAAAAATATGAACCAGAGAGAAATTACCTATGAATAAAAATCATTCGCCATGCAGAAGATGGGAAGGTTAATTCCAGAGGAGTCAAAATGATTCCCTTAGCCAAAACGAGGAAGTAGAAGCAAAAGGAAATCATTCAGTCAACAAATCAAGCTTGCATTACAAAAGTAGAACGTAGATAAGGCAAACGAAGAAGTTATATGAACTTTAACACTAGAGAGGCATTCAAATGTGGATTTGAATGTAATTTTTCCTACCAGGATATTAGAAATAACCATGTAAAACTCACATACATTCAGCGCAAAGAGAAATAGGTATACAGTTAAACCAGAGCTTGGATTTTCAAGAACATATACGCCCTATAATGAAATAAAAATATATATATCAGAGGTAAAACTTACCATGACAATAAGATGTTGTGAAAGTCTGTGTCGTGGGAGAACTAATGGAGAGTTCCATGGATGCCAGATGAACAACCTCGGAGCATACGACCAGAGAAAACAACGCTCAGCAGAAGGGAAAATGAAATATACCTAAGAATGTAAACAAAAAGAGCCATAAGTTGGAGCAAAAACCTCATTCATCTTGACCCTACAGATGGCACTCATCGAGGCAATGTTCAACGGATCAATGATTCTTTGTTGGGAAATCAAAACAATGTCAAATGGAGGCCAACGAAGATTTACACCAGGGAGTAAATGCCATAAATGAGGAGGATAGAAACGTAGGTAAAACCGACTAGAAAGAAAAATCATCAACACAGAAATGTAAGGGTGGAGGTGGGAACCCTGAAGATGAATCCACGTCAAACGATACGAGTGTACTACCAAATTAATGTAGTCAATTCACATGTACCAACAAAATCTATACGAAATCGCCTCATACGTCAAGTGCCATTACCATGGGTTATTAATTAACAAAAAAAATATGCATAAGGTCGTGTAAGACCAAGAGGCAAGTGAGAACACCATTAGAACATTATGAATTGACAACATAAGGGTTTTAAGGGTATAATGAAAATTCATTATATGGTTTATACCATACTCGCCTATAATTCCTAAAATATATATATAATCATATACACCTAAGAAACCTCTAAGAAAAATTGATAAAGGGAAAAATTTAGGTTGAAGAGAAAGAAAATATATAGTCATTCCATAAATGTGAGGAGTGTTATATGAAATCCTATTATGAAATTTTACCATTGGGTGAAATAGATTTCGTATGTAGATTTTTTTTTTTTTGTGAATCGGGAGACATGACACTAGCAATATGATGAGTGAACTGGAGAAAAACCATTAAAATATTAGTGTTACATAAGAAACCCAGAAAACCCAAAACATCTCTACATTGGTTTTTGAATTGTTTATGGTGGATAGCAAGGCAACCCTCAAAGGAGTAAACCTCATCCACCTGGTGACTCCACTTGCCTCTAGTAGGCCTACTAACTCCACTAGTTCTCATATACTCCCCTAGGAATGCACTAATGATTCATAACAGTCTAAAACCTAGTCACTCATTATGTGAACTTAAAACCCTTGCAGATAGGTCTGTTTTCGAGAAGCTCCTAAACTTTAAGCCTCTCTATATGATTGAGTTTGAAATCTAGCTTCACAAAGGATTAACACCAGATATCACTCTCACCCTAACCCTCCTACCATAATTAATGATCCAAAAAGAATCTCATGGAAAACTTCTTCGACTGAAGATTCAACTATTGTTAAAACCATTCACAAAGCAAGTTATCACCTTGAAAACCTCACAGCCTTGCAAGATCCCCAATTTGGCTTAAATCATAGAAGAAATCTTTTTAGATCTAAGTCTCAGAGTGGGATAGACTAGATAGAACTTCAGCCCATATATTTGCAATAGATTCCTGGTAGGGAAGCCTCTCCTTCCACTCCTCCTGATTTTTAGCTTCTCCAAAACTTTGGCTCCTTTCACTCCATATTTGCTCAATCTAAGCTTGTTGGCCCAAGTGCATCTCCCACCCCCATTCATACATCCACATTGAAAACCACTCCATTTCATCCTCCACCTCCTCTCACAAACCCCCCTCTCACAAACCCTCCTTGGGTTCCTTTACCTCCAATCATGGTAGCATGGTTTGCCCCGTTGTTTCTACCCTAACCTTTACTACCCATGCCTCAAGACTACCAATCAAAAATCCCTCACTTTACTGGAGTTGACTCTACCACTACCCAAAAACATGTAGATAAGATGAATTATACCTTTGAATACCAAGAGATAGAAGAGGATATAATAAAAATGAGAATTTTTGCCCAAATCTTAGGAGGAGAAACAAAGAAATGGTTCAAAAAATTAACTCCTAATAACATTCATGACCTCCATTCCCTTTACCAAACATTCATAAACAAATGGCAGATGAAAAAAATACCTCTTCAAATCCTCTCATAGTACAATAACCTTAAAATAAATGTTGGGGAAAGTTTCCAAGACTATTGCTCTAGGTTCAATAGTGTATACAATGCACTCCCACCTGACATGAAATCCCCACAAGGCCTAGCCTTAGTAAAATTTCCTGAAGGCTTTGATCTAGACATGGCCTATAAATTGAGAGAAAGAGATCCCCTAACCTTGTAAGACATGAAAAGGCGATATGTGAGTCTAGAATCCAATTTAATTGAGAAGCAGGCTAGGATGAGGTCAGAAAATGAAGTTACATATAAAGAGGAAACCATACTAGCCTCCACCTCTGATGCTAAAATTGAAAATCTCGTTAGGGTAATGGAAAGGATGATGGAGAAAATTAGTTTGAATGAAAGAGAACCCCCTAGGGAAAACCAAGTAAATCCTCAAAATAGAAATAGAAACCAAAACTTCATAAGAGACCCTCCTCAAAACAGATAAAGAGACAATGACTAGAAAATCGGGCCTCCTTTTGAAGACAACTATGTAGATGAAGAGGAAAGAGAGACTGAAGGTCTTGAAGAAAGCCATATAGACCTGATAGGTTCTGACAATGAGGGTGATTTTTTTCTCACGAAAGAGGAACAAGGTGTATTTTCCTCAAACCATGTTGATAGCATATATGAGGATTCTGAAAAGTATAAATTAGGATTTGAAAATGCCATTATGGAGGTTCATAGGAAGTATGACCTTAGGAGTAAGAAAACCAAATATGCCTCCAAGAAAAAAAAAATAGAAACTGATATTAAGAAGACCCATGAAAACATCCTGAAAAAGAAAATAGAAAACAAAAACACCATGGTGTTGAAGCGTCAAAAATCCTAGCTTCAAACATTGGGGAAAACCACCCAGTCTAGACTTTAGCACAACTCCTTTTCCATCTGGGATGGTGGCTCTGACTGGATAATATGGGACCAGTTTCCCAATTATATATGGGTTGATGATTGGTTGTTCCTATAATGGGTAATGAAAATAATAATTAATCTACTCTATAACTTAAATAAATACAAATAACTCTACGTAACTCGGGTATCATATAATAAGTGCGATTATGGATTTGTTTCAATTAGATGAATAATCATATAGATGGCTTATTCGTCCTAAAGAAAGATATATACACATATAGTAATTACTTTGTTTAAGAAATTAAACAAATAAATGATGATAACATATCGCATTCATATATTTATATTGATCACATATATTTTGAAAGATGACAATTCTAATTTTTCAGAAATGATATAACAAATAATTGTTTCATAGGCATACATATGTAAATAATAGCAATTTTCAAAAGGAATGTTTCATTTCATAAAGAAAATTAAACAGCATGATTATGATAGAAATACCAAATACATGTGTAACCTTCTGATGCAAATAACACTCTGATCGCCCTTTCTTACTTAGAACAACTTTCAGAAAAAACAAAAATGCGAATTCTTGAAAACAATTTCCTCATAAAATTGCAGAATTGTGATCCACCATTAATAAAAATAATGTATTTGGAAGTAAAAAAATGTAACTTCTCAAGTCAAAAATAAATACAAATTGAGGACCCATTTCTAAATACATGAAAGGGGTTTAAATAATAATAAACTTAAAAAAAACTATCTAAAATATCCCTAAAAAAATGTAAAATCGGAGATCCAATTTCAAAAATAGAATTGCGAAATCCACTGAAACAAGTTCATTGTATATCTGGTATGCACAACTGGCAGATTGATAGCATTTCTTTCACTTCGAGAGGATGACTTAATCAGGAATGTAACTAACTGGTATATGTGGCATCGAAAAGTTCTAGAATCATATAACTGATGGCATAAGTGAGGCATTTTGTAGTCATTTGTTGGCTATGTGACTTAACCAAATAGGACCAGAACGTGTCCCATGTGATTCCTTGTATTGTGCTGATCTGTTTCTCCTTATTGGCTAAGTCCTGCTTCCATTTTTTCTCTATTTCTTTGACCTTTGGGAGCTTCCCTGGGATACAACTAGAAATTAGGTTGGTTGCATACGAACTATCATTGATTAATTGCACTAAATTGTTCATTATAGATCTTGCTCTGGAGGTCACTTGTTCTTCCTTAACCAACTGTGTTTCCCATTCTGCAAACAAAATTTACTTGTGTGATTCTTGAATCTTGGGAAGATTGGCTATGATGCCTTCATCTGTGTCTTTCCATGTGAGGAATTCTGAAATTTTCTCATCGGCATCTTCAAATTCTAACTTCGTATTTACTTCCTAAGTGATGTTTCTATTTCACATATACAGTTAGCCAGTGATATTTTATGACATAAAATATCAAGTTGTTGTGACAACATTTTACTTAATTCGAGAGCTTCTATTTTAAATTGATCAATTTTAGGATACTCCTTAATTTTTTGTATTTGTGCTTGTGACAAAGCACTATGTTCTTCTTTGGACATCTTCTCTTGTTGAAGCATTACCTATAATTTTTTTAGCTCTTGTGATAGTTGTTGTCCTTTATGTATAGCTTGTTGTTCAAGCTTTTGTTTCTCAAAATTCAGTTGTTGTTTAAGCTTCTTAATTTTTTGACTTTCTTCAAGTAGCTGTTGTTCTAGCTATGCTATTCTTTGGTGATCCGTTGTTCCCTTTTCTTCAAGTAAAGCTATCATTTGATATTTTTCCTTTATTAATTGACTGACTTCAGGAATAATCTCAACATCTTGTCTATTAGTATTGTTGACTATTCCTTCAATTGTAACATTGGTGACCAAAGGTTATTGTGTTGTGGGCGATTGCATTGTAGACACATTTTCGAAATCATTTTGACTCTTGATTTGCCCATAAAATTGTTCCCATTCCCTCAATAAATTTGAATGATTATGTATATCCATTTCAAAAGAATCACCATATTTTTTACCTGTTTTTTCCTGTTCAGTTTGAATGTCAACTTTACTTCCTGTATTCTTCTCTTCACTATTTTCTTCCTGTTGCAGTAGAGTAGTTCTCAACTGATCAAGAGGTCTTGTTAGTAGTCTCTTGTTTCTAAACTGTAAGAACTCTTCCATGCCATTTGCTCCAAATTTTAAATTTGCTAAATTTTTAACCTGTCAAAATCCTTTGGCCAAGGCAAATAGATCATCAAAATCAAAATCTTCATGTTCAAATTTAGCAACATGTACCATAGATGTAAAGTTATAGGAAACTTTATTTGGATCATACTGTATTTTGAGGATGGTTGCCAATCTGAGGTCTTTTATTTTTTGGGCTTCTTTCTATGCATGTTTAAAATCATGCAGAGAAAAAGATCCACATTGGGGGGGAAATGTATGCCACATCAGCTTCTTAGAATTTTTTAGGTTTCTAGACATCCCTTTCTCTGTTATTTTATAATCTATTTCTTGGGCTAATAATCTATTAGGAATGTACAAGGGTAGAACATGAGGATCAATGATACTTTCGAATATATGGATATAAGTGAATTTTTTTTCTCCAAACCAGCTTCTGATTGAGGTTAGGTCGATGTTGGCCTCATCGAATAACCTTGGAGCGGGTTTTTTGAATATAGATTGATGAACTACCAAGAGAAACTCGCGACAAATCCTGTCTATTTGGTATTTTTAATAGGATTTCCATAGATATTTTTGATAAATGTGGATAGGAATCGGGCTTTGAGGAGTACACTTCCAACGTAAGATAGGGAATTCAGAGTTGAAACATATGGTGTCAATGATATAAGCATTCATGTCAAAAGAGGGTGTTATCCGAGTAATTAAGAACCTATTTTTCCTATAATCGAGGATTTTTCTTTCCATTTTATCAGATAAGATGGTTGGTCAATCCATGATGTAGGAGTTAACGGCGGCTTCAATTAAAGGTACCATCTCAAAAGAATTTTTTTTTGAGTTGATGGTTCCAAATAATTTACATGTCATAGCTATAGCATAGCCATAAGGAGATGCCAAGGATTCTATAGAGTACATACCCGAAGATTCATGCTTATGCTTTTTTGGAAAATTCCTCCAATGTTTAAGGGGGTCTGACTCCACTTCATTTTCTTTGGCGAAGTCTTCCAAAAATTCTTTGTTGTATATCTGTTGGGGGTCTGGCAAGTGACACATCTTCTTGATGTATTCTGCTTTGAAAGACCCGAACATCCTTCCATCTGATGTAAAGAATTATCTCTCTATTATATTGATGCTTTCTATCACCCATCTTACCAATTCATTCTATGAGAAAACATTTGCGCGAGCTGCTAATTTTTGAAGATAGGAGCTTGCCAATTCCTTTAGAGTGCTTTCTGATTTTTTATCTAAATATGCCTTCGGCTCTTCTTCTGATATTATAGTTGGGTCTTCTTCTTCCAGTAGATTTTAAACTCCTTCCCTTAAAGTTTTTCTGAGACCAAGATAGGTAGTATCAATTACTAATACCAATTTCGCTGGTTGATCTTTTGGAATGACAAGAACCTTCACTTTTCGAGATATCTTAGACATTTTGATGACTCGTAGGTTTTTTCTCAGGTCTTCACAATCAAAAAAATTTGCAGGACAATGGAAAAAGTATTTTAAGAATGAATACAAAATAGAGAGGAGCTAATGGAATTTAATCACAACAAATATGATGGATTAAAGAAATATTATTCCATCGAAGATGAAATCCGCGAAGGAATTCGACCATGATTATATTTTAATATTTTCCTCGTATAATGTGAGATTTTAATGCCATTTTGGGTTATCTCATTGCACATTTATAACGGTCGATTTAAAGCGTTCATATCATGACTTTTTAGATTTTACGATCAACGATAATCACATATCGGAGATTGAAAGTCTCAAATATTTTAAGTATTTCCATTTTATATCTGCGATTATTGCTGAGATGGAATGAATAGCGCAAAGATTTTTTTAAATCATATCAAAATATTTGTATTTTAATGGCTGAAGTGTCCTCAGACATGTAATTTTATCTATAAAAAAAAACAATTACATTGGAATTATGCAAGAGTTTACACCTGAACAACAAAAACACTCTTGCAATGAGCTATTTATATGATCAATGTCCTAACTTCCACTAATTATGGATCACTTATTAAATAACAAGTGGCCACTTACATTAAATACTATTCCAAATAACTAGCTAACAAAAATGCCTAAGATACGACACATTTGGAGAGTCATATCTTGTTACAACAATAAGCTAATTCTAAATGTCTCCATAAACTAATTAAACATTCTAGAATAATAATTATTAATTTAATATCTTAACTTAATAATTATTTTATTCAAACTTTATAATCTATGATAATATTTATTTTTTGATAATCTAACATATTTGTTATATAAATGATCTATTTTATGTTTTAACTTACGGGAAGTGCTTTTTTGAAATAATTATATCAAATCGTAGATTTTCAATGAAGTATCTTTGGATATGAGTTATGTGTTTTAAGCGATGAGTGATTTGCGATTTAACTTATTGAATGAGAAAAGAGGGTGCATACAGATGTGAAATGACTTTATCGATTCGTGATGGCGATCGGGTTTATCGCATCAGAAATTTTAAAAAGGATTTATAATAAATTGTGATATGACTTTACTGATTCGCGATTTTGATTGGGTTTATCGCTTCAAAACTTTTAAAAATGGACGGTTTGGACTCATGCTTACGCGATATGTGCTTTTTCAATTGCTTAATCGCAAATCGGGGTTGAATGATAACACAATTGATTCTCTAATTTGAATTTGAGAAATGCGATAAAAGCCTTTATGTCTTATTTTTTTGTTGAATAAATCCTTTTTAGTTGGGGTTCGATTTTTTTTATGATAGATCAATTTTCCTCAAAATTTTTTATTGATTATATAACTATTCAAAGAAAAGGGGACCCATTTATTATTAAAAATTAATATAAAAATTTCAAATGGGGAGGGTTGCTTGTACAGCACAACAATTGGCGATTCATCACGAGAAACAATTATCTCTGAAAAATAAAGTGATAAGTTAGAAAAACTTTTGTAAGTAGAAAGATTTGAGGGCAAAGAAAACTATTCCAGAAAAATTAGATAAAATCTAACTCTGAATAAAATAAGAATCATTGCAATTTCCTTTTAATCCCTTAAAAATAAAAACATTTTTGGTTTCATCAAGCTTTGATTGGTTGATAAAGATAAAGTAGGGGGCTTCTCAAACTTAGCTTTGCAATTTAATCTTTTGTCACAGGTAATGCCTCTATTGCCAGCAAACGTCTATAGTCTCAATAGGGTTACCTTTTAACTATTAATCATCCATTATCCCATCCATCTAAGAGAATAACGTTTTAGAAGATAAATCCATAAAGATATGTTTTTATATCTTTTGTATTTTACTCTTTTAACTTAAAATCCATTGTCTTGGTTTGGGAGCTAATAACAACGCCATTCACCAGTTGTAACTAAATTGAACAAGCTAGCGCGTGATGAGACCCCTTGTCTTATAATTATAAGCCATTACCCTGTTTTGATGTACAGTATTGGTAATGTCAGTTTGGTTACATCCCTATGATCATGGTAACCAAGCTTGTGACAAGACCTCTTATCTTTTATATCAGACATTTTTTTAGAATTACACTCTAAAAAATCATAAACTTAGTGGACGGGTTGAATGATTCTCTCCTTAAGAGTTAATGGATGACCTTTTTAGAGATTTAGATGCCAAAATTTAGAAAAATTCTTTACTCTTTATAAATAACCTTTCTCTACTTTATAAACTTATAATGATTTACAATATTTTCAAGGTTTTGGAATATTTTACAAATGTTTAAATAAGTTCTCATAGTTTCATATTTTATTTAATTTTCCAAAATTGTAGTCACTTCCTCAAAAATTTCTATCTATATAATCAAGTATTCATAATATTTTCTCAAAGATATTTTCAATAATAAAGGCCAATGGAAGACTATTTACAACGTTATTTCTAAGGGAAATAAACTTTCATAATGAATGAATATATAGAGGTAAGAAGTGGTTACCTCCTTAGGAAAATATTTTTTTCAAAAATGCCCATTCACAGGAAGAGACTCGCTCTTTCGTGTTAGATCTTGCAATATGAATGTACATGAGCCTATATTTTCAATGATTTGAAATGGTCCAAGCCACATCTTATGAAATTTAGTATGTTTACCTTTATCTTCATGTGCTTTTTCCTATTTCAAAACAAAATCACCGATTTGTAATGTTTTAGATCCAATAGAACTTGCATCAAAGGAATATTTTATAAGTTTTTGATGTTTAGCATAAGTGATTTTGGCTTTTTCCCTTTCTTCATCTAATTTGAGGATTTGATCAAATCTTAATTGGATAGAAGATGAAGGATTTTCTTCAATAAATTGTACTAGGGCTAGAGATGGGAATGCTAGGTTTGAAGGTATTAGAGCTTCTTTCTCATATACTAGATTAAAAGGTGAAGTACCTATTGAAGACTTCTGAGTTATACGATCGACCCATAGTGAAAAAATCAAAGAGTTATGTAAGTTATTTTGGTTTTGATTAACAGTTATTTTGAAGATTTTAATGAGATTTTTATTAGTTGATTCAGCCAAACCGTTACCTTGGGGATAATAAATTGTAGAATATTTTAACTTGAAACCTCCTTTGAGCATGTTAGAGTCGGTCTGTTCATCCCTCCGTCAGAGATCAAAATCTCTTTTGTTGCATTTAATTTTTAGGTGTCTCATTCGATTCGGTCATTTCCATTCCATTAGGAACATTGGTCTTCTGATGGAAGGGTCTTCTCGCTCATTTCCCTCGTGTTTTATACCTGCTGGTTTGTGTCTGATCATAAAAGTTCATCAAAGTCAATGTTACAGTCCTGTTTTGGTATTTTGGTCAGCAAAGAGTCATTTTAGGGTTTTTAGGTCTTTTTAGGTCTAGGGTTTCACAAATTTGGTCTTCAAAAATGTCAAATAATGCCAGTAGGTTATGATGATGTCTCCAATAAGTTTATATTTCAAAATTATCATCATCAATAATGCTTGATCATGATTCTTCTTCAAAACTCTATTTTGAAGAAGAAATTGTCAAATTTATGTTTTGTAATGAATATGTAATTTTTAGAGTTTTTCAGTTGTGAACTACTTCAGGCACAGCCTTGGTTGCCTTTGCCAAAATCCAATGCCAATCATCCCTGCAAAAAATGACAAAGGAGCCATCATTTTAGTCAAAAATGGAAGTGTAAACAGAAAAACAGAGTTATAAGCAAGGTGCCAAAGTCTACAAAAGTAGAAAGACGTTTTGCCAAATAAAAATCAAAGTCTATGGTATGGAAGACATTTTTGTGTTTCAATAAGCCATTTTCATAGCAAAAGTCAGCAAGAAGCCAAAGAAATCGTGAAGAAGATCGTGGAAAAGTGAAACAAAATTTGGAGAGCCGAATTATGGGTGAGTTCATATGCGCGGCGCATTGGGAAAGTGCGTGGTGCACATAGGCCACACGACGCACTGGGCCTCCTGCCACAGTGCATTTTCTCACAGAGCCAACAGGCCAAAAATTCATCATTCCTTCATCAAATTTCAAAACAACTTCTATTATTTTTCTCCAATGTAAGTTATGTACCCTTGCCACTGCTATTAACTCATGTTGGGTGTTATTTGGAAGGAGGAAATTAAGAGTTTGATTGGTGAAATGATCAACCCTATCATTTGATTAAAAACTGATTCAAGGGTTTGAAATCGATGTTTTGAAGGTGTAATTTCGGTGCCAAGTTTCCATTTCCCAATTGTGATCCCTTTCCCCTTCATAATCCTATCATCATTCATCTCCCTTACCACTTATAAAATTCCCCATTCCCAAACAGCCAGGTGACTATCTTCACATCCTTAATTTCACTTGACAGTCCTCTCTACCCACTGTTCATATTTACCACATTCCCTCATTCTCCTTTGCACCCACATTGGCACTGAAAAAATACACCAAAATTTTATTTCCACCTCACATATATATCAGTATACACTTGACATACTCTTGTCATACCTTGCAATATCATGGAAATGGACACAGATTCATCATATGATCCCACTGAACTGCATACACCAGGAAGGTACTAAGGAGGCGCAAAATGCATGATAGGCCTCAGATCCTGGCCGAAGCATATTTAGCTGAGCATGGGACATGATGGGAAACCTTCACTTCAAATTTCAGCAAATTTGGAGAAAATTTTGTCAATTTCATTCTTTTTGGTCACAAAACAGGTTTTCCTGCCCAACGTGTCGCGCCACCTTGCGCGCACTTACGTTTGAGAGATCTTCTGGAGGAAAACTTTACATTTTTGGATTTTTTATGAAAATTTATGCATGATCAGGAATGGCGTAAGGATTTCATCAAGTTCTGGGTGGTTTAAAGGGTCAAAAACACCTTGAAAATGGCCTTTCTACCACCTTTTACACACACAGGAACAAGGCTTGGGAGATTGAAGTTTTTGAGGGGCAAATGAACTCAAAATTGAAAACTTGCACTTAGGTTGGATATTAGATAGGCAGGGAAAGCCCTCTAACAATTTAAGCTAGTTTAACTTCAATATCATATTCTTGTAAGACTATTACCCAATTGGCCCTTTTTTCTCCTACTTCCCTTTGCACTAGTAATTGTCTCATTGCAGAAAATGGGACAATGATTTTTGAATGCATTTTTAGGAGAAACGGTCTAAAGTGTTTTACAGATTTAAACATAGAAAAAGATTATTTTTCTACTTCTTAATAGTTAAGATCAGCTCCTTGGAGATTTTAACTAAACAAGGAGATAGGTACTTCAATTTGCTGATCATTGAGTTGTGTCAAAACAATAGCATAAGATGTTTCAGTGGCTACAGTGTACAAAATAAGATGATTAGAAAAATTAGGAGTATTCAATGCTGGAGCATTAATAATTTCATGTTTGACTGAATCAAAGGCTTCATTTTCTTTATGTCCCCATTTGAAAACTAAATTCTTTTTAATCATCATTTCTAAAAGTAAGACTATATGAGAAAAATCGGGAACAAATATTTTTACAAAATTTATCTGCCCTAAAAATGACTGCATAGATTTCTTATTATGTGGCAAAAGAATATCAGAAATCTCTTTTATTCTATCAGGGTCAATATATATCCCATCTTTAGACACAATAAATCCTAAGATTTTCCCTTCATTAAGAGCAAAGAATGATTTTTTTGGATTTAAAGAAATACCATACCTTCTACATCGTTCAAAAATCAGTTTTAAATCATGTAGATGGTTAGCTTTGAAAATATAGTTATGTCATATAGATAAACAACAAATGACCTATTAATCAAACCTTTGAAAGCTATATCCATGGCTCTTTGAAAGATAGCTCTAGTGTTTATCAAACCAAAAGGCATTTTTATGTAGGCATATGTTCCGCATTTGGTTTTGAATGTAGTTTTCAATCTATCATTGGGATGCACCAATATCTGATTATATCCTAAAAAACCATCAAGAAAAGACATTAATTCAGAACTAGGTACTGCTTGAAGAACCTGTTCTATTGTAGGTAATGGGAAATTATCCTTTTGACATGCCTTATTGAGATTTCTAAAATCTATACAAATCCTAATATCTCCATTCTTCTTCCTAACAGGTACTAGATTTGAAACCAAATTTGAATGTCTAACAGGGGAGATAATTTTATCTTTCAAGTGTTTATTAAACTCTGTTTTAATTTGATTTTCTAAGTTAGGATGAATTTTCCTTAACTTTTATTGTACAGGGTTCTCATCGAAGATCATCGGAATTGTATGTTGAATGATAGAAGTATCATAAGTTCTTAAATCTTCGTAATTCCAAGAATTTTTTTTTTGTATTTGTTTAGAATTATGATGAAAGCACACCTCTCTTCTCATGTTAGCATGAGACCTAGATTGACATTTTTGGTTTAGATTCAGTACCAAGATTTATTAACTCAAACTTTAAAGTAGAACTTTGAAGTTTGGCATTAGGGACATTTTTGAATCTATATTTGATATCATAGATATCTTCAAGCTTAACGACAAATTTTGGGATGGAATTTTCATTTTTTTAATTTTATTTGAAGATTATGATCACTTTCATCAATTATCTGATCATCATAATATTTGTCCGAAGTTAAGAAGTTTAGGATGTCTTCAACATGATTAAACACTCGCCAATTAGTGATATTGTCAAGGACAGATGGTTGAAATATTAATTAAACTGAAAACCTATATGGACTATAATCCTCAGCTGGAAGGAGCTTAGAAGCAACATTAGCTAATAAATTAGCTGTTGAATTCTGAGATCTAGGAATAGGGGAAATATTGAGTACTATAAAGTGAGTTGTAAGACCTTGAACAAGGGCTTTGTAATGTTTAAGATGACTTGAAAGACAATGAATAGTATTCCTAAATTTCCTGATGACAATTTCAAAATCACCATATACCTTCAGATATTTAACATTCAGGCCTATTGCTTTGTAAAGTCCTGGAATCAAAGCTTCATATTCGGCAGTATTATTTATACCCTCAAATTCTAGTCTACATGAAAACATAGTTTTTTCCCCTTCTGGACTGACTAAAATACATCTTGCTCCTGCACCATCATTGGAATTTGATCCATTGAAGTAAAAAGACAAAAATAAATATTTATCTATAGATTTATCTACAAATTTATTGGCAATATTAACGCATCTTGAAATATCAGTATGTGAGAAGTTTTCAACTTGTGAAGTGAAGCTATTTATAGGGAAAGGTGAATGTTGGGCATTAAAATTTCGAAAGAATTATTTGACTGAGTAATTTCCAATAATGTTATTATTGAAAGCTATAGGTTGGTTTTCTTGTTCAAAATATGTTAATGTATGAGTCTTGTGTTTCTCCCGATCAATATTAATTTGATTTGGTTTCCCTTTATTGGGAAGCCACATGTGAGACCAATCAGTAGAAATTTAACTATGGATTTTTTCAGACCAATCCCTACTTAAAATTAAACCATAAAAATCAGGGATGTCAGCAATAAATATATGAATTCTCTGAACTATTCTAGGATCAGCTGAGAGTCTAATAGTGTCTGAATAAATCTCTCCTAAAACTTGCACATTAGTTCGATCTAATTGGACAATATTAACTGCAGATTTTTGGGGTTCAATGTCTAATTTAGAGCACACTGAGGATGGAATTATGTTTTATGTTGCCCTTGAATCTATCAAGCAGTTATGTAAATTCCTATTACAAATCTCGTAAGTTAAGAGAAAAGGAGGTGTTTTTGAATTAGATCTATCTCCAATCAAAATAATATCAGTAGCATCTACTTTATTGGCTGGTGGCTTACGTGATCCTTTGGCTGCTTTGGATAGTACACCATTTGGAAGAGGAGAAGCATGCACTACATTCAATTCCTCTAACAACAATTTCTATTGATGCTTGAGCTTACTGAGTTTATGTAAAGAAATATTTTCTCTGGTCTTCTTCATGTCTTCTATAATGTTATAATCCATAGAATCAGACACTACTAGCGTTTTAGACGTTGATGGAGGATTATAAGATGATGGTTGATTTTTGCTAGGCAAAGGAGAATTTTTCTTTATAGGAGCTTTATCTTTAGTAGCAGGAGTTGAATTTTTCTTTTTGGGGGATGTTTGAATAGGTTCTACTGCACTCTTACTTCTTGTGTTGACTAGGAAAGCTTCCTGTTCATTTTCGTTATCTGTGTTAGGAAAAATAAAATCCCACATCCCATGGAATTCAACTAATTCTTCTTCTTCGTTCTCTTCTAATGATACAATTTTATCTTCCTCTTCTTCTTCCTCTAAATCTAACTTTGCATTAGATATTGCATTAGCTGGTTTAGATTTAGTTGACTGATTTCTTTTGAAATTTCTAAATGGCCTTTTAGTGGAAGTTTTAGCCACTTGTTTTTTAATTTCTACCATTTCATTGGACATATTTTTCAGAAATTTTTGTAATCCTTACATATCATATGGATATTTAGGCACTTTCTTCTTTGAATCATATTTGAAACTAACTTTTTTGGATTTTATCTCTTCACTAGCATTATTTTTGTCTAAAGAAATGATACGTTTTTCTACTGCGATTACTTCCTTCATGTTTTCAGCTAGTGTAGTTTTAGCAGCTCTATCTACAAAGATGGCTATATTTGAAGGAAAATCGGATATATACCATTCACTTTGGACTTCTTCACTAGGTTTTGATGTTGCAGGAATTTTATTCAACGACTTATTAAATCAGGAGTTGAAGTCTTTGATGGGTTCTTTAGATTCTGATTTCAAATTAGAGAGATCAATAATCAAAGTTGCTATTGACCTATCATCTCTGAACTTCGTTAGGAATTGTTCTTGAAAAATATCCCAACTAGTAATGGATCCCACTAGTAATGAAAAATACCAAGATCCCGTTGCTCCTTGCAAAGCATATGGAAATAGTCTGAATACAACATCTTCTTGTGTTACCCCATTTAAATTTACAGACAACATGAAGTTGTTAATGTGTTCTTCAGCTAATATGCCAATATCAGGACTAAAATTTGGTAACCATTTCTTAGGATGAGCTGCTAATGCACTCAGAGTTGCAGGCATTGTAACAGCTCCTGGATTGGTCCATGGTATTTTTTGAGGCTTTGTCATCATTGTACAAATAGTAGAGGAAGGTGAAGGAATAGTTGAGAGTGTTTGAGTAGGTGTTGTTGAAACAACTGTAATCTTCTGTATTGTGATTTGAAGTTGGGAAGTAGATGGAAATGATGTGAAATATGTGGATGATAATGATGAAAGAGTCTCAATATCTGACTCTAAAGGTGTTTTTATAGCTCTTTTTTGACTTGGGAGAGGAAGTTTAGTTGGTAAAATACCAATATTTTCACTCTACAGTCTAGTAAGAGGCTGAGAAGGAATGTATTATGAAGTTACACCGACTTGGAATAGCTCAGATTCTTCTTGTGATAATGAAAACCCTTCGATTTTATGAATTAGATATTGTACCTCAGGAGATTCAAAAGATGACTCTTCTGATATGTCCAAGGTTTTGGTAGTGGGTGTAGTAATTTTCTTTTCAACTTCTTCCCTAGAGATTTGAGATAAAGGAGAAGTTGAAGAAAGTGATGAGGGTGAATTGCTATTGGAATGGCCTATAGATTTGGATTTACTTGCCATTCATAGCTTAGGTCCAGCCTTCTAGCGCCAAAAATTTTGAAGCCTAAAAAATCCTAGGTTCAAACATTGGGGAAAACCACCCCGTCTAGACCTTACCACACCTCCTTTTCCGTTTGGGATGGTGGCTTCGACTGGATAATATGGGACCAGTTTCCCAATGATATCTGGGTTGACGATTGGCTTTTCATATAATGGGTAATGATAATAATAATTAATCTACTCTATAACTTAAATAAATACAAATAACTCTACTCAACATGGGTATCATATAATAAATGTGATTCTAGATTTGTTCTGATTAGATGAATAATCATATAGATGGCTTATTCGTCCAAAAGAAAGATATATACACATATAATAATTACTTTGTTTAAGAAATTAAACAAAGTAATGATGATAAAATATCGCATTCATATATTTATATTGCTCACATATATTTTAAAAGATGAAAATTCTAATTTTTCAGAAATGATATAAGAAAGAAATGTTTCACAGGCATACATATGTAAAAAATAGAAATTTTCAAAAGGAATGTTTCATTGCATAAAGAAAATTAAAAAACATGATTATGATAGAAATACCATATACATGTGTAACCTTCTTATGCAGATAACACTCTGATCCTTCTTTCTTACTTAGAATATCTTTCAGGAAAAAAAAATGTGAATTCTTGAAAACAATTTCCTCATAAAATTGTAGAATTGTGATCCACCATTAATAAAAATAATGTATTTGGAAGTAGATAAATGTAACTTATCAAGTCAAAAATTAATACAAATTGAGGACTCATTTCTAAATACATGAAAGGGGTTTAAATAATAATAAACTTGAAACAAACTGTCTAAAATATCGCTAAAAAAATGTGAAATCGAAGATCCGATTTTAAAAATAGAATTGCAAACTCCACTAAAACAGGCTCATTGTATATTTGGTATGCGCAACTGGAATATTGATAGCATTTATTTCACTCGGGAGGATGTCTTAATCGAGAATGTTTCTGACTCTTATATGTAGCATCCGAAAGTTCTGGAATCATATAATTCATGGCATCAGAGAGGCATTTTTTAGTCATCTGCTAGCTAGGTGGCTGAACCAAATAGGACGAGAATGTGTCCCATGTGATTCCTTATATTGCATTGATCTGTTTTTCCTTATTGGCTAAGTCCTGATTCCATTGTTTCTCTATTTCTTTAACCTTTCGGAGCTTTCTTAGGATATAGTCGGAAATCAGGTTAACTGCATACAAACTGTTGTTAACTCCTAATAGAAATCATGATCTCCCTTCCCTTTACCAAACATTCATAACCAAATGGGAGATTAAGAAAAACCCTCTTCAAATCCTCTCATAGTACAATAACCTTAAAATAAATGTTGGGGAAAGTGTCTAAGACTACTGCACTGGGTTCAATAGTGTATACAATGCACTCCCACCTCACATGAAATCCCCACAAGGCCTAGCCTTATTAAAATTTCCTGAAGGATTTGATGCGGACATGGCCTACCAATTGAGAGAAAGATATCCCCTAACCTTATAAGACATACAAAGGATATATGTGAGTCTAGAAGTCAATTTAATTGAGAAGCGGGCTAAGATGAGTTCAGAAAATAAAGTTATAGACAAAGAGGAAACCATACTAGCCTCCACCTCTAATGCCAAAATTGACAATCTAGTTAGGGTAATGGAAAGGATGATAGAGAAAATCAGTTTGAATTTAAGAGAATCCCCTAAGGAAAACCAAGAAAATCCTCAAACTAGAAATAGAAACCAAAACTTCAGAAGATACCCTCCTCAAAACATATAAAGAGACAATGACCAGAAAATCAGGCCTCCTTTCAAAGACAAATATGTAGATGAAGAGGAAAGAGAGACTGAAGAGTTGGAAGAAAGCCATGTAGACCTGATAGGTTCTGACAATGAGTGTGATGTTTTTCTCACAAAAGAGGAACAAGGTGTGTTTTCCTCAAACCATGCTGATAGAACATATGAGGATTCTGAAGAGTATAAATTACGATTTGAAAATGCCATTATGGAGGTTCATAGGCAATATGACCTTAGGAGTAAGAAAACCAAATATGCCTCCGAGAAGAAAAAATTAGAAACTGATGTTAAGAAGACCGCTGAAAACATCCTGAAAAAGACAATAGAAAAAAAAAAACCATGGTGTTGAAGCCTCAAAAATCCTAGCTTCAAACATTGGGGAAAACCACCCGATATTGACCTGAGCACAACTCCTTTTTCATTTGGGATGGTGGCTCTGACTGGATAATATGGGACCAGTTTCCCAATGATATATGGGTTGATGATTGGTTGTTCATATAATGGGTAATGAAAATAATAATTATTCTACTCTATAGCTTAAATAAATACAAATAACTCTACATAACCGAGGTATCATATAATAAATGTGATTATGGATTTGTTTCGATTAGATGAATAATCATATATATGGTTTATTCGTCCAAAAGAAAGATATATACACATTTAATAATTACTTTGTTTAAGAAATTAAACAAATAAATGATGATAAAATATCGCAATCATATATTTATATTGCTCACATATATTTTGAAAGATGACAATTCTAATTTTTTAGACATGATATAACAAAGAATTGTTTCACATGCATACATATGTAAATAATAGCAATTTTCAAAAGGAATGTTTCATTGCATAAAGAAAATTAAACAACATGATTATGATAGAAATACCAGATACATGTGTAACGTTCTGATGAAAATAACACTTTGATGCTGCTATTTTACTTAGAACGATTTTCAGAAAAAAAAACAAAAATGTGAATTCTTGAAAACAATTTCCTCATAAAATTGCAGAAATGTGATCCACCATTAATAAAAATAATGTATTTGGAAGTACATAAATGTAACTTCTCAAGTAAAAAATTAATACAAATTGAGGACCCATTTCTAAATACATTAAAGGGGTTTAAATAATAATAAAATTAAAACAAACTATCTAAAATATCACTAAAAAAATGTAAAATCGGAGATCCAATTTCAAAAATAGAATTGTGAACTCCACTGAAATAGGTTCATTGTATATCTGGTATGCGTAGCTGGAAGATTGATAGCATTTATTTCACTTTGGGAGGATGAATTAATCGGGAATGTAGCTAACTGGTATATGTGGCATTCAAAAGTTCTAGAATCAGATAACTGATGGCATTAGAGAGGCTTTTTGTAGTCATCTACTGGATATGTGGCTTGACCAAATAGGACTTGAATGTGTCCCATGTGATTCCTTGTATTGCACTAATCTATTGGTCCTTATTGGCTAAGTCATGCTTCCATTTCTTCTATATTTCTTTGACCTTTGGGAGCTTCCTTGGGATACAATCAGAAATTAGGTTGGCTGCATAGAAACTGTCATTGATTAATTACACTAAACTGTTCATTATAGCTCTTGATCTAGAGTTGGCCCATTCTTCCTTAATCAACTGTGTTTCCCATTCTGCAAACAAAATTTTCTTGTGTGATTCCTGAATCTTGGGAAGATTGGCTATGAAGCCTTCAACTGTGGCTTTCCATGTGAGGAATCCTAAAATTTTCTCATAGGCATCTTCAAATTCTAACCTCGTATTTACTTCCTTTTCTATAAGTGATGTTGTTATTTCACATAGACAGTCAACCAATGATATTTTATGACATAAAATATCAAGTTGTTGTGACAAAATTTTACTTAATTCGAGAGCCTCTATTTTAAATTGATCAAGTTCAGGATAATCCTTAAATTTTTGTATTTGTGCTTGTAATAAAGAACTTTGTTCTTCTTTGGACATCTTCTCTTGTTGAAGATTTGCCTGTAATTTGTTTATCTCTTGTGATAGCTATTGTTATTTATGTATAACTTTTTGTTCAAGATTTTGTTTCTAAACATTTAGTTTCTCTTTAAGATGCTCATTTTTTTGACTTTCCTCAATTAGTTGTTGTTCTAGCTATGCTATTCTTTAGTAATCCGATGTTACCTTTTCTTCCAGCAGCGCTATCTTTTGATATTTTTCCTTTATTAATTGATTGACTTCAGAGGATTTTTCCATTTTCTCTGCCGTATTAGCCCCTGCATATTGAGATAATTTATTTAAATCCTATGAGGGATTAACTTCAGAATCCTTCCAGACAAATTCATTAATTCAACTTGGGGAGATGAAAATAGACCCTGATCAAATTTTCTTTTCTTTCTTTTTTTTCCTAACTACAACCCTATGCTTTGGAAAATAAAATACATCCAAGGGTGGTATATCTTCAATATTTAGTATAATTTCTTCAGAAGGATTTTCAGGACTAATATCAACATCTTGTCTGTTAGTATTGCTAACTTTTCCTTCAACTGTAATATTGGTGACCAAAGGTTGTTGTGTTGCGGGAAATTGCATTGTAGACACATTCTAGGAATCATTTTGACCCTTGATTTTCTGATCAAATTTTTCCCATTCCTTCAATAAATTTGAATGATTATGTATATCCATTTTAGAGGAATCACCATATTTTTTACCTATTTTTTCTTGTTTAGTTTCAATGTCAGCTTTACTTCCTGTATTTTTCTCTTCACTGTTTTCTTCCTGTTGCTATAGAGTATTTCTCAACTGATCAAGAGGTATTATTAGTAGTCTCTTTTTTCTGAACTGTAAGAACTATTCCATGCCATTTTCTCCAAATTTTAAATTTGTTGAATGTTTAACCTGTGAAAATCTTTCGGCTGAGGAAAATAGATCATCAACATCAACATCTTCTTGTTCAAATTTAGCAAGCTATACCATATATGTAAAGTTATAGAAAACTTTCTTCGGATCATATTGTCTATTGGGGATGGTTGCCAATCTGAAGTTTTATTTTTTGGTCTTATTTCTCTACATGTTTAAAATCATGTAGAAAAAAATATCTACATCGGAGGGGAAATGTAGGCCACATTAGCTTCTTAGAATTTTTTAGGTTTCTAGAAATTCATTTCTCTGTTATTTGATAAGCTATTTCTCAGGCTAATAATTTATCAGGAATGTACAAGGGTAGAACATGAAGATCAGTGATACTTCCGAATATCCAGATATAATTAAATTTTTATTCTCCAAACTAGCTTCCTATTGAGGTTATGTCAATGTTGGCCTCATCGGATAACCCCTGGGCGGGTTTGTTGAATATAGATTGATGAACTGGCAAGGTAAACCTATGAAAAATCCTGTATATATGGTCTTTGTAATAGGATTTCCACAAATATTTGTGATAAATGTGGATAGGAATCGGGCTTTGAGAAGTCCACTTCCAGCCTAAGATAGGGAATTCAGAGTTGAAACATATGGTGTCAATGATATAAGAACTCATGTAAAATGGGGGTATTATCATGGTAGTTACAAACCTATTTTTCCTATAATCAAGGATTTTGATTGTCATTTTATCAGATAATATGGTTGCCCAATCCATGATGTAGGAGTTAACAACGGCTTCAATTAAAGTTACCATCTCAATAGAAAATTTTTCTGAGTTGATGGTTCCAAATAATCTACACATCATAGTTGCAGCATAGAAATAAGGAGATGCCAAGGATTTTACAGAGTACATACTCGAAGATTCATGCTTATGCTTTTCTGGAAAATGCCTCTAGTCTTTAATGGTGTCTGACTCCACTTCATTTTCTTTGGCGAAGTCTCCAAAAATGCTTTGTTGTAGATTTGCTGAGGGTCTGGTAGGTGATACATCTTCTTGATGTCTTCTGCTTTGAAATACCTGAACATCCTTCCATCTGATGTAAAGAACGCTCTGTCTGTTATATTGATTCTTTCTATCACCCATCTTACCGAGTCACTCTATGGGAGAACATTTGCGCGAGCTGCTACTTTGTGAAGATAGGAGCTTGCCAATTCCTTAAGAGTGCTTTCTAATTTTTTATCTGAATCTTCCTATGGCTCTTCTTCTTATATTATATTTGGGTCTTCTGCTTCCAGTGGATTGTAAACTCCTTCCCATGAAGCTTTGCAGAGACCTAGACAGGTTGTATCAGTTATTAATACCAATTTACCTTCGTTTTTCTAGATTTCTTAGACATTTTCTCAGGTCTACACAATTGAACAAATTAGCAAGATGATGGAAAAATTATTTTAAGAATGAATAAAAAATAGAGAGGAGCTAATGGAATTTAATCACAACAAAGATGACAGATTAAAGAAATATTATTTCATCGAAGATGAAATCCGTGAACGATTTCAACCGTGATTATCTTTTAATTTTTTCCTTGTATAATGTGAGATTTTAATGCCATTGTGGGTTTTTTCGTCGCACATTTATAATGGTCCATTTAAAGCCTTCATATCATGACTTTTTAGATTTTCCAATGAATGATAATAGTATATCAGAGATCGGAAGTCTCAAATATTTTAAGTATTTCTATTTTATATATGCGATTTGTGATTATTGTTGAGCTGGCATGAATATCGTGATGCTTTTCTTTAAATCATATCAAAATATTGGTATTTGTTATATAAATGATCTATTTTATTTTTTCTTTTACGGGAAGAAATTTTTGGAAATAAAGATATCACATCGCAGATTTTTAGTGGAATGTATTTGGATATGAGTTATGTGTTTTAAGCGATGAGCGATCTATGATTTAACTTATTGCATCGAAAAAGAGGGTGCATAAAGATGTGATATGACTTTACCAATTCGTGATTGCAAACGGGTTTATCGCATTGGAACTTTTAAAAAGGATTCATAATCAATTGTGATATGAATTTATCGATTCACGATTTCGATTGGGTTTATCGCATTAGAACTTTTCAAAATGGACGGTTTGGACTCATTCTTATGCGGTATGCACTTTTGCGATTTCTTAATCACAAATCGAGGTTGAATGATAACACAATTGATTCTCTACTTTGAATATGTCGAATGCGATAAAGGCCTTTATGTTTTATTTTTTTGTTAAATAAATCTTTTTTCGTTGGGGTTCGATTTTTTTTTATGATAGATCGAATTTCCTCAAATTTTTTTATTGATTATATAAATATTCAAAGAAAAGGGGACCCATTTCTTATTAAAAATTAATATAAAGATTTGAAATTGGGAGGGTTGTTTGTACAACAAAACACATGGCTAAGAAATCTGATATAAAAAAGACAAAACCAGCCAATCAAATGGTGACCAAAGCTACCCTAGTGCATCAAGTAGTGGCCCTGGAAAAACTGCTCTAACTGACATACCATGTTAGGTCCCTATATTGCTTTTTTATCCCCTTATTGTTATTAGTGTATCCCCTTTATTTTTATTGTTGTACCCCTGTAACCCCAATATTGTTATTATTGTGCCCTTAAATTATTATTGTTAGGTCGTCTAGGATTATAATGTGGCCCCATGGAATCCTATATATAGAAGGAGGTTTTGGTCACTTGTACCATCCAAGAATTTTTCATTTATGTAATCTATTGGAGTTTTCCCTCTCAAAGTCACTAATTTCTAAGGTGTTGATCCCTCTTTTCTTCTACTTTGGAATTGGTTTCACAACATTTTGTATCAGAGCTTTGGTTCTAGGGTTTTTCTGCTCCAAATAGGTCATCATTGAATTTTCGCTATAAATTTTTTTCTACGAAGGTTGTGAAGATAAAAGCTTTAGAGTGCAAAGTAAAAACCCTGAGGAATGTCGTCGAAACATTTTAGAGCTTGGTTCACAATATTTTCAGAGATATGATCTCTGGAGGTGAGGGCTTATTTTAGGATCCTTAATTTAACCTAAACAGGTCATTGTGGCCCTTTCGCTATAATTGTTTTTCTACGAGGTTTAAAAAGATGAAATTTTCACAAAGAGAATCCAAAATCTTGAGGATTGTCATGGAAAAATTTCAGAGATTTATTTGAATTATCTTGGGAGGTAGGATCTATAGAAGTTAGTTCTTTTTCAGGCTTCTGAATTTCATCTCAAAGAGGTGATCATGGGAAATTATTCATAACTCTCTCTCTCTCTGAGAATTGAATTGGAATTCTGTAAAGAATGGCCACAAGTACATGGAACATAGTTTCCTTCCTATCAATTTCAGATCCAAAGGAGGGAACATGGACACGTGGCAAGTCTCACAAATTTTCTCTACTGAACCAATCCATAATTAGGTCATTGTGGGAGATTGGACATAAATTTGCCTTGAAGAATCCAAATCAGGTCAGAACTATGGCATTCGAAATAGGATTCAGAGGGCTACATTAGGGCCAAATTTCAAATATTTAATATCTGAAATCATAGAGATAATTTAGTTTCAATATCGAGCTCCTCAAAAGAAAGAAAGAGGTGTGTATTTTTTTTCCGAATTGCATAAGTATTGTGTAAAAAAAAAAGTTTGAATTGATTCCAAGGGCCTATTGAGCATATATTTCAATATTGGGTTCTAAACTGGCCCCTAAAAATAATTCAACACCCCTTAAGCCTTCATTAGGCTCTCCTATGACTCATGAATATGAAGAAATGCAACATGATATATCAAAATTACAAGAGCAAGTGCATCTGTCGCAAAGAGAAACAAAAAATGAAATGGAAGTTTTGAAGAAAGGCATGGAAGCTAAGATGGATGGTTTGAAGAAAGGCATGCAAGCTAAGATTAATGGTTTGGAAGTTAAGATGGAGGGAATGGAAGTTGGCATGGAAGCTAATATGGATGACATGGAAGCTAAGATCGATAAAAAAATGGAAAAAATGAAGAATGATATAAAAGTAGACGTCAAAGGTTTGGAAAAGTTGATACAAGAAATGTTTCCTAATGGTGAAAAGATAGTAGAGGAAACTCATGATGAGAACAAAATAAATTTTAATTGTGATGTCATAAACTCTAATGCTGGATGGAAGAACCACCATATTTCAAACATGGATATGAGGAAGTTTGATTGCAAGGATCCCGTAACATGGATACTATAGATGGAGCAATTTTTTGATCTCAATAATGTGTAAAACACACAAAAGGTATGCATTGTAACTTTACATTTAGAAAAAAATACATTTGTATTGTATTGATGGATTTTCTTCCGTAAAAAAATGATCACTTGCTAAATTTTTATGGAGGAAATGATAGTACATTATGAGGATACAAAAAGCAACACCTTCTTTAGCCAATTGATAAATCTCAAACAAAAGGGTTCAGTGGTGGAGCACATTGAGGACTTCCAAAAATTGAATATAAGGGTAACGAATATTCCAGGGGAACACAGGATTGATGTCTTCATAGAGACTTTAAAGGATAACATCGAACACGAAGTTCGCGTTTGGGGACATGATTCATTGGAAAAGGCATTCAGGTTGGCAACAAAAATTGAATGTAAAATTATGGCGACAAGGAAGCCTACCACTCACATATATAAAGATGGAAGTGTTGCTACTCCTAGAATTACACAACCTACAAGTTTGACAACACAACAATTGGAAGAAAAAAAAGAAAAATAGCATTGCTACAATTGTGATAGTAAATACACTAAAGGTCATAAGTGTGCTGAGAAGAAATTATCCTACATAGATTGTGAAGAGGAAGAAGAAAATGAAAAAGAATCTTCAAAATAAGAGGACATACACCAGGAACCAACCCTAGAAGAGGAAGAAATGAGTCCAACCATATCGTGTAATGCATTGGAAGGAATTACCACTCCTTAAACTCTTAATATAGAAGGACATATCAAGAAGAAAAAGGTAATAGTGTTGATTGATTCGGGTATCACCCATAATTTTATTCATTGTAAGGTAGCCAAGGAATTGAATTGTTTCCTATACCCAACACCAGAATGTCAAGTGATGATTGCAAATGAAGGAACTATAAATTTCTCTAGAAAATGCCATAATATAAAGCTAAGCATGGGGTAATATGTATTGAATATTCCAATGCTTTCCATTCCAATGGGAGGTGCTGATATTGTACTAGGAGTACAATGGTTACAATCTTTGGGTATGGTAACCTTTAATTTTCAAGAACTTTTCTTGAATTTTTTTTCATAAGGAAAGGAATTAAAATTACAGTGTATCGCATGGAAGCCGAAAAAGATAATAAGCTCTAATTTCATGACAAATTTTCTGAAGAAAGAACAACAAGGCGTAATTGCACAATTATGCTCACTAGAAGTTCCAATGTCAAAATCATATATTTCTGCAGATCTCCAGAAAGTCTTGGAAAATCAGTCCAAGGTGTTTGAAACTCCCAAAGGACTCCCACCTATTCGTGATCATGATCATGCTATTCATTTGATTCCAGGAATTTCTCATCCAAACATCAAGCCTTATAGATATCCTTATGTCTAAAAGAGTGAAATTGAACTCATGATTGCAGAAATGTTAGAGGCTGATATAATTCAACCTAGTAAAATTTGTTTCTTTTCTCTAGTAGTATTGGTGCACAAGAAGGATGGATCATCACGTATGTGTCTGGATTATAGGGAGCTCAATAATATCACCATTAAAGTTGAATTTCCCATTCCTGTGATTGATGAATTATTGGATGAATTACATGGAGAAATTTAATTTACCAAGCTGGATATTCATTCCAGATATCATCAAATTAGAATGAAGACTAAAGATATTCTGAAAAAATCATTTCGAAATTATGAGGGTCATTATGATTTTTTGGTGATGCGTTTTGGCCTTACCAATGCAACTTATACATTTCAAGTGTTGATGAATTCCATTTTCAAACCCTTCCTTAGAAAATTTTTGCTAGTATTTTTTGATGATATACTAATATACAAAAGGTCTTGGAGGGATCATGTTCAACATGTTGAAAGGATGCTCAAACTATTGCAGGAAAAACAATTATATGCAAAAACATCCAAATGTTTCTTTGGAGTACAAGAGGTGGAATATCTGGGTCATATTGTATCTCATGAGGGTGTTAAGGTAGACCCTAACAAAATTAAATCCATTAAGAAATGGAAATTCCCCACAACCATAAAGCAGCTGTGAGGATTTTTTGGGTTAACAGGGTATTATCACAAGTTTGCTAAGAATTATGGGAGAATAGCAGCACCCATAACAACATTATTGAAGAAAGATGCATTTTCATGGACTAATGAAGCAACTAAGGCCTTTGAACATGTTAAAGAAGAAATGTGCCTAGCATCAGTCTTAGCTATGCTAGACTTCACAAAAACCTTTATTGTGGAATGTGATGCCTCAGGAAATGGAATTGGTGTTGTTTTAATGCAAGAAGGAAGACCCATTGCTTTTGAAAGTCATCCAATGAAAGGAAAGTATTTACATAAATCTATTTATGAGAAGGAAATTCTAGCAATACTACATGCGCTAAAGAAATGTTGACCTTACGTAATGGGAAGACACTTCAAGGTAAAAAATGAACATGATAGTCTTAAACACTTTTTTGAACAAAGACTATCTTCAGAAGAGCAGCAAAAATGGGTCACAAAGATTTTGGGTTATGACTTTTAAATAATCTACAAAAAAGGGAAGATAAATGTTGTTTCAGATGCACTCTCAAGGAAGAATGAAGAGGTGGAAGCATTGCTTTGTTCCATTTATATTATCCAACCATATTGGATAACCGAAGCAAGGGATGAATGGAAGAAGGATGAAAGAGTGTGGACAACCATTCATAAGTTACAGCAATATTGTAAATTTTAGGAGATGTTCTATGCTTGGAGCAACTTTACTTTTCTCACAGCAATCATACAAATAGTTAAGTAAAATGCAGATAGAACATATAAGTGGATCTTATAGAAGACAAATCAGAAACAGGAAAAATGTGGTGGTGCGTTACGGCGGTCAACAGGATGCTTCAACTAGCAAAGTCTCCTTGGTCAACCAACCCAGAATGTGTCACAACAGTCCTCCAATCAGAAAACGAGTCAACCCAAGTCAACTCCAAAAACGTCAACGTTGTCCAGAAAAAGTCAACGCAGGGCAGCAAGCTAAAAGTCAACGCAGCAGCAGATTGGTCAACCCTTTGACCTCGATTTCTGTGCCAAACAGTACGGCCTTCCAAAATCGAACTTCTCACCAAATTTCAGCCCATTTGGACCATGCGTTGACCAAAGTCAACGCTGGTCAAACTTCCAACAAAACCCTAGCTGCAGCGACTCGTTCTTCAGCTCAGCCGTACAGAAATTCGTCCTTCTTCTTCACACGTGTGGGCTGGAAATGTCTTCTAAGGAGCTCGTACTACATCAGATGAAAGAAGAAGATGTGTGTTGTGTTGTGATGAAATGCTCTCCAACTTTGCCTATATTTATATCCATCATTGGGGTGTGTGACACATCTGCTGGGGGTGTGAAACCTTAAGGCCGACCTGCACATATAATTTATTATGAATAATAAATTCAAAATAAATGTTCTGTTCATCGGATTAAGACATATTATATATGGATTTTACACCTCTCCGAAAGAGGAATCCAACAAAAATATTAGCCTCTTAATCTGAGCATCATAACATGGAGTTTGGACCCAGTTGTCCAAATTTAACACTCCCTCTCAACTAGGGAGAACTCCATCCATCAGTGCAATCAAACATCGTGCGTCATCCCGCCGTAACTTGCTTTGTTGGCCTCTTTATTTTAGAACAAAAGTGGGTCAGTCACAAAGACATCATCCCCCGACTGACATAATCAGTCCAGAGGTTCGAAACCTCTATCAAACTCATAAAGAGTATCCAACCAACCCAAAGTTGGTTCATCTGACCCGAAGTCAGGCAAAGGTCCCAGACCTCACTAAACTTGATCCCAGATCAAGTGGTTGGACCGTACCATCCTAGATAGAGAGTACGGCAATCTCTGATGCGTCCATTAGTCTTTGCTAATAGTCTCTAGCTTTTCCCACCTCATTGGCCAAATGAGAGGTACTTCCCATGAGCCCTGAACTCAATGGGTAGGATGCATACGGGGCACAGATAAATGAGTGGCGAACCAACTCAATAATCACAAGGGTGGGGCAGAAGCATTATGAGTGCTTATAGCTCCGAGAAGCTATCCCCAAAGCCCCCCAGAGCTCCCAGAGCTCATCGTCCAACAGGACCCACATCATAGGGTCTTTCCACGACACCAAGACTCTCACGGAAGGTTAGGAACTTGACCTTCCCCAGGGGCTTAGTGAGAATATCCGCGACCTGCTCATCAGTCCCTATATGATCGAGCCTTACGGCGCCTCGCTGTACCATATCCCGGATAAAGTGGTACCTGATATCAATATGCTTGGATCGGTCGTGGAACACAGGATTCTCAGTCATACGAATCCCACTCTGGTTATCACAGAGTATCACAGTGGTATCTAGCACATGTCCAAACAGCTCACTAAAGAGCTTTCACAACCAAACTGCTTCACAACAGGCCATACTTGCTGCAATGTATTCGGCCTCAGCGGTGCTCAAAGCCACCGACTTCTGCTTCCTGCTCATCCATGAGATCGAAGTAGAACCAAGATTGAAGCAGCATCTCGATGTGCTCTTACGATCCACCACACTGCCAGCCCAATCGGCATCAGTATATCCACGGAGTATCACACTCCCGGCAGTGTATCTCAGCCCATGGTTTATCGTGCCCCGAAGATATCTCAAAAGATTCTTGGCACCAACCCAGAGAAAATGATGAGGCTCAACCATCTGTTGACTCAAAGTGTTCACTGCAAAACATATGTCCGGACGTGTGTTCACTAAGAACATCAAAGCTCCTATGAGTTGACGATACTCAGTAGGATTGGCCAAGATAGGCCCAGCAGCGCTGCCACTCAACTTCTTAAAGTTGAGTTCCATTGGTGTCGACACGGACTTACAGTCCACCATCCCAAATCTTTTCAGAAGCTTCACAATATATTTTCCTTGAGAAAGGAAAATCTCTCCAGGTCTCTGCCAGACCTCCAGGCCTAGGAAATAGTGCATCAGTCCTAGGTCTTTCATCTCGAATTCAGCAGCAAGCTCCCTCTTACATTGATGAATGAGAGGGTCATCACCAGTCAGGAAGAGGTCATCCACATATAGTACTAGAATGAGAGGCTTCTCTTTCACAACCTTGAAGTATAGGTTCGGATCATTACTTCGAGTGAAGCCCAGCTTCATCAAGTAACTATCCATCCTTTCGTACCAAGCTCTGGGTGCTTGCTTTAACCCATAGAGGGCTTTCTTCAACCTGCAGACATAAGTGTCTCGATCTTGAACTTCAAATCTCAGAGGTTGTTCCACATACACCTCTTCCTTTATTGCACCATGCAGAAAAGCGGTCTTGAGATCCATCTGATGAAGACTCCATCCTTGCATAGCAGCAAGGGCTATGATTGATCGAATGGTGGTATATCGTGCCACAGGTGAAAATATGTCATCAAAGTCAATTCATTCCTTTTGAGAGAAGCCACGGGCAACAAACCTTGCCTTAAAATTTTTAGCACTCCCATCAAATCCATGTTTGATCTTGTAAAGCCATTTTGCGGTGACAACAGATTTGTCCTTCGGTCTCGGGACCACATCCTAGACATCATTATTCATTATGGACTCATATTCTTCGTTCATAGCATCCTTCCAGACTTGATGCTTTACAACTTCCTCAAAAGATCCAGGTTTAGATTGTACAATAGTACTCATGGCAGCTAGATACCCTTGGTATCTACATGGCTTGTTTTCATCTCCTTGGGGCGCATGACCAAAGATCTGAGGGTATCCCCCGAGCCATGTTGGTCTCTTTTCCCCATGATGGATCAATAGGGTCCATTGGTCCTTCAATATCGTGTATTGTCTCATCCCAGCTTCTTCCAAACATTTTGTGCCTTTCTTCATGATTTTCTTCAGATCTAGGAAGATCTACTACTATCTTCAGGGAAGCATCTTCGTCAAAAGTGACATCATGGCTTATCTCTACTTCCCTTTGACCAGGTACATAGACTCTATATGCCTTAGAAGTCTCACTGTAGCACACAAACATTCCTTTCTTCCCAGTAGCATCCAGCTTACTTCTCTTTTCTTTCGGCACATGAAAATAGACAGGACATCCAAAAATTCTAAAATGTGAGACATCAAGTTTCTTACCAGAGAAAACCTCTTCGGGAGTTTTGGAGTCCAGAGCGGAATGAGGGCATCGGTTTTGAATGTACACAGCAGTATTTGCAGCTTCTCCCCACAGAAACTTCGGTAGACCCTGGTCACATAGCATGGCACGGGCAGCTTCCACAATAGTCCTATTATGCGTTCAGAAACACCATTCTGCTCAGGAGTATATGCAGTGGTAGTCTCCCTCTTAATGCCAGCTTCTCTGCAAAAGTCTTTGAACTCATTTGACTCATATTCAGTGCCATTGTCGGTCCTAAAAATCTTGATCTTCTTTCTGGTCATATTTTCCACAAAGGCTTTGAAGGTACGGAACCACATGAAAGCCTCATCCTTCTTCTTCAAGAAGTATATCCAGGTTTTGCGAGAGAAGTCATCAGAAAATGTCATGTAGTAAGAACATCCCCCCAGGGATGTCACGGGCAACATACCAGATAGATCAGAATGGACCAGTTGCAATATATCAGATGTCTTTGTGACACTTGAGGGGAAAGGTCCCCTTGTATGTTTTCCTTCAGCACAGCCCTTACATACACCTTCATGATTATTTCCAAAATCAGGCATCCCTGCCACCACCTTCCTTGCTTCGGGAAGGGCCTTGTAATGAAGGTGTCCAAATCTTCGGTGCCATAGTTCGGTTTGTCGGATAGTATCACAAGTCATAGCTCCCAACGGACTCCCTCCAACCTGGTAGAGTGTACCAACTCTAAAACCAATTGAGATAGCTTCATTGAAGCTCTCCTTCCACATGAGCACCTTTCCATTAGAGAAAGTTACATTGAATCCTTTGTCTTCCATGGTAGATACAGACACAAGGTTCTTCTTCAATTTAGGTACATAGAGTACATCTTGCAAACATAGGACTTGTCCTTAAGACAAGTAGAGGGTCATAGTCCCTGTCCCTTTCACGAGATATGTGGCATTATCCCCAAGGATAATTTCTAGATTAGTATCCCTTTCAACCATGTCAGAGAGTGCTCCCTTGAATCCGGTGATGTGTCTTGAGGCACCACTATCGATCAGCCAGACATCCATAGTGTCGGGCGGAGATGTAGCAGAGAGAGCAGATACAAGAATATACTCATTTCTTTTATCAACAACATTAGACTCCTCATACCTGGTATTTCTAGACCTTTTATAAGGTTGATTTTTTCCACCAAAGTGAGCCTTCCTCTTTCCTTTGGATCTGTCATTTCTTCGATTCCCATTCCTTCGGTTGTTGTTGTTATCATCACTATCGGGAGAATCCTTCTTGAAGGGGCATTCTCTAGCATAGTGACCAGGCCTATGGCAAGTGAAACACTTGCCCTTATTTTCTTGAGCCTTCATTCTTCCTTTGTCCTTAGGACCACCAGAGTTCTTCTTTTGAGAATGAGCACCATAGGCAACATTTTTGTCATTATCGAATTCCTTCATCCTTGTTTCTTCTTGCATACATCTAGACAGAAGCTCATCAAAGTTAGGAATGGTATTATTGTTGAGAATGGTAGTTGTGAATACTTTCCATTCATATGGAAGCCCTCCAAGTGCGGTTAGAACCATCTCACGATCAGCTATTATCTCCCCAATAGCTAGCAGATTGTTCCTTGTTTCGGTCAATTTCAGAAAGTAAGTTTGAACAGACTCATATCGGCCCTTCTTCATATTCTTCAACTTGTTCTTGAGGAATAGCACTTGGTTCACATTGTTTACTTTGAACATAAGGATAAATTTGTCATACATCTCCTTGGATGTGCCTAGTTCAGATATATAGGCAACTAGGCTCTTATGTATGGATTCCCCGATCATCAGCTTTGCTTTGATCTCTCCCTTCTTATACTTCTTTCTAACAGCAGCGGTAGCATTGGATGGAGGTTCTTGAATCTTACCCAGCACATGATCCAAGAGATCATGGTCTTCCAATTTGGGATCTAATATCATCTTCCAGGCATGGAAGTCATCCCTTCCAGTCAACTTGTCATTCTCCTTGAATTCAAGACTTGTGGAACCCATTTCTTCCAGTGGTGATTGCTAAAGATAGAGTTTTTCTTCACCTCACCTCTGATACCATGTAAATTTTAGGAGATGTTCTATGCTTGGAGCAACTTTACTTTTCTCACAGCAATCATACAAATAGTTAAGTAAAATGCAGATAGAACATATAAGTGGATCTTATAGAAGACAAATCAGAAACATGAAAAATGTGGTGGTGCATTACGGCGGTCAACAGGATGCTTCAACTAGCAAAGTCTCCTTGGTCAGCCAACCCAGAATGTGTCACAACAGTCCTCCAATCAGCAAACGAGTCAACCCAAGTCAACTCCAAAAAAGTCAACGTTGTCCAAAAAAAGTCCACTCAGGGCAGCAAACTAAAAGTCAACGCAACAGCAGATTGGTCAACCCTTTGACCTCGATTTCTATGCCAAACAGTACGGCCTTCCAAAATCGAACTTCTCACCAAATTTCAGCCCATTCGGACCATGCGTTGACCAAAGTCAACGCTGGTCAAACTTCCAGCAAAACAAACCCTAGCCGCAGCAATTCGTCCTTCAGCTCAGCCGTACAGAAATTCGTCCTTCTTCTTCACACGTGTGGGCTGAACTTGTCCTCCAATGAGCTCGTACTAAATCAGATGAGAGAAGAAGATGTGTGTTGAGTTGTGGTGAAATGCTCTCCAACTTTGCCCGTATTTATATCCATCATTGGGGTGTGTGACACATCTGCTGGGGGTGTGAAACCTTAAGGCCGACCTGCACATATAATTTATTATGAATAATAAATTCAAAATAAATGTTCTGCTCATCGGATTAAGACATATTATATATGGATTTTACACCTCTCCGAAAGAGGAATCCAACAAAAATATTAGCCTCTCAATGTGAGCATCATAACATGGAGCTTGGACCTAGTTGTCCAAATTTAACAAATATCCTAGTACACCTAATACATTTAGTTGGAAAAATGATTCATTATGGTACAAAGATCGCTTATATAATTGTAAGAATTCCCAACTAAAACAAAATATTCTTTTGGAATTGCACACTTCCCCTTTAGGAGGACACTCAGGATTTTTAAAAACTTACCACAGGGTGAAGAAAGAATTTTTTTGGGATGGCCTTAAATCTAATATTCAAAATTTTGTGGCAGAATGTTTGGTTTTCCAACATAATAAAATTGATACAATTAAGAGACTAGGTCTTCTACAACCTTTGTCCATTCCAAGTCAATGTTGGGAGGAGATTTCAATGGATTTTATCATAGGTCTACCTAAGTTTGAAGGAAAGAGTGTCATCATGGTGGTAGTTGATATACTTACCATGTATGCACACTTTTGTGCATTATCCCATCCATTTAAAGTAAGTACAGTTGCTACTAAATTTATGGACACAATTCAAAAGCTAAATGGAAACCCAAAGATTATTGTGAGCGACAGAGATCACATTTTTACTAGAAAATTTTGTACAAAGTTATTTTCTTGTTTGGTTACTCAATTAGCTCATAGCTCATCTTATCGTCCTTAATCTGATGGTCAAACAGACATACTAAATAAATATTTGGAAGGATATCTTCGTTGTTTTGTATTTAATAAACAAACACAATGGGTCAAGCGGTTACCTCTCCCTGAATGGTGGTATAACACTTCCTTCCATATTGCAACAAAAATGACCCCATTTATGGCACTTTATGGATATCATCCACCATCCATCACATCATATTTAAGAGAAAATTGTAAGGTTCAAGCAGTGGAAGATCACATAGAGCATCAACAATAAGTTCTCCAACTCTTTAAGGATAATCTAAATTTGGCACAAAATTGAATGAAACAACAGTAGATTAGCATCACAGTGAGAGAAGTTTTTATGTAGGAGACTGGGTATTTTGACGGCTACAACCATACAAACAAATGTCCCTCAAGAAAGCTAAGAAGGATAATAAATTATCTCCAAAGTAATATGATCCTTACAAGGTGTTGCAAAATATTGGTACTATGGCACACAAATTGGAGCGTCCTGCTTCTTCGTGAGTGCATCTAGTTTTCTAAGTTTCATGCTTAAAGAAGGTTATAGTTGAGAATATTCTAGTTCAAACAAATATTGCCAAAACTTGATGAGGAAGGAAAAATCATATTGGAACCTGAAGCAGTCATGGAAACAAGAACTCGACAGCTATGAAATCGATCAATTTTAGGTTACCTCATCAAGTGGAAGAACTTACGCACTGAAGATTCTACATGGGAGGATGAGAATTTTATACAGAAGCACACAAGGCTAGTCAACTTTTGAGGAAAACACTTTTTTGAAGGAGAGGGGTGTTAGACTACTATACCAATAGGTGTCATTTTTCACGATTGTCTTGATTGAACTATAGAATATGTTCAAACCTTTTTCTTGAGCAAAGGTGTTCCATATTCTTGAAAAACCAAAAAATCAAAAAATTTAAAAAATGTAAAGAGGGTATACCCTAAAAGAAAAATCAATGGGTAAGAAAAATAAATTGGTCAAGAAAATGAAAGAAATGAACCCCAAGAAAAAAATAGACCAAGGAAAGTGTGCAAATCCAAATGCCACTACTATTTCATTTTTGTAATAAAGCAATTGTGTGCAGCTTGTCAAACTTTGCCACAATTTATGAAGAGTCAAACTGTTTAAACTTGACTCATTCATGTTTCGATTTCATGTTGTAGAATAGAGAATAAATATCTGACCAAACAGTTTAATCTTGGCAGATAAGTAGATAGGTAGAGTTAATAAAAGGTGCTCAACAGTTTAATATGAGCCCTTGGATGTAATAAGGGTAGAATTAGATAGATTTTTCGTGTAAAAGAAAATAAGATTGATAAGGGTTTGCCAGTCTAAGTGCACCCTAATAAAGAAGAGAAAATGGTAGTGTAAAGTAGATAGGGTAGGTAGATGGTGTTGCAAAGTTTCATATGATGAATGATGGTGTTAAATGTGTTTGATCTTTAACTTTCATCACAAGTACTGAAGCAGAATATACATTGGAAAATTTACAGGAAGCAAAGTCAAAATCATTAACTTCCCACATCACTTTCTCCCTAAGAGTTTTACTAATTTCCCCAAAGTGCTAAGGTATTTGAAGATTAAAGGGGCTCAAGGAATTTCCTTGACTTTTGGAGGGACCAGACCCTCGGCCTAATGATCAAAAAAGACCTAAGTACTTGAAGTTATTTATCATTATAATCATTCACTTTTAATCTTTTCCTAAGTAAAATTCTATTTTACTTAGGAAAATCATGCAAATTTCCATAATAATCCCTCAAAATTACTTGCTATTCTATGTTCAAGTGTTGAAATTGAGATGATGCAATTTACTTCAGAAATCTCCACTTTCATAGTTGTGTAAAGTATTTTGAGTTTCCCTTGTCCCTTGGTCATATTAACATCTGATTTATTTATTAAATCCTTAATAAAAATACCTTATCCTATTGTATTTAACTCCTCCTATGTAATATCCCCAAAACCCTCTTATTATAGATTTCAACCAAAGTATTTATTTTCCAATTATTCATAAAATACCCACATTATGTGCCCTTTGGTTAGAAATATATCTTTATAATCTATCCCCGCCCCTATGGATAATAAATTACATTGATTTATTACCATATAATAACAATATTGAAAAGGTTTTAAACATAGGTTTTATGTTTTAAACGGAAAAAACAAATAAAACCAAAGCCCCGCCGCAACCCAAACTCTCATTAAACCATGGGATTAATTAATCACTCAGATTAATTAATAACCAATCCCTCAGTCAATAAGACGTCGCCCGGAATAGTTAAATTAACATTAATTACTTTGGGTCCGCGTGTTAAATCCCCTACCTTCTTCACGTCATATCACCCGTCCGATCGCCCATTCCCAGATCAACGGCCCGCTGTAATTCCGCCAGCCATCCATCGTCCAATCGTTAATGCGCGGGATCACGGTGGTTTCGAAACAGTGCACCCGCCACGTGTTGATCTCCGAATGGAATCGCTGCCTCCCCGCGGAAAACCGCCTACTCCCGAAAGCGGTGCGGAATTTACCGCTTACCGCCCGACCCCGGTGACGCATCCATCGTACATTAGTGACGTCATCCCATAAAAATAATAAAAATCCCCCCCCCGTTTGACTTTGCCGATAAAACAAAACATTCACGTCTTTTTCATCATTTTGTACGCCAGTGAAAGAAAACGCCTTCCACGCAGAAAAATTCAAAATTCGAATTTGTGAAGTCCACTTACCTTATCCTTTCGAAGAAGATTGCAGACAAGCCTCTCAGAAGATTATCCACCTTAGCCGGCACCTATCCAAACGATGTTTTCTCCAAAAATAGGTATTTACCCTAAATTCAAACTGAACTCTGTTGAAATCTCGGCTTTCCTTTTTTCCTTCACTGAAACAGAGTTAGAATTAATTACTAGTTCATTCCGTGACCCCGAGAACTGTAATTGAATTACTAAATATGCAAATGGACCTGTTTTTCCCGTGAATTTACTCAATTCCTCACCATTAGCCAAATTTCCATTTTCCCACAAGAACCAAAATGGGAGTTCCTGTAGCCTTGAATGATGCTCCATTTTGAACCTGGTCAAAACTTCACTCCCTTGTCCATTGGGGAATTGCTTGAAAAATCTACTCGGTTGTCCCCTGAAGAGGTGATCAGAAGATCACATCCTTGGATAAGCAGTCTTAATACTAGCCATAAGATTTGTTTACTCCAAGATTGTTATCAAATCTATTCAAACAGAGGTTAGAAAGCATAACATCTAAAGAGTATCAGTGGTTAAAGTGTATCAGGTAAAAGTTAGTGAAAGTTAAAATGAAGTTACAGAGCAGTCAAAGGTAAACAGTAAAAGTAAATACAGAAGGCAGTAAAATGGTAAAAAGAGATGAGAATAATTTCACCAATAGTGAGGTTTGTCTAAAGTGAAAGTAAAACAGTCAAAAGAGCAAGAAAGTAAAAAGATGAAAAAACATAACAAGAAGGAACATTTTTGCAGAAATTACATATTTTAGTCATATTTTTGCAGAAACTATTGTGATCAATCCAAGATGAATTTTACAAAACTGAAGGAGGTTTATTTTCTTAAGAGGGCCATCTACCAAAACCTCTCTCACGTTTCTAACAGCCATTATGGTTTTGGAAATATTAAACAATGTTGGAAAGCACGTTTTGCAGAAAATTCCTGTTAAGCCATCATTTTTTAGAGAATATTGTGGCCAATCAGAAATACATCTTACAAAACTGAAGGAGGTTTTTGTTCCTAAGAGACCCATATACAAAAACCTATCTCATTTTTTGGACATTGATTTCAGACTGAGAGATACATGCACATCTTTAGAGGCTCTTTCTCAGACTCTCTAAAACTCTGTTTTACACATCTTTTGGCAGAGCCTATTGTGCACAACTGGAGAGTAATTTTAGGAACGTGAAAGAGTTTTATCTCACCAACATATTTATCTACAATAAACTCTTTCACTTTTTACATATCTATTACATATTGAGAAATATAAAGGTATCATTGGACCCCAAATTTGCAGAATTGTTGGAGCAGAATTGCACAAAGAAAGGAAGCAGTTAGTGACTTGGATGCCTCATCATCAACTAAGAGTTGGATCAAATTCAAATTCTCCTATTTTTTATCAGCTATCCATACAAAATAGTTCCAAATAGATGAATTAGTTTGAGTGTCCTTTACTTAAGTTCTATTTATGTAAAATAGTTGGAGAGATTTGTGAACTAATCTTGATATTTTTTCAAGATATTTTAGTTTAGAATTTGTATAAATACTTCACTCTTGGAAGTATTTTGGGTGGATTCTACTACTTTGCTGTGACATTGATGCTTTTGGAATAAAAGTGTTTTGGAAAAACTTCTTTGTGGCTTGCTGGATGACTATTTGAAGCTCAGGACTTTTTGCAGGATTCATGTGTCAGACTGCAGTTCAATAAGTCTTTCTATCCTATGTCTTAAGTTTTATATCTATTTATAATATCATTGTGTCCATTTCTGAATAATTGACATAAAAAAATAAATCAAAATTTACTTAATTGTACTCTGATTTCAGTTGTGATTATTCTAAATGTTTTCCTCTAAATTGGTTATAAGCAACGAATTCTTAATTGCTCTTGCTTCGCTAATTTAAACATATTGATTACTATAGTAAAGAATTCTTCACTGCTCTTTATTTGTAATCATTCCATTTCTTTCTTTTGAACATGTTGAAAGATTCTTAACTGCCTTTCATCCCTTCAAAATCCATTCAATTCACTTTAAATTCTAAAATTGTTCTCTGTTTGGCTATCTTTCCCTGCAAAGCCATCTTGTGTGTAAAAGATTAATCCAGCAAAGCCATCCTTTGACTCCATAGCCCAATGGCCTGAAAGTATTCAACCTTGCCCTTAGTTGGCGGATTCCACCATTTTCAAAAAAACTCTTGAACTTATAACTAGCCTAAAACTTTCTAAGAACAAAGATAAATTATAAAGAGAGAGACCTCTCTGGATGTAGATTGGCTAGATTCTGCATCTGAAGGTTGGTTTGTTGTTACCTCGGGTATACTTTCCTTTTCCACAACTTCAAGGAAAACCTGAGTGATAACATAGTGGCGACCATACTGGGGATCTGAATCATTTTATTGATACTATTGTTTGATTTATAAGCTATAGACAGAGTCTGAAGATCAGCCATGTAGCCTTTGAAATGCTTTTGCTCTGCAACTGTATAGAGAACAAATTCTGCTTCAGTCTATATCTAGTTTAACTTATAAACTGAACTTTAGTTTCAAACATTCAATCAGTTTCTCTAGTTCAATAAATCTTTAAGAAAATTTAAATCCAATATCTGAAACCTCTTAAAGAAATTATAGAAGTTTTGAAAATTCATTAAAAAACAAAATAATCATAAAATACTCAAAGTTTGGTTTCCTGAAGAACTAAATTTTTCTTCAAAATTGTTTTACAGGTTCAGATCTGATCTATGATGGTGGACAGTGATTAGACACACAAAGGTTAAAATCATCCACCTGGCGACTCCAAATCAATTTAAAAATCAAGACTCCACTAGAGGAATGAACCTCAAAGGACAATATGGAAAGATCAGGCTTTCAACTTGGATCTTAATCCAAGACATTATGTTCTTTCTCATTAAGAAATTTTTTCAATGTATATTGTATTTTATAGAAGATCTTAGATTAGTTTTTAGTTATTTTCCTTTGAAGTTTGTAAGTAATAATTCTCCTAATCTCTTTGAGCAGATTTCTTATGAATCTAATGATGATCATTTTCCAATTAAGAAGCCTCAAATACTCAAGACTGATCTTGCAATCCCTGTACATATCCCTGTGCCATATAAAGTTCCAGATAGATATAAGCCCCTTATTTTACCTCCTATACTCCATGATTTTCCTAAAAAATACTACAAGTATCTTTGTAGATTTGATGGAGAGAATGGTATCACTGCCCAAAAACATATTCAAGGTTTTGAGAATTATTTGGATTTATTTGAGATTGATGAAGATGATGTTAAAATTAGACTTTTTTCTCTTTCTTTGCAAAATAGAATAAAGAGTTGGTTCAAAAATCTGCCTAATGCTAGCATCTCAAATTTCCAACAGTTTATCAAACTTTTCCTCGATAGATGGATAATAAAATTTAATCATTTTGTGATCATGGAAGAATATAATCAATTAAAAATACATTCAAATGAAACGATACAACAATTTTCTGACAGATTTAATCAAGTTTATTATTCAATGCCAGAAAATATTAGACCTCCTCATGATTCAGCTCTCTTGCATTATCCAAGTGCCTTTGATTCGGAAATAGAATTTTGGTTAAGAGAAAGAGATCCAAAAACACTTGTACAGATGAAAAATATTGCAGTTGATGTGGAAGTTAATCTCCAAATCAAACAGGAAAAGTTGAAAGTAGAAGAAGAGGAAAGGAAAAACATTGCAGAGGTAAAACTCAACCTTTTGGTAAGAAAACTAGATGAAATAACACAAGAGATCACTATGAAAGAAGAATTTTTTATTCAAAATCACCATGAAGAAATAGAAGAGGTTGATAGCCATGAACAAATTCCTCTTAATTCAAATTATCATAAATCAGAAAATGAATTTACAAATCAATATGAGGAAGAGGAATCGGTTGTTCTAATGTGTATGTTTGATGACATTCCTTATTTTGATGATTTGCCTAAGTATGATCATTATGATGATAGTTATGTTCTCCAAAGTCAAGCTAACTTTACAGAGATATCAAAAGCTAGTTTGGAGGATGAAGAAATGCAGTTTCAGCAGATTGAAGACAGTGATCAGCCAATACAGATCAGCCATGAGAGTGAGGAAAGAAGAGCAGAAAATGTGGAAATAAGTGAAGATTCTTTACCTCTTTGTTTTGCTTCATTTCATTTCATTAGAGAAAACTATCATGCCATCAATAATCAGCAATCTTTAGGAATTGTGATTGACAACAAAGAAGATAATGAAACTATTGATCAAGATTTTTCAGTTTCACAATTGCAGTTATCAGTTCCTATTGAAATAAATGATCAAATGACATAAGAAAGTTCCATACCACTATTTTTTGAACCATTTCATCTTTTAAAGGAAATGTGGTATAACATATTTAAAGAAAAGAATGGAAAACTTGTTGAAGTTTATGAAGTCCCATGGAATTTTATATGTCATAGGTTCCAGCAATTTTCCCAAGATTTTCAGGATCCAATAGCAGATATGTTGAATATTGAAGGCATTCAAAGCATTCCTCTATTAACTAACTATGATTTTCAAAATCAAGATGATAAAGGATTCAACACTCAAACATTGCAATCAGTAGGAATATCATCACAAATCTTATCTGAAAGTTTACAGGGAGATAAAGATGAAAATAGCATTTCATATTCATGGTATGGAGGCCATCCAGAACAGATGTACAGTTGTTCAGATCAGTTAAACATTAGTGTATATATTTTGGAAGATCCTTTTGTACAGTTTCTAGAGTCAACAAAGGAAATCAAGTGTTTCCTTATCCTCTCATTTGTTGACAAGTTTCTAATAGGTTACAGAAGTACAATTTTGATAATCAACAAGAAAATGCAACAAAATCTATCAAAGTACATAATGCTTGAATGGTTGCATTGGCTATTTCATTTTACCTAACTAGTAGTTGAACAGTAGATTGAGTAGGTAGATGAGTGCTAATAAGCTCAGAATTTTGAGCATTTTTTTTAGTTTTTCAATTTTCAGCTAGTTTTTCATTAAGTTGGTTTGAAAATTTTTGTGTGTTGTTTTAGTTTAGATCAGATTTCAGGTTGCAGAAAAAGGACTATATTCAATTCAATATTTTCAACCACAACAAATTCATGTTTGGGATTGGAACAAGGCAGAAAATTCCTAACTGGGCAACAAAGTTTTAAGTTTTGAGTGGATAGTAACTTACCGGAGTTGAAGCCCGACGTGAAGGCCCTAATCTTCAGAAGTTTTACTATCATATATACAATAAAGCTACCAGAAGAAGGAGATTACATGGTTTAGTTTGAAGACATTTTGAGGCAACTGACCTGCTGTTCTTGACTTTTCACAAGGAAAAGCCATCCCCAAGTGGAGCCAGTGTTAGACTCCTATCCCAATAGGTGTCATTTTTCATGATTGTCTTGATTGAACTATGGAATATGTTCAAACCTTTTTCTTGAGCAAAGGTGTTCCATATTCTTGAAAAACCAAAAAATGAAAAAATTTAAAAAATGTAAAGAGGGTATACCCTAAAAGAAAAATCAAAGGGTAAGAAAAATAATTTGGTCAAGAAAATGAAAGAAATGAACCCCAAGCAAAAAATAGACCAAGGAAAGTGTGCAAATCCAAATGCCACTACTATTTCATTTTTGTAATAAAGCAATTGTGTGCAGCTTGTCAAACTTTTTCCACAATTTATGAAGAGTCAAACTGTTTAAACTTGACTCATTCATGTTTCAATTTCATGTTGTAGAATAGAGAATAAATATCTGACCAAACAGTTTAATCTTGGTCGATAAGTAGATAGGTAGAGTTAATAAAAGGTGCTCAACAGTTTAATCTGAGCCCTTGGATGTAATAAGGGTAGAATTAGATAGATTTTCCTTGTAAAAGAAAAGAAGATTGATAAGGGTTTGCCAGTCTAAGTGCACCCTAATGAAGAAGAGAAAATGGTAGTGTAAAGTAGATAGGGTAGGTAGATGGTGTTGCAAAGTTTCATATGATAAATGATGGTGTTAAATGTGTTTGATCTTTAACTTTCATCACAAGTACTGAAGCAGAATATACATTGGAAAATTTACAGAAAGCAAAGTCAAAATCATTAACTTCCCACATCACTTTCTCCCTAAGAGTTTTACTAATTTCCCCAAAGTGCTAAGGTATTTGAAGATTAAAGGGGCTCAAGGCATTTCCTTGACTTTTGGAGGGACTAGACCCTCGGCCTGATGATCAAAAAGACCTAAGTATTTGAAGTTATTTATTATTATAAACATTCCCTTTTAATCTTTTCCTAAGTAAAATTTTATTTTACTTAGGAAAATCATGCGAATTTCCATAATAATCCCTCAAAATTACTTACTATTCTATGTTTAAGTGTTGAAATTGAAAAGATACAATTTACTTTAGAAATCTCCACTTTCCTAGTTGTGTAAAGTATTTTGAGTTTCCCTTGTCCCATTGTCATATTAACATTTAACTTTAAATATTAAATCCTTATATAACTTACCTTTTCCTATATGTATAACTCCTTCTACATAAATATCCCAAAAGCCCATCTTATTATAAAATTTCAACCAAAGTATTTATTTTCTAATTATTCATAAAAGACCCACATTATGTGCCCTTTGGTTAGAAATATATCTTTATAATCTATCCCTACCCCTATGGATAATAAATTACATTGATTTATTACCATATAAATATTGAAAAGGTTATAACATATGTTTTATGTTTTAAACGGAAAAAACAAATAAAACCAAAGTCCCGCCGCAACCCCAACTCTCATTAAACCACGGGATTAATTAGTCACCCGGATTAATTAATAACCAATCCCTCAGTCAATAAGACGCCGCCCGGAATAGTTAAATTAACATTAATTACTTTGGGCCCGCGTGTTAAATCCCCTACCTTCTTCACGTCATATCACCCGTCCGATCGCCCATTCCCAGATCAATGGCCCACTGTAATTCCGCCAGCCATCCATCATCCGATCGTTAATGCGCGGGATCATGGTGGTTTCGAAAAGGTGCACCCGCCACGTGTTGATCTCTGAATGGAATCGCTGCCTCCCCGCAGAAAACCGCCTGCTCCCGAAAGCAGTGCGGAATTTACCGCTTACCGCCCGACCCCGATGACGCATCCATCGTACATCAGTGACGTCATCCCATAAAAATAATAAAAATTCCCCCCCCCCCCATTTGACTTTGCTGATAAAACAAAACATTCACATCTTTTTCATCATTTTTTACGCCAGTGAAAGAAAATGCCTTCCACGCAGAAAAATTCAAAATTCGAATTTGTGAAGTCCACTTACCTTATCCTTTCGAAGAAGATTGCAGACAAGCCTCTCAAAAGATTATCTACCTTAGCTGGCACCTATCCAAACGCTGTTTTCTCCAAAAATAGGTATTTAGCCTAAATTTAAACTGAACTCTGTTGAAATCTCGACTTTCATTTTTTCATTCACTGAAACAGAGTTAGAATTAATTACTAGTTCATTCCGTGACCCCGAGAACTGTAATTGAATTACTAAATCTGCAAATGGACCCGTTTTTCCCGTGAATTTACTCAATTCCTCACCATTAGGCAAATTTCCATTTTTCCACAAGAACCAAAATGGGAGTTCCTGTAGCCTTGAATGATGCTCCATTTTGAACCTGGTCAAAACATCACTCCCTTGTCCATTGGGGAATTGCTTGAAAAATCTACTCGGTTGTCCCCTGAAGAGGTGATCAGAAGATCACATCCTTGGATAAAGAGTCTTAATACTAGTCATAAGATTTTTTTACTCCAAGATTGTTATCAAATCTATTCAAACAGAGGGTAGAAAGCATAACATCTAAAGAGTATCAGTGGTTAAAGTGTATCAGGTAAAAGTCAGTGAAAGTTAAAATGAAGTTACAGAGCAGTCAAAGGTAAATAGTAAAAGTAAATACAGAAGGTAGTAAAATGGTAAAAATAGATGAGAATAATTTCACCAATATTGAGGTTTGTCTAAAGTGAAATTAAAACAGTCAATAGAGCAAGAAAGTAAAAAGATGAAAAAACATAACAAGAAGGAACATTTTTGCAGAAATTGCATATTTTAGTCATATTTTTTTAGAAAATATTGTGAGCAATCCAAGATTAATTATACAAAACTAAAGGAGGTTTATGTTCCTAATAGGGCCATCTACAAAAACCTCTCTCACTTTTCTAACAGCCATTACGGTTTTGGAAATATTAAACAATGTTGGAAAGCACTTTTTGCAGAAAATTCCTATTAAGTCATCATGTTTCAGAGCATATTGTGGCCAATCATAAATACATATTAAAAAAATGAAGGAGGTTTTTGTTCCTAAGATACCCATATACAAAAACATATATCATGTTTTGGACATTGAGTTCAGACTGAGAGATACATGCACATCTTTAAAGGCTATTTTTCAGACTCTGTAAAACTTTCTTTTACACATCTTTTGGCAGAGCCTATTGTGCACAGCTGGAGAGTGTTTGTAGGAAAGTGAAAGAGGTTTATCTCACCAACATATTTATCTACAATAACCGCTTTCATGTTTTACATATATATTACGGATTGAGAAATATAAAGGTATCGTTGGACCCCAAATTTGCAGAATTGTTGGAGCAGAATTGCACAAAGAAAGGAAGCAGTTAGTGACTTGGATGCCTCATCATCAACTAAGAGTTGGATCAAATTCGAATTCTCCTCTTTTTCGTCAGCTATCCATACAAAATAGTTCCAAATAGATGAATTAGTTTGAGTTTCCTTTACTTAAGTTCTATTTATGTAAAATAGTTGGAGATATTTGTGAACTAATCTTGATATTTTTTCAAGATATTTTAGTTTAGAATTTGTATAAATACTTCACTCTTGGAAGTATTTTGTGTGGATTGTATTACTTTGCTATGAAATTGATGTTTTTGGAATAAAAGTGTTTTGGAGAAACTTCTTTATGGCTTGCTGGATGACAATTTGAAGCTCAGGACTTTTTGCAAGATTCATGTGTCGGACTACAGTTCAATAAGTCTTTCTATCCTATGTCTTAAGTTTTATATCTGTTTATAATATCATTGTGTCCATTTCTGAATAATTGACATAACAGAATAAATCAGAATTTACTTAATTGTACTCTGATTTCAGTTGTGATTATTCTAAATGTTTTCCTCTAAATTGGTTATAAGCAACGAATTCTTAATTGCTCTTGCTTCGCTAATTTAAACATACTGATTACTATAGTAAAGAATATTTCACTGCTCTTTATTTGTAATCATTCCATTTCTTTCTTTTGAACATGTTGAAAGATTCTTAACTGCCTTTCATCCCTTCAAAATCCATTCAATTCACTTTAAATTCTAAAATTGTTCTCTATTTGGCTATCTTGCCCTGCAAAGCCATCTTGTGTGTAAAAGATTAATCCAGCAAAGCCATCCTTTGACTCCATAACCCAATGGCTTGAAAGTATTCAACCTTGCCCTTAGTTGGCGGATTCCACCATTTTCAAACAAACTCTTGGACTTATAACTAGCCTAAAAATTTCTAAGAACAAAGATAAATTATAAAGAGAGAGCCCTCTCTGGATGTAGATTGGCTAGATTCTGCATCTGAAGGTTGGTTTGTGGTTACCTCGGGTATACTTTCCTTTTCCACAACTTCAAGAAAAACATGAGTGATAACAAGGGGCATGTTAGGTCCCTATATTACTAGTTTAGTCTGTTATTGTTATTAATTTAGCCCCCTTATTTTTATTGTTGTACCCCTGTAACCCCAATATTTTTATTGGTGTGCCCTTACATTATTATTTTTAGGTCGACAAGGATTATATTGTGGCCCCATAGACTCCTATATATAGAAGGAGGTTTTGGTCATTTTTATCATCCAATAATTGTTCATTTATGTAATGTATTGGAGGTTTCCCGCTCGAAGGGGCTAATTTATAAGGCGTTGATATCTCTTTTCTTCTATTTTGGAGCTGGTTTCACAACATACCAAATACAAATGAGAAAACCAAGGTTGTTGAAAAGAATATGTGTGATAAAAATGATATAAATATACCAATAACACTAGCACCATTCAGTTTTGAGGGTGAGATTTCCAAGATCAAAATAAGCATACCTCTTACTGAAATAGTAACTCAGGATGTATATAGGTCCCAAGTGTTGAAGACATTGAACATAGGAAATGACACCAACACTTTGAATCTGACTGATGACAAACCAGAGCTATTTTTTGGACCCAAGGTAGAGGGAAAATATTAGGAAGGATTTGTCCCTCCATTCTATGTTAGCTTAAACACCCATGAAAAAATATTACACAATGATATGCTAGACTCTAGTGCCTCACACAATCTCATGCCCAAGGTGGTGATGGAGAGATTAGGCCTCAAAATAACCAAACCTTACAAATAATTGTACTCTTTTGATTCAAGAAGAGTCAAATATTTGGGTCTAATCAAGGATATATGTGTCAATTTGGCACAAATACCTGCTAAGAGCCTAGTCATGGACATTGTAGTGGCTCACATTCTCCCAAATTATGGCATGCTTTTATCTAGATCACGGGGATCCAAACTTCAAGGAAACCTACAAATTGACATTTCATATTCTACCATCTCGATATTTAACCAAACAAGGAGATTGTACCAGGAATATCACACGAAATACATGGTTAGTAGCCAATATAGGCCAAACCACACCCCTCTCTATTTTATCCATTCAGATATTGACTCATTTATCTTGTACAATGAAGTTGAATTTAATGAAAAAGTAAAATAAAATGATAAATAGCTAGGCCTACCAGAACAGTCAAACCAGACACAAAATGAAGAACTCGATAGCCAAAACTCTAGCAAACCTAAACAACAACATAATGGAAAACCTGAACTTGAAACACTGTGGAACATGAGCTTTGATGGCTCTTGTGGAAAAGCTGGTTGAAGAGCAGGTGTTTGGATAAATAACACCAATGAAGGCCACTCCTACAAACTAGATTTTCAATCCAAAAAAAATATTTCAGAGTATGAGGCTCTTCTCCTAGGATTCCACTTGCTGAAATACATATGAGCCAATAAAAATTTTGTTCAAGGAGATTCTGAGCTAATCATTAAAAAAATCAAAGGACAATGTTTGGCCAAGAATCATAGGCTAAGAGAGAATAGGAATGCTACCTTATAACTCTTGGAAAATTTTGAGAAGTGAGAACTTACCTCCATCCCTAGAGATCAAAACAACCTTACCAATGAACTTGCCTTTGCTGCCATCACTTGCCAAATACCCCATGCTAATGAAAAATACACTATAAAAGTAAAAAAAATAACTATAGTACCTGACAACATAGATTATTGGAAAGTGTTTGAAGGTGATAAAAAAATTGGTGATTTCCTGCAGTCTAAGAATGAATTTGCAATACCAAAATCAAGCTTACAACATGAACACGACTACCCTAATGAAGAAAAAACACCCAAAACAAAGCCATTTACTACTGCTGATATAAACATGCTAGAACACTTACATGAGGTAGAATATTCTAGGGACCCAGATCAAAAGGACCTTGAGGTATTGTAATGAAAATTTAACTCATTACCTAGAGGTCTTGCCCCCTTGGAAAAGATATTTCACATCAATGATTTTTCTAGGAAGCTAAAAATGGAATCCACCGAAACTGATGTGGAAGAATGCATCATAGGCAGCATAGAAGAACCCAAAATGATCAAGCTGTCCAAATCTCTACCACCTCTCATAAAACATAAATACATAGAGTTGTTCAAAGAGTTTAAAGATGTTTTGGCATGGGGTTATGAGGATTTGAAGTCCTATGACACAAACATTATTCAACATAATATTCCTCTCAAGGAAAACCAGAAACCATTCAAGAAAAAATTGAGAAGAATAAACCCCATCCTAGTACCTCTAGTTGAAAAAGAAACAAATAAGATGTATGATGTTGGTATCATAGTCGCACTCAGGTACTCAGAATGGATTTCTAACCTTGTGTCAGTAAGAAAGAAAATAGGGGAAATTAGGCTATGCATAGACTTTAGAAACTTAAACAAAGCATCGCTGGAGGAAAACTACCCTTTACCTAAGATGGATCATATACTACAAAGGGTGGTAGGTTCTAAAATATTATCATTTCTTGATGGCTTTTCAGGGTACAATTAGGTACTAGTACTTACAAGTGATCAGCACAAAACCACCTTCAAAACACCTTGGGGCATGTTCATGTATGTTAAAATGCCTTTTGGGTTGATGAATTCAGGGGCCACTTTCCAAAGAGCCATGGACATAGCTTTTTCCGAAGACATAGGTTACTTCATAATGATATACCTTGATGACATCATTGTATATTCTAAAATTTATGACGAAAACTTAGTTCACTTGAGAAAGGTCTTTGAGAAATGCAGGAATTATGGCCTATCTTTGAATCCTAAGAAAACATTGTTTGGTATTTAAGAAGGAAAACTCTTAGGCCACATCATTTATGAAGAAGGGATAAATATAGACCCGAAAAGGATTGAAGGTGTATTACAAATCAACCACCCTAGGAACATTAAAGAGTTGCAATCTTTCATTCGAACGATCAACTTCCTAGGAAGGTTCATACAAAACCTTGTTAAACTCCTAAGAAACATCACAAACATGCTGAAAAGAGAAGTATGAGTCAAGTGGACCATGGAAGCCAAAAAATACTTTGAACTAATAAAACAAGCACTTACCCAAACACCAGTTCTAATCACCCCGGACAATACCAAGGATTTCTTCATTTTCTCCTTTGCATCAGAACACACTGTAGCTGCAATATTGCTTCAAAAGAACATGATGGGATAAGAATAGCCCATATATTTCTTCAACAAGGCATTGATGGATGCACCTCTAAAATATAATATCATGGATAAGAAATCCATTGCCTTGATCAAAGCATTGAAAGACTTCAAAGTTTACATTTTGCACTCCCATGTCATTGCTTTTGTTCCACATATAGTTGTTAAAGACATTCTAAATCACGACCCTGATGGTAAAAGGGGTAAGTGGATTGCTATCATCTTAGAATATAATTTAGAAATTAGACGCACTAAACTAATTAAAGGACAAGGACTTGCCAAAGTCATGGCTGAAGCGAATTTTCAAGCACTAAACATAAACATGTTACATTGTTTGGATGAACAAGAGGAGCTGGTGACTCCACCCATTACATAAGAATTCTTGAACTCACTCTGGTATGTTGATATATTATATGTACTTGTTAATCTAAATTCTCCTCCTTCTTTGTCCAAAACATAAGCTTGGTTCTTGAAATAAAAGGATTTAAATTTCTGCATTCTAGATAGAGCTTTTTATTGCAAAAGATCTGTTGGTATCTTGCTTAAATGTTTTCTTGAAGATGATGCAGATAGAATCATTCACGAGTTTCAAGAAGGAGAGTGTGTAGGCCATCTCTACTGGAAATCCACAGCCAAAAAAATCCTTAAAGCTGGTTACTATTGGCCCACTCTTTTCCCTGACATACACAAGCTAGTTGCAACTATCCATAAATGTGAAATCTTTGATAGCAAGAAAAAGCTACTACCTTTTCCCTTGCATCCTATTAGTGTTGAAACTCCTTTTCAACAGTCGGGGTTTATATTTCATTGGCTAAATCCACCCTGCCTCATCTTCCCACCAAAAGTGGATCCTCACTACAGCTGACTATTTCACCAAGTGGATAGAATCCATCCCTTCAAGGAATTCCACTCACTTATTCATCATCAAATTCCTTGAAACCAACATCTTTTTCAGATTTGGCTATCCTAATAATATCATCACTGATAATTCTGATGCATTTAATGCCAAGAGAATGGTGGAATTTTTCTACAAGTACCACATCAAACTAGGGCACTCTACAGCTTATTACCCTCAAGGTAATGGGTTGGCTGAGTCCTCTAACAAAATTTTGGTGGATATCATAAAGAAGCTGTTGGAAGAGAACCAAAAATTCATGGCATAGCAAACTAGTGCATGAACTATGTGCTGATAGACTAACAACCAAGAAATCAATCAGTATGCCTCCCTATCAGCTAGTGTATTGCATGGATGTAGTTTTCCCAACATCGTTGGGAGTTCCAGTTATGAAGCTTCTTCAAGAGGTACAATCAGAAGAGAATTATATGGAAAGGAGGATGAACAAAACCATTCACTTACAACAGTCAAGGGAAGAAGTTTACAAAAGAACACAAGCAGTGCAAGAAAACATAAAGAATATATTTGATAGAAGGACCAAAGCCAATGATTTCTAGATTGGAGACAAAGTGCTAAAGTGGGATTCAAGGAGAGAGGATAAAGGAAAACATGGAAAAATTGAAAATTTGTGGAAGGGTCCATACATCATCCATTCCATTAGAGGTAACAATGCTTTCTTTTTACAAGAGCTAGATGTAATAGAGTTATTTCGAGGTCCTATCAATGGAAGGATGCTCAAGAAATATTTTTTTCAAAATTCCTAGTTTGAAGCTTTCATTCATTGTACATAACATTGCATGATGAAAAATAAAAAAAATGAAATATAAAAACAGAGAAAATAAGAAAAGAGGGCAGGAAAAAATAAGAGGTACAACCCCATACCAAACAAGAGTATTGCTGAAAGTGTGCATGCCTAAATGCCACTACTATTGAGAAAAGAAAGAATTGTTCAGTCATCTAGCCTAATCATGACTGACCATGTTTTAAATTTCTACTAATGGGTTAGTGAAAGAAGACTTTTCAAAACATTTAAGCTTCACTTGTCACTAGGTTAGATTAGGAAAATATGTTGGTTCCCAAAGCATAAATCTGAACAAAAGAAAAATGAGAGGGATGCATAACCAATTCTGAAATCACAACCCTCATGTTTTCTAGTTTTTGATTGAACAAAAATAATGTTTGTGTGAAGCTTGTCCAGATGCCACAACCCATGGAAAATCAGATTGATTAATCCTGGTTTGGTCACACTTTTAATTCCAATCAGTAGGTTAGAGAATAAAGTCTTTCAAATAGCTTAATCTTGACAGATGAGTACACTAGGTAGAGAATAAGTGAGTTCATTAGCCTAATATGAACTCTTGGAAGTGATAACGGTACTAGTAGATATTTTTTTATTCTTTCAAAAGAAAATAATGTTAAGGTTTTTCCAGTCCAAGTGCACCAAAAAGGAGTGAAAATGTGAGGCAAAATAAGATGGGTAGGTATAGCTGATATTGAAACAATAATGTATTTTTAGATTTTTTGAGATCATAGCTTCAAAAGAGCATCACCAAATGAATGAAGAGGTATTTTCCAAGTACAAACAAGGTACTGGTCTTCAAAACTCATAGATATGAACTTTGAGGTCCTGGACACCTCCTGAAAAGGAGTTTCCCTCCCCAAGTGGAGACATTGTTAGTCATCAATAACTTTTACTATCTATAGATGACTAAATATTAGTTCTAGATTTCAAAAAACAAAATTCCCTTAATATTGTGAGTTTTAGAAATCTCACTAGCTTCATTATCCTTATAGAAAATTTTTCACTATTCTACCATTTTTTCATTCCATGGTCACCCTGCCACTCCTAAAGGACTCCTTATGGGCTTGTGCCACTCATTTCCATCCTTTTTCCCACCCATAACCTCATTACTTTGTTCTTCCCTTGCCCATCACTTAACTTTCCATCTAGGGTTACCTATATCATAACTCATTCCCATGGTCCCCAAGTTCCTCAAGCTTTGATGGTATCTAAACTATGTCTATAGGCTCTTTACATAAGTCAAATATATTGGATTTTGGATCTTCAATACACCACTTTGTCAATACTCTATTTTTACACTTGAAGACTCCAAGCCAATTTCCAGTCAAAGACTAGGTCAAAGCATCCTCCCACTAGGTTAAATTAGGATTTCATATGGTCCAATGTCAATCACTGTTGTTTTAGACACTGTTTTTCATTGTTATAATATGGTTCACAGGTCTTGAAATTTTGAGACATGGTTATTCAAGAAAATATCTGAATGTCTCCAAAGAAGACTACCTTGTCAAATTCAAGTTCTACAATAGGTAAATGTAACTTGGCACTTATGCGGAAGTTTTAAGAGGTCAATCCGTAGAATAAATTGATAAGGTAAATGGTTTGTGCCTAAAGGAAGACATTTTTCTATAAGGAATATAGGAAGCACTTGGTGTTAAGGACAATTGGGGTTTTTGAGTTTGATTGGGTCAACAATGTACCAACCAGAGATCAAATGTAGAAATGACCATGGAGGAGGTACACCAAGAAACCAAACATGAAGAGAAGTTTATCAAAAATTATTGATAAGATAGGGAAAAAGGTGAGGTGAACTGCATAGAAATGAATGAACTTGGAAGGGATATAGAGAAATTACAAGACAACACTGATGATTGTCTTAAAACACTCCAGACACCTAAGGTTTTTGTAAAATGGCCAAAGAAGGTAAACGGCATGGTTTTAACTCCATGATGCTAGCAAAGAAAGGATTGTGAACGTTATACTGTGTGCAAGCCTCCCAAAGTTTTCCAAGGTGAATGTCTCATTTCCTCAAAGGTAAAAATATGTAAAGAGCATCAGTAAGAAAGGTGAACTTAGTGTTTTCAATCACCTACCAAGAAAAGGTTTATTTTATTTTCAAGGTGAGAACAAAAGAGGTTTTTTAAATTCTTCCTTGTGTTTTAGTTCCTAAGGTTGTCAAAAGTGAATCTACCACGCTTCAAATATCAAAAGGAGAGACAAATTTCATGTATCCAACAAATTTCCAGCCATGGTGAAAAAGCTAAGTTTCGTGGTGTAAATCAAGAAGGATTTGGAACGTGTCACTATTTGATCAGATTCCATACTCATCAAAAGGATTTTGTTATGAAAAAATGAGAAAAACATGATGTTGAACTCCAAGGTGAAATCCAAACAAGATTTTATGGCTGCTGCTATGTAAAGTAAATATGTGAAGCTTCAGGAGTAAAAGGAAAATCCACTTCAATTTTTTTATGTTACCTGCAAAACAAAAGTGTTAAAGGAAATCAATGAGCCAAGAAGAGTCAAATTTATGACTCAAGAAAACTTGCAGAGAAAAGGTGTAAATAACATCAGTGAAAATTCACAAAAAGAAGAGTGGACTTCATGACCTAAGTCATCTGCAAAGAAAAAAGGCTAGAGAGTTAGTAAGAGAGGAAGAAAAAGTGAAAAAGACTTAAGAAATTAGGAAATGGGTTTGCAAATATTAAATTTAAATCCCAAGTATATAAAAGGTCATTTTGTTTTTCACTTGACTCATTGTTCCCTTGAAAAAGAGTTAAAAGTGCTCAAGAGTGAAGAATTTATGGTTTTCAAACCAGATTTCAGCTAAGTATTATGGCGTTGCGTGCTCAAATTGGTGCTGCGCCCTTTGAAACTAGTGTTGCACGTTGAGCACTTTCTCCCCATACAAATTGCTAAGGCGTTGTGCACCTGGAGCATGGCACTGTGCGCTTGGCAAGGCATTGTGCACTTACTCGATTTTCCTTTCCAGGTCCAGTAAAAGACCTTGGTGCTACACGCCTAGAATGAAAGTTGCGCCCTTAGCTCCAGCGCTGTGCCCTTGGCCTTGAAACTGTGTGCTTGGTCAGGAGGGCCTCCTACACCATTCCAATACTCAAAACCCCTCAAATTTGCTCCAAGTCATCACCAATGGATTTTCAAGCAATACTAAATCATAAGTACAGCTCATCAAGCTGTTTTTGAAGCATTTTTATGGTTTGCAATTGAAAGGATTTGAAACCCAGAGAAGGAACCCTAATTTTCATGCTTGATATTAGTATTTAAAAAAATTTCTTCATCTGCATACTAAGAAGACCAGTCATAGCCAAAATGATTACATTTTTTAATATTGTTCACCAACCTAAGGGTGTGCCTACACTCACTCCATTCACTAGATAATTCCCTTACATTACAAAAATATTGACAAATTTCATTACCTTCCTTCATATCCTTTTCCCATCAGTGAAAGGTGTTCCAACACACAGTGTGAAAAATTAACAGAGGGTGGTCATTGAGTTTTTCCTCTCACTCATATTCATATACCTTTACCCTTTCTCACTCATTTCATTCACTTACAGAGCTGCCTCCATTTCACCATCCCCTCATCTCCTTTGCATTTACAGTCTTAGGGTTTTCAAAGGCAAAGTGGTCAAAATGTCAGAAAGAGAGGGTAGTGGTAGTGAAGGGGAAGGTCAAATTCCAAGGAGGCAGGGTTAGAAAGGTGGGAGGATAAAAAGGTTTGAACCACTAAACACAATATACCTAAATGCATCTCCCTTAATTGTCTCATGCTTCCAAAATGTAGGCTGCTATGAATTTTGTGAGAAGGTATAGCAGGTCCAAAATCACCTTGTGCTGACCAGGCTGTTCACCATTATCTTGCATGAAAAACAAGTTAAACTTGTAGGAGTCAATTTTGAGCTATCTTCAATTGCTATTTCCAAATCCACAGGCATAGCTAATGTAGGGGAGAAATGGTTCAAGCAGGCCAATATTGACATGAGAAACTATGAGCCATATTTAAAGCCCAGGTACAAAGACTATTATAAATCCATTTTTCCTTTCTCTCATTTGCTGGAGAGATATGTACCTATGATGAAGATCATTATGAAATATTTTACATGTGAGGGAAGGTTCTCCAGGCTTTACTCCTATCACATTAGGTTGTTGATGCACTTTTCTAGGGTTAGGATGTTGCACCTACCCTATTACCTCTACAAAACAATTGACAAGATGTCCTATATTAAAAAAAAAAAGATATTATCCCCACAGATGAAAATCCTATTTCACCACTCTCTTATTAAAATGGTTGTGATGCATCAATTGCAACAGAAGGGCATTCCAGCAGAGGTTTTCATTGCCCATGAGGTGTTCACCAATCCACAAGGCTAACAAAACCAATATGTACCTTTATCTTCTCAGCCTCCCATTCCTCCTTCACCATCACACCCCACTACACATCCATCAACATCTACTCACATTACTTCACCTAAAGATAATGACCCTCCTTCACCACTCTCTCAAAATTCCTCAACTTCACTTCATGATGCTAGTACGTTTAAAAAAGAGGGAGATGACATTGAAAAATCAGACAGTGAGGGTAGTGAGGCTAATGACAGTGAAGAAAAAATTACAGAAGAGGATATCAGTGAAGAAGATGCCAATGAAGGAGATGATAATAGAGAATCAAAAAGTGAGGGTAGTGAGGCTGATGACAGCAGTAAAAAACACAATAAATTTCATAGCAGTGAGGAAAATATTAGTGAGGCAGAAGAAGGAAATGAGGAGGCAGATATGAGTGAAGGTGAGGAAAATGAAGTAGACAGAAACAATTGATGATAGTGATGATGATGGCAGTGGAACAAAGATCCATGATGACAGTAAGGTCAGTGAAGCAAATAGTGATGAAGCAGAAACACATGAAGCTGATGTAAATGAGGAAAGTATCAATGAGGCAAAAGAAGGCAGTGAAGAAGGAAATAGGTCAGAAAGCGAAGATATCAGTGCGGCTAACGTAAATGAACAAGATGTTAATGAATCTAAAAACAGTGAGGCACATAGAAGTGGTAATAAAAGAAATGAAGAAAATAGTGAAGCATAAACCAATCAAGAAGAAGGCAGTGAAGAAGGAAATAGGTCAAAAATCCATGATGATAGTGATGAAGCACAAATCGGTGGATCAGATAAGGGAAATGAAGCAGAAAGCAACAGTGTTGATAAGGGAAATGATATCAGTGAGGATGATCTTAGTGATAAAACAAAGAGAACTTCAACAGAAAATAGTGATGATGTTGACACTAATGATGAAAGTGGGTCAAAAGGCCATGATAGCAATGGTGATACCAATGATGAAGGCAACCATGAGAGCAGTGTTGGTAAGAGCCATGAGGATAGTGAGGATACCAATGAGGATGGAATTCATGATGGCAGCAAGACTAAAGACACTAAAGTGATCAAAATTGAACCTTTTTCTTTGACCTACCAAAGAGGAAATAGGCATGTATTTTCTTCCCTCAAGCGGCAAGGGTCCATTCCTTCTACATCAGCCAAGCAGCTTGACACTGACAAACAAAAGGTCATGGGAGAAGCAGAAGACCAGCATCAGACTAAATGAGAATTTGAACTCATTCATGTTGACAGTGATGATGAAAACGAGGTGAGGATCTCAAGAATGTTGCTAAAAAACAAGGATTCCCAAATTAAAGGTTTGCAAGCCAATCTATGTAGGGCTAGGAATGTGATTCACTATTATGAGATTAAAAACAAGCAGCTGGAGGCATAAAAGGAAGTCTATGAGGTCAAAGCTATCAGAGCTTAGAAAGAGGCTATAAATTCAAAGGCTAAGCTATATGAGGCCTTGGATAGGTATGGAGACATTGATGAAGAGGAATAAAAGATTCCTAGGAGGAGTGCAAGAACAATTTGCTTAAAGAAGGCCTTAGCCAAGGAGAGAGAGCAAGATATAGCCTTGGCATAGCAGGTCACTCCAAGTCAGATGATTTGCATGGAGATTAACTATGATCAAGAGCCTTGGATTGAGAGGGAAAACATGCACTCAGAGGGTCTGTTGGAGAGGACCAAGAGGGACCTATACCTCCAAAATAAGATGGCAGGGCAGTATGCCTTAAGGAACAATATTGCAAAGGCTAAGCTCAAAAGAGCTCGTGCAAAGATTCAATCCCTCAAGGAGGAAAAAGGGCAATAAACCTTGAAATCCTTCTTGATGCATCCCTACAGGCATTTCAAACATAATTAGCAAGGAAATTCAAAATTTTGGTATGTTTTTTCAAATTTTGGTTTTTGACTGATTTGGAGGGACAAAGGTGCAACGCCACTGGTGCTGTGCTCTTTTTTGGGGAACTTTTTTGAGGAGTAGCTTACATTTTTGGAATCCTTAGTCCAAGTACATCTTGAAAAAAAACCTTCATATCATTTGGAGCAGAACTGTTACTCTGAAAGTGCCAAAAACACCTTAAAAACCACCTTTCTTCCCTATTTTCAGAGCTGGCACTACGCTCTGAGCAACCTTGTGATAATGTGTTTTTGTGTAGGAAAATGGACATCAAATGTAAAAAATAAATCATTTTTGGAAATTGGACTTTACAAGATTTCCAATGAGTTATCATGGAGCTCATTTGGAGACAGAGAAGGCCTTCAAAACTCAACTGCAAGATGACCTATTTTTCTGGTGTAGGCATTGTGCCCTTGGCCTTGACTCTGTGACCTTGCCTGCAAAGTCAATGAAAGACAAAAATTTATAAAAAATTATATTTTCAACGAATTTTGAGGCGAATCACTCGTAGTTAGCTCAAAATTTATGTTTGAAGTTATTTTTCATTTATTATATTAGATATTTTGTGCCATGGGCCTTGCATGGTCTCAATGGAAAATTTGGAATTTATGATGTATTAATGACATTTTGGAAGCCATAGTTATGGTTTTGGTCCTCCTTTCTAGTTAAATACTGCATTGAGGCCCCATTGTACATGTTGGATGATTATTGAGAGAAATATCATAGACTTGAAGATGGAGGAGAGATTTGGCTTTGGACTTTGTGAATGTCTTGATTTGCATAATGATGGAGCAAGCTCAAATGCAGGATTCCTCAACATAGTTAATGGTGATGTATTTCCTATCTATTGTTTTTTTTCTTATGTTATCATTTTGTTCCATCTTTCTCATCCAGTAGGAAAGAAATTTTAGGCTAAGAAATGTTGTTTAGAGGCACCTTAGCTCTGTCTGCTCTCTACTTTTGTATGTTTTCCTCTGCTAGGTTAGATTAGAGAATCCTTAAATGTTCTCTAGTTCCACTTATTCTTGTTTATCTTAAAGATGATTTGATGAATCTAATGTCAAAGTAGTTCATGCTTAGTCCTACTCTTTGATGTAACTTAAACATTGTTTCTAAGGTCTTTGCTCTGAAGTATTGCTGATTAGGTTTAGCTGAAGAGGTTTATGATTTGACACACTATTTTTTTCATCTTAAATGGTCTCTTTGGAGGTATTTGTGTCTTTATTAAGGAAATTAGTAGTTCCCTACCCTTTGATCTCTGCTATATGTTTATATTTAGTTTTTTCTTTTCCTGAAGGTGAAATCACTAGAAGACTTACAAGTTTCTTGCCTTCTATGGTTCAGTGGATTGTTGCCTTGATGTCTACCTGGTAGAGTTTGGTCAAATAAGTTATTGATATTCCTTGTCTCTGGTTATTTATTTATGCATAGTGATTTTAAAGGCTATTATTGTGAAAGTATTTTTTAAAGGATTCTTAACTTTCCTTTGCATCTACTATGTTCACAATTTAATGTTTCACTTCACTCACATAATATTTTAGATCCATTTGGTTTTGTTAGACTTGCCCTATGATATGCCCTTTACATATTGTTTCACTTCTCAAGACCTTTGCAGACTCCATAGCCCAATGGTTTAAACCTCTCTCACTCTATCTATTTTTCTTGTCAACCTACCCAACCAACCAAACAAACAAACAAACAAACTCTAATCCTTATAACTAGCCTAAAATCAAAACCCTAAAATCATACAAGTTATACATCCCTTACACAAACATAGAGAGAGGCCTAATAGACAGAATTATGGGGACCTAATAGACAGAAAATAGTGAAGACATTGAGGTGCCATGCCTTATCATTGAACGCAATTGTTCATGTCCAGAACCAGTTTAGGTTATATGGTTGGTGAGATAAATATTCATCTCACTACTAAATATTTGTTTGTTCGAATGTATTGAGAAACATAAAGTAGTTGTAGAACTTATAAGAAATACATGAGATCAAATTCCTCATTAATTAGTTGAAATAGGTATATAATTTTACATAAATTTCTTTAATTTAAATATTAATTTGTATGGGATGACTCATATTTCCTCCATAGTCCATGAAATGAATGACATTATCAGATTCAACATTTTAAATCTGATTTTAAAAATTAAAAGTAATGAAGAGATTTCCGGATTTTGACCATTTTTTTATCACACTGTGGAAAATCCGGAAATCTCTTCATTATTATAAAACCACACAAGTTTTAAAACCAAATTAAAAGTAATATTAAAACGTTGCTTAAATTTTTATAGTATTAAACTAATTATACATGTTTCTAAAAATGATATTATAATAATGATAATATGTTTTTAGTTTATAATATATTTGGAAAACATGTTTTTAATTTAAAAGATAGTTCATGTTTTGAATTTATAATTTAGCTTATGTTTTTAATTTATAATAGTATTTTTTAAGATTAAATTTTATTTAGTGATTAGAAAATATCTTTATTTCTTTTTTAATACTAACTACAAGAAAAATACCCTGTAGCGGAGGTTATAAAGGATGTTTTTTGTGTTATAAAATTGGCCAAAATTGTCAAAAAATATTTGCTACAACATCCACTTTTGGTAACGAAGATTTTGACATAGCTTCTAACGAAACTTTAGCACAACTAAAAAAAACTGGGTGGCTGAAGGTTTTTACGGATGTTTTTCTTATTGGTGCATGCATCATGTGTGAATGCACTAGTGCATCTTGTTAGGTCTCTGTAATTTAGCAGAGTGACAAGACTAAATGCTGCAGAGACAACATCAAAAACCATTTTGGGATTCTAGGATCTAGCCCTCCTGAATCCAGAGAGGGATCTCTTTATAAGTGCAAAGATGGATTTATCTTTAAGGCTTTTAGTATAATATTAGGCTAGTTATTAAGAACAAGGGTTTTTTGTTTGTTTTGTTTGGTCGGACATGATATTTAATTGGATGGAATATCACAAAATGAAAGAGTTTCAAAGGGTGAGGGTGCAAGTATATTGAGAAGCTTTCAGCAGATAGGATTAGTCTGAAGCAGCTTTAATCCATTAGGCTATGGAGTCATAAAAGGGTTTATTTGTAAAAAAATTTAAAGAGTGGTCCAAGGGGCAAGTCATCTATATCAAAATATCCTTTAGATTACATGATGGAGCGGAACATTAAAAGTGTTGAGAAACTGGAAAAATCCAATAATTTCAACAAATAATTTATCAAATTTCCATACAAGAAAAGCCTTTTCAAGTAGCTTCTTGAAACCAATGAAAGACAGGGCTAACCATAAACTTCTTTGGAAAATCTTATATTAAAGCTAACTTATCAGACAACAATCCAGTAATCTCACCAGACTAATTTTAGAAGGGATGAGAACAGATAAGAAAAAAAGGTGCAACTAAGATCAGGTCAGATGTATTACAATCATGATCTACTTTAGCATACTCTTAGGGAAACATTCAAACAACCTTTGGAGAAAGGACTAGAAGATAGGGAAAACCATAAAGCTTTATAGCTTAACTCTACTTAGCATGTACTGAAAATATCATTCAAGAACTTCCTTTCAAGTTTTTCACATCAACACAGGGACTAACCAACATTCCTTGATAATGTTTACACTTAATTTAAGTCATTCCCAAATATAAAAATTAGTAGAAAACATATAGATAAAGCTTATCAGTGAGAGTAGGGTACTTTTTACAGTAAATCCTAGCTCTATATTTGCTGTTATTTATCAGAGAAAAGTGAACAAAATGGCATACATGAAAGGAAAACAAATATCAGTAAGAGGTACTTCACCAATGATATAGACCAGGATCCCAAGAATCAACTCGTATATTGATGTCAATCCAGTTACATACTTCAAGTCCAATGTTTCATCACAGCTACAAAAATCTCTTCTTAGCTTATCTTCTTCAATAACTTAACAGAGCTTCAAAGCTTCGGAACTTATTTACATTCAACTATGATTCGATACAACAATTATTACATCAACAGTCCAACAACCAACCTGTATCTCATCTTCTTCAGAAGTATATATAGAAGAAAAGTGGAAGTGGGATAAAATAAAGATCTCTAGTTCAATTAATACAATTTAATGCTTCTCGGCCTTCGAGGGGCTCAACAAAGAAGGTTTCTGATATTTTTCTGCATTAATTGGTTTTTCATTAAGTTTTAGGCTACATGGAAATTTTTTGTTGACTTTGGAAACTTTTTAAGTAGGTTGGCAATAACTCTAGCTGTCTTCAGGAAAAATATCATAGACTGAGCAATAACTATGCCTTCTATGATTCCTTCGAGGCTGCAAGTAGCTTTTGGTAGCTGGAGAGGATTCAATTAGCCTCTGATGTGGCAGTGGAGGCTTCTTGGACTGATAGACCTGCTTGTTTTTCCCTAAAACACTGTTAATTTTCTTTTGATCTATGTTTTAGTATTGATTGGGCTTAATTTTTGTCTTCAGGTCTTCATACTGTCTTTAAATGTGTGGATTAGGCCTTCGATAGTAGAATTTATGCCTTAATCCCTCTAAACTATGTTAAAAAATTTGATCCTTCTTTTCTGCATTGATTTTATGTTGTAACACTGATACTCTTTATATGATTAAGGTTTATTGTCTTTTGTTTCTTTGCAGGCACACAAAGGGTTTTATAATGTTATCAGTGTTCATGAGGCATGATAAAACCATATTTGGAACCTTGCAAATTTTCCTTCTTCAATGATATTGGCCTGAGGGATCATCATCCCTGCCCCTTGATTTTATTTTAAAACTATGGAGAAACCTTAAAAACCCGCACAAAAAGAACAAAAATTAAGAAAACCCTAGTGAAAATAGGTTTAGACAGCTTCTGGGTGCGAGATTAAATCGTAACCATTGGATGAAATCAACCAATGGCCAAGATCGATTTTTGGGGTCAATTTGGGGGCGGTTGGGTAAATGGATGGAAGATTAAGTCTATGTCGTTGATCTAGATTGATCAACGGCTGAGATTGATCAGTAAAATATTTGGGAGAAAAGGGGAAGGGTGATGAGTTGGTGGGGAAATTCAATCAGAACCATCGATCTAGATAAATGAACAGTCAAGATCATGTAATGGAACGCTCGGGATTTAAAACTATGGGGAAATGCAATGGGAGGGGGGATTTAATCAGGACCGTCAATCTTCAAAGATCAACAGTGGAAAAGCCTTGGTGAAATTCTTGGGAAAGAAAATGAGGAATAGGGACTTAGGGTTGAAATGCAATATGAGCCATTTGATTAAGGTGATAGATGGCTAAGACCTTCAGATGGAGCTTTCAGGAGCAAAGGGGAAGAGGGAAATGAATTTTGATCGCGTTAAGTCAAATCCATCAGATCAAATGGATCAGCGGCTAGGATCAAACAAAAAAACACACTGCGGAAAAGAGTGGTAAGGCAGAAAACCACTGGTGGTATTTACACAGCTCTGAGGTGATTTGGAAATTTAGCCAAAAAAATGCGATATGCTTCACTACTTGACAACTGTATTTTTAATACTTCCCATGTCACGTAATTTTTTGGCATTAAAATTTAGGTGAAAAATGACATGATATGGAGTTTCAGCCGTCGGATGATGGGCAACAGATCCAACAGTGCGGATCGCATGCGATGGAGAGCAAGATGCACGGGTGGAAAAGGTGGGTAGGGTCAGTGGCAGTTTATATCCTGACCGTTGGATCTTGGGAATAGATGGTCACGATCTTTCAACGAGGGAGAAATGAAAAGGGCGGGGTTTGGAAGTGGAAGAAATACGGACCGTTGGATTGGAGGAAATCAATGATAGGGATTTAATTGGAGGTCGAGATGGTGGAGGGCTATGTGATGGGCGAGCGCGATGCGATTAAGCGTTGGCCATTAGATATTTATAAATGGACGGTCAATATTTAATCGAGGATCGAAAATTGGCGGAGGCAAGGGGATGACACTTTGAGACTGGTGTAATGCAATTAAGCGCTAGTCGTCAGATCTGGGAGTAAGATCGACGGTCAATACTCAATCGGACGGGTAAAGGAGAAAATTTATGGGTGGAGTGTGACAAAATCTTAGCCGTCAGTTCTTGTTGATTCGATAGCTAAGATTTAGTCGGGGAGATGAAGGAAATGTAAGGCAGGGAACTGTAGAGATTAGGCGCAATGTGGACCGTCGATCTGCAAAGATCCATGGTGGATCTTCACCGAAGAATTATACTATCGGGCTTATGAAAAAAAACCAAAGGAAAAAAGGGGTTCAGGGAAAGGTTTTTTAATGTTTTTAGCACCCGATATCGAGGCTGTGGTCCTGTGAAAAGGATGAGGAGATCGAGGGTTTAAAAAGAAAAAGGCTAATCGCAATCGGAGTTTTCAAAGTAGAAGGCAATTAAGGAGATAGAAAACCCTGATTGCGATTACGCGATGGGGGTTAACTCTGGGTCATGGCTCTAAGTTTTATGCGGAGAAAAGGACCTGGGGCTTAGGCCAAAGGGGCTTCTAGCATTAAAGAAAAAAATGGAGTTTTTAAGGATATTTTTGAGAATTTTTGAAGGATTTTGACAGTTCTGATAAGGGGAAAAAAGGGTTTTTAAACCAAACAAAGGGGAATATAAGGTCTAAAAAGAGTTTTGTAATGGTTTAGAGGTTAGAAGAGGCTTATGGAGGGGTTTTTATGGAGAACAAGGGAATGAAAATGGTGTTATTTATGAATAGAAGAAGGGGTAAAATGAAGGGGAAAATGGGTTTTTGAGCAGTCTTTCTCCTTGCAAACAACATATTTTTCAAGATTATGAGGGAAATAGTAGTGAAGATTAAATAAGAGGGTAAAGATCATCATAAGACTTAAAGAACTCACAATTTGGACATGAATTGTTTCTTAAAGGCTAAAAAATATTTAGCCACCATTTGATATGACAAATTTTTATAGGTGGCTAACAGTGGCTCCACACGGGGATAGCACCTTCTTGAAGGTGTCAAGAACTTGAGACATGTCTTCTCTAGAAGCTAATCAGTGCCTCATCCATTGGGCTACAACTTTCTTTACTTTTTTTGATCTTCTTTTGATTTGATAATGTTAGCAACCATTAAAACAATGGAATTCTATAAAAACAAGCTTTATAGCTAACCAATCCTAATGATCTAACATTTTTTCTTCCTTCAGAGTGAATTTGGATTGGCAAATTGTTTTTACAAACATTTTTCTTAGAAGAAAACATAGACCTAATATAAATCTACCCTTATCTTGCAATGAACTCATATTAAGCAGTTGAGTTCATAAGCTTCTCTACCTAACTACACTCTGTCAGGATTAGACTGTCTGACATAGTTTATTCTCAAAATTCTAAAACAAGACATTTAAAAGAAGACAAGTTAGGATTGAACAGTCTAACTTGTTGTTGGTCTATGGCATAAAAACAAGCTGCACATAGACTAAAATTGCAGAAAACTAAAGCAAAATGGTGAAGGCTTAAGATATGAAAGTTTAAGAACATCCTTCTCTTTTCTCCAACTCTGTTTTTAGGCTTGTTTGAGATGTTTTTCTCTTTGTTCTCTAGTTCAAGTATTGGGCATATTAGAACTAGTTTGATTCTATATTTGGCTTAATATTTCATCTAATTAGAACCATTATTTCTTCTGAAATTCAAAGGCTCGGATTTTTAGCTTGTTTGAACCCTTTTCTTCTATCCTAATCTACCTAACTGACAAGCCAAGATTGAGCTGTTTGGAAAATCTAATTCACTAACCTATCAACAGTAAATTGAAAAGCTAATTATTGATGATTAGGTTGTATGACTAACTAGAAGTGTGTTTTTAGGAGTATCATTTGAGCTTGCACACTTTCAGATTTTGTTTCTCTTTTATGGTATGGGGCTATACCTTTCTTGTTTTTACAATCTTCCCTCTTTTCTTTTGTAATGTTTTTTTGTTTTTGATTTTTATAAATTTGAATGCAATGTTCAGACAATGATAATTCACAATGAAAAAATAAAAGAGCTTCAAACTGGTATAGTCAAGAAAAATAATGTTTGAGCATCCTACCATTGATAGGACCTCCAAAAAGTCCATTTCCATTTAGCTCCTGCAAGAAATTGTTGAAAACTTAGTTAAACTGAGAGGGGGGGGGGGGTGAATCAGTTTAACATATTCATGAACTTTTAAAACTTTTTATTGAAACTTATTTACAGTTTCATTTCATGTCCAACTTAAAATATGAGTAATCTTAGAATGTGAGCAGCATGTATTAATATGATATAACAATAGAATTAATATGAGAGTAGCAGGTATTAAGAAAATGATATAAATCATATCAACACATAAACATCATGCACAGAGACACCAGATATAAGTGGAAACCCATAAAGGGAGAAAACCACATCTTATTATTGTTGTGATGCAAAGGCAAGCTCCAACTCCCTCTCACCACTGTTTTTCTGTAGGCACCAGCCTACAGGAGGCTCCTACCTCAATTCTGCAAGCTACAACTTACAAGGAAGCACCAACTCCCTTCAATTTTCTACAGGCACCGACCTACTGGAGGCTCCAACCTTAGTCAGCTACAACTGACAGCTATCAAGTTGCAACTTGATAGGGAAGCTCCAACTTCCTCAGTTTATCAAACTGAATGTTTTCTAATTTACCTCAGATATCAGCTCTATTCTGTAGCTTCTCTTTTTGCTCTTCTTTTCTTAATCTTCTCTGCCTTACACTTCTATACTCTGCCTTCACAATATTTTCTCTCTCTAACACCTTTTGTGCATATCAATGTCATATTAAATATAGAGTTCCTCGCATGACTGTTTTTATTTCATAAATAATTTGGAATGAACAGTCATGACTCTTTGGCTTCTGTCTTCTTATTCCTTTATCCAACTCATTTTTAAAATTACAACAATATGTACAAATTTCCATGCTATAGTGGGATTTTGTCTTTTATTTATGATACTTTCCTTTGCATCACAAACAATATAAACAAAAATATTTACGTTTTTAGCTATGTATTTCAATATTACTCAGCTCTCTTTCTGAACTTTGGCTCTACTAGATTTGTCTTTTCTGCTGCTGTTGAGTGACTGCTCTGTATATTTCTATTCATCATGCCTATAAAAATTCCCTGTGACTTTTTTCAGTTCTTACATTCTTGTTTACCTCTGTTAGTCCCACATTTTCATATCTTCTCTTTGGCATGTAAAGTTCATACACCGAATTTCTATGCGTGATACAACTGTATTTATATTTTCACTTCACAATTCTGGCAATCTCACACTTCTCTTATTCTACACTGGCAAGTTCAAAAAAATAAGTCTGGATTGTTTTAATATCTTAATTCAAGGAATTGAGATACTAATTCAACATTCCTCTATAGCTGTAGGCCGACTGTCTATTATGTATACATATGCGCCCACTTATATATATATATGTGCTCCATATCAATACATGTATTACGACATTCTTTAATTACTGGAAACATTATAAAAAAGTCCAACAATACTCGGCGTCCTTTTATTAACCTGCAACCTTAATATATATCAATATATGGTCACACCTCCGTTCAACATTGGAGCATCCCAATATGGTTAACACCACATATATTTCATATGGCGCTAACTTTACAACTGTATTTATCTTTTCCAATGTGACGACTTGCACATACATTATTAACTCATAAACCTTAATGTATATTTGATTTGGGCCCACACACACAACACATTACCAACGTGGGGTTAACACAGCCGAATCGTACCTTCGATTAATCCACGCACCCATGCAATATAAATTTTAGATTCCATGGGGGCTGATGATTAACTGTTGAACCAATATACGAGGCCTCCAGAATTACAGACTTCTGGTATGGTTATTAAACCCAAGGTATTACTTTACCGTCGCCATATAACATTATAGCCAAAATTTAATAAAAATTACCATGGTTGATCGCGCCTGGCTTATCTCACCTTCTTATTCGACAACTGCTATTGCGTTGCCCGATCCAACGGATATCGCTTGGATTAACTGCACGGATGTTAACGTGCGATGAAATACGAAAAGGCGGTTTTCCCTGGGCCCACCTTTGCCATGCGTCGACAGTTCTATGGAATCGCTCCCAATTCCAAAATATCACTTGCCCGACGATGGGTGGTGTGATGAAAACCACCGTTCATCTCCAAACCGCCACTACTATTCATCCACAAGGTTCCTTTCCTCTTACCTCTGGGTTCCGCACCATTCAACGTTCTATTTGGACCTTCGCAAGGTTAAACGCTCCTTATAATCAACTCATCTTCCGCTCTCCCATTGAAGACTCGCATGGATACCCAGCTTTACTTATTGGGTGAAAATCTCTGGCGTTCGAACTAGATGCTCTGGTTTCGAAAGTGTTGATTCATTCCGAACCGATGCTTCGGCTTATACGTCAGTTCTCCTCACACAATTCCATGACTGCAAATATCCAACTAAGAGAGTTCTTCATCACAAGAAGATCGCTGCTTGGAATTCAAATCCTACCACCATGATTTATCAACAGGGTTTCAATTTTATACGTAGAGGAAGAGGTTCTGTACCTCTAACTCCCTCTGACTCCCTACCACTCTCTCTATCTTTTGCCTTGTCTTAGGTGCTGGTCCTTTGCCATCCTCTTTGGCATCAATGAAAACATTTCCAACAGTCTCCCCGTTTGGCATTGATGGAAACATATGCGCCAGTAATCTAATGCTTCCTCTACCTATCTTCTTTTCCTCCCCCTTTGACATCAATGGCAAAGGGTTGCTCATTTCCTAGTTCGCTTTTTGCATTTCCTCTTTCTCAATTATGTTTAGGCCCTATTCTGCTCACTTTGTACCATGCTACTCCAGACTAATGTATAAGACTTGTTGAGGGAACATTTTGAGTATTATCGAATTTGAATATACACTGTAAATTGATATATTTCAAACGCATAGACTTCTTTCACTTGTATAGAGCTAAAAGTGAGAATAATGATACTTCATAGAATACATTGTATCAGATTTATGTATGACTGGATTCAAACTGATGCTTTTTCTCTGTAATTGACCTTTTCATGCTTGAATAATGCAGAAAACTCTAGGATAATAACTTGGTGTTCTTTTGCCTTAATCCTTTGATCATAATGACCTGATTCATGCTTTCCTTGCTAGCTGATCTCCACCTGGAATGATATTATCATTTCTGTTCTCCCCCTGAGACTGTGCTTTCTCTTTATATCAGAGAGTAGTATCTACAAATATTACCCCTAGTTTATCTCTCAAATATTGAAATGGTTCTTTAGCAAGTGATTTAGTAAATATATCTGCTGTCTGTTCTTTTGTTGGTACATACTCCAGTTTTACTATCTTCTGAGCCATTTGTTCTCAAAGAAAATGATACTTTATTGGAATATGTTTGGTTTTTGAGTGAAGCACAGGATTTTTAGATATAATTATAGCACTTGTATTATCACATTTGATTGAGATAGGTTCTTTGATGCTTACCTTCATGTCTTGGAGGTTTTGCTTCATCCACATGACTTGTGTACAACATGCTGCTACTGCTATATATTCTGCTTCTGTTGTAGACAAAGAGATAGATGTTTGTTTCTTGCTTAACCATGCCACCAAACTTTCTCCTAAATAGAAAGCACCTCCACTTGTGCTTTTCCTGTCATCCACACAGCTAGCCCAATCTGCATCTGTGTATGCTGTCAATTTGAAGCTTTTTCCTTTAGGATACGAGAGTCCATATTGTGTTGTTCCTTGTAGATATATGAATATTCTTTTTACTGGAAGAAGGTGATTTTTTTTAGGTGCTGCTTGATATCTAGCCACTAGTCCTACTGCTAGCATGATGTCTGGTCTTGATGCAGTCAGATACAATAGACTTCCAATCATGGATTTGTAGAGTTTTTTATCTATATCAGTAGACCCATCATTAGCACGCAGCTTGCAACCTGTGGTCATGGGAGTTGACACAGGTTTGCAGTCCTCCATTTTCAAATTTTTCAACATTTCCTTTAAGTATTTTTCCTGTGAGATGAATGTACCTGTGTTCTTTTGCTGAATTTGAAGTCCCAAGTAGAAACTGAGCTCTCCAATCATAGACATCTCAAACTCTGTTTTCATCTCATCAACAAACCCTTTTGCTAGTTCTTTTCTGTTGCTTCCAAACATAATGTCATCAACATATACTACAACAATCAAGAGTTCGTTTTCATGGGCTTTTATGTACAGATTTTTGTCTACTCCACCTCTCTTAAAGCCTTGTTTTTGCAAATATTTATCTAGTCTTGAGTACCAAGCATGAGGAGCCTATTTCAGTCCATATAGAGCCTTCTTCAGTCTGCACACATAGTCTTCTTTGTCTGTCAATGAGAAGCCTTCTGGTTGTTCCATGTAGACTTCTTCTTCTAGATCTCCATTAAGAAAAGTAGATTTTACATCCATTTGATATACCTTGAATTTTTGGTAGCATGCAAATGCCAGGAACATTCTGATAGCTTCCATTCTGGCTACAGGGGCAAATGTTTCATCGTAATCAAGTCCTTCAATTTGTGAGTATCCTTTGCAGAGCAGCCTGGCTTTATTCCTGATTACTTGTCCTTGCTCATTCATTTTGTTTTTGAATACCCATTTTGAACCAATGATATTTTTCTCAATTGGTCTAGGAACTAGTTCCCACGTATTGTTCTTTTCAATTTGGTCCAATTCTTCATTCATTTCTTTTACCCAAGACTTGTCCTTGCTGGATTCTTCAAATTTCTTTGGCTCTATTTGTGACAGCATGGCTATGTATACTTCTTCAGTTTGTTCTATTAGTTTACTTATAGTATTGACCCCTGCTTTCTTATCTCCTATGATTTGATCTTCGGGATGATTCTTTTGAGTGTATCTTGAGGGGGATTTCGAGCTCAGCTCTTCATTTTCTATAGTATTGCTTGTTTCATCATCATTCTGGTCTTCTTCTTCATGGTTATCTGATGGACTGCAACATTCAGTATCTATTTTATTGTTTTGAAGTTCTTCATCAAATATTACATCAATTCTTTCTACTATTTTCCGAAGAGTCTTGTTGTAGCACTTGTACCCTTTACTTTTGGATGCATATCCTATAAATATTCCTTCATCTACTCTTGCATCAAATTTTCCAAGATTTTCATCATTATTATTTATGTAACACTTGCTACCAAAGATTCTAAAATGTTTGATTGAAGCTGGCTTTCCATGCCATAGTTCGTAGGGAGTCTTGTCACTGCTTGGCCTTAAGTGAGCTTTATTAAGGATATGTACTGTTGTGTGCACTGCTTCTGCCCAAAAAGTTTGAGCAATATTATTCTCTTGCATCATGGCTCTCGCAATTTGTTGAAAAAATCTCTTTTGTCTTTCAGCTACTTCATTCTGTTGAGATGTTCCTGCAATAGTGAATTGTTGTTTTATGCCATGTTCATTGCATAGTTCAACAAAGTCATAATCAGTGAATTCACCTCCTCTCTCTGATCTGATGCACTTCAGCTTGCATCCTGTTTGATTTTCTGCTAATGCTTTAAATATTTTGAATTTGTCTAGAGCTTCCGATTTATTCTTAAGAAAAGCAACGCATGTCATTCTGGAGAAATCATCTATTATCAGCATGAAGTAGGATTCTCCACTTGGTGTCTTAGTTCTAGCAGGTCCACACAGGTCCATTTGCACAAGCTGGAGTGTTCTTCTTGTTGATAAATCATATTTAGATTTAAAGGATGTTTGGGTCTGTTTTCCCAATTGACACGATTTGCATATGGTATTTGAAGGCCTTTTTATTTCTGGCATATCTCTGATGGATTTCTTCTTGCTCAGTCTGATGATATGATCAAAGCTGAGATGTCCCAATCTCCTATGTCATAACGATGACTCCTCAAGTTTGCTAAGATGGCATGCTTCATCTTCCTCATTCACAATGTAAACATTGTTTTCTGTTCGAACACCTTTCAGTCGAGTCTTACCTGTGGTGCTTGATCCGACTTCACAGTATTGTGCTCTAAATAGAACTTCACAACCTTTGTCACACATCTGACTGAAACTCAGTAAATTTTCTTTTAGCCCATCTACAAATAGTACATCTTGGGCCTTTCCTCTTCCATTGTCTATGCTGATTGAGCCCTTTCCTTTGATCTTTCCTGACTTATCATTGCCAAAAGTAACATTGCCAGATTTCTTTTCATCAAGAGTTATAAACTTACTTTTGTCTCCTGTCATGTGTTTAGAGCAGCCACTGTCCAAATACCATTGACTTTTCAGATCTTGAGTAGTTAGAGCCAGGTCACACTTATTCACCTTCTTTATCCACTAGAGGCACCCTTTTGTTTTGTATCTTTTGTGAGGTGATGACCTCCATCTTCTTAGAGGACATTTGGAAGGTATATGTCCAACTTGATTGCATACACAACATTTGATCATAATTTTTGTAGAATTATGAGTATGAACATAATTTCTTTGATTCATAAACCTTCTTGAGGTGTTAAACATCAATCTTTGTCCATACTTTCTACACTCAATGATTTTATGACCGAATTCCCTACAATAAAAGCAGTAACCATAGAAGCTATTTTCATACCTGACGTAAGGTTGTCTCTTCCATTTTTTTGCTTGAGGGAGTCTCTTCAATGTTTGTATATTTTGCTAGTTTGAATTAATCCTCCTTGCATGACAATATGCAGCAATGTGTCTCAGCTTGTGGCAGACATAACAGGTGGCATTCTTCATTGGAGGGAAGAATCTCCTTTGATGGTTTCCAAATTCTACATATTCAGGGGTCTTTGTATTTATTACATTCTTTGCTACTAGTGGTTTCTTCTGATCTCTGTCTTCCTTATTGCAGATTTCTTCTTTTGTAGGAATTGTTTGGGCTACTTCATCATTCTTCTTTTCTTTTACAAAAATAATCTCTCTGTCAACCTTTTCTTTTCCTTTACTTGATTCTCCTTCATAGCCTATTCTAGTCTTTATCATAGGGGATCTTTGGGCAATCATAATTTCATTCAACTTACTAGAGCTTGTTGTTTGCGAAGAGTTTATAACCACTTTCCTTTGAGCATTTTCTAATTTATTTCTGGGACATACTACTTCTTCTTCCAACTTTTCTCTCTCTTGAATTTTTTCTTCGATTTGCTTAAGTAACATGTCCTCTATCTTCTTGGCTTCTTCAAGCTCTATTTTTAGCTGCTTAAGGACTTATGAATTTTGTTCTTCTCGTACATATTTGAGAAGAATGTCCTTTTGTTTTCTACATTTTAGTTTGAGTCTATCAATCTCTTCTAGAGCACTTCTTAGCTCCCCCTCAAGGTCGACTTCACCTTCTTCTTCTTCATCTTCTAGCAGGAGTCCTTCAAGTTCTTCTATGGCCATCAATAAGAATTTAGAGGTTCCTTCTTCACTTGAGGATTCATCTGAATCTTCAGATGTACTGTTGTCTTGTTGAGCATAGAAGGATTTTCTACTTAACTTCTTTCCTTTCTTCCAGTTCTTTGATTTATTTTTCTCTGACTCTTGAGCTTGATTCCTTACTTTCTTGTGAGGACACTTAGCAGCATAGTGTCCCACTCTTCCATAGTTAAAGCATTTGAAGGGGATTTTACCTTTGTATTTACCTGAGCCTCTATCCAATTTCATGACAAACTTTGCCTCTTCTTCATCCGAGCAGGAGCATATGTCTCCCTCTTCTTCTTTCTTCTTTTCTATTTTAAAGGCTGCTTCCCTCATACTTGGCTTATTCTGTGGGAGCCTCATTTCATAGGATGTTAGATTTCCAAGTAGCTGGTTCATGGTCAAGGTCTCCTAATCAGCTGTTTCTTCTATTGCAGACACCTTTGGATTAAACCTGGATGGAAGAGATCTTAGAATCTTTCGCACAATTATACTTTCTGGCATTTTTTCTCCAAGAGCTTTCATATTGTTAATAATTTCTGTAGCTTTTAGGAAGAAACTGGCAATGTCTTCATCATCATTCATTTTTAAGTTTTCAAACTGGGCTCTATAGACTTGAAGTTTGGAGGTCTTTACTTTCTTGTCTCCCTCATGTATGTTTTAAAGGGTATCCCATATTTCTTTGGCAATGTATTTGTGCATTACTTTGATAAACTTTGCTTCACACAATCCATTCAGGATGGCATTCATGGCTTTTGCATTAGCCACAAAATCTTTTTTTGTTTCTTTCTCTGTATCAGTTGCCTTTGGGGAATATCCTAATTCCATAGCAGCCTAGAATTCTATTCCTAGAGACATTATGTATGTCCTAATTCTGATTTTCCAGAAAGCATAATTTTCACTAGTGAAGAAAGGGGCTTTATTGGTTGAGCATCCTTCTTTACTAGCCATCATGGGAACCTGGGATCTCCTTTCAGTTGTTAGACTTGTACAAAGGAACCTTCTCTTATACCAATTGTTTAAACCCTAGTTAAACTGAGAGGGGGGGGGGTGAATCAGTTTAACATACTCATGAAATTTTAAAACTTTTCATTGAAACTTATTTACACTTTCATTTCATGTCCAAATTAAAATATCAGTAATATTAGAATGTGAGCAGCATGTATTAATATGATATAAAAATAGACTTAATATGAGAGCAGCAGGTATTAAGCAGATGACATAAATCAAATCAACACATAAACATCATGCACAAAGACAACAGATATAAGTGGAAACCCATAAAGGGAGAAAACCACATCTTATTATTGTTGTGATGCAAAGGCAAGCTCCAAATCCCTCTCACCACTATTTTTCTGTAAGCACCAACCTACAGGAGGCTCCTACCTTAATTCTGCAAGCTACAACTTGCAAGGAAGCACCAACTCCCTTCAATTTCCTGCAGGCACCAACCTACAGGAGGCTCCAACCTCAGTCAGCGACAACTGACAGCTATCAAGCCGCAACTTGATAGGGAAGCTCAAACTTCCTCAGTTTATCAAACTGAATGTTTGCTGATTTACCTTAGATATCAGCTCTGTTCTGTAGCTTCTCTTTTTTCACTTCTTTTCTTAATATTCTTTGCCTTACACTTCTATACTATGCCTTCACAATATTTTCTCTCTCTAACACCTTCTGTGCATATCAATGTGATATTATATATAGAGTTCCTCACATGATTGTTTGTATTTCATAAAGAATTTGGAGTGAACAGTCATGACTCTTTGGCTTCTGTCTTCTTATTCCTTTATCCAACTCATTTTTAAAATTACAACAATATGTACAAATTTCCATGCTACAGTGGGATTTTGTCTTTTCTTTAGGATACTTGCCTTTGCATCACAAACAATATAAACAAAAATATTTAAATTTTTAGTTATGTATTTCAATATTACTCAGCTCTCTTTCTGAACTTTGGCTCTACTGGATTTGTCTTTTATGCTGCTGTTGAGTGACTACTCTGTATATTTTTGTTCATCATGCCTGTAAAAATTCCCTGTGACTTTTTTCAGTTCTTACATTCTTGTTTACCTTTGTTAGTCCCACATTTTCATCTCTTCTCTTTGGCATATAATGTGCATACACCAATTTTCTGTACGTGATACAACTGTATTTATATTTTCACTTCACAATTTTGGAAATCTCACACTTCTCTTATTATATGCTGGCAAGTTCAAACAAATATGTATGGACTATTTTAATATCTTAATTCAAGGAATTTAGATATTAATTCAACATTCCTCTATAGCTGTAGGCTGACTATCTATTCCGTATACATATGCGCCCACTTATATATATATATATGTGTGTGTGTGTGTGTGTGTGTGTGTGTGTGTGGTCTATATCAATACATGTATTACGTCATTCTTTAATTACCAGAAATGTTATAACAAAGTCCAACAATACTCGACATCCTTTTATTAACCCGCAACCTTAATATATATCAATATATGGTCACACCTCCGTTCAACATTAGAGAATCCCAATATGGTTAACACCACATATATTTCATATGGCACTAACTTTACAACTATATTTATATTTGCCAATGCAACGATTTTCACATACCTTATTAACTCGTAAACCTTAATATATATTTGATCTGGGCCCACACACAGAACACATTACCAACGTAGGGTTAACATAGCCGAATCGTACCTTCGATAAATCCACGCGCCCATGTAATATAACTTTTAGATTTCACGGGGGTTGATGATTAAATCTTGAACCAATATATGAGGCCTCCGGAATTACAGACTTCTGGTATGGTTATTAAACCCAAGGTATTAATTTACCATCACCATATAACATTATAGCCAAAATTTTATAAACATTACCACGGTTGATCGCACCTGGCTTATCTCGCCTTCTTATCCGACGGCTGCAATTGCGTTGCCTGATCCAATGGATATCGCTTGGATGAAATGCACGGATGTTAATGCGAAATGAAATACGGAAAGGCATTTTTCCTTGGGCCCACCTTTGCCACACATCGACAGTTCTATGGAGTCGCTCCCAATTCCAAAATACCGCTTACCCAACAATGGGTGGTGCGATGAAAGCCACCGTTCATCTCCAAACCACCACTACTGTTCATCCACAAGGTTCCGTTCCTCTTACCTCGGGGTTCTGCACCATTCAACACTCTATTTGGACCTTCGCAAGGTTAAACACTCCTTATAGTCAACTCAGCTTCCGCTCTCCCATTGAAGACTCGCCTGGATACCCAGCTTCACTTATTGGGTGAAAATCTCTGGCGTTCGAACTAGATGCTCTGGTTTCGAAAGCGTTGATTCATTCCGAACCGATGCTTCAGCTTATATGTCAGTTCTCCTCACACAATTCCATGACTTAAAATATCCAACTAAGCCAATTCTTCATCACGAGAAGATCTCTGCCTGGAATTCAAATCCTACCACCATGATTTCTCAATAGGGTTTCACTTTTCAAATCCTACCACCATGATTTTTCAATAGGGTTTCACTTTTATACGTAGAGGAAGAGGTTCTATACCTCTACCTCCCTTTGACTCTCTACCACTCTCTGTCTCTTTTTCCTTATTTTAGGTGTTGCTCCTTTTCCATCCTCTTTTCCATCAATGACAACATTTCCAATAGAAATAAGCATTATTACTAGTAGTAGATTGAATGAGATAAGGGCCTAGGCATAAGTTATCAAATTTTCCATGTTTTCCCTTATCTTCTCTCCTAGAATCCCACTTCAAAACTTTGTCACCAATGATGAAATCACTGACCTTTGTCCTTTTATCAAATAGTTTCTTAATATTTTCTTGCTCGTGTAGAGCTCTGTTATAGACTTCCTCCCTGGTTTTTTGAACATGTATATTCTGATTGATTCTTCTTGCCATATCATTTTCCTCAGACTGTACTTATTGGATTGGCTTCATGATAGCCACTCCTAGACTGGTTGGAAAAATTGCATCTACTCCATAAACTAGTTGGTAGGGTGACATTCCAATTGATTTCTTAAGTGTTAATCTATCAACCCAAAGTGCATGTACTAGCTTTGTGTGCCATGATTTCTTATTGTCTTCCAACAAATTTTTGATCATATTTACTAAACTTTAATTTGAGGATTCTACTAACCCATTTCCTTGAGGGTAATAAGTAGTAGAATGACCCAATGTAATCTGATATTTGTGACAGAATTGAACCATCTTTTTGGATCCAAATGCAGCAATATTATCAGTGATAATATTCTTAGGGTAGCCAAACCTAGATAGGATATGATTTTCAAGGAATTTTATGATAACAGTGTCAGTGGCTTGCCTAGAAGGGATGGCTTCTATCCATTTGGTAAAAACATCTGTTGCAGTGAGGATCCATCTATGTTGGTTAGAGGAGGCTAGATGGATTTCCCTAGTGAAGTCTACACTCCACTGTTGAAAAGGGGCTTCAACAGTGATTGGCTGCAAGGGTAGGGGATGCAGTTTTCTTTTGCCTTCAAAGAGTTGGCATTTGTTACAAGCAATAATCATTTTATGGACATCTTGAAAGAGGATGGGCCAATAGTAACCAGCTCTAAGTATTTTATTGGTAGTTTTTTTCCAATAGAGGTGGCCTCGACATTCTCCTTCATGCAATTTCTACTTGATCTTATCTGCATCATTCTCAGGCAAACATTTAAGAAATAATCCACTAGAAATTTTCCAATATAGGCATTTATCCAAAATGCAGTAGTTAACAAATTTGAACTTTAAAAACCTTGCCTTTGTTTTAGAAAAATCGGGAGGTCTATTCAAATTGAGAAAAACATATAAAATATCAGCATACCAATATGAAAACAAAAAATGATCTTTAATAATGGGAGTTGACAACTCCTCCTGTTCATCTAATGCATCTATCATGCTTATATCAAGAGCTTCAAAATTACTCTCAGCCATCAATATTTCTAGTCCTTGTCCTTTTATGAGCTTAGTGGGCTTGATTTCTAAATCATATTCAAGTATATCACAACAATCCACTTTCCTCTTTTACCATCTGGGTCCTGGGTTAAAATGTCCTTTACAACTAAACTCGGCACAAATGCAATTATATGGGAATGTAAAATATAAACTACAAAGTCTTTTAAGGCTTTGACTAAGGCAAATGCTTGTTTTTCCATGATATTGTACTTCAGAGGTGCATATCTTAATGCCTTACTAAAGAATGCAATTGGTTTCTCTTGTCCCTTGAAGTTTTTTTGTAATAGGACAGTAGCCACTGTGTGTTCAGATGCAAATGAAAAAATTAAAAAAACTTTTGTAAAATCAGGACTAATGAGAACTGGTGTTTTGGTTAATGTCTGTTTTACCAGTTCAAATGATTTCTTTTCTTCTAATGTCCATTTAAATCCTTCCTTTTTCAGCATGTTTGTTATGTGTCTAAGGAGTTCATCTAGATCGGGTATGAACCTTGTCAAGAAATTAATCTTCCCAATGAAAGATTGAGGTTCCTTGATGTTTCTAGGATGGTTCATTTGCAATATGCCATCAATCCTTTTTGGGTCTATCTTTATCCCTTCTTATGATATGATGTGTCCAAGAAGCTTACCTTCTTGGAGACCAAACATTGTTTTCTTTGGATTTAAAGATAACCCAAATTTTCTGCATTTCTCAAAGACTTTTCTCAAATGCTCTAGGTGTTCTACATCTGTTTCGGAAAAAAAAGTGATATCATCAAGGTAAATAATGTTGAAGAATCCTAGTTCTTCTGAGAATGCAATAGCCATGGCTCTCTGGAAAGTGGCACCAGTGTTCATTAAACCAAAGGGCATTTTCACATACATGAAAGTACCCCATGGTGTAGTGAAGGCTGTTTTGATTTGATCGTCAGGATGTACCAGAACTTGATTGTAACCTGAGAAGCCATCTAACAAAGAAATCCTTTTAGACCCAGCTACCTTTTGTAAAATGTGATCCATCTTTGGTAAAGGGTAGTTTTCCTTCAATGAGGCTTTGTTTAAATCTATAAAATCAATACAAAGCCTAATTTCTCCTATCTTTTTCCTGACTGACACAAGATTAGACACCCAATCTGAATATCTAACATGGACTATAATTCCAGCATCATACATCTTCTTAATTTATTTTTCTACCAAGGCTAATTGAACAGGGTTTATTCTGCGCAATTTTTGTTTATAGGGCTTCTGGTTTTCCTTGAGGGTAATCTTATGCTGAATTATCAATGTGTCGAAAGATTTTAGATCCTCAAAACTCCATGCAAATACATTAGAAAATTCTTTAAACAACTCAATATATTTTAGTTTGATGTGAGTTGGCAGTGTTTTGGACAGTTTGATCATTTTTGGTTTTTGTTCACTACCTATGTTACATTCTTCTACTTCGGTTTTAACAGGCTCCAGTTTTGGTTTTTTGGAAACATAATTGAAATCAAACAATTCTTCTAATGGGACCAGCCCTTTCGGCATGCTTTCCGTGTTAGATTACAGCATTTCTAAGTTTTCTTCTTCTAAATCCACACTAATTTCTATGACATGTTCAGGTTCATTAGATAACAGATTCATATTAGCAATCTCTGGAGACTTTACTTCTTTATCAAGAACATTTTCTTCAATAGGACAATCATTTTCATAATATGAATCTAAACTTGGCAGCTCAAATTCATTTCTGGACTTTAGGAAGTCTTCTATTTTTTTATCTCCTTCAAACACTTGCCAATATTTCTCATTTTTTGGGACAACTAGTCTAAATTTGATTTGGGTGGTGCATTGTTTGGTTCCATAAGGTGTTAAATAGGTTCTAGCACCAAAGACTAAACCATTGGAGAGGACATTTTGGTTTCTTGGGATGAAGATAATTAGGAATTCATCAAATTTTTTCAATAAGTCCTGGGAATTATCTCTATAGGCTTCGAGTCTAGGGTGTTTGGTCCTATATTCCCCATTCACTTTCTTAAGAATCAACTCTGAATCCCCCTGAACCTTTATCTTTTTGGCCCCTAATTTTTTCAATAAGTGTAGACCTAAAAGGAGGGCTTCATAATCAAATATGTTATTTCAACATGGAAAAATTAACCTATAGGAGTGCCCTTTAGTATGATTGTTTCTAGTGTTGTGTACCCATATGCCTACCCCGACATTATTCTTAGTTCAATACCCATCAAAATTCATACTCCAAGGAGGACTAGTTTTAGATTAACTAGTTTGACCACCATCCTCTTTACCTATTTTTATTTTAGCTTGCTTTTTTAAACCAGCACTATGTTGAATTTGGTTTAGTTCCTCATGTTCTTCATTATGTTGAGGACTCTTCTCTTTACTCTCAAAGTTTACAACCAATGGATGATTTTTCTGTAGTCCTAGAACTGTGATTTGTTTGCAGTGATATTCTGTTTTGTTTTCCTCCTGTTCTATGTCTGCCACCATGTTACAGTGAGGGATGGCTACTAAGTCAGTTAAGTTTTCTTTATCATCAAATGTTTCATGATTGAAGAGAATAAATGAGTCAAGTTTCGTATGCACGGAATAAAGAGGAGAGTTTTCTGGTCTCTCTTGGTTACTGACCATGTACTGCATATGAGATTCCCTATAAAGTCTTCTAGTTTGATTAAAAATAGGGATGGTAGCATATGTCATGTCCATTTCCATGGTTCCTTGTAACTTAGATCCCCAATATTTTGATAACAGCATACCATATTTGGGGGGTACATCATCCACTACATTATCCATCACCAAACACTTGGCTAGTATCTGTGCTAAGTTAGCATAGAGGTCTTTGATGAAACCTGAATATTTCACTCTACTAGAGTCAAAGGAATATAGATATTTGTATGGTTTGGTGATTTTAAGGCCCAGACTCTCCATTACTACTTTGGGAATTAAATTATGAGAGGCCCCTGAGTCATGCATAGCATTATGTAAAATTTTGTCATGGATTTTCAAACTAACATAAAAAGGAGGAACTGGCCCTTCTTGGTATCTTCCCTCAATATTAGGACCAAATAAGAGCTCTGGTTGGTCATCATTGAGGTTAACAGTGTCATTATTTTCTGCTATGTTAAAAGCCTTCAAAATTTGTGATCTATATACATATTGGGTGACTAATTCAGTAAGGGGAACAAAGATTTTGATTTTTGGCAATTTCTTGTTCCAAACTAAAAGGCAGCTGACTTTTTACAATGTTTGTTTCAGCCTTGTTAGTCACTAATTTGTCAGCAACATCAGTTTTCTGATCTCCTCTATTTACATTGGTCAAATTTTTTTTAATAGGAGCACTAGCTGAAGTACTAACGCTGCTAAGGTCTGCACTCTGTTTTTTATTGATTTGAGTGCCTTTCTCTTTGTTTTGATCAGAATTTACAACCACTGTTTTGTCTTTTTGTTTAACAGTTTTGGGTTTATTCATAGGAACATTATTTTCAGAGTTTACAGAGGTATTAGTCTCAGGATTTTCCCGATTCTTTTTACTCCTAAGGTAATATTCTTTTGGATTCTCTATGATGACATTTTCCAGCTCTTGATAATAACTTTCATCCTCTGCTCTTCCATAATCATAGGGTGTATATAAGCCTTGTTTCATATTGATAGGATCATCAAAGTGATCATTATCTACTCCCAGCATGTTTATATCATCTTACTTTGTTTCTTCAACCTCACTTACATATTTTTGATTAAAAGGAGGAATAATCTCCTGATCAGAGTCTCTTGGTCTGTTTTGAGGTTGGTTTCTCCTGAAATTCTGATTTTGACTTTGAGATTGATTTATGCTTTGGGGAGCTGACTGGTTTTCTCTAGCTTGTGCTCTCTTAATTATGTTCATCTCCTTCATCATCTCCTCCATCATATTTTCCATTTTTGAGTTAGATGTAGAGGGTGCCAATTCCTCCCTAAATGATACTTTTCTTTCATTCTTCATCCTCACTCTTTTCTCTATTAGATTTACCTCCACAGCAAGAGCTCCCTTTTGCATGTCTTCCAACGTTAAGGGGTCTCTTTCTCTCAGCTGATAGGCTATCTCAGCATCCAAGCCTTCAGGATATTTCACTAAGGCCATGTTTAGGGTAGTTTTCATGTGAGGTGGAAGAGCATTGTAAACACTGTTAAACCTAGTGGAGTAGTCATGAACACTCTCCCCTTGATTTCTTTTATGTTTTTCATACTATGCTAATATTTGGAGAGGGCTCTTTTTTATTTCTCATATGTTTATGAATGTTTGATACAAAGAAGGGACATCATTTATCATATTAGGAGTTAATCTTTTAAACCATTTTTTTACTTCTCCTCCTAAACTTTGAGAAAACATTCTCATCCTAATAGTCTCTTCTTCTATCTCCATGTACTCAAAGGCATCATTTATTTTAGTTACGTGGTGTTAGGCAGTAGTAAGTTCACTTTCAAGGAAATGAGGGATTTTGGATTGGTAATCATTTGGTAAGGGAACCATGGGTTGTGGTAACACTAGTGGAGCATACCATGCTGCCATAGCTGGAAGGAAAGGTGGATTTACAAGGGGAGGATTGACAAGAGGGAAAGTGGGCTGGAATGGAGTGTTTTGGATAGTGGTGGTATGGATTACAGAAGTGGATGGACCAGCAAAATATTGTTGAGGAGATCGAGGATGAGAGAAACCAAAATTATGAAGTAAATTCAAATCAGGTGGTGTAGTTTCTCTGCTACCAGGATGTTCACCTTTATCTTGGGATAAAGTTGGAGGCTCCAAATATACCTGATCTATATCAGCAAATGACCTAGTTTTGAATGGGTTTCTTAAGTCACCTTGTGAATCTTGTAGAGTTGTAAGATTTCCAGGAACAAAATTGGCTCTTTGGACTAGTCTGACAACAGTTGAAGCTTGAGCCTTAGGAGACTTCCTAAGTATTCTTTCGGGATTATCAACTATCTCAGGAGGATTTGGGTAAGGATGGTTCCTAGTATGAACTCTTCTAGAAGCCACTATGCTATGTTTTTAGACTCAACAACAAGAAAATTTTAACCAAATACGACAATCATTGAGAGGCTAACTAATATTTTAGAAAGAAAAATTCAATTATTAACACCCTCTTAACTGAGTTTGAATGATGTTTATGATAAAGGGTTTCCCAATGGAGTCTTTTCTTCTTTATGATTGTGTAGTCACCAGGTGGAAATTTTTTAGCTTTAGAAGGTAAAATGTTTTATGGTCCACCACCATTAATAGGTTTGAATACCAAAGAACATCAGCAGGCCTACTGATCTTTAGTGGAGTTACCAGGTGAAGAGTTTTTACTTGATTCCAGGGTTTTGAAAGTTGTTCACCATCAACAATCAAAATCACTCTAGGCAGACACTTGGTTCACTGTTGAAAATGGGATTATCTAAGTTGTGAAGTTATCTATTACTTCAGAAAGTCCCCAGTGTGGTCTCCAGAAATGTCAGGTCTCTGTAATTTAGTAGAGTGACAAGACTAAACGCTGCAGAGACAACATCAAAAACCACTTTGGGATTCTAGGATCTAGCCCTCCTAAATCCAGAGAGGGATCTCTCTATAAGTGCAAATATGGATTTATCTTTAAGGCTTTTAGTATGATATTAGGCTAGTTATTAAGAACAAGGGTTTCTTGTTTGTTTTGGTTGGTCGGGCATGATCTTTAATTGGATGGAATATCACAAAATGAAAGAGTTTCAAAGGGTGAGGGTGCAAGTATATTGAGAAGCTTTCAGCAGATAGGATTAGTGTGAAGCAGCTTTCATCCATTGGGTTATGAAGTCATAAAATGGTTTATTTGTAAAAAAATTTCAAGAGTGGTCCAAGGGGAAAGTGATCTATATCAAAATACCCTTTAGATTAAATGATGTAGTGGAAGATTAAAAGTGTTGAGAAAGTGGAAAAATCCAATAATTTCAACAAGGAATTTATCAAATTTCCATACAAGAAAAGCCTTTTGAAGCAACTGCTTGAAAACAACCAAAGACAGGGCTAACCATAAAATTCTTTGGACAAGCTTATATTAAAGCTAAATTATCAGACAACAATCCAATAATCTCAGCAGACTAATTTCAGAAGGGATGAAAATAGATAAGAAAACAAAGTGCAGCTAAGATCAGGTCAGATGTATTACAATCATGATATACTTTAGCATACTATTAGGGAAAATTTCAAACAACCTTTGGAGAAAGGACTAGAAGACAAGACAAACCATAAACCTTTCTAGCTTAACTGTACTTAGCATGTACTGAAAATATTAGTCAAGAAATTCCTTTGAAGTTTTGCACATCAAGACAGGGACTAACCAACATTCCTTGATAATTTTTACACTTAATTTAAGTCATTCCCAAATATAACAATTAGAAAAAAACATATAGATAAAGCTTATCAGTGAGAGTAGGGTACTTTTGACAGTAAATCCTAGCTCTATATTTGTTGTTCTTTATCAGAGAAAAGTGAACAAAATTGCATACATGAAAGGAAAACAAATAATAGTAAGAGGTACTTCACCAATGATATAGACCAGGATCCCAAAAATCAACTTGTATATTGATGTCAATACAATTACATACTTCAATTCCAATGTTTCATCACAGCTATAGAAATCTCTTCTTAGCCTATCTTCTTCAATAAATTAATAGATCTTCAAAGCTTCAGAACTTATTTACATTCAACAATGATTCAATACAGCAAGTATGACATCAACAGTCCAACAACCAACCTGTATCTCATCTTCTTTAGAAGTATTTATAGAAGAAAAGAGGAGGTGGGATAAAGTAAAATATCTCTAGTTCAATTAATACAAGTTAATGCTTCTCAGCCTTTGAGGGGATGAACAGAGAGGGTTTATGATATTTCTTTGCATTAATTGGCTTTTCATTAAGTTTTAGGCTACATGGCAATTTTTTGTTTACTTTTCAAACTTTTTAAGTAGGTTGGCAATAAATCTGGCTGTCTTTAGGAAAAATATCATTGAATGAGAATAACTATGCCTTCTTTGATTCCTTTGAGGCTGCAGGTGGCTTTTGGTGGCTGGAGAGGATTCAATTAGCCTTTGATGTGGCAGTGGAGGCTTCTCGGACTGATATATCTGCTTGTTTTTCCATAAAACACTGTTAATTTTCTTTTGATCTGTGTTTTAGGCTTGATTAGGCTTAATTTTTGTCTTTAGGTCTTCATATTGTCTTTAACTGTGTGTATTAGGCCTTTGATAGTCGAATTTATGCCTTAATCCCTTAAAACTGTTTTAAAAACATTTCATCCTTCATTTCTGCTTTGATTTTATTTTGTAACATTGATACTCTTTTGTCTGATTAAGGTCTACTATGTTTTTTTTCTTTGCAGGTGCGCAGAGGGTTTTATAATGTTATCAGTGCTCATGAGGCATGATAAAAGCATATTTTCAACCTTGAAAATTTTCCTTCTTCATTGATATTCGCCTGAGGGATCATCATCCCTGCCCCTTGATTTTCTTTTAAAACTGTGGAGAGACCTTAAAAACCTGCACAAAACGAACAAAAATTAAGAAAACCTCAATGAAAATAGGTTTAGGTAGCTTCTGGGCGTGAGATTAAATCGTGACCATTGGATGAAATCAAGCAATGACCAAGATCACTTTTTGGGGTCAATTTGGGGGCGGTTGGGTAAATGGATGGAAGATTAAGTCCAGGTCGTTGATCTAGATTGATCAACGACCAAGATTGATCAGTAAAACATTAGGGAGCAAATGGGAAGGGCGATGAGTTGGTGGGGAAATTCAATCAGAACCATCGATCTAAATAAATTAATGGTCAAGATCCTATATTGGAATGCTCAGGATTTCAGACGGTGGGGAAACACAATGGGGGGAAGATTTGATCAGGACAATCGATCTTCAGAGATCAATGGTGGATAAACCTTGGTGAAATTTTGGGGAAAGAAGATGAGGAGCAGGGACTTAGGGTTGAAATGGAATATGAGCCATTTGATTTAGGTGATGGATGGCTAAGATCTTTAGATGTAGCTCTCAGGAGAAAAGGGGAAGAGCAAAATGAATTTTGATCACATTAAGTCAGAACCGTCTGATCAAATGGATCAATAGCTAGGATCAAATGAAAAAACACACTACGGAAAAGGGTGGGAAGGCAGAAAACCGCTGGTAGTATTCACACAGCCCTGAGGCGGTTTGGAAATTTGGCCAAAAAAAAGCGACATGCTTCGCTGCTTGACGCTTGTATTTTTAATACCGCCCATTTCGCATAATTTTTTGGCATTAACATTCAGGCGAAAAATTATGCGATATGGAATTTTGGCCGTAGGATGAGGGGCAACAGATCCAAAAGTGTGGATCTCACACGATGGAGAGCCAGAGGCACAGGTGGAAAATGTGGGTAGGGATAGTGGCGGTTCAGATCCTCACCATTGGATCTAGGGAATAAATGGTCGAGATCTATCGATGGGGGAGAAATGAAAAGGGTGGGGTTTGGAAGCGAAAGAAATGCAGACCATTGGATTGGAGGAAATCAATGGTGGGGATTTAATTGGAGGTAAGAATGGTGGAGGGATATGCAATGGGCGAGCACGATGTGATTATGTGCTCGAAGTTAGATCTTTCTAAGTTGACGGTCAAGATTTAATCGAGGATCGCAAATCAGGAGAGGAAAGAGGATGGCACTTTGAGACTAGCGCAATGCAATTAAGCACTGGCCGTCGGATCTGGGAGTAAGATTGACAGTCAATACTCAATCAAAGGGGTAAAGGAGCAAAGTTATGGGCAGATTGCGATGAAATCTTAGCTGTCGGTTCTTGTGGATTCGATGGCTAAGATTCAATCGAGGAGATGAAGGAAATGTAAGGTAGGGAATCGGGCAGAGATTGGGCGCAGTGTGAACCATCGATCTACAAAGATCAATGGTCGATCTTCACCTATGAATTATACTGTCGGGCTTATGAAAAAAAAAATAAACAAAGGAAAAAAGCGGTTTGGGGAAAGGATTTCTAATGTTTTTCATGCCGATTGCGAGGGTGTGGTCCTATGAAAAGGATGAGGAGATAGGGGGTTTAAAAAGAAAAAGGCTAATCGCAATCAGAGTTTTCAAAGTTGAAGGAAATTAAGCAGATAAAAAACCCTGATTGCGATTGTGCAATGGGGGTTAACTCTGGGTCATGGCTCCAGGTTTTATGAGGAGAAAAGGAGTTGGGGCTTAGGCCTAAGGGGCTTAGGGCCTTCAAGCAAAAAATGGAGTTTTTAAAGGATTTTTTGAGAATTTTTGAAGGATTTCAAGGGTTTCGATAAGGGGAAAAAAGGGTTTTTAAACGAAACAAAGGGGAATATAAGGTTTAAAAAGGGTTTTGGAATGGTTTAGAGGTTAGAAGATGCTTATGAAGGGATTTTTATGGAGAAAAAGGGAATGAAAATGGTGTAATTTATGAATGGAAGGAGGGGTAAAATGAAGGGGAAAATGGGTTTTTGAGCATTCTTTCTCCTTGCAAATAGCAGATTTTTCAGGATTATGAGGGAAACAATAGGGAAGATTAAATAAGAGGGTAAAGATCATCGTAAGACTTCAAGAACTCACAATTTGGACATGATTTTTTTCTTGAAGGCTAAAAAAGATTTAGCCACCATTTGATATGACAAATTTTTATAGGTGGCTAACAGATCTTAACTTGTATGCACCGGTATTGTAAACATACCAAGCAGGGGGATGGAAAACACATTTCGTAAGCAATGTCTCAGTGCATGTCAGCCACAAATACGCACTGGGCCTATAGAAGGTGCATGCACCAACACTGTCAAGGTGTAAAAACACGCTCAAATATTAAGATGTTAAAACACACCGTGCATTTAAGTTCTATAAATGCACTTACGTATTAAATGAAAACCATACCGATGTATGCAACGCTTATCCGCGAAGGTCATAGTTGTCGATAAAGTGCACCAGGAGTTCTAATTGGTATTGGTATTTGGTGAGATGCTCATAGGTCGTAGAAACACATTGGTGCATAGTATCATACAAAGGCACTAGTGCGCAGTAAATAACATGCACTGGTGTTCATTTTATATTTATTTGAAACATCGACCTATGTCAATGCAATTATTGTGATTTTTTAAAATTCATTATTCATCAAAAGTCAACACATCTTTTATAACGGTATTCATATCAATTAAATTTTTATTAGTGCATTTTAATGTGATATTTGGACGAATTTCTTATATCAGATCATCATATTTCGCATCCACTCATTATAATATTTAATCATCCATATATTTAATCATTGGTGTAACTTTTCACAGCGACAATGGAGAACACAATAGAATAAATTAAAACATATTTTAGTATATATATATATATGAATAGGACACTCTTTGTCTGTAATATCCCTATTTTTCTGATTTTATATAGATATTTAATAATTCTAAAAGTTAAGTGGACCTAAAGGAAAACTATATTTGGACATATTATTTTTGAAATAAATAAATGTGAAATTTTATTATTGTGCAAATACTAGAGTAAATTGGAGACTAGGATTTTAAATCCATGAGGATCGAATAAAATCTGAAGACTTTCCCAAAATTCTCCAAAAATCCTTGGAGAAAAATAGAATGAAATAAAATTATTATATGGGAGATAATAATCTAATAAATGCTACAGTAATGTGGAAAGTTACTAATATGAGGTGAAAATAAAACTAGAAAGAGGAAAAATCTAGGTTTAAAGAAGCTTTTGTGGAAAAAACAAAAGTAAAGGCCAAGCTAAGGGAAAACATCATCCCAAATTAGCTAGACACGGTTAAGGAAACATGCTGAGGGAAAGCAAGCTTAAATATGTTATTCCTAGTTAGACAACGGGTTGTCTATAGTTTTAAAGCATTGGTCTCTGCTCAGGGGGAGTTTTGGATTAAGCTCAAGGTTGGGAGGAAAATAGTCTTCACCAGATTGGTATGCACATTATATGATATTTTATGTTTATATTACTGTTATACTTTATATAATTCTGATGTAGTTGGAAAGGGTTATATTTTATGAATTGTGGCTGATTTTTTAGTACAATTAATTCATAAATTATGTGTAATATTATGTGCTGAGTTCAGAAATAAATTAAGTGTCATATGTATTTAACGGAGATTAGCCATAGCTAGGTACAATTAATATTATTTATAGTTACATAGACTAAATTGAATATGATGACCAATGTACATAATATCTAAACCTTGGGTAAGGGTTTGAATCTGTTGTTAGGTACACTTGATTAAATTCCGTATAGGTTCCAATAAAACCATATAACCCAGCCATAACAATAACAGTCAATTAAGGAACAAAGATGAAAATCTAAACAAAATATAGTTTAGATAACTAGAATAAACATAAACATGTACCTGAATGATGCATAGAAACCAAATAAGTAAACTATAAACAGAAGAACAAAACTACAAATATGAATGATGAACAGATGCTTCATATTTAAATTTACCTAGAAGTATAGTATGCTCTCATTCAATAAATACTTTATATTATATGCATATTGAGTCATATAGGAATAGATATGTACTAAACAAAAACATACTAAATTTCATATAACAATCCTTACATATATGAGCATCCTGTAGTGGAGATGAGGATTTAAAACCACATTATAAACTCACTTCAGATGAGAACTTATACAATAATTAATTTTAAACTATTTGGGCTATCCCAAAATATCGAAATATAAAGTTTGAGAATGAAAGTGGAAAAATGGACAAAAGAGTGGCATGGTTTCCCATTGTTACACTGACCAATCTAAAACAAGTGGAATAAAATGCCAGATCGTCTCACAAGTTGATGGTAAAGGAGTAGTAGTGAAAGGTCTAATTGGAAAAACAAACATGTAACCGAAACTATGAATAGTTAGAAATATTAATGAAGGAAACATAACAAGAACAAAACACATCAATTGTATAGGTAATATATTATTAATAATACCTGAAGGAGTAGCTTCAAGGCTGAAGGTATTTCTGTAGAAAAAATCATCAACAAAAAGTGGAAGCAAGATGATGTACAAAACATAATTAAATGCAAAAATGAATTCAAGGGTCAAGAAGATGAATAATCTATACTGAATTGAGTAATTAGTGATATTGTCCTACAGTTGAAATTGAATTAATTCAAGAGGATATACCAAATCGGGAAAAGGGGTTTTTCCAGAATTAAACTGAGAAGGGAAGGAAAATTAGATTTAATCGAAAGTAGAAATTCATCAACTTTAAATAAGAAGAGGCTAAAATGAATTAAATTTATACTTCTCAGACTTTGATCAGAGTAAATTTCAATTCATACAATATATTATTTGATATGGGGGAATTTCTGTTATACAGGATTTACGAATATATATGAATTTTTTTTCTAATGGTCTATATCATTATATGGTTTCTATTAAAATATATCGAAAAGGGAAGAAATCAAAGAGGCAATGTAACTCTACAAATTAATATGAATTGTAATTAAAAATTCTACAATAAAGGAATATATTAAGAGAGGATACGAAATACACCTCTGTCAAAATGAAATTGAGTAAAACAAATTTGAGAATTCATGAATAAGTTCAATAGTATGAAGTGAAGGAAATTATTACCGATATAGGAGTCGAGGAATGCTTGTATAAGTTATGCATCAGGGTTATGATCATAGCGGGAAAATATCACTGTCAAAGTGAAACTAAATTTGAACATGTGCATGTACAACAAATTGAATAAATGTAATAGTGACAAACATTCATAACAGAGAAATAAAATATGTTACGGTAACGAGAAATTGTTAATTAGAAGTACGCTAAGTTCCATACATATATTCCTACAGTTATTACCAATTATATAAATCAGAGAAATTGAAACAAAATCATTGTAAAACCTTACACGTTGTGAGAAAAAATGATTTACAGTCAATGGTAAACTTTGAGTCTCGAGAAATCGAAATTTGGGGAAGATTTCGTTGTCCAGAAAATGTTCATGGAAAAATGTTTTGACCTTTGGAAAACCATTAATAAGTATATTGTGGAACCACTACAACTTCGAAAATTCCTAATTCAAAATCCACAAGAAACGTTGTGATAAAATTTATAGAAAGAAAAAAAATTTATCATGCATTGAAGTAAATCGATTTGATGGAAAATTTCTTCCACCCATACAAAGGACAAATTGATAAACAAAAAAATGAACTGATAAACCGAGTTCGCCATTGAAGACTCAAAAAAAAAAATTATAGGCATTAGAAAAAAGGACTAACGCAAATAGCCGAGAGTTTCACACTATATTTGCAACACACAGTGAAGATTTTGATTAATAGCATAATGAAGGAGAGTAGTACCTTTGCTATGAAAGGAAAGAATGCCTCAAAAGCCAAGGAAAATTTAACAAAAATAAAGTGGAAAACCTGCAAACGATGAGGAAACACATTAATAAAAATTTCATAGCTATAATACATATTAGCTAGAACAAGTTACAAAACTTTACAACTTAAAATCAATATGTTTTATATTGAAAATAATCTCAATGTGATCCAAATTTATGCAGGAACACAATAAAATACATAAATATACATAAACACAGAGATGCAGTAGAAATAATACTTCATTTTATTTAAATCAAATGACTGAAATATGCTTACAAACATAATGGAGATAAAAGTAGATAGGGTGTTGGTAGCATATCTCTTAGAAGAGATATGGTGGATACAGACCTCCCAAATATGTTACAATGAGGTTCAAGGGTCTATTTTTTATTGAGAAACAATGGAGAAATCTAAACGTCCAAAAACCTAACCCTAGGAGATGAATCACAAAAACTATGGGCCCTGTTTGGGGATATTGGTGTTTCAACCTCCTAGGGATGTAACTTCAGCATACTATGTCCATTTGACGTGTATCATACCTCTTTATAAAGATCTATCTGAAGAGTAAAACTTTCATTGTGAGCAACATCAATCCATGGACCCATGATGCTCCCCGTTTTCCCAAAAAACATGGCTTAGAGCCTCAAATCGGCTTCGGAAGTTCAGGACACGAGAAACTTCTAAAATAGTAAGTTGTGCTGCAACTTAAAAAATCAAATAACTGATGGCGAGGGTTAAAATGGAATATTTTGGTGGCCAACAATATCCATCTGGATCAGTAAGACCCCAAAACAGCTCTGGGAGTGCAGGACATGAAAACCTGCTAAAAATAGTAAGTTGTGTTGAATGTGAAAAGCTGAAGGAATTGATGGTGCGGGTCCAAATGGAATAGGTGGGTGGCCACCAATATCCACCTAGATTATTCATGCTTCATTAGGAAGAAATGGTCCCCATTGCATTGAGATCCTCCATGAGATGAGGCAAATTCTGTTGAACTGGGTATTAGATTTGTTGAAGATGTCATGGACCTGCAGGCAGACATGCTGGATGAGTTTAGTAAATTTGGTTTCTTTATTAGCCTCAGACAGTACATGTGGGGATTCTTTATGTGTAGTTTTAGGAGGTATGGCAACATAAGGCAACGGTGCGCTGGGGATAATATCAATGGAGTGCTTGTCCTGAGATTGTAGAGGAACCTCTACGAGTGAGGAGAAAATGTCCTCATATTCCTCCACGAATTTTTCCATATGTTGCAGCCATGTAAGGGAGCCTTGTTTTGAGGTTGTGGCCGCAATATTCTTCTTTCCCTATGAGCGAGTTGTAAGGAAAATAAATTTTCTCATTTGGGAAATAATCTTAATGCGTTGTTTTGCAGTAGTCAAAGAGATATTAGGAGGTAGTACTACCTCCAGTATCTTGTACAAGTTATTTCCAAAAGTAATAATAAAAACATGAGGCCTAGAATCATACACAACATGTCACCTCCACAAGTATGGTTGGCCCAATAATATATCAGCTACATCAAGAGGAGCAACATCACATAATACCTCATCCATGAATGGCTTGATGATGTACAAAAGGCAGCACTGTTGGTGAATGCAGATATCTCTCCCTTGGTGAAGCCACCTGATGGTATATAGTTGCGGGTGTGCTATCATCGGTAGGCCAAGCCACTTTACGAACTCTGCTGAAATGAGGTTCTTTTGGCTTCCACTATTGACAAGGAATTGTGGAGAACCCTTCACCCACATCTATGAATGGAAGAGGCGTTTCCCATCCTCTGGATCCTCGGGATCCTCCCTCTAGATCTCGGTGGTGGCAACAATGGAACTAGGATCCACGTCAATGATTTTCTTCCCTTTTTCATTTCCTTTTTCTAGTTCAGACTCAAGATGAGAAAATCCATCTGATTCGGGTGCCTTTAGTTAGGCCACCAATGAATGTTTGGCGTGACACTCTTTTGTGCTATGAGTGGGGCTGTTATGAAATTCACACCACTTCCCCATGTCCTTCTTTGAATTTGTGGTGTTTTTCTAAGTCACACCACCTTTTCCTTTCCCATTGTTCTGCGGTTTGGGCACACCTTTCCCTGGCATCGGATTCGCAGATCCAAAGTCTCGCTTCTTTTGCTTATATTTCTGCTCCATCTTGGTGGCATAGCAATATGTCGTGCTAAGGGATGTAATTTCAAGGAACTCTATTTCCTCCTGAGTGTGTTTGTGTAGATTTCTACGGTACTTGAGCATCAAATGTCTCTTTGAATCTTTAATACCCAACTTGGTGCGTAGGGTATGGAACAAATTCATCAGTTCATGAACATCTTGATCCCTTTTCTGCCACAGCATGCACCATTGGAAGTATTTTTCCTCATAGATCTCCACAGGGTAATATTATTCCTTCATGCCATCTCAGAATGAATTCTAAATGACTGTGGCTAAGAACAGAGAGGTTTCCCACCAGTCTTTGACATGGGGAGTGACTTTTAGGAGTGCAAAAATAATATTTTCTTAGTCAGAGAAATCATGGACTGAGATACCCTTCCAAAAAATTTAACCATCTATCTATGATTTTTGCATGTATCTGACCTTCAAATATAGGAATTTCAAATTTTACCTATACCTTGAAGGGAGTGGCGCCTCTAGAGTGGTTGTTGGATGTTGATGAGCCGTAGGTGGGTAGTCGTTGAAGGATCTGAGAAAAGTTATCCATCATCACGTTCCTTTCTTTCTAGAAGGCCTCCTTGAGAAATATTTTGATAGGATCTCCTACTCTGTCGTCTTTCTTTTCTTCCACCATGGGAGGTTGTTGGGCTTTGCGAGGCTGATCTTGCAAGGGTTCAACCAGATCGAGCCCTAACTCCTTATACCCTGACTACATTGGGGACATGCAAAGAAAAAGAGAGAAAGAGAAAACCTTTCTGATACCACTAATATAGATTTAAGCAAGAACACAATAAAATATAGAAATTGACATAAACACAGAGATGTAATGGAAACACTACTTCATTTTATTTAAATAAGATGGCTGAAATATGCTTACACACATAATAGAAATAAAAATAGCTAGGGTGCTGATAGCATATCTCTGAGAAGAGATGTGGTAGCTATAGACCTCCCAACTATGTTACAATGAGGCTCGAGGGCCTATTTATTATCAAGAAACAATGGAGAACAATAAATGTCCAAAAACTTAACCCTAGGATATGAGGCACCAAAACTATGTGCCCAGTTTGGGTAAATTAGTGTTTCAAGTTCTCAGGATGTAACTTCGGAATACGATCTTTGTTTGATGTGTATCATACCTCGTTATAAATATGTATATGAGGAGTACAACTTTCAGTGTGAGAAAAATTCGTCCATGGGCCCATGTTTCTCCTGGTTTTCCAAAAAACTGTCATTTAGGGCCTGAAAATGGCTCTAGAAGTTCATGACCCGAAAACAACTAAAAATAGTAAGTTGTGCTACAACTTAAAAAATAAAAGAACTGATGGTGGTGGTTCAAATGGAATAGGTGGGTGGCCACCAATATCCACCTAGATCGTTAAGGCCCAAAAACGACTTCGGGAGTGCACGACCCAAAAACATGCTAAAAATAGTAAGTTTTGCTCAATGTGAAAAGCTGCAAGAATTGATGGTACAAGTCCAAATGGAATAGGTGGGTGGCCACTAATATCCACCTAGATCACAATGAATTTGGAAATAAAAAATGATGTGAATTACCTAAGGAGCTAAGAGAATTAGACTCGGTAGTGGGCTAATATTCATAGAGCAAGTAGTACGGTTAGTAGCATAACATCCTCCATTGTTAAGAAATGATGGAAAATGGAGAAGAGTTTCTCTCTTCCATTTTTTCCAAAATAAAAAATTGGGAAACAAACAAGGAATGTGAGGAATGAACCCTAATTATAGTCAATCTGAGTATGGAGGGAGTACAAGTTAATCTCCATCGTTGGAAACATAGCAGATCAACCATACAGGTGTCTCAAATCGTAATTACACCCATGTGATATTCATGTGTCATAAGGACAAACATTAAATGAGTTGGGAAATTGAAACGATAAGGCTTAAATGCATATAGTCCTCCCTTGATTCAAATTCAATGCACACAGATAATAGAAAAACCACTTGATTGTAATCAGAATTTTGTTAATGCAAACGTTTAACATGGAAATTGTTAGGATGAATTGTAATCGCAAGTGTACAAAAAAAGCTCACTTTAGTTGTGCATAAAAAATAGCCCTAACACCAAAGATGGCTGCCAATTTCTTTATATATGTAGTTATTTGACGAAGGTAAATACTACAAAATCTAGATCTATGCAGTAAAAGACATTAAGCAGTAAATAAAAGAAAGAGTTGCTCGATGCATCTAATCGACAAGACGAAAATATTTTTAAAGAATTTTTGTATTTTTTTACACCTGGAAAGCGAACATAGAAAGATGTTACCAGTCCCCCTCAATGGAATGGGTTCTTGTAAGTCCTCAGCACTTCAAATCTTATATCTCTCTCTCTTGATGGTGTAGAAAACCCAGACAAAAACGGAACTCAAAGGGAGCCCACAAGAAAAATGGTAGCAAAATATGATAATGATGGAGAATAAAAGTCAAACCAAAAGTATATATACAGAGTGATATTTTGGCAACAAAAGGTACTGAGTGAATGGAGAAACCCTTCTATTTATAACGAAATATTGAGTTAGTCTAGATATTGGTGAATAATTAAAATATTATTAACGAAATCTAGATCTAGCTTTTATGAAATATTTTATTATATTTGTTAGAGGGAAAAAGAATTTGAATTTGGTCAAATCCCTTTATTTGTAAATAATACATAAATAAATGATTTATTTACTATTTTAAGGATGTGGTTGTGTAATAATTAAATAAATAACGATTTATTCAATTATTTATAAATTATTTAGTCAAATTTAACAATGAATATTATTTAAATAAGGTTTAAATAATTATTCCTAGAAAATAATAAGATAAATAATGATTTATCTAATTAATTTTCCTATTTTTGGTTAAATATGACCAGGAATATTAATTAAAATTTTGTTTAACTAATTATTCCTTGAGGAAAATTAAAAAAAATATGGATTTATTCAATATTTCCTCATGGGGTTTCCTATTTAGACCATAAACAACTTAATAAATTAAGGATTACTAAGTTATTTTTCATAGTGAAAGAAATTTTACTAAGGGTAAAATTGGTCTTACATGGAGTACTTTTGTCCATCTAATAATAATAGGTTGGATGACCAAAAACTTGTGTAACAGATTTCCCCCAGCGTGCGAGCGTTAGGAACTAATCATATGACTGAAGTATGTTGTAAGAACTCAATCACTGGACACCGAAGGGGAAGTTAGAGAGAGAGAAACATAATCTAGACAAAATCTCTAGAGGACAAGTCCCTGAGGAGGTGAGACTTACAGGTGCGAAAAGTCTCCTTTATGAGTGAGTACCTATGCTACAAGAGGTGGGGGAGGCATACATATGCCTGTTGAGACAAAGTACAAAGAATAATGCATCTAGTAAAAAAGTGAATGAACTATAAAGTACATGTTGGTAGGAACATGAGCCAGATAAAAAAATGATAATGGATCCCACATACATACTGCGCCTGGGATAACAGCTAGGAATTATACAATAATATCTGAGGACATGAGATACAAGTGCAACCAAAGAGTCCCTATAAAAAGGAGAGGGCTCTAAAAATTTGAATGATACATGCAAACTAAAAGGCGCTGCAAGTGACAGAGCTCGAAACTATCAAATCTCTGGAGCTGCATTGAAGGCTATAATGAAGAGGTCATCTAGGAATGTGGGGGGCTACCTAAAAGACCACCCCCTCATGGGGTCTGAAACATCTCACACACACCTGGGAATCACCAGTACAATATGTTGCATCATTGAACCATCATGTATATGGATCTCGATGATCCCATAAGGAGCTGGAGCTGAGAAACAATCAAGTGAAAGGGGAATAACGAGTTCCTTTCCTTGATTTGAGGCACTGAACAAGAGTGGAAGCTAGAACAAAGGTAGACCACCCTCTAGAACTGTATTATGGAGTGAATGAGATGATGTCAACAGAAGGAGGTCTTCCATAGGTCAGGCAATAAGGGATCCTTAACTAAGGCACGAGAGAAAATATTAGAGTGACTGATAGACTGACACCAAGGATGATGATGGAATGCAGGGTACTAAGTAGCGGGATGACAAATTCCCTTGTTAGAGCATAAAAGGCATGGATGACCTGGAAACAACTGAAAAAATATCAAAGGGGATTGCGAAAAGTAGGACTAAAGGCCATAATGTGTGACACGAGAGAGGAAACAAGTAATGAAGGATGGAGGAGTATAGTGGGATACAAAGGGACTCGAGATAGACTCCATGGATGCGATGATGACTCAACTCTGATGCTCTAAACAATGCTGACTTAGTGATGCTACCACACAAAATAGGTCTAATGGGGACCATGAAAACACAAGTACAAGATGGTTACTCATGAGAAAATGCGACACGAGCATGCAAAATTATAGAGGCAAAGTGGTGCCCCAAGTACAAGTGTTGCAAGTGAAGAAATTTGATTTTGAGGAGAGGTGAAGTGACCCTTCTTGCAAAAATGTTTTCAAGTCAAATATCAAATCTGAAACATCTAACAGATACCCATTTTAGAGCTCAGTGAGAGCTTTCCAATGGTATGGACATTTTTTCAAAGTAAGCTACAGTTTGGCCACAACAAGCGAAATAAAAATTTGGGGCTTCTCTTTTAATAAGGCATTTCGCCTCCAAATTCACTCATTTACAAGTGTAGCTGTGGTGAATGTAGAGAGGAGAGAAGGCCCTAAATCTTGCAGAAATTGTAGCAGACAAAATGACCGTTGGAACTGAGATTTGTCACTTGCAGGTAAGAGGTCTAACCCTACTCTTTCATTTCAATGGATTGAAAGTTCAGTTTAGGTGCTTAGAGCTCAGGAACAGAGCCTTGTACCTCTTTACGGCTAGGTCGCACTTTTTTGGGCAATATCTGCGACCTGGGTAATAGGTTTTGGGTAGAAAACTGTGACCTGTCCTAGGATTTTTCCTGAAAAGTGTGACCTGACAGAGAGTGGTTTTCTTGTGTTGTTTTTTGGCTAAGAGCTATTTTTTTATATTTGAAATCAGTCTGCCCTTTTTGTACACTGAAAAATATGATGGTTTTGTGCAGATATGGTGGAATTTTGGATCAACTGGAGAGAGAGAGAGAGACCTGGACATAATACGGTCAGAGATTCGAGAGGATCATGGTGTCTGCACTGCATTGGCTAGGTTTGGTGTCCTGAATTTTGTTGAGAACCCTTTGATGAGAGCTCAAGAGCCCTTGTTGGCATGGATTGTTAGTTATTGGGATCCAGACCATGATGTCCTTATATGCAGGGCACCGAATTGAGTTGACAGTCCAAGATATATATTTTATGATTGATGTCCCACAACTTGGGATGGTGGGAAATATTCATCCAATGTTACTGCAAGGGTCGAACATCATGGAGTTTATAGAGCGTCATTGTCTACCAGGTCTCCATGTAAAGTGGACAGAGATACCTATCGGGGATATAGAGAGGTTAGAGACCTGTGTTGTGGCCGTAGTGGTGCTATGGATATTGGGCAACCAGGCACTACACCACATCATTGGGGGTCAGATGATGCTTCTTGAGAGTTTTTTGAGTGGGACCTACTATGGGTTGGCCCAGATGATGTTGTCGTCATTGAAACAAAATTTGTCGCTATGCAAGCGATAAGTGAACCATGAATATTCATATGGAACAGTGTTGTGCTCACTCTTTTTTGAGAAGATCCCGACACTTTGAACTCGCATACAGATCCAGGATGTGGGCCCAAGGGAGCCTAGGATGCGCAGTTTGGGGCAGATATTGTGCAGAGTGGGAGGTGTGGTGGTAGGACAGGTGTTTCAACCCGAGTTCTTTGCTCATTGGGATCATATTCCAATGTACATAGAAAATTATCACTATAGTGGGATGAGTTATCATGGGGAACTGAACTTGCCACTACTTCCTGGTCGAGTATGGGGGCATGATGGTAAGTGAGAAGTTGTTAATATTTTATGTGCATTGTAAAGTTTCAAAATATTTTATATGGTACCGATTCTTTGATTTTTTGTATGCATATATAGCACTAGTAAAACCAGCCGGGTACATGGGACGACCTGTAGTATCAGGAGCTACAGGACCTAGTTGATCGAGAGCATTGTAAAATGAGGATGCAGCTACCCTCCTGGAGGACATCCATCATAGATGTGAAAACTTTCTGACTGGTGTTTCAGAGCACGTTTGGAAAGAATTGGATGACTAATACATAGAACCATGTATTGGTCTACCCTCAGAGTGGCGAGGGGTCATGCGGCGCATGGAAATGACCGGATAGGGGATGCATGATCTAAGAGAAGCAAAGGGAAAGCCATTAGCTCAAGATCCTCTAGATACTGATAAGGTGTAGGGGCAGGTCCTACCCCCAGTTTTGACTTTTTGTGACATGCTATTTCCATGTCATATGTATTGGATTTAATGGACTCTAAAACATTTTATAGGAGAAATATGATGAATATGCGTTGTTTTGATGGTTTTATGTTATTTTCTTGTGTTAAATGCATGTGCTAAGTGCCAAATGATAATATTGTTTACAATGATATCTACATAGGGAATTTGTGTTGTAGGTAGATGACTAAATGTAATGATTTCAAATTCATGCATCAAAATATTGACTCATAAATATCTAGTAAAAAGGATATGATTATGCACATGATAGACATCATTCAATTGCATGAAAAGAAGCAGGGAATATAAAAAAACATGAAGGTGAAGGATGCGATGGGAAAGGGCATCGACTAATAAACCTCGCACTCCATCATATTCGGCCTAGTTATTGGTGGCAGTACCAATGCATACACCGTTCGAGAGAATAAGCGAATGTATTGGGGTAAAAATGGGCCAACCTGCCAAGGCTAGATTCCAATATTAGCAAATTGCACTATCGACGTAACCGATATAAGGTGTTGATGGGGGATCCATATGAAAGGTACCAGAAGACAACAAATGAGAGGATGATGAACAATGCTACCAACATGAGTGCAAGGTAGAAATAAAACCAACACTGCTAGAGGGAGTGCTTTGGGTAGGATGTCTACCACCTGCACACCAATGGGTAGGTAGTGTGTGGGAGCTACCTTGGGCGAAGCTTGTGTTCATGTCGTGAAAGTCACCATAGACACAGATGATGCCATTCTACTTATGGCCAGGAAAGATGATGTCAAGGATGGAAAAGGCTTCCATGATGTCATCATCGCAGTAGAAGATTGCGTGACTAGAGGAAGAGACACCACAGGACACAATGAAGCTACCCGACTCATCATCATGAGAAGAAAGGTTCAGATGTGCGTTGTCATGGGGGGTGAAGGAAGAACAAGAAGATAAGGGATCTACTGATGTTGAGCCCAGGGTGATCATTGAAGGGAGGTTGAGCGAAGCAGAAGGGGAATTCTCAAAGGGGTCTTTCACCGTGGATCTCATGAATGATGATAGGTAGAGGATGGTGGCCACTAGCTCTGTCATCTCGACATCAGGGGGGGGGATGTTAATAAAAGTGGGTATATCATCAAGCTACCCCGAAGCATACTGCAAAAGGATGGGAGAGGCAGACTGGTTTTGTTCAATCTCATACTCCCAAACTACCTCCAAAGAGATGAGATAATGCATGAGGCAGGGAAAACAGTGGTTATAATGGCCATGGATATCTCACAAATCACAAGGTTTGTTGGTGTAAATAGTCTTAGGGTTCTTTTTTGCAGTCGAGGAAGAAACAAAGGCTTGAGGGACCATAGACTCGGGGAACACAACATTAACCATGGGCTTGATACAAGGAAGTTCAGGAAAATTATGGGTGGCATGACCGAAAACATCACACAAAGCACACGGGGGGGTATGCTTTGGATACTGAGAAGGAGTAGGATCAGTCGAGGAAGTGTAGTCTTTAGGTTCCTTCTTGCAAGCTTTCCCTCCTTTACCCGAAGACATATCAACAGGAGGAGGTTCCTGTTGAGGTCACTATGGCACAGTTGTAGAGGGGGCGGGGGGGGCGGTCATGGGGACCGGTTGAACCCAGGTGAAAGAAAGATAATTTTTGGTTGGACTAGTAAAGATAACGGGCAAGGGATTAATTTACCAGACTTAGATCGCCAAGGTCAGGTTAGGAAGGCATAAGGTAGCCATAACAGGTGCCGAAAACACTCCAATATGGGGAGCTAGGAACGATATCTAACTAGAGGGGTTGTCGCTAGGTGGGACAACTTTGAGATGGTTAAGGCTAGGAGGAACTATGCCAAGAGGGTAGAGAAGCTCATGGATACTAGTTACAGATGAAGGGCAGGGAGGAGGGGGTCTTGAAGGCTGAGTCGAAGTGCTAGGAGTAGGTTTCGGATGATGGGGCTGCTAACTAGCTGAGGCGGGCCACTTGAGGGAAGCCCGAGATGATTGCATCACACAAACATTTGATAAGTTTGGATTAGAGACAGGAGGAGGAAGACTAGAAAAATCCCTAAGAAAAGAGGATTCTTTGTAGACTTTGGCTGAGACATTGATCAAAGGTTTCATGGTTTTCTTATTGGCCACCAAAGAGATGATGGACTCAGGGGAGGTCTGAGAGTTCGGTTCGAAATATGTCAACTCTTCAATGGTGACTATATCTTTATTATGAGGAAAGGACATCTTGCGGTGAACTGCAGATGGTACAACAAACATCACATAATTGTAGCTACAACCCAATAGACTGTTGTAACCTAAGGGGGCATCAATCACTTCAACTTCAATGCAAAAATTCCTTCTCGCAAGAGTAAAAGGACAATTTCGGAACATGCCAATGGGCTTGGAAGAGTGGCCATCCTACACTCGAAGGGTGATAGTGGAAGGGGAAAACTTTGGAAATTTGAGTTGTCTCCAAACCGAACTAGACATCACACAGGTGGATGCCCCCTCATCAATAATACAATCGGAGATGTTGGCATTCTAGATCTTGATGGGGATTTGGGAAGCGATGGAAGGAGGATGGGGAGGATGTTCTAACCGGTCAACGTTGAAGATGATCAAATGATCATTTGAAGGATCCAAAACGCCCATGGAAGTTAGTGGAGATTTTCTTTGTGAAGGGCACGACTCGAGGAGTTCGAACGTTGAGATGGTAGCAGGAGATTGCACGAAATCATCTACTATACTATACGAATGGCCTAATTTCCCAAAATCAACATTTCAAATTAATTTTCCCTTGGGGATCTTGGTATGAAAATCCGCCTTAGGTTGAGGGATCTATAAAGGACCATTGGTTGTCGAAAGAGGCTCTGTGGAACCTGAAGAAGGGTGCTCGGGGGAAGACTTAGTGGGAGGCTTGCTGTACTGATGGGATCGAGTCTGAAGGTTGCAGTCAATGGTAATGGTTTGTTCATGGTTAATCATGAAAATTTGGTAATCAGAGGTACTAGTTGGATGAGGTTGAGTTGTTGCCTGACCTTCAGGTGGTTGGGTAGCCACAAATTCTTGCTGAGGGAAGAGAATGGTAAACACAGTCGGCGGGATGGGTTTAGCATTGGGAGGAACCGAAGGGGAGGCTTTCTATCCTCGTGATGTTTCTTGAGTCACCCACATCTAATGCATCTGAGGAGAAAGAGGACAATCGTGGTTGTAATAACCATAGACACTGCAACAAGAACACGACTAATTCGTGCGAACATGCCTATCCTTCTTGAGTTGAGTGCCCTATTGCTAGTTAGCAGCGTCAGGTGCATTCCCTTGATGATTAGGTCCTGGATTATTGGGGGCCAAATGATTTTGGGTGCCTTTTATCTTATTTTTGGAAGTATGAAGATTATTCGTTCCCTGCTGTGTATACACCTGCCCTTGGGAGGCGGTCGCTGCTATTGCGGGGGTTGAGAAGGCAAGGGAGGCAAGGGTGCTAATGCTGGAGGAGATGGAGCATGAGGTTTTGGATACGGATAATGGTAACATTGTGGTAAATAGGTTGGGAAAAATGAGGATGCATGTCGTATCCTAGATACATGCTACGAAGAGGGGGAAAAGTGCTAGAGGAGCCGGCCCCTCCCTGAGGGAAACCATAACCCATGGGAGGATGAGTGTATGGATGAGAAAGGGCTCCAATGATACCGTCGGTGGCATGGGATGTTCCTAGTGCATTGGCACCACTGAGTCTAGGGAGATCAGGTAAGACGATATAAACATAACCAGACTATGCATAGATCACGTCATATTTTAACACAATCTAGAGAGGAGATTCTTTGGCCTGAGGGAAATGTGATGCGACATCTTTACCTATAACAGGAAAAAGGGATCTAAGGAACCAATCCATGTAGACACGGTCTTTGAATGTAGGGGCTCAACATAGGCTATTCCTTCTCCACCATTCCTGGACATGATCGAATAGGCGGGTCGTAGAAGATTGGTGGAAAGATCTCAAAAATTCGGTACCAGTGTCATAATGAAGGAGAAGCTAGAAGTAAGACAGAAAATCTCAGGCAAGGGTCACAAAAGTAGTATGAGAGGATGAGGCTTGGTCAACATAACACCTAGAAGCTTCTCCAGTAAGTGTACATTGGAACAAATAAAGATGGACAAAGTCATCGGTGATGGAGTTAGACGAACACCACATGTGGAAAGATTGAACATTGTTTGTAGGAAATTCTCTAGAAAGACGTTCAAAGTTGGGGATGTCGGAAGTCAGCTTGGTTGTTATAGCAAGCCAACCAACATCATGACATATGTGGTCATTGATCAAGTGGTTAAAATTGGGAAGACTGAGGCCAACTATATAGGGGAGAAAGGGAGTAGCCGAGGTAGTTCCTGTTGCAGTCCCACTAGTAGTATTCCCAGCATTAGGGTTGGGGCTGCCACCAGCGTTAGGTCCTGAACTAGACATGGTGGAGGTGACATGGGGAGAACCGAGGATGGAACCAGAAGGGGAACCCAATGAACCAGAAGAGGATTCAGAATGCTAACTCGGTGGAGGTCTAACTCGAATCCTATGGGAAGGAGTAAGTCTTCCTAACGTAAACTAAGGATGAAGGCCAAAAAGTCTCTGAGATAAATTCCTTGGGGACGCAATCATGAAAGAACAAACATGGATCAAAAGGAAGAAATACCAACAAGGGCAAGGAGGTGTAGGATCAAATGATTAAAATGTTGAAACAAAGGAAGAGAGGTGTAGGATCAATTGATTACAATGTTATAGTCTTTGCTAGGCAGTGTTATCCATGCACTTCTTCACTTAGGGTGTGTGTGTCAAGTGTGTTAATTTTAATTTTTAAACTAGGACGTTTGTAGAGAAAAAAGAAAAAGTTTGTTGTATAATTGCATATAACAGTAAAGTAAATTGAATATAACAGAAAATAAATAGTTGAATATGCATTAATCTAAACCCAAGGAGGTGGGCCTCTCAACAACTAGTCCATGGATGGGCTAAAAAGTAGTCAAAACACACCAAAATAGCTAACATATATAAAGTTAGGAGGGATAATGATCTAAAGGTCAAATCTGTTGGAAATAGGTGCAGAGAATAGCAAAAAAACAGAGAGAAAAATGTTGCAAATGAGGTGGCAAAGGGTTACAACCTGAAGGGAAATAGATGGAACCCTAAAGGAAGACCTACCAAAACTGAAAAGAGGTGTTTTGAATGGATGAATAACCAATCTGAAATGGATCTGAAGGTAAGGGATCAGATCTGAAAAATGGCTAAACACACTGCAATTTTAGACAACCTGCTTCAGCTAAACTCCTCCTAGAATGGTTGAAGGGTACTTAAGCCCTAAGGGGCTAGGTTCCCACCTCGATGAGTAAAATAGAGAAATTATAGGTCCAAAATAGGTAGAAACGGAGGTGAGACAACCTTGAACAAAGGCTTAGACAAACCCTGAAAACTCTCAGAAAATTTCCCGCAAAAAGTTTAGGTCACAATTTCTGACCTGATTTCTGCAGAGGTCACGGGTTTGAGATTGTTTTGTGTGCCCTAAAGGTCCAGGTCATAGTTTTTGCCCAAAAAGTGTGACCTACACCACAGGCACTCTGGGGATCAGGTTTCAGGAAAAAAATTCGTCTTAGTTGCAGCTGATGCCTGTCACCTACGGAATAGGTCTGAAAACACAGAAAAGCTATAATTTTTAATGTTTTATGGTTTTATAGGTTAAAAACAACATCAAGAAAATAAAAAAAAAAATCTGAAGAAAAATCCTAGGGTTTGAAGCAGCTGGTCATGTAGGGATCTAAAAAATGACAGAGTTCCTAATCGTAAACCCTTGTGGAGTCGCCAGTTGTTATGATGAATTCTAATTGCAAGTGTACAAAAAAATATCACTTTAGCTGTGCATAACTAACAGCTCTAGCATCACATAGGGATGCCAATTTTATTTAGATTTGCAGTTAGTTGACCAAGATAAATGCTACAAAATCTAGATCTATGCAACAAAATACATTAAGTTGTAAATAAAAGCAAGAGTTTCGCCATGCATCCAATAGACAAGACAAGAATATTTTTAAATAATTTTTGTATTTTTTGACACCTGGGAAGGGAAAGCAAAAAGATGCTACTAGTCCCTCTCAATAGGATGGGTTCTTGTAAGTCCTTAACACTTTAGATCTTATATCTCTCTCTCTTGATGGTGTAGAAAACCCAGACAAAAATGGAACTGAAAGGAATCCCACAAGAAAAATGGTAGAAGAATATGACAATGATGGAGGATCAAAGTCAGACCAAATGAATAGATCCAGAGTGATCTTAAGGAAAAAAAAGGTAGTGAGTGAATCGAAAAAACCTTCTATTTATAACAAAATATTGAGTTAGTCTAGATATTGGTGCATTGTTAAAATATTATTAACCAAATCTAGATCCAACTTTTATGGAATATTTTATTATATTTGTTGGAGGGAAAAAGAATTTGAATTTGGTCAAATCCCTTTATTTGTAAATAATAAATAAATAAATGATTTATTTCTTATTTTAAGGATGTGGTTAAGTAATAATTAAATAAATAGTGATTTATTCAATTATTTATAAATGATTCAGTCAAATTTAACAAGGAATATTATTTAAATAAGGTTGAAATAATTATTCCTAGAAAATAATAAGATAAATAATGATTTATCTAATTAATTTTCCTATTTTGGGTTAAATATGACAAAGAATATTAATTAAACTGTTGTTAACTAATTATTCCTTGAGGAAAATAAAACAAATGTCGATTTATTCAATATTTCCTCATGGGGTTTGTTGTTTAGACGATAAACAACTTAATAAATTAAGGATTAATAAGTTATTTTTCATAGTGAAAGCAATTTTACATAGGGTAAAATTTTTCTTGCATGGTTTACTTTGGTCCATCTAATGGTAACAGGTTAGATGACCAAAAACTGGTGTAATAGAAATTATAATGCAAATCATAGTTGTCAACCATATATTTCGAATATGTTAAAATGGTTGTAATATATGTCCCATTCAAATAGTTTAATAAATATGTGGATGTGTGAATAGGGTGAGGGTAATATATATGTTGATAGGTGTATATAATATAATAATAAATATATATATGGGATAAGCCCTATATATATATATATATATATATATATATATATATATATATATATATCTGTGTGTGTGTGTATGTATGTATGTATGTATGTATTCGAATACTACCATACAAAGGTATGATATATAACATATGGGAAATGGGTATGGTAAGTAAGGATAAGAAGGAAATTTATATCGGTGTTATAACATTTCCATTAGATTTATGTAAACGTTATTATTGGATAGGAACATCAGTAGTGGTTTAGATGAATATAGATATCATAGGGGTTAATGTCTTTATTTCAATTGAGCATATCATAATAGATGTTAGAAAGTTGTAGATGATAAAAAATAACCTTACTAACTTTAGAAGATAGTGGGAAGATAATTTTAATTATAACTTAGATGTACCCAATGATATATCATCCTAAGATTTCAACTAGGAAAACTTGTGTCGTCTCAGTTATAATGAAAAGTTCTAGGATTATTATTTATGTTTGTCAAACTAATACGATTCATTGATAGATCAATATATGTATGTATTAATAAGCCAAAGTGGTAAACACATATGGAACACAAATAAGAGATTGTAATACAAAACTTGAACTTACAATGAATACAGTACACATTTACACTACTAATGTAGAAATTGGCATGACGAACATGTTGGAAAAAGTAACCATTATTACTATAATTAGAGTTTTTTTTTTTTTTGGGTAATTTGGAGTTGCTACAAATAGTATCAGAGCCCATCTTGAAAAAAATGGGCCTATGTGTCCCAACGCATAATTATTATTATTATTATTTTTTATTTTTTTTATTTTTATTTTTATTTTTATTTTATTTTTTATTTTATTTTTTATTTTTATTTTTCGGTGATAAACAAGTAATTTTTTTTTTTTTGTATACTAAATTAATTCTATGTGTAGTGCTTAAAGTGTAGAAACATATACAGTTGTTGTTACAAATAAAGAATAAGATTTTGTACATCTAACTTGGGGGTGTGAGAGACCCACCAGATAAAAATGATGAAATTCTAGATATGCTAAGGAATATGCAACATGAAATGATTAAGCTAACGACTAGAAATGAAGGATTCTTGCATGCTAGTAATGAGGAATAGAGGTTGATCAGGGAATTAACCTCCCCATCTAGTCATGAAAGTGAAGACCATGAAAAAAATATACAATAAGTTGGACCCATCTCAAAAGGGTTTTAGAGTGGGGAAGAATATGGATCTAAATCCATAAAGAAAAAGGTGTTGTAAGCGGAATTCCGCAAAATCAAACATCCAACCTTTGATGGGGAAAAGGAGGAGGATGTAGAAGCTTGGGTCTTGAAAATGGTCAAATACATCAAGGTATATGAATAAATAATTAATTTGAAAGCGATATTGGCAATTTACGAACTACAGGGTAAAGCCACACTTTGGTGAAAAGAAACAAAAAGTGTACATGTGCTGGATGCAAAAAAAATTATATGGGAAAAATTTCAAGCTAAGTTCAAATCTAGATATCTGAATAAGAGGTATTATAATTATAAAGTGAAGAAATTTCATGAGCTGAGAATAGAACAACTAACAATTGATGAATTTGTTTCAGAATTTAAGAATTTTTTGGCACATAGTAGGGGAGAAAAGGCCAAAGTACAATGATTTTTTAATTTCCTACGTACCATCGAGAAAGAAAGAATTGAATTTGATAATCCAGAAATGATGGATGAAGTTGTTTGAAAAGCAAGGTTATGCTACGAATAGTTTAAAGGCAGAAGTGATCAGCTGAATAACTAGCAAAATAAAGGGAAAGGGAAAGGAGAGTCACGCATAAAAATACCAAAAGCAACATATTTTAAAATTTTTGGGAAAACCCACCAGAGAAAGAAATTTAACAAGAGTGGGGAAAGCGAAATAGCACAATCCCATGCTGGTTCCAGACAAATGGAAATAAACAACAAAAGGGAAGGGATGGTAACAGTGAAATAACCATTAAAGTGTTGGGGTTGTGGGGAACCTCACATGTTATGTGACTTCCCACACAACACAAAAATAATCTAGAACATTCAAGAAGTACGAGAGGAAACTACATCAAATGACATTGCTCACAAATTTCCTATGGTAAATTCACCATAGAAGATCGACAAGATGAACTCCAATAAACCATGATAAAAATTGAAGGTATGACTATTGACCAACCTGTTTCTTTTTACATATATCCAGGAGCAAATTTAAGTTATATCATCCCACATATAGTGGAAAAGTGTAAGCTAAAATCACAAAAATTTCAGCAAGCATGGTTAGTGAAGTTAGCTACAGGAACATAGAGAAAAGGGACACATAAACTTCGCAAAATTGTTGTAAATTTAAATGGATATCAAATTGAACTCCATTTAAACATTCTTCCTCTATGATCGTATGATATGTATGTATGAATGGACTTGCTGGAAAAACATAAAGGAATAGTAAATTTCTTTGACAAAACAATACATCGTATAGATGATGTAGGAAATTCTGTAATAATAAAAGGAAAACCAGAACCAATATCTATTAGACAGATTTGTGCATTACAATTGAAAGGAAAAGAAAGAAAATTTTGTCAATTGTATGTTGTACAAGTAGAAGAATTGGGACAAGAAACATAAAAATATGTTTTAGAAATATTACTAGTGATCAGAGGATCTAGGGATGTATTCCTAGAATAAACCCCCCATCTATCCCCTAAAAGTGACTTTTATTTTTCAATTAAACTAGTATGAGGAGCTACCCCAGTTTCTAGGGCACCCTATAGAATGAGTATTCCTGAACTACTAGAACTGAAACTGCAATTGAAAAATTTGTTAGACAAGGGGTACATAAGACCCAATGTGTCTCCTTGGGGAGAAAATGTATTGTTTTTCAAAAATAAAGGTGGCACGTTAAGGATGTGTATAGGTTACAAAATACTGAATAATTTAACTATCAAGAATAGATATCCTCTTCCAAGGATAAAACATTTATTTGATCAAGTAAGAGGAGCCACCATATTCTCTAAAATTGATTTGAGAAGTGGATTTCACCAACTTAGGAATAAGGATGAAGACATAAACGAAACTGAAATCAGAACTAGATATGGGTACTATGAATTTGTAGTCCTACCCTTTGGACTTACAAATCCCCTTGCTACATTCATGTGTTTGTTGAAGAGTGTTCTCCATAAATATCTAGATAAGTTTGTATTAGTGTTCATAGATGAAATTTTTGTGTACTCCAAAAATTAAGAAGAACACCAAAGACATCTCACAATAGTACTGAAAACCCTTAGAGAACATCAGTTGTATGAAAAAATGAGCAATTTTGAATTTTACAAAAATAGAGTTCAATATCAAGGTCATGTGATATCTAAGCATGGATTAGTGGTGGATCTAGAAAAGGCACAAGAAATCATGAATTGGCCTGTACCCACATATCTACTAGTACAAGAATCATTCATGGATATTTCCATATACTACGTATGTTTGTTTAATAATTTTTTGCATTAACCTATCCTATCACTTTATTGCAAAAAAAATGAGTAACGTATGAGGGGACAACAAAGTGTCAAAGTAGTTTTGAGGAATTAAAACTAAAATTAACTACTGCACCCATATTGAGAATTGTTGATCCAAACAAAGAATTTGTAGTATAAACAAATTCTTTTATAGAAGGGCTAGGAGGAGTGTTACTGCAAGATAATTTAGTAATAGCTTATGAGCCAAGAAATTTGAAGAAGCATGAACATAATTATGTGTGTATGATTTAGAACTAGATGATGTTACACATGCGTTAAATATCTAGAGACATTATTTGTTGGGAAAGAAATTTATATCAATTACAGATCACATAATTTTAAAATACTTATTTACCGAACTAGATTTAAATGCCAGACAACCCCGATGGTTAACTTTCCTTAGTGAGTTTGATATGGAAATAAAACACATTAAAGGAATATAAAACAAAATTCTTGATCCTTTGAGTAGGAATCCACATCAAATATTGACATATGTAAGGAGTAGTGTAAATTGTGATGTAGAAGAATAAATTCATTGAGAGTTGATGCAAGATCAACAATATGTAAAATTGCAAGAGAAATTAGAGCAAGACAAAGTTGCAGGATATACCATAAAACAACAAGGATTGATTTATTATACACAAGGACTATATAATCCTAATGCAACGTATTTAAAACATGATATTTTAATGAATACCATAAAATTATTTATGTATGTCATCCCGGTTATCAAAAATTGATTTGAGCATTGACGAGGAACATGTTTTCGTCAAGCATGAAAAAATATGTAGTTGATTATTTGGGAAGGTGTTTGGAATGTCAACAGGTAAAATTATAACATCATCATCCTGCAGGACTACTAAATCCTTTCTCTATTCTAGAATGGAAGTGGGAAGTGGTTTCAATAGTCATTACCGTATTTCCATGAACTAAATATCAACATGACTCTATAATAGTGGTAGTGGACACTCTAACTAAAGCAACACACTTTTTACTAGTGCAGTATACTTTTGGCATAACTCAAGTGGCCAATCTGTTTATGAAAGAAATTTTTAAAGTAAATGGAATTCAAAAATTATTATATCTAATAGAGATGGAAAATTCACATCAACGTTTTGGAAAAATCTACTTGGAGGAATGGGTACGAAGATGAAATTTACTACCACTTACCACCCTCCAACAAATGAATAGACTAAAAGAACCAATTAGATTTTGGAAGACATGTTGCACATGTATGTGATTGAGAGACCCACAAAGTGGGAATATTTTCTGCATTCGGAAGAGTTTTCTTATAATAATAGTTATAAAGCTTCTATTAAGATGAGTCCTTTTGAAGCTTTGTATGACATAAAATGCCACACTTTGATCAGCTAGAGTCAACCAAAGGACAAGTTAATTTTTGGACCAAATTCACTATAGGAAATGGAACAAACTATGAAGAAGATTCAACAAAATATTAAAGTAGCTCAATATCGTCAAAAGAGTTATGAAGACAAGAAAAGAATTTAGACAGAATTCAAAGTGGGAGACCATGTTTATTGAAGTATTAAGCCTCACAAAAGTACATTATGTGCTGGTAGCTATGCTAAATTAGCACCACACTACTCTAGACCATTTTGAACTTTTTGAGAGAGTGGGGCCAGTAGCTTAAAAATTAGCTCCACCTAGTCATGTTAATGTTCATAATTTTTTTCATGTTTTATTATTTAAATTGTATCTACATGATCCACTCATGTAATTGATTGGACTGTGATACAGGTGGAAACATAAGGGGAATTTCTTCTAGAACCACTTCATATACTGGAGCAGGAAGAAATCGAGCTCCAGAATAGAATAGTAGCTCATGTTAAAGTGCAGTGGAGGAACTATACACCTAAGGAAGCCACTTGGGAGAGAGAATATGAGAATAAAGAGAAATATCCATCGTTTTTTGAGAAGTAAACATAAATACTTGAAACACTGAGGACAATGTTTTGTTTTAGAGGGGGAATATGTAATATTCCTATTTTTCGGCCTTTATATAGAAAGTTAATAATCCTAAAGGTTAAGTGGACCTAAAGGAAAAATATATGTGGAAATATTATTTTTGAAATATACAAATGTGAAATTTTATTATTGTGCAAAGACTAGAGTGAATTGGAGACGAGGATTTCAAATCCATGAGTATGGAATAAAATCCTAAGCCTTTCCCAAAATTATTCAAAAATTCTTGGAGAAAAATAAAATAAAATAATAATATTATATGGAAGATAAGAATCTAGTAAATGTATCAGTAAAGTGGAAAGTTACTGAGATGTGGTGAAAATAAAACTGGAAAGAGGAAACATCCAGTTTTAAAGAAGATTTTGTGGAAGAATTAAAAGTAATGCCTAGGATAAGGGAAAAAAACATCCAAAATTAAATGGACACAGTTATGGAGACATGATGAGGGAAAGCAAGCTTAGGTAAGCAATTCCTAGTTAGACAAGGGGTTGTCTACACCATGGAAGAATTGGTCTCTACTCAGGGGGAGCTGTGGATTAATATCAAGGTTGTAAGGAAAATAGACTTTACTAGATTGGTATGCAAATTTTGTGAAGTTTTATGTTTACATTACTGTTATAATTTATATAATTCTGATAAAGTCAGAAAGTGTTATATTTTATGAATTGTGGCTGAAATTTTAGTACAATTAATTGATATATTTTGTGTAATATTTTTTGTTCATTTCAAAAATAAATTAAGTGTCATATGTATTTAATAGAGATTCACCATAGCTAGGTACAGGTAATATTATGTATGGCTACATAGACTAGATTGAATATTATGACCAACATACAGAATCTCTAAAACATAGGTAAGGGTCTAAATCTGTTGTTGAGTACACCTAATTAAATTAAATATAATTACAAATAAAACCTTATAATTCAACCATAAAAATAATAGTAAATTAAGCAACATAGATGAAAATATAAAAAAATATAGTTTAGATAACTAGCATAAACATAAACATATATCTGAATGATGCATAGAAATCTTAGAAGTAAACTATAAATAAGAGAATAAAACGACAAATATGAATGATGGACAAATACTTCAGATTTAAATTTAATGAGAAGTATAGTATGTTGTCATTTAATAAATACTTTCTATTCTATGCATATTCATTCATATAGAAATAGATATGTACTGACCAAAAACATATTAAATTTCATATAACAGTCCTTACATGTATGAACATACTCTAGTGGAGATGAGGTTTTAAAACCACACTATAAACCCATTTCAGATGAACAATTATCCAATAGTTAATTTCAAATTATCTAGGTTATCCCAAAATATCCAAATACAAAGTCTGAGAATGAAAGTGGAAAAACATACAGAAGAGTGGTATGGTCTCTCATTGCTACACTGACCAATCTGAAATAAGTGTAATAAAATTTCAAATCTTCAAACAAGTTGATGGTAAAGGAATGGTAGCAAAAGGTCTAATTAAAAAGACAAACATGCAACCAGAAATATTAATAGTCAGAAATATTAATGAATGAAACATAACAAGAACAAAACACATTAATTGTATAGGTAATATAATATTAATAATACCTCATACAGTAGCTTCAAGCTTGAAGGTATTCATGCAGAAAATTTCATAAAAAAAAAGTGAAAATAAGAGGATGTACAAAATAGAATTAAATGCAGATTTGGATTCAAAGATCAATAAGATGAATAATCTATACTCACTTGAGTAATTAGTGATACTCTCCTACAACTAAAAGTTAATTAATTAAGGATGATATTCCAAATTTGGAAAAGAGGTTTTTCGAGAATAAAATTTAGAAGGAAAGGAAAATTAAATTTAATAAAAAGTAGAAATTCATCAACTCTAAATAAGTAGAGCCCGAAATCAATTAAAATAATACTTTTGATATTTTGAGACGAGTAAATTGCAATTCGTAAAATATAATATTTTATAAGGGAAAATTTCTATTATACAGGATTTACGAATATATATGAAAATTTGTTTTAATGGTCTGTATTATTATTCAAAGTTATTTTTAAATATATCAAGAAAGGAAGAAATCAAAGAGGCAATGTAAGTCTACAAAATAATATGAACTGTAATTCAAAATTGTATAATAAAGGAACATATTAAGAGAGGATTAAAAATACACCTCTGTCAAAATGAAAGTGAGGAAAAAGAATTCGAGAATTCAGGAACAAGTTCAATAGTGTGAAGTGAAGGAAATTCTTACGAATATAGGAGTGGAGGAATGCTCCTATAATTTATGCAGAAGATTTATGCTAGTAGCACGATAATGTCACTGTCAAAGTGAAACTAAATTTGAACATGTGCATGTACAACAAATTGAATAAGTGTAATAACGACAAACATTCATAACAAAGAAATTGTTAATATAGAATTACCCTAAGTTTGATATGTATCTTCCAACGGTTATTACCAATTATATAACTCAGAGAAATCGATACACATACATTTTAAAACCTTATACATTGCGAGAAAAATTTATTTACAGTCAATGGTAAACTTTGCGTCTGGAGAAATTGATATTTTGGGAATATTTCATAGTCTAGAAAATGTTAATGGAAAACGGTTTTGAGCTTTAGAAAACCATTAATAAGTATATTTTGGACATGCTATAAATTTGAAAATTCCTAATTTGAAATCCACAGGAAATGTTGTCATAAAATTTATACAAAACAAAATGATTTCTCATGGGTTGAATTAAATTGATTTGGGGGGGAATTTCATCCACCCATACAAAGGAGAAATCGATAAACAAAATAAATTAATTGAAAAACCAAGTTTACCATTGAAGACTCGGAAGTGAAATTATAGGCATTAGCAAAAAGGGATAATTTATATAGCTGAGAGGTTCACACTATATTTTAAGCATGTAGTGAAGATTTAAATAATAGCGTAATGAGGGAGAATAGTACCTTTGTTATGAACATAAAAAACGCTGTAGAAGCCAATGGAAAATTAGTAAAGATAAAGAGTGGAAAACCTGCAAATGATGAGGAAACTCATTAATAAAATTGTCATAGTTGTCATACATACTACCCAAAACAAGTTACAAAACTTTACAGCTTAAAATCAAACAAGTTTTACACAGAAACTGATCTCAATGAATTTGGACATAAAAAACAATGTGAATTACCTCAAGAGCTAAGAGAAGTAGACTCGGTAGCGGACTGATATTCGTAGAGAAAGTAATATGATTAGTAGAAAAACCTCCTCTATTGTTAAGAAATGACAGAAAATAGAGAAGAGGTTCTCTCTTCCATTTTCTCCCAAATGCAAAACTGGGGAAAAAACAAGGAATGAGACAGACGAACCCTAGCCATATTCAATATAAGTATGGATGGAGTACGAGTTAATCTCCACCATTGGAAAGATAGAAAAGAAACAATGGAGGTGTCTCAAATTTTAATTACACCAATGCAATATTCAGGTGTCGTAAGAAAATACATCAAATGAGTTGGGAAATCGAAACAATAAGGCTTAAATGCATATAACCGTCCCTTGATTGGAATTCAATGCACACAGATAATACGAAAACCACTTGATTGTAATACAAATTTTGTTAATGTAAACGTTTGATATGGAAATATTAATGCAAACCGTAGCTTTCAACCATATATTTTGAATACGTTAAAATGGTTGTAATATATGTATCATTCAAATAGTTTAATAAATATGTGGATCTATGGATAGGGTGATGGTAATATATATATATATATATATATATATATATATATATATATATATTCTAATTCTAGCTTATGGTAACTTAGGATAAGAAGGAAATGTATATTGGCATTATAACATTTCCATTATATTTATGTAAATTTTATTATTGCATAGGAACATAAGTTTCGGATATGATGAATAAAGATATGAGAGGGGTTAATGTCGATATTTAAATTGAGCATATCATAATACGTGTTAGAAAGTTATAGATGATAAACTATAACTTTACTAAATTTAGAAGATAGTTGGAAAATAACTTTAATTATAACTTATATGTACCAAATGATATATCGTCCTAATATTTCAAGTAGGAAAAGTTGTGTCGTATAAGTTATAATGAAAAGTCATAGGATTTATTATGTATGTTAGCCTAACTAACAGGATCCATTGATAGATCAATAGTTGTAGCTAGTAATAATCCAAAGTAGTAAATTCATGTAGAACACAAATAAGAGATTGTAATACAAAACTTACAGTTACAATGAATACACTACACATTTACACTGTTAATGTAGAAATTTTCATGACGTACATGTTGGAAAAAGTGATCACAATTACTATAATTAGAATAATTTTTCTGGGTAAGTTCGAGTTGTTATGTTAAAATTGGACAACTAGGTCCAAACTCCATGTTGTGATACTCAGATGAAGATTCTAATATTTTTATTGGATTCCTCTTTCGGAGAGGTGTAGGATCCATATAAAATTTATCTTAATCCGATGAGCAGAACATTTGTTTTGAATTTATTACTTATAATAAATTATATGTGCAGGTCGGCCTTAAGGTTTTACACCCCTAGCAGATGTGTCACACACCTCAATGATGGATATAAATACAGTCAAAGTTGGAGAGCATTTCACACTCACTCATCACACATCTTCTTCTCTTCTCTCACAGTTGTTGACTCCTTGGGAGGGCAATTCTAAGCTCTACATATGTGGGGAAAAAGGACAGTTTTTGTACAACGAAGAAGAAGGGCCTTGATTACGGCTAAGGGGTTTCCAAGGAAGTTTGACCAGCGTTGAATTTGGTCAACGCATGGTCCAAAGAGGCTGAAATTTATTGGAGACTTCGATTTTAGGAGGCTGTACACATTGGCACAAGAACCGAGGTCAAAAGGTTGACCAAAGTTGAAGTTGCATTGACTTTTATGTTGCTACCCTGCATTGACTTTTCTGGACAACGTTGACTTTTCTGGAGTTGACTTGTGTTGACTTGGTGACTGATTTGAGGATTTTTGTGACACATTCTGGGTTGGATGATCAAGGATACTTTGCTGGTTGAAGCATCCTGTTGACCGTCGTAACGCACCATCACATTCTTCTGTTTCTGGTTTGTCTTCTATAGATCCACTGGTATGTTCTATCAGAATTTTACTTAACTCTTTAGGTAATTGCTATAATAAAAGTAAAGTTGCATCAAGCATAGAAGATTTACAAAAATTTACATGGTATTGGAGCTGAGGTGAAGACAAGCCCGAACTTTAGCAATCAGCATCTAAGAAAATGGGTTCCACAAGTTATGAATTCAACGAGAATGACAAGCTGACTAGAAGGGATGCATTCCATGCTTGGAAGATTATATTAGATCTCAAATTGGAAGACCATGATCTCATGGATCATGTACTGGGTAAGATACAAGAACCTCCATCCACTACTTCTGTTGCTGCTAAAACCAAGTATAAGAAAGGGGAGATCAAAGCAAAGCTGATGATCAGGGAATCCATTCATAAAATTATCGTAGCCTACATCTCTGAGCTGGGCACATCCAAAGAGATGTATGATAAATTGATCCTAATGTTAAAATTTAACAATGTGAACCAAGTACTATTCTTCAAGAATCAATTGAAGAATCTCAAGAAAGGCAGGGATGAGTCTGTCCAAACATACTTTCTGAAATTGACCGAGATCAGGAACAATCTGTTGGCTATTGTGGAGACAATAGCCGATCGTGAGATGGTACTCACCACACTTGGAGGGCTCCCACATGAATGGAAAGTATTCGACACTACCATTCTCAATAATAATACAATTCCTAACTTTGACGAGCTACTATCCAGATGCATGCAAGAAGAGACAAGAATGAAGGAATACGAAAATGACAGAAATGCTGCCTACGCTGCTCATTCTAGAAAGAAGAACTCTGGTGGTCCTAAGAAAAAAGGAAGAGCTAGGGCCCAAGGAAAGAAGGACAAGTTTTTCAATTGTCATAGGCCTGGTCACTATGCTAGAGAATGTCCTTTCAAGAAGGATTCTCCCGATAGTGATGACAACAACAACAACCGGAGGAATGGAAATCAAAGAAACGACAGGTCCAAAGTAAAGAGGATGACTCCCTCTAGAGGAAACAATCAACCTTTCAAAAGGTCTAGAAACTCCAGGTATGAGGAGTCTAATGATTTTGATAAAAGAGATGAATACATTCTTGTATCTGCTCTCTCTGCTGCATCCCCGCCCGACACCTTGGATGTCTGGCCGATAGATAGTGGTGCCTCAAGACGCATCACTGGGTTCAAGGAAGCACTCTCTGACATAATTGAGAAGGATACCAATCTGGAAATTATTCTTGGAGATAGTTCCACATACCCTGTGGGAGGGACAGGGACTGTGACCCTGCACTTTTCTCAAGGACAAGTTCTACATTTGCAGGATGTACTCTATGTACCAAAATTAAAGAACAACCTTGTGTCTATATCGGAAATTGAAGACAAAGGCTTCAATGTGGCATTTATTGATGGAAAGGTGCGCATGTGGAAGAAGAATCTCAAGGAAGCTATCGTGATTGGTTTTAGAGTTGGAACACTCTACCAGGTTGAAGGAAGTCCACTAGGAGCTATGACATGTGATACTATGCGACAAACTGAACTATGGCACTGAAGGTTTGGACACCTTCATTACAAGGCCCTTCCCAAAGCATGGAAGGTGGTGACAAGGATGCCCGACTTTGGAAATAATCATGAAGGTGTATGTAAGGGTTGTGCCGAAGGAAAGCATACAAGGGGACATTTCCCCTCAAGTGTCACAAAGACATCTGATGTTTTGCAACTGGTCCATTCTGATCTATCTGTTATGCTACCCATGACATCCCTGGGAGGCTGTTCTTACTATATGACATTCACTGATGACTTCTCCCACAAAATCTGGATATACTTCTTCAAGAAGAAGGATGAGGCTTTCATGTGGTTTTGTACCTTCAAAGCCTTGGTGGAAAATATGACAGGGAAGAAGATCAAGATTTTGAGGACCGAAAATGGCACTAAATATGAGTCAAATGAGTTCAAGGACTTTTGTAGAGAAGCTGGCATTAAGAGGGAGACTACTACTGCCTATACTCTTGAGCAGAATGGTGTTGTTGAACGCAAGAACAGGACTATTGTGGAAGCTGCCTGTGCCATGCTATGTGACCAGGGTCTACAAAAGTTTCTGTGGGAAGAAGCTACAAATACTGCTGTGTACATTCAAAACCAAAGCCCTCATTCTGCTCTGGACTCCAAAACTCCCGAAGAGGTTTTCACTGGTAAGAAACCTGATGTCTCACATTTTAGAATTTTTGGATGTCCTGTTTATTTTCATGTGCCAAAAGAAAGTAGGTTGGATTCTTCACGGGAAGAGAAAAGGAATGCTGACACATTGAAACTTCTAAGAGCTTCATGAAATCTATGCTGGGCAAGGGAAGTAGGGTATACTCTCTTTCCTTTTGATGAAGGTATTCCTAAAAGAGAAGCCAGCAGTAGATCTTCCAAAGATCCCCAAGAAGAAAATCATGAAGAAAGGCACCGGAAATCAAGGCGGCAGGATGAGACAATGCCCTGATGATGAAGGACAAACGGACCTATTGATCTGTCTCCTTCAAGGGAAAGAGACCATCATGGCTCAGGGACACCCTCGAAGATGCTGAGGGACATGCTGCCCCAAGGGGGACATTCCGAGAAAGCAAGAAGCTGTGTAGATACCAAGGGTATCTGGCTGCCATGAGTACCATTGTACAATCTGAACCTAGATCTTTTGAGGAATATGTAAAGCATCAAGTCTAGAAGGATGTTATGCATGAAGAATATGAGTCCATAATGAAGAATGATGTCTGGGATTTGGTTCCAATACCGAGGGACAAATCAGTTGTCACCACAAAATGGCTCTACAAGATCAAGCATGGATCTGATGGAAGTGCTGAAAAGTTCGAGGCAAGATTTGTTGCCCGTGGCTTCTCTTAAAAGGAAGGAGTAGACTATGATGACATATTTTCACCTGTGGCATGATATACCACCATTCGATCAATCATAGCCCTTGTTGCTATGCAAGGATGGAGTCTTCATCAGATGAATGTCAAGACCGCTTTTCTACATGGTGCAATAAAAGAAGAAGTGTATGTAGAACAACCTCTGGGGTTTGAAGTTCAGGATCGAGACACTCATGTATGTAGATTGAAGAAAGCCCTCTATGGGTTAAAGCAAGCACCCAGAGCTTGGTACGAGAGGATGGATAGTTACTTGATGAAGCTGGGCTTCAATCGAAGTAATGCTGATCCAAACCTTTACTTCAAGGTTGTATAGGGGAAGCCTCTCATTCTAGTGTTGTATGTGGATGACCTCTTCCTGACAGGTGCGGACCCTCTCATTCATCAATGCAAGAGGGAGCTTGCTGCTGAGTTCGAGATGAAGGACCTAGGACTAATGCACTACTTCCTAGGCCTGGAGGTCTGGAAGAAACCTGGAGAGATTTTCCTTTCTCAAGGAAAATACATTGTCAAACTTCTGGAAATATTTGGTATGGTGGACTGCAAGACCGTGTCAACACCAATGGAACTCAACTTCAAGAAGTTGAGTGGCAGCATTGCTGGGCCGGTATTGGCCAATCCTACGAGTATCGTCAACTCGTAGGAGCTTTGATGTTCTTAATGAACAACCATCTAGATATATGTTTTGCAGTGAACACTTTTAGTCAACAGATGGTTGAGCCTCATCACTTTCACTGGGTTGGTGCCAAGAATCTTCTGAGATATCTTCGGGGCACGATAAACCATGGGCTGAGATACACTGCCGGGAGTGTGACACTCCATGGATATACTGATGCCGATTGGGCTGGCAGTGTGGTGGATCGTAAGAGCACATTGGGATGCCGCTTCAATCTTGGTTCTGCTTCGATTTCATGGATGAGCAAGAAGCAGAAGTCGGTGGCTTTGAGCACCACTGAGGCTGAATACATTGTAGTGAGTATGGCCTGTTGTGAAGCAGTTTGGTTGCGAAATCTCTTTAGTGAGCTGTTTGGACATGTGCTAGATATCACCGTGATACTCTGTGATAACCAGAGTGGGATTTGCATGACTGAGAATCCTGTGTTCCACGACCGATCCAAGCATATTGATATCAGGTACCACTTTATCCAAGATATGGTACAGCGAGGCGCCGTAAGGCTCGATCATATAGGAACTGATGAGCAGGTCGCGGATATTCTCACAAAGCCCCTGGAGAAGGTCAATTTCCTAAACTTCCGTGAGAATCTTGGTATCGTGGAACGACCCTATGATGTGGGTCCCATTGGACAATGAGCTCTGGGAGCTCTGGGGGGCTTTGGGGATAGCTTCTCAGAGCTATAAGCACTCACAGGGCTAGGCTTGGCGAACCTTGTGGTGCTTCTGCCCCACCATTGTGATTATTGAGTTGGTTCACCTCTCATTTTTCTATGCCCCATATGCATCCTACCCATTGAGTTTAGGGCTCATGGGAAGTACCTCTCATTTGGCCAATGAGGTGGGAAAAGCTAGAGACTAGTAGCAAATACTGATGGATGCATCAAAGATTGCCGTAATCTCTATCTAGGATGGCATGGTCCAACCACTTGATCTGGGATCAAGTATAGTGAGGATTCGGACATCCCCGTGACTTCAGGTCAGATGAACCAACTTCGGGTTGGTTGGAGACTCTTTGTGAGTCTGATAGAGGTTTTGGACCTCTGGGCTGAATTTGTCAGCCGGGGGATGATGTCTTTGTGACTGACCCACTTCTGTTCTGAAATAAAGAGGCCAGCAAATCAAGTTATGGTGGGATGACGCACGATGTTTGGTTGCATTGATGGATGGAGTTCTCCCTAGTTGAGAGGGAGTGTTAAAATTGGACAACTAGGTCCAAACTCCATGTTGTGATGCTCAGATGAAGATTCGGATATTTATTTTAGATTCCTCTTTCGGAGAGGTGTAAGATCCATATAAAATTTATCTTAATTCGATGAGTAGAACATTTGTTTTGAATTTATTATTTATAATAAATTATATGTGCAGGTCAGCCTTAAGGTTTTACACCCCCAGCAGATGTGTCACACACCTCAATGATGGATATAAATATAGTCAAAGTTAGAGAGCATTTCACACTCACTCATCACACATCTTCTTCTCTTCTCTGATTTATTATGAGCTCCTTGGAGGACGAATTCAGCTCACACGTGGGAAAAAGGAGGAGTTTGTACAGCCAAGAAGAAGGACGCAGATTGCTGCAGCTAGGGTTTCCAAGGAAGTTTGACCAGCGTTGACTTTGGACAACGCATGGTCCAAAGAGGCTAAAATTTATTGGATACTTTGCTTTTAGGAGGCCGTACACATTTGCACAGGAACCGAGGTCAAAATTTTGACCAAAGTTGGAGCTGTGTTCACTTTTATGTTGCTGCCCTGCGTTGACTTTTCTGGAGTTGACTTGTGTTGACTTGGTGACTGATTTGAGGATTGTTGTGACACATTCTGGGTTGGCTGATTAAGGAGACTTTGCTGGTTGAAGCATCCTGTTGACTGCCGTAACGCACCATCACATTCTTCTATTTCTGGTTTGTCTTCTATAGATCCACTGGTATGTTCTATCAGCATTTTACTTAACTCTTTGGGTGATTGCTGTAATAAAAGTAAAGTTGCATCAAGAATAGAACATCTACAAAAATTTACACATTTTCATACAAAATGGGACAGTTATTGCTATCCATTTATCTTTCAATTGGGACCCTATGTCCATTACATTACACAAAATTTCTGATTTCACAGACAAATATTTCATGAAATAAAACACCTTGTTTTCATATCCAAACATATTGATCATCATCCTTCATTGGAATTTGTGTCACTCCTCGAGCTACTTCCATGACTTTGGTTATTTGGAGGAATTTTTTGTTCATTGTGTTGATTGTATTCTTGTTCTTCAAGTTCCATCTGCAACCATAAAAATAAAGTGTAATGAGTGTATATACATTGGTGAGAATAATGAAAACTGCAATATTAAATAATATACATCAATGTAAATAGAAGATAAATGTACCATAGCAAGAATTGACTCGTGAACTATACAAATTATTTAAAAACAAAATTTCATGCCATGTTTCAACAATTCAATTGGTGGCGCAACTCAATACTTTATTTCTTGTATGTTTTATACCCCCAAAAAAATCATAGATTTAATTTAAAACATGTTTTTGTTCTATCAATTATAGACAAAGCTAAGTAAAACAAGATATATGCATACAAATTCCACAATTAATATTTTATACGCCAACGTATACTGACAACCCATATTTAACCCAATGTCAGTCAATTCTTTTGATGGTTCTTCATTGTATGTTAGCACGTGTTTGAAGACATTCATTGATGATTGATGTAAAAAAACTTAAAATATACAAAAAATAAATCTATTTAAGTTGGTATTAGTAAGTAAAAATTACTCACAAATGTAGATATCAACGCTTTTTTTCCTTGTCGTCCTATTTTATGTGCTAAATGGGTTCCATTTTCTTTTATTTTCTGTAAGAAAATACTTGAAAATTGATATTTAATGCTAAATTATTGATTTATTGTACCTAATCTGAATACTCAATGATTACATATTACATTCAAAGCACGTTTTTGTTCATATGCTTCCTCGTGAGATGCAATTATGTCCATTTATTTGACTATCTCCTTGTACACCTTTTTGGGCATTCCTACTAGCATATATCTGATATCAGCTCATTCATCCTTTGAGATTTTCATAATATTCCTAAAACGGTAACATGACAATAAAATTTTCATTTTTATATTAATATATGAAAACTAAATATAATAAAATTGATATTATAAATTATTTCTTTGTAGTAATATATACATATAATTCTATAAAAAAAATTAAAGTAATATTACTCTTTCAATCCTTCTTTTTTGTTACAATACATTTTTTTTAATTAAAAGTATGGCATGTCTCATTGACCAATTCTCTAGAAACTCTTCTTGTAGTTTAAATCAAATTTTGTTCTTGGAATCATTAAATAAATTTTTGTATTGTAAGTGGAAAGAACATCTATACATTAATTAAAAGTCTGGCATGTCTCATTGACCAATTCTCTGGAAAATCTTCTTGTAGTTTAAATAAATTTTTTTTCTTAGAATCATTAAATAAATTTTTGTATTGTAAGTGGAAAGAACATCTATACATTTGTTGCACTAGATCCCTCAAAATTTTGTAAAAGTTTTTCCCCGTTTCATTAACCTCCACCACCTCTCCAAATGAGCTAAGGAGCAATTCATTTTCATTTTCATGTTCTATATTTTTTTTCTTAAAACAACATTCCTTTTCTTCATTGTTGGTCTGATTAGAACATTAAACATATCTCAATTAATAGATTTTTTGAAACACATTATATAATATTTTTAAGTATTATTAATTAAAATTAAGAAAATAAACTCATATTGGATCGATAGTATTTTTTAATTCACGTGATTCATCCTTCTGGAATATAAAAAATATATATTAGTTAAACTTACATATAGTTCAAAAGTAATCTTTTTTGTAAAGAATTTATAAAGAACTTGCCTTTTTTTTCTTTTCTCGATGTCCTATCGGTATTTTTCTTACTTGAACTCTTTCCAGCCATTTATTTATCAATTTAAAGCATGTACATTTATTAATATATTTTATAAATAAATCACATTCTTCTCAGGTAAAAAAATCACGAAAACAGTTTGACTTTCGAAACTTACACTATGAATGCGGTGTGGTACGTTCTTTTAGGCACACTGCCAATACAATAGAAACATTGTATGGTGCTCTTTGTCAACAAAGAGACTTTTTGCATTATATTAATACCGAAGCACCGATTAGAATTAACATAAATTAAGAAAAAAATGTTCTTATCAAACATTTTTTTTGGAAATACGCGTGTGGTCTGCTATACTACAACCACACACTGATGCGATATTTTAAATAGTGTTCACCGATTAACCAAAGTTGTTTTTAAAAAAACTGTGCAAGGGCCAATAGGGATTGGAATCTGACTCTCCAAGTTGTCCCATGGGTTAGATTTCATACGCCTATATATATAATGATAATAGCCCTATAAATCTAAAATCAAAAACCCTAATTATGAACTCACATAAACAAGAAGAAGCAAGTGTTTAATGTAAGGATGGATTTTTTTGTTTTTCTTTTCTAAATTATAATTATGTGTATATAGGAATAGAGATTTTAAATTATTTTATTATTAAATGCACAATAAAATATAAAAAATTTACTATGCATGTATTAAATCTAATAAAAACTGTAAAAAAATTAACTGTTACAGTAAAATTTAACAATTTCACTATACTACAAATTTTTTGTGTGAATCACTAGATGTTTCAAATTATGATTCTCTGAATAGTGTTGTTGTTCGAAATTATTTTGTTGCTCCACAGTGATCTCATGCTCTCTTTCTCTACGTATTTCTCTCATGCAAATCCCTCCATGAAAAATTTTACAATAATAATGAAATAATGAAAATATTGTGTTATTTAAAGAACTTTTTTATGAAATTAGATCTCTGAAAATCATTTTCTACTCTTTTTTCAATTTGCCGTTTTTTTTCACTTCAAAAAGATAATGTTGCACCTTTTTTTCCCGATATTTGGTGGTTTTGTTAACTAACAACATCAGTGTGTCTGGTATTAAAACTGCACCGATGCAGTTAACAGTACATTAGCACTGATAAAAATAACTCGTTTTTAAGGCACCTAAATTATTTCTAGGTATGTACACAAAATTAATTGTTGATTTCGCTAAAATGAAGGGAGAAAATCTCATAATATATCAAATGGATAATTCTCCAAAATCCATCTCGTTCCATAATATTTCTCAAAGTCCATCGCAGAGTTCTCCCTATCCATATCTAGACATAATTACTTCAAATTTTATTTATATTTTCATTATCTAATTGAATTTATTTATTTTATCCATGTCAATCAGCTGAATAAAATTAATCTATACAAATTTGCAGGTTTATGCAAATTCAGAATCAAGTTCAGATGCACAAATTATTCAAATAGTTCCAAAACGTCGGAAGCTTTTTTTAGGAGCAGCATACCACAAGGCGCAGTTGGTAGATGAAAATGGACGTCCGCTTTGCCCCTCCAATTGTAACATGGCATCTTCTAGCCACAATCTTGGGAAAATTATGGGAATAACAATTTTTTGGTATAATGTAATTATTTCAATGACAAAAGAATTAATCGTTCATGATGTCATTTCTAATTGATATCATCGATTTTGTACTAATCATGTTCAAATATATTTTTTGAAATTAATAGGATTCTAGTGATGATGAGAGACCTACCTTCCATCTTCCATTGCACCCCATGAAAATTTAAAATTGAGATAGGGCTAAATTAAGAGAAAAAATTAGAGAGGAATGATACCATGAATGGTTGAATCGACCACCTATTCAATTCCCACTATGTCCACATTCACCAATTAGGAATCACTATAGCAATAGTAGCTCTTCACAAGATGGCAATGGAGGAAATAAAATAAAGTTTGGTATGGATGATTAATTAAGGGATACGAATGCCATGGAGACAATGTTTTTAGATGCATTCTAGAATGATGATCAGCTAGGGGATGATGCTCATATCACTAATACATTTTTTGAAAGCCTTAAACTTGCTTCCACCATCCCTCCCTTTGGACCTGACAGTCAGTTAAATTCTACCCAGCTGGGGACAAAAATGTTACTATACAACTTGAAAGCAAATTTTGGCTTGTCAAATGCATGTTTCTTGAAATTGTTGAGGTAATTGACCATTAAGTCCCTTATATTTTGAGAAATATTGTAACACAATCAACATTAAAAATGGTGAATTCTATGAACGTTAATAATTATTTCCATTGTACATCTAATATTGTCAATGAAAACCTATAGGTTATTCAAATATAAGCTTCTTCATAGTGATAATGTCTTTCTCGTTAGCTGCGAAGAGGCAAATAAATTGTTGAAAATGTTGTGTGTTCAGTACATATCATATCATGCATGTCGAAATTATTATATTCTATATAGAGGAGAATATGATGACAAAGGGATATGTATGAAAGGTGGGCATGATAGGTATGATAAATGAAAAAATAAGGGTAAATCATGTGGTCCTCCTTTTAATATATTGAGGCACATGCCTATAATCCCAAGCATTCAAAGGCTCTTTCCTTGCAAATAACTAGCTATGTTGCATGCCTCACATAGAGGTGAGTTGGGAGCTTTGTTAATCCCAACATTTTCAATGACCATGAAGCATATATAATATACGTGGCATAAAAAATTTAAGGATGAAGTATGAAGTCTACGACTAAGCATAGTCATGGATGGTGTCAACTAATATTCCCTTCTAAATATCAACTATTCTGTTTGGCCTATAGTAGTGATCAATAACATAATCTACCCATGGATTTCCATGCAGAATTAACATATTATGTTGGCTCTCATGGTCCCTAGTAGAAGACAAGTGAAGAATATGGATTTCTACTTACAACCACTGGTATATGAACTGAAGGAATTTTGGGATGGGATAAATGTAGACGATGTATCAAGACCCATCAAATAATAAGGTAGTTTTTGTTGGGAAAAATACTGAAAGAGTGGGGGGTGAGTCAGTATTTAGAGCTTATTGATAATGTTAAATTTCTCTTTACTGATTTCCATATGCGACTTTGATGAACACAACTTGCGTATACATGCGCATATGCTAAAAGAAACTTGCTCATATAGATATAATTTTATTGTTAGAAATATTTTTAGAAACAATCTTTAGCTCAGCTTATTAGTCATGCATCTGTTTGTTAATCAGTAAATATGTGCAATAACAGCAGAATAAGTGATCACACAAGAGAAATAAACATGAACACCAAGATTTAAGGTGGAAACCGAATTCGGGAGAAAACCACCACTGCTGTCATCTTTGTCTTCAATATTCATTATATGGAAAACTACTTACAATATTGTACCGATGCAAACTCATATCAGTACACAGGAATCTACCTGCAGAAGGTAGCAACCTTCTCTCATTTTCCAGCTACAACTAGAAGGGAGCTACAACCCCCTAATCTCGTTTACCAGCCACTACTGGAAGGGAGCCTCAACCCCAAGACCAGAACGACAGCTTCTACTCGCAGGAAGCTTCTACTTCCCTACTGAAGGCTTCAACCCTCAAAACCATTGCAGACCACATTTCATCAATTTCCATACTGGATCACACAAATTCATCACAACCCTTCATAAAGATCAAAATCAATAAAATTCACCCAATACATCAAACCAAACAATGAGATCATTGTAATGAGAACACTATAATAATCATATTTTAGAACCAATATGTAGAATCAAATGCAATCCTGAACATTCATTATCTCAAAAAGCGTATGCTACTTTTCTTCACTAAACCCATGTATATATGCGTTTTCCTTAACACCAACTCGCATATAGATCTGTGAATACTGTTTTTTAGAATATATTCAGTCTCAAATCTAGATCCAAGTCATTGATTTAGATATCTTTTTAGAATTGAAGAACCCTTGATCAGTCAATCATCATAACACATATTTTCTCACTCATTGATCAGATTTGTACATAATAAACTTAGCAGCATATTCAACAATCAAACAACCCAGATCTATATGAAGACTTAATTAACAAACATCAGAAAGGTTGCAAGAATAAAAAAAAACCTCTTGTTGGAACAGGGTCTCCTAAAGCTATGAATTTTGTCCATTTTTGTATATTTTTTGTAATATTTGGTCTAACGCAGGGGTTTTGGGGAGGATCAAAGGCCGTAATACATTGCAATGGGTCAAGGGTAGATGAAGAGTCTGCAAATTATGGTTTGTGGACCATTGGATGCATATGCTAAATCAGTATAAATAGATGAACCTTTTTGTGTCATAGGCAGAAAAGAATTAAGATTGATGTTAAGCATGAATTTTTAGATTTTTTGTCGGGTTCTTTGGGTAAGGAGTCCTGCTCGCTGTGTGCATGAAGATCCTCAGTCTTTCTATGTGCGAACCCTACTAACTATGTGCACAAGTGGTATTTTGGGATTGTAATAGGATTTTGGTATTAATATATATGCGAAGTACTATTGGATATATGATGTTATTTGGATCTGATATGTTATGACTGATGTGACTTGGATTGTATGGTTAAATTTGTGAAAGTATCTAGTTGATAGCTATGAAAGTATCTTTTTTTCTGTTATGTGAATCTATGATCTATTAATTTCTGCGATTATAGTTCTTGTGTTGATAAAATGGCATTACGCACGTGGATGCGAAGGTAATTACTAGGTCTGTGCTCTGTTATATAAGCCTACGAATAGATCTCATAAAGATGAGATTAATAAGTCGGGAATGCAGATCTTCTTGACTTACCTACTCTCTCTTAGGGTGCGGAAACCTGGTTCAAGCACCCTCCCATACTACTTCGGGTGATACTTTGGCCTACGCAAGCTGGTCATTGCTGAAAAGGCCATTAGTATAGGGTTTTGTTGGCAAACATTAACTCCGAACCTAGGTCAGGACCCCTCAAGCCAACAAATGGTTCGATTGTCGAGACCAGGAGCAGTTTGAGAGAGCTTGGGTAATGCCAAGAACACATTAGAGAACTAAGAAGAAAGAGATCGACGAGTTTTTCGAAAGGAAAATTCAAGAATTCATAGTAAGAGAGAATCACTGTGCAAAGCTAACCACGGAAGAGTAGAAGAATAAGAAAACTTTCACAGAGATCTACGAAATTTTATTTGTGACATTTGCAATCAATCTTCAGGAGTGGCTCGTGTCTACTCAACTTAGTGTTCCTAAATTGATGTCATAAATTGTCAACCAGGGCTAGTAAACTATTGAAATGAAGTGCACCATATGTGCCTAGGTATCTTCTTCCTACTTCGTTGTGCTTAGTGTTTTTCTAGTGTTTTTGGTTTTGTGTTTTTATACTAAGGGGAAAAGAACTGAATTTCTAGCAAAGAGAAGTTACTGATCACACTAAAACAGAATAAAATCTACTCTAAACTATGAATGGCACCTAAGAACAGAAAATGCTAATCCACAGATTGTAAAGTTGATAAGAAAAGCAACTCATAACATTAAACTCAGTCCAATTCATTTAATTATAGGTATGTTGGAAAAAACTGAGAAAAGGATTAGTTTGACGTAATGAGGTTCTCTTTAGTAAACAACAACTTAAAATATCATAGAGAAAATCTCATCCGTTGTTAGAAATTTGTTCAAATACTTTGAGAGAATATTATCTGCAACATAGTAAGGAACCCTATGCTAAAATAAATTATGAAACTATAATTAAATCATTCTACAACTCAAAATGTTACTATTAAGCCTCATTCAAAGGTTAGAGATCTCTTGGAACAACTTGGGAAAAAGGTTGTTTGTAAAATTATGATAAACTGCAGAACAGTCAAGAGCTCAAAATGATATAACTAATTCTTGTTCATATGATAATGATGTTTTAGAAGAAGTTAAGAACAAGAGCAGCTTATAAAATAATGAGGGTCTTTTAAGTCTAATTAACAGGACTGAAATGCAATTAACTAATAGAACTGAAATGCAATGAATAGAATTGAACTAAAATGAAATTAACTCAAGAGTACTACAACTATATCTCATTCACGCATTAGTGATATATTGTAACAGCTCATGAGAACCAGATTGATTGTAATATTCGATGTAAGTAAATGACATAAGTATGATGCAAGAGGATAAACTCAAAAAACTTCATAAGTTAAGAACAAAACATAGTTAAAGGTCACTTATCTAGAAAATATGAACAAAGCCTTTCGGACAGTAGGGGCACTCTACCATCAGATTGGAACACGAATCCTTAACTCCTTAAAGTTTCTTTAGATCATGCATCAAATTTATACTTCTTTCATTAAAGGAAAAACGATCAGAAACAGAGTATCACAGTCTTTGAGAACTAACAACAAAACATCAACTAACTGTTTATCAGTTCACCGAGTTATTTTTATAAGAAAATACATAACTTTCATTGAGTAGAAATAGGCATAAGCGTATTTTATAATCAAAATCAAACTAGAACTCCTGTTGAGGACTCGTACTTTGTTGAAGACACCTGCAGAGTAGTTATCCTTGTAAAAGTATGCTTCTTGGTTTTGGCTTTGTCCATGTGCATAACCAGTTTCAGATTTTTGCTCAGCCTTCGTGGAGGATAAGGAATGATGTAGGAGAGTTCTGGAATTTAACCATATGCTTATTTCCCTCAAATGACACCTGTAACCCATGTAAACATAAATATGGCTACATAATATGTGACTAACTACAGAATGACTGCATTCTGTAGCTAAGTCTGCTAAAAAATCATTATGACAACAAAACCACAAAAGTATAATAAGTCAGTCATTGCATGCATTCTTAAAGTGATTTTAATCATTCCTATTGATCTTTTAATCCTATAGCTAATAAAGGAAAAATGGAATGAAGTGAAATTTGATGAAAGGAAAGGACATTTTTAGGGCTCAACATCTCACAAGGCTCGTAGATTTACAAAAGTGTTGGAAGGATGAATGGGTCATGTAGTGCACCCCAATTCTAGTTCATTAGTTACTAAAGACTAATAACACCATCACTCACATGGTAGATCACTGCGTGGATAGTGTAATAGGAGGGTTTCTGACATAATTTGCAATTGATCAATTTGTGTCCTACTCTGAGGCAGAAAAAAGATTCTTCAAGGGTTTCCGGGGTAAATTTTTAAAAACTCTGCCATTAATAATTAAGTTCTTATTGTATGAAAATTTTTTTTTTGTAGTCATACGGAGTGAATGAGCTCTTATCAAAGTGAGGGTACAACGCAAAGTGGTAAATACTACAGAACTAGTCAAGAAGGAGATCGATATGTCTATAGTCCAGTAAGAAATTCTATGGTGGATAGCTCTCCATCTACGCCACCATCGAACCCTCATAGGGGTAAGAACTCACCTCCACGACCACCAGAAGATGATATGGCCTCGCACATGAAGCTACCCACCTTCAAGGGCATAGGGGATGAAGATATGGATCGGTTCTAGTTTGTTATGGGATCGGTATGGATTGCATAGAACATGGCCAACGATGTTGTGAAAAGGGCACAACTATCCCTTTCCTTTCAAGGGAGAGCCTTGGAGTGGTATATGAGATACATCGACCAACATGTGAATGCAACCATTGAAGAGATTAAGAATGACTTGAAATAATAGTTCAAGAAGCCTAAGTCCTACTCTCAGATAGTGAATGACCTGAAAGATCTGAAGCAAGGATAAAATGAGTTTGTATGGGAGGTTTACCAATGGTTAAAGAAGGTAATCAGAGAAGAAGGATTCTTGTATGATGAAAGGAAGCACACAGAGTGGTTCATTTATATGCTGCTACCCCACCTACGTGTGTCAATGGGACATCAAGTCATTGAATCACATTAAAATACCTTAGAAATTGTGATGAAGATGAAAGTTGTGCCAAGAGAGGATACCCCACTAGGAGTACAATGGATACAAGGCCAACTAGAAGCAATTCACATAGAGATCTAGAACCTACAAAAGGAGTGAGGAATGAAGGCTACCCCTAAAAGATGGTGCATAAGATGTATGGTGAATTGACACACCAAAGATAACTGTCCTCTGCTAGCAGACTACATACAGGCCGGGGGACCCAGTCCGTTGCATCCTAGGGAGGCTGCAGGACCAACTGGAATGGTCCTTTGGTGCGATGATTGTCGCATTTTTGGGCTACATGAAACCAACCACTAACCCCACCTGGGCACATATGTCCCTAAAATAAAGAAACAGTGGTGCAGGTTATGCAGATCTATAGGCCACGATGAACAAAATTGTCGGACATACGATATAATGATAGATCGATGAAATCTATATAAGGTACAGTCGGATCCATCCTCGCCAAGATCCCCCTCAGGAATAGGTGGCTCCCCAACTAGGGGCATGGGAGGGGGTCAAGGCGGAAGTGTAGGTAAGGGTATGGGACAAATAATTTGCTATACCTGTGGAGAAATAGGGCACTTTGCAAGGGATTACACGAACCCTGAAAGAAAATGCTACAGATATTGTAGACAAATAGATCATGTGATTGAAGATTTCTCGATTCTGATAGTGAAGATGTAGGAGAAGCAGTAGACACCTATGCGGAATGTACAAAGGGTCAAGGCAGAGCCCCGAGAAAAAGGACCAAGTGTTAATGTTATAACATGCAGTGGCATGGCCACTGGAGGAGTTGCGGAGAAAGCTAAGGTGAAGCCTCTTATCCATAAAGAAGCCATTAAAAAAGAAGGTTTGGACATAGAGAAGGAAAAGGAAACCATTGCTGCAGCTCAGCAAGACTTTGCTAAGGCTGAGGCACCTACCCCTCAAGCCCCTGCGAACCTCAAAGCAGATGATGAGGTCAAACCATTCCTGCAGGCATGTATGACATTGTTGCGCAAGCAAAGGGCCATAAAAAACCTCCAAGAATTGATAGATAGTTGCGCAGAAAAGACAACCCCAGCTATGGAAATTAAGGACTTGCACAAACTATATAAGCATAAAAGATGCATTGGTAGGGAGATACAGTTGATCGTGCATACTGGTGATTACGAGATGGATCAGGTTATTCTAGACTTGGGATCAGACGTGAATGTAATACCTAAATAGACTTGGCAACCAATGGGAGAACCTAAGCTAGAATGGTCCACTATCTAGCTGTGCATGGCCAACCAACAAAAGATAATCCCATTGGGAATAATATCAAAGATTGTGGTAGATATAATAGGAGTTAAGGTTCGAGATGACTTTGAAGTCATTTAGATTGTAGAAGATGCGGACCCCTATCCAACACTCCTAGGATTTGACTGGGTCATCAATATGGTTGGCATTATCGATTTTAAAAAGGGACGCATGGTGTTTGAACATGAAGGAACATAAGTGATCATACCACTAGACGTCGTAGAAGGAGAAAGGTATACAGAGCTAGTGCATGAGGAAGAGGAGGTGGATCACATTTATAAGTTAACTATGAGGGATGAAGACTGGATCAATCCTATGCCCGATGGCATGCTTTGCTGGGAAAAATATAGAGAAGGTTCCTTGGACTTTGAAAAAGAAATAGAAAACTGGAAAAAATGGTTGCATGTTGTCTCCACATTGCGATACCTACGAAACACAAGGGACCTCTGCCTAATATCTTCAGAGGTAAGAGAACTATCCTACTTTGATGGTTCCTGTAGTATACAAAATTTTTTGTGAATATTCAAAGGTGAGGTTGCTAGAGAACAAAGGTTATGGGCCCTTAATCTATCTATGCGCGCAACACCTTCAAGATGGTGGGACACGCATAAGGAGGCATTCCAAGATTGGGAGGAATTTTGGGACATGATGATCTTGCAATTTGAGCCTCTAGTTGAGGTGCGTGTCAAGACATTCCTTGACCCAGGGGATCTGTGTGAACACTTGTTTTCTTGGAAGGAGAAGTGGTGTGACCAAAATACGAAGGAATGGGCTCACTTGTTTATTGATGTGTTGGGACCAATCCCCACTACATGGTACTTGGATATGGAGCTACATCAGCGCACCCGCCACTGGGAAAATTTGAAGGATGAATTCATAAGTAAATTTGGACTAACAGGGGGCTTGGAGGTGATTGATGAAGCTCTGCAGGATATCGATACATTCATGTTTGGTGAATCCAACTCCTCTACAACATTTGGGGTACCGACGTGGGAAACGCAGATGCCAGATATTGTCAATTTTCACAATATAACTATAGAAGAGTGCAATCAGGATTAGTGCAATGTCTCTATCCTAGAGGTAGAGGGGGCACATGAAGTTGTGGGACATCCACTATAGACTATGGATGTGAAAAATCCTCTAAAACTGTTAGAATTCAACATTGGCACCACAAAGTAGCCTAAGTTGGCTAAAATTGGGGACTACTGGGATGATGACACTCTAAGAAAAGTTGCTAAATTGCTCATAGAATTTCAAGAATTTTTCCCAACCAAGCTTTTGGAGCACAAAGGGATCACAGGGGACCTAGGGGTTATGTGCATCATGCTAAAACTAGATGCACACCCTGTAAAGCAACAGCTGTATAAGCTGAACCCTATGTATAAGCAGTAGGTTAAGGAGGAAATCAATAAAATGCTCGTCACCGATATTATCGAGTCGGTCGAGCAGTCATATTGGGAAATTCTGATGGTAGCTTAGGAAAATGAAATGAAGGGGGAAATCTAAATCTATGTGTACTTATGCAAGTTAAATGATGCTTGCGTACATGACCCCTTTCCGACACTATTCTCCGATAAGATCCTGGATAGTGTAAGAGGCCAGGAAGCATACTCATTCACTGATGATTTCTCAGGATACCATCATATTAGGATTGCACTAGAATATCATAGAAAAATGATTTTTTCCATTGAATTAGGATCCTTCAAGTATACAGTCATGCCGTTTGGACTCAAGAATTCCCCTACTACCTTCTCTCGAGTATTTGTCGTAGTGTTCAAGGAATTCATCCACAAATTCCTAGAGGTGTATTTCGATGATTGGAATGTCTTCGACTTAGTAAAGATGCATGTTTTGAACCTGCACATGATGTTGGATGCCTACCAGAAAGGATAAATTTCCCTGAATATCAAGAAATCTATCTTCTGCGTACCCTTCGGAATCTTCCTGGGACATATAGTTTGCCAACAAGGGTTGATAGTTGACCCTGCGAATGTTTTAGTTATCATGAATCTGGGAGTGCCTATGATTGAGAACAACTGCATTTGATCCTTGGACATATGGGCTACTATAGAAAATTCATTCAAGGATACGCATTGATCACAACACCTTTGGAAAAGTTGCTTAAGAAGTATGTTTCATTCTTTTGGGATGATGAGTGCGAGGAGAGATTTGAGCTACTGAAGGTAAAGATGGTATCTACACCTCTCCTTATTTTTATCGATTCAAAAAAGTTATTTCATGTCCATTTTGATGCTTCAGGAATTGCCCTAGGAGCAGTCCTTATGCAGCCTAGAGCTGGAGACATTGATCGCCCAATCATGTTTGCTAGTCAGAAACTCTCAGGTGTGGAGAAAAATTATCCCACCATAGAGAGGGAAGGGTTGACCATGGTATATGCACTACAGAAGTATCAACACTATCTGTTAGGAGGGCACTTCAAAATTTTCATACATCATTTGGCTTTGAAGTACCTGGTGAATAAGCCCATGTTGGGGAGGGGGAATTTGCCGATGGCTTTTTCTCTTCCTGAAGTATGACTTTTAGATGATTGTCAAGCCCAGGAAATTTAATGCCAATATGGATCACTTGTCTCAAATTGAGAGTGGTGAGGAACTGACCATCCTGGAGGAAGGGTTTCCTGACGTGCAACTATTTTCTATTAATGTGGTTGATGTGCACTCTGCTAACATTGTTTAGTTCCTGACTACGGGCATGGCACCTACAGAGTTTCGGTGCGACAAAACAAGGAGCTTGTAGCCCATGCTGTAGATTTTACCTTCATCACAATACATCGGTATAAGATGGGCATAGATGAAGTGTTGCGTAGGTAAATCCTGGAGAATGAACGACATGATATCTTGGCATGAGCCCACGATGCGGTAGTAGGAGGTCACTATGCATGGAAATCAATAACGCAGTAGATATTAAGAGATGGTCTATGCTGGCCTACCCTCGATATTCACTTCCACGACTATTATAAAGCCTACGATACCTTCCAACGTATAGGAAGGCCATCATGCAGAGATGAAATGCTCCTTCAATTGCAGATGGCCCTATAAGCCTTTGAAAAATGGGCCATCAATTTTGTGTGACCTATTAAACCACCCGGAGATAAAAGAGGTGTGCACTACATCATCACTGCCTCTCAGTATGTAACCAGACGGGCCGAAGCACAATCGGTGAAGGATTCCACTATAGATACCATTGTGCACTTCATCTTTGAGCATATTCTGACTAGATTGGGGGGTCAAAAAATCCTGATGAGCGATGGGGGTAGGCACTTTGTTAATGCAACAATACAGGCCTTAATGAAATAATTTTGGATCCATCATGCCAAGAGCACTTCATATCATCCTCATGCGAATAAAGAAGTTGAAGCATTCAATATGGTCTTGGAGAACGCATTAAATAAGATTTGTAATGCCAACCACAGTGACTCGGACATCCGCATCCCATTTGTTCTTTGGGCCTATCGCACAACCTATAAAATGTTGATAGGGAAAACACCGTTCAGGATGGTTTATGGCAAGGAGGTCATTATGTCCATGGAATACATTGTTCCTAGGCTATCACAACCTTTACGAATATGGTGGAGTCTGATATCATGGGGGAGCGTTTAGCGCATCTTGTGTGATGGCGGTATGGGTGCAGGCGTTAAGGAGAACATTCAAGATTTCTTTCAGCTATTTCTAACTTTGGAGGAGTCGTTTGCAATTCATTTTTACTAATTTCATTTATCAAATGAAATTTGATTAATGAAACGCATATGCCAAACAATGGTTACTTTTTAATAGCATTATAATGCACCTTTATAATATTCAAATCTCCCAGAATATGTTATAAAATCACCTTAAAAATGGTCTTTTAACCCCTCGGAATAAAATAAGACAACACCCTTTAATGCCCACATATAACGGGATTCAAACATTAAGAAATGGATTAACTTTCCGAGGGGGTATTGAAATGCGCTTGAGCCCACCTTCAAGGACCCCCGAAACAGTACACCTGGCCTCAACCATTTACTAAGCTCCATTTCATAAGAGGCTCGGTTCATACCTTTGTTTAACTTCATGCAACTAATGACATGGATCATTTATCAGTTTGATCTCAATCAAAATAAAAAATAACCTTAATTACATCTGAATTATGGAAAGGTAATGGATATTTAATCGCGTTCAAATTAAGACAGTAATATATATATAACGCAAGAATTTCGAAGGGATGGAACCCATTCTTTACCCAAAACTAATTACTCTAATTAATACACAAAATTCTAGAATTTCAAAGGAACGAAACCTTCAGGGATTGCCAAACAATACAAATAAATAAACTTTGTACTTTTATTCAAGCAGAGGTCAAATTCTCCCAATCAAATCTTCTACAGCCAACTCCCTTCTCTACGGCCAAATCCCTTACTTTTCTCCCTCCTCCTCTGTTACAGAGGTTATACTTTATAGCATTCTAACAATGAAACTGACCTTTTTCTTAGGATCAAATCATCTTCCTACGTTTCATCAATCTATGTCTAAATAAGCTAAATGCCTCAAACTGTTCAACTTCCCTTAAATACTAATTCAAGCCTATCAATTACAAAATCAATTTTAACAAAATTTTCACCCAATAGTGAATGAATTTTAGACCTATCTAATCACAACATATGAGCAATATTTCACATTGCTGACTAGACTCTAATGCCCCTGCATGAGACTCCCAAGGACCAAATTCTTCATGTGATCCTGTCCATGAGCTCCTCTATAGAACTACCCAGTTTTTGTAACATAACTTCCATCATCCAAGTAGCATCCTCAATTGGCTGGTCCTTCCACTTGATCAAGTATTGGAAATACTCTTGTCCTCTAGTTCTCTTAGCCACTTTCTTATCCAAGATCATCTCTGGCTGTAATGGATGTGCTGTAGGTAACTGTTTTACCCAATCAATCTACTCTCTGTCTTCTAGTCTTTAATCTACGCCACTATCTTCATACCCGTACAAATCAACAACATTGAATATTGGAGATATTCCAATGTCAGATGGAAATTCAATTTCATAGGCATTTGCAAAAAACTTTATCAATATCCTGCATGGTCGTATCTTTTCAAGCTTCAATTTGTTATACTGCCCCTTTGGAAATCCTTCTTTCTTCCAGTGTGCCAAAATAAAATCATGAACTTCAAAATTAAATTCTCTTCTGCTCAAATCTTCTCTATTCTTGTACTTGATACTGCTGTCTTGTAGCTGTTGTTTTACCTGCTTATGTATTGCTTGAATCTTTGAAGAAAACTATTCTCCATCAGCACTCCTCATTTATGATTTTCCCAAGTTCCTCAATTAAGATACTCCTCTTGGGTGCATCCCATAAACAATATGGAATGGGATCTATCCTGTACTTCTATTTGGTGAATCATTGTATGCATATTATGCCTGTGGTAAAATATGATTCCATTGTTTAGGATGTTCTCCTGCAAGACTTCTCAAAAGATTGCCCAAAATTATGTTCACTACTTTAGTCTGTCCGTCAATCTAAGGGTGATAAGCTGAGCTGAAACTTAGTTTAGTACCAAGATTTTTCCACAACGTCCTCCAAAAATGACCAAAAAACCTGGTATCTCTATCAGAAGCAATAACTTTAGGAAACCCATGTAATCTAACAATCTCTTTGAAAAACAAATTGGCAACATGAGTAGCATCACTGGTTTTATAACATGGAATAAAATGTACCATCTTTGAAAATCTATCAACAACAACATAAATTGCACCATTCCATCTCTAGGTCTTAGTAAATCCTAAAGAAAAATGCATACTTACCATATCCCAAGGTTTGTCTGGAATAGGCAATGGAATTTACAAACCTGCGTTCTGGCTTCTCCCTTTTGCATACTGACAAATTTTACAATTTTTCAGAAACTTTTCCACTTCATATCTCATCTTTGGCCATTAATAAAAATGAATCAGCTACTCATAAGTCTTATCAGTACCAAAATTTCCATCAATTCCACCAATATGCTTCTCCCTGATTAAATTCTCTCTAATGGAACAATTTGGTATGCACAATTGATTTCTTTTGAACAAGAAACCCTCTTGCAAGAAATAATCTAACCACTGACTTCTGTTGATCAACACAGGATGAAAGCATGCTTCAAATGCTTCTATGAAATCTAAATATATTTCATAGAGTTCCTTAAGAAAATTGAAACCCACCACTTCAATTTGGCTTTCTTGAACAAGAATGTTCTTCCTACTCAAAGCATCCGCTACCTTATTTGCTTGGCCACTTAAGTGCTTCAAAACGAAGTTAAAAATTTGAAGATATTATACCCATTTAGAATGTTTTTGATTCAATTTAGGCTACTCCATCATATATTGTAAAGCACGATTATCTGAATATAGCACAAATTCTTTAGACATTAAATAATGTGTCCACTTCTTCAATGCTTGTACTATTGCATAAAACTCTTTGTCATGAGAAGAGTACTTTCTCCTTGTGTCATTCAACTTCTCACTGAGATATGCTATAGGTCTATCTTCTTGACTTAAGACAGCTCTAATAGCTTCTCCACTGGCATCAAACCTCACTTGAAATGGTTTGTTAAAATCAGTAAAAATTAAGACAGGTTTCTCAGTTATCTTCTATTTAAAAAACTAGAAATTTATTTTAGCTTCAACCATCCATTTAAATGGCCATTTTTCCTTCTTGATGGTTTCAATTATAGCTGTGTTAATTTTGTTGAAATTCTTTATGAATTTTCTACAAAAACTGGCAAGTCCATGGAAACTTCTTACCTCGAAAATGCTTTTTGGTCAAGGCCATTCCAAAATTGCCTTTACCTTCTTTGGATCCATCTTTAACCCTTCATTGGAAACAAGATAACCTAGATATACCAATTATTTTTTCATGAATGAACACTTCTTTAGATTTAACAACAACTTCTCTTGTTGTAGTTTCTTTAAGACATAATTAAGATGCCTCAAGTGCTCTTCCTTTGTTTTGCTGTAAATTAATATATCATGCGGATATACTATTGAAAATTTATCAATAAATTCCTTTAACACTTCATTCATGAGCCTCATAAAAGTACTTGGTGCATTCGACAAACCAAATGGTATTACCATCCACTCATAGAATCCCTCATTTTTTTTGAAGGATTTTTTCCATTCATCACCTTCTCTTATCCTAATCTGATGATACCCACTTTTCAAATCTAGTTTTGAAAAATATCTTGCTCCACTCAAACAGTCCATTAAATCTTCAATTCTTGGCAAAGGAAATCTATACCTGATTTTTATCTTGTTGATTGCTCTTGAATCAATGAAAATTCTCCAACCTCCATCTTTCTTCAGACTTAACACTGTAGGTATTATGCAAGGACTCAAACTTTCTCTGATCAGACCTTTCTCAACCAATTCCTGCACTTTCTTTCTGATTTCTTCATTCTCTATAGGAGTCATTCTGTATGCTACTTTTTTTGGAAGATTTTGTCCTGGAATCAAATCTATTTGATGGATGATTCTTATTACAAGTAGTAATTCATCTAGAAAATCATCCACAACAATATCACAATAAATTTCCAACATTTCTTGAATTTCAATTGGAAAATTATAAATTTTTGTAGAAGTAAGTACTACCTTAGGTTTGTAAACTAAAGAAAAAATCACGTCTTCGTCTTCAATCTACTACAAGTATTATTTCCCACTCAGCAATAAAGTCTTTGGATCATACCTTTTTCTTGATGCCTCTCCTTCTTCCATAGGTAACAATGTTTGATACATACCATCCTTGAAACTATTGTAGGTGTTCCTCTTACCATCATGCACTGCTGCTCTGTCATACTGCCATGGTCTATGTAGTAGTATGTGACACACATCCATAGGCATCACATCACACATTATTTTATCTTTATAGCTTCCCATATGCAACTCTATTTCACATTGTTCTCTCATAATCATCTGGTGTCCTTTCTGAAGCCATGACACCTTGTAGGTTGTTGGATGTTCCCTTGTCTTCAATTTCAACTTCTCTATCACCTCTGTAGAGACAAAATTGTCTATGCTGCCACTATCAATGACTAATTGAAATCATTTCCCTTTAACCTTGCATACACTTCTGAAAAAATTTATCCGTTGTGCTGGCTTAGCAACTTCCTTTGTTTTTTTCAACAAAACCTTCTTAACAACCAAAGATTCTCGCATCTCTGGCACAATTTCTCTCTCTGTTTCAGGAAAATTTGCTTCCTCTTTAGTCTAAGCAACAATTGTATTTCTTTGACTTGTACCCACATTCTCCTTCTCTGGGCACTCGTAGGCTCTATGTCCCAATTTTTTACATATGTAACATCTCACTTCTCTTCCTCTGATTTTTCCTCCTCTTCCTATATAGGAATTCCCCCTACCACCTGCATCACCTTCTGCGTGTCCATGCTAAGGTGAGCTACTGCTAGCTCCATCCCTAGGTGTTGTATATATTCCTCTACCACCTTGACTTCCCTTTCCTCGGAAAATACCTCTTCCTTTGGCAAACTACTTTCTCAGCAATTTTTCTTCAGCTTTCAACGCAATTTGATAAGCCACTTCTACTGTCTTACGAGACAATATACATATCTCATCCTGGATCTCCAATATGAGACCATTCACATACCTGGAAATCTTCACTGTTGTGTCCTGGATATGTTTAGCCCTTATACTCACTTTGTAAAATTCTTCTGTATACTCTTTCACTATCATTAATCTCTGTCTAAGATTCTGCATTTGTCTAAATAATGTAAGATGATAGTCACTCGGCAAAAACTTACCTCTCAACTTTGCCACCATTTTACTCCAATTCTTGATTGGTTGTTTACTAGCTCTCCTTCTCTCTCCTTACACTCCATCTGACCAAAGTGTTGCATGTCCTTTCAACCTAGTCACTGCAAATTTAACTCTCTTGTCTTCACCCATACCTTCATAATCAAAGCATTTATTCATCTCATGGATCTAGTCTATCAATTCTTCTAGATTCAATACTCCTGCAAAATTTTATACTTCAAGTCTAGGCTTGGATGTAGATCTTAAAACTGAATTTAAGAATCCCATTTGAGGAGTAAGCTCAACAATTCCTCCTTCTTCTTCTTCAGCTTCTGGTTCATTGACATCTTTAGGATCCCTTGGTTGTCCTACTTCAATTGCTTCCAATCTGGCTTGGATCTGCTGCATAGTCTCCAGTACTTTTTCATTTGCAACTGGTCTACCTCTTCTTCTACTAGCAGCACCTCTACCAATTTGGATAGCTGTGATGGATTTCTTCTTCTCCTCTTAGAATTTTATTCAGTATTTGATAAATTATTTGAATTCTATGCTCTGATACCACAAATGATGGCGGTATGGGTGTAGGTGTTAAGGAGAAACTTCAAGCTTTCTTTCAGCTATTTCTAACTTTGGATGAGTCGATTGTAATTCCTTTTTACTAATTTCATTCATCAAATTTATGAAATATGATTAGTGAAACGCATATGCCAAACAATGGTTCCTTTTTAATAGCATTATAGTGCACCTTTATAATATTCAACTCTCCCAGAATATGTTATAAAATCACCTTACCAATGGTCTTTTAACCCCCTAGAATATAATAAGATAGCACCCTTTAAGGCCCACATATAATGGGATTTGAACATTAAGCAATGGACAAACTTTCCAAGGGGTTATTGAAATTCACTTGAGCCCACCTTCAAGGACCCCTCGGAACAATACACCCGGCCTCAACCCTTTACTAAGCTCCATTTCATAATAGGCTTAGTTCATACCTTTATTTAACTTCGCGCAACTAATGACATGGATCATTTATCAGTTCGATCTCAAACAAAGAAAAAATAACCTTAATTACATCTGAATTATGCAAAGGTAATGGACATTTAATCACATTCAAATTTAGACAGTAATATATATATATAACTCAGGAATTTTGAAGGGATAGAACCCATTCTTTACCCAAAACTAATTACTCTAATTAATACATAGAATTCTAGAGTTTCAAAGGAATGAAACCTTCAGGGATTTCCAAACCATACAAATAAATAAACTTTGTAATTTTATTCAAGAAGAGATCAAATTCTCACAGTCAAATATTCTATGGCCAAATCCCCTCGTCTCCCTCCTCCTCTATTACAGAGGTTATATTTTATAACATTCTGACAATGAAATCGACCTCTTTTTGAGGATCGAATCTTCTTCCTATGTAACATCAATCTACGTCTAAATAAGCTAAACGTCTCACACTCTTCAACTTCCCTTAAATACTAATTTAAGCCTATCAATTACAAAATAGATTTTAACAAAATTTTCACCCATTATTGAATGAATTTTAGACCTATCTAATCACAACATGTGAACAATCTTTCACATTTCTAACTAGACACTAATTCCCCTACATCATTGTGGCTTTGGAGGAAGACCGGTTTATTGCTAACTTCCATCAGTAGGTTCAGAAGGCATGGCATCACTGACATATCCAATGAAAGTCTTTTGCAAAGGGTGATTTGGTGCTACTGTATGATAGCTAGTTTGTGAGACACCCGAGGAAGTTCTGACAGCACTGGCTAGGGCCCTACACACTGAAAGACATCAAGGATGGTGGAGTTGTTCACTTAAACACCCTACATGGTGATATGCTACCTGGCTATGTCAATGGAATTCGACTCAAACCATATCGGATCAAATGAATATATGGCCAGAGTAGCTATCGAAAATGGGATATTCCCACTAAGGAGGGTGTGGATGAAAGGTACCATAAGGTGTTCAGGTTAGGGTCGCCGAATTGGAAGCCCTGGAGGGTGCAATAGTGGTGCAGAAGTAAACTCAGACTACAGCAAGTGCAATGAAAGAAAAGGAAGTATGCTCGAAATGAAAGGATACGTTGGGAGTGCAGGGGTGCGAAAACTAGCTATTGATACATTCAAATACGGTAAAAAGAGAAAATTACAGTTGAAAGGAGAAGGCGGCTAGAATTTAATGAGGTGATCTCTGGGTATTTTTTACCATTTTCCTAATGGTAAGTTCCAAGAAAAGTTTAACCTACCGTTGGGTGCTCTCCAAAGCTATAAAAAGGGTAGGATAGGTTAGACAAGGGTTTTGTATCGCTTGAAAAGATTGTACTTGGCATGTTTTTCCTACAAAAATTTGTGCTGTAATAATTTCTATGCATATATCATCTCTTTCATTACTGAGCAACCTAATCCCTCTGACAGTAGCAATCCCAAGTTTTTCTTTGGCACCAGGATGATGGCTATGAATCCTGCCAAACCCTCGGAACCAGTAATCTAAGAGGAACAAGGCACTGAGGAAGTGGTGGAGATTGAGTCTGAAGCTGAAGAAGTTTTCTCTACCCCAGTCTTGAAGAAGGGGAAAGAAAAATCACAGGGCTCAGGAAAGCCCAAGAAACCCATGAAATGGGCTGGAGGGAAACCTCGTACTTCCCCGCGAAATGTAAAATATCCATGAGCGATGCCACAGGTGCGGGTTGCGCAAGAAGAGGTTCAGGTCGTAGAGCCCTTCAATTGGCTCCCTACTTTCATTCGGCCACACAGGCCCTTAATGCACACCCCAAGGAAACTGGACAGTCTGATCACGTACTTGCAGATGCTGCTGACCTTGGGTGAGGTACCAATTATTGGTCAACCTTTTTGGAAGCTCCATGAGATAAAATTTAATGATCATGACTTGGCCAATTTGGAGGCCTTCGCTAAATTGGTGCCTGAGTTATATCTGGAATGATTTCAGGAGGATGATGGGATCAAAATTTTCCCTGTAAGTTGGGTACGCGGAGGGGTAGGGTTCGGTCTCCTCAACCTACTGAGGATGCCGCATTTCGGCCATTACATTGACACGGACCATCTGGTGCATCAGTTACTTGAATTGGTCCATGATGGATGTTTGTAGATCAAGGATCGAGTTCCTATTGACACTACAATCATCCATCGAATCACTGGTATTCCTATGGAAGGGCCAAACCCTCTCGAGTCCGTTGGCAAGAAGTATGAAGGGGAAACGGCTGAAAATGTGCAACAAAAATACCATATGGAGTGGAATACTCGTGGCTTCATGATGAAAACCATCAGTGATCCTACTACGCAACTGGGTACCATGTTATTTCCGCGTAAAATGATGCATAAATGTTAGGTCGCCTTTGTCCCCACATAGGTAATTCAGCTCGTAGGCCAGTGCGAAAAAGGGGTCTATTTCAATTGGTCACAACACTTATGCAATGAATTTTTGGCCAATTTCCACGAATACCAGGAGCACCGACAGGAATTTTTTTATTCCTGGCTACTACTTCTTGTCTCACTAATAGCCTGGGAAGCCCTCGAAGAATCGGTCTTATCGGACCTCACCCCTGACATGTGTGAGGGGGACCACTATAAAAACTTATAGGATTCAAATGATGTGCAGTGTATTGAGGAAAACCACATCTTCTAGGTCCTCTTTTAGAGTAGTTTGGAAGCAACCATTAATTCCTGACCATGGTTGTCTCCAGCGGTATATGACAGATAGAAAGGCATTGCAGCATTCCAGGTCACCATGCACAACATCCAGATCCAAGCACACAAGGATAAAGCCTGGACCTCGCTCCCTCATATGGTGGCAGACGAAGAAATTGACAATGTCATTGCATTATAGCCTCCTAAGTGGAAGGTTAGTTTCAAAACCAGCATGAAGGGCTCTGAAGGAACTAGCACACCAAAAGTAATCTCGCCTGACATCATCAAGGATACCAGAGGACTAAGAAAGAGTACCAGGAAAGACATGGGTGCAACAACACAAAAGGATGCATAGCAAAAGCAGGCCACTGAGAAGGACACCAAAGCAGAGACTCAGGTAGATTCGCAGCTAGACCTCGATGTAGAAGGACTAGATGCAGGAGGACCTACCTCTCCTAGTGGCACGAAGTGAACAAGTGAGCCTATCAAAGGACCCCAAAAGAAGCAGTGTTGTCAGCAGACGGAATGAGATGAGACAGTGACATTGATCGACGAAGACCTTGAAAAAATCACTAATGTAGTCACTCTAGCCACAGAGGATAGATGGGTAGCCTTAGAGGAAAAATAGAAAGCTGTGGTCGACACAATCTGGGCTTAGCTCTGTGCGCTACAACTGATGGCAGACACATTGCAAACCAATGTGACTTAGGTATGCACACCCTCAGCCGCCAACAACATAGCACTATTTACAGACGAAAGATACCTTTGTTCTCTACCTATCGCAACCCTTGTGATCAATCCACCCAAACTACGGCTACAAGTCTAAGCCAACACATAAGTCCAATTGAATTTACCCAGGCTACCTCATGAGGCCTTGCAGAGTCTCTACACCTCTTTATTTCAGGAAATTCCCCATCAGGACCAACAAGTGCACCAACAACTCGGAGTGGCTGAACAAACAATTGACGCAAAGAACGTTAAAGTGTGCCTTGCCACCGCGAGGCAAATGGAGCTCGAAAACGTGATTCACTAGCTCTGTGCAGATGTTACTGCAGAGATTACGGCCACAAACACCCCTTAGGCTAAGATTGAAAGGTTGGTTGCAGCACTAAAGGCCTCTAGGGCAGAAGTTCATGTGATCAACACATGGATGGAGCAATAGATTGCCGATCTCCAGGCTAAGTTGTAGCTCAAAACACCTCAAGAGGTACGGGCCCGGTGAACTGCGCTGGTCACCATGGATAGGAACGTCATTAGAGGGAAAATCATGCAGGGTGCCCAATTACTAAAAAAAAGCATACAGGGTGCCCAATTACTAAAAACAACCAAGGTCCAGCACGACCCGATCCTGCGAGGAATCAACCAGGAGGTGCAGTAGAGAGAAGAAGACTTCGAGATGTTAGAGGCCACCCTGCCCACTTTAGTTCCTGCTCAACATTTGACACAACTATGCACCAGTCATGCCTCCAAGAAGATATTGATGAACTTCAGCAGAAAAATAAGGTCCTCGGTGACCGCCTGAAGCCTTGGGCTACTGAGGCCCTCAAGCTTTCACAAGATGTTGATGCCGTGGTTAAGCAGCTAAAATAAACTATAGAGAGTGTCACCGCCGCAACGGAATGCCCGATTTCACAAAATTTGGTCAACATTGCACAAAATGTTGTTGCTGAGAGTGAAGGCATGCTACCACCATTAGCTGAGGCGATTAGATTTTTGCAGGTGTAGGTGGAGACCCCACCATCACAGTAACACGGGACAACTCACAAGATTTTTTTGGGGGACTGTTGGAACAGGGTCTCCTAAAGCTGCGAATTTTGTCCATTTTTGTATATTTTTTGTAATATTTGGTCTAAAGCAGGGGTTTTGGGGTTGGTAAAATCCCCTAATTGATTTTAAGGGGTCAAGGGTAGACCAAGAGTCCACAAACCATAGTTTGTGGAGCATTGGATGCGTAGGCTAAATCGATATAAATAGATGAACCTTTTTGAGTCATAGGCAGGAAAGAATTGAGATTTATGTTAGGCACGAATTGTTAGATCTATTGTCGGGTTGTTTGGGTAAGGACTCCTACTAGCTATGCATGTAGATATCCTCTGTTATGCTATGTGTGCAAGTGGTATTATGGGATTGTAAGAGGATTTTGGTATTAATATATATGCGAAGTAATGTTGGATATCTGATGTTATCTGGATCTAATTTGTTATGGTTGATGTGACTTTGATTTTATCGTTAAAGCTGTGAAATTATCTAGTTGATAGCTACTAAATTATATTTATTTATGGTATGTCAATCTATGATCTGTTAATTGCTTCGATTATAGATGTTGTGTTGATAAATTGGCATTACTCACGTGGATGTGAAGGTAATTTCTAGGTCTATGCTCTATTATATAAGCTTGTGAATAAATCTACTAAAGACGAGCTCGATAAGTTAGGAACATAGATTTTCTTGACTTACATGCTCTCTCTTAGGGTGTTGAAGCCTGGTTCCAACACCTTCCCATACTACTTTGAGTGAGACTTTGGCCTGCAGAAGCAGGTCACTACCGAAAGGGCCAGTCCTATAGGGGTTTGTTGGAAAACCTTAACCTACAAACTTGGGTAAGAACCCCTCGAGCCGACACCTTTATAATGAGCTTCAGAAAACCCTAACTTCCATACGTGCCTTTTCTAAAGTAAACCTGTGTATTTACGTGCTTCTACTGAGACAAAATAGCGTATAGATCTGTAAATGTTAATTCAATAGAATGTTTTCAAATCCATAGGACTTACCCAGACTTCTTCACTCGAATTCAAAAAACATGTGCCAAGTCCCAGATCTAATCATCTCTTCAATGGATCATGCAAGAACATAGTCATTTCCGATGTAGAGATCTTGATCCATCAATCTATCCAAAGGTGCATCATAAATTCATATTTATAAATAAAACATAGTTCATCCTATGCTGATATACTTCAGAGAGAAGTATTCGTGATAGCCCTTACACATGCACCCGTGTGCACTATGACTTTATTCTCCTTATATAGATTTAGCCTTTACCAATACCATGAGTCAAACCACACAGCTTTTGATGGTATTCTTGGATGAAATCAAATAGATGACATGGCGCTCAAAATTGTGGTCTAATACCATGGTAATGCCCCCTGGTATTATCCTTTTGGAACACAAAAGGCATACACAACTTGTATCATTCTTATCCGCATATACACGCAACTTCTCCTGTACAAACCAACGTATACAATCTTCAATATGAATATCACCAGATATTCTAATGGAATTACACATTTCTTCTGCTGGACTCCTAAGCTTCTACTGAAGGCATATACACCATATTTTACCACAAAGTTGCCATGAAGGACAACATATTAAGACATAGGAGTTATATTTCCAGTAATCTCCCCCTTTGGACTTGATGGAAACCATGATGGTGTTTGATCAATATAGCAGATAGATATATATCACCATTATTAAAATTCTTCGAACACCAAAAATTCTCTCCCCCTTTGACATCAGGAGCAAAGGGCACTATTTTGACCATGCTCCCCCTCGGTGTATGTTGGATATTGGGATATTTTCAATAAGTATGTGACTCTATAACTCAACCAAGTATGAACTTTCCTATCACCAAGGAATCATACTTACATCAATGATCCAACCAAGTGGAATTATATATTTGACTCAAATACTCAACCAAGTGGGTTTTCAAAGTAGAACAAGTCCGTATATGATTGAATAGAAAAATTTACATCATGAGAGTCAACATCTTCTTTTCATCCAATTACTGAAATGATATTTCTTTAACAGAACCAAATGATCTCAAGAGAGAGGTCATATATCATAAACCAACAATGCACCCTTTTCAACGAGATAGGTGCTCCCCCTAAGCAGATGCATCCTGAACACCTTCAAAAACCAATTCATCAGAGAATATTCATCAAAGAATGATATAAAAATATGAATGCTGGAACAACAACAAAGATTAAACAACACTACTACATATGTTCTAAGTGTTGACCCAGAGACTATATGTCAGTATAAACCCATACACGGTTTTATGCACAGAAACACGCGTATATACACAATTCATCTTTAAGAAGACCCGCGTATTGAGCTTAAACTTTTGAAATTAAGCAGATTTGACCAGAGTGGCAGAGACAACTCCCAGATTCTATCTGATATATTTAAATGCTTCCCTAGGAAGAGGCTTAGTGAATATACTAGGAACTTGTTCTTTGGAGGGAACACATTCCAATTTAACCTTTTGTTCAAGCACTTGTTCACATAGGACGTGATACTTGATAGGAATGTGCTTAGTCTTGGAATGCATAACATGATTCTTTGATATACCAATAACACTTGTATTATCACATCAAATGGAGATGGGAGGTGAACACTTGATTTGACTATATTGTAGAGTCTGCATCATCCAAAGCAGATGAGTGCAGCATGATGTGGAAACCACGTATTCTGCTTCTATTGTAGATAAGGCAATGGAACTTTGTTTCTTCCTGAACCAAGATACTAATCGGGGCCCCATATAGAATGCACCACCACTAGTGCTTTTTTCATAATCAATATTTCCAGCCAAATATGAATCTATGTAAGCATGAAGAGTGAGCTCAGCATTCTTTGGATACCATAGACCAAACTCTTGAGTCCCTTGTATATATTTAAATATTATTTTTACAGCCTGAAGATGAGACTCTTTTAGATTGGCTCGGAACCATCCAACAATCCCAACTACATGCATGATGCCTGGTCTTGTCTTGGTTAGATAAAGAAGAATTCCAATCATGGATCTATATTCTGGTTGATTCACTGTGGGAGAATCATCATGAGAACTGAGGCTACATCTACTTACCATTGGCGTACTCACAGGTTTTTAGTATTCCATCCCATACTTCTTCAGAATTTGCTTAAGATATTTTGCTTGTGATTAAAATATGCCATATGTTTATTTTTGTACCTATAAGCAAAGAAATAATGTTAGTTCCCCAAGTAAAGATATTTCAAATTTTTGCTGCATAATAGAAGAAAATTTCTAACTCATGGAATTTTCATTAATTCCAAAAATGATTTCATGAACATAAACAACTACAATCAATAGTTTATCATTCTCTATTTTTGTGTATACGTTATTATCAAAAGATCCGTTTGTAAATCCTTGTTGGTGAAGGTATTTGTCAAGACTATAGTGCCATGCCCGAGGAGCTTGTTTGAGACTATATAGAGCCTTTTTGAGTTTGCAAACAATTTTTTAATCATTTCCCAGAATGAATCCTTCTGGTTGTTCTATATAAACGTCTTCTTCTAGATCCCCATTGAGAAAGGCAGAATTAACATCTATTTGATAAAGTTTGATTTGTTGAAAACTTGAGAAAGAAAGAAACATTCTAATGGCTCCATGTATAGCTAAAGGAGAAAATGTTTCTTCAAAGTCTATACCTTCTTGTTGAGCATACCCTTTACAAAAAATTCTAGCTTTATTTCTAATGACATCTCAATTTTCATTTGACTTGTTTTTGAATATCCATTTTGTTCCAATCACATTTTTATCATGAGGTCTTGGAACCAATTCCCAAGTAATATTATTTTCAATTTGATCAAGTTCTTCATTCATGGCTTGAATCCAACATTAATGTTTGCTAGATTTATTAACATTATGTGCTTCAAAGGTGGATAGAAATGCCAGATAACTAGGAGATCCTAGAAGAGTTCTTCTTGTTTGGACACCTGATCCCTTTTCTCCCAAAATTTGAGATTCTGGATGATTCTTTTGTACATAACTAGATGGAGCCTTTTCAAATATATCTTCTTCTGATGCTTCATTGGGTTCACCTTCTATATTTTTTCTATTTGATGTAGGAAGATATACATCATCATCATCTTCATTTTTTTTTGTTATTTCCTTTTTAGGATCTGAGAGAGACTCATCAATTACAACATAAATACATTCAACAATCTTCCGAAGTCTTTTATTGTAAAATTTATATGCTTTACTTCTAGAAGAGTAACCAAGAAATATTCCTTCATCTGCTCTAGGTTCAAACTTACCAAGTTTTTCATCATTGTTCTTGATAAAACATTTTCTTCCAAAAAGTCTAAAATTCTTTACGGTGGGAAGATTTCCATACCAGAGTTCATAAGGAGTTTTATCACTGTTCACTCGAAAATGAGCCTTGTTCAGAATATTTACCGTGGTATGTGCTGCTTCTCCCCAAAAGGTATCAGGTGTTCCAGATTCATCAAGCATAGCCCAAGCCATTTCTTGAACGGTTCTATCCATCATTTCTACCACACTATTTTGTTGTGGGGTTCTAGCTACAGAAAATTGTCTTTTTATTCCATGATGTTCATAAAAATCAAATAATTCATATGATATATATTCTCCTCCTTGGTAAGATCTGAGATATTTTATTTTTATATCTAATTAATTTTCAACCAAAGATTTTAAGATCTTAAATTTCTCAAATTCTTCATCTTTATGTTTCAATAAACCAGTCCAACACATTCTAGAGAAGTCATCAATATATAAAATATAGTATTTTTCTCCATGAGGTGAATTTTTAGTTACAAGACCACATAGATCAGTATGTATAAGTTCAAGAGGCTTACTTGATGGTCCTTCTTTAGCATTAAATTTCACCCTATTTTTGTTACCAAATTGTCATGATTTGCATATCGTCCTTTCAGGGAGAGTGATGTTGGGAAGATCACGAACTGCTTTGAGTCTGTTGGATTTGCTTATTTGAGAGAAGCTCAAATGTCCAAACCTTTTGTGCCATAACTAATCTTCTGAATATTTACCCAAGTAGCATTGTTCTTGGCCACCTTTCAAAACATATAGATTTCTTGGTGTTCTAGTTGATTTTATTACCGTTTCTCCTATGTCAAATTCACATACTATAAATTATTTTGAACTAAAGAGAACTACATTTCCTTGATCACACATTTGACTCACACTTAGCGGATTTTGTTTTAATCCATCCACATACACAACATTGTTAGATTTCACCTTTTCTTTTAGAAAAACAACACCCTTTCCTTTAATAATAGCTGGAGAGTCATTTCCGAAAGTAACATTCTTTTATTTCTCTACAAAATTTTATGAAAGGAGTTTATTTATGTCACCTGTCATGTGTTTTGAGCATCCTATATCATTGTACCATTGATTTTATTCCCCTTCTACAAATAAAGCTATGCCACATCTTTCAACATGTAAGTCTTTCTTTCTCCAAACCTTAGAATTTGAAGGTATATGTTCTTTTGGCTGAAGTTTTCTCCAGCATTCAGATTCTTCATGACCAAAGTTATTGCAATGAGCACATTCAATTTCATTTTGAAGAGGAGATTTTTTTTTATAAGTATTCTTATTTATCCAATCTCATTTCTTTTCTTCCTTTCTTCTCTAGTCATGATGGTTTTTTATGCAACACATTGAGCAGCCTTATGACCAAAATTATGACATGAGAAACATTGTCCATTAAAGAAAAAAATTTGCGATCACGAAACCTTCTATTTATGTTTACCTGCTGATCGATATTTTTGTTATTGTTCTTCCTTTTATTAAAGTGGTCATGATTTTCCTGAGTAGTTTCTTTATTATTTTGCTGAGAGACAAAATGTTGCAGGCTGGCTTTAGCTGTATTTAGATATCTCGGTGTAGAAGACTGAGATGATTCTCCAATATATCCAAGACCTGTCTTTGTAAGAGGAGAGCGTTGTACCTTGATAATTTCATCTAAGGTTTCAGATCCTTTAGAAAATCTAAGATTTAAAGTTTTCATTTTCTCAATTTCCTTTCTTAGACTTACTATTTCACATTCTAATTTCTCATTGTGCTTCTCCTTTTCCATAAGATGATATTTTCGAGTATCTATGGCAATCTTTTTTTTTCCAAACATATTTTGAGATGAATTATTTCTTCAAGAAAGTCATTTTATTCTAGTGCATCCATAAACGTATCACTAGAGTCCTTTTCAGAAGCCATGAGTAGTCAAATATCTTAATTAGATTATCCTTCTTCCCTATTTGATAGACCATCACTATTTTCATGAGTATAATAGATTTTTTTGTTGATAAACATTTTCTTGTTTCCTTTAGCCACTTTCTTTCCCTTCTCATGACTCTCTTTATGGGGACATTTAGTAGCATAATGACCAACTCTTCCACAAAAAAAACATTTAAAAAGAAGCTTACCTCTAAACCTTTCAATGCCAAACTATAGCTGCTTTACAAAATTTATCTCATCTTCTTCTGAAACATACCCTAATCCTTCTTATCCTTCTTCCTCCTTTCATTTTGCAGCAGCTCTTAAAAAAAATTCTTTTACTTCATATGGACCTCCTTTTCTCATTTCACAAGCATTTAGAATCCCATGAACTTGAACAATAGTAAGAGTTTGTAGATCCTACTTCTCTTCAATAGCAGACACTTTTGACTAAAATTTGGGGGTTATAGATCTTAAAACCTTCTCTACCAGAGTAGTGTCTGATATGGTTTCACCCTGATTTATCATACGATTTACAATATCATCTAGACATAAAACGAAATTGAAAATGCTTTCCTCAATGCTTCTTTACTCACTATGCATTGTGAGGTTTTCATATTGAATTCTGAGAGTTTGGAGTTTAGCGAATTTTACCTTGGGATCCCCTTCATAGCTTGGAATTATTTTGTCCCATATCTCCTTTATTGTATTTAAATGCATGACTTTGAAAATTTTTAATTCAGTCAGACTTCCCAATAATTTATTGATCGCCTTTGCATTGGTTTCATAGATCTTTCTTGATGCTACATCTGTTGGAATGGATGTTGGATATTTATAACCTCCTTCAACTATAGCCCATTCATCTTCTCCAAGAGACTAAAGAGAGGATATTGTCCTTGTCTTCCAGAAGATTAATATATTTCCATTGAAGAGAGGAGGCCTGATAGATGTTTTCCCATCTTGATTTCTCATCTTGGATGACCGTCCTTCTAGCGATTAAGCTTCTTCAGAAGGGCCTGCTCTGATACCAATTGTTGGGAAAAATACTGAGAGGGGGTGGGGTGGAGGGTCGAATCAATATTTAGAGATTACTGATAATTATTAATTTTTCTTTACTGACTTCCATACGTGACTTTGATGAATGCAACTCGTGTATACACGCGTATATGCTAAAAGAAACTTGCATATACACATATAATTTTATTGTTAGAAAATTTTTCAGAAACAATCTTTAGCTTAGCTTATCAGCCATGCATCTGTTTTTTAATCAGTAAATATGTGCAGTAACAATAGAATAAATCATCACACAAGAGAAACACACATGAACACCAAGATTTAAGGTGGAGACCCAATTCGGGAGAAATCCATCGTTGTTGTCATCTATGTCTTCAATATTTTTTATATGGAAAACTTCTTACAATATTGTACTGATGAAGAGTCATATAAATACGTAGGCATCTACCTACAGAAGGCTACAACCTTCTCTTGTTTTCCAGCTACAACTGGAAGGGAGCTACAGCCCCCTGATTTTGTTTACTAGCCACTACTGGAAGGGAGCTTCAACCCCTTGATTAGAAAACCAACTTCTACTGGAGGGAAGATTCTACTTCCCTATTGAAGGCTTCAACCCTCAGAACCACTATAGACCACGTTTCGTCAATTTTCATACTAGATCACACAGCTTCATCACAACACTTCATAAATATAAAAAAAAAAATCCGCCCAATACATCAAACCAAACAGTGAGATAACTGTAATCAGAACAATGTAAGAATCAGATTTCAGAATAAATATGCATAATTAAATTCAATCCTAAACATTCATTATCTCAAAAAACGTATGCTACTTTTCTTCCCTGAAACCACGTGTATACGTGCTTGTCTTAACACCAACTCACGTAAATATCTATGAATATTGTTTTTAGGAATATATTTAGTCTCAAATCTATATCTGAGTCATTCAATCAGATATCTTTTCAAAATTTCAAAATCCTTGATCAACCAGTCATCATAACACATATTTTCTCCCTCATTGATCAGATTTGTACATAATCAACTTAGAAGAATATTAGGAAATCAAAAAACCTAGATCTATACGAAGACTTCATTAATAGACATCAGAAAGATAGTAGCAATAACATAAAACTTCTACAATGAGCTTCAAAAAACCCTAACTTCCATACACGCTTTTACTAAGATGAGCTAACGTACAGATATGTAAATATTAATTCAGCAGAATGTTTTTAGATCTATACAACTTACCCAAATTTCTTCATGCCACCTCAGCAAGCATGTGCCAGGTCTTAGATCTAATCATCTCTTCAATGGATCATGCAAGAACATAGCCATTTCAGGTCTAGATATCTTGATCCATCAATCCATCAAAGGGTGCATCATAACTTCAGATTTATCAAAAAAACTGAGTTCATCCTATGCAGATATACTTCAGAGAGAAGTATTAGTGAAAGCCGTTACACATGCACCCATTTTCCCTATGATCTTCTTCTCCTTATATATATTTAGCCACCATGAGTCAGAACCACACAATTTCCGATGGTATTCTCTAACTAAATAAAATAAATGACATGGCACTCAAACTTGTGGGCTAATACCATGATAATTCGCCCTGGCATTATCCTTTTGCAGCGCAAAAGGCATACATGACTTGGATCATTCTTATCCGCGTATATACATAACTTCTCCTGTACAAACCCATGCATACAATCTTCAATATGAATATTACCAAATATTCTGTTGGAATTACACATTTCTTCTGCTGGACTCCTGAGCTTTTACTGAAGACATATACTCCATATTTTACCAGAGATTTTACATCAAGGAAAACATATTAAGACATAGGAATTATATTGCCAACATTTTTATGTTGTATGGAATATGTGCTTACATGACACATGATTATCCAGGCTGTAACAAATCCACTTACACAATTTTTTTTTGTATTTATAACCATTCTAGTTATATTTATAACTCTTTTTCACCACTTTCATCAATTAATAAATGTCGCAATAGTACAATATTATCGATTCTTACTAAATTTATTCCTTTATAGGATACATTCATCCCCATGAACGGTTTAAAGAATTTTTTTTATTTTGCAATAACAATCTTCCTTTGGCTTGTATAATAGTTCCATATATTTCCATATTTACCCTTATAGATATATATTTTAATCTATTCCCATAGGATCATAATGATATATAGTTTATCCCCTCTATATATGTCTATAAATCTCTTTTCATGTTGATCCATTCGGTATATATATATATATATATATATATATATATCATTATTATACACACACACACACACACACACACACACACATATATATCTCTCTCTATATATATATCTTTTCCCTCCATGTAAATTCATTCATATGGCATTTTACCATATATATTATAGTTTATCGTTACCTTTTTATGTTCCATGTAATCCTCCTTAGTTTTTCTTGGTAATGTAAGCAATATATATCTCTCACATTTCATTAATATCATTTAGCGACTATGATATATCTCTACCTCTAACTTAACATAAATTTATTATGTTAGATCTAGAGTACTAATCTGCTTTTATGATTTCGAATACCACTAGGTATTATTAACCTTTGTATTCTTATAACCATTTAATTTAGTATAATTCTATGCATAAAATCATATACATGTTAAATATGGAATGAATGTTAATGTTGACCCTTTTAAACTTTAACTCATATTAATTATTCTCTTTTATAAGATATATCACTACTCCATTATTATATCCATGATCATTAAGGTAAGTTTTCGTGTAGCTGGTATAGATATAACTAAATAGTTCTCTATACACATTTGTAAGTTTTCGGACTTATTTATATATGAAATACATTAACAAATATTTCATTCCTCATTAACCTTTCCACCAACCCATTACTTACACTTTTACCTCGAACTATGCATTACTATGGTCTGAATGATTTTGTTTTTATATTATGATATTTGTTATTCCCTCGTTTCCATTGGACTTATATCTAACCATATATATGCACTCTACGACTTTCATGTGAACTAACGATGACCAAATTATTTATTAAAATCTTGTTATATGTGAATTCAGGTAAGCCACGAATTTGGTCTTAATTATTGGTTGATCCCCATCATATATTTGGAAAATACATCCACACATTTAAATGGAGGAAAATATTCTTCATAATCCAATTAATTTTTTTTCCTTTTGATCTGATAACTCATTTAGTTTCATTAATTCTGGCCTTGTTTAATCACATGGCCATATTCAATTCCTAGGAAAATTCAAAGGCCGATTTGGGTTTTGTTTGATGGTTAGGATTTCATCTATATTTCACCTCTCTGTTAGATAAATTTAGGTTCGGATTTTCATCGCAGTTCATTTCCACTATTTCCAATTGTCAAATTTTCATGCAGAGAGTTTCATTCTAGTTATTTTTCCCAACGCTATTAGAGAGATTCTCTCTCCACATTTTTGGTTCATTTTCTCAAGGTTTTCATGATGAAACAATGCAGGGTCGACCTACTTAACAACATATCTTTGAGCCATAACCTTTGGTAAGCTCATTTGACCCCTGCCTATAATTCTCCATCACTAAGTATAGATATTGAAACCCTTAATTTTTTTTTCTTATTCATAGAATCCACATCTGGAACTATATTACACTTATTAGATTACTTAATTTTGTTCATTATCGCTCCTAGTTCATCTCCTAGTTTGATCTAGTTATTTCAGGAATGTTGTTCATGTTCCCACTATGATGTTTCCTTTCAACAACATATGGTTCCTACCGTTTACCATTATGGGTACATTGTTAACTCTTATACCCCATATTTGGTTTCTAGATTTTACTATTGACAAAATTGTCTTTCCATTATTTAACATCTACTTCTCTTCGTGAGAATGAAGATTTTGGTTTCTAATTCTATATGTTTTTTATTTGGAAGGTGGACCGGAATTTCCCCCAATTCCAGTCTCAAAGTCATTGATACATCAATTAGTTTTAACATTAAATTGTATAATTTTAATGTATACTTCTAGTAGAATACTCCTTGCGATTCACATTTCCTCCTGAAATCGGTTTACTGTAAACTAGCTACTTCATATTTATGAGCTCAATAATCTGTTTAAGATATCTACTCTTATACACGAAATGAATAAATACCACTATTCATCAGAACATAAATGAATGAGTTCGAATTGGTTTGCAATGTTATTTATTTTAATGTTTGTAATTCTATTGAATACACCTTACCCCAGAGAGTCGATACCCACTTCCTCTGTGCCATCCAATCCTCTTTATAATTACTAGGTGAATTATTCACATTGTTCCTTTACGTTTCGTTGTATGTTACATTGTCATTGATTTTCATCTTCACGGAATCCATTTCCCAATTTCATTCCTCTTATGTGTATTAGGAATTTCACCAATGATTTCTCTACTAATTCGTATGGGTTAATTCAACAATTTATTAGCTAGGAAAAATAGAATGGTATACTTACTTCCCAGTATACCTGTTTGTAAATAGAATCTTTGTAATTCAAACCACTAGCATTTCTACATTCAATACCCTCATACTGCACTGAATATAAATTCCGATACTTTGTGTATAATTTCGAAATGTAATAATAATACCAGAGAATAGTAAATTGACCCCAATTTTAATGAATTTAACTTTTCCCTTCTCCCATTGTATATCAAATTTTTGGATTTTTCCTTTCTTTGGGTTATGATTAGATATTTCGAAATTTTCGATACCTCTTTTCAATCTCTGTAATTTTAATAGAATTTTTACAAATTTCCTTTTTCCTACTAAGGATATTCAATTAACTTGAATTTTCCTCTTTTCAGATTCCTAAAACAGAATTCTACAAGGTATTTCCCACTTGAATTTTTTTAATAACAGATGTATAAAACATCAATTTTTTCTTAGCTTTTTTATAATCATACTTCCTTTTTAATAATTTATTAGAAGTGTAATCTAGATTAATTTTTTCTTATACTAATGTATTATTTTATCATTCAAGTAAAATCGTCTTTTCCCTTAATACTCATCCACTTATATCCTGTTAGTACTCTTAACACATGTACTATACTTATTTATAATTTTAGAATAAATTATTCTCATGAATTTAAATACTTCGGATATCAAATTTATCCTATGTCATGTATTTTCCTGAAGTAATATTATACTATTTTCTTGTACAAGAACTTTCTTATGGTACTCTAAAAAGTTATAGATTAAATTTGTTTGCTTACTTTCAAAACCATATTTTATAAGTATTTTATCATAGTATATGTTTTTCTAACATCATGTCATATGTTCTTATAGGTAAATTCTATTCCCAGAATTTCCTCACATCTCATTCATTTTATTGTTAAAAGATCTGACAACCAGTTTTCCCTGCCTCCAGGTCGGTCATTAATATGTACATATTTACATCATATGACTTTAAAATATATTTATCAATGTACTATGTAATTTATTTATGAAAAAAATGACTTTCAATCACTATGACTTGGAAAATTGTAATTTATGTTTTAACTATTCCTAATATATTCTTTTATTCACTGCTATGAGAGGAGTGTTTACATAGTCTAAATAGCTATATAATTTCTCTTCAATTTATACATTTTCTCTATATATAAAATTATTTCGCGGTTCTTTTTCAACCCATGGGTTGTATCTAGATGTATGCATATTTCCAAATTTAGAAATTTATAAAGTTTTGAATCTAATGTAAGTTATTTGTAGAGAATTGTACTTTCTTGATTTAATGTAAATAAATAAATTCAACTGTTTACATTTCCGTTTCCTTCTTTTTTTATAGAAATAACTATGTACTTATACTTTCACTTCCTATGTTTTTCTCAGCACAATTAGAATTATATTCAATACCAATGATGTGTTGTATATCTGAATATATAGGAATTAACATAGGCCTAATAGCAGATTTAAACCCCGTTCTAATTGGGTTTAGATATTTTGTATGTTGGTCAACGAATTATGGTAATTTATCTAACTATACAGAGAGTTTAACTATACCTACTATAATTATTTTTTTGTTAAATACACATGACACTTTGTTCCCAAATAATAACACAACTTATCATACTGATTTATAATTAAAAATACACGGTTTTTAACTAAAATCATAATTAAAACACCTTAATTCATTACTAAATCATCATTCTAATAACAAAATCGTAAGTCATAATTTAATAAATCTGCATACCAATTCTAGTAAAGACTATTTTCCACCCAACCTTGAGCTTTCATCCACAGCTCCCCTCGAGCATAGACCAATTCCTCCAATGTGTATACAACCTCTTTTCTACCTAGGAATGGCTTATTTAAGCTTTCTTTCGCTCAACATGTTTCCATAACTGTGCCAAGTTAAATTAGGATGTTTCTTTCATTTTTCCTACGCTTTACTTTTGTCTTTTTCAAAAAGCTCTTTAAAACTAGCTTTTTCCTCTTTCTAGTTTTAATTCACCTGTTCTCAGTAACTTTCCACTTTAATGAGGTATCTATTCGATTCTTATCTCCAATATAATATATTTGTTTTGTTTTATTTTCTCAAAGGATTTTTGTAGATTTTTGGAAAATCTTTGGATTTAATTCCATCCTCATTTACTTCAATTCCTCATCTCCAATTTACTCTAGTATTTGCACATTTACATATTAATTTCCAAAAATTAATATATTTAAATTTTATTTTTGAAGGCCACCTGACCTTTATGTGCATTCTCTATTTATATAATGTCGAAAATAGGGATATTACACATTCCCCCTCTAAAACAAAACACCGTCCTCAGCGTCTGCCAATCTTTCCATTTTTTTTCATTAACCTTCAATGGTTAAGTTTATTTATTCATAATTTCCCACTCCCAAGTAGCTTTCTTAGGTGGGAAGTGTGTTCATCGCACTTCTAACCAATAATGTTTTATCTCGACGAGATTTCCCTTCTTGTTTGACCTATATCACAATCAAATCAAGTGAGTAGATTCTTGTACAAAGAAAATTTTATACTTTATATGACGAAGTAGATTAGAGTGATTTTATACTTTCACTCTAATCGTCATGACCCCGCAATTTTGAGGTGATTCTCAGAAATTTCTTCGACGTTCAATACCATTTTTGTAAACTCTTTTATCATTTTTCAGGCAAGTTTAATTTAACTAACTACTTTAGAGACTTCTTGTACAATTGATTTCCACCTAATTTATTACTTCTAGTATTAGAACCATTTTGTTTTTTTGTTAATTTTCACTAAGTAGAATGTGGTTCTTGTTTGAAGTTCTTTCCTAGGGCATCTGATAATCGTATTGGTATGTATTTTCTACTAATTATAGAAAATATGGCCAATTATTGAACACATGTATCCACCATGTTTTACCACATTGGCTTTGTTCTCTATATTTATCTGTGTTGGAAGATGATTAACTGTATGGAATTTCACTTTATCTTATTTCCTCCAACCACGAATTTCCTTTCTTGAATTCATTGTTCACATAGAATATGTCAACATGGGATTGTATAAACTAAATTTGTATTATTTTATTTAGAGTGTCCACTACTCTCATGATTTCATCATGTTGACAGTTACTACTTGATAGTACTAAAATAAGTTCATTGATACCGCTTTCTCCTTCTGTGGTCAATAGAGAATTTATTTGGTAATCAGTAGGATATTGATTTTTTTTTTTTTTTTTGGACATTTCAGCCACTGTGACAAGGATTTTATTTCCTCTAACTTTCATCCTTGGTCATAATTTAGTTTTCTATAAAATTGTTATAATATTATTATAACTCGGATGACCTGTCTAAGGTTTTGGAGGGTATTCATCTAACATTTTATTGTTAACATTTGGTAGAAAAAGTTATGGTCTTTAATTCTACACATTTCAGTTTTTGTTGATGTGTTATTTTATCATAAATTTTCCTCTTCCTGAAATGTTACCTTTTTAAGGTCTTGTAACGATGCTCCTTGCAATTGTTTTCCCACTTCAAATTTTACCCTATTATCTATATATTTCAAAATTAAAAGATTCTGTCCTTTTATAGGTCAATAATTTGGTTTTCATGCTCCTTTTATGTTTTATTTTTATCTCAAAGTTTCTAAGAAATGTTAACCAATTTACTTGTCAGATACTTCAATTTATGTGAGTACAATAGTATTAATGATCTTCTATCACTAATTTTATCTTTCTAACAGATTCTCTTTCCAGATTCAATTTATTATATCAGCAACACACTCTAATTCACATGTTGTATAGCACTATTCTTGTTTATTTGAAGTTCAAATTTCAAGAATCAAAGATTGTATCTACATTATTTTGCATAAATCTTCCACCAAGCCGTAGTCAAATCAGAATTTTTTTTTCAATGTAGTATTATTTTCTATTTTTAATTTCCCATTTAATTTGGTATTTACTCATTCCACTCATGCTAACAATTTTCATTTTTTCTGAAATGCAGAAATCTCTTTTTTCAAATTTTATGACATTATTCGGCAATACTCATGGTTGATTTTATTGCGAGTGTCTTATTGAATTCAGGTCAATTCAATAGTAACTGCTTTCAATTTTTCTCCAATCCTTTCTCATCATTGTCATGTGAAACTCACCTCGTTTTAGTTTTAAATGTAGTTATAGTTCTCTAAGTTATGACGTTCTTATTCTCTTTTCTTTAATACATTATATCATCTTATGTTAATGCTTAGATTAACTTATTCCTAAGTTTCAGTACTAAGGTTAACATGAAATTTTTTTGTACAAAGGTTAGCTTTTCAACCATATAGTGTGTTTTCCTAGTTCATAAGACTTTCCTATAGAACTTTCCTTTCCAATCCATCAATTTATTTATCTATTTTTATCAAAGTTAACCATTTATTCATGTTTAACTTAATGTAACTGCCCAATTCTATAGACATCCAGAAGATATCATTCTTCTTTTAAGCAATCAACCTTAGGACTCGACTCCCGGAGACATGCTTGGTTTATTTAATTCTTTTCTATCTCAATTAAAATATTGTAATTGTACTTTTATTTATTAATATTAATGATTATTCTCTATACATCGTTGAGTTTCTAACCTTTTATATTTTTATTTTTTTTATTTTTATGAACTATAGATTAGTCTCCCAGAGACTCATTCCCGATTGATGTCTTAGTTTCCCCAACTTGGGAAGCATACTTGACAACTTGTTTCTTGTTGTCCATTCTTATTGAAATATAAAAATCTGTTTCATAGTCATTAGTTTCTCTTACCCTAATGATTTCTTATTTTCTTAATTCAGGTACCTACTTCTCCAGAAAATCTCGATTTCTTTCTTTGTATCCATTTAATCTTGTTCCACTAACAATCATATAATTCTATACAAATAAAATTCGAATTACATTTATTTAGTTTAACATTGACCTTTTTCCACTCTTCTTTCGATGGAAATTTAAATTTTTCTGCTGAATCATGTAAAATAACCACAAATTTGTTAGAGTGTGTACCTACAATTTTTCAACTTGTCAATCTCTTGCTTCCACTAGACTCTCAGTTCAGTTATCCGCTCTTTTTATGGCTAGTAACCAATCATGTTTTTTGAATATCTATTTATAATTTTCACTCTCATTTTTGTATTTTCTCTCTGAACATAAGGGACTTATTGAAGAAATTTGGTGGACTTACCCAAACATTCTTCACTAGTGAGCTATATAGCCTTAGCTCATATCTTTTTGTTTCTTTTACCACAGTGAGATTTTTCCTTGTCCCTTGTACCCCACAAGTATTGTTTTCAGATTTCTTCCATATTCAGATACTTGGAAAAATCTTGTTTAGGAGTGAGGATTTCACATCTCTTTCCTTCTCTTATTTAACAACTATATATTTTCTTTCAGAATTCTTCCTTCTACTCCCTTTTCTTCTGATTCCTTAGCAATTTTTTTTTCCCCCACTCTAAGGCCTCTATGAGTTGGGTTCTGTTTCGTTTAAAACTAGAATTGAAATACATTTCTTTACCAATTTCATTTACTCAATATAGCAACAATCATTCATAGTGAGTCTTAAAATGAGATAATTATTTTTGAAATGTTATTTTAAAATTTTAGTATTTAGACCATGTAGGGCCCCTCCCTTTCCCAGTTCTAGTTAAATATTTTCTCTGTTGGTTATCACAACAGCTGTAATTTTTATGCTCTTCTTCCTACACTAATTTCTCTTTGTAGAAAATAGAAATCATAAAATAAAATTCTAAAATAAATTTGAGAATAAAATTTTGAGAGAAGTATTTTGAAAGAAGAAATTCTTCCCACGTTGTGACCCCTAAGCCCAGATTTTTAACATGGGGTCTGATACCATTTGTAACAAATCCACATACGCACAAAAAAAAATCAAAATCTATTTATAACCATTCTGGTTATATTTATAACTCTTGTTCGCCACTTTCATCAATTAATATTTTTCGCAATCGTACAACCTTATCAATTGTTACTACTTAATTTATTCCTTTATACAATACATTCATCCCCACTAATGGTTTAAAGGATTTTTTTTATTTGACTTGTATACGAATTCCATATATTTCAATTTTGACCCTTATAGATAGATATTTTAACTTATTCCCATAGGATCACAATGTTATATAGTTTACCCCCTCTATATATGTGTATAAAGCTCTTTTCACATATATATATATATATATATATATATTCATTCTATGTGAATTCATTCATATGACATTTTACGATATATATTATAGTTAATCATTACCTTTTTATTTTCCACTTAATCCTCCTTAGTTTGTCATGGTAATTGAAGTAATATATACCTCTCACCTTTCATTAATATCATTTAGCCACTATGATATTTCTGTACCTCTATCTTAACATAACTTAATTATGTTAAATCTAGAGTACTACTCAACTTTTATGTTTTAGAATACCAATAGGTATTACTAACCTTTGTATTCTTATCACCATTTAATTTAGTATCATTATATGCAAAAACTAATATGCATATCAAATATGGAATGGATGTTATATGTTAACCCTTTTAAACTTTAACTTAACTCATATTAACATTTCTCTTTTATAATAGATATATAACTATTCCATGATTATATCCATGACTATTAAGGTAAGATTTCCTGTATACGGTATGTATATAACTAAATCGTTCTCTATACATGTTTGCAAGTTTTGAGACTTATTTATATATGAAATATATTAACACATTTTTCATTCCTCATTAAGCTTTCCGCAAACCCATTACATACACCTTTACCTCGAACTATGCATTCCTATGGTCTGAATGATTTTTTTTGTATATTACGATATTTCATTTTCCCTCATTTCCATTGGACTTATATCTAACCATATAAAGTCACTCTACAGTCGTCACGTGAAATAACGGTGACCGGCTTCTTTATAGTAATCTTGCCATATGTGAATTTGGATAAGCGGTGAATTTGGTATTAATTATTGATAAATCCCTGTCCTATATTTGGAAAATATCTCCACACATTTAAATGGAAACATATATTCACCGTAATCCAATTATTTGTTTTTCCTTTCGATTTGATAACTCATTCTATCCTCGGCTAATCACATGGGCATATTCACTTCCTAGGACAGCTGGAAGGTTGATTTGGGTTTCGTTTGATAGTTGGGATTTAATTTGTATTTAACCTCTCTGTGAGATGGATTTAGGTTAGGGTTTTCAACGTGGTTCCTTTCCACTGTTTCTAATTGTCAAATTTTCTTGCGGAGAGTCTCATTCTGCTTATTTTTCCCAAAGCTATCCGAGGGCTTCTCTCTCCTCATTTTTGGTTCCTTTTCTCAAGGTTTTTGTGATGAAATGATGCAGGGATGACCTCCTTAATTACTTATCTTTGAACCACAAACTTTCGTAAAATTTTTTGACCTATGCGTGTAATTCTCCATATTTGAGTATAAACATTGAAACCCTTAATTTTTTTCTTATTCACAGAATCCACATCTAGAACTATATTATAGTTATTAAATTATTTAATTTTTTCTCATTATTGCTCCGAGTTCGTCTACTAGTTTGATGGTTATTGCAAGAATGTTGTTTGTGTTCCCTCTGATGTTCCCTTTCAACAAAAATTGTTTCCTACTATTTACCATTATGGGTACATTGTTAACTCTTATACCCCAGATCTGATTTCTGATTTTTACTATTCAAATAATTTTCTTTCCATTATTTAACTTCTAACTTTCTTCGTGAGAATGAAAAATTTGGTTACTAATTGTACACATTTTCGATCGGAATGTTGGATTGGAATTTTCCCCAATTCCGGCCTAAAATTCACTAATACGTCAGTTAGTTTTAACATTAAATCATATAATTTTAATGGATACTTCTGGTAGAATTTCTCATTGCAATTCCAATTTCCTCTTGAAATCGATTTACTGTAGACTAGCTAATTCATATTTATGAGTTCGATAATCTATTTAAGATATCTACTCATATATACAAAATGAATAAATACCACTATCCTTCGGAACATAAATGAATGAGTTCAATTTGGTTTGCAATTTGATGTATTTTAATGTTTGTAATGCTATCAAATCCACCTTACCCTAGAGTCTATATGCACTTCCTTTGTGCCATGGAATCCTCTTTTAATTACTAGGTGATTTTTTTAACATTGTCCCTTTAAGTTTGATTGTATGTTCCACTCTCATTTATTTTTAGCTTCAGGACATCCATTTCCCAATTGCATTCCTCTTATCCATATTGGGAATTTCACCAATGATTTCTCTATTGATTCATATGGGTTACTTTAACAATTTTATCAACTACACAATATTCTTACTTCTCGGTATACATGTTTGTAAAAAAAATATTTATAATTTAGACCACTAGCATTTCTACATTCAATACCTTCATACTGAACTAAATATAAATTCTAATACTCTATTTGTAATTTTGACATGTAATAATAATACTAGAGAATAGTAAATTGACCCCAATTTCAATGAATTTAACTTTTCCCTTCTCCCATTGTATATCAAATTTAGGGATTTTTCCTTTCTTTGGATTATGATTAGATATTTCCAAAAAATTTATACCTCTTTTCAATCTCTGTAATTTTAACAAAATATTTAGAAATTTCTTTTTTCCTATTAGGGACATTCTATGTAACAACTCAATTTACCACAATTTTTTTTCTAATTATATTAATAATTACATGCTTCCTTCTCGACAAGGTTGTCATTTATTATAATCACAACAGTATCATTCTAAGGATTTCCCTTAAAGGAATTTGATTCTGTGTGTAGTTGTTGTGGATTCTTATGTATACTTATATTGGTTCACACCCCAAAATGTTTTACCACTCTGTCAGATATGCATGACCTTTATTTTGTATTCTATACCAATTAATATAATTTTGTCCCTCTTTGTTTCACATTGTCATAGCATAAATATATACTTTACACTAACTATATATATATATATATATATATATATATATATATATATATATATATATAACACTTTGCATATCATAATTCTTTTAGAAGTTCTTCTTTAATATATTTAAACATTCCCCATGAGTAACAATACATTAATATTACCTAGACATGAATACCCCTAATGCCCTTTGTATTTACAATTTATATTTCATTCATTTTTCACTCTAGGATTAATATAACTATTCTTAAATTCCCATCACATAGTATTGCGTATTAAAATATATCCTATTCGAATTTCCATAATATATATATATATGGTTAAGAGTAGAAACATATGTTTTCTTCCTAAATTTTCCTACATATACCTTATAGTGCATTTTCATAACGTTAACTTGTTATTAATGTTAAAAATTTATAGCTATTTTAATAATTTATTGTTTTCATGATATTCCATCTTATACCAAAAACCTATATGTTATTACTTACCACCCTCTCTAAAATCGAACTTTTTTTCACTTTATGGTTTTTATATGCTTACCTTTGGATTAGTTTTTTTTCTACTATTTTATAAAAGAGATTTCATAGCTATGTGATTAACCTAGCACATTTGGTCGCTATATGTACTATGCACATCATGGAAACCTTTTATTCTACGTATGATTTGTCCCATCCATGCCTAAGGACACGTAGGCCTCCCTTGTGACTCAAATCTCCAGTAAAGTTACATTTTATGAACCAAAACTAATAATCTAGAAGATTACCTTTACATTTTCCCCAACGCAATGGATGGAATTGCATTCACATACAAAAAAATCTGTGAGTCGATTTGGTTTTATGATGTGGTTGTACATTGAGATTTTCCATACCCCATTACCATGGATTTTGTGGTTGTATACTATGATTTGTATTTTTATTCCACACAATCATATTTGTGATCACATGGCTTACCATCCTTCTGTCAGATGGTGTTATTATGATTGAAACCCTAAGGTTTTCCCTCTATTCTTCTCGATTTTCAATTCATTTGGCATGTGGGTCTCCACCTTCGTTTCTCTCTATTGGGGTTTCAATGGAGTCTTTCCAACAAGAAAGGTCTAAAATTATTCATACGCACATCCATAAAACTCTGTGATGGCTCAGACAATCGCCAATTCATTCTACACACTATTGGAGTAATGACTTGTACCATTTTAGTGTGACAGGGATTTATGAGGCATCATTGTTTAAATTTTTAATCTTGCTTTCATTTCAAATATGAGACTCTTACATATTTGTCATGGTCTAACTATTTCATTTTTTAAAATGGCAGGGCTCCTCCTGTAGAAAGACCAAGGTTCAAGTCCCTCTTTAGCCTTATGTTGCTAGCCATGTTGCATGGTAAGTAATTGGCTCATGTCCATAAAATCGTTTTTCGTAAATTGTTCTTTTATTTTATAGGGGATAAAAAAATTTAGGTGTTTTGCATGAAATCATAGGCTACCTCAACCTTCCCTCTCGGATTGTGCAAAATCACAGAGTTAGTTTAATTACTTGTTCACGCAATAATCCACAGAGGTCTTAATTTATGAAAGCCAGTAAGGGTATTTAGAGTCCGTGACAAATTCTCTTCTGGAATGAATTTCCATAGTTGATTTTTCTCCCTTATTTCTCTGTGTAAATTTCAGTTTAACGTTTAGGTATTTACCACGATCCTATTACTCATATTTTGAGACTTTGTTGGATTATGTTCTTCGTAAATAGACTATACAACTTCCAGTTAAATTCTGGTATTGGTGTAATTTAACCATACTTAATTTTTTATTACCAAAATCATATTTTGGTTTACTATAATACATTTTTTATACCGGAACTATTTTCATTACTCGTATAGCCTCTATTTTGTAATTTAGTTTCAATAGATTGATGGTATTTTCTTTTTACTTTCTTACAAAGGTTAGAATGCGATGCTAGTTTCAATAACATTTGCTATAATTTAATCATTATTTCAGCCTCTGTATTTGTTTTTATTTCATATACTCAGTCAATAGACAAAGGCAAATTTATAATTTAACTCACACTCTTAACTTATAATTTTGATGTAGACAAATTATCTTTAATAATGTTATATTCTGTTACGATTTCTCCTCAATCAATGTTACGAATAAACTCTCTCCTTCTACACTAACACTAGAAATTTTATTTTTCCATTCTCGACTTTTCCCACCAAAACACACTAATACGAATCAACCATTAGCCGTAGAGGTAATAAGTTGAGCATTTCTCTTTTTTTCTTTTTCAGCCTCATACATATAATTCCGACAAATTTATAACCTGATTATAACTTTGACAATTTACAACCAAATTGATAGTTACTCGAACATAGATAAAATATTCTATCCATTTCATTCAATTTTCATTTAAATTTGTGATTATATATATATATATATATATATATATATCTTCTCTTTGTGCCTTATAAAAAATGTATTTTCAACTTTCCTAACTTTCCAAAATATACTCAGAATGGAATTTATTGACATAAACTAGCATTCTGAACATAGTTTGATACATTCTCCCAACTTAAATTCTCTTTTCTGATCTAGGAAAACCTCCTTTCTGTGATTTTCTCATAGTGATACTCATGACACTATGTTCTATATCTTAGTCTTCTGCACATGCAAGAAATTATTCAGTTTTCAATTTAATTGGAATCTTCCTCTTTAATTGTAATCAAAATTGCAGTTATTATAATTCCTTTAATTATTTTGGGTTTTGTAATATAATTGGTTTTATTTGTGATATACAGAAACTATCTCAACCCCTCTGATTTACTTATATATGTGTGCTTTAACTATTGTGTATTAGAGAAATTCTATTTTTCATATTCGATTTATTATGATAGATATTATTTTAATATTATTTTATATGCATTTATGGACAGGTACTTGTTCTTCTACATACTCCTCTACAATGTCTCTTTAGATTCCATCAGAAGATCTGATGTCTATACTTTTGTATTTCACCAAGTTGGTCATTAGCATATACATATTTCAGAAATTTGTCTATTAGTATATTTTCTAATATCAAATGTGCATGTTGCACAACTTTCCTTTGATTTAAGAGATGTCTTTTAGTGTAGCTGTAAAGGACTATGGTAAATAATAATTTTACTTGAAGAGTGCCAAATATTTATATACATCTCTATAAGATAATTGTAGTACTTGTTATATGGAATTGAAGTATTTTTTATTTTCATCGTATATATGTCTTTATATGTCCGACAGTATAGGCAAAATAATTACTTATTTTAAATCTACAATATATCTACTTAACAGATTTGAAATTTCTCTATTAGAATTTCAGTTTTTCCTCTGAACTAAGTATACATCATTTTAGCATATGTATATGTAACCAATCTATATTTTTCTTAGATATCTCCACAATAAACATATATAGTACTATTGTCCATTTACAAAAATAACTTTGCACTATTAATAGCATCCTCTGCTTTTCTGCGTGTACAATTTAAATTTTAATTTACCTAGATTATTTCCGCAATGATTTAAATAAAATTTTATTGAAGACTTAACAACAGATCTAGACCCTTCTCATTGGGTTTAAAGATTATGTATGTTGATCAAGCTATATATATATATATATAGATTCAATTTGTGTAACTATACAGAAGTAGCTATATTTAATATAGTTTAAACTTCCGTTGAATACATATGAATATTTATTTTTCAAGGTACAATAGGTTATTAAAAGAATTTATAATTACTGATATAAATATTTCGACTGAATATGTAAAACATAACTATTATCTTACTACACTAGAATATCATCAAAGAGAATATAATTCATACGAAAAATTTTAATAAATTGTGCATACAAATACTTGTGAAGTCTATTTTCCACCCAACCTTGAGCTTATTCCACAGCTCCCACCGAGCAGAGACCAATTCCCTTAAAGTGTAGACAACCTCTTGTCTACCCAAGAATTTTATTCCATTTCATAGACAACCTCTTGTCTACCCAGGAACAACTTATTTAAGTTTTATTTACCTCCAACATGTTTCCATACTTGCATCCAGTTAAAACAGAATGTTTTTTTCCTTTTTTCCTTGGATTTCCTTTTGTCTTTTCCACAAAAGTACTATAAAATTAGCTCTTTCCTCTTTCTAGTTTTATTTCACCTATTCTCACTAACCTTCCCATTTACTGAGGTATATTTTATATTCCTATCTCCAATCTAATATTTTTAATTTATTCTATGTTCTCCAAGGATTTTTGGAGATTTTGGGAAATTATCTGGATTCTTATCCATCCTCATGGATTTGAAATCGTGGTTTCCATTTACTCTAGTCTTTGCCCATTAAATTTCACATCTATTTTATTCAACCTTAATTTATGTCCACATATAGATTTCTTGTAGGTCCATTTAACCTTTAGGATTATTAACTTCCTAAAATAAAAGAATAAAACATGGATATTACATTCAATTAATTTAAATTTTCATATATGTGTTTTCTATGTCTTTTTCCTCTTTTTAGATTCCTAACACAGAATTCTATGAGGTATTTCCAACTTAAATTTTTTAATAACATAGGTGTAAAACTTCATTTTTGTTTTATTAGCTTTCTAAAAATCATACTTCCACTTCCATAATTTATTCAAAGTGTAATCCAAATTAATGTTTTCTTATACTAATATATTTCTTTCTCATTCATGTAAAATCATATTTTCCCATAATACTCATCCACTTGTATCGTGTTAGTACTCTTAACACATGTACTATACCTATTTATAATTTCAGAATAAATTCTTCTCATGAATTTTTAATACTTCAGAAATTAAATTTATTCTATGTCATGTATTTTCCTCAAGTAATATTGTACTATTTTCTTGTATAGAAACTTCCTTATGGTACTCTAAACAGGTACATATTAAATTTGTTTTCTTACTTTTGCAGCTGTATTCTATCAATATTTTATCATATTAGATGTTTTTGCAACATCACTTCATATGTTCTTATAGGTAAATTATATTCCCACAATTTCCGCATAACTCATTCATTTTATTGTCAAAATATCTAAGAACTAGTTTCCCTACCTCCGGATCGGTCATTACCATGTACATATTTCAGTCATCTGACTTTAAAATAAATTCATCAATGTATTTGTACCTCTAAAAAGGACTGTGTCCTCTCTCCGAGTGACTGCGCAGTCTCTATGAAAGCCCAGCTCCACAGCAAACCCAAACAAAAAAACCTCTCATAAAATACTGAAGGAATAACCTTGCTCGAGTAGGCACTTGAAGTCGCCCAGGGCTAAGGGCGAGATCTCCAACCGGAGACACTCAATGCACTAAACAGTGCTGTAGACAAGCTAAACAGCCAACACACTCGAGAAGACAAAACGTCTAGCTCAATATTATCAACAACAGAATGAATGAAATGAGAAGGCTCCTCCACATTTTATAACATTGGTTTTCCCTCTGAAACCCCAATGTAGCCTCTCTCTCTTGCCACATGCTCATCCTTATCTGTGCATAAGCTTCTAGAGCATATGTGGGCCCCCTCTCTACGTGGTCCTTTTGCCCCCCTTGGTTCACTTAAGTTACAACTTTGTGTCTACTAGGGAGTGCACTTTATTTTTAGAGTGAGTAATGTCCCCCTCTACTCACCTTTATTTATAATTTAATTATATAAGGAAAAATTGATCAAAATTAATATTTCCAATTAGCTGATTCTAATTGGGAATATTACATTCAATCCCAATGACGTGTTGTATATCTAAATATATAGGAGTTAACATAGGCCTAACAATAGATTCAAACCCTTATAAATGGGTTTATAGATTTTGTATGTTGGTCAATGAATTATGCTATCCTGTGTAACTATAAACAAAATTTAACTATACCTACTATAGTTATTTTTCTGTTAAATACATATGACACTTTATTCAAAGAGAATAACATAACTGATGATACCAATTTATAATTCAAAATACATAGTTTTTAGCTAATCTAATAATTAGAACACATTAAATATTACTCAATCATCATTCTAATAATAGAATCATAATTTATAATTTAACAATTGTGAATACCAATTCCAGTAATGACTATTTTCCATCCAACCTTGAGCTTTCATCCAAAGCTCCCCTCGAGCAGAGACCAATTCCTCCAAAGTGTAGACAACCTCTTGTTTACCTAGGAATGGCTTATTTAAGCTTGATTTCACTCAGCATGTTTCGATAACTGCGTCCACTTAAATTAGGATGTTGTTTTCCTTTTTCCTAGGCTTTACTTTTGTTTTTTCCACAAAAGTTCTTTAAAACTAGATTTTTCATCTTTATAGTTTTATTTCATCTCTTCTCAGTAAATTTACACTTTAGTGACATATCTATTATCTCCAATCTAATATATTTATTTTATTTTATGTTCTCCAAGGATTTATAGATATTTTGGGAAAGTCTTTGGATTTAATTTCATCCTCATGGACTTGAAATCTTTGTCTCCAATTTACTTTAGTGTTTGCACATTTATATATTAATTTCCAAAAATAATACATTTACATATTTTATTTTTGATGCCCCCCTAACGTTTATGGGAATTCTCTATTTATAGAATGCAAAAAATAGGGATATTTCACAAGCTTAGGTGTTTGCTCTAGTAAATTACATGTTTATTTAATTTTTAATATACGTAACAATAGTCTTTCACATATTAAATGTTTGACTCATTGTAATTGTTCTGATATTTATGATATTATTTAACGTGCCATGCATATTGTATATAATAATTTGACATGTCTTGTAACAAAAGGGTATTATGGATGTAAATTTTGTGGACCTTCTCTGAAATCTAGATGGTCCAACGACCTACAAAATCTAGTGTATGACTGCTTCAAGGTATTCCTCCGAGAAGAACACCCTTACAAAAGACAGAAATCATATTTCAATGCTAAATGGAAGAGAGCATGAAGGCCTACTAAACCGATGCCAGTTGAATGGCTTTGAGAGTATGAGAGAGATAAGGGGAAGGAGTTCATAGAAATTTTAGATTCAAATGGGGAACCTATGTTTGATGACCATGAATTATTCAACACCTATGTTGAGAAATCTCCCATTGGGATGAAAAGGAAATCTATATTTTAGAACCTCCCATATTGGGAGCATCTAAATGTTATCCACTTATTATATCCCATGCATATATTTAAAAATGGTTCATCTTCTTTATGGAGGAAGATATCATCGAAACAAAGTGACATATTGGCTGTTACGAAAGATCTCATTACTTCAAAAACTAAAAACAAAAATTTGCCAAGACAATTAGAAAGTAATGAATTAGAGGCTGGTCCCTCTAATTGGTATTCCAAACAAGGTTATGTCCCATGGATTTTAAAAAAAGATGATATTTCTTTGGCAAAGGAAGTTATAATGGGTGTGAGGGTACCATCTTCGTATTGGTCTTCACTACAGTGTTTCTTCACCATGGAATACCATTTTTTGGGGTTGAAATTGCATGACCGTTTCAATCTTATAAGAGTACGTATAATGTGAATAGCATGAATTTTTTTTTTTTTAATTAATAAATTTTATCCCATGGGATCATAAAACATAACTTATTTTTCATATTATTGCAAGCGTTTATAACTTTGCAGTGTCATTATCCTTTGTTCATGCATGTGTGTGTAAAACATGACTTCCCCTAAGAGCTAGGATTTTCCATATCTAAATTATCTGCATTTGTAAGTTGGATCACACCAAATGAGATTCATGTTGCTATAATTCCACGGTGGCGTCGAAAGATATTTGTAATTTTTTTTATGTTTGAGCAGGAATTACCCAAGAATTTCATGGACTTGTAGGTTCATCATCTAATCAAACTAGTAGATGAGGTTGAATTATTTGGGGTGGTTTCTTGTCATTGGATGATCTTCTTAGAGAGGTACATGAAGAAATTTAATGGTTATGTTCGACAAAGAGAAAAAACCGAGGGGTTTATAGCAGAGGGGTACATATCATATGAGTATTTCTATTATGCCAGTGATTACATCAAGAAGATCGAAAACACACCAGGTGCGGTGATTTGGGACGAGGAACTCGATGAAGACAAAAGAGAAGGGGAGCTTCTCCAAATGAATGGAAAGAGGTGTTTGATAAAGAGTAAGTGACTTATAATTTTTCAAATTTTCACATAGTAAATATTCATGTTGAACATCCATACCATGTATATTTTGATCTCATATGTACTAAATTTCAGTTTTATTTCATTAGAAAATGTAGAAATTGAAGTAGTAAATGAATTCATTCTTTACAATTCCAAAGTGACACAACTGTGGGTCGCATTGTATGAAAAAAAGAGGATGAAATGGGATAGTGGAAAGAAAGAATTCAGATGGTTGAATGGTAGAAGTAGGATGTATCCCAATCATTTAAAAGAAAATATGCCAATTATATGTCGCAACAGTTGGGTTGTTGACCAATTCAGAGATAACTAAAGTGCAACCAACCATTCCCACACGTTGAAGAGGATGAGCGTAATGCAGGGACTGGGTGCATCAAATCGATAATAATATATTTATGTAGATTTTAAACTTAATAATACAGCTTTGAAATGTAACATCTATAGTTTATAATTTAAAATTTGGGTTATTAGACACATGACACTATGATTTTTTAAATTTTTTATAGGCGCATTTATTACCATATATGTGGGCATATCGACATCATTTTCACATAGAAAATGCCAATGATGGGCACCTGACACAATATTGTGGAGTGGAAGTCAATTTTGATCAATCTTGTTGAGCTAGCCACCGTGATCAAATCCTAGTATGAGGGAGGTTAAGTTACATTGGAAATATACAAGAGATCATTGAAGTTGACTTGTCTTCTTTCCAATGTGTTGTTTTTGGGTGCAACTGGTGGGACACCGTTTATCGGAATAATGTAAACAAGGATTGTGATAGTAGGCTGATATGTATGAAATATAAAAATATGTGGGGTGAAGCTAAGAAGCCTTATGTTTTCCCCAAACACTGCAACCATGTGTTTTTTTACCCAGATGTGTTGGATAGGGATTGGTGGTTCGTATTGAGACATGACCCTAAATAAAAACATATTTTTGAGGAAAATAGTGTTATCATGCCAAGAAAGCTATAATATAATGAGGATGATCATGAGAACATAGAGTGATATGGTACATGTGATATTTCGTCATTTATATTATTTAAGATGGGTTCTTATAAAGAAGAGAACTTAACCCTATAACTAAGACTCTTTTTTTCCAAGCATTATAATATTTATTTTGAATTACTCAGTTTGTATTTTGTTAATGTTAAAATCATTTCACTTGATAATTTGAAATTATGTTGATCTAAAAAGAAATGCAGTGTATCAAGTTATATTTTTTTTATGTCAATTTCTAAAATAATACAACAACTTGATTTCTTTAAATGGTTTTTCACTATATCAATACTTCAATAAATTAACACACACACACACACACACACACACACACGCACACACACACACACATATATATATATATATATATATATGTGTGTGTGTGAGAGAGAGAGAGTGAGAATTATATCTACAAAATAAAAAAAATGTATGAATATATATTGATATTTTTGGTATGTAAGATCATAAAAAATAATGATAATTCTAAACATGAATTTATTTGCATTATTTTCTAAACTTTATTATGTTTCAAAAATTAATATTATTCTAGATTTATTATTTTACAATTATTTATATTCATACAAATTTAGAATATTAGAATTCTACAATTATGGTAATTTAACAATATGTACGGTATCCATTTTACTTACGGTAGTTATGGTTCAAAATTGACAATTAATTTACAATTTTAAAATTTTAAAATTTACAAATATACAAAATTTACAATTTTAATAAAATTTATTCATGAAAATACATACAATTACAATTACAATTTTACAATTTCACAATACAATTACAATTTTACAAATATTTTACATACAATTTCAAAATTTTACAATTACCAATACATAATATTTAATATACTTTGTGATTTAATATTAAAATAAACATCTTGATCATGGTAACCATTGTACAAACATCATATTCTAAAATACACATTCAAATTTTCTAGCATCATCTAATCATCGTGATCATCACCAGTGAACAAAACACAAGAATATATAACATCATCACAACACAAACATCAAATATGCATCTCATGTAAAATAACTTCTATCACAAACACATATATCTGCAAGCACATTAAATGAACATATCTAACATGAATTAACAATATATGCATCATGATGAACACCAACATGTAAATTAAGTACATCAACATGAACATAAAATACATGCACAATATATATATGCTTGTCTGTGTGTGTGTGTGTGTGTGTGTAACTATATAATGTCAAAAATGTACAACTGTAATAGAACTTCATATAAATCTCAAATATCTGGTGGTGCTACATCAATACTGTAACTAGTACTCAAGGCCTGCTTATTTGATGGTGCCTCATGCTCAGATGGATGTGCCTGCTCAACCAAAGGTTCCTACTCAGTCGTCGATGGTGCTTGCTGATCAGATGGACATGCCTGCTTAGGAGGTGCCTGCTGATCACATGGTATATGACTAGGAGGTGCCTGCTGATGATATGGTGAAACTTGCTCAGTGGATGGGGCTCACTTAGATGGACCTTCCTGCCTAGGATCAAGTGTGTGCTGAGTTGATGGTCTCTACTTAGGACTAGGTGCCTACTAAGATGGTGCCTGCTTAGAATATTCCTGCTCAAGACTAGATGTTGGTTTCTCATCTCTTGTGCAAGGTGAATGAGGATGAGGTGGAGTACAAGTATGACAATCACTCCCCTCATGATCATGATCATCTGATGAGTTTCTCTGTCATGTATATCCATGGCACCTTTCAATCCTAGCAACCAGTAGCCTGGATGCTCCAACGATATGAAACATAGGACTCATCATATCGTGGGGAAATGTCCCTCCTGAGATCTATGAGCATACGATTTGCCTGGATCTCTCTAACCATATTAGGGCAGGCTCCCTCATCAACAAGTGGTCGACACAGTCACTTGCCCAACTCCATCCTTAATCATATTTTCGCCCTATGCCCCATGCTCGTGGGTATATGCACCAGAATATCAGGTCTCTCATCCTTTTCTGTGGCCTCCACCATCTCCCCTAATGGTATATGGGATCATCTAGTGGGGGTGGATTCATGTCTCCAAATAATGTGCCAATATCTACAAAATATATAGTACATAACAATACTTAGACAATTTAATTAAATAATTTAATAAAACAAGTTAAAGAATGTGTTAGAATAATTTTTATTTGAATTAATTAAGACACTAAAATGAAACTATATTAACTTAAATAAAACACTAATATTACCTCTACCATCTGGTAGTTCATCCTATGTGAAGAGGATGCTGGTACACACTTGCCAATTCAAACTCACTTATCGACACAATACCATCACGAACATGTGATCATCAACACTCGCAAGCATCTCTAGTGCATCACGAGATACCTTGGCTGAATAGTCGAACAAGACACTATTTGGCATCATCTGGACCCAAAACTGCATTTTTACATGTAACATCAGCATACGAGGCTAACAGAAAAAAGTAGGAATCATCTTCAGAAACCTCTCAAAAAATAAAGAAAATAAATTTGAAGCAAAAGGGAAGCTCAACCTCCCACGTGTCTAAGAATTACATCTATCTAATGCTATATAAAACATATGCAAAAAAATGGCAGAACATCTCATAAGTCATGGTCTCTGGAATTAAGAATCAACCTAAAAAAAAATAGGGAAACTAATTCATTGCACGTCACTAGTATAGTGTGAAATGGTCAAGAGTAGTAGTAAGAGGCACCTCACCTCCTCTGGACCAAATGAAGAAATTTGTAACTGACCATCGGACAACTAAAAATATGTGGGAAAAAGTATATCGTCCCTAATGTATCTAAGGGGGTGCACAAAATGACTCCCTACTGCATAACCGACAAGGACATCTGGGAACTCGGGAAAATCCCACCCTCTCCTCGATAGGCCAGTAATAAAAAAAATTATTGGTCGATGGACTCATACCACTGATGAGGACCGACCCAGAAAGCCTTTCAGTGGGCATCCCACGTGTAGATAAATTGTCCTAATAACCCATTGTGCCCCTTGGGGGATGTAGCCTCCTCATAGAACTTAAGTAGGCCTACCTCCCTTAAGAGTATCTATGTGGGTACCGTAATAGTGCGAGGGTACAAAAATATCTCGCTCTCCCTTGCCTCCCACTGCTGAATCATGTTATAATGGTACTCCATATGCCCTTGTTTTTCCCTTTCCTCTCTCCGTTGACGTCGTTGAATGATTCACATATTAAATAATATTTTTTTTATTAAATGATAGATGTATTTACAAATATATATATATATATATATATATATATATATATATATAATTGAAAAAAACACATTTGGTGTGCCCAAAAAAATAGTTATGCACCGCTACCAATGCGTACCTATTTATCATGCACTGTGAAAATAGAAAATATTTTTATGTGGTGCGTTAACCAAACTATCTGCCTAAGAGAGTTAGTTTTTTCAATGCACTGCCTGATAGCCATATATGATTCTCGGTGTGTTTTGGTTACACAACCATACATAGTGTGTTATTTTTAAAAATTTCAAATGGTCAGTGCAGCAGGAAACCGACATGCACCACACTATTTTATTATTAAAGCGGTGCGTGTTTTCTAGGTACCTCATCCAAACCCCGTGAAGTTTCCGTTAAGACCATTCGTGGTGCGGCCTATAAAGTTACAAGCAGCACTATGAACAGTATGAGCCAAATGGCTCAAACGCACCGCGCATAATTTTTTTTTTTAAATAGTAAGTTTTAACTCAATTTGATTAATTAATCCACTAAAAGTTTAAATTGGTGAGAAACAAGTATATTACTTGAACATGTGCACGTCGAGGAGGCATCTTTGCTGAGGAATACTAAAAATCAAATTTGACCACCATTTTCGAAATTTCAAACTCAACATAGTGAGAAATGGATAAAGGAAATGTGGGAAATGGGAGCATTAATGGTAGGGTGCCTTAGAGAAGAGAAAATCATACCGCTGCTTGGGATATCTATAACACTGAAACAGGTAACAATGAAGTTTTTTTACGGCTGGTAATTTTTTTTTTAAATTAAACCTTTTTCGGTGCGCTTGATTATGAGATACACCTAGCACTTGTATCAATGACACACCACACTTATTTACAGTGCATTGGATTACTGAGACACATTGGGCCAGTTTTTACAGAGATCATAGTGTCTCAATGTCCCATTTGATAGTACACATCAGTGCGCTAGATTACTAAGACACACCAGGTCGGTTCGGGTCGGGTCAGTGTCTCGGTGTGCCATTTGATAATACATATTGGTGTGCTTTATAAAAAAAACAATGGTGTGTGTTATGATTAGAAACGAACTGCAAAAAAAATCCACAAAAACCTCCACCCACCAACCTCCTCTAGGGACATCTGCTACAAATGCATATCTGGGCTTTTTCTCTAAGGGCTTCCTCAAAAACATCCGCTAAAGGGTCTCTTCCTTGTAGTGAATTTAGTGTTTTACTTAGAAAATTATACCAATAACAAAACCATAACAAGTGCATTAAAAATTATTATAAAGGAAAAAATGAAAGGATTGGTTTCTCTTTAAATATAGTAGAAACCAATTTTTTGATCTTATATTTATTTTTAATGATGTGCAATTAATTTGGCTTGTGCCACATATATCATGAAGCAATTATACACTAAAAATCCCAATAGTAAAACAATGAAAACAATAGAAACAATAAATGTCATAAAGAGACAACCATGCATATTAGAAACAATAAAATTTTCCCTAAGAAACCCAAACTTGAAGAAAACCCATCAACTCTTCTTCTAGGATTTTTTTTTTAGAAAGGTTTATAATAAAATATCTCTAAATTTGTATAAAAAAAGAAATCCAAAATTTAGTCATTTCATCCTTATTTCACCTCCACCAAGTATCTTCTATATAAGAGATATGATGAGTGAGGGAGAACAGTGAAGTGCCACATCATGTCAATATATGCAAGTGAATGTAGTGTTTTTATGCCGAGAGAGACACTCTCTCATGGTTAGGCCAACTCGTTTCCTTTGAGCCTACATGTCCAAAACTAAAATTTATTTGATTTTAATTTCCATATTTTTTGTAGACAAACTTACGGGACCTCTTAGAATGAAAAATACCTCCCGTTGCTACAAAAAAAATAAACACCCCCTCTTAGTGAGAGATGTATTCTCCTTGGTTACAACAAATTCTCCCTTCACTAATATTTATCCTTCTATAATAATAGTTTATGAGATTTCCATGGTTATTCATTTATATAACATAAATCTGTCATGGCGTAGGCAATGTAATTCTTTCATATGTAAGAATCCAATGGTTTTGGTTAAATACTTTTATGAATCCTTAGGAAAATTTGTCAGTATCCTCTATTGATTACCTAACTGCGTACTTCTCACATCCATGTTCTTCTAACTTCTCACGAGAGAATTTCTCTTTGAACGATTCACCTTTTTGGTTAAAGTCATTTATGACCTAGAAAATTCCATATGGTATCTAAGTCATTATAGCTTCAAAGCATAATTACATCTATCTCCTTTGGTCGAAATAGCCAAGTCCTTATAACAACAAAGTCATTCTGGATTGTAAGGAGAAGATATGTCCAATATTATAATTCCCTTCGATATTCACCCCTTTTCACCTATACAAGTCCTTCTAGCTTAAGAGGTGAATCTGTATATAACTTAACCTTGTAATTTCCTAGGGTCATTCACCTTTCTTGACAATTTCCTTTATGACCTATCCAAGTCCTTCTAGCTTCAAAGGTGAATGTATTAATCTCCAATTGGTCAAACTCCTTTATGAACCAGCCAAAATATTTTATGGCTTCAATATATGTCCAACCCAATCCTGCAAAGACCTCATCATTCCCTTCTAATGATAGACACATTCAACATCATACTAAGCTCATTTTATTCCACAATCTACTCATTTTTGGATATTTGTTGGAGCTCTATTTCTCTTCTTTGTATCATGTCTCGGATGAAGTGGCCTAGTAATGTCCTTCTTTCCTTTAAAGTAACTTACAGTGGTAGTCCTGTCTACTCTCTCTATTATGAAAAAAAATCATCCTGCCACCACCACTCCCTTTATAACTTGAGCAAGACCTTATCCTAATATTTCTCCCTCTTACATGTGAGAAAATACTTGTACCACTACTACTTCCCCTCACTGGGAGAACACTCTTATCAAGTATCTTGATTTTTCTTTTCTAATTCTACCACATGTTCTAAGAATCATTGCCTTGTAGGTCTTCATAATGTACCTACAAATGTCATTTAGAAGGCTATGGAAGAAATAATTATAACAAGAAAAAAATAAAAATATAACAGGCTCACTAAATAAAAGTGAAAATAATCGAGGGAGAAATATATGAAGTATGTATCTCTTGATTAAGGAAGAAGTTGTCAAGTCCATCTGCAATCTAAACAAGCTTGGATTTATTTAACTTCTTCATCATACAGATAAGGCTTAACTAGCCATTCATTGATCAATATAGCCACACCAAGTATGCATCATGCAGACTCCACTTCTGTTCAACACTCTAAGACATGCTTCATTGTTTCAGTCCATAAATCTTAGGGATTTCTTATCCAAGACTTCAATATAAGTCGTATCATCCCAGTTTTCTCACTTTTATATCAGGATGTCCTTTTCTTGTAATTCTCCCACAAAGATCAAATGTTTATGATCATTTTCAACTTTATATCCACTTGATAGACTCCTTGATAAGCATCTTAGGTTTGATATTTTGGAAAATGTAATTGCTACTTGTCTCTATTGTGATTTTTTCTATGTAAAGGAGTTTGTTCCTATTAGGTAGGAGCCGTGTCCTATTTTTGTGTGTGGTTGAGATATTTTCTCAACCAATAGATTGTGTGTCCAATATAGTTTCCCTAACTTGAGACAATGCTTATTGTATGTATGTAATCTTATTTTATTAATAGAAGATTGTAGTAGCATAAAATTTTATCTTGGTGTTGGAGCCCGTTTGGGCCTGGCCTTGGACCCTCCTAGGCCGACAGAAATAAAAATTTCATGAATATTTGTTTGTTTATCTTTTGTCTGTTTGTTTGCCCATCCTTTGTTGCTGCTTTTCGGCTAGAGATGGTGGATGGTGCAAGAGTATGTCTACGATGTATGGACGTGTTTGCTGACTGAGAAGATCTGCGACAATGTTTAATTTTTCTTATGTGCAAAAATTCATGAGAGGATGGAGGCATGAAGAAGATCTACAGATCAATTTCGATTTATCCATTGACGATGACAAGAGAAGGAACTTGAAGGACTTTGATAAATCTTCTCTTTCCAGGCAGCTAGCTGAGGCTTAGCAGAGCTATATTTTGGGGCCTCAAGAGCAAAAGAAGAAGAAACATGTTGATTTAAGATGCAATCTGTGCAACGAGATTGTTTTCAAGTGGGTTGTGATATTGAATTTATTATCAGGTTGAATCGAGGGACTCATGACTCTCATTGTCAAAATGGTGCCCAAACATAAACATTATGCTCTGCCTCGTGATAGTTATACCAAGGCACTTCACAAGGCTCTCATTTGTTTCAATGCATAGAGATGTAGACCTCTTTCGAAGCACAACAAAGTATCTTAGCAAGAAAACCCTTACATGTGTGATGGATTATATGATATTAGATAAAACCACGCTAATTTTGCTGGTGGGTTTTATGATGCAAGGTGATCTAGATTTATGTAGGAACACAGCAAAATATAGATATAACCATAAACACAGACATGCAACGAAAATAATGCTTCATTTTATTAATAAAATAATGACTGAAATAAGCTTACAAACATAATGGAAACAAGGTAAGGGTCTGGTAGCATATCTCTGAGAAGAGATGTGGCATACGTAGGCCTCTAAACTATGTTACATTGAGGCCCAAAGTCCTATTACAGACATAAAGGAAATAGATGAGCTAGGGTACTAGCAGCGTATCCCTGAGAAGGGATGTGATGGCTAACATCCCATGAACTGTGTTAAAATGAGGCTCGAAGGCCTATTTATTGTAGAGAAACAATGTAAAATGTGAAACATCCAAAAACCTAACCCTAGGAGATGAAGCGTCAAAACGGTGGGTCGTGTTTGGGTAAATTGGTGTTTCAACTTCTGAGGGACGTAACTCTGGCATCCGATCTTCATTTGATGTGCTCAATAGCTCATTAGAAATATCTATCTAAGGAATACAACTTTTGAGTGAGAAACATTGGTATATGACCCATCTTGCTCCTAGTTTCACCAAAAGCGTCATTTAGGGCCTTAAAACAGCTTCGGAAGTTCAAGACCCGAAAAATTTCTAAAAATTGTAAGTTGTGCTGAAACTTACAAACTTAAAGAACTGTTGGTGGGGGTTGAAATTGAATCGGTGGGTGGCCACCAATATCTACCTAGATCATTAATGCCCCAAAATGGCTCCAAGGGTGTAGGACCCGAAAATCTGCTAAAAATAGTAAGTTGTTGGTACCGAAAAGCTACAAGAATTGATGTTCCGGGTCCAAATGGAATAGGTGGGTGGCCACCAATATCAACCTGGATCATACCTTCATCCTTAGGAAGAAATGGTCTGCATTTCATTAAGTTCCTCTGTTGGGGGGGGGTGGGGGGATTTTACTGAACTTGGTATTGGATTTGTGCAAGATGTCATGGACCTATTGGTGAACATGCTAGATGTAGATGTGCCACCAGTGGGAAAACGTTGAAGGATCTAGGAAAATTTATCAATCATCGAATTCCTCTGTTTCTCAAAGGCCTCCTCAAAAAATATTTTGACTGGATCTTATGCTCCCTCATCTTTCTTTCCTTCTGCCATCAGGGGTCCTTGGGGTTTGCGACGCTGATCTTGCGACGGGTCAACCAGATCGAGCCCAAACTCCCTATAACCTGACCACATTGGGAACATGAAAATAAATATAGAGAAAGAGAAAACCTGCTCTGATACAACTGATCTGGATTTATGCAGGAACGCAACACAATACAGATATAACCATATACACAAAGATGCAGCGGAAATAATGGTTCATTTTATTAATAAAATAATCATAGAAATAAGCTTACAAACATAATGGAAACAAGATAGGGAGCTGGTAGCATATCTATCAGAAGAGATGTGGTATACACAGGCCTTCAAACTATGTTACATTGAGGCTCAAAGGCTTATTACAAACATAATGGAAATATATGAGCTAGGGTACTGGCAGTGTATCCCTGAGAAGAGATGTGATAGCTACTAGCCCTTCAACTATGTTACAATGAGGCTTGAAGGCCTATTTATTTTTGAAAAACAATGTAAAACCTGAAACTTCCAATAACATAACACTAGGAGATGAAGCGCCAAAACGGTGGGTCTCGTTTGCATAAATTGGTGTTTCAACTACCGAGGGACATAACTTTGGCATCCGATCTCCATTTGACGCGCTCAATAGCTCGTTAGAAATATATATTCAAGGAATACAACTTTGGAGTGAACAATGTTAACCCATTTCACTCCCGGTTTCCCCAAAAGGTGTCATTTAGGGCCTCAAAACGGTTCTAGAAGTTCACGAACCAAAAAAATGCTAAAATAGTAAGTCGTGCTAAAACTTACAAACTGAAAGAACTGATGGTGGGGGTTCAAATGGAATTGATGGGTGGCCATCAATATCAACCTAGATCATTAATGCCCCAAAATGGCTCTAGGGGTGTAGGACCTGAAAACCTACTAAAAATAGTAAGTTGTTGGAAGTGAAAAGCTATGAGAATTGATGTTGCGGGTCCAAATGGAATAGATGGGTGGCCACTGATATCCACCTTGATCATAGGGGGTGCTATCAAGTTCAGTTTCCCAGGTGCATTCACTATGACTATGCTGAGTTGGAGTGTTATTGAGTAGAGTGCCAAGTATGAAGTTGCACGAGAGCTCAATAATGCCAAAGACATCACCAAGTGGGCATAAATTTACTTTCTCAGGACGAAGCCATGATTGGAACGAATGGCCATTTTCACACCTTGGAAAGAAAGAGAGGTGAAGACTGGTATTCATTACTCACAACGCATTGATGTCGATGTGGTGCCATTCCCTCTCTTTCTACAAATGGATATACCCAAAGTACATGGTTGCAAGAGAAACTGTGTCAAGGAGGACCATTTTTCACCTCCTTAAGCAAACACTTCAACCAAATGGTTGGCCGGAGAGTGGATTTCTTTTGAATTGAGCGATTTGAGATGATTTATAATCAATCTCTCTCATTAACTAGTAGATCTTGAAGTCGTAGGGATGCGAGTGAAATTTGGCCCTCTAGTTAAAAAATGGAACATGATGGTGCTGCAATGATGAAACGAGGGGACAATGATAGTTCCTATGTGGCCAAGAACTACTTTTTTGTCTAGTCATGTATGGCAAGAATGCCATATATATAAATGAATTCTTAGGTCACATTTGGAAAAAGTGATCTCTGAGTGGCGCCGCCAAATTGAGCGATGACACCATGGGTGTGTATATATGAAAGAGGCTTCGAGTATTTCCATGTGAACTATAGTAAATGTTTGGTGTGATTTAGTGCAATATTTGTGGCCCATAATGGTCGGAGTGCCTTAGTGGTAGATTTGTTGGCCATGGTGGCTGGAGAGCCTTAATGGATAATGGCCCTTGGTGGCTGAATTAAGCCTTGGCCACTACATTGTATCTCCTTGAGGCTTATTTCCTGAGGAGTGGAGGTGAATTGATGCTCATCAAAATGTAAACCAACAAGCAAGTACAATGGTTTTTTTGATGTCTCTTTGTGAAGCAACATGGAGCGATCAATTGGTAGTGACCGGATAGGGATCGGATCAAAGACAACATCGAGTGTATGACCTTGGATCTGTCCAGAACAACAATGGGGGTGGTGTTCTAATGAACTGAATTTTAGGGCGGTCTCTCCGAAGCAATGAATGGCGTGGTCGTGTGTTGAACATTTGCAAGCTAGTTGTTCTTCATGGATATTGCGTTACTGTGATGGTTATCACTTGTGCTTATATTGTAATTTGGTATTGTTTTTGTTTGGTATGGGTAAATTCGATAAGTCTTGGAAATTTGTATAAATATTGAGATTTGCGATGTCAATATGATCTCATTTTGTTAGAATTCACAACTCTAACTCATTATAGATAAAAAATGGAGACCAAGACCAACATACCAAATTAAAAAATGAAGATGTGAGAGACTCACAATTACAAATTCAAAGTAGTTTTGTGTTCGAGCATATCAATGGTGTGGTCAATGTTTTACATCTGTAGAATAGACTCATCACCATGGTAAAGTATGAGTCAAATATTGTAATTGGAGCAAATCTACATGTCACATATTGTTAGTTGTGGTCCTTGAGATGTTTCATGTATGTGTTGTAATACCCAAAGAGGCATGCATACCTGTTTGTTATGTGTTCCCTCTGTTAGAGAGTTTTAACACCGTGGAAGAGTGTTTCATGCGGGATCGATACACTTGGGTGGGCCATATTGGTTTTAGAGTCCATGATGTGAAATTTTATATCTACATGGAGTTCATTGAGAGGTTGGATGAACAATGTATGTGAAGGACTTCCTAGTAGACTAGCGATTGCAACGGTTGGGAACCCACACATTCTGATTGATGGTTGTTCCTTTATATGGACATCAACAATTGCATGAACAAGATATAAAGTGTAATTACAGACACAAACATATGTACATTTTGCAGATAGATATAGAGACAATTATTCATTAAGGGGTTGTATTAGAAAATGTAATTCCTACTTGTCTCCATTGTGATTCTTTCTATGTAAAGGAGTATGTTCGTAATAGGTAGGAGGTGTTTCCATGTTTTGAGTGTGGTTGGGATATTTTCTCAACCAACATATTATGTGTCCAAAATAGTTTCCCTATCTTAAGAAAACACTTCATATATATATGTAATCTCATTTGATTAATAATAGATATATCCATTAATCCCATACATTCTAATATTAAAAGAAATTTCAAATACCAATCTAATCTATTGTATCGACTGTATTCAGTTTTCTATTTTAATCCATATGAAATTGTTGTAATTGAGAAGCGAGCGTAACAACAACATAACACGAACGTGAATTCAGAGCCTTGCTCCCAATAATGCAATTACGAATTACACTTTTACCATTTCCTTTGCACCCTACCAAGGCTAGAGTGGTCCCCCTAGTGGTAGCTCTAGTCAATTCACATTTATTCACGTCATTTTATCCCACTTCCTCTCATCCTATTTTTTCAGCAATCAAATTAAATAACCTAAAATATAAAATTGAGCTCGAGTTCACCAATTTGATTATAATCCACCGTCGGGTCACCCTTCAATTCCTAAAAATATTCAATATTTGAACCTTTGGTTAAAAACTTATTATCTTTGCTTCTACGGCCACTAACACCATGAACAAAGAGAATGTTAAATATTTCAAATTTCGTCATCATGGCATTGAAAGTCACATTAGGGTTAGAGGAGAGCTTAAGGGATGCACAACGCCTTTTAAATGGCCAATTTTATTGGTTTAATCTGAGGAGAACAATTTTCTATGGTGTGATGTGCTGATGTCATACTCCGTCACTGCATTCTAGAGAATCCGAGATTGTTGATGTTGTCACTAGGTTTGTAATGTACAACCTTCAAAATCTATTGTCTCCCAACAATGGCTATGACTTGAAACGTGTAACAAAATTTAGCGATCGTGTTGCATTTTGACTCACTTAAATTTCCTGAGCCATGTGTCAATATTCTTGCAAAGACATCTCAAGCAATGGATTGAACAACTCATCCAATATCAAAACAAATGTTGTGATAGTTCGTGAAACCAGTGAAGGTTTGTAATGTACACCTTCAAAATCTCTCGTCTTCCAACAATGGCTATGACTCGAAACATGTAACAAAATTTACTGATCGTGTTGCATTTTGACTTACTTAAATTTCCCAAGCCATGTGTCAATATTCTCGCAAAGACATATCAAGCGATGTATTGAACAACTCATCCAATTCCAAATCAAATGCCATGATAGTTCGTTGAACCATTGAACAATACCATTTCCCAAGCCATGTGTCAATAAAGTGATGTATTGAACAACTCATCCAATGCCAAATGAATGTTGTGATAGTTAGTGAAACCAGATGAAACAATACCAAGTGAAACTTGTGATAGTTTGTTCATCGAGATCAAATATTTCTAGCTCAATAAAATGCCAGGTGATAGTTTGTTTGTCCAAATCAAAGATGGAACGTCCAATAGGACGCTAGGTGATAGTTCATTCATCCACTCCAAAACCAAATCTAATATTGTTCATTTAATATAATCCTAGGTAACAAGAAGCCAGACGAAACGATCTCCCTATCACTTACACCGAAACGATTAACACACATTAATGCACTTTCGCTCTGGCTATATCAACCCTCCGTAGAACAAAATTAGTTCAGCCTCTCGCAACAAATTAGAATTATGTCAAGGGAAAATACTCCACAAAATAAACATAATTCATACCTTAATTCAAATGAAACCAAGACTAGGATGTACAAAACTTGCCTTTTCACAATCTAATTTTTGTTCAATGACCAGAATAATGAAAAATAATTTCGACTTTGATATATGCCTATCCCATTTCATTACAATGGAAAAACTGTAAGAATAATCAAAATTGCATAGCCACCATCACAACTCTATCTAAACTGTCGACTGGCAAACAATTGATATGTTACAGAATTCGTTCATTTCTTATTTTTGCAGATATCATTCGATGAAACCATAGAGAAATTCATTTTTAATCCACGAAGACTGATCCTTTAGGGTTGTGACTCCTTGGTCTTGTTCCTTCATTAATCTGTGTTTAGGGCTATTAAAAACTAGAGAGAGCAGAGATTCACACACAAATAATTATTTCTATATATCATACTCACAGATACATCAAATATATATAGATGAAATAATGCTAATCTTAGAGAGAGAAGTTGAGATAATCTCTCAAATTCCTCAACAACCCAATCCAAACTAAGTAAGAATAATAATTGAGGCATTATCTCAACACCCCCACTTAATGCCTACATTACAGAAATGGAGAACACACTAAATTAATACAAACATTTGTCTGCCCTCGTCTTCATTAACATTTGTACCCACTCTGAGATCTCATAGACAACGCTCTTTTCTCCACCATTTTCGAGCTACCATTCAACCCATTTAAAATACATTTGTTTCTGACTAGCAATAATGAACTTTGCAAGATCAATAGTATTGACAACTCGGCTCGTCGAGGCTTCCGCGATAAGAGGTAACAAGTGATGAACCATCCTATGGAACAATCACCATCTGTCGGATATTTCGCTTTCGGCTATCCATCAGTGGCTAGGAAAATGGTCTGAATACTGAATGTGTTCAAGAGCTAATCTAACAACTTGACTTGCTTCACACAAATGGATCTCAAAATTCAGTAACTGAGCGTTCAATTTTCAAGTAACACGAAACACACACACAACACTCTTACAAACAAACCATAATCTACGTATGTAGATAGAATCTCTCCCAAACTATGTCATTTTCCTGGGCACTCCCATGAGGGATTAAGCCCAACTAGGCTCTGATACCATATTAAAAATTGGAGAGAGCAGAGCTTCACACACAAATAATTATTTCTATATATCATACTCAGAGATACATCAAATATATATAGTTGAACTAATGCTAATCTTAGAGAGAGAAGTTGAGAGAATCTCTCAACTTCCTCAACAACCCAATCCAAACTAAGTAAGCATAATAATTGAGGCATTATCTAAACAAGGGCATCGACCCTCCTCAAAGTCGACCATAAATCTTCAGCGTCTCATGGCCTCTTCCTTCCCGTACTAGAGTCATTGTTGAAACTCAAGTGCCCTTCCTCGGGCTTGTGGTTGGTATCTACCGCCTTCGACCTCCAAATCTAGAACTTGACCCTTGAACAGAACTCCTCTATAGCTGCGAGGAGGGCCTTCTAGGCGAGGCCTCGACAAATTAAGAACAGTCAATCGTACTAATTAGATCCTTAACCCACACGATATAGACCTTCAACCTTACTCTCTTAGACCAATTTTTGGCCTCCTTGAACAGAACCTCGAACTCAACCTTCTAGATATTCTTGAGATAAACCAAATAAATTTTCTTGGAACAAAACCATTTTTTTTTGTCTTTTATCTTTCTCCTTAATAGGCTCTCTAACAATATTTATTTTTCTACAATAAAGAAAAAAAAAATAGTAGAAACCAATTTTCCAATGTGATAGTTAATTATAATGATGTTTAATGAATTTATCATTTGCCATATATGTTATTAAAAAATTATACACATAAAATCTCAACATCAAAGCAATTAAAATAGTAGAAGCAATAAAGAGTATAAAGAGACAATTGTGCCCAATAGAGAACAAAATTTCTTATGAGAAACCCAAACATGAGAGAAAAACCAACTAGTATTCTTCTAGGAGAAATTATTTTCAACAAGGTTTACAATAAACTATCTAGAAATCTATGCCAAAAACAAAGTCCAAACTTTAGCCATTTCATCCTTTTTTTTTCTCGAGCGGAGTGTCTTCTCGTCTATAATTGAGACGATGAGTGAGTGAGACAAATGGAGTGTCACATCATGCCTTCTATATAATGGAGATGATGAGAGAGTGAGACAAATGGAGTGTCACATCATGAGTAGATATACAAGTCAAATGGGTGTATTTACCCCAATGGACACACCCTTTCATGGTGGGGCTGATTTGTTCCTTTTGAGCCTACAATAAACTCAATAATAAAATTTATTTTATTCGAATTTCCATTTTTCTTCAAGGTCTACTTAGGAAGCCACTTGTCACACGAGAATACCTCATGATGCTACCCAAAAAATCAACACTTTACAACCAAATTTCCCATTTAACATGGAAATAAAAGAAAAATAATAAACATAATGAAAATACCCAGAAAAGCTGTGGAAATCTTGGACATTTGGATGTATTTAATAAGTATAATATGATTGGATCATTACAATTGCTAGATGAGCTTCCTAGATATGGAGGTAGTTTGAGGTGGTCTTCAATCCATTTCAAGCACGTGTCCAAATTCTCCAGGAATAGCTATAATTCACTCAACATGATGATAAATTCTTCTGTGATGTTCAATTTTGCAACTATGTTTAGTCTTCACAAAAATTATTTTAAGGCATGTTATTCATGTCCTTTCTTTGAAAATATATATATATTTTTTTTTAAGTTTGAATATTTTAGTCAAGTCAACCTCCATATGGTTAAATTAGAGGTAAAGTGACATATTGATAGATATTAATATAGAAAAAATAGATCAACATGTAAATATATTTCCATATATAGAGAGGGGGTAATCTATATATCAATCAAAATTTTATGTGGATATAAAGAAGAAAAATTAGGTAGGTATAAGGGTCAATTGTAACGTATGGGACTCTTATACAAGTTAATGGAATATTGTGATGGTAAATAAAAACAATCCCTTAAAATATTCATGGGGATGAATGTATCATATTGCGGAAGAAAGAATGAGATAAAAATTGATAGAAACCAAATAAGTAGTAACAATTTGTGAGATTTTACTATTGCGACAGTTATTAACTAATTGATGGAAATGTTGGACAAGTTGTAACATACCCCGATAACCTCGCAAGAAAATGCATGGAGTTAGGAATTTTTTTTTAAAATATACAAATGTGTAACCTTATAAATTACCTTTTATATTTCCACATTAACCAGTTAAATACCCATCATCATCACTTAGAGAAACATTTAGTAAAATTCATAGTGAGTTACACAACCATTAATTGTCCTTGTTGTAGCATATTAACTTAAATTTCGTGTTATAACTATGTATCGATCCCATGGTCATTTTAATTCAATTAGTACATCACCTAACTCATAAAATAAATTAACATCATGAAAATGACACAATGAACAATCACATAAATAGACACCGATATAGCCTCGAAACCCCGTAGGGTGAAAACCAGCAAACGTTTAATTTTATTATTAAACGCTTGTGAGGGTTGTCACCCCTCACTCAATGGTTTTAAGGGAGTCCATCCCTTGACCATTGTTGTAAAAATTACATATAAAAATAATCTTAAACAAATCATAACTAGATATAAGCTATTACAATCATCATGATACCATTTACCCATGAATCATCAATCTCTGTCTTTGTAATCGCATTGTTTCCTTCAGTGGATCATCGTGCAATTCGAACTACTAAACCTGCATATACTAACAACTCTTTATCTTCCACAATTTTAAACCTGAAAAATCCTTTTATCAAGTCATCCTTCTTTCCTTCCATTGCTATTGTGAGCACACTTGATATCATGATTAGATAAAATATAATAAACCAATAATCAATCTCTATTTGTGACACTTCAACAAATATTTGTATGCATGTATAAAACATAACCACATTGACATTAGTTTCCTTATTTAACATCATTTAACATGCATTAGTAACAAATAAATCACTATCAAGAATCCTCTTTCTAACAAACAGTAACAAAATCTTGCATGCACTTTCATATTATTTCCAAAATAAATCTAACATACTATATAATAATATTGTGCATGCAAATGCATAACAAGATTTCAAGATAACTATCCCAACAAGAAATTTATTTTTTTTCCTACTCTTATGTTTTCTTTTCAAAATGGATTAATGATCAATATGTCGTGTGAGGTTCGTCGGGATCTTTATGGCTGAGACACCTTTTTGGGATTAGATCGTCACTTTATTATATGACCCGAATTAAATTATGTTCGGTCTCCCGAGTCCCGACCATGGTTTAAATTTGACGGCCGTGTAGACGTCTTTGGCTTCATTTTTCTCCCTAAAATATTATTTAGGGGAGGGAAATTATTACTTGGGTCCTTTCCATTTCACACTGGCAACGGTCCATGTCAGCACCTCTATGTATGTATAACATGTCCCTAGTCGATTGAGCTATCTATTGCAATTGGTAAAAACATTAAATCGTAAGTTTCTCTGTACGATTAGGGTTTTCTCGCTCATATTTATTGCCATGGGTCGTTTACCTTTTGCATTTTTGTTTAGGCCCAGAGGGTGGGCAATGAGCTTCGTCGGTCTCTATTGGGTGAGGCACCAGTGCTTGTGCACCTCGTCCGCCATTGTATAAATATAATAATATTGTGCGTGCAAATGCATAACAAGATTTCAAGATAACTATCGCAAAAAGAAATTTCTCTTTTTTCCTACTCTTATGTTTTCTTTTTGAAATGGATTAATGCAATAGATGTTATACTTATGCATGTGAATACATGTTCTTTTCCAAAAACATATTTTCCACCCAAGATCTATTCATAATGGTTATTATGTATAACAATGCCAACTCTAATTCAAACAAATTTAACATACAAGTTATAGTTTTGTGCATGTAATAACATATCTTGTTCTTCCTGCATATAAAACATATATTTATTTCCAAAATAAACTAAATAAATATTTCGTGGAGAAATAAACACATTTCTTTTCCAAGGGTCAAACACATACCACTTATCATTTCATGCATGCAAAGTGACATTTCCCTCTCATCCAAAAGATATAACCAATAACTATGCATAATATTCTCCCAAGATAAATTTAATACCATAGCTAATCCATTTAGGTTTTCAAAATACAATATTATTTTTCCCAAAAGAGGGCTAACACAATAAATATTATGTGATTTCATCTTCGTTTTCTCTAGAAATCCAATACTCAAAACTATATTTTTCCCATGCATACAAGAATATATCTTTCTCTAAATAATCTTACATAATAAAGCATGTGATTACCCTTTTTCCTCTCCAAGAATATAATCCAATAATGCATACGAGGATATATTTTTCTCTTCTATTCTTTTTGAATAATTTTAACACAATAATTATTTCCTTTCATACAATTATGTAATGTTCCAAATGGGAGAAAATAGGCTCAGTAGGGAATATCTTAAGATATTACGCTATGAGATCAAAACAATATGGAATTACACCAATAGATATAAACTAGAGATAAACTGGTAGGGAATTTACTTGATGCATCACCTTCATAAGGAAGGGTGAAATACAGAGGCTTCCTCGCCCGTTCCAGACTCTGTCTATAGAATAATGGTAAAACACAACAATTGTGGGAATGAAACACTCCTCTTAGATTTTTCTACTCTTAGGAACCTTATTTTTATATATCTAAACAGTGGATCCAAAAGAGAAGCAAAAACCAACCAAGGAAGAAGCAGGAAATTCCACTCTCAGGAAAATCTGCAATAGGCTAAAGGAGGATGATGTATAAGTAAGCCAGTGTGAAAATAAAAAGAACCAGGGTTGGTTTCCATTATTTTAGGCTATGCGGGACCTACAAGCATACTTTGAGAAAAAACAAATGAGTCTAGAGGGTTTAAACAGATCTCCCAAAATCAACACTAGCTAAAAATCACCTAAAGAAGAGAGCTGGTAAATAGAGAAACCCTCCTTCAGGAATTGCACAGTTTCTGCTAGAAGACGCTGAAAATTATCCATTAGACTCATTTTATATTATGGCATCAAGAAATCTTATCTGTAATCAACTTCCTTTGTATAAGGATTGGATTTACTTGAAGCAAGAGCAAGCATCCTTCAGAAATAATACCAAAAACAAGTGGAAAAGCTACAGAAAGACTTGACAACATTTTATATGAGGAGCTTCACCTGCTGTAGGTTAATATTCAGATCTACAACTGATATATGGCTGAAACATTAGATGAATATTAGATCTGGAACTACTCAGCCTTCTTAACAAGATCCCCTTGGGGTTTTATCAAAATAATGCATAAATAAGTGTAGATCTAGCTTTAAATACACTGAAATTTTTATTGCAAATAAATTAAATCATTATAGAATCATGGCCCATATGAAAAAAAAATATTTTCAAATAATATGGTTACTTATCTCTTGATACATGCTTGGAATACTCTCTTCCTCTTCGTTGGCTCCATTCTCCATGTACTCTCCCATTCCCCTCCTCTATTTCCCTCATAGTTTTATAATAAATAGAATTAATAAAATGGAATAGATTTTATAAATCATAAAAGTATTCCAAATTTTTTCTAAATCCTAAAATAATTCCATCTTTTCTAAATCATAAAAGCATTCCAGCTTTTCTAACTCACAAAATCAATCCTTAAATCTCTTATGCTTTAATTTTTAAAGCTATATTTGTTGTTTCCTTGTGAGAAAAATATCACTTATCCATACTTTTTTCCATATCTATTACTCATTATTTCTAAAACACATAAAATATACCAACTTGGAAATATAATTTATTTCCATAGAAGAATATAAATTATTCTAAATAAAATAACTAAGAAATAATTCTTCCAATATTCTTATAATTAAGAATTACAAGAATATTCTTCATGTAATATCAATATAATAGTTAATAATATTTAATTATTTAATAACCCTCATTTTATGAGAGTTTTTATGGTGTCTTATGCGAAGGATATTACAAAATCCCCCCCTTAAAGAGAACATCGTCCTCGATGTTCTTCTCTTGCTCGAACCTTAACCTTTAATTTTCATTACCATTTATTTAGGAAATGTAAAATAATACTTAAATCATAATAATTTAATCAAAAATTCATGTTGAACTTAGCCCTTTAATCATCAAAAGGATAAGAAAAACTCTATCAAGTGCATTTTGTATTTTATTTAGGAGTTCCACTAGTCTTTCTCTCCCACTAATGTTTTTTCAAATTATTGTCTTTCTCTCCCACAATAATTTCAATCAAATTAAAACTCATGGTATTTATCTCCAACCATTTCATTTGAAAATTACTGTCTTTCTCTCCCACAGTAATTTCATTCAAATTCAAACTCATGGCATTAATCTCCAGCCATTTTCCTCTAGCGTGTTAGGAATTTAAAGTTCAATAACTCATTATTTTATATAACATGAGTTATTTCAGTCGCCTATATATTTCAACTAATTTCATCTATGCATGCATATAGATAAGTCATATCTCACATGTTCATTTGCTCATAAAAAGCTACGAACACAACATATTTCATCAAAAATTTTGCTAAGATAATTTTATATATCATGCATGAAAAAATATAACACATGCAAGAAATTTGAGACATGAAATTTACAATCTATTGTAACATCCAACATCTTTAGATAATTTTGAACATAGACATAATTTCATCTTACCGTAGTTAATTTCTGGGAATTATTGAGGAACCGAGCATATTCCACCCAACTTTGAACTATCTCCAATAGTTACCCACTAAGTTAAGATCTAGTTGCCACTGGAATCAACAACCTCACTGATTCCTTGGTGATTTCTTCCCAGCATATTTTTAGCAGTGTCCTGCTTTAAGGTCCAACCTTTTTTCCTAGGCCTTTTTGTTTGATATTTTTCGAAAAATATACTCTTATATTTCTTTAAATAATGTCTTTCTCTCCCACTATGATTTATTTTACCCCAATTAGTATTTATCTCCAACTAAGTAATTAACATAATCTTTCTCTCCCATTATGTTAATATTCTCCTCTTTACTATTTTCTCCTAGGGAATTTTAGGAGACTTTTATGGAAGGTACAAGTTCAACTTAGCCACCAATAGCTTTTCATAAGCTGGAAATAATTCTTCTAAAACTCTAGAGTTATTTCATGAATACCCCAACCAAAGTATTCATTAACTCGATAATAAAATAAAATATTACGTCATTACATCAGTCCCATAATAGCTTCCATAGCCATTCAATCCAATAAAAATTCAATGTCTACAAGTCCACTGTAATTTACATAATTTTCCATTTGCATATTATCATGAAGGCAAAGGAACATTTATGTACACCATGCATCTATACTTGACCCTCGACATGGGTCCCACGATTTGTAAAAATACATTGACAACAATTCATCAAATGTAATATAGGTGGTATACATTCAAAATTTCCACATAATAACAATCATGTAACTTAGAAAAAAGACATTAATACATGCTGCATACCATAGCGTTAATATTTCTTTAAGGCCTCAACTTACCATCCATCAATATTGTAGAGAAATAATAGTCCCATTCAAGACTAGGACATAAAATGTGATTTTTTTCTTCCCTTACCATTCCCTTGAAGAAATATAAGCGACAACCATTGAGAAATTTTGGGAAAATAATTTTCAATCATGCAATCTACAACCATTGTAGACTTTTGTCAAATAGTGTGCAAACATGCAATCTACAATCAATTCTACATTCCAAAAAATAGTTTGCAAGCCTACAATCTACATCCATATTGGAATTATAACAACAATTTTCAAGCATGAAATCTATGGTCAATGAGACATTCTACCAAATATTTAGCAAGAATACAATCTAGCACCACTTAGGGACTAGTTAGTAGACATGAAATACATTTCCATAAATATGTTTAAACTATCAAAGAGATAGTTAAACTGGAATTTATAGAATAGCATGAATCATATTCATATCATCAATGGTAAGATTTATTCCAAAAACACAACCAAAAATCCCTACAGGAGTGTCTAATCAGAGAAATTGACCAAATTATGGATCCAAGTCTAAAAATAACTTTTTCTTGGAATCAACATGAGGGTTACATGACCTCAGGGTATGAATACCCCTTGATGTTAAGATGAATCACATCCAAAAGTTCCACGTATGTAATTATTTAAAACAACAAAATTGTGGATCTCAATTACCACTTTTTCTCGAACACATGGAATACAAACTTTCCTCTACAACTCTAAATGAAGAAAGAGAACCCACAATTATGCTACTATGATTTTTTCATTGACTTTAAGTTCACCTTGTGAGTTCTATTTCACTCATTTCTTATTTTTAACAACTAAAAAGTTTCGTTCAAATATATATATATATATATATATATATATATATATATATATTTCAACATTCCATTGTCCTCCTATATAGTAACCTCAACTTTCTAATTTATTTAGTTATCACACCAACCATACATGCATTCATTCTTTATAAGAAGTGAATGGTAACTTTATCCATGTTTCTTCACTTTTTTTTTCTTATGCACCATAATCAGTGTTCTAATATCATGCATGCAAAGGTTGGTAACTAATCTGCACTATAATGAGTGAGTGCTCAGGATGATTCATAGGTGCAATAGAGGTTTTATTTTCTTTTATCCACATCTATATTAAAATTTCATGCATATAATTTTTAAAGAAACATTATAACTTTCAACTCTTTCATGCAGTCATTATTCATGCATCATGCATCTCATGTTAATTGTAGTATACTACAAGTTTAATTAAAATCATACCTGAGATGATGCCCACTAGAATCATACCTCTACTTCTTCTTTTCATAATGATTCTCAAAAGGCACCAGTGTTGCAACCTTTTGCTTTGATACCATTTGTAACATTCCCCAATAACCTCACAGGAAAATGTATGGAGTTAGGAATTTTTTTCAACATTTACGAATGTGTAACCTTATAAATTACTTTATATATTTCCACATTAACCATTTAAATACCCATCATCATCATTTGGAGAAATATTTATAAAAAATCATAGTGAGTTACAAAACCATTAATTATCCTTATAATAACATATTAACTTAAATTTCCTGCTATAACTACGTATCGATCCCATGATAATTTTAAATTAAATATTACATCACCTAATTGATAATATAAACATCACATCATGAAATAAATTAACATCATGAAAATGACACAATGAACAATCACATCATTAGACACCGATATACCATGGAAACCACGTAGGGTGAAAACTGTCAAACGTTTAATTTTATTATTAAACGCTCGTGAGGGTTGTCACCCCTCACTCAATGGTTATAAGGGAGTCCATCCCTTGTCCATTATCATAAAAATTACATAGAAAAATAATTTTAAACGAAACATAACTAGCTATAAGCTATTACAATCATCATGATACCATTTACCCATGAATCCTCAATCTCTGTCTTTGTAGTCAGACTATTTCCTTTAGTGGGTCATCGTACAATTGGAACTAGTAAACCTGCATGGACTAACATCTCTTTATCTTCCACAATGTTAAACTTGAAAAATCCTTTTCTCAAGTCATTCTTCTTTCCTGCCATTGCTGTCGTTAGCACACTTGATATCATGATTAGATAAAATATTAATAAACCAATAATCAATGTCTATTTCTGACACTTCAACAAATATTTGCATGCATGTATAAAACATAACCACATTGACCTTAATTTCCTTATTTAACATCATTTCACATGCATTAGTAACAAATAAATCACTATCAAGCATCCTCTTTCCAACAAACACTAGCAAAATCTTGAATGCACCTTCATATTATTTCCAAAAGAAAACTAACATACTATATAATAATATTGTGCATGAAAATGCATAAAAATATTTCAAGATAACTATCCCAACAAACAATTTCTCTTTTTTCCTACTCTTATGTTTTCTTTTCAAAATGGATTAATGCAATAGATGTTATACTTATGCATGTGAATAAATGTTCTTTTCCAAAAAAATATTTTCCACCCAAGATTTATTCGTAATGGTATTTATGTATAACAATGCCAATTCTATTTCAAACAAAGTTAACATACAAGTTATATTTCAGGCATGTAATAATAACATCTCTGTTCTTCCGTAGTTATGAACCACGAATTTTTCCAAAAGAAACTAAATAAATATTTCATGGAAAAATAAACACATTTATTTTCCAAGGGTCAAATGCATACCACTTATTATTTTATGCATGCAAAGTGACATTTCCCTCTCATCCAAAATATATAACCAATAAATATGCATAATATTCTCAGAAATAAAACTAATACCATAGATAATCCCTTTGGGTTTGCAAAATACATATTATTTTTCCCAAAAGAGGGCTAACACAATAATTATTATGTGATTTCATCTTCGTTTTCTTTAGAAATCTAATACTCAAAACTATATTTTCCCCATGCATACAAGCATATATGTTTCTCTAAATAATCTTACATAATAAAGCATTTAGTTACCCTTTTTCCTCTCCAAGAATCTAATCGAATAATCCATACAAGGATATATTTTTCTCTTCTATTAATTTTGAAGAACTTTAAAACAATAATTATTTCCTTGCATACAATTATGTAATTTTCCAAATGGGAAAAAAAATAGGCTTAGTAGGGAATATATTAAGATATTCCACTATGGAATCAAAAAAATATGGAATTACACCAATAGATCTAAAGTAGAGATAGACTGGTAGGTAATTTACTGGATGCATCACCTTCACAAGGAAGGGTGAAATCTAGAGGCTTCCTCGCCCGTTCCAAACTCTGTCTATAGAAGAATGGTGAAACACAGCAAGTGTGGAAATGACACACTCCAATCATATTTTTCTTATCTTAGGAACCTTAGATATATAGATCTAAAAAATTGATCCAAAAGAGAGGCAAAAACCAACCAAGGAAGAAATGCGAAATTCCACTCTCAGGAAAATCTGTAAGAGGCTCAAAGAGGACGTTGTATAAGAAAGCTAGTGTGAAAATAACACACACCAAGGCTGGGTTCCCTTATTTTAGGTTTTTTGGGACCTTCAAGCAGATTTTTGGAAAAAATAAATGAGTTTAGAGGGTTTAAACAGATCTCCCACAATCAACACTAGCTGAAAATCAGCTAAAAGAGAGAGTTGGTAATTAGAGAAACCCTCCTTCAGGAATTACGCAGTTTCTCCTGAAACACACTGAAAATCAGCCATTAGTCTCATGTTATAGTATGGCATCAATAAATCAGATCTATAATCAAGTTCTTTTGTAGAAGCATTGGATTTTCTTGAAGCAAGAGCAAGAATCCTTCAGAAATAATAGCAGAAATAAATGGAAAAGTTGCAGAAAGACTTGACAGCATTTTCTATGAGGAGCTTCAGCTGCTGCAGGTTAATATTCAGATCTAAAACTGATGTATGGTTGAAACATCAGATCCATAGCAGATCTGGAACTACTTATCCTTCTTAACAAGAGAACTTGGGGTTTTATCGAAACAATGCATAAATAAGTGTAGATCTAGCTTTTAATACACTGAAATTTTTATTTCAAATAAATTCAATCATTATAGAATCATGGCCCATATGCAAAAAAAAATATTTTCAAAGAATATGGTTACTTATCTCTTGATACATGCTTGTAATACTCTCTTCCTCTTCCTTGGATCCATTCTCCATGTATTCTCCCCCTTCCCCTCATATTATTATAATAAATAGAATTAATAGAATGGAATAGATTTTATAAATCATAAAAGTATTTGAAATTTTTTCTAAATCATAAAATAATTCCATCTTTTCTAAATCATAAAAGCATTCCAGCTTTTCTAACTCACAAAAGAAATCCATAAATCTCTCATGCTTTTATTTTTAAAGCTATATTTGTTTTTTCCTTGTGAGAAAAATATCACTTATCCATACTTTTTTCCAAATCTATTACTCATTATTTCTAAAACTCATAAAATATACCAACTTGGAAATATAATTTATTTCCATAGAAGAAGATAAATTATTCTAAATAAATAATTAAGAAATAATTCTTCCAATATTCTTATAATTAAGAATTACAAATATATTCTTCATGTAATATCAATATAATAATTAATAATATCTAATTATTTAAAAACCCTCATTTTATGAGAGTTTTTACAATGGTTTACACGAGGGATATTACACAAGTGTTCTCAACATAACTAAAATTGTTATAAATAGAAGAAAACAAAAATTTGTGGTAAGCGGAATTGGTACAAATGGTATCAGAGCCCATGTTAAAAATCTCGGCTTATGGGTCGCATCACACGAAGAATTTATGCTGTCAAAATACTGCTATCAAAATTTTTCTCTCAAATTTTTGATGTGAAAATTAGTTTAAACTTTTATTTATGATTTCTAATTTCTAGGAAGAGAAATTAATGCAGGAAGAAAAGAAAGAAAAGTGCAATTGATGTGATAACTAGCATAGAAAACCTGTAATTAGAACCGGGAAAGGGTGGGACCCTAACATGTCCAAATTCTAAAATGCTAAAAATAGCATTTTAGCAATAATTAGTTCATTTAAAGATGCATTATGAATGATGGTTGCAATATTCAGAAAAATAGATTCGTAAAGCTATTTATTTCAATTATAGTTTCAAAAGAAACACAACCCAACTCAGATAGGTCTAAGAGTGGGAAAGAATCTACTAAGAAAGTAGAAGAAAAGGGATTTTCAAAAATAATTTCCAAATTAAATCTCTAGTTCCTAAATATGATAAGGAAAGAGATGCGGAATCTTGACTCCTAAACATGATTATTCCAGGTATATGAATACAAAATAAATATGAAAGGAATACTTGCGATGTACAAGTGACAAGGTAAAGTCCCACTACAATTTAAGAAATAAAAAGGTATGAGCTAAGGAAATATAGCTCACTGGTGAAGAAGGTGGGAGGAAGTCAGCCAAATTTCATCAATAGGTCCCTTATGTTAAGGGAGAAAAGGCCAAAGTATAGTGAATTTGAACTGTATAAACCAAAACTAAAAATACCAAAAGCAAAAGAAAAAATGGAGAATGAAAATTTTAAATAGCTATTCGAAAAACACAACTAGTTACAAGCCATAAAAAAATTGGATACCTGAACTGAGAGTCTAGTGAAAGTAAGAGACTGACAAGCTGAAAAAAATTAAGGTACACACTCTAACAAATATGTGGTTCTTTTACATGATTCAACATCAAAATCGAAATTGCAGCCTGAAGAAGAGTGGAAAAAGGTCAATGTTAAACTAAATAAACATAATTCTAATTTTCCTTGTATATCATTTTATGATTGTTAGTGGAACGAGATTAAATGGATACACAGTAATAAACAGAGAATTGTTGGAAAAGTAGGTACTTGAGTTTAGAAAATAAGAAAACCAATACTGTAAAATAAACTAATGACTATGAAACAAATTTTTACATTTCAATAAGAATGGACAATAAGAAGCAAACTATCAAATATGTTTCCCAAGTTGGGGAAACTAAAACATCTATTGGGAATGAGTCTGTGGGAGACTTATCTACAATTCATAAAATTTAAAAATCAAAACAGAAAGGTTAGAAATTCAAGGGTGTCTAGAGAATACTCGTGAATATTAATAAATAAAAGTAAAATTACACGATTTTAATTCAAATAAGCAAGAATTAAGTAAACCAAGCATGTCTCTAGAGTTAGAGTTGTAAGGTTGATTGCAAAAACAAATGATATCTTATGGATGTCTATAAAATTAAACAGTTAGACTAAGTTAAACACGAATAGATGGTTAACTTTAATAGAATAGATGAATAAATTGATAAATTGGAAAGGAAAGGTCTATAAGACAATCTTATGAACTGGAAAAGTACACTATAAGGTTGAAAATGTAACCTTTGTATGAAATTCATGTTAACCATTGTACTGAAACACAAGAATAAGTTAATCTAATTGTTAACGTAAGATGTTATGATGTGTTATAGAAAAGAGGATAAGAACATCGTACCTTAGAGAACTGTACATACATGTAAAACAAAAACGAGGTGAGTTCTCATGACAATGATGAGTAGGGATTGGAGAAAAATCAGAATTATTTAATATTGAATTGACCTGAATTCAATAAGACATTAGCAATAATATAAATCATGAGTATTGTCGAATAATGTAAACAATAGTATAAAGAATAAATACCCAAATTATTGGGAAATTAAAATAAAAAATTTATACTACACTCGAAAATAAAAATTGTTGATTCAAATAAGGAGTGCTGGAAGATTTCGGCAAACCAATGCAAAAAAATCTATGAATATCGAAATTTGAACTTCAAAGAAACAATAATATCGCTATGCAGTCCATGAATTAGAATGGGATGATGATATAAATACATTGAATGTGGAAAGGAAATCTGTTAGAAAGATAAAGCTAGTGACAGCACATCATCATTATTCCTTTGCTCACTTAAATTGAAGTATGAGATAAGTAAATTGGTTAACGTTTCTCAAAAAATTTGATATAAAAAATAAAAAATAGAAGGAACATGAAAACCAAATTATTGAGTTGTAAATGGACAGACTCTTTGAATTTCGAAACATACAGTAGGGTAAAATTTGAAGTGGGAAAACAATTGCAAGGAGCATTGTTACAAGACCTTAAAGAGGTAAGATTTCAGCCAGAGGAAATTTTATGATAAATACTATTCTCTATCAAATTTGAACCATGAAATGTTAGACGAATACCCTCTAAAACCTTAGACAATCCATCCGGGATATAATAAGATTATAACAATATTATAGAAAACTATATTGTGACAATGGATGAAAGTAGGAGGAAATGAAATCCTTGACATGGTGGCTAAAATGTCAAAACGAAAAGATAAAACATCAGTATCCTACTGATTACCAAATTAATTCTTTGTTGACCATAGAAGGATAAATTAGTATCACTGAATTTAGTTCAGTACTATCAAGTAGAAACTGTCAACATGATGAATTTATGAGAGTAGTGGATACTCTAAATAAAATAATACACTTTTATTTTATAGAATCTAATGTTAACACATTGTAAGAGAATAGTGAATTCCGCAAATGAAATTCATGGTTGGTGGAAAGACGATAAAGTGAAATTCCATACAGATTATCATCTTCAAACAAAAACATAAATATAGAGAACAAAGCCAATGTTCTAAAACATGGTGGGTACATGTGTTTAAGAATGGGGCATATTTTCTACAGTTAGTAGAAAGTACATACAAATACCAGTGTTATATGTCCAATGATACAAGTAATAACAAGAACCACATTCCACTTAGTGGAAATTGACAGAAGAAAAAAATTGGTTCTAACAACAGAAGTACAATAGTAAGTGGAAACATATTTTAGAATGACACAAATTATTCAAGTACATTCAACTCATCAAAAGAATACTAGAAAATTTAAAAATATGATATTGCATGCAGATGATTTTGCTGAGAATCACCTCAGAATTGCCGGGTCATGAGGACTATAGTGAAAGTCTAAAATCACTCTACTCTACTTCGTCATTTAAAAATTGGGTTCATAATTCAATATTGAAAAAAAAAAATATGCTCACTGGATTGATTGTGAGACAGGTGGAAAAAAAAGGAACTCTCGTCCATATAAAACAAAAGCAGTTAGAAGTGCGATGGAAACACTTCACACCTGAACAAGCTACTTGGGAGTGGAAAATTAGGAAGAAAGCAACTTAACCACTAAAGCTTAATGAAAGAAACAAAAATATTGGCAAACACTGAGGACAGTGTTTTTTTTAGAGGGGCACTATGTACTATCCCTATTTTTGGAATTCTATAAATAGAGAATGCACATAAAGGTGAGGGGGGCCTCAGAAATAAAATGTGTAAATATATTAATTTTGCAAATTAGTATATATATGTGAAAAGAATAGAGTAAATTGGAGACTGTGATTTCAAGTCCATGAGGATGGAATTAAATCCAAAGACTTTCCCAAAAATCTCCAAATATCCTTAGAGAAAATAAAAGAAAATAAATATATTAGATTGAAGATAAGAATCTAATAGATACCTCAGTAAAGTGGAAAGTTAATGAGAAGAGGTGAAATAAAACTAGAAAGAGGAAAAAGCTAGTTTTAAAGATCTTATGTTGAAAAAACAAAAGTAAATCCTAGGCAAAATGGAAATAACATCTTAAATTAAGTAGACGCATTTATCGAAACATGGTGAGGGAAAGAAAACTTATATAAGAAATCCTAATTAGACAAGAGGTTGTCTACACTTTGGATGAATTGGTCTCTGCTCGGGGGGAGCTGTGGATGAAAGCTCAAGGTTTGGTGGCAAATAGTCTTTACCAGAATTTGTATGCATAATATTAAATTGTTCCCTATGATTCTATTATTATGATGATGATTGAGGAGGATCGAATGTATTTTAGTTATGATTTGAGTTGAAAACGTTGTATCTTAAATTATAAAACTGGGTAATAAGTAACTTTATTGTTTAGGAATAAAGTTTCATATATATTTAACAGAAAAATAACTATAGTAGGTATAGTTAATTTTTTTGTATAGTTACACACACTAGCATAATTAGTTGACCAACATACAAATTTTATAAACCCTATTATAAGTGTTTTAAATATGTTGTTAGTTATATGTTAGTTATTGTATTACAGATATAAAATACCTCATTTTGATGTAATAATATTCTGAAGGTATTATGCAAAACGGAGAAATTTATAGTAGAAGTACACAGTTATTTCTGTAAGCAAATAAGAAGTAGAGATATATATAGTTGAATTGATTTATTCTATTAAATCAAGAAATTACTATTATGTACAATTATCTTACTTTAGAAACAACATATACAAATTCCTACTTCACGATATATAAATACATCTACTTACAATATGTGTTTGAATTATAACCATGAAACCATTATACATAGAGAGGTACTAGTATGTTGAAGAGAACCATTTGTCCATACAAAATACAATATGGATATTAAAAGTAAACTATGAATTATTCCTACATACGTATGGATTCTGTATATTATAAAGAAATTTTAAACCATGTATAGGAAGGTTCCAAGGATTGAAATTCATCTAATAAAGGTGCATAGAAAGATATATTAATATCCCAGTAAAATATTAGTTATCACGGTAAAAGTCATATTGAATGTACCTCAATTTTTATTGATATTAATTAAAAAATGTATATATATACATTGAAGAATATCATTACACTGATATGGTTCAAATATTTATATGAAACGACATACCTGCAGGTAGGAAGTACTTTTCGTCCTTTGGTAGTAAGGTGAAGAACCCGAGAAGAAGTTCTGGGAATATAAATTTCCTGTAAGTAAACACATGAATTTGTGTTATACCCATATTAATTATAATAGATTATCTATAAAGTACCTTTCTATAATAATAAATTAAATACGAATTGTACCTAAGTAAAGCCTCAGAAGAGAGTTCCTGTATAAGAAAGGAGTACAATATTTGTTTCATAAAAATTACATGAAATAGAACAAAAGTGTAGATATGAAAATAGTGCAAAATTCCTAAAAGAAGTAATCATGGGATTATAAATGGGAACTTGTATAGTACCTGTATTCAGGATTAAAACAGAGAATAGTAGTGGAAAATTATACTGTGGAAGAAAATGTGGAGCAAGAGGATGTTCCTGAAATGAAAATTATAAATTAGTGGAGAGAAGATAAGTGTTAAATTTCATTTAAAAGGAAAATCAAATGGGTGATTTAATTATAAAAAAAGAAAAATTAAATCTGAATAAAGGTAGAATATTACCATATGAAAATTAAACAAAGTTAGGAACTATCTGCAAATCAATTTAAAATTAATGAACAAATATTCCTCTCTCTGGCCTTAGTAACTACCTACCTAACTTTTGTAAAGATATAGAAAAAAATAAATAGCAGACAAAAAAATAATAATTACAGAATCTCTGTAATACTGGTACACAATGGAGAATACCAAAAAAAATCATTAACTTAATTGTTAATTGATGAATTTATGTGCACTGGTAATAAGGATAAGAAAATCAAAATTCTGGAACTATACACGAATTATTCTTAGAATGATAAGCCCATGTCGTGGAAGAGGAAAAAGGATAAGTACTGAGTAGATATGTGTTTTACATTAATCCATAAAGTATATAGAATGGGAAACGATTGTCCTTTAAAGTGAGTTTGGGAAAAAGCTAACTAATTAAATTCCCACGGAACAAAATTGAGGAATTTCCTTCAATAAATATTAGTTAAAAATTGACTGTGAGAATTTCAATTTCAATGAAAATGCAGTTGGAAGAATTCCTCTAGAACGTTTATGAAAGTTGGAGTGACAGAGGAAATCGTATTGAAATTCTAGTATCAACCGAAATCAATGGGAGAAAAACCCTTTTCATATTAAGCAAGTAGAATATGTTTACCAGTGGTAAACATATAATAAATGGAAGGAATTCATTTATATAGAATATAAGTAGAGAGTAAAGTGCATAACAAAACGAGAAACAAGGTTTAATTAATAGTCATCCATTGGAATTGAGGAAACGATGGGGACTCATAATAAATCTTTGCAAATAAAATTCTAATACTTTTAATGTAAATAAAAACGATAAACATAATTTGGTTAATGTTTATTATCAGAATGGTTATGGATAACCAGAATTTTGTTGATGAATTGGGGAAAAATCCATTGACAATTCACGTTGAAAGTTATATACATAAAGAAAGTCATAAAATAATTCTTCTGAGGAGAATACATTTCAAAGTTGAGAAAATAGATTCTAGAAATTATACATACCAAAGTACGATGAGGGTAAATTCAGTGACATACCATTAAGGAAGACTGAACGATTATTCTGTTGTTGAAGGTGGGATTTGTAACATAGGTTACGAATGGTACACCTGCAACATGTAACAAATTCAGCTAGAACATTAAACATAAATAAAATGAAATAAATATGAACATAAGTAAAATAAAACAAAGATAGATATAGTGTAGTGTGAAGAGCAGTACAAAAATTAAACTTGGTAGGCATAGGGATTATCTGCATATATCCTCCGTTAAAAGTAAAATGGTTGAAATATTTCTACCTGGAGGAGTTAACACAAGATGAAATAGAGAAATAGTAAGCCAAGGTGGAGCTTGGATCTAAGAAAAAAAACATTACAAATGACAAGCCATGAATCCAATCACAAGGGAGAAACCCTACCATCGAAATTATAGTTGGGAAGAAGGAAAAATACAACTGAGCCGTTGATCCCATGACCAATCCACCATACAGTTGGTCATTCGTATGAGGCCCTTGTGAAGTCCATAATGGGTTGTACAAGAAAAATTATGATAATTGAAACAAAGAATAAGAATTGCAGAGGTGGCCTGTCGAAGTAATTGAAACGATAGTGAAATTAAATGCATACATTCACAAAACCATAAATTAAAGGTTTCTTCAATCTTAATTTATATATTTCGAATTTCGTAATGGATACGGTTATGATAATGCATATGATATTAAAATGCATAACAATTAAATATAATGATAAGTCAAATGGGATAAGCCAACGTATGGTATATGTGAATCTGGGGAGTAAATATGGACCCCAAAGGTAATTCTTATTTGATATTGTTACGGCTTGATGTTAATTAAAAACAATAGGTAGATTAATGTATAATAAGAAGATAAAAATATGAAATGGATAGGTGTAACACCTCCAGTTTAGGGAAATTTTTTTTTTCTAAGTATACTTGAATTCCTAGTTGTCTGAATACTAAGTTCAGAAATTGGATACTTATTTCCTTCTACTTTTGTATTTTCCTCTGCTTCTTTAGTATCTATTTTAAATTTAAAAAATCTCTTGTCCACTATTCCCTTTTAATAACATTCAATGCTACCTATGTTTACCTTTACACCCATGTACATAAAATTCTATACCTCCTCTTATAGCCCTATGTACATTCATATTTTTCGATCACAAATAGGCTACTTATATATCCCTATATAAAAACATAGAACACACATATATATAAATATCTAATCCACATATACATATCATTGGATAGAGTTATTGAAAAATTGCATACACCTATGCCTAACCTCTCTCTCTCTATATATATATATATATATTTATATCCACTTTGGTAAAACTCTTTGAAGGCGCACGTACCCAAAACTGCTATATGAAATATATATACTCGTTACCTATATATTTATATTTCATAAAGAACGATTACCTCTTTCCAAACTTTTGAGATAGGGTAAATAAAGTGGAGACTATATTGAATCATCGCAGGAGCATATAATACATACCATATAGTCAATTGACGCCATAGATAGAGGTAGAGTTATATATCTGCAGATTGACCTTGACATTTCTGTCATTGCTTGCATTATTGAATTTTTTTGTTAAAACGTGTCTAACCCAAATCAAAATTTTTCATTATTCCCACTTCATTATTTATCGGACTTGTCACGGTTTGGCATATCCTTAGTAGTTTATGAAGATACGCATATCACACAGATATTATTTGCGATAGTCTGCGTGTCGGCGTAGAACCTCCGATCCATGTTACCTGGCGATGGTCTTATACTATTCTTTTGGGTTTGAAACCAGCGCATACGCGTCGGGTTTTCATACGTAAGTACACAATATTCGTATTGGTTATGGGTTGTATGAGCCGCCTAGCACCATGCTCTGTTCGACGGGTGTTGGCGTGTGAGGTCTGGTTGTAACATTTCACTGGGTTTTGGTTGCAGGAATAGCATCTCTCTCGTGAGAGGAAGTAGCCAACAGCGGCATACATTGTCCCATGTCCAACAAGAACTCGACATGTGGATTTCTAATAGACAGTTCTGGCTATTCCAAGTACTGAGAGTGCTGAGCTCCAGCTCTGGCAGTAGTTAGCTCTAGGGTTAACTCAGTACCTCCGTCCCTACGACGCCCTACCTCCCCTGCGCCCATTGATATCACTTTGTACCCTTCTGTTGACGTGCTGCGTCTGCTCAATCGACATCGGGATTTTCTGAAGTTATTGGGAAGAGGAATTAGGGTTTCAAGTGTTCATTTAATTGGAGGCTCTTTTATCGATCTATTTACCAGATCCTTCCGGTCTCATTTTTTTTTGATATTATGCTTGACTCCCTTCGTCTCCCTCATCTAAGTTTCTACGATGCTCCAAATGTGGAGGTTTCGTGTTCAGATCATTTGAGAGTTGTAACCAATGCCATTTGAGAGTTGCATATTTGGTAATGAGAGGGAAGGAGATCGGCGTCTCAGTCTGTTCACTAGAGGCAAAGATCTAGCCTGTCCTCTTTGGCACGTTTAATCTTTGTTTTCTTCTTGCCGCAGTTTTGCAATTTTGTTCGGAGGTAAACCCTAGTCGTGTAACTTGTGAGTGTTTTGGTTCATTAAGTTATCATTTCTGCGTTCACTACGTGTGTCGAAACTTTTGCAGGCATTTCAGATGGCTATACATCGAGACTCTTCCAAATCCAATTTTTCCCACGTCCGAGTGCGGGATCTTAGGTTGCTCCGCACCCAGATTTCCAGTCGTTACCCAACCGGCGTTCAAATCTCTCGCACCTCGTATGGTTTTCACGTTTTAATGTGGTTACTGTCAGTACGACTCAAGGGTGGTAAACTCTACCCACAGGTAAACCCTTAATTTCTTCCTTTCGGTTGCAGCGAGTTGTGCATCAGTTTTGCTATTATGTGTTTTCCCCATTTTGCTATCATTCGAATTCACCAGATATCTGTCAAACTCATTATAGGTTTATGATTGTGTTTTTATGTTGAACTGTTTCAGTTGGAGAGAGCCAAAGGCGTTCTGACTCGTCAGTTTCTAACTACGTCAATAGTTTCCATTTCGATTTACTGGCGGTATTATAAATGATTCATACGAGGAAAGGGTACCGAATATTTTATATCGGTCGTCCACCTCTCTGAACGACAACTCAACGCCTTTATTTCTATTGTTTCACTGGTGATAGCATACCTTCCGAGCGTGGATCATGACACGCTGGCTTTGGGAGGTTTAACACAATACCTCAGACGTATAAAAATCATTTAAATAGGTTGCATGCAGCTCAAACACAGCAAGCAATCATGTCGTCGACCATTACTTTGGATGTGTTATTTTATAGTTTGGTTTTGGTTCAGCTACTGTATAAAATAATTCGGAGATGCCGCGGCCTCGTTTATGCTTGCTTGACAGAGAATTATGTTTGGTTGATCCACTGTATGAGTATTCATAATAACTATGATTTGACCGTAACTAACTGTAACCCTATATGATTCGTTTTCAAATCTTTTCGTCTAACCCTCTCGCTGCAATCGATAATCGAATGAGTTATTATTATGGTGTTCGGTACTTATCTTATTTCCCTGTTTTTCTCATATCTACATGTATAGCAACCACTATTAAAACGAGCCATGGTGTAACTCTCGGCGTTTATGTTGCAGCGATGATAATCTACACGCGTCGTATTTATGTTTTATCTTTTTCCTCTGTTAGTTTCATTTAATCGTTAACAGGATTTTTAAGTGCTATGGTTTATAAAATTCGTTACAGCCATAAGGATTTGTTTGACCTATGCCAACGGCATAGTATTTTAAATTACCGCCACGCATATTGTGTAGTTTGACTGTACGTTGGTTCAATTAGCGGTAGGGATCCTATATATATTCCACTTTAACCTACTTGATTCGTATCGACATCTTATGTTGGGCATATGTGGTTTATATATATGGTTCACATTTATAACTCTTTTCGACACATATAATTCATATATATAATTCACATTTATATCTTCTTTTTGACCTATATGTTTGGCATAAACATGTATAGCTCATGTGTGTCGATATGAAAAGGACCTCTTTGTATTTGTTCTTGATACTTATTAATGTATGGATATTTGGTTAAATGGGGGTACATGTATTAGATGGTTCATGTAATAATGTACACTCACATAGATTAAATTCATTATCATAGTATTTATTTCAAGGTTTAGGTTCATATGAATTTAAAAGGAAATATATCATATAATTTCTATGCATGCTATGATACTCCTATAAGGTAGAGTTACTCTTTCACTAGCACGATTTCGAGTTCCATAGTCTAATGTTCTTACATTTTTCCCTTTTTGGGTTTGGGTACCATATAATTTCAATTCCGTTGCACTATTTTCCTAGCATACATATGAGCATATAATGTCACATGTGAATATACGTAAAACAAAATAATATTTAATTGTCTATGGAGATCTATAACTTCAGATTTAAACCGACCTTGGTTTAAGTTTCTCAGTTTTTACCTATGGATTTATGGTCTACAACTAACCAATCCTGAATGTGAAAGCCTTAGGATGGACTCTGGTAAATGTAGTACTAAAAATCACTCATATCAGTAAAATTCGATTTTATGTGTAGCCAATTCATACTATCATAAAACAAAGTAACAAGAATTTTAGAACATACCACAATTGCAAATGACCAACCTCCCAACCTTAGAGTCCTCTTCGTCTCCCAGGACTCACCCCCGAGCTGAGATCACCTCCCAAGACAGACCAACCTCTGATCTGTTTAGGAGTAGCTTATTTAAGCTCATATTTCCCCAAAGCATGTTTCTAATTCTGCGTCCAGAATATCAGGATGCTTTCTTTCCTGTTTAGCCTAGGCTTCCCATTTGGGACTCTTTAAAGCTGTTTTATGCTTTTCCTCAGCTTTTCCAGCTTTTTTCCACCTCTTCCCAACTACTTTCCTCTTCATTGGGGAAATTTAGATTCCTCCTCAGAATCTAAATTAATTTCTTTCAAGGATTTTTGAAAGATTGTGGGAAAATATTTGCCTCATCCATCCTCATGGATTTAGCAAGTGATCTCATAAATCTCATTTTGTTCAATCTGCACCACATCATTTTATTCATTTCCTCAATTAAATATTTAATTACATTCACAAAATATTTATCCTTTGGGGTCCACTCCCCTTAGGATTAAAGTTCAAATGTCTAACTTTGAAATTCCAACACATGAATTGGGGGTGTTACATATTCCCCTTTGAAAATAAACACCGTCCTCGGTGTTGTTATTCACCTACTAAGTTCACTTAAACAAAATGATATCTACTCATTTCAGCTTCTCTTTCCCAGGTAGCTTCTTCAGCAGTAAAGTGCTTCCACTGCACCTTTACTCTTGCTACCGTCCAATTCCTCAATTCAATTTCTTCCCACTCCAATATTTGAAGCTGTTTTGGAAGGAACTCCCCTTCTGGTTCCACCTGTATCACATTCCAATCGACAATGTGAGAAGCATCATGTATATATCTTTTTAATAATGAAACATGAAACACATCATGCACTCTAACATGGGGTGGTAAGGCCAGCCTGTAAGCCACTGGTCCCACCCTTTCTAATACTTCAAAGGACCACAATATCTAGGAGCCAGTTTTGCACAAATTCCAACATAAAGTGTGCTATTTTTGGGTTTAATACGCAAATACACATGTTCCCCTTGAATTATCTGCACTCTTTCTTTTCTTATCAGCATAGCTTTTCTGGCGATCTTGTGCTGTCTTGATATTTCTTTGTATCTGTTTAACAACTCTCTCCATCTCTTGTAAGGCATCCGGTCCCAGCATTAATTTATCTTCTGGTTGGCTCCAGCACAACGGAGTACAACACTTCCTTCCATATAGTGCCTCAAACGGACTCATTTTAATAGAAGATTGGTAACTTTTATTATAGGCAAATTCCGCTAAATGCAGATACTCCTCCCACTTTGATGGTCTGTCCATCACATACATTCTCAACATGTCCTCTAAAATTTGATTCGTCCTTTCTGTTTGCCCGTCAGTTTGAGGGTGATAGGCAGTACTAAAATGCAGCTTAGTACCCATCCCTCCAAACAACCCCTTCCAAAATGCTGTTGTAAACTTAGCATCTCTGTCTGAAACAATTACTTTGGGAACTCCATGAAGCCTTACTATCTCCTTCAGGAAAACATTTGCTACTTGATTTGTCCCGAAAGTAGATTTTACTGGTATAAAGTGGGCAGCTTTGGTTAAAGTGTCTACTACCACCATTACAGAATCATGCTGGTATTTGGTTTTAGGTAGTCCTGTTATAAAATCCATGGAAACTGTGTCCCATTTCCATTATGCAATTGGCAAAGGATTTAAAAGACCTGCCGGATGTTGATGCTCAACCTTGACCAGTTGACATTCCATACACCTACTTAGATATTCTGCCACATCTCTCTTCATTCCTGGCCAGAACAGCTTCTTTTTCAAAGCTGTTAACATCTTCCCTATCCTGGATGTCATGCATAAGTAAGGTTGTCATGATATTCATCTAAAATTTCCTCTTTAATGATTCTACATTAGGAATATACAACTCCTGCTCTTGTAATATATTGTCCTTTTGATTTTGCATGAAATCGGCTGGGATCCCTTTTCCTGTAATTTCACCAATAGAGTTTCATAGTTTCTGTCTTGGCTTGCCGTTTCTCACCAACTCTTCTATCTCAATCCGGCCACTACTCCCAATACTGTTTAAATTTTGACAAGCATTTCTACTTAAGGCATCAGCAACTTTATTTTCTTTCCCCTTGATATGTTTTATGTCGATATCAAATTCACTTAAAAGGGACAGCCATCTGGCTTGCCTTGCATTCAGGTCAGTTTGGGAAAAGAAATATTTAAGACTAATATGATCAGTCATCAATGTGAACTTCTTCCCCAGAAGATAGTGCCTCCACATTTTTAAAGCATGTATAACAGCTGCAAATTCTAAATCATAGGCACTATAATTATGTTCATGTATTTTCAGTTTCCTAGATTCATATGCAATAACTGAATTTTCTTGCAACAGGACTCCTCCCAGCCCCTCTCTACAAGCACCTGTACATACAACAAACTCTTTATTAGGATCATCAATTTTTAATATAGGGGCTGAAATAAGTTTTTGTTTTAATTGTTCGAAACCGATTTGACATTTCTCAGTCCACACGAACTTGACACCCTTTCTTTGCAATGAAGTGATGGGATGTGCTATGGCAGAAAATCTTTCCACAAATCTACGATAGTAGCCTGCCATCCCCATGAATGACCTTACTGCTGAAACATCAGTTGGAACTGGCCATTCCTTAATTGCTTTTATCTTTTCAGGTTCAACTGCAAGCCCTTTTTCAGAAATGATATGACCCAAATATTAAATTTTATCTTTATAAAATTCACATTTACTGAACTTGGCATATAGTTGATTTTCTTTCAGAGTTTGCAACACTGCCTCTGTGATGTTCTTCATGTTCCTCTTGTTTTTGGAGTAGATAAAAAATATAATCTATGAATGCAATGTGCTATATCCAAACATTCTTACTTAACGCACCGTTCATCTGTGCACACAAAGTGGGCGTGGGCATTTGTCAACCCAAAAGGTAGGACTACAAATTCGTAGTGACCATACCTGGACCAAAGAGTTCTTTGCCGATGTCCTCCTCCTTGATTCGAGCCTGTGATAATAAGCCGAGTTTCAATCTCAGAAGACTCGAGGCCTCCTACTGATCAAAAAGACCATCAATTCTAGGAAGTGGATATCTATTCTTAATGGTCAACTTGTTCAGTTGACGATAATCAATGCACATCCTAAAAGTTCCATCCTTCTTTTTAACAAATAAAATAGGTGCTCCCCATGGAGACACACTTGGTCTAATGTAACCTTTATCCAATAATTCTTGCAGCTGCATCTTCAGCTCCATAAGTTCTGGCGAACTCATCCGATAAGGGGCTCGGGAAACTGGTGTAGCTCCTGGCACCAGATCTATGGAAAAATCAATTTCTCTTTTGGCAGGGAGATGAGGAATCTCATCTGGGAAAACCTCTTTAAATTCTCTTACCACCGGTAACTCATTCAGCAGATTTTCTTCCGCCCTCTGTTCTACTTCTTCCACATGTACTGCATAAACTTGGTATCCTTTTCTAGCTGTTCTTTTTAATTGCAAGGCTGATATTTGTCTTATTGAAATGGATTTTGGTTTCCCTTTTAGTGAAAAAGGTTTCCCTTCTTCATCCACACAATGCAGGGTTTTATCCCAACAGTTCATCAGAGCTTTCTTCTTTTCCAGCCAATCCATTCCTATCAACAGATCATAGGATCCTAATGGCAATATGTTCAAATTTACTTCTATTGTAAAGCCATTTAACTGTATTGCTGCTTGGGTACTGGTGTGATTCTTTTCTTAGTTCCAAGAAGCCACTGTGATAACACCCATGGATCGCTTAAATTTTCGTGTTTAATTTTACATTTTCTACAATTCCAGACTAATGTAACTCAAAGAAGCACCTGATCAATCAAAACAAGTGAATAGGTAGCCGAACCTACCCTCCATTTCCACCATGGTTACCATGCCCCGTTTGCCAATTTTCCAAGGTCGACCGGTAGTTGGTATATTTCTATGTCATTTCATCATGTTGCCTCTCGTCGCTGATCATGTGTATATTTCATGGGTGCTCCTCATCATATGGGTTCTCCACAATTTCAACATTTCAAAGGTTCTCATTCCTTGATCAGTTCCTTCCTTTCTATTGTTCCCTTCTACTAGTTTTGAAGCCACTTGGGACTGAGCAGTTTGACTTTCTTTCGGTTTATTGAATTTTTTCCACTGATGATCTCTACCAAAATTTCTTAGATATGCTGGTTTTGGTCTTTTCCCTTTGAACTGACCCTTGTTCAACCAGCTCTTCCCTTGTTCAGCGTTACCTTTAAACTGCTGATAGAATAATCTTGCTCTTCTAACAGCTTCATCCATTGTCTTTGGGTTGTCAAACTCAATTTTCTCCTTGTACACAGTAGGTAAGCAATTCAAAAACCTTTGGACCTTTGCTTTTTCTTCCCTAATGTAAGGGACATATCTCAGTAAATTGGTAAACTTAGTGAAAAACTCATCAATAGTGAGCTGTCCCAGCCTAAGTTCATGGAATTCTTTAGCTTTGTCGTCATAGTAACGCTCATTCAAGTAGCGGTTCTTGAACTTAACCTGGAAATCTTCCCAAGTAACTGTCTTTTCATCAATGGCATTCACCATCTTTGTCTCTTCCCACCACAGTGTAGCTTTTCCTTGTAGCTGATACACAGCTAATCTGGCCTTCAAATTGCTTTCATATTCATAAACTTGGAAATACTTAATCATGTTCAGCAACCAAGCTTCAGCATCTTCTTCCTTCTCCCCATCATAGGAGGGAGGTTTGATCTTTCTAACTCCCCCAACTTTCTTTTCGTTTATGTTGATGTTCATAGCATCATCATCATCGACTCTTCCATCTTCTCTTTCCAACCTCTACTGGGTCGTTCGGGAAGTTAGCTCTCTGATGAGCTTTTCCTGCTCCTTACTGGCTGAGGACAACATGTCATTCTGGCTTCTTAATTCAGCCAATTCTCGTTGCATCCTGTGCAACATGGCCATTACCGGGGCATTGGGATCCGGAGTAGCAAACTCATCACGCAGATCCACATAAATTCCTCCCTCTTCAGCCATTTTAGCACCACTGTACACACTCATACATTTGATTAGTAAGACAACAAAACCAATCTCTACAATGTTCAATAATATTCAGAATTCAGTGAGCACAATAACAACAGCCCAGTTTTTTCACTTGGGCTCTGATACCATTTGTAACACCTCCAGTTTAAGGATTTTTTTTTTTTCTAAGTATACTTGAATTCCTAGTTGTCTGAATACTAAGTTCAGAAATTGGATACTTATTTCCTTCTACTTTTGTATTTTCCTCTGCTTCTTTAGTATCTATTCTAAATTTAAAAAAAAAAATCTTGTCCACTATTCCTTTTTAATAACATTCAATGCTACCTATGTTTACCTTTACACCCATGTACATAAAATTCTATACCTCCTCTTATAGCCCTATGTACATTCATCTTTTTCGATCACACATAGCCTACTTATATATCCCTATATAAAAACATAGAACACACATATATATAAATATCTAATCCACATATACATATCATTGGATAGAGTTATTGAAAAATTGCATACACCTATGCCTAACCTATATATATATATATATATATATATATATATAACCCATATATATTTATATCCACTTTGTTAAAACTCTTTGAAGGCGCACGTACCCAAAACTGCTATATGAAATATATATACTCGTTACCTATATATTTATATTTCATAAAGAACGATTACCTCTTTCCAAACTTTTGACATAGGGTAAATAAAGTGGAGACTATATTGAATCATCGCGGGAGCATATAATACATACCATATAGTCAATTGACGCCATAGATAGAGGTAGAGTTATATACCCGTGTGGATTGACTGCCATACGATTTCGTCGTTTGCATTATTGAATTTTTTTTTGTTAAAACGTGTCTAACCCTAATCAAATTTTTCATTATTCACACGTCATTATTTATCGGACTTGTCACGGTTTTGCATATCCTTAGCAATGTATGAAGATACGCCTATCACACAGATATTATTTGCGACAGTCTGCGCGTCGGCGTATAACCTCTGATCCATGTTACCTGGCGATGGTCTAATACTATTCATTTGTGTTTGAAACCAGCGCATACGCGTCGGGTTTTCATACGTAAGTACACAATAGTCGTACTGGTAATGGGTTGTATGAGCCGCCTAGCACCATGCTCTGTTCGACGGGTGTTGGCGTGTGAGGTCTGGTTGTAACATTTCACTGGGTTTTGGTTGCAGGAATAGCATCTCTCCCGTGAGAGGAAGGAGCTAGCGGCGGTGTACATTGTCCCATGTCCAACAAGAACTCGACATGTGGATTTCTAATAGACAGTTCTGGCTGTTTCAAGTACTGAGAGCGCTGAGCTCCAGCTCTGGCAGTAGTTAGCTCTAGGGTTAACTCAGTACCTCCGTGCCTACGACTCCATACCTCCCTTGCGCCCATTGATATCACTTTGTACCCTTATATTGACGTGCTGCATCTGCTAAATCGACATCAGGATTTTCTGAAGTTATTGGGCAGAGGAATTAGGGTTTCAGGTGTTCATTTAATTGGAGGCTCTTTTATCGATCCATCTACCAGATCCTTCCTGTCTCTTTTTTTTTTTTTTTTGATATTATGCTTGACTCCCTTCGTCTCCATCATCTAAGTTTCGATGTGAATCATATGCATATGGAGGTTTCAGGTTCGGTATTGCTGGAGAGTTGCAGATCTCACGTTTGCTGAAGAGTTGCAGGTATGTTTGCGTAGAGAAGGCAGGAGATCGGCGTCTCAGTCTATTCACTGGAGGCAGAGATCTAGCCTTTCCTCTTTGGCGCATTTTAATCTTTGTTTTCTTCTTGCCGCAGTTTTGCAATTCCGTTCGGAGGTAAACCCTAGTCGTGTAACTTGTGAGTGTTTTGGTTCATTAAGTTAGCATTTCTGCGTTCACTACGTGTGCTGAAACTTTTGCAGGCATTTCAGATGGCTATACATCGAGACTCTTCCAAATCTAATTTTTCCCATGTCCGAGTGCGGGATCTTAGGTTTCTCCGCACCCAGATTTGCCAGTCGTTACACAACCGGCTTGCAAGTTCCCTCGCACACCGTATGGGTTTCTCGTCTTACTGGGGGCACCGTCAGTACGACGCAAGGGGGGGAAAACTCTACCCACAGGTAAACCCTTAATTCCTTTCATTCGGTTGTAGCGAGTTGTGCTTTAGTTTTGTTGTTATGTGTTTACCCCATTCTGTTATCATTCGAAGTCACCAGAGATCTGTCACATTCACTCGAGGTTTTCGGTTGTATATTTATGTTGAACTGTTTCAGTCGGCGAGAATCAAAGGCGTTCTGACTCGTCGGTTTCTAACTACGTCAATAGTTTCCATTTCGATTTACTAGCGGTATTATTAATGATTCATACGAGGAAAGGGTACCGAATATTTCATATCGGTCGTCCACCTCTCTGAACGACAGCTCAACGCCTTTATTTCTATTGTTTTACTGATGATAGCATACCTTCCGAGCGTGGATCACGACACGCTGGCTTTGGGAGGTTTAACACAATACTTCAGACGTATAAAAATCATTTAAATAGGTTGCATGCAGCTCAAACACAGCAAGCAATCATGTTGTCGACCATTACTTTGGATGTGTTATTTTATAGTTGGTTTTGTTTCAGCTACTGTATAAAATAATTTGGAGATGTCGCGGCCTTGTTTATGCTTGCTTGACAGAGAATTATGTTTGGTTGATCCACTGTATGCGTATCCATAATAACTATAATTTGACCGTAACTCACTGGAACCCTATATGATTCGTTTAAAAATCTTTTCATCTAACCCTCTCGCACAATCGATAATCTAATGAGTTATTATTGTGGCGTTCGGTACTTATCTTATTTCCCTGTTTTTCTCATATCTACATGTATGGCAAACACTATTAAAACGAGCTATGGTTTAGCTCTCGGCATTTATGTTGCAACGATGATAATCTACACGCATCGTATTTGCGTTTTATATTTTACCTCGGTTAGTTTCATTTAACATTAAAAGGATTCTCAGGTGTTGTGGTTTATAAAAGTCGGTATAGCCATAGGTGTTTGTTTGACCTATGCCAAAGGCATAGTATTTTAATTTACCGCCACGCATATTGTGTAGTTTGACTATACTTTGGTTCAATTAGCGGTAGGGATCCTATATATATTTCATTTTAACATAATTGATTCGTATCAACATCTCCTTTTGGACATATGTGGTTCATATATATGATTCGCATTTATAACTCTTTTTGACACATATAATTCATATATATGATTCACATTTATATGTCCTTTTTGACATATATGTTTTGTATAAATATGTATAGCTCATGTGTGGTCGATGTTAAAAGGACCTATTTGTATTAGTTCTTGATACTTATTAATATATAGATATTTTTTTGTTAAATGCGTGTACATGTATTCGATGGTTCATGTAATAATGTACACTCAACATAGATTAAATCCATTATCATAATATTTATTTCAAGGGTTAGGTTCATGTGAATTTAAAATGCAATATACACTATAATTTCTATGCCTGCTATGATACTCCTATAGAGTAGAGTTACTCTTTCGCTAGCACGATTTTGAATTCCATATTCTAATGTTCTTACTTTTTCCCTTTTTGGATTTGGGTACCATGTAAACTTCAATTCTGTTACACTATTTTCCTAGCATACATATGAGCATATAATATCACATGTGTATATACAGAAACAAAATAATATTTAATTGTCTATGGAGACTAAGTAACTTCAGATTTAAGCCGACCTTGGTTTAGAGTTTCTGGGGTTTTTACTCTATGGATTTATGGTCTACAACTAACCAGAATCTGGAAGGTGAAAGCCTTAGGATGGACTCTGGGAAATGTAGTACTAAATCAATCATACCATTAAATTTAACTTTTATATGTAGCCAATTCATACTATCATAAAGCAAAATAACCAAGAATTTCAAAACATACCACAATTGCAAATGACCAACCTCCCAACCTTAGAGTCCTCTTTGTCTCCCAGAACTCACCCCCGAGCTGAGATCACCTCCATCCCAGATCAACCTCTGATCTGCTTAGGAGCAGCTTATTTAAGCTCATATTTCCCCAAAGCATGTTTCTAATTCTGCGTCCAGAATAGCGGGATGCTTTCTTTCCTGTTTAGCCTAGGCTTCCCATTTTGGGACTCTTTAAAGCTGTTTTATGCTTTTCCTTAGCTTTTCCAGCTTTTCTCACCTCTTCACAACTACTTTCCTCTTCATTGGGGAAATTTAGATTCCTCCTCAAAATCTAAATTAATTTCTTTCAAGGATTTTTGAAAGATTGTGGGGATTTGTTGCCTTATCCATCCTCATGGATTTTGGCAAGTGATCTCAAATTCTCATCTTGGTCAAAATGCACAATCACTTTATTTATTTCTTCAAATTAAATATTCAAATACATTCACACCATACTTATCCTTTGAGGTCCACCCCCTTAGGATTAAAGTTCAAATGTATAATCTTTAAAAATCCAACACACAAATTGGGGGTGTTACATATTCCCCCTCTGAAAATAAACATCGTCCTCGGTGTTGTTATTCAACTACTAGAGTTCACTTAAACAAAAATGGATATTTCTCCATCATTTTAGCTTCCCTTTCCCAGGTAGCTTCTTCAGCAGTAAAGTGCTTCCACTGCACTTTTACTCTGGCCACTGTTCTGTTTCTCAATTCAATTTCTTCCCGCTCCAATATTTGAAGAGGTTCTGGCAGAAAATCCCCTTCTGGTTCCACCTGTACAACATTCCAATCAACTATGTGAGAAGCATCATGTACATATCTTTTAATAATGAAATATGAAACACATCATGCACTCTAACATGGGGTGGTAAGGCCAGCTTGTAAGCCACTGGTCCCACCCTTTCTAAAATTTCAAAAGGCCCACAATATCTAGGAGCAAGTTTTGCACAACTTCCAGCATAAAGTGTGCTCTTTTTGGGTTTGATGCGCAAATACACATGATCCCCTTCTTTGAATTCTCGGTGCACTCTTCTCTTATCAGCATAGCTTTTCTGATGATCTTGTGCTGTCTTGATATTTCTTTGTATCTGTTTAACAATTCTCTCCATTTCTTGTAAAGCATCAGGTCCCAACATTAATTTATCTTCTGGTTGGCTCCATCTCAAAGGAGTACAACACTTCCTTCCATATAGTGCCTCAGATAGACTCATTTTAATAGAATATTGGTAACTGTTATTATAGGCAAATTCAGCTAAATGCAGATACTCCTCCCACTTTGATGGTCTATCCATCACATACATTCTCAACATATCCTCCAAAATTTGATTCGTCCTTTCTGTTTTCCCATCAGTTTGAGGGTGATAGGCAATACTAGAATTCAGCTTAGTACCCATCCCTCCAAAAAATCCCTTCCAAAATGCTGTTGTAAACTTAGCATCTCGATCTGAAACAATTACTTTGGGAACTCCATGAAGCCTTACTATCTCCTTCAGGAAAACATTTGCTACTTGAGTTGTTCCGAAAGTAGATTTCACTGGTATAAAGTAGATTTCACGGAAATATCTAATGTGTGCATCAATCTTGCTATGGTCTCTATTGACATTTCCCACCTCATTGGCCAAATGAGAGATACTTCCCATGAGTCTGAAACTCCATGGGTAGGATGCATATGGGGCAAAGATCAAATAGAGGTAAACAAACTCAATATCATCATGGTGGGGCGGAAGCACACCAACAAGGTTTGGCAAGCCTAGCCTAAACTAGCCTAACCTAGCCTAACCTAGCCTACCCTAGCCTACCCTAGCCTAGCCTAACCTAACCTAGCCAAACCTAACCTAACCTAACCTAACCTACCCTATATTATCCTAGCCTAGCCTAGCCTAGCCTAGCCTAACCTGGCCTAGCCTAACCTAGCATAGCCTAACCTAACCTAACCTAACCTAACCTAACCTGACCTAGCCTAACATAACATAGCCTAGCCTAACCTAGCCTAACATAGCCTAGCCTAGCCTAGCCTAGCCTAACCTAACCTACCCTAGATTAGCCTAACCTATCCTAGCCTAAACTAGTGTAGTCTTACCTACCCTAGCCTAAACTAGTGTAGTCTTACCTACCCTAGCCTAGGACACCCTAGCCTAACCTAACCTAGCCTAACCTAGCCTAGCCTAACCTAGCCTACCCTAGCCTAACCTAACTTACCCTAGCCAACCCTAACATAGCCTAGCATAACCTAACCTAACCTAACCTAACCTAACTTGACCTAGCCTAACATAACATAGCCTAGCCTAACCTAACCTAGCCTAGTCTAGCCTAGCCTAGCCTAGCCTCCCCTAACCTACCCTAGCCTAGCTTAACCTAGCCTAGTCTTACCTACCGTAGCCTAGCACACCCTATCCTAGCCTACGTAACCTAACCTACCCTAACCTAGCCTAGACTAACCTACCCTACCCCAACCTATCCTAGCTTACCCTAGCCTACCCTAGCCTACCCTGGCCTAGCCTACCCTAGCCTAACCTATCCTAGCCTAGCTTAACCTATCCTAGCCTAACCTATACTAGCCTAGCATATCCTAGCATAGCCTAGCCTAGCCTAGCGTATCCTACGCTAGTGTCGCGTAGCATAGCCTATCCTAGCCTAGCGTAGCCTATCCTAGCCTAGCCTAGCCTAGCCTAACGTGGTCTAGCCTAGCCTAGCCTAGCCTAACCTAACCTAGTATAAGCCAACCTAGCCTACCCTAACCTAGCCCAATCTAACCTACCCTACCCTACCCTACCCTAACCTAACCTACCATAGCCTAGCCTAGTCTAACCTAACCTACCATAGCCTAGCCTAACCTAACCTACCCTAGCCTAGCCTAACCTAACCTACCCTACCCTAGCCTAACCTAACCTAACTATCCCTACCCTAACGTACCATATCCTAACCTCACCTAGCCTAGCCTACCCTAGCCTACCCTACCCTAACCTAGCCTAGCCTAGCCTAGCCTAAGCTAACCTAGCATACCCTAACCTAGCCCAATCTAACCTAGCCTACCCTACCCTACCCTAACCTAACGTAACATAGCCTAGCCTAGTCTAACCTACCCTACCCTAGCCTAACCTACCCTATCCTAACCTAGCCTAGCCTAGCCTAGCCTAGCCTAGCGTAACTATCCCTACCCTAACCTATCCTAGCCTAACCTAACCTAGACTAACCTAACCTAACCTAACTTGACCTAACTTAACCTAACCTATCATGGCCTAGCCTAGCCTAGCCTAGCCCACCCTAGCCCATCCTAGCCTACCCTAGCCTAGCCTAACCTACCCTACCCTATCGTAGCCTAGCCTAGCCTAGCCTAACCTAACCTAACCTAACCTAACCTACCCTAGCTTAACCCAACCTACCCTAGCTTAACCCAACCTACCCTAGCTTAACCTAACCTAACCTAGCCTAACCTAACCTAGCCTAACATAACCTAACCTAGCGTAGCCTCACTTAACCTATCCAAGCCTAACCTATCCTAGCCTAACGTACCCTAGCCTAACCTAGCCTATCCTAACCTAGCCTAACCTACCGTAGCCTACCATAGCCTAGCCTATCCTAAATGAACCTAACCTAACCTACCCTAACCTACGCCACCCTAGCGTAACCTAACCTAACCTACCCTACCCTAACATAACCTAACCTACCCTAACCTAACCTATCCTAGCCCAACCTATCCTAACCTATCTTAGCCTAGCCTATCCTAGCCTACCTTAACCTAGCCTAGACTAGCCTAGCCTAACCTAACCTAACCTAACCTACGCTACCCTAGCTTAACCTAACATAACATAACCTAGCCTAGCCTAACCTAACCTAACCTAACCTAGCCTAGCCTAACCTAACCTAACCTAACCTGACCTAACCTACCCTAGCTTAACCTAACCTACCCTACGCTAGCTTAGCCTAACCTAACCTAACCTAACCTAATCTATCTTAGCCTAACCTAACCTAACCTAGCATAGCCTAACCTATCCTAGCCTAACCTAGCATAGCCTAGCCTAGCCTAGCCTAACCTAGCCTAGCCTAACATAACCTAGCCTACCCTAACCTACCCTATCCTATCCTAGCCTAACCTAGCCTAAGCTACCCTAGCCTAGCCTAATGTAGCCTACCCTAACCTACCCTAGCCTAACCTAGCCTAACCTATCGTTGCCTACCCCACCCTACCGTAGCCTACTCTAGCCTAGCCTAGCCTAGCCTAGCCTTGCCTAACCTAACCTACCCTACCCTAGCTTAACCTAACCTAACCTAACCTACACTACCCTAGCGTTAACTTGGCCTAACCTAACCTAACCTAACCTATCCTAACCTATCTTAACCTACCCTAGCCTACCCTAGCCTACGTTAACCTAGCCTAGTCTAGCCTAACCTAACCTAACCTAACCTAACCCAACCTAACCTAACCTAACGTAACCTAACCTACCCTAACCTAACCTACCCTAACTTAACCTAACCTAACCTAACCTAGCCTAGCCTAACCTAACGTACCTTACCCTACCCTACCCTACCTTACGCTAGCTTAACCTAACCTAACCTAACCTAGCCTAGCCTAACCTAACGTACCCTACCCTAGCTTAACCTAACCTAACCTAACCTACCCTACCCTAGCTTAAGCTAAGCTAATCTAACCTACCCTAACCTATCCTATCCTAACCTAACCTAACCTAGCCTAGCCTAGCCTAGCCTAGCCTAGCCTAGCCTAGCCTAGCCTTAGCCTAGCCTAGCCTAGTCTAGCCTAGCCTAACCTACCGTAGCCTAGCCTCGCCTAGCCTAGCCTATCCTAGCCTAGCCTAGCCTAGCCTAGCCTAACATAACCTAACCTAACCTAACCTAGCATAGCCTACCCTAACCTAGCTCGCCCTAACCTAGCCTAGCCTACCCTAGCCTAACCTATCCTAGCCTAGCCTAGCCTAAGCTTGCATAAGCTAACCTAAGTTAACCTAGCCTAACCTAGCCTACCCTAGTGTAGTCTTACCTAGCCTAGCCTAACCTACTGTAAGCTATCCTAGCCTAGCCTAGCCTATCTTAGTTTGACCTATCTTAGACTAACCCACTCTATGCTAGGCTATAGTAGCCTAGCCTAACCTACTTTATGCTAGGCTATAGTAGCCTAGCCTAACCTATCCTATCCTAGCCTATCCTATCCTATCCTATCCTAAACTAGGCTAAGCTTAGCTTGACCTAGCCTAGCCTAACCTACTCTATCCTAGGGTATAGTAGCCTAACCTAGCTTTGCCTAGCCTAAACTACTCTTACCTAGCTTATCCTAGTCTAGTCTAGCCTATTCTAGCCTAACCTAGCCTACTCAAGCTTAAGCTACATTACTCTATATTAGAATATTAATGAAGAAATCATTCAAAAAACAAAATAAATTAAAAGCTATTAATAAAAGTTTAAATATAAAAAAAATTCTTTAAAATAAATTGAATGTATGAAAATAGAATTTAAAATATATTGAATTTAACCATAATAATAATGTAAAAACAAAATCTAACATGAGTTATAAGATATAAATGAAAATTTATTTTTAAATGAAAAACATATTAGTAGAACATAAAAACATAATTGAAAATTATTTTGAGAAATCCATTAATCTCATCTAAATTATTAGAAAAAATACTTATTTATTGGAAAAGGTCATCCAAAGCTGATTTTAAGAGGCACATGTTAAGTCAACTAATATTTTTAATTGAAAAAGAAAAGACTCACAAAACTATAAAGAAAATCATCTAGAACTGATTTTAAGAACCATATGTTAAGACAACTAATATTTTTAATTGAAAAAAAAAAACTCACAAAACTATAAAGCAAATCAACCAATACTTGTGATTTGACTTTCTGGTTATTAGAAGGCTACAAAAAATTAATTTATAAATAAAATGGAATTATTTCTACTAAGGGAATTCTCCAATTTCCTTATTTGACCCAATTTCCAATTCTATTCAATTGTAAAAAAGCTCACAAAACTATAAAGCTAACCAACCAATACTTGTGGTTTGACATTCTGGTTATTAAAAAACTCTAAAAAATTAATTTATAAATAAAAATGGAATTATTTGAATGTAATGAATTATCCAATATCCTTATTTCCTTTTAGATTTGACCTAATTTCCAATTCAATTAAGTATGGTGCAACTATTGAATTTGCTTTATAGATGAAGATATCTAATTATTTCATAGATTCATTTATAAAATTTGAAAAACAATATTTATTATTTTACTAATTTATAAATATTTCAAATATTTCTATTTGAAAAAAAAAATTGAAAACAAACTAATATTCAAGTTAGATATTATCTATATAATCAAGATCCTTAAAATATACTTGCAAAAACATCAAAGAAAAATTTAATATGCCCAGACATTTGATTTGATATTTGATATTAAGATGAATATAATAGATGGAATCAAAATTCTCAAAACACACCTGAAAAAACATCAAAGAAAATTCAATTTATCTAGAAATTTGATTTGATAGATCCAACAAAGAAATATCTAAATTACAACGGAGAAATGAAGGACAAAGAGATTACACCAGCTGATATGAATTAATAAGAAACTATGGCATCTGTGATAGCCGAGGAACAATAAAACTAAGAAAAGTCGACTGGTTTTTGTTTTAACAGTAGATAGATAGAGAAAATATAGTTGTAATCCAAAAAAAGAAAGTGATATTACAAACAAGTATTAATTCGAAAATTATAGAACCACCAGAAAATGAAAATGAAAAAACAATTCTATTTATAATTCTTTGAAATGGGTTTACTTGAAACTTTTAATTCAAGAAACACAAAACGAAGACGCAGAAACTTACCTTTGGCGTTGAGACTAGAATTAGGTTTCTTGGGGGTTTTGTTTACAGCCAATGATCCTGGGTTTCCGGGTTTCCTGTGTGACCTTGTGTGACCTTGCAGGTTGATTTTAGTAGTTACCTGACACAGACACCGGTTGATTAAAATAAGGCGCAAACATTAAAAGAAAGCAATTAAAAGAAGGCGCAAACCTTATCAATCAAATCTTTTAATAATATCATTAAATTAATCTCATAAAACTATACATCAATGGAAAAAAAGAACAGAGATCATGTTTGTGTGGAAAAAAAGAACAGAGATCATGGATACTGCACGCTTAGAAGAAATCCAAAAATGGCATCCCACTAGAAAACAAATCGAATCAGAGAACCAGAGAGAACCTCATAAATAGATCTGCACGGGTGGAAGCAGCAGACGATATAGTCAATACTCATGAAGCTTTGCCTCCGATTTGTATGGTAATGGTGCTTTGCCTCCGCAAGCATCACGACCTGCATTCCAGAGGAGTAATGAAACATGGGTCCTTCATTCTTTCCGGTGGTCTCGAAAAAAATCTTGAAGACGGGGGCCTTCTGGGAAGCGTTGCAGCCAACTAAATCCAAATTTGTACAGCACCTTTTGATTTATGAAAAGAAAATCTGAAAGGAAATCTCACCATCAACGCAAGAAGTGGTGGGAAGAATATTGGATTATTGGATTAAATGGCGAAGGTTCAGAAAGGTTATTGGTCCAATACTGTCTCGCAGGGCAACAATATTGGATTCAAGAACAACCTGTTAACAAAAAAAATTACGAAAGAAACCTACATGTTAGCTGAACAATCAAAATAAAAAATCTAGGAAGACCTGCAAACCTAGATGTAATTTACTAAAATGAATGTAAACCATTACTATGTTTCCTTCTGAAAATTAATTATTCCTGAACTCCCTTCTCTTCATCCACAAATATCCATGAACGAATCGAATGTATGAACGCATGGAATGAACGCATGAACGTATGAACGCATGAACGAATCGAATGTATGAACGCTCTTAATTGAGAAGCTCTTAGTTCTGGGCACGCATCCTGGTCGGCTGGGAGCGGCGATGTGGCTAGTGCCTCCTCCTCCCCGCACCGAAGGGCATCGTCTTAATTCCATTCACTCCGGTACCGTCCTCCCTGCCCTAGCCGTTTGGAGAGATCACACCACATCATTTATACCTGTTTGGATTATTTTCAATATTAAAAGGAATATAACATGCTATTTTTTAATATTCAAATATCACAAAATTTCTTAAGAAGTATAATAATTTCAACAAGAAAATAGATAAAAATATTGAATGGATTTTTTTAATATTTAAATATTACAAAATTTCTTAATAAATATAATAATGTAGATGAGTGTTTTTTTGGATTAATCACATCAAGACATTCATTTACATTATAGATCACAAAAGTCTTACATTTAACAAAATATAATAATTAAAAAAAAAAAAACATACCCTGCTCTCCAAATCATTCTTGTGCAATCTGTTCGTCGTTCCCTGCACAATGTTGATCTTGTCCTTCTTGCAGCATCCCCACTGTATTGAGCTCGTCCTTCCATATTTCCTTCCATATTCCTGTTAATGACTCCGTTCTCCCTCTGTATGACTGTCTGTGCAAGCTCCAACTATACAACTGCTCTTGATATTTACGAGCTATAAAAGAAAAACTGTTTCAAACTATATTTTATAAAGATATAAAACCTGCTATATAAAACATTCAAACTGGACACAACCTAGATCGAGCCTAGCGCACAAGAATGGGTAAAACCCTACCTTAAATTCAATTCAATTTAGTTACAAAATTTTATTTGCGGGGGTGATAATAGCGATAGGGATGGAGAATGCCGATTTAGAAAATTAATCAAATAATATATATGTAATTTATTGTTTATATAAAAAAATAATAACATTAAATTGAGAAATTTTAGTTAAAATATTGAATTGTGTTATTCAAATTTAGTTTTTAATAAATATATGATTTTTATACAAATTAGATAAAAATAGTAATTTTGAAAACTTTTCAAAAATAACACTAAATACAACTCTATATTTTAAATGTAAATATCAAGTGAATTTAATTGATTTATTTTTATTAACCTCAAAGTCAAAAAGTTGCACTTTCTATTTGCCAATGCTAGTAAAGTGGCCCTAATTCCATAAAGCTATGGTTTCTCATGTCCATCGGAATTATAAAATGTCACTAAAAATATGGATAATATCACCACTTAAAAATCCATGGTGCAAACAATTCTAAATACTTTATTGTGCAAATTAATTATTAATCTTGTGTAGTTTGCTCATAGCACACCTCTCCTTCTGTAATGACATTAACTCCAGAAATTCACGACATCCACCAAAGATTTGAAAATTCACGACATCCACCAAATATCGCAGAATAAAATATAGTTTTTACATAGAAACGTTGAGGTTAATCATTGTGCATGCCTCCAATTTGTTGGAAATTTCTTTGTCAGGTAAAATTTGTTTATCCAGATCTTGGACCGTTCCATTGATACTATGAAAATAGGGATGATTTTATTGACATTATTGGGCCTGGAGCAAGTAATTTGGAAAAAATCAAAATAATTTTATGTCTAATTAGGTGGTGCCATATAATTCAGGTAGTGGGCCGCACGCTAAACATCGGGTAACTTGACGGAGTTAAATTCTTTCTTTTGATGTGCTTTATCCACCATTGATCACTTTGGGGTGTTTTAGACTATGTCACGTGGTTTGAACTTTGTATTATGTGAAATGCTTGGCACATGGCTAGTTGATTAAGTCAATGATAGAAAATGTTGATATGGGAGGAGGTTAATTATGCAAAGAAACATCATGGGTGGCCAGATATGATATCTTTATGTTGACGTGATGTTGCATTATTTGATATCAGGTTTATAAGGATATGTGCCAGAATAAGCTTAAGAAAATCCAATATCTAATTTTTAAAACTAGGTGGAACGTTATATTATACTTTTGTTTAAAACTTTGAAGACCTCATATGGAACTTTGATTATGACACGAATTTATTTTGTCAAGTGGTGTGAATATTTTCCCCTAATTCTTGTCTATGTATTTTATTTCAAAATGAAAGGAGAGGATGACATGGTTGTGGAATGGTAGGAAAATTTTGGTAGCACTGATGTTAATATTGGATAGCCTTGAAAATTCAAGTTAACAAGTATTATGGACAAGAGGATTGAGTCAACCAATTCTCGTCAATTCACAAAATAAAAATTTTGGTAGTTCAAGGTGCAATTTTTATCATTGGGCAGAGTTATGGGAAGTTGTAAGAACCCTCATTGCTCACCCTCCCCCCATTCCTATTAGATGATTTCATGGGTTCCCAATTCATGAGATGTATGGATCTTGACAAGCAAAGCGGCTAGATAATATTCAAGTTATGTATAAGCTTCTTGAACCTTAATTGTATTACAATGTTCGATTCATTAAGGATTTTACCAAAAAGGAATGTGGTGTATTTGGAGAAAGGATGAATGAATTAATTAAATCACAGAGAAATAGTGACAAGATACTTAAAAAGGAAGCTTCTAAAGAATATGTGATTAGTCACTAATTAAGTCCTAAACTATCTTTTGTGGTTTGAGTGTTTTGTATGATTTTTTCCACAATCAATGTTACACATTCTCCTTTAGACTTAGATCCCATTATTCAAAGAGTCTTCAAAGGATTTTATTTCAATTGGGCTAAGAACATAATTGAAAACATATGAAAGGGTGTTCAAAGTTTTAGAGCCTCCAAAATTTACAAATATAATCCTCCTTTTTACATGTATGCATACGTAATGGATGTCATCTATTTTTTTATGAGTTTCGTGCTATGGGTTGGAAATTGACCCCTTCTACCCCATTCGCTATTCATATTTAACATTCAAAAATCTAAGAATACAACTATGGTAACCATTTATACTCAATTCTTCAGTTTATCATTGTTCTTATTCATAAGTATTTGTTCCAAATAACACCCCCCCCCCTCCTAAATTTCTGTAAATTCTGGGTTTTCCATTACTCTGCTTAGTGACTAGTACTTTGAGGGAAACTTTTCTACCTAGTAATTTGTGGTTTTAAAGGGCCACTACATGCTTTGCCCCTTTTTGTTCCTAATAGGTTAACTTCTAAATAAATAGCTTGCCATTATTGAATGCGCCAATTCCAAATCTTAATTCTCGATATTGTAGTACGATGTGTTCATCATTGCTTGTACCAATTCCAAATGTCAGTGCACTCAATTGCAATTGTTTCTCTCCACCATTCGTTGCACCACTTTCTTGTGATTATACTTCACCTCTCACAATAGTTATTTCACTTTGTTGATCTTTTCTATGAATTGGAAATTTCATGTGTCCATCTTGCGTCATCGTTGTACCAAAAACGTCCTTCCTATAACAAACCTACTCAAAATTCCATGTAATAAAGTTAAAATAATAACCATTGTTCGTGAGAGACATATTCCAAGATGAATGTTGGGAAAAACATCGTAGTGCGGGTGTTCACATGCTTTATTACGTCTATGGCAAAGGCTATGGCTAAATCATTAAAGAAGAAAAAAGTATTTTTGACACATTTATTTATGAGAATAATGGAAATTAGGAAAAAGGGGAGGTAAAATGTCATAGGTTGCATGTGAGGAGGAAAATGAAGAAAATAGAAGCCTCTTCTATAAAAAGGCTTCTGAGAATCTGTTGGTACCTTTTTGGCAGTGCATTTTGGAGCTCTCTCATTGATCTCTCTCCCTCTCATACTACTCGATACTTAGATTTTTCTTGGATCGCTCTTGGAGAGTGTGGATAATTGGTGATTGAAGCAAGAAGGCAAAGAAGGAGAAGGAAAATGCAAGTGGACATCAGGATCAATGAATATAAAGAGATTTGATTGCAGGTATCAAGTTGTATGCGTGGTTTCCTCACTAGTTTTAGCATGCATGGTGTATGCATGTGGATTTCCCTTGTCTTTGGATTTCGTGGATAGCCATGGTGTTGTGGGTTTATTTCCATTGATTATTTTCTTGTTGGTTCTCATGATTCATTTAGCTATGGGTTGAGTTATTAGTTCATGGAATCCTTGGTTGGAAAAACTCTCTGGAAGCCCGACGAACAACTATGGGTTGAGTTACTTGTCGTGGAAGCCTTGGTTGGAAAAACACTTTGGAAGCCCTAGGTGGGTTGAGTTACTAATGTTGGAAGCCCTCGTTGGAGAAACTCTCTAGAAGCCCTGTAATAGTTTGGGTTGAGTTACTAGTCCTCTAAGCCCTGATTGGAAAAAACACTCTCGATTCCTCGAACAACTTGGATAGAGACCAATCAACGATGGTTGTGATTTTCGACCATGAGGTGGAGTCATTGGTTGAGGGTTGAGGTGGTTTGGCCTTTGGAGGCCCTCAATTGATTATGATTGATGTGTTTGGTGATATCCCACATTCATGCTTGGAATATGGCACACGGGTTATTGGCTGAAGTGAGACTTGGATAAACTAATATATGGCTTGGTTGAATGTGGAATTCCCAACTCCGATTTTTTTTTACATGCATTAATGAAGAACTCATTCCTTTATTATTTGGTATGCAAATGTATTGGTTATTATGTGGATTCTATTGCTATCGTATACATGGTATTTTTGTTTTTATTATGTTGGTTATAAGAATATGTTTTATTAATGATGATGTATGTCTCTATCTATGTTTTTACTTGTAAATGAATGCATAATGTATCTATGGTCAAATATATTGTACTGCAGCTAATGATGTTCTTAGATAAGTATGAGACCCCTATGTCTAAACTTGTTGTTTACACCTGTAGATGCAATGTTTGCGACATGCTTGATGAAATTCTTGTCATGGCTAGTAGATATCTGGATGAGTTCTTGATGATGTTATTGCTTTTGTACCTTTTTTTTAATGTTATTTATTATCTCCTAAAGTTTCATGAAGTTCTCGGCAGTGACTTGGGCTCTATGGCTAAAAATGTGGCATAAATCTTGTATTTGAACACACATAACTGACCAATTGGGGCCCTCGCCGCATGTTTTTTGTGTTTTTCTGACGGCTATAGGCTCCCAACTATTATTTTGCCTTGGCATAACTACGACTATGGCCCAAAAGGGCTGAAAATTCAGTCGCCCTCAGGGGTTAGGGGTCTGGGAGGTCGGATTACCTCTTAGGGATGTTGTTGATGTTTTGTAAGGTGTCTTTGTCTTCTTTCCCTCGGTTCCACTACCTTAAGGTCAGATATGAGGTGAAATCTCATATTAGTAGCCTCTCCTCACATGTTTACCTTGGTTGGTTGGTTACTTGGGTTGATGTGGGATGAGGGTGTTATAGAGTGGTATCAGAGCATGGTTCAACTCTTAGAATGGATGGGTAGTGTGTTGATCATGCATTATGTTGATTTCATGTGTTTTTTTCATACTTATGGTGTATTTTTTTATTGCACCCATGTTTTGTTGGCCATGGTGGTAGTGGTGTCCCCATGGAAGTGTTTATGGTGTCGTTGTCAACATGTGGTAATGTGTGTATGACTGATTATCTATTTTTCATGTTTGTGTATTGTCCATGCTTATTATCTTACATATTGTTACATGTTGTATATGCATTGCTTTTTTATGCTAGGTCACGTATTGGTCATGCTTTTGTAGTGTCCTTGTATGCTTTCTTGTGTGATGATTATATGTTGAAAATGATTTGGTCATTCACGCTTGGTTACATTTCGCTTATGCTTGTGATGGTGTGTAGTAAATTTTCATTGGTATGGTTATACATTAGGTCATGTTTTGTAGTTTGTATGGTTATGCATCCATGATTCTACTCCAACTAGAGTGAGTTTTATGCGCTATTATACCTTTTTTTACAAGTTTATATGAGGCTACGATTATGGATATACATGTATTTGGTTAATGGTTGATCTTGCAGGATGTATCCTCCCAAAATTACACTAAGGTTCGTTAGTTTTTTCATGAATTGGTTTAGGTGAGACATTTCACATTGCATTGTGTTGGATATTCATCTGATTTGGAAGATACATTGAGAATTTTATAGGAATAAATAAGGAGTTTTAAAGAAGATAATGATAGAATTATACAAGAACATGAAAACAAAGTAGAGGTCAATGCGGCCATCATTCAAACTTTGTGGGAGTTGTAGAAATATGGGCCACTTAGGATCAACTATGGGCAGGAGGATGGGACTAATGGAGCATATGCCAGGAGGTTTTTCCCCTTAAGGGGGGTTTCCCCCTGGCATAGTTCCTGCATCTGGTGTCTATTGTTTTATGTGATGTTGCTTCGGTAATTTCTTGATGAACTAAAAGAACGAAGATATAAATAATCGTAATAATAAGAAACATCACAAGTAATTTTCAAGAATAAGAAAATATTTCCGCCTTTCTGATTTTCTAACATGATATCATAGATTTGTTGAAATAAGGAAGAAAAATGAAGTCCTCAACACTTGATCAAGGAACAATTTGAAGGATCATCTCGAGGTAGGAGTCTACTACACTCTAGGAGGATGTCTAACACAATCAAGGGAGAAAAAAAATTGAAGGAGCCTCAAACTACAGGTCCTAGAAGAAGAGAATTGGCCTCATCCTTGAAAAGAATAAGGTACTATACCTGGTCAAAGGAAAAGTAAAGAAGCCTACAAAGGATTCTTTTGATGGTGAAAAAGTAAAATAAAGGGAACTAAATTGGTGGCCATGACTTTAATGGTATCAGGAATAAAGGACAACCTTTTCCCATTCATAGCCAACATTGACCATGCTCACAAAATGTATGAAGCCTTGTCAAATTTATTCACTGTTAAGAACATTCGTCAAGTAGCTACTTTCAAAAATGAGCTAAGGACTACAAATATGACAAAATAAGACACACTGGCCTCGTTTGTGAATATAGAAATAATCAAGGATGATATTTTGGCCATTGATGAAATTGTTCTAGGCAAAGAACTCGTGATCAATGCTCTATTAGGATTGAAACTTACTTGGGGTGCATTTGGTGCCATATTTAATGGTAGCTCCCACCTTTGAAGAACAATGGATTGCCGACAGCCAAGAGGAATTAAGTATCTCATTAGCTTCCAATCCTGAAGGAGTACCTAATGCCTATATTTATGAACATAAATGAAAGAAATATAAAGGGCCAAGGAATAAAGTTGACATGTCCAAGGTATAATAATATCGATTCCATAAGAAGGGTCACTATAGGAGTGACTATCTCGAAAATCTGAGAAACAAGAAAATAGAGAGATATTTGGCCAACATTGTTGAAGAAGGAAACTCAAAGGAAGTCAAGCCTGGAGAATTTAACATTAGAGACTTACACTACCAAGTAATTTTCTTGTAGCTTTAGATATTTTATTTTATATTTTTGATGTTTTATAATTTATAGGCCTTTAATATATTTTTAGAAAATACAATTTTCTTGTTTATAAGCTTTAGGTATCCCTCAAAGCTTTGTAGGGAGTCCTAAACAGATCCTCAAGATAAGTATCTCATTTTAGGCTCATTTTTGGTTTCATATACTTATTTCAGTTTTGATTATATTAATACTAATGAACTTTCTCCCTCTATGGTCCTTATTAGGAAAAGAATTGTTATACTCTCAAGAAGTGTGAAGGAGGGCCTCTCAAGACAAGGTTTGTCAAGAAACAAAGGTATGCCTTAAAACATTGATTTATTTATATTAAAGGTTTTTTCATTTGACATTATGTTACTGGCATTGTTATATCTGTCTATACTGAATCATAATGATTCTTATTCTAGGTGATTCATCACTTGATAAATCTACCCACCCCACTCATATTTCTAATTGATTTTGTAGAACCCTAGACAAGTTTTGGAAAACCCTAACCAAAGGGTATTCTAATGTAAATGTCTGAAACCCTAAACTGCTTAGGGATATTGTATTTGAAGTTTTTATTAATGATATCATGTTTAGGATTTTGATATGATCATGAAAAACTAACTTCTTAGGGTTGAATGATAAGGGATAAAGTCGTGAACCTTTGAAATGTTGGTAATATTGGGTTTTTTATGTTCCTATATTAAAATCGTTACTCATTAGGGTTTCGTGGAATGTGTAAGTAAGAGCCCCACAACGTCTTAGAAATGATTTTCTTTGTATGTGTGTGTTTTTATGATAAAACCCTAGTCTGATTAATTTTTTTATTCATATGTTGTGCTGGGTGTGGAACATGATTATCTTCTTTATTTATATGTATCACCATGTTGGAACCCTATTAATAACGTCATTTCATCTTCATGAGGGGGGTCTTGGGGGGGTGTCGGGGACCTTTTGGAGCCGCCCTTGGGAGGGGGTTTTGGGGGAAGCACCCCCGAGGCTAAAAAAATATGTAAAATTTTCTTGTAAAATGTTGTAATTTCATAGTCAATATGGGTCGTTCATTAGGCAGATGATTTGGCAGTAGAAGTTATGTTTAATTTAGGGTTTTTCACCCTAGAAGGAAACTTGTCTGTTGTTTGAGGGTATTGTATTGCGTTTGTGTATGGTGTGTATACTCTGAGTGAGAAATCACAAAGGGGACTGTGTGAGAGAGAAGAGCATATTACATCGGATCTGATGTAGATTGTGTCTCTTCATTTTGCTGGATAATGTAAAGGAAGGATTGGTTGTTTCCATGGAAATAGCCCAAGTTGGGTGAACCACATATATTTGTGTCTCTATTATTTTATATGTTTTATGTCTTTGAAGGGAGTCTCTAGATCAACTTCCTGGATAATGAACGAGAGTTGATAGGAAGTGAACTTGATCGAAGGTGGGCCATAATGTTTCCCACATCATCAACACGAGACAGAGGAATATGACGTTTGTGAATCAAGACCAACAAAGAATCAGAGGGAGGTTAAAACTGCAGAAGCAAACTTATCTTGAACATATCAGTGGCACGACACTGGATTTGGCAGTATTTGACATCAAGGGATCTGAGCTCATGGTGACGTGGCAAAGAGCAGTCAAAAGAGATTACCCAAACCCATGGAGGCAAGCATATAATGATATGAGATGTCCCTAACCCGACATGAATGCAGACAAGTGCAATGTTCAAGAGCGACATACTGCCAACACAACTATGATCTTGGTTCCATTTCCCCCCACCATTTCTGGTGAGTACCCCAATTATTTTTCAAAATAAGCTTGAAGAGGATAGCATGTGATTTCGATGTCATTTTTTCCTTCAGACAAATCCAACCTAGTACATTTTACTAGCCCTAGGAAGGAGGAACTCGAATAACGTCATTGCAACAGAGTCTAATGTCATCAGAGTTTAACGAGTCTAACTAAGGGAGAACTCTGTGTCTTTTCATATTTAAAGAGTTTGAAAAGACAACAGAAAATAAAACCCCAATATTCCCTTTTCGTAGGTAGTCCCACGTACCCGAAAAGATAGAAAACTATGTCTGAGAGAATATCCTAGTCACAATAGGCTAGGGTATTCATTTTCCGTAAATAATATGTCCCAGCCCAAAAAAGGGGTAAACGTATACTAGGTAGATATCATTTCACATCCAATTTAAAGAGCTCAAAACGACAAGCGACTCGAAAATATTTTCAGTTTTAGAGAGTCAGAAAAGAGCTGAAAGGTGACTGTAGTAGTGACTTTTTCATGTTTTTACCGAGTCTAAAAAAGTATAAAATACAACTTGTCTCTTCATCATAACCATGTGAAAAACATGTCGCTGCACAAAAATATGCGTGTAAAACATATTCCACGAAAAGAATATGAAAATATATCTAAAAATATGTTTTAAAACCTATTTTAGGACTTTGAAAAGTTATAAAACACCAACAGTGGTAAAAAAATATTTACTTTTCACTTTTACCTCTTTGCAGAGCAACAATGGCCCATTTCTCTTGCGATATTCAGGCGACGATTATGGACAATCCAGTGTACCATTTCAGATTTCGTCTATTTTAGGTAAGATTCGACACCATTTTATATCTTTTAGGCTATATTTAAGTACCTTTAATTGTCATTTGGAGTCTCTTAGGGGAGGATTTGTAAAAATTAGGGCTTCGCGGTTGGTGCGGGTTTTGGGCACGGATCCACGCCAACTAACGTTGTTTTACATAGGGGTCACACCAACCACGAAACTCAAAATTCGCGCTTAATTCAAGAAAATACAACCATTTGATTTCAAATTTTAATGCCTAAGAGGTCTTACAATGTTCCTATGATCAATGCATGCAGGTACAAAGTATAACAAGATGGTAATCGAGTGGAAAGAGAGATAACACAACGAAGAGGATGAACAGGCCATGGAAAATGAACAATGTATGAACGCCCTCAGGAATTGTGGGCTCAAAAAGTTCTTCCTGACACCGTGTCTCTGAGCTCAGCCCAAATTGCTTCAATATCTCATCAGCATTTGGGACGAGGATGAGGAGAAGCTCGTACTTCGAGATCAAGATCTTGATCTGGAAGTATTTGATGTATATTTTATCATTGGACTGCCGCGTAGGGGTTCAGTCCCTATTCTTACTGGTACCAAGCCTTCCAAGGAAATCATGACAATGGTAATGAATAGGGTGTGCCCAGGGGCACGAAAAGGAATAGGGAGCGGTAATGTGGATATCCAAATCGTCCCTGATCTAGCGTTGAGAGTACTGCTACACACTATCACGTAGGTTGCAGGATCACAGGCATCGCATGAGGCTATGAAGATGCAATTACTTCTTTCTTTAGAGTGTATGAACCAAACCATTTTCAATTGGGCTGAGGCTGTAACTATTAACATCAAACGACGGCTCACCAAATGCAAGAAGTCCAAACTAAAGTAGTTTGGGTATGGGTCGATTCTAGTATCGTTATTCTTGGAATGATTACCCATATTTTAGTGCCAAGAGGTTATCGTTCTCGAGCCACCACTAAGAAAGACACAGATGGCCCGATGGGTGGCACTGATGCCTAGAGAAGGGGGTGGGAAATAGATGTCCTGGAGGCCAGAGTTTTTTTATTGGCTCTGACGACAGTTGATTGTCGTGGAGGATTGGCCCTAAGCCAACACAGACTTCACCAGAGACCCAGACCTCCCACTCTTGGAGGGAGAGGATTGGGACGAAGAACTTGGTAAGTCTCATTTTTTATTTTTATGAGTTTTATGATTTTTGGTATATATGCATGTTCTGACAGTTAATCTTATATGGATGCAAATGTTGGCCCAGAGTGTCCCACTGGTATGTCTCCAATAGCAAGGTAGACTCCTTGTGACTTCGATCCTCAGGGTGAGGGCATTGACGAGGAGTTAGTGTAGAACCTGGAGGGAATCGCCCGTGGGGTCCTAGATTATGCCCGTTTGGACGATGTACCTCGAGCCTACCGGAGGCACAATGTGGGAGTGCCGAGCCATATCCATCATTTTCTGAGGTATTTGGTATGGGCAGTAACGTGTTATCATGAGCACCACGTTGACTAGGCACTTAGGCTTTATTTCTACATATTTTGGAGAGACATGTTATCTCGCGATGTAACCGAAACAGACTTATATTATTTTTTGTAGGTTTTATGATGAATACGACTTGTAAACAAATGATATATATATATATATATATATACATATATTTTCTACATGGGTCTTTGTACATATGATGATGTTTTTATAAATTGCGCAAATGTCTATCTAGCTCAATGTCAGCTATTGCATCTGTTAATGTATTCATTCGTCTTGGTATATGTTGATATGTAATGAAATCAAAATGTCGTTCAAGTAAATTAATACTCAAATATAATCTTAAATGCACAGGTTTCAAACCAAATAATGGCTTTTCAGTTGAAGAACAACAAGTTGTGAATCCAACTTGACAAGCAATGCGTGTATGCCAAGGTTGACTGCCTTGGTTAATAGTTCCAAAACTGCACTATATTCCACCACATTGTTTGTAGCTAGCCCAGAAAAATGCCTTGTAATTTAATAAACTCACCAACAGGATCATAAATTACCCAGGCTGCTGAAGACAAGTTCCTGGTACTACGGGAGGCACCATCCATGAAACTGACATAAGGAGAAATAGACATCTGCATAGCAAACAAGACCCAATAAGCAGAAAAATATCACAAAGCACATCAAACCTAAGCATGCACACAAAATGAAAACAATCACCTATGTACACATATCACGCGTGAATGATTCAAGCATAATATTTTCTTAGATACAACCCATTTCTAGGCTAGAATAAAGGACAACCTTCATAGTCAATAAGCTCATAAGCCCCATTCTGTAACACACGTTTGACAATGTAGCGCCCATGCCACATGGTTTGGAACTTTTTTGCCCCCAGCTTATCGTGAGATTGGTCGTATAGAAGAACGAGATCGCCTTCGATGAAAGAACAAGGAGAAACTAATTGGTCAGAATGGGCTTTGACTCACTTTTTCTGTGCTTTGATGACCAAGGCAAATAAGCGACGAGTTCCATCCAATCTCTCTAAGTAGAGGAGATTTTATTATTCAAGCAAAGTATCAACCAGTAATTCCACAACTAATTTCAATGAAGGGATTTCACATTCAATCGGAAACGTAGCTTCCAGACCGTATACAAACTGGAATGGGGTAAATTTGGTTGCATTCTTGATCGAGGTTTGGTAAGCCTAGAGAGCTGAGAACAACATAAGATGTTAGTTTTATTTGTGGATCTCAATTGTTCGTTGAAGCATTGTAACAAGGACCTTGTTCACAGCTTCAACTTGGCCATCAGGTTGAGGATAGTAAGGCGTTGAGCTGTTGTGGTGCAGACCCAACTTAAATGTCAGCTCTGCCATCATATAATCTCAAAAATGAGAACCATGGTCGGCGACAATTTCTTAAGGGACACCAAACTAAGCAATAATGTGATTGAATATGAAATGTGTCACTGTCTTACCATCCGCAGCTAGTTTAGGCATTGCTTCGGCTCATTTCATAAAATAATCAACGGCAACGATAATATAGGCATTCCCCCCAACCAAACGATTGTTACACGTCATAAAATCTATGCCCCATTTAGCAAAAGGGCCAACAGTAATGACAGGGTGTAGTGGAACAGGTGGCACACACATCTTGCATTAATAAATCTGGCACACACGGAATTTACGTACTGTAACAACAATGAAATATTTAAAAATAAATGGCCAAAAATAGCCAGCATGAAGGATCTTCTGTGCAATGGCATAACAGGACATGTGACCACTACAAGTGCCACTGTGGCAATCATTTAAAACCTTCTATGATTCCTCGAGGGTTAGACATCAGAGGAGTATAGAATCGAATCTGACATGATAAAGGGTATCTCTAACAATACGATAAGGTTGTGATTGATGTCGAACGCAGTGTCGGGAATCTTTCATTATCTCAAACTTGAAAGTAGACATTTGGAGATACACGATGATATCATCGTACCATGGATCGAGGGTGCTGATCAAGAAGAGAGTTTCATTCGGAATATAATCTTCAGATGAGGAAGGAGCAGAGTCGGCAGGGAGAGAACAAATCACATCCTTGAAAATAAATGATTTCGTAAATTTGGTAATAGTGAATTCCAAATCGAACTCTTGGAGGATAAAAATCCACTTTGACTACTTGCCCCCCAGCAGCTGTCGTGACAGAATATAATTCATGGGGTTACAATTAGAAATCATGGTCACCGTGCGTAAAAGAATGTAATGATGGAAACGTTGGATGGCCTGGACCGCAGCCAACGCTAACTTCTTGACATGTGCGTAATGCTTTTCATGGTCGAGAAGGTTCTAAGACAAGTAATAAATGACATGTTCATTACGGTCATCATCATCTTGAACCAATACCATGGCGAACATGCTGAAGGTAGAATCTAGGTAGAGGGTGAAATCAGAATGGTAATTCAGAGGATGCAATAGCAGAGCATTGACAAGAAATATTTTAAGTTTATCAAAATACTGCTGAGAAATCTCATCCCAACAGAAAGGGAGGTCCTGCTTTAAAATTCGTGTAAATTCTCTAGCTACTTCAGCATAGTTTGGGATGAAACGATGAAGGAAATTGGCCTTCCCTTGGAGACTCTGGAGCTATTGTAATGAGGATGGGGAGGGGAGATTGATGATAGCCTCAACCTTAAGAAGTTCAAGGCAAATTCCATCTTTAGATACGATAAAACCTAAGAGTCTACCAGAGTCGACGCAGAAGACGCATTTATGTGGGTTGAGCCTAATATGGTAGGGTCTACAATGAAGAAAGATTTGATGAAGATTTTTTGGGTGGTGTTTCTGTGTAGCTGAATGAGCCGAAAGGTCATCTAGATATGGTTGGACAATATGTTGAATATCATGAAAAGCATAGGGCATCACACGCTGGAATGTAGCCCCAGCATTCTTTAAGCTGAACGAGAGTTTCCTATATGCGAACGTTCCCCATGGACAAATAAATGAGGTCTTGTGTTGATCCATCAAGGGAATGTTAATCTGGTTATACCCAGAAAAACCATCCATAAGAGAGAAAATTTCACTTCCCGCACAATCGTCAATTATCTAATCGATAAATGGGGTGGGATAATTATCCTTAGGACAGTGCCGATTGATATCACGATAATCAACACAAACAAGAATGGCACCCTGCTTGTTATCTACATGAACAATATTAGAAACCCATTCAGTTAGGGGAATCAGATAAATGAAACCCGCTTTAAGAATTTTCTCAACTTCAGCTTTGATAACGGCGGCTTTTCGAGGATGCACGGGATGAAGACACTAGCGAATAGGCTTCACACCTAGGTAGGCGGGAATCTCACGCACCACAATACTGGGGTCGATTCCAGGAATTTATTTGTAAGACCAAGCAAAAACATCGCGGAATTCATGAAAGAGACTAGTGTACACTTGGACTTCCTCAAAAGAGCAAGTGACTCCCACATGGATGTTCTCGACGATCCCCGGTTTCACGGCAATGGTGATAGGCATCGATTGAGTAATTATACCCATGTTTCTCTCTTCAAATACTTCATGAGTTGAAATGGGCGTCTGAAGCAGTGGAGAGGGAAAATGAGATGCGAAGCACTCAAGACAGTTAGACATGGCCCTGAGGCAAGGCATGAAAGACAAATGATGATGCCCATCACTTCACGGTAGATCCTAGAGACACATGGTTTCCATGATGGCCTCATCGGATGGAAACAGTTCTTTCAAAGGATTAGGCGAATCCACATTGCTGAGCTATGGGGATTGAGAATACACGTCGACAGACATGCTCAAAGGAGTAGCTTCAGGAGGGGGAGAATCAAATGCATATGTAAGCTCACAATAATTGATCTCAATGGTACTAAGAGGCATCGAATCTCCAAATGAATCAACCTGGTCAGGTGAAGGGATGATCCAATGGTCATTTGACCGAGAGACCATATTGACTTGAACGATATTCGATGGCAGAAAGGGAAAAATACCCATGAGAGTGGGATCCTTGAAGAGACTCAGCCATATACTATTAGGGGGATTAGGAATTTGATCCACGTATGGCACATTGTTCTCAGAAGACAAGGTAAAGAATGAAAACTGGTCAACAGTAATTATTTTTCCCTCATGTGGAAACTTCAGAAGTCGAAAGAGGATCGACGGAACACACAACATAGTGTGAGTCCAACTGTGACCGAGTAGAAGATTGTAGTTGAGTTTGGCATCAAATACTTCTACTTCAACTTTGACTGTCTTTCCTTGCAATGTAATCGGAAAACTAGCAAGAACATCTAAGGGTTTTGATTCCCTTCCATCAAATGCCTCAAGGGCATTGGGAGAAGAATTGAGGGTTAGAGAGCTAATAGCCTTTCAGCAAGCAGATGAAATGATGCAAGTAGATGCACCTTCGTCCACTACGACTCTGTGGATGTTGAGACCATTGATACCAACTTGTATAACAAGCACAATCTGGTGCGGAAGTCGAGGGACGAAATTTTATAAATCGAAGGAGAGAAGGCTAGAATCAGGAGGGTCAATCCCGCCGATCGCAGATAATAATGCTTTGCGTTTAGATGGACAAATATGGAGCACTTATAACATGGAAATTGTGGAAAACACCTGTACCAAATCCTCAACAATACTGTAATGCTGAGCGACACAGGCGTTATGATTATAAGAAGATTTCTGGAGAACACCTTTAGAAGGTGGCCATATAGCGGGTTCAGCACTGGGCCTTTCAATTTTAAGAGGAATAGAGGCAGGTGGGGGAGGAGGACCATCAATGACCTCTTTCCCATCTACCTGGTGTGATCCGACATAATCCTTTGACTGAGTATTGATGGAAATGGGTGCAGAACCATTTATCACGAAAGCTTGAGAGCCAAACGACTCATATGGGGGAGATTGCTAGACCATCTGGGTCTGCTGAGATGGGAAAGGTTCCTTAAGGACCGCCAAAGTTCCCTTAGCGCCTTTGAGTAGTTGACTAACCTCGGATCTTCTAGGACAATCCTTAGTGTAGTGGTCCTCATCACAAATCAGACAGGGATACTTCAGCTTTCACTGTGAAGCATCATCAGCACGAGGTTTAGACAATTCTGGTTTTGTGGCATCAGATTTAGCCTTGCCTTTTCCCTTATTTTTCCCTTTGGAAGTCTTGTCCGTGGGATTGGAAAAAACGACGTTGACCTCCACGGTTTTACCAGAATCTAGGGTAGCCTGAGGAGCAGAATTATTGGAATAATTTGATTTCTGCTTCCCATTCGAAGACTTATGTGAATTCTGAGACATGAAACCAATAACACCTAGGATGTGGAGCCTCAGTCAAGATGTTGTACAGAATGCCTGATTGAGAGTACACTAAATCAAGGTACTGTGCACGAGAGATGGCTTGTTCCTCGGTTACACATGCCCCCATGGTGATGTATTTTGCAATCTAATTGCATGAAACCAATAACACCATCGACCGATCGGGTAGTCGACGCTTTAGAGGTCCTAGGATGTGGAGCCTCAGTCAAGATGTTGTACAAAATGCCTGATTGAGAGTACACTAAATCAAGGTACTGTGCACGAGAGATGGATTGTTCCTCGGTTACACATGCCCCCATGGTGATGTATTTTGCAATCTAATTGAAAAAAGTGGTAGTGAACCAATGAGTAATAATTTGATCAGGAATTTCAAACTTGATCAAACAACGACGCCATCTCTATTCATGAATTTGGTCCAAGATATGGGTAGCTCAATCCTGTTTCAAGGATGTGAGGAGATGCATCCCAGCTTCATAACAAACCGGCAACTGGAAATGATTCAAGAATGTCATAGAAAGAGTATTGAAATCTTGAAAGATGCCATGAGTCAGTTCGATATATCACTTAGCAGCAGCTCCAGTAAGAGTGCGCTGGAAGAGACGAAGTTGAACAGAGTCTTCCACCCAAGAATTGGAAGAACACCATAAATGGTATGTTATGATGTGACCTTGGGGGTCTTCTCCAGACTTGCACTCAAACTTGGGACAATCACCAGGAACCTTCGTCGAGACTGGGGGCCAATATGGATTATGAAGAATGGGATCATTTGTCAATTTGGACACATCTAGTAACTCCAATGTAGCGAGGAAAGGTATTGAGGATTAAGCGGCATAGTAGGTCCTCGATAAGGACCTGTACCCATACTCCATCCTGGTTGAGTATAACTCTGGCCCCATTGGTTCTTTCCTGGAGGATTATGACCATAAGGGGTATAAGCTAGGTAATTCAGTTTATATGGTGGCTGAGGACCAAGATATGGGGGTTGAAAATTGGGATACTAATTCTGAGTATATGGGGGTCCCGATTGAGCAGTATAAGGTTTCTGTTGCAGAGTATAAGTATAGCCTGGCGATTAAGGATGATAAGTAGGACCTTGAGACGGGTTGTAAACTAGTTGATATTGACCTTGAGGAAAATAACTGCCTTGGGGTCGAACAAGCTATTGATAAGTGGGGCCCTGCTGAGCTGGATACGTTGGGCACATCGGTTGATTTGGCTGCGGCATAGATTAGAGATGTGGCTGAGAACAGTGAATAGGATGTGCAGGTTGCCCCAGCTGAGCAGGTTGACCTAACTAATGAGGGCCACCAGGTTGTCCCAGTTGGGCTAGTTGGCCTCATGGCTACTAAGGGTTAGGTTGTGCCTAATAAACAGGTTGACCTGGAGCAGGACCATAAGATGGCCCTGGCTGTGCAACATTTGGACTAATCGGAAGATGAGGCTATTGAGGTTACACCAAAGGTTGAGATGGATGAATCTGCCGAGCAGGAACATAAGATGGCCCTGGCTGTGCAAAATTTGGACTAATCAGAAGATGAGGCTATTGAGGTTACACCAAAGTTTGAGATGGATGAATCTTCCCCCTAGGACCATATGAAGGTCTGATTTGATATATCGGTGGCCCAGCTGGTCCTTGAGGTTGCCTTGGTTGGATCATAGGTTGGGCTTGTAAGGGTTGACCTTGAGGATTGTAAGGCTACCCTTGCAGGCTGTAAAACAATCCTTGTTGGACCGAAGGTTGTCCCTGTAAGGGTTTCTCTTGTGGTTCATACGCATACCCTTGCTACACCAAAGGTTTTCCCTGAAAGGGTTGTCCTTGTGGGTCATAAACATACCCCTGCTGAATCGAAGGTTGTCCCTGAAACGGTTGTCCTTTTTGTTTAGAGGGCTACATAGGCAAGGTAGGTATCAAACTAGGGAGGAACTAATAAGCCTCAGGAGAAAGCAAGTAGATGGGGTTTCCTTCCTCATCATGCTGAAACAGAAGTGAATAAATCAGGGTACTATCCACTCCATAATGAGAAAAATAAGACCTATAAGGATCTTGAGGGGATTGATAAGTTTGGGATTTTTGTTGCTGAACAGCCAGCCGATACTCCTCAAACAAAAGGCCGTCAAGGATTGCCATGGAAATTGAGGTTTCTACCAAAGTTGAAACTCCGGATGACTGTGTAGTGACAACCGGTGCCAAAGCATCCACATTGATAGTGGGCCTAGTGGGAACAAATGTGACAAAAGGTGTCGAAGACGAGACAGGTGTCGTCGGTGACATACCTAAGGATGGAGGAACCAGCCCCCTTGATGGGGTTGATGTTGCCATGGAGGCAATACCAACCATAATCTGACCAAAAGACCTATATCTAGCTAGAAGCGACACTGATGGTGAAGATTGAGCAGGTTTTGTTTGGATGTCTTCTGGGAAGAGTTGGTATTGTTGATCAGAAACTGGAATACCCTCACTACCATTAGGACTAGATGAATCCATGTCTGAATCCACCATAAGATCTTGCAAAAGAGTACGGGGGCTAGGAGGTATGATAGCAGCAAAAATGGAGATCCCGATGTAAGAGGGGGAAAATTTTCCCCAACTCCAAATCGAAACCAATAATTTGAAAGAGGCCAATGGAACTCAATTGGTTCTCCAAAGGGATACTCTGACGGGATGACGGGCTATTCAAGCTCAGCAGACCTAGAGATCTGTGAAGTTTTAGATGAATTGTCTAAGAAAGGACTGCCAGTAGACAAAATTGATGGTTCCACCATCGTGACTGTAGCACATGAGAAAAGGGGAAAAGATCGAAAAATAATACTCTTGGATCAAAACCAAAACAAACAAATACAGGCCAAGTAAGCAATATTTAATGGGTGTGCAATCGTAGGAGTTTATTTTACCACATTGAAACCAAAAGTTTGTTGTTTCATGTTTTAAGAGTCAAGAAACAGTCAAATATTACTCTAGTCTCTTTCATTTTTAAGCGAGTGTGAAAGGACAAGTGCTCAATGATATTTTCAAATTTATGGAGTCAGTAAAGATCGAAAATGACTACTCAGGTAGTCTAGGTAAAAGGGTGTACCAGGTTCCCATGAACTGCCATATACACCTTGGTTATAAAATGAAATAAGAATCAACCAAGGACTTGACATACATGTAGGTAGTCTCCCTGAATGTTTTTTTTGGTGTATCATGGTTACAAGGCGACAGAATCGGTTTCCTACGGATAAAAGGATTGCAACCTATAGGGGTCTCCCTTTATATTCTCGACAGTACGGGGAGCACAAGTCGGTACTAGCACTGTCTGAAGCCAAATGGTGAGGGACAACTGCTAGGTTTTAAGACGTCGGAACACGTCTCTAACTTATACCACTAAATGTTTCATTAAGTTTCAATGTTGCCTTAGGTTGATTGAATAAATTTTAAGTTGATCTTGTATTTATGTTTCAATTCCAAGGTCCTACCAAATGCTGGATCTCAAAAATTCCTGAATGCAAGCTACATGCCATAGAATACCATTTCTTTGAATGAAGAGTTGTCTATGAGAAGGTTAGGAATCTCAAGTGATAGCAAATAATGAGAACTCACATAAATATTCACTACAGAACTTGATGCAAACTAATGAGAACAAAAAATCTTTCCTAGAATGACAAATGCTAGTTATGCAAAAGATTTTCCAATTCTTATGATGCAAATGAAAAATGAAAGAACAAAATATATTTTTGATTTTTTCAATGTAATAGAGAAAACATTGCACTAAATAACATGAAAAATGAATCTTCACACTAGTTCGATAATGCTAATGCAAGAGTCGAAGTGAAACAATCCAAACAACTCACAAGCCAACAAAACAAAGACTCAAACCAATGTCACAATATCTCAAATTGAAGAAATATGTCAAGATGGACCCATACAAGCAATGTGAGCTATGCTTGGAGTGACATGAAGCAAAACTGAATGGAAGAGACAAGACTCACTCAAGACTCATTTCACCAAAAGAAACCACTCAAAATGAATCTAGGGAGCTGAATGCAATCAAGCAAATAACGAAGGTGACTGTGAAACAAGAGACCCAAACTCCTACAGGAGGCTCAGCATGTCAAAGCACTAGAAAGCACTAAAGCCATGATGCTAAAAGAAATGGACAAACAACCGGAGGAAGAAGGCTGATCACAGTCACAAACAAACCCAAAGCATTCAAATAAAGTCAATAAAACACCCAAAGACACGAGGATGGACCAAAAACTCTAAAACAAGGGAAACCCTAGAACCTACAGGAATTGGCATGATTGTCTGTCTATAATCCGCACTAGACAGGGGATGGCACGGGTGGTAAACTGGCAACTCACGCTAGTGGGTGCGGCTGTCGGGCTGGAAACTGTGCCAAGCAAGCCAACCTTGAAAAGATGAAAATTTGGAAAAACAGAGGTCAAAACTAATCCTCTGGGCTGAACAGGGGCCTAAAACTCAACAAAAGAATCCATAAAAGGCAATCTAAGCGAGCAAATACCAAGAAGAAGATCTAATAGACGAAAGAAAAACTTGCACTGTTCCCCAGTGAAGTCGCCAATTTTTTTGTGAGGTAAATCCCCTCTATAGATAGAGGTGATCCCACTAGACCTAGAGTGGGTCTAGCCACAAACGAGACACGCTATCACATCAATTCCTAGTTAAGAATGGAAAAAGAATTGATAGATCACCTACCGTAGGTCCTGCGTTGTTGTGTCATCCAGAAGAATGGTTGCCTCTCCTTCCTGATTCAACAAATCACAATCTGCTTGTTCTCACGCCCGAATACCTACACATACACAAGAAATGAAGATGATCCACAACATACTATTTCACATTCCTAACTATCAGTCAGTTGAAGAGGACTAAATCACATGCATTAAATAAACATAACATAGAGATGGAATCAATATCATAGTCGAGTATATTGAATTAAAGAAGAGTAAACTAGGCTTTGACATTGCGATCTCCTCCAGCGGGGTTCCAGCAGAGCATGTCTCACAAAGCTCGTCATGAATTCAGATGGGACTCTCTCTAGAGGATCCTCCTTGGTTCGGCCTTCTCTATAGTGATTACTTAGCTATAATATCTCTACTCCAAGTTCAGCTTCTTGGCTATATATTCATCTATCTTTTGTAAAATGAGAAGCTATTTTTATATAGAGGGAGAAGGAGAGGTTAGGATCCCTATAATCATGGGGGGAGTCTTATCCTCTTAGAATGTTCCATCAACCATTTCCTAAAGGAAGAGATCTGTGGTTTATCGAATTTAACCACTTGCAATGAGTCATTCTTGAGGTGGTTAAAGGAAACTTCCGCCTCCAATTTGTTAAAAAACATTCCAAAAAATTCTATCATGGGCTCAACACAGGGACAGAGCGTCAGCTGGTGCGACCTCTAGTGAAAATTTTCACCATTGGCACGAGGGATGAACTGGCTACCCGCGCCAATGCCAAAACATACATTTTTGGGTGCTTTTTGAGGAAATTTTCAACAGGAAGAAACATGTCCTTATGCAGAAGGATGCAAAGAATGTATTTTCAAGGTTTGTCATTGCTCATAGGTCATGAAAAAGACCCTCTAATATGCGGGGTGAGGGATTGTAGGGACGGTGACAGAATGTTGTGTAACACCCACCATGGCAGCACATCCATATACCTCCATCTTGTAGAGATTCTTAACTCGAATCCCTCTCCTCTTGGCTTCACCCTTTGTTTTATGTTGTAGGAAATATTTTCCATTACTAAAAACAACGTCATAGCCTCTGTCCTCCAACATTGTGACTGAGACCAAATTTTTCTTCAGACCTGGTACATGCATCACATATTTTAATTGAAATGGTTTACCTAAATCCCTCTGAAAGGTAATGGTACCAATCCCGATAGCACTGTACCGTCCATCACTGCCCATCTTAATATGCATCTAGACATCTTTCTCCTCCAAGTCCTTGAAAATTTCCTTGTCTCCCGTCATGTGAAAGGAAGTGCCACTATCCAAATACCACACCGATCCCAATGCACTTGACACCATGCATGCAATCAAGGAGAAGTCAAGCTCATATTTTGAGGCAAGGGCCTCACCAGCTACAGCTCTAGCAAGCTTCTTTTTCTTCTTCTTTTGTGGATAGTTAGTAGAAAAATGCCTATGTTCGTGACGATGAAAACACTTCACCTTGGATATTTCTTTCTTCATGCCTTTAGACTCAGATTTAGAATGGAATTTATTCCTCTTCCCCTTCTTCACCTTGGCAGCCAAAGTAAAATCCTCTTCATCATCATGCTTTGATGAAGAGCCATCTTTGGTGTTCCATCTGAACTCTTCCTGCACCAGATCCAACCACAGTCATTCCCAATCCGGCAATTTTTCCCATCCGCTGACAGTGTCTTCATAACTGTGCCAACTCTTAGGAAGTCTAAGGAGAGAAAACTCACCAAATCATCATCAATGAATGTTTTCCCCACACTCCCCAGTTCATCTGGACATTGGACAAAATTTGTGAGATACTTTGGAATGGTGTCACCCTTTTCCATCTTGATCTTCCTAAGTTTATCCTTGAGCTCCAATTTTATATGGTCACTGCTGCTTTGGAATAGATTTTTCAAATCCTTTCACATAGTATATGGTGTGGCTTTCCCAAGGAGGCTTGAGAGAATGTGGTCTCGTACTCCCTCCAACACGATCCTCCTCGTATTTGCCACTTTCTTTTTCCATGCATCAATATTGGCAGCATCTGCAACATTTGGCTTAGGAACACCTTTTTCAATGAATTCCTTCAAGCTATTGTCTTTGAGTACCGCCTCTATCATATCCTTCCAAGAATTTTAGTTTGAGCTGCCCTCAAGTGCATACTCTAACCTCAAGACATTGAAAACAATTTCGATCTCGAATCAGTTGTTGCACCAAGAAAGTCTTTCTACAAATTCGAATTCTATCCAGTCACAAACTCAGCTCTTGATTCACTTCCGCAATTTAATGTGCTTCGATACCATGTAGAAATTATACAATATGAAAGTATATATAGGATTCATCCAATCTAACAATGTGCTAAATTTAAATACTGAATCACTTCTACAAATCTTTGTGGAATTAAAATCACAATCACCAATTACATAAGCATGAAGAAAGATCAATCACACACAACACAGATAATTTCTCGGGGAAAGCTTACAGCTAAAAAATCCACTATATTATATTGTATATTATATAATGTATCATGAAACAATTACATAAAAAATTCTTCTTATAATAGCTCTCAGTACATCAGCTAATTGTCTCACACTGTTATACAAAAATTGGCAAATCCCTTAGCCAATTTACTATCTCCACATAGCCTGCCTTCACTGCGCAATCCCTACTGAAATCAATCCCTCAAAAGATGCAATCATGCTTTTCTTGACTGTGAAAGTATCATTGGATCATTTAATGTGTGTGTGTCCTTGCATGTGTGCAAGAAGATAATGTCACAACTGATAGTTATCTTCCCTTTCACCTAGAACTCAACTGGGTCTCCACTAGATTTGGCATGCATGCAATTAATAATAGTAAATCTTCAGTTGCATGTGAGATCACTACATGTCAATTAATTAATATTTAATTCACTTGATCTCTCACTAGTGTATCTTTAGTTACAACTAGAACAACTGATTTTAACTTACTTAACTGAGTTAAACTATTTACAACTTGCACCAAGTCATGCACCATTTCACTTCCAAGTCTGTTACAACTAGAATCACTCAGTTACAACTAGAGTCACTCTGCATGTCCCACCAACCAACCTCTTAACTCGAAATTCACTTAGATAACTGATTTTCCACTTCAGTTAACTATTTTCAAGTCCACATTGAGAACATATTATAGTTTAATGTCCATCTATATTAAGGGACAATAAAAATATACATGCAACTAAAAATAGCATGTGGGTCCCACCCTAGTGTAGGCTCTTAATTTTCACTAGGATCACGGGTACCAAAAGTTTTCTTTTTGAATCTCAACATACCCAATAGCATACTAAGTAACCCAATGGAAATATGTTCAAGTGCGTTGATGTAGGCATACCATTTAACCCAAATAAATAAGCTCTTACCCAATGGTGGACTCCTTTCTTCGTACCTATGGAAGACTACACTAACCAAGATTCTGCATGCATTTCCTTACTCAAACTACACTTATCCACCAATTTAGGATTAAAATAACTATAGTTAGATCCAAATCCAATCAAAATAGAAACAAGTTGATCACAAATATTACTATCCATCTGAATGATAAAAGCTTGATTATCTACCTGCATTTTGTCCATAGCTACATAAATCCTAGGAATGATATGACCAACATCTCCCATTGTTTTTTCCTCCTGTGCATTGTATATATGTGGCTTACCACCTTGATATTGTGGACAGTCCCTCTTATGATAATATTTTCCACAATTCCAACACTATATAGGTTTCCAACCTTCATCCTTATTCTTCACCTCAGATCGAAATCCCTATCTTCTACCAGATGTATTGAACTTCTTGAGTGAGGCAACATTATCCTTCTTACCAATGTCTTGAGGCCTTGCTCGCTTCTTTTTCCATTTCCCTTTTCTCCTTCCATTACCTTTCCAATTCGGCTTATTCTCTGATCCTCGCTTTGATTGTTCATAACAACGCTTTAGTTTTTGAATTGCCTCCTCTAATGATATAGGCTCATCAAAATCAATCATGTATTTGAATACAATCAGTAGCCCAATAATAAATATTTGAATCTTGCCCTTCTCCTCCTTAAGGTAAGGCACATATCTTAGTAACTCCAAGAACTTGCTAGTATACTCCTCATCTGTCATGGAACCCATATTCAACTCATAAAACTGATTTTCCCTATCATCATAGTATCTCTCTGATATATACTTCTTCTGGAATATCCTTTCAAACTCACTCCAATTAAACTCCTCCCCGTAAATATTTTTAACGTTCTTCACATATTCCCATCAAATTTCTACTCTACCTCTTAGACTAAATGTAGTTATCTTAGCTTTCATATTTTCTAGGTAATCATACAATATGAAAAAATTCTTCATGCAAGCAACCATGCATATTCATAATGTGGATTCTCCATCTCTCCATCAAATGCAGGAGGTTTTTCCTTTTTAAAATCATCCAGAAAATAACCCATGTCACTCCTCCTATAATGATGATACCGATGATGATCATGATACCTATATGAACCAGAACTATAATGACACTTGTGCCTATCACCTCTCCTATACAGAGTGTCCAACAATATTCCATATTTAACCATGTCATCCTTATCTGACCTGTAACCACCAGGAGACCTATTTCCATATGCTCCATTGGTCCCATTCTCCTGCCCATAGTTGATCCTAAGTGGCCCGTATTTCTGTAAATCTGACAAAATTTGAATGATGGCCGCATTAACCTCTACTTTCTTTTCATGTGCTTGTATAAGTCTATCATTATCTTCTTTACAACTCCTTATTTATTCCTATAAAATTCTCAGTGTATCTTCCAAATCAGATGAATTTCCAACACCATGTAATGTGAAATATCTCACCTAAACCAATTGATAAATAAACTAACGAACCTTAGTGTAATTTTGGGAGGAAACATCCTGCAAGATCAACCAATTAACCAAATAAATGTATATACATAATCATAACCTCGTATAAACTTGTAACACAATGTATAATAGCGCATAAACCTCGCTCTAGTTGGATTCGAATCATGGATGCATAACCATACAAATTACAAAACATGAACTAATGTATAACCATACCAATGCAACTTTACCACACACCATCACAAGCATAAGCAAAATGTAACCAAGCGTGAATGACCAATTCATGTTCAACATATAATCATCACACAAGAAAGCATACAAGGACACTACACAGGCATGACCAATATGTGACCTAGCATAAACAAGAAATGCATATAAAAAATGTAATAATATGTAAGCTAATGTGCATGTACAATACACAAACACGAAAAATAGAGAATTAGTCATACACACATTACCACATGTTGAAAAAAACACCATAAACACTTCCATGGTGACACCACTACCACCATGGCCAACAAAACATGGGTGCAATAAACAAATACACCATAGGTATGAAAAACACACAAGAAATCAACATAATGCATGATCAAAACACTACCCATCCATTGTGAGAGTTGAACCATCCTCTAATACCACTTTTAACACACTCATCCCACATCTACCCAAGTAACCAACCAACTGGGGTAAACATGTGAGGAGAGGCTACTAATATGATATTCAACCTCATATCTAACCTTAGGGTAGTGGAACCAAGGGAAAGAAGACAAAGACACCTTACAAAACATCAACAACATCCATAAGAGCTAATCCAGCTTCCTAGACCCCCAACCCCTGAGGGCGACTTAATTTTCACCCCTTTTGGGCCATAACTATAGGTATGCCAAGGCACAATAATAGTTGGGAGCCTATAGTCGTAGGAACAACACAGCAAGCATGTAGTGAGGGCCCCAATTGGTCAGTTATGTGTGTGAAGCTACATGATTTGTGCCACCTTTTCAACCATAGAGCCCAAGACACTGCCTAGAACTTCATGAAACATTAGGAGATGATAAATAAAATTAAAAAAAAAAGGTACAAAAATAATAACATCATCAGGAAATCATCCAGACACCTCCTAGACATGACAGGAATTTCATCAAACATGTCACAAAAATTGCATCTACAGGTGTAAATAAGAATCACTAAAAGGCATTTCTCCCTTACATCATTAGCTGCAATACAATATATTTAACCATAGATACATTGTGCATTCATTTACAAGTAAAAACATAGATAGATACATGCATCATCATTGATAAAACACATTGTTATAACCAACATAATAAAAACAAAAATACCATGTATACGATAGCAATAGAATCCACATAGAAACCAATACCTTTGCATACCAAATACCAAAGTAATGAGTTCTTCATTAATGCATGTAAAAACCAATCAGAGTTTGGAATTCCACGTTCAACCCAACCATATATTAGTTGAGCCAAGTCTCACTTCAGCCAATAACCCCCATGCCATATTCCAAGCATGAATGTGGGATATCACCAAACACAACAATCACAACCAATTCAGGGCCTCCAAAGGCCAACCACCTCAACCCTCAACCAGTAACTCCACCTCATGGTCAGAAATCACAACCATCGTTGATTTGTCTCTATCCAAGTTGTTTCAGGACTACATATTTTTTTTTCCATTCAGGTCTTCGAGGACTAGTAACTCAACCCAAAATATTATAGGGCTTATAGAGTGTTTTTCCAACCAATGCTTCCAAGATTAGTAACTCAACCCACCTAGGGCTTCCAAAGGTTTTTCCAACCAAGGCTCCCATGACAAGTAAATCAACCCATAGTTGTTCTTCGGGCTTCAAGAGAGTTTTTCAGACCAAGGCTTCCATGAACTAATAACTTAACCCAGAACTAAATGAATCATGAGAACCAACGAGAAAATAATCAATGGAAATAAACCCACAACACCATGGCTATCCAGGAAATCCAAAGGATAGGGAAATCCACATAAATACACCATGCATGCCAAAACTAGTGAGGAAGCCATGCATACAACTTGATAACTACAATCAAATCTCATTCTATTCATTGATCCTGATGTCCACTTGTGTTTTCCTGCTCCTTCTTTGCCTTCTTGCTTCAATCACCAAGTATCCACACTCTTCAAGAGCGATCCAAGAAAAATATAAGTATCCAATAGTATGAGAGAGAGAGAGATCAATGAGAGAGCTCCAAAAATAGCATGGGATATGGTCCCGAGTACGAGTCCATTATGAAGGATAATGTTTGGAATATGATCCTGAGCCCAAGGACAAAGTTGTTGTCACCTCGATATGGCTCTATAAGAATAAGCATGGATCTGATGAGAGTGTTGAAAAGTAAAAGGCGAGATGTGTTGCCTGAGACTTCTCTCTAGGAAGGCATTGATTATGATTGCACCTTTGATCTATTATTTACCCTTGCTGCTACACAAGGATAGAATCTTCATTATATGGATTTGAAGACTGCCTTTCTGCATGATGTGACAAAGGAAGAGGCATATGTAGATAAACCTCTGGTGTTCGAAGACCAGGATCGAGAAACCCATGTTTATAGGATGAAGAAATCCCTCTATCGGTTGAAGCTATCCCCGAGAGCTTGGTACAAGAGGATAGATAGCTACTTGATGAAGCTGGGCTTCACTCGTAGTAATAATTATCCAAAACTTTACTTCAAGGTTGATAGAGAAAATTCTCTCATTCTGGTTCTCTATGTGGATGATCTCTTCCTGACAGGTGTTAACCGTCTCATTCATCAGTGGAAGAGGGACCTTTCTTCTGATGAAGGATCCAAGACTGATATATTAATTCCTAGGCCTAAAGTTCTAGCAGAGACCTAGCGAGATATTCCTCTCCCAAGGAAAATGTATTGTGAAGCTGCTGAAAAATTTGGAATGATGGACTGTAAGTTCATGTTGACACCAATGGAGCTCAACTTTAAGAAGCTGAGTGAAAGAGTTTTTGGCTTATGCTACAAAATCCTAGTGATTATATTCAACTCGTAGGGGCACTGATGTTATTACAGAAGATATATCCAAACATATGTTGTGTAGTGAACACTTTGAGTCAACATATGGTTGATCCTCATAACATTCACTCTGTTGGTGCCAAGAAACTCTTGAGATATTTCTGGGGCACGATAGAACATGGGATAAGATACACTGTCTGGAGTTTGAGACTTCCTAGATATATTGATGTCGATTGGGATAGAAGTGTGTTGGATCCCAAGAGCACATCTAGATGCTACTTCACACTTGGTCTGCTTCAAGCACGAAGCAGAAGTCGGTAGCTTTGAGCACCGTTGAGGCTGAATACATTGCAACATGTATGGTCTATTGTGAAGCCACTTGGGTTTGAAATCTCTTCAATGAGTTGTTTCAAGCATGTGCTAGATGCCACTATTATCCTTTGTGATGACCATAGGGGGATTCATTTGTCAGAGAATCATGTGTTCCACAATCGATCCAAGCATGTTGATTTCTAGTACCACTTTTCTGGGATATGGTACAACGAGGCGTCGTAAGGCTCGATCATATAGGAACTAATGAGCAGGTCGCAGATATTCTCAGAGAGCCCTTTGGGAAGGTCAAGTTCCTAAACCTTTCGTGAGAATCTTGGAATCATGGGATGACCCTATTTGGAGGGCCCTGTTATACGACAAGCTCTGGGAGCTCCAGGGGGGCTTTAGGGATAGCTTCTTGGAGCTATGAACAACCACAAGGCTAGCCTTGTAAAAACTTATTGGTGTGCTTCCACCCCACCATGATGATACTAAGTTTGTTTACCTCTCTTTGATCTCTGCCCCATATGCATCCTACCCATGGAGTTTCAGACTCATGGGAAGTACCTTTCATTTGGCTAATGAGGTGGGAAATGTGAATAGAGGGCATAGCAAGACTGATGGATGCATTGGAGATTACCGCACTCTCTATTTCTAGGATGGCATGTGTCCAACCACTTGATATCGGATCAAGTCTAGCGAGATTTCGTACCTCAAACTTACTTGGGTCAATGAAACTAACTTCAGGTTATTATATGACTCTCTCAAGTCCAAGAGACATTTCAGACCTCCAATTGAATTTGGGTTAGTGAAACTAACTTCGGGTTAATATATGACTTTCTCGAGTCAAAGAGAGGATTCAGACCTCCAACTGACTTCGGCTTAGTTAAACCAACTTCGAGTTGGTGTGTGACTCCTTTGAGTCGTATAGAGGTTTTAGACCTCTGAGCTGATTTCGGGTTAGTTGTGAGTGATGTCTTTGTTACTCAACTTTTTTTTTGAAATAAAGAAGGAAGCGAAGAAAGTTACGGTGGGATGACGCATGATGTTTGGATGGCATTGGTGAATGGAGTTCTCCCTAGTTGAGAGAGAGTATTAATTTTGGGAAACTAGGTCCAAAATACATGATGTGATGCTCAGATGACAATGCCAATATTTTTATTAGATTCCTCTTTTAATGAGGTGCAAGAATGATACAAAGATCATCTTGATCGGATGAGTAGAACATGTATTTTGAATTTATTCCACATGTGCAAGGTCAGCCTGATTTATCCCACATGCATAAGAGATGTGCCACACACCCCCACAGATGTCTATATATTGGATATACTTGGATTTCATTACACACACAATTTGTGGAGGCATATTACTTCTCTGTTAGATAGTGATGGAGCAAAGTTCTTGGTTCTATGTTTAGGGTTTCTTGGTGCAGTATCTTGGTGGAGTCTTCTTGATGAAATGTCTTGGGGTTGTGTGATATATGTGGTTGGCTGACCTGACGAGTACTTTGCTGGTTGAACCATCCTGCTGATCGCTATAACACCACCATTCTTTATCTTTGTTTTTGACTTGTCTTCCATCGATCTATTGGTATGTTCTATCTGTATCTTATTTTAATTATGTCCTAGAAGGTTAAAGTATATTTTCATCTTAGCATAGAACATCTTCAGAATTTAACACATAATGCTACATCTTCTCCTTTGTAAGTTAAAGGATCAACAGAGTTAGAAATACCATTGAATAAATACAATGTACCAACCTTTTCTCCTTTTTCTATTACCGTGTCTCCTCTAGTGACCTTGCAGGTTTTATCTGTGAAAGTTATCACACAACCTTCACCGCTTAATTACCCTATTGAAATCATATTTTTCTTTAGATCTGGAATATACCTTAGCTCCTTTAATAACCATTGGTTTCAATTTTTCTATTTTACAAGAACTTTACCCATTCCAACAATTTTATAGGGTTTATCATCACCCAAATGAACCTGTCAAAAATCTCCTTGAACATAGTCATGAAAATATTTCTTATCATGTGTGGCATAGAATGAGGCCCCTGAATCTACTATCCAGGAATCAGTAACATTTTATAAATAAAGAATCAACACATATTGTAACACATCACTTTTCACATTTTTCTTCATGATTGTTTTCTTATTTTGCATCTCCTTCTTTTCCCTTCCGATATTTATAGTCTTTCTTCAATTTTCCTTTCTTTCCGCATTTCCATCACACTATTCCTGATCTGGACTTGGATATGCCTTTCCTTGATTTACTATGATATGTTGAGCCCTTTCCTCTTTCCATTTTTCTTCCCCTAGTCTCTGCACTCAAAGCGTTACCCGATGTCTCATCGGAGCTTTTATGTCGCATTGCCTTGCTAAGGTAGCATCAACAACATCATCAAACTTTAAAGTACTAGCTTAGACAGAGTTACTAATGGCCATAACTAAACCATTCCAACTTTCTCGCAATGAAAATAGAAATAACAGAGCCCTAACTTCATCGTCAAAGCTTACCCCTATAGAAATTAACTGACTAATAACCATATTAAATACATTTAAATGGTTAGCAAAATATCCACCTTCCAATGTCTACATATTAAATAAATGTTTCACAAGAAATACCTTATTTGAGGCAGGGGGTTTTTCATATAGTTTCGCCAATGACTTAATTAAACCCTCTATTGTTGTTTCCTTTGAAATATTGAAAGCTACCAGCACCATAAGGCACAACCTTATTGTTCCAAGTGCCATTCTATCGAGAATATCCCATTATGTGTCACTCATACTCGATGAATTCTTTGTTTTTCCCCTCAATGGTAGTTACAAATTTTTCTGATAAAGATAATATTCCATATGCATATTCCACAGTGGGTAGTTTTGGCCATTAAATTTCTCAACCCTAAACCTACGATCTTCCTCCATTTCTCCCACTCGAACTAGGAAACCTTCTTTCATGTGAGTTTATCAGCTAAATAGACCTTCAACTCTGATACCAGTTGTTAGAAAATTATATATTACAAACAAATGTAGCACATAAAATATGCAGAAACACAAACACATAAAACATATAAAATAAGAGAGACACAAATATATGTGGTCCACCCAACTTTGGCTATTTCCATGGAAAAAACCAGTCCTTCCTTTACATTATCCAGCAAAATGAAGAGACACAATCTACATCAGATCCGATGTAATATCCTCTTCTCTCTCACATAGTCCCCTTTGTGATTTCTCACTCAGAGTATACACACCATACACAAACGCAATACAATACCCTCAAACAATAGACAAGTTTCCTTCTAGGGTGAAAAACCATAAATTAAACATAACTTCTACCACCAAATCATCTGCCTAATGAATGACCCATATTGACTATGAAATTACAACATTTTATAAGGCAATTTTACATATTTTTTTAGCCTCGGGGGTGCTTCCCCCAAAACCCCCTCCCAAGGGGGGCTCCAAAAGGCCGTCGACACCCCCCCTAGACCCCCCTCATGAAGATGAAATGAAGTTAAGAATAGGGTTCCAACGTGGCGATACATATAAATAAAGAAGATAATCATGCTCCACACCCAACACAACGTATGAATAAAAAATTTAATTAGACTAGGGTTTGATCATAAATACACACACATACAAAGAAAATCATTTCTAAGACATTGTGGGGGTCTTGCTTACACATTCCACGAAACCCTAATGAGTAACGATTTCAATATAGGAACAGACAAAACCCAATATTACCAAAATTTCAAAGGTTCAAGACTTTATCCCTTATAATTCAACCTTAACAAGTTAGGTTTTCATGATCATATCAAAATCCTAAACATGATATCATTAATAAAAACTTCAAATACAATATCCCTAAGCAGTTTAGGGTTTCAGTCATTCACATTAGCATACCCTTCAGTTAGGGTTTTCCAAAACTTGTCTAGGGTTCTACAAAATCAATTAGAAATATGAGTGGGGTGGGTAGATTTATCAAGTGATGAATCACCCATAATAACAATCATTATGATTTAGTATAGAAAGATATAACAATGCCAGTAAGATAATGTCAAATGAAAAAACCTTTAATATAAATAAATAAATGTTTTAAGGCATACCTTTGTTTCTTGACAAACCTTGTCTTGAGAGGCCCTCCTTCATACTTCTTGAGAGTATAAAAATTCTTTTCCTAATCAAGACCATAAAGGGAGAAATTTCATTAGTATTAATATAATCAAAATTGAAATAAGTATATGAAACCAAAAATGAGCCTCAAATGAGATACTCATCTTGAGGATTTTTTTAGGACTCCCTACAAAGATTTGAGGGATACCTAAAACTTATAAACAAGAAAAATGTCTTTTTCCAAAAATATATTAAATTTCTATAAATTATAAAACATCAAAAATATAAAATAAAATATCTAAAGCTACAAGAAAAGTACTTGGTAGTGTAAGTCCCTAATGTTAAATTCTCCAAGCTTGACTTCCTTTGAGTTTCCTCCTTCAATAATGTTGGCCGAATATCTCTCTATTTTCTTGTTTCTTGGATTTTCAAGATATTCACTCCTATAGTGACCCTTCTTATGGAATCAATATTATTATACCTTGGACATGTCAACTTTATTCCTTGGCCCTTTATATTTCTTTCATTTATGTTGAGAAATATAGGCATTAGGTACTCCTTTAGCATTGGAAGCTAATGAGATACTCAGAATTCTTCTTGACTGTTGGAAATCCATTGTTCTTCAAAGGTGGGAGCTACCTTCCAATTATTAAATATGGCAGAAAATGCTTCCCAAGTAGGTGTCAATCCTAATAGAGCATTGATCACAAGTTCTTTGTCTAGATAAATTTCATCAATGGACAAAATATCATCCTTGATTATTTCTATATTCACAAATGAGGCCAATGTGTCTTATTTTGTCATATTTGTAGTCCTTAGCTCATTTTTCGAAGTAGATACTTGAAAAATGTTCTTAACAGTGAATAACTTTGACAAGGCTTCATACATTTTGTGAGCATGGTCAATGTTGGCTATGAATGGGAAAAGGTTGTCCTTTATTCCTGCTACCATTAAAGTCATGGCCACCAATTTAGTTCCCTGTATTTTAGTTTTTCACCATCAAAAGAATCATTTGTAGGCTTCTTTAATTTTCCTTTGACCAGGTATAGTACCTTATTCTTTTCAAGGATTCTTCTAGGACCTGTAGTTTGAGGCTCCAATTTTGTTTTCTCCCTTGATTGTGTTATACATCCTCCTAGAGTGTAGTAGACTCCTACCTCGAGATGATCCTTCAAATTGTTCCTTGATTAAGTGCTGAAGACTTCATTTTTCTTCCTTATTTCAACAAATCTATGATACCATGTTCGAAAATAAAAAAGGCGGAAATATTTTCTTATTCTTGAAAATTACTTGTGATTTTTCTTATTATTACTATTATTTATATCTTCTTTCTTTTAGTTCATCAAGAAATTACCGAAGCAACATCACATAAAAAAATAGACACCAGATGCATGAACTATGCCAATGGGAAACCCCCCTTAAGGGGAAAACCCCCCTGGCATATGCTCCATTAGTCCCATCCTCCTGCCCATAGTTGATCCTAAGTGGCTCGTATTTCTACAACTCCCACAAAATTTTAATGATGGCCTCATTAACCTCTACTTTCTCTTCATGTGCTTGTATAAGTCTATCATTATATTCTTTAAAAATCCTTATTTATTCCTATAAAATTCTCAATGTATCTTCGAAATTAGATGAATATCCTATTAGAGCCTAAATCCACCTCAGGTTGAAGTAAGGCAGAAAAAGGACAACACCAAACCACGCTCAGCCTCGTAGCTAGCCCTACGAGGACAGGAGAGGGCTCTCTTAGGGTCAATCTCAATGAAAATATTCAAAGGGGCTTGAGATGACTAAAAAAACAACTGATCTTAGGCTAGATAAACAAATAGGAGGGTTTGATTTTGATTTTTTGGGATTTTGTTGGAAAAAGGGGAAAGACAATTTCGGGCTTGGGGATGAGGCCAAATTCTTGCAGAGTTCAAGTTGGGGCAGGGAAGGCAATGAATTTGATGTCATAGATTCAATGAATGGATATAAAATACTACTTAGGAGCTGAAGAGAGAAATAAGGTGCAAGGATCCTCTCCAAACTGACGAAAACATATAAAACTAAACAAAATTTTAAGGCAGAGCACCAACAAACTAATGAATTCTGCCTTAGTTACTCATTTGTTTAATTCAGAAGCAAAGAGAAGGGAAATGGCATAGATAAAATTCAATGAAACTTACAGATACATGAAGGAAAACATCATCAAAACTCAGAGCCACAAGGATCCCAACAAGTGCTGCAAAACTCTGGTCTTTCCTTTGCCAAAAATCTGAAATGAATATATAATGAGGTGCCAAACTATTCCCAAGTATCCAACCCTGAAAATGACTCAGAAAATACAATATATAAACCATCCTAACCCCTTCCCATGCCTCTATGGGTCGAGCTCATCCTTCTAGGAGCTGTTTCAACCAACATTAAACATGGAACTAAAATCTAGGTAGCCAAACAACTTGCCTCTATATGCTAGGAAACTGATCTATTCACTTAATTTTCACTTTTTAGTGAATGAATCCTATTGAACAAGTAAAATCATGCAAAATTTACATCATAGCTACAAAATTACATCAAGATAAATCAAAAATTACATCCAAAAGTGAAACTAGTCAAACTGGTCGAATTTCTGAGCTGAAAAGTGAAAATTGGGCAAAATTCCTCTATGCGCCGTGCCAGAAAACTCAATGCACCGCGCCAGTTTGAGCCTATTTTTGGGGCACTTCCTAAAGTCAAAATTGAGCTCATGATAGCTCATTGGAAATCCCTATCTATCTGCTATCCAACCCAAATGGAATTTTTCCATTTGGATGTCATTTTCCCCTCAAAAACTGCAATCTCCTAAGACTGGTTCCTACTGGTGCAAAAAGTGGCAGAAAGTCCATTTTTGGAGTGTTTTTGAACTTTAAGACCACCCAGAACTTCATGAAATCTCTCAACCATTCTTGAGCATGCATAATTTACCATAAAAAACCCAAAAATATCAAGTTTTCCTCTAGAACATGTCCCAATCATAAGCGCGGGTTGGGTGGCGCGACGCATTGGGTAGAAAAACCTGTTTTGCAACCACAATTTCAAAAATGACAAAATTTACTCCAAATTTGCTGAAATTTGGAGTGAAGGTCTCCCATCATGTCTCATGCTCAGCCAAGGAGGCTTCGGCCAAGATTCGGAGTGGATCAGGCCTTTTGTGACGTTTCAGTGCTCTTCTCAACCTCGTCTTCAGGATCTTCATCCTAGCTCTGCAAACGTGTGTGCGGGCCCAATAGTGGTTCTTCATATGTCTGAGCATGTTTTTGTCTCTATTGGCCTTCGCCAAGAGCTTCTCTAGATGAATTTTGACTCTCATAAGGCAAGTCTCTCGCTCAAATGGTGTCATTTCACCTGGTCTCTTCCGGGCTAATTCCCGGTCTTCGTGGATTCTCTGCAGCTCCATGAATGTGTGCTGATCCTCTAGTTGTTTATTTCACTGCTCCAAGTAATTTATAACCCACTAAGCTCTCTGCAATTTCTCGGGCAGTGTTTCAATTTCAGCTTTCTGCTCCTAGATGATTTCTTTCAGCTTTGAGCTGGGAGAGCTCGAATCAACATCGATCAATATAAAATCAGTATCTTTGCCTCCTGAAGGTCTCTCATCATGCATAGGCCTCTTGCCTCGGTCCTGTACCTATTCTGATGTCGAAGGTGACACCCCTTCCATGCCAAATGGAGATAGTACTCGCGCTTCTTATGAAGGTAACGAGACCCCTCCCACCCCTGGTGGAGATAGTACTCATCGTGCTGCTGCAAATAAGGCTCTGTGGCCTCTCTGATATGTCACACACACTGGAGCACTGATAGGCTCAGTCTCAAGAACCTCAAACTGATGTGAAGGCTCTCCATCATCATGAACAATCTCGGGAGGAGCCTAGGGGGCTGCAAAAAAGTCACGGGAAATGAACTCATCCCATGCGATGCCCTGCAATCCAAGCTGATGTAATACAATGATTTTGATGAGCGCATAATGATACATGCTGTTATGCTACTGCTCTGGAGTCTTCTTCTGCACCAGGGTAGTCATCTGCTCTATGTTTCGACACATGAAATATGGAATACTCATCAGTCTCACTCTCGTAAAATGCATTAAAAGTATGATGTGATATGCATAAAGACGTGAGAATCGGCCCTCACAACTGAAATATCTGATGATGAGCTTCATTAATGGCGCATAAGACTCTTTCAGAAACCCGAATGGAAATACTCTGCTCAGCTGCCTCAAATATCCAGGCCTGATGTAAGGTTCATAATATGCTCTATCTAGATGTTGTCTCTTATTCCACTCTTCACCAATGTTTGGTATCCCGGTCACCTCAGAAATGGTCTCTGGTGACAAAGTGAAATTCACTCCAGCAATTTTTACATGAACATCACGCAAATGTAAAACAAATAGGCGAACCAACTCCTGATGGTGCTGAATTTGAGATATCATCTCACAATACTGAAAACATGGCTGTTGCTGAAAGCATGTCATTGTAAGCGGGCAGGCCTACAATTGAGCGAAAGAAGCAAGCTCCTCTCTCACGTGCCTACCACTTTTATGAGACCTCCTCTGTACATTTAGCTCAGTGGTTGAGTCACTGTCTTGCTCATATCCCTGCTCATATGATGAATTTTTCTCCGACATGGTGCTGAAACAAGGTTTTTATGCTGATATGTAGGTGAAAACAAGGGGTTTTTTTTTCAATACCATGTGTGCCACATATGTAATGAAGGGCCGCAAGGAAATATCACAATGAATACAATAAAATGTCAAGTGAATTTGGAGTGGAAGGACAGTCACTCACTGCTTGGGGAACTTCGGGATTTGGACCTTTTATAAGTGATATGGGAATGAGTGATAGTGATGGGGGTAGTTTTTAGGAATAAGAGTAAATGAAATGGAAAAATATACATGGGTTAAATAGAGACAGCCCTTGAATGCTTTGGAAATTAGGATTTTATCAATGTTATGAAGGGAGGGAAATGATGGCAAGTGATAGGGTTTGAGGATTCAAAACATGGGAACAAAGGGTATAAGGGATATGGGACAGTGGGAATAGGAGAGGGGATTATGACAAGAATATGATAACAATAATGAGAGCACAAATGAAAATGGGGTGGGAGTTTTAAGCACCAGTAATCAAATTTCAACACCTCTTTTCAAACCCTAGCAAGCAGATTTTAATATGGGTATAGGGTTTACTCTTTCATCAACCAAAATCTAATGTCTTCACCTCTACACCGCACCACTCATGACTAAAATCACTGAACAGGCTTTGTCAACTTACTTGGAAAAAAAATGAGCTGAAACAAATTGAGTTTTTATGGAGCGGAAATGATTTTGGCCTTGGGGGCTCTGTGCGCCGTGCACAAACCCAATGCACCGCACTCTGTGGGTGCACCGTGCCTGTTGGGAATTGCATGATGAAATCCGGCTCTATGCGCCGTGCTGTGTGGGTGCGCCACGCCCTGTCCCAATGCGTCGCGCTCAATTCCAACACACAGTCAGCCCTTCTAAAATCACAACTTTTTTCTTTCAACTCCAACTCGACTTCTCTCTTGGATTTTTCCCAATATCTCTTGATGCAAATGGATTAATAACTTTGAGAAATATCTTATATAGACATGGTTTTAATTTTTTCTTCTCAAAAACCCATTTTGTAATGTTTTTGGCTTTGGCACTTTTTGCATTTAATACAACTCTATCTTTTTGTTTCCTTACTGATTTTCTGAGCTTGAAATGATGTTTTCTTCGTTGATTTTTGCAGGGATGGTGGCATTGAACCTTGGAAAAGGATGACCAGAGTTTGCATGTGAAGTACTACATGGTGGAAAGATACATATTTATTACAAAAACAAATTTGACAATTTCTTCTTCAAAACAGAGTTTTGAAGAAGAAACATCCTCGAGCATTATTAATGATGAAGATCTTGAAATAAAAACTTATTGAAAAAATCCTCATGGCCTGCAGGCATTGTTTAACATTTATGAAGATCAAACCCTAGAACTAGAAACTAAAATGACTCTTTTTTGACCAAAATGGCATCTATGACTGTAAATGACGTGAAATAAACTTTGATGAATTTTGAGAAATTTTGACCAACCCAGCAGGTACAAACATGAGGAAAACGAGAAAACCAAGCCCTTCCGTCAGCCAATAGAATGCACCTAATGGAATGCAGATGAATGAGCGGAATGAGACACCTAAAAATGAAATGCAATAAGATAAATGATCTCTGACAGAGGGATGTAAAGACCGACTCTAACATTGGCTCCAATGGGGATGGTAGCTCCTGGGAGGTGCCAAGAACAACAGATCTTTGGGAGACCAGACCAATTCCTTCTTCCATTGGGCTATGGATTCCATTATTTTGACAAAACAACTCAAGACTATTGACTAAATTTATTTGACTGAAACTTTAACTCAAACTGACTCAACTTTCGAAACTGAAACCAAACTGACTAGACGGACTCAAACCAAAATTGAAATCCTTCCTCAGAATTATAGCCTTCACTTCGGGCCCCAAACTGAAGAAAAGACCACAATGCACACTTGCAATGAAATTGAAATAAATGATATGTACAATGACAATATGATCAGCAGAAAACATCTTAGAAATGGTACCGCTTGAGCAGCCGACCATTGACTTGCCCTCCTGGACAGTCTTCGCCATTCATCTCCTTTAAAAGAAAGGCGTTCTGACCTCGATATGCTGCAATATTGAATGGAACTTTCCAGAGATTTTCAAACTTACCGTGTTTACCTTTGTCCTCATTCCTAGCATCCCACTTCAGCACCACTTCCTCCAATTGGAATTTATCCACTCCATAAACTGCATCCACTCCATAAACTAACTCAAATGGGGACATACCAATGGACTTCCTTTGACTCACCCGATCATCCCATAGCGCATTGACCAGCTTCTTATGCCAACTCTTCTTATTTATGTCCATCAACTTTTTAATGATGTTGACTAGAGATTTATTGGAAGATTCCACCAAACTGTTGCCTTACAGATAATAGGCAGTTGAATGTCCCAAAATAATTTTATACTTGGCACAAAACTCAATCATATTTCTTGATTTAAAAGTTGCTGCATTATCAGTGATCAATTTATTCGGGCAACCAAAACAAGACAAAATGTTGTTCTCAAGGAAATATATGATTACTGAATCAGTAGCCTATCTGGTGGGAACTGCTTTGATCCATTTCGTGAAGTAATCGGTGGCTGTTAGAATCCATCTATGATGTCCCAAGGAAGGAGGATGGATCTCCCCAATGAAATACAAACCCCATTGCTGAAAAGGGGCGCTTACCTCAATAGGCTTGAGTGGAAATGGCTGTAATTTTTGTCTTCCTTCAAAAATCTGGCACTCATGGCAGCCTTTGACTGTTTTATACACATCAGCAAACAATGTCAACCAATAGTACCCTGCTCTCAAAATCTTATTGGCTGTCGTTTTCCAAAAATGATGACCCCCACAGTCTCCTTTATGGAAATCCCCCATTACCTTCTTCTCTTCTTCCTCCACCAAAAAATTCAATAAAAAACCACCTAGATCTTTCCAATAAAGTGCAAAATTCAAAATACAAAATTTTGCAGCCTTCAGTTTCAAATTTCTACCTTAGTTTCTAGTCATGCCGGGCGGTGATGAAAATTTTTGAAGAACATACATGATATCTGAATACCATGGGGAAGTAACAAAAATTTCCGATACCTGAACTGGCGAATTCTCCTCATCCTCATCAGACATAGAAGCAATCAGATTTATGTCTAATGCGTGCAAATTCAATTTAGCCATAAGCTTCACCAGCCCCTTTCCCTTGATAAGCTTTGTGGGCCTTATTTCCACATCATATTCCAACAAAGCTGCAATCCACTTGCCACGTCTTCCTTCCGAATCAGTCTATATTAAAACATATTTCACAACAGCGTTAGGAACATAAGCCAAAATATGGGAATACAAAATGTATACTCGGAAATCCTTCAATGCTTTTACCAGTGCCAGAGCTTGCTTCTCAATGATGTTTTACTTCAAGGCTGCGTCTCTAATAGTTTGACTGAAAAACGCTATGGGCTTCTCATGTCCATCTCTTTTCTGCATTAACACAGCTGCCATGGTATGCTCCAAAGCAAATGAAAACAAAATAAAATCTTGGGTGTAATCCAGGCTGATTAACACCGGAGCTGAAGATAGTGCCAACTTCACCAAATTAAAGGACATTACCGCCTCTTCAGTCCACTTCACTTGGCTGTCCTTTTTCAGCATATTTGTTATTTCTCTTAAATGTTCAGCAAGGTTAGGGACAAAACAGTGTAAAAAGTTCATCTTACCATTAAAAGACTGAATCTCCTTGTTGTTCCTGGGAGGGTCAATTTGCTGAATTGCTTCAACACGTGCTGGATCAATACGAATGCCATCTTTTGAAATAATGTGACCAAGTAATTTTCCTTCATCCATGGCAAATAAGCTCTTTTTATGATTAAGCGAGACACCATATTTTCTGCACTTTTGAAAGACAACTTTCAAGTGATACATATGCTCTTCATCTGAATTGGAAAAGACCGTCAAATCATCAAGGTATATAACAAGGAAAACATCTTTCTCATTCACAAAAGCCATGTCCATCACCCGCTGGAAAGTCGCACCAACATTCTTCAAACCGAATGGCATCTTGGCATAGTGGAAAGTTCCCCACGGAGTGGTGAACGCTTTTTTGTCACGGTCGTCCTCATGGACCAAAATTTGGTTATATCCAGAATAACCGTCAAGTAGTGACATGCGAGATGCTCGAACCACTAGCTGCAATATATGATCCATCTTAGGCAATGGATTATTGTCCTTCAATGACACCCTGTTCAGATTTCGGAAATAAATACACAATCGAATCTCACCTGTCTTTTTTCGCACTGGCACTAAATTGGAAATCCAATCAGAAAATCTGATGGGAACAATGATTCCTTCTTTGTACAACCTAAGAGATTCAGGAACATCACATAAAAAAATAGACACCAGATGCAAGAACTATGCCAGGGGGAAAACCCCCTTAAGGGGAAAACCCCCCTAGCATATATGCTTCATTAGTCCCATCCTCTTGACCATAGTTGATCCTAAGTGGCTCATATTTCTACAACTCCCACAAAATTTGAATGATGGCCACATTAACCTCTACCTTCTTTTCATGTGCTTGTATAAGTCTATCATTATATTCTTTAAAACTCCTTATTTATTCCTATAAAATTCTCAATGTATCTTCGAAATCAGATGAATATCCAAAAAAATGCAATGTGAAATGTCTCACCTAAACCAATTCATAAAAAAACTAACGAATCTTAGTGTAATTTTGGGAGGATACATCCTGCAAGATCAACCAATTAACCAAATACATAAATATCCATAGTCGTAGCCTCATATAAACTTGTAAAAAAAGGTATAATAGCGCATAAACCTCACTCTAGTTGGAGTATAATCATGGATGCATAACCATAAAAATTACAAAACATGACCTAATGTATAACCATACCAATGAAAATTTACTACACACCATCACAAGCATAAGCGAAATGTAACCAAGCATGAATGACCAAAGCATTTTCAACATATAATCATCACACAAGAAAGCATACAAGGACACTACACAAGCATGACCAATATGTGACCTAGCATAAACAAGCAATGCATATACAACCTGTAATAATATGTAAGATAATGTGCATGCACAATACACAAACATGAAAAATAGATAATCAGTCATACACACATTACCACATGTTGATAACAACACCATAAACACTTCCATGGGGACACCACTACCACCATGGCTAACAAAACATGGGTGCAATAAACAAATACACCATAAGTATGAAAAAAAGACATGAAATCAACATAATGCATGATCAACACACTACCAATCCATTCTGATAGTTGAACCATGCTTTGATACCACTCTATCACACCCTCATCCCACATCTACCCAAGTAACCAACCAACCAAGGTAAACATGTGAGAAGAGGCTACTAATATGAGATTTCACCTCATATCTAACCTTAAGGTAGTGGAACCGAGGGAAAGAAGGCAAAGACACCTTACAAAACATCAACAACATCCCTAAGAGGTAATCCAACCTCCCAGACCCCTAACCCCTGAGGGCCACTGAATTTTCAGCACTTTTGGGCCATAGTCATAGGTATGCCAAGGCACAATAATAGTTGGGAGCCTATAGCCATAAGAACAACACAAAAAACATGCAGCGAGGGCCCCAATTGGTCAGTTATGTGTGTGCAACTACAAGATTTATGCCACCTTTTTAGCCATAGAGCCCAAGCCACTACCCAGAACTTCATGAAACTTTAGGAGATAATAAATAACATTAAAAAAAAAGGTACAAAAGCAATAAAATCATCAAGAACTCACCTTTAAATCTCCTAGCCATGACAAGAATTTCATCAAACATGTCACAAACATTGCATCTACAGGTGTAAACAACAGGTTTAAACATAAGGGTCTCATACTTATCTAAGAATCACTAAAAGGCATTTTTCCCTTACATCATTAGTTGCAGTACAATATATTTGACCATAGATACATTATGCATTCATTTACAAGTAAAAACATAGATAGAGACATACATCAACATTAATAAAACATATTCTTATAACCAACATAATAAAAACTAAAATACCATGTATACGATAGCAATAGAATCCACATAATAACCAATACATTTGCATACCAAATACTAAAGGATTGAGTTCTTCATTAATGCATGTAAAAAAAAATCGGAGTTGGGAATTCCGCGTTCAACCAAGCCATATATTAGTTTATCCAAGTCTCACTTTAGCCAATAACCCCCGTGCCATATTCCAAGCATGAATGTGGGATATCACCAAGCACATAAATCATAATCAATCCAGGGCCTCCAAAGGCCAAACCACCTCAACCCTCAACCAATGACTCCACCTCATGGTCGGAAATCACAACCATCGTTGATTGGTCTCTATCCAAGTTGTTCAAGGACTCGAGAGTGTTTTTTTCCAATCAGGGCTTCCAGGACTAGTAACTCAACCGAAACTATTACAGGGCTTCTAGAGCATTTCTCCAACGAGGGCTTCCAACATTAGTAACTCAACCCACCTAGGGATTCCAAAGTGGTTTTTCCAACCAAGGCTTACACGACAAGTAACTCAACCCATAGTTGTTCGTCGAGCTTCGAGAGAGTTTTTCCAACCAAGGCTTCCATGAACTAATAATTCAACCCATAGCTAAATTAATCATGAGAACCAACGAGAAAATAATCAATGGAAATAAACCCACAGCACCATGGCTATCCAGGAAATCCAAAGGCTAGGGAAATCCACATGCATACACCATGCATGCTAAAACTAGTGACGAAATCATGCATACAACTTGATACCTACAATCAAATCTCTTTCTATTCGTTGATCCTGATGTCCACTTGCATTTTCCTGCTCTTTCTTTGCCTTCTTGCTTCAATCACCAAGTATCCACACTCTCCAAGAGAGATCCAAGAAAAATTTAAGTATCCAATAGTATGAGAGGGAGAGAGATCAATGAGAGAGCTCCAAAATGCACTGCCAAAAAGGTACCAACAGATTCTCAGAAGCCTTTTTATAGAAGAGGCCTCTATTTTCTTCATTTTCCTCCTCACATGCAACCTGTGACATTTTACCTCCCCTTTCTCCTAATTTCCACTATTTTCATAAATAAATGTGTCAAAAATAATTTTTTCTTCTTTAATGATTTAGCCATAGTATTTGCCATAGACATAATAAACCATGTGAACACCCACACTAGGATGTTTTTCCCTACATTCAGCTTGGAATATGTCTCTCACAAATAATGGTTATTATTTTAAATTTATTACATGGAATTTTGAGTAGGTTTGTTACAGGAAGGATGTTTTTGGTACAACGATGACACAAGATGGACACATATGAAATTTCCAATTCATAGAAAAGATCAACAAAGTGAAATAACTATTGTGGGAGGTGAAGTAGAATCACAAGAAAGTGTTGCAACAAATGGTGGAGAGCAACAATTGCAATTGAGTGCACTGACATTTGGAATTGGTACAAGCAATGATGAACACATCGTACTACAATCTCGAGAATTAAGATTTGGAATTGGCGCACTCAATCATGGCAAGTTATTTCTTTAGAAGTTAACCTATTAGGAAAAAAAAGGGGCAAAGCATGTAGTGGCCCTTTAAAACCATAGATTACTAGGTAGAAAATTTTTCCTCAAAGTACTAGTCACTAAGCAGAGTAATGGAAAACCTAGCATTTACAGAAATTCAGGAGGGGGAGGGGTGTTATTTGGAACAAATACTTATGAATAAGAACAATGATAAAATGAAGAATTGAGTATAAATGGTTACCATAGCTATATTCTTAGATGTTTGAATGTTAAATATGAATAGGGAATGGGGTAGAAGGGTTCAATTTCCAACCCATAGCACGAAACTCATAAAAAAATAGATGGCATCCATAATGTATGCATACAAAAAAGGAGGATTATATTTGTAAATTTTGAAGGCTCTAAAACTTTTAACACCCTTTCATATTTTTTCAATTAAGTTCTTAGCCCAATTGAAATAAAGGCCTTTGAAGACTCTTTGAATAATGGGATCTAAGTCTAAAGGAGAATGTGTAACATTCATTGTGGAAAAAATCATACAAAGCACTCAAACCACAAGAGATAGTTTAGGAATTAATTAGTGACTAATCAAATATTCTTCAGAAGCTTCCTTTTTAAGTATCTTGTCACTATTTATGTGTGATTTAATTAATTCATGCATCCTTTCTCCAAATACACCACATAACTTTTTGGTAAAATCCTTAATGAATCAAACATTGTAATACAGTTAGGGTTCAAGAAGTTTATACATAACTTGAATATTATCCAGCCGCTTTACTTGTCAAGATCCATACATCTCATGAATTGGGAACCCATGAAATCATCTAATGGGAATGGGGGGAGGGTGAGCAATGAGGGTTCTTACAACTTCCCATAACTCTGCCCAATGATGAAAATTGCACCTTGAACTACCATAATTTTTATTTTGTGAATTGACAACAATTAGTTGAATCAATCCTCTTGTCCATAATACTTGTTAACTTAAATTTTCGAGACTATCCAATATTAACACCATTGCTACCAAAATTTTCCTACCATTCCACAACCATGTTATCCTCTCCTTTCATTTTGAAATAAAAGACATAGACAAAAATTAGTGGAAAATATTCACACCACTTGACAAAATAAATTTGTGTCATAATCAAAGTTCCATAGGAGGTCTTCAAAGTTTTAAATGAAAGTATAATATAACGTTCCACCTAGTTTTAAAAATTAGATATTGGATTTTCTTAAGCTTTTTCTGGCACATATCCTTATAAACCCGATATCAAATAATGCAACATCACGTCAACATAAAGATATCATATCTGGCCACCCATGATGTTTCTTTGCATAATTAACCTCCTCCCATATCAACATTTTCTATCATTGATTTAATAAAGTAGCCATGTGCCAAGCATTTCACATAATACAAAGTTCAAACCACCTGACATACTCTAAAACACCCCAAAGTGATCAATGGTGGATAAATCACATCAAAAGAAAGGATTTAACTCCGTCAAGTTACCAGATGTTTAGCCGATGTGTGGCCCACTACGTGAATTATATGGCACCACCTAATTAGACATAAAATTATTTTGATTTTTTCCAAACTACTTGTTCCAGGCCCAATAATGTCAATAAAATCATCCCTATTTTCATAGTATCAATGGAATAGTCCAAGATTTGGATTAAAAAATTTTACCTGACAAGGAAATTTCCAACAAATTCAAGGCATGCACAATGATTAACCTCAATGTTTCTATGTAAAAATTATATTTTATTCCGTGATCTTTGGTGGATGTCATGAATTTCCAAATTTTCTTTGGTGGATGTCATGAATTTCCAAATTTTTGGTGGATGTCGTGAATTTCTGGAGTTAATGTCATTTCAGAAGGAGAGGTGTGCTATGAGCAAACTACACAAGATTAATAATTAATTTGGACAATAAAGTATTTAGAATTGTTGGCACCATGGATTTTTAAGTGGTGATATTATCCATATTTTTAGTGACATTTTATAATTCCGATGGACATGAGAAACCATAACTTTATGGAATTAGGGCCACTTTACTAGCATTGGCAAGTAGAAAGTGAAACTTTTTGACTTTGAGGTTAATAAAAATAAATCAATTAAATTCACTTGAAATTTACATTTAAAATATAGAGTTGTATTTAGTGTTATTTTTTAAAAGTTTTCAAAATTACTATTTTTATCTAATTTGTATAAAAATCATATATTTATTAAAAATTAAATTTGAATAACACAATTCAATATTTTAACTAAAATTTCTCAATTTAATATTATTATTTTTTTATATAAACAATAAATTATATATTATTTGATTAATTTTCTAAATCGGCATTCTCCATCCCTATCGCTATTATCACCCCGCAAATAAACTTTTGTAACTAAATTAAATTGAATTTAAGGTAGGGTTTTACCCATTCTTGTGCGCTAGGCTTGATCTACGTTCTGTCCAGTTTGAATGTTTTATAAAGCAGTTTTTATATCTTTATAAAATATAGTTTGAAACAGTTTTTCTTTTATAGCTCGTAAATATCAAGAGGAGTTGTATAGTTGGAGCTTGCACAGACAGTCATACAGAGGGAGAACGGAGTCATTAACAGGAATATGGAAGGAAATATGGAAGGAAGAGCTCAATATAGTGGGGATGATGCAAGAAGGACAAGATCAACATTGTGCAGGGAACGACGAACAGATTGCACAGGAATGATTTGGAGAGGAGGGTTATATGTATGTTTTTTTTTTAAATTATTATATTTTTGTTAAATGTAAGACTTTTGTGATCCATAATGTAAATGAATGTCTTTATGTGATTAATCCAAAAAAAACTCATCTACATTATTATATTTATTAAAGAATTTTGTAATATTTAAATATTAAAAAAATCCATTCAATATTTTTATTTGAAATTATTATACTTATTAAGAAATTTTGTGATATTTGAATATTAAAAAATAGTATGTTATATTCCTTTTAATATTGAAAATAATCCAAACAGGTATAAATGATGTGGTGTGATCCCTCCAAACGGCTAGGGCAGGGAGGACGTGGCATGGCCACTCACAAATTAGCCATTGATTGAAAAAGATATTATGACTATGATGTTCACAAGTTCAAGCCGCTGAATAAAAAAAGCTATATAATGAGGATTTTGATTATGATGTTCACAAGTTCAAGTTGAAGGAGGATAAGGACGGTACCGGAGTGAATGGAATTAAGACGATGCCATTTTTGGATTTCTTCTAACCGTGCAGTATCCATGATCTCTGTTCTTTTTTTCCACACAAACATGATCTCTCTTCTTTTTTTCCATTGATGTATGGTTTTATGAGATTAATTTAATGATATTATTAAAAGATTTGATTAATAAGGTTTGCGCCTTCTTTTAATCAACCGGTGTCTGTGTTAGGTAACTACTAAAATCAACCTGCAAGGTCACACAGGATCATTGGCTGTAAACAAAACCCCCAAGAAACCTAATTCTGGTCTCAACGCCAAAGGTAACTTTCTGCGTCTTCGTTTTGTGTTTCTTGAATTAAAAGTTTCAAGTAAACCCATTTCAAAGAATTATAAATAGAATTGTTTTTCATTTTCATTTTCTGGCGGTTCTATAATTTTCGAATTAATACTTGTTTGTAATATCACTTATTTTTTTTGATTTCTTCTAAGCGTGAAGTATTCATGATCTCTGTTTTTTTTTTTCCATTAATTTAATCATATTATTAAAAGATTTGATTGATAAGGTTTGCGCCCTCTTTTAATGCTTGTGCCTTCCTTTAATCAGCCGGTGTCTGTGTCAGGTACTACTAAAATCAACTTGCAAGGTTTCACAGGAAACCCGGAAACCCAGGAGCATTGGCTGTAAACAAAACCCTCAAGAAACCTAATTCTGGTCTCGACGCCAAAAGTAAGTTTCTGCGTCTTCGTTTTGTGTTTCTTGAATTAAAAGTTTCAAGTAAACCCATTTCAAAGAATTATAAATAGATTTTTTTTTTTCGTTTTCATTTTCTGGTGGTTCTATAATTTTAGAATTAATACTTGTTTGTAATATCACTTTCTTTTTTTTGGATTACAACTATATTTTCTTTGTCTACTGTTAAAACAAAAACCAGTCTACTTCTCTTAGTTTTATTGTTCCTAGTTTTATTATTCCATTTTCTTTCTGTCCTCGGCTATCACAGATGCCATAGTTTCTTATTAATTCATATCAACTGGTGTAATCTCTTTGTCTTTCATTTCTCCATTGTAATTTAGATATTTCTTTGTTGGATCTATCAAATCAAATTTCTAGATAAATTGAATTTTCTTTGATGTTTTTTCAGGTATGTTTTGAGAATTTTGATTCCATCTATTATATTCATCTTAATATCAAATATCAAATCAAATGTATGGGCATATTAAATTTTTCTTTGATGTTTTTGCAAGTATATTTTAAGGATCTTGATTATATAGATAATATCTACCTTGAATATTAGTTTGTTTTCAATTTTTTTTTCAAATAGAAATATTTGAAATATTTATAAATTAGTAAAATAATAAATATTGTTTTTCAAATTTTATAAATGAATCTATGAAATAATTAGATATCTTCATCTATAAAGAAAATTCAACAGTTGCACCATACTTAATTGAATTGGAAATTAGGTCAAATCTGAAAAGGAAATAAGGATATTGGATAATTCATTACATTCAAATAATTCCATTTTTATTTATGAATTAACTTTTTAGATTTTTTTAATAACCAAAAACGTGCCAGGTGGGTCAAATAAGGAAATTGGAGAATTCCCTTAGTAGAATTAATTCAATTTTATTTATAAATTAAATTTTTGTAGCCTTCTAACAACGAGAAAGTCAAATCACAAGTATTGGTTGATTTGCTTTATAGTTTTGTGAGCTTTTTTTTCAATTAAAAATATTAGTTGACTTAAAATATGGTTCTTAAAATCAGTTTTGGTTGATTTGCTTTATAGTTTTGTGAGCTTTTTTTTCAATTAAAAATATTAGTTGACTTAAAATATGGTTCTTAAAATCAGTTTTGGATGACGTTTTCCAATAAATAAGTATTTTTTCTAATAATTTAGATGAGATTAATGGATTTTTCAAAATGATTTTCAATTATGTTCTTATGTTCTACTAATATGTTTTTCATTTAAAAATAAATTTTCATTTATATCTAATAACTCATGTTAGATTTTGTTTTTACATTATTATTATCGTTAAATTCAATATATTTTAAATTCTATTTTCATACATTCAATTTATTTTAAAGAATTTTTCTTATATTTAAACTTTTATTAATAGCTTTTAATTTATTTTGTTTTTTGAATGATTTCTTCATTAATATTATAATATAGAGTAATGTAGCTTAAGCTTGAGTAGCCTAGCCTAGGCTACTAAAGACTACACTAAGGTAAGCTAGAGTAGGCTAGGTTGGGCTAGAATAGGCTAGATTAACTTAGGATAGGCTAGACTAGACTAGGATAGGCTAGGTAAGAGTAGTTTAGGCTAGGCAAAGCTAGGTTACGCTACTATACCCTAGGATAGAGTAGGTTAGGCTAGACTAGGTCAAGCTAAGCTTAGGCTAGTCTAGGATAGGATAGGATAGGTTAGGCTAGGCTACTATAGCCTAGCATAAAGTAGGTTAGGCTAGGCTACTATAGCCTAGCATAGAGTGGGTTAGTCTAAGATAGGTCAAACTAAGATAGGCTAGGCTAGGCTAGGATAGCTTACACTAGGTTAGGCTAGGCTAGATAATACTACACTAGGGTAGGCTAGGTTAGGCTAGGTTATCTTAGGTTAGCTTACGCAAGCTTAGGCTAGGCTAGGCTAGGATGAGTTTGAGCTGAGGTAAATGAGCTGAGTTAGAAAGCCGAGCTGGGTTGGGGTAGGCTATGACTGAGTTGGGTTGGGTTGGGTTGGGTTGAGTTGTGTTGGGCTGAGCTGAGCTGAAGCTGGAGGCTGAGCTGGGGTAGGTTAGGCTGGGCTGGACTGAAGCTGGGGCTGAAAGCTACAAGGCTGAGCCAGGCTGGGGTGAGTGAGCTGGGCTGAAGCTGGGGTGAGCAGAGCTGGGCTAGGCTGAGTTAGGTTAGGTTGGAGGTTGAAGTTGGGATAGGATGAGTTGGGGTAGGTTAGCTTAGCTTAGCTTAAGCTAGGGTAGGGTAGGTTAGGTCCAGGTTAGGTTGGGTTAATCTGGGGTAGGGTGCATTGGGTTAGGCTAGGCTATGCTAGGTTAGGCTAGGATAGGTTAGGCTATGCTAGGTTAGGTTAGGTTAGGCTAGGATATATTAGGTTAGGTTAGGTTAGGTTAGGCTAAGCTAGCGTAGGGTAGGTTAGGTTAAGCTAGGGTAGGTTAGGTTAGGTTAGGTTAGGTTAGTTTAGGCTAGGCTAGGTTAAGTTAGGTTAGGTTAGGCTAGGTTAGGTTAGGTTATGTTAGGGTGAGTTGGGTTGTGCTAGGCTAGGTTGGAAGTTGGAGGCTACTGAGCTAGGTTAAGGTGAGCTGAGGTGAGCTAGGTTGAGCTAGGGTGAGTTAGGATAGGTTAGGACGAGGTTAGGTTGAAGCTGAGTTAGGAAAGGCTAGGGTAGGGTGGAGGTTGAGTTGGGTTGGGGTGAGGTAGGTTAGGTTAGGCTAGGCTAGGCTAGGCTAGGCTGGGGGCTAAGTAGGCTACGATGAGGCACAGGGGTGAACAGCAGTGGACGGGGGTGAGCGATGATGGGTTAGGCTAGGTTGGGGTAGGGTAGGTTAGGGTAGGCTACGTTGGAGGTTGGGGTAGGTAGCTTGACTGGTTAGGCTAGGTTAGGATAGGGTAGGTTAGCTAGGCTGGATTAGGTTGGGCTGAGCTGGGTTGGGCTTCGCTAGGCTAGGCTATCTTAGGTTAGGCTTTTATAAGTTGGAAAGCTATGCTGAAGTTCCAAGTTGAGCTAGGCTAGGATAGATTGGGATTGGGATTAGGTTAGAGTTGAAGCTAGCTAGCGTAGGTTAGGTTAGGCTAGGTTAGGTTAGGTTAGGCTAGGTTAGGTTAGGTTATGTTAGGTTAAGCTAGGGTAGCGTAGGTTAGGTTAGGCTAGGCTAGGCTAGGTTAAGGTAGGCTATGTTAAGGTAGGCTAGGCTAGGCTAGGCTAGGATAGGTTAGGATAGGTTGGGCTAGGATAGGTTAGGTTAGGGTAGGTTAGGTTATGTTAGGGTAGGGTAGGTTAGGTTAGGTTAGGTTAGGTTACGCTAGGGTAGCGTAGGTTAGGGTAGGTTAGGTTAGGTTAGGTTAGGATAGGCTAGGCTATGGTAGGCTACGGTAGGTTAGGCTATGTTAGGCTAGGCTAGGTTAGGCTAGGCTACGTTAGGCTTGGATAGGTTAAGTGAGGCTAGGCTAGGTTAGGTTAGGTTAGGCTAGGTTAGGTTAGGCTAGGTTAGGTTAGGTTGGGTTAAGCTAGGGTAAGCTAGGGTAGGTTAGGTTAGGTTAGGTTAGGTTAGGCTAGGTTAGGCTAGGATGGGCTAGGGTGGGCTAGGTTAGGCTAGGCTAGGCTAGGCTAGGATGGGCTAGAGTGGGCTAGGCTAGGCTAGGCTAGGCCATGATAGGTTAGGTTAAGTTAGGTTAGGTTAGGTTAGGTTATGGTAGGTTAGGATAGGATAGGTTAGGGTAGGGATAGATACGCTAGGCTAGGCTAGGCTAGGCTAGGTTAGGTGTAATATCCCTCGCGTAAGCCACCGTAAAAACTCTCATAAAATGAGGGTTACCAAATAATTAAATATTATTAATTATTATATTGATATTAAATGAAGAATATTCTTGTAATTGTTGATTATAAGAATATTGGAAGAATTATTTCTTAATTATTTTATTTATAATAATTTATATTCTTCCATGGAAATAAATTATATTTCCAAGTTGGTAGATTTTATGAGTTTTAGAGATAATGAGTAATAGATTTGGAAAAAGTATAGATAAGTGATATTTTTCTCATAAGGAAAAAACAAATATAGATTTAAAAATAAAAGCATGAGAGATTTATGGATTGCTTTTGTGAGTTAGAAAAACTAGAATGCTTTTATGATTTAGAAAATATGGAATTCTTTTATGATTTAGAAAAAAAGCTGGAATATTTTTAGGATTTAGAAAAGCTGGAATGCTTTTATGAATTAGAAAAGATGGAATTCTTTTATGATTTAGAAAAAAGTTGGAATACTTTTATGATTTATAAAATCTATTCCATTTTAATTAATTCTATTTTATGATAAGCCTATGAGAGAAATAGAAGAGGGAAATGGGATAATACATGGAGAATGGAGCTAGGGAAGAGGAAGAGAGTATTTCAAGCATGCATCAAGAGATGAGTAACCATATTATTTGAAAATCTCTTTGTTTGCATATGGATCATTATTATATAATGATTGAATTTATTTTCAATAAAATTTTCAGTGTATTAAAAGCTAGATCTACACTTATTTATGCATTATTTTGATAAAATCCCAGGGGGATCTTGTTTAGAAGGCTGAGTAGTTCCAGATCTGGTATAGATCTGATGTTTCAGCCATATATTAGTTGTAGATATGAATATTAACCTACAGCAACTGAAGCTCCTCATATAAAATGCTGTCAAGTCTTTCTACAGCTTTTCCAATTGTTTCTGCTATTATTTTTGAAGGATTCTTTCTCTTGCTTCAAGTAAATCCAATGCTTATACAGATGAACTTGATTATAGATCTGATTTCTTGATGCCATACTATAACATGAGTCTAATGGCTGATTTCCAGTGTCTTCCAGTGGAAACCGCGCAATTCCTAAAGGACGGTTTCTCTATTTACCAACTCTCTCCTTTAGCTGATTTTCAGCTAGTGTTGATTGTGGGAGATCTGTTAAAACCTCTAAACTCATTTATTTTTGCTGAAAATTTTCTTGAGGTCTGACACAGCCTAAAATAAGGGAACCCAACCCTGTTCTACGTTATTTTCACACTGGCTTGCTTATACAATGTCCTCCTTGAGCCTATTGCAGATTTTCCTGAGAGTGGAATTTCCCGCTTCTTCCTTGGTTGGTTTTTACTTCTCTTTTGGATCCATTGTTTAGATCTATAGATCTAAGGTTCCTAAGATCAGAAAAATCTAAGAGGAGTGTGTCATTCCCACACTTGCTGTGTTTCACCATTCTTCTATAGACAGAGTCTGGAATGGGCCAGGAAGCCTCTGGATTTCACCCTTCCTTATGAAGGTGATGCATCTAGTAAATGCCCTACCAGTCTATCTCTGGTTTAGATCTATTGGTGTAATTCCATATTGTTGTGATTCTATAGTGGAATATCTTAGGATATTCCCTACTGAGCCTATTTTTTTCCCATTTGGAACATTACATACTTGTATGCAAGGAAATAATTATTGTGTTAAAACTCTTCAAAATTAATAGAAGAGAAAAATATATCCTTGTATGCATTATTGGATTATATTCTTGGAGAGGAAAAAGGGTAATCACATGCTTTATTATGTAAGATTATTTAGAGAAACATATATGCTTTTATGCATGGGAAAAATATAGTTTTGAGTATTAGATTTCTAGAGAAAACGAAGATGAAATCACATAATATTTATTGTGTTATCCCTCTTTTGGGAAAAATAATATGTATTTTTCCAACCTAAAGGGATTAGCTATGGTATTAGCTTTATCTTGGGAGAATATTATGCATAGTTATTGGTTATATCTTTTGGATCAGAGGGAAATGTCACTTTGCATGCATGAAATGATAAGTGGTATGCGTTTGACCCTTGGAAAAGAAATGTGTTTATTTTTCCATGAAATATTTATTTGGTTTATTTTGGAAAGAAATATATGTTTTACATGTAGGAAGAATAAGATATGTTATTGCATGAACAAAACTATAAATTGTATGTTAACTTTGTTTGAAATAGAGTTGGCATTGTTATACATAATAACCATTATGAATCGATCTGGGGTGGAAAATATGTTTTTGGAAAAGAACATGTATTCACATGCATAAGTATAACATCTATTGCATTAATCCATTTTGAAAAGAAAACATAAGAGTAGGCAAAAAGAGAAATTTCTTGTTGGGATAGTTATCTTGAAAATCTTGTTATGCATTTGTATGCACGGTATTATTATATAGTATGTTAGCTTTCTTTTGAAAATAATATGAAAGTGCATGCAAGATTTTGTTAGTGTTTGGTGGAAAGAGGATGCTTGATATTGATTTATTTGTTACTAATGCATGTGAAATGATGTTAAATAAGGAAAATAATGTCAATGTGGTTATGTTTTATACATGCATACAAATATTTGTTCAAGTGTCACAAATAGAGATTGATTATTGGTTTATTAATATTTTATCTAATCATGATATCAAGTGTGCTGACGACAGCAATGGAAGGAAAGAAGGATGACTTGAGAAAAGGAAATTTTAAGTTTAACATTGTGGAAGATAAAGAGTTGTTAGTCCATGTAGGTTTAGTAGTTCCAATTGCACAATGATCCCCCGAAGGAAACAGTCTTAATACAAAGACATAGATTGGTGATTCGTGGGTAAATGGTATCATGATGATTGTAATAGCTTATATCTAGTTATGTTTTGTTTAAGATGATTTTTATATGTAAATTTTATGACAATGGTCAAGGGATGGACTCCCTTATAACCATTGAGTGAGGGGTGACATCCCTCACGAGCGTTTAATAATAAAATTAAACGTTTGCTGGTTTTCACCCTACGGGGTTTCCAGGGTATATCGGTGTCTATTTATGTGATTGTTCATTGTGTCATTTTGATGATGTTAATTTCTTTCATGATATGACGTTGATATTATCAATTAGTTGATCTACTAATTGAATTAAAATGATCATGGGATCGATGCATAGTTATAGCAGGAAATTTAAGTTAATATGCTACAACAAGGACAATTAATGGTTGTGTAAATCACTATGATTTTTGCTAAATATTTCTCTAAGTGATGATAATGGGTATTTAAATGGTTAATGTAGAAATATATAAAGAAATTTATAAGGTTACACATTCGTAAATGTTGAAAAAAAGTCCTAACTCCATGCATTTTTCCTGCGAGGTTATCGGGGTATGTTACAAATGGTATCAGAGCAAAAGGTTGCAACACTGGCGCCTTTTGAGAATCATTATGAAAAAAAGAAGTAGAGGTATGATTCTAGTGGGCATCATCTCAGGTATGACTTTAATTAAACTTGTAGTATACTACAATTAACATGAGATGCATGTTGCATGATTAATGACTGCATGAAAGAGTAGACAGTTATAATGTTTCTTTAAAAGTTGTGCTCATGAAATTTGAATATGGATGTGAATAAAAGGCAATAAAACTTCTATTGTACCTATGAACCATCTTGAGCACTTTGTTAGCCACCTATAATATTTTTTTATACCAAAAGGTGGCTAAGATATTTTTTGAGCCTCCAAGGAACAAATTTTATCACTAAAAATTGTTGGCTCTTGAAGTCTCTTTAAGGCCTCATGCCTCTGTCCCAAATCCTCATTTGCTGTCCCATTTTATACTCAGAAAAATTTTCTGATTTCGTATAACAAACTGCTGAAGAAACCATCATTTTCTTCCCTTTTTTCTCCATATTATTCCTTTACTTTTCATAACTCCTCTTCTTTCCATTTATGAAAAATTCCCCTTTCATAGTTAAAAACTCACATTTTAGCTATTCCAAAACCCCCAAATCCATTTAAAACTTTGAAACTTTTCATGGAAAACAAGTTTTATTGCTATGGACCTAAGCCCCTTTGGGCTAAAGTCCTAAACCACTTCCCCCCACATGCCCATGTGTTAAAACCAAACACCAAAGTTTTTCGGCGCTAATCGCATCGCAAATATCCACGGGTGCATGACTTTGAACCATTACAAAGCTACGATTGCGATTAGCCTTTCATATAAAACCCCCCGATCATATTACACTCCGTGAAAACCACCGGCCCCCCAATCGGGCGCCTTTTTCCTTTTTTTTCTTATATATTTTCCGCCCGATCCATTATAACTGTTTTCATTGCAAAAACTTTGGTTTTCATATGTTTAAAGGTTTTTTCGCCGGCGCGTAGGTCGAATCAATCATGATCGTTGATCTAGTCCTTCGATCCAACGGTCCGCGCACAATCGCATTGAGACTTTTCCCTGTTGCGCAATCGCATGCCCATCTCTACGACCTCTGATTGCGATCCCTCCGATTCATTCCCCGCCGTTGATCTGGTCCTCAGATCAACGGCCAGCGCTCAATCGCAAGTTTCTAATCGCAAGTTCAAATCGCATGCATTTTTGTTTCATCCCCGATTGCGATGGCTCCGATTTAATCCTAGCCGTCCATCCTCCCGAAGATCCAACGGTCCTTATTCCCTCCGATCACAAGTCTTGCCCCCCGTTTCGAAAACCCTCCGATTCATCTTCCGCCGTCGATCTCATCTGTAGATCAATGGCCAGCGCTTAATTGCATTGGAAATTTACATTGCATGCACTTGCCTGCCCCCCCCCACCCCCCGATTGAGATCCTCCGATTAGATCTGGACCGTCCACGTGTCCAGATCGGACGGCCCAAAACCACCCCGCCTTATTTATTCTCCCCACTCTCATTTTCCTGTTTTGCGCCAATCTCCACCGTTAGATATTTTTATCCGACGGCTACGCTCCTCCCCCGCCATCTGAAGCAGTTTAAACCTATTTTTTGCAGGATTTCTTAATTGTTTTGTGTTTGATGCAGGTGTTCTAAATGGTTTTCCGTTGTATAACGAAGAAATGCCAAGAGCTGGGAATGACGATTCTCATGCCCTCGTTTCATTAAAAAGAAGCCATCCGCGGGGCTCCATTCCATGTTTCGTCAGTACTCTATGAGTACTGATGCCGCAAAGCCCAGTGCGGGTCTGCACACCGACAAGACACTATTTTAATTCAAACACAGTTAAAGAGTATAAGTTTGAAGATAGAAGCACAGCAGATGAAGATTGAAGACAGTTTTTATGGGGATCACGGCTAAGACAGTTATCAAAAGCCTAATCCCCAATCTAAAACACAGTTTAAAGGAAAACCTAAAGTGTTTTATCAGACGGAAAGCCTCCACCGCCACATCTGAGGCAAATTGATTCCTCAGCTACCACCAAGCCACCTGTTGCCTCAAACCTTTCAAACAGAGGCCGAAGTTATTAAAGAAGATCAGATTTCGCCTCAGAGCAACCAAGGAGTTACTTCTGCAGGGTAATCAATGCAGAAATATCTGCAGAGTTACTCCCCACATTACACAGAGCCTCAAAGTCAAAATAAAGCTCCCACCGAGCTTTGATATTTATTGTAAAAAGTTAATACGGTGATCCACCTGTAAATTTCTCTCTCAAGCCCCTCGAAAGGCCGAGAAGTCTTGAACCTGTATTAATTATCCTGAGAGATATTTTATCAGATCACCTCCTCATTCTTCTATAAATACCTCAGGAGAAGATGAGGAGTTGTTGGTTGCAGAACTTTGAAATACACTTGAGCTTGAGACTTCTTTTTGTACATAGTATTCACTGGCCCTTGAAGCTCTGTTTGTGCTAGAGTAGTTAGGTTGAATAGTGAAGATGATTATTGAACTGAAACATTGGACTTGAAGTTTGTATTTGGTTTGACATCAATATAAAAGCTGTTTCATGGGATCCTGATCTATATTGACGGTGATGTTATTCTCATTTGTAACTTGTTGTTTTATTTCTGTTTTCATGTTGTTTCATTCTCCACTGTAAAGAACAGTTTAAACAGGGTTAGGACCTGCTGTATATCAGTAACCTTCTCTGGCTGAGAAATCTTTATTTGAATGTTTTCTTCCAATCTGTGTTATTCAGGAATGACTTAATTCGGTTTAGGCATGAGAATGCTGGCGTTCCCTCATTTTATCGTCCTAGCTGAATATTATTTCTGAACGTTACTTTCAGTATATGTTATGTGATGATGAACTGAAGGAAGATATGGTTAGCCTTGGTCCCAGACTTGTCTGCATAACTAACAGATTGTTTCCCTTGGAATGTGTTAAAAGCTGGCTAGTTTAGAAGCACTTGCTAGATCTTAGACCATTATGTGTTATCGTTGTGTTTCCCCTTGTTTTGTATATTTTCTATTGGAAGTGTGTCAAAGGCTGGTTGGTTTAAAAGTACTTACCAGATCCTAGTCTGCTTTCATGTCCTTCTTAAAGTGTTTGTCAAAGGCTGACTGGTTTAAAAGTACTTATCAGATCCTAGGTTGCTCTTCGTTCTGCATCTGTTTAATTCCCCTTCTTGATGTATCACTCCATTCCATAAATCAAAATTTAAAGAGATCCTTAGACATAGATGACTAGCCCCTTGGATCACACTTGATGTCGTTGTTCAATTAAAGCCCAGATATGACTCCATAGCCCAATGGACTAAAAACCAGCGTTATATCTATCTATCTGCCAAAACTGTTCTATTTGCTTGCAACTTCTCACTTTTGAAACTTTGCACTTAGGACTTTCCCCTCAACTAACATTTCATGCTCAACCATCCAAAACAAAACAAAACCCTTGGCCTTCATAACTAGCCTAATATCATTACCTTAAGCTTTTCAAATACAATATCCATCTTTGCACATATTGGAGAGATCCCTCTCTAGATTCAGGAGGGCTAGATCCTAGAATCCCAAAGTTTGGTTGAAATGATGTTAACTCTGTGATTGGACTCTCCCAATCTTGCTAATAAATTACAGAGACCTAACACACTCACTGTTTATACTGCAGATTAATTACCAACCTTTGCATGCATAATACGAGAAAAATGATTATGGTGCATAAGAAAAAAGAATGGAAAAACATGGCTAAATTTATCATGCACTACCTATAAATAATGAATACATGTATGGTTGGTGTGATAACTAAATAATATAGAAGTTGGGTTTGACCCTGAAGATGACAATGGAATGTTGAAAACAAAATATATATATACTTGAACGAAACTCTTTAGTTGTTAAAAATAAGCAACGAGTGAAATAGAACTCACATAGTGAACTTAAATTCAATGAAAAAATCATAGTAGCATAATTGTGGGTTCTCTTTCTTCATTTAGAGGTGTAGAGGAAAGTTTGCATTCCATGTGTTCGACAAAAAGTGGTAATTAAGATCCACGGTTTTGTTATTTTAAATAATTTCATCCGCGAAAGTTTTGGATGTGATTAATATTTAATATCAAGGGGTTTTCATACCTTTAGATCATGTAACCCCCATGGTGATTCCAAGAAAAGGTTATGTTTAGAAATGGATCCATAATTTGGTCAAATTTCCTGATTAGACGCTGTTGTAGGGATTGTTGGTTCTGTTATTAGCAGAAATTTTACCATTGATGATATTAATATGATTCATGATATTCTAGAAATTCTAGTTTTACTACCTCTATGATAGTATAAACACATTTATGGAAACTTATTTCATCTCTGCTAACTAGTCCCTCAATGGCAGTAGATTGTATGCTTGCCAACTATTTGGAAGAATGCCTTATCCACCATAGATTGCATGCTTGAAAATTGTTATTAAAATTCCTCAATGGATGTAGATTGCATGCTTGAAAATTGTTTGATGGAATTTCGAATTGGTTGTAGATTGCATGCTTGCACACTATTTGAAAAAAAAGTCTACAGTGATTGTAGATTTCATGATTGAAAATTATTTTCACAAAATTCCTCAATGGTTGTCGCTTATATGGTTGCAAGCTAATGGTAAGCGAAAAAAAAAAAAAAAATCACATTTTGTGTCCTAGTGTTCAATGGAATTGCTAATTCTCTACAATATTGATGGTTGCTAAGGTGAGACCTTAAATAAAGTATAATGCTATGATATGCAACATATGTTAATGTATTTTTTCTAAGCTACATGATTATTATTATTATGTGGAAATTTTGAATGTATACCACCTATATTACATGCGATGAATTGTTGTCAATGTGCTTTGACAAATTGTGGACCCCATGTTGTGGGTCAAGTATAGATGCATGGTGTACATAAATATTCCTTTGCCTTAATGATAATATGCAATGGAAAATTATGTAAATTACAGTGGAATTGTAGACATTGACTATTTTTAGACATTGAATTTTTATTGGATTCAATGGCTATGGAAGCTATGATGGGATTGATGTAATGAGGTAATATTTTATTTTATTGTAGAGTCAATGAATACTTTGGTTGGGGTATTCAGGAAATAACTCTAGAGTTTTAGAAGACTTCTTTCTAGCTTATGGAAAGCTATTGGTGGTTAATTTCAACATGGACCTTCCCTAAAAGTCTCCTAAAAATCCCTAGGAGAAATTAATAAAGAGGAAATATTAACATAATGGGAGAGAAAGATTATGTTAATGACTTAGTTGGAGATAACTACTAAGTGGGGTAAAATAAAGCATAGCGGGAGAGAAAGGCATGCTTTAAAGAAAAATAAGAGTATCTTTTTCGAAAAATATAAAACAAAAAGGCCTAGGCAAAAAGGTTGGCAGACCTTAAAGCAGGACACTGCTAAAAATCTGTTGCGAAGAAATCACCAAGGAATCAATGAGGTTGTTGATTCTAGTGGCAAGTAAATCTTAGCTCGGTGGGTAACTATTAAAGATAGTTCACGGTTGGGTGGAATATGCTGAGTTTCTCAATAATTCCTAGAAATTAACTAAGGTTAGATGAAATTTTGTCTATGTTATGTTACAAATTTTCAAATTATATAAAGATGTTGGATGTTACAATAGACTGTAAATTTCATGTCTCAAAGTTGTTGCATGTGCTATATTTTTGCATGCATGATATATTAAATTATCTTAGCAACAATTTCTATGAAATAGGTTGTGTTTTTATGAGAAAATGAACATGTCATAAATGACTGATCTATATGCATACATAGAGGAAATTAATTGAAATATATAGGCGACTGAAATAACTCATGTTAGATAAAATAATGATTTATTGAACTTTAAATTCCTAACATATGAGAGGAACATGGCTGGAGATTAATGCCATGAGTTTGAATTTGAATGAAATTATTGTGGGAGAGAAAGACAATAATTTGCAAAGGAAATGGTTGGAGATAAATACCGTGAGTTTGAATTGGATTGAAATTATTGTGGGAGAGAAAGATAGTAATTTGCAAAAACACTAGTGGGAGAGAAAGACTAGTGTAACTCCTAAATAAAATGCAATGTGCACTTGATAGAGTTTTTCTTATCATTTTGATGATTAAAGGGCTAAGTGCTCCCCGAGTTTTTGTAAAATTATTATGATTTAGGTATTATTTTACATTTCCTAAATAATTGGAAATGAAAATTAAAGGTTAATGTTCCAACAAGAGAAGAACATCGAGGATGATGCTCTCTTTAAGGGGGGGATTTTGTAATATCCCTCGCGTAAGCCACCGTAAAAACTCTCATAAAACGAGGGTTATCAAATAATTAAATATTATTAATTATTATATTGATATTAAATGAAGAATATTCTTGTAATTGTTGATTATAAGAATATTGGAAGAATTATTTCTTAATTATTTTATTTATAATAATTTATATTCTTCCATGGAAATAAATTATATTTCCAAGTTGATATATTTTATGAGTTTTAGAAATAATGAGTAATAGATTTGGAAAAAGTATGGATAAGTGATATTTTTCTCATAAGGAAAAAGAAAATCTACCTTTAAAAATAAAAGCATGAGGGATTTATGGAATGCTTTTATGATTTAGGAGAAATCAGATTTATGGAGGCTTTATGGATTGCTTTTGTGATTTAGAAAAGCTGGAATGCTTTTATGATTTAGAAAATATGGAATTATTTTATGATTTAGAAAAGGCTGGAATACTTTTAGGATTTAGAAAAGATTGAATGCTGTTATGAATTAGAAAAGATGGAATTCTTTTATGATTTAGAAAAAAGTTGGAATACTTTTATGATTTATAAAATCTATTCCATTTTAATTAATTCTATTTTTTATTATAATCCCATGAGAGAAATAGAAGAGGAAATGGGAGAATACATGGAGAATGGAGCCAAGGAAGAGGAAGAGAGTATTTCAAGCATGCATCAAGAGATGAGTAACCATATTCTTTGAAAATCTCTTTGTTTGCATATGGACCATGATTATATAATGATTGAATTTATTTGCAATAAAAATTTCAGTGTATTAAAAGCTAGATCTACACTTATTTATGCATTATTTTGATAAAACCCCAGGGGGATCTTGTTTAGAAGGCTGAGTAGTTCCAGATCTGGTATGGATCTGATGTTTCAGCCATATATCAGTTTTAGATCTTAATATTAACCTACAGCAGCTGAAGCTCCTCATATAAAATGCTGTCAAGTCTTTATGCAGCTTTTCCAATTGTTTCTGCTATTATTTTTGAAGGATTCTTACTCTTGCTTCAAGTAAATCAATGCTTCTACAAAGGAACTTGATTATAGATCTGATTTCTTGATGCCATACTATAACATGAGTCTAATGGCTGATTTCTAGTGTCTTCTAGCAGAAACTGCGCAATTTCTAAAGGACGGTTTCTCTATTTACCAACTCTCTCCTTTAGCTGATTTTCAGCTAGTGTTGATTGTGGGAGATCTGTTAAAACCTCTAAACTCATTTATTTTTGCTGAAAATTTGCTTGAGGTCTGACACAACCTAAAATAACGGAACCCAACCCCGTTCTACGTAATTTTCACACTGGCTTGCTTATACAATGTCCTCCTTGAGCCTATTGCAGATTTTCCTGAGAGTGGAATTTAACGCTTCTTCCTTGGTTGGTTTTTACTTCTCTTTTGGATCCATTGTTTAGATCTATAGATCTAAGGTTCCTAAGAGCAGAAAAATCTAAGAGGATTGTGTCATTCCCACACTTGTTGTGTTTCACCATTCTTCTATAGACAGAGTCTGGAACGGGCCAGGAAGCCTCTGGATTTCACCCTTCCTTGTGAAGGTGATGCATCTAGTAAATTCCCTACCAGTCTATCTTTGGTTTAGATCTATTGGTGTAATTCCATATTGTTGTGATTCTATAGTGGAATATCTTAGGATATTCCCTACTGAGCCTATTTTTTTCCCATTTGGAACATTACATACTTGTATGCAAGCAAATAATTATTGTGTTAAAACTCTTCAAAATGAATAGAAGAGAAAAATATATCCTTGTATGCATTATTGGATTATATTCTTGGAGAGAAAAAAAGGTAATCACATGTTTTATTATGTAAGATTATTTAGAGAAACATATATGCTTTTATGCATGGGAAAAATATAGTTTTGAGTATTAGATTTCTAGAGAAAACGAAGATAAAATCACATAATATTTATTGTGTTAGCCCTCTTTTGGGAAAAATAATATGTATTTTTCCAACCTAAAGGGATTAGCTATGGTATTAGCTTTATCTTAGGAGAATATTATGCATAGTTTTTGGTTATATCTTTTGGATGAGAGGGAAATGTCACGTTGCATGCATGAAATGATAAGTGGTATGCGTTTGACCCTTGGAAAAGAAATGTGTTTATTTTTCCATGAAATATTTATTTGGTTTCTTTTGGAAAGAAATATATGTTTTATATGCAGGAAGAACAAGATATGTTATGGCATGCACAAAACTATAACTTGTATGTTAACTTTGTTTGAAATAGAGTTGGCATTGTTATACATAATAACCATTATGAATAGATCTTGGGTGGAAAATATGTTTTTGGAAAAGAACATGTATTCACATGCATAAGTATAACATCTATTGCATTAATCCATATTGAAAAGAAAACATACGAGTAGGCGAAAAGAGAAATTTCTTGTTGGGATAGTTATCTTGAAAATCTTGTTATGCATTTGCATGCACAGTATTATTATATAGTATGTTACCTTTCTTTTGGAAATAATATGAAAGTGCATGCAAGATTTTCTTAGTGTTTGGTGGAAAGATGATGCTTGATAGTGATTTATTTGTTACTAATGCATGTGAAATGATGTTAAATAAGGAAACTAATGTCAATGTGGTTATGTTTTATACATGCATACAAATATTTGTTGAAGTGTCACAAATAGAGATTGATTATTGGTTTATTAATATTTTATCTAATCATGATATCAAGTGTGCTGACGACAGCAATGGCAGGAAAGAAGCATGACTTGAGAAAAGGAAATTTCAAGTTTAACATTGTGGAAGATAAAGAGTTGCTAGTCCATGCAGGTTTAGTAGTTCCAATTGCACAATGATCCCCTGAAGGAAACATTCTGAATACGAAGACATAGATTGATGATTCGTGGGTAAATGGTATCATGATGATTGAAATAGCTTATATCTAGTTATGTTTTGTTTAAGATGATTTTTATATGTAAATTTTATGACAATGGTCAAGGGATGGACTCCCTTATAACCATTGAGTGAGGGGTGACAACCCTCAGGAGCGTTTAATAATAAAATTAAACGTTTGCTGGTTTTCACCCTACGGGGTTTCCAGGGTATATCGGTGTCTATTTATGTGATTGTTCATTGTGTCATTTTGATGATGTTAATTTATTTCATGATATGACGTTGATATTATCAATTAGGTGATCTACTAATTGAATTAAAATGATCATGGGATCGATGCATAGTTATAGCAGGAAATTTAAGTTAATATGCTACAACAAAGACAATTAATGGTTGTGTAACTCACTATGATTTTTGCTAAATATTTCTCTAAGTGATGATAATGGGTATTTAAATGGTTAATGAAGAAATATATAAAGAAATTTATAAGGTTACACATTCGTAAATGTTGAAAAAAATTCCTAACTCCATGCATTCTTCCTGCGAGGTTATCGGCGTATGTTACATTAGGATAGGGTAGGTTAGGCTAGGGTAGGGTAGGTTAGACTAGGCTAGGCTATGTTACGTTAGGTTAGGCTAGAGTAGGGTAGGCTAGGTTAGACTAGGCTAGGCCATGATAGGTTAGGTTAAGTTAGGTTAGGTTAGGTTAGGTTAGGTTAGGTGAGGTTATGGTAGGTTAGGATAGGATAGGTTAGGGTAGGGATAGATACGCTAGGCTAGGCTAGGTTACGATAGGGTAGGTTAGGCTAGGGTAGGGTAGGTTAGACTAGGCTAGGCTATGTTACGTTAGGTTAGGCTAGAGTAGGGTAGGCTAGGTTAGATTGGGCTAGGTTAGGGTAGGCTAGGTTAGCTTAGGCTAGGCTAGGCTAGGCTAGGTTAGGGTAGGCTAGGCTAGGGTAGGCTAGGGTAGGCTACAGTAGGCTAGGCTAGGTGAGGTTAGGATATGGTAGGTTAGGGTAGGGATAGTTAGGTTAGGTTAGGCTAGGCTAGGGTAGGTTAGGTTAGGGTAGGTCAGATTGGGCTAGGTTAGGGTAGGATAGGTTTTCTTAGACTAGGTTAGGCTAGGCTAGGCTAGGCTAGGCTACACCACGTTAGGCTAGGCTAGGCAAGACCACGTTAGGCTAGGCTAGGCTAGGCTAGGATAGGCTACGCTAGGGTAGGATAGGCTACGCTATGCTACGTTAGCCTAGGATAGGCTAGGCTAGGCTAGGCTATGCTAGGATATGCTAGGCTAATATAGGTTAGGCTAGGATAGGTTAGGCGAGGGTAGGCTAGGCTAGGGTAGGCTAGGCCAGGGTAGGCTAGGGTAGGATAGCGTAAGCTAGAATAGGTTGGGGTAGGGTAGGTTAGGCTAGGCTAAGTTAGGCTAGGTTAGGTTAGGTAGGCTAGGATAGGGTGTGCTAGGCTACGGTAGGTAAGACTAGGCTAGGTAGGCTAGGGTAGGCTAGGGGAGGCTAGGCTAGGCTAGGCTAGAATAGGCTAGGTTAGGTTAGGTTAGGCTATGTTATGTTAGGCTAGGTCAAGTTAGGTTAGGTTAGGCTAGGTTAGGTTATGCTAGGCTATGTTAGGGTTGGCTAGGGTAAGTTAGGTTAGGCTAGGGTAGGTTAGGTTAGGCTAGGCTAGGTTAGGCTAGGTTAGGTTAGGCTAGGGTGTGCTAGGCTAAGGTAGGTAAGAATACACTAGTTTAGGCTAGGGTAGGTAAGACTACACTAGTTTAGGCTAGGGTAGGTAAGACTACACTAGTTTAGGCTAGGATAGGTTAGGCTAGGCTAGGGTAGGTTAGGTTAGGCTAGGATATGATAGGCTAGGCTATGTTAGGCTTGGCTAGGCTAGGCTATGTTATGTTAGGCTAGGTCAAGTTAGGTTAGGTTAGGTTAGGCTAGGTTAGGTTAGGTTAGGCTATGATATTGAGTTTGTTTACCTCTATTTGATCTTTGCCCCATATGCATCCTACCCATGGAGTTTCAGACTCATGGGAAGTATCTCTCATTTGGCCAGTGAGGTGGGAAATGTGAATAGAGACCATAGCAAGACTGATGCACACATTATATATTTCCGTACACTCTATGTCTAGGATGACACGTGTCCAACCACATGATCTAGGATCAAGTCTAGCGAGGTTTCATACCTCCAACTAACATTGGGTCAGTGAAACTAAATTGGGGTTAGTATATGACTCTCTCGAGTCCAAGAGACATTTTGGACCTCCAACTGACTTTGAGTCAGTGAAACTATCTTTAGGTTAATATATGACTTTCTCGAGTCCAAGAGAGGTTTCAAACCTCTAACTGACTTCGGTTCAGTTAAACCAAATTTGGGTTGGTGTGTGACTCTTTTGAGTCCTATAGAGGTTTCAGACCTCTGAGCTAACTTCAGGTTAGATGTGAGTGATGTCCTTATGACTCAAATTTTGTTTTGAAATAAATAAGCCAGTGAAGCAAGTTACGGTGGGATGACGCACGATGTTTGTAGGGCACTGGTGGATGGAGTTCTCCCTAGTTGAGAGAGTGTGTTAATTTTGGGCAACTAGGTCTAAAATCCATGATGTCATGCGCAAATGATGATGTCAATATTTTTATTGGATTCCTCTTTCAGAGAGGTGCAAGATCAATCCAAAGATCATCTTGATCGGATGAGTAGAACATGTATTTTGAATTTATTCCACATGTGCAAGGTCAGCCTAATTTATCCCACATGCATAAGAGACGTTCCACACACCCCCACAGATGTCTATATATTGGAGATACTTGGACTTCATTACACACAAAATTTGTGGAGGCATTTTTCTTCTCCCTTGGATGGTGATGGAGCAACACTCTTGGTTCTAGGTTTAGGGCTTCTTGGTGCAGCATCTTGGTGGAGTATTCTTGATGAAATGTCGTGGGGTTGTGTGATATATGTGGTTGGCTAACCTTATGACTACTTTTTTGGTTGAACCATCCTGCTGATCGATGTAACACCACCATTATTTATCTATGTTTTTAACTTGTCTTGCATCAATCTATTGGTATGTTCTATCTACATCTTACTTTAACTATGCCCTATAAGGTTAAAGTATATTTTCATCTTAGCATAAAAAATCTTCAAAATTTAACACATAATGCTACCTCTTCTCCTTTGGAAGTTAAACCATCAACAAAGTTAGAAATACCATTGAATAAATACAATGTACCAACATTTTCTCCTTTTTCTATTACTAGGTGTCCTTTAATGACCTTCGAGGTTTTATCTGTGAAAGTTGTAACACAACCTTCGCTGCCTAACTGCCCTGTTTAAATCATACTTTTCTTCAGATATGGAACATGACTTAGCTCCTTTAGTAACCATTGGTTTCAATTTTTCTATTTTACAGGAACTTTACCACATAAAATATGCAGAAACACAAAGACATAAAACATATAAAATAAGAGAGACACAAATATATGTGGTTCACCCAACTTGGGCTATTTCCATGGAAACAACCAATCCTTCCTTTACATTATCAAGAAAAATGAAGAGACACAATATACGTTAGATCCGATGTAATATTCTCTTCTCTCTCACACAGTCCCCTTTGTGATTTCTCACTCAGAGTAAACACACCATACACAAACACAATACAATACCCTCAAACAACAGACAAGTTTCCTTCTAGGTTGAAAACCCCTAAATTAAACATAACTTCTACTGCCAAATCATCTGCCTAATGAACGACCCATATTGACTATGAAATTACAACATTTTACAAGGAAATTTTACATATTTTTGTAGCCTCGGGGGCGCTTCCCCCAAAACCCCCTCCCAAGGGGGGCTCCAAAATGCCGCCGACACCCCCCCAAGACCCCCCTCATGAAGATGAAATGACGTTAAGAATAGGGTTCCAACATGGCGATACATATAAATAAAGAAGATAATCATGTTCCACACCCAACACAACATATGAATAAAAAAATTAATTAGACTAGGGTTTTATCATAAAAACACACACATACAAAGCAAATCATTTCTAAGACATTGTGGGGCTCTTACTTACACATTCCACGAAACCCTAATGAGTAACGATTTCAATATAGGAACATAAAAAGCCCAATATTACCAACATTTCAAAGGTTCAAGACTTTATCCCTTATCATTCAACCCTAAGAAGTTAGTTTTTCATGATCATATCAAAATCCTAAACATGATATCATTAATAAAAACTTCAAATACAATATCCCTAAGAAGTTTAGGGTTTCAGACATTCACATTAGAATACCCTTCGGTTAGGGTTTTCCAAAACTTGTCTAGGGTTCTACAAAATCAATTAGAAATATGAGTGGGGTGGGTAGATTTATCAAGTGATGAATCACCTAGAATAAGAATCATTATGATTCAGTATAGACAGATATAACAATGCCAATAAGATAATGTCAAATGAAAAAACCTTTAATATAAATAAATCAATGTTTTAAGGCATACCTTTGTTTCTTGACAAACCTTGTCTTGAGAGGCCCTCCTTCATACTTCTTGAGAGTATAACAATTATTTTCCTAATCAAGACCATAGAGGGAGAAAGTTCATTAGTATTAATATAATCAAAACTGAAATAAGTATATGAAACCAAAAATGAGCCTAAAATGAGATACTTATCTTGAGGATCTGTTTAGGACTCCCTACAAAGCTTTGAGGGATAGCTAAAACTTATAAACAAGAAAAATGTATTTTCCAAAAATATATTAAAGGCCTATAAATTATAAAACATCAAAAATATAAAATAAAATATCTAAATCTACAAGAAAAGTACTTGGTAGTGTAAGTCTCTAATGTTAAATTCTCTAGGCTTGACTTCCTTTGAGTTTCCTTCTTCAACAATGTTGGCCAAATATCTCTCTATTTTCTTGTTTCTCAGATTTTCGAGATAGTCACTCCTATAGTGACCCTTCTTATGGAATCGATATTATTATACCTTGGAAATGTCAACTTTATTCCTTGGCCCTTTATATTTCTTTCATTTATGTTCAGAAATATAGGCATTAGGTACTCCTTCAGAATTAGAAGCTAATGAGATACTTAATTCCTCTTGACTGTCGGCAATCCATTGTTCTTCAAAGGTGGGAGGTACCATCCAATTATTAAATATGGCAGCAAATGCACCCCAAGTAGGTTTCAATCCTAATAGAGCATTGATCACGAGTTCTTTGTGTACAACAATTTCATCAATGGCAAAAATATCATCCTTGATTATTTCTATATTAAAAAACGAGGCCAATGTGTCTTATTTTGTCATATTTGTAGTCCTTAGCTCATTTTTCAAAGTAGCTACTTGACGAATGTTCTTAACAGTGAATAACTTTGACAAGGCTTCATACATTTTGTGAACATGGTCAATGTTGGCTATGAATGGGAAAAGGTTGTCCTTTATCCCTGCTACCATTAAAGTCATGGCCACCAATTTAGTTCCCTTTATTTTACTTTTTCACCATCAAAAGAATCCTTTGTAGGCTTCTTTAATTTTCCTTTGACCAGGTATAGTACCTTATTCTTTTCAAGGATGAGGCCAATTCTCTTCTTCTAGGACCTGTAGTTTGAGGCTCCTTCAATTGTTTTTCTCCCTTGATTGTGTTAGACATCCTCCTAGAGTGTAGTTGACTCCTACCCCGAGATGATCCTTCAAATTTTTCCTTCATCAAGTGCTGAGGACTTCATTTTTCTTCCTTATTTCAACAAATCTATGATATCATGTTAGAAAATCAGAAAGGCGGAAATATTTTCTTATTCTTGAAAATTACTTGTGATGTTTCTTATTATTACGATTATTTATATCTTTGTTCTTTTAGTTCATCAAGAAATTACCAAAGCAACATCACATAAAACAATAGACACCAGATGCAGGAACTATGCCAGGGGGAAACCCCCCTTAAGGGGAAAACCCTCCTCGCATATGCTCCATTAGTCCCATCCTCCTGCCCATAGTTGATCCTAAGTGGCCCATATTTCTACAACTGCCACAAAGTTTGAATGATGGACGCATTAACCTCTACTTTCTTTTCATGTGCTTGTACAAGTCTATCATTATCTTCTTTAAAACTCCTTATTTATTCCTATAAAATTCTCAATGTATCTTCCAAATCAGATGAATATCCAACACAATGCAATGTGAAATGTCTCAGCTAAACCAATTCATGAAAAAACTAATGAACCTTAGTGTAATTTTGGGAGGATACATCCTGCAAGATCAACCATTAACCAAATACATGTATATCCATATTCGTAGCCTCATATAAACTTGTAACAAAAGGTATAATAGCGCATCAACCTCACTCTAGTTGGAGTAGAATCATGGATGCATAACCATACAAACTACAAAACATGACCTAATGTATAACCATACCAATGAAAATTTACTACACACCATCACAAGCATAAGCGAAATGTAACCAAGCGTGAATGACCAAATCATTTTCAACATATAATCATCGCACAAGAAAGCATACAAGGACACTACACTAGCATGACCAATATGTGACATAGCATAAGAAAGCAATGCATATACAACATGTAACAATATGTAAGATAATGTGCATGGACAATACACAAACATGAAAAATAGATAATTAGTCATACACACATTACCACATGTTGACAATGACACCATAAACACTTCCATGGGGACACCACTACCACCATGGCCAACAAAACATGGGTGCAATAAACAAATACACCATAAGTATGAAAAAAACACATGAAATCAACATAATGCATGATCAACACACTACCCATCCATTCTGAGAGTTGAACCATGCTCTGATACCACTCTATAACACCCTCATCCCACATCAACCCAAGTAACCAACCAACCAAGGTAAACATGTGAGGAGAGGCTACTAATATGAGATTTCACCTCATATCTGACCTTAAGGTAGTGGAACCAAGGGAAAGAAGACAAAGACACCTTACAAAACATCAACAACATCCCTAAGAGGTAATCCGACCTCCCAGACCCCTAACCCCTGAGGGCGACTGAATTTTCAGCCCTTTTGGGCCATAGTCGTAGGTATGCCAAGGCAAAATAATAGTTGGGAGCCTATAGCCGTAAGAACAACACAAAAAACATGCGGCGAGGGCCCCAATTGGTCAGTTATGTGTGTTCGACTACAAGATTTATGCCACCGTTTTAGCCTTAGAGCCCAAGTCATTGCCCAAAACTTCATGAAACTTTAGGAGATAACAAATAACATTAAAAAAAAAGGTAAAAAAGAAATAACATCATCAAGAACACATCCAGACATCTCCTAGCCATGACAGGAATTTCATCAAGCATGTCGCAAACATTGCATCTACAGGTGTAAACAACAAGTTTAGACATAGGGGTCTCATACTTATCTAAGAATCGCTAAAGGGCATTTTTCCCTTACATCATTAGCTGCAGTACAATATATTTGACCATAGATACATGATGCATTCATTTACAAGTAAAAACATAGACAGAGACATACATCATCATTAATAAAACATATTCTTATAACCAACATAATAAAAACAAAAATACCATGTATATGATAGCAATAGAATCCACATAATAACCAATACATTTGCATACCAAATACCAAAGGAATGAGTTCTTCATTAATGCATGTAAAAAAAAATTGGATTTGAGAATTCCACGTTCAACCAAGCCATATATTAGTTTAGCCAAGTCTCACTTCAGCCAATAACCCCTGTGCCATATTCCAAGCATGAATGTGGGATATCACCAAACACATCAATCATAATCAATTCAGGGCCTCCAAAGGCCAAACCACCTCAACCCTCAACCAATGACTCCACCTCATGGTCGAAAATCACAACCATCGTTGATTGGTCTCTATCCATGTTGTTCGAGGACTCCATAGTGTTTTTTCCAATCAGGGCTTCGAGGACTAGTAACTCAACCCAAACTATTACAGGGCTTCTAGAGCGTTTGTCCAGTGAGGGATTCCAACATTAGTAACTCAACCCACCTAGGGATTCCAAAGTGTTTTTCCAACCAAGGCTTGCACGACAAGTAACTCAACCCATAGTTGTTTGTCGGGCTTCCAAAGAGTTTTTCCAACCAAGGCTTCCATGAACTAATAACTCAACCCAAAGCTAAATGAATCATGAGAACTAAAAAGAAAATAATCAATGGAAATAAACCCACAACACCATGGCTATCCAAGAAATCCAAAGACGAGGGAAATCCACATCCATACACCATGCATGCTAAAACTAGTGAGGAAACCATGCATACAACTTGATACCTGCAATCAAATATCTTTCTATTAGTTGATCCTGATGTCCACTTGCATTTTCCTTCTCCTTCTTTGCCTTCTTGCTTCAATCACCAATTATCCACACTCTCCAAGAGCGATCCAAGAAAAATCTAAGTATCCAATAGTATGAGAGGGAGAGAGATCAATGAGAGAGCTCCAAAATGCACTGCCAAAAAGGTACCAACAGATTCTCAGAAGCCTTTTTATAGAAGAGCTTCTATTTTCTTCATTTTCCTCCTCACATGCAACCTGTGACATTTTACATCCCCTTTCTCCTAATTTCCACTATTCTCATAAATAAATGTGTCAAAAATACTTTTTTCTTCTTTAATGATTTAGCCATAGCCTTTGCCATAGACGTAATAAACCATGTGAACACCCGCACTAGGATGTTTTTCCCAACATTCATCTTGGAATATGTCTCACACGAACAATGGTTATTATTTTAACTTTATTACATGGAATTTTGAGTAGGTTTTTTATAGGAAGGACGTTTTTGGTACAACGATGACGCAAGATGGACACATATGAAATTTCCAATTCATAGAAAAGATCAACAAAGTGAAATAACTATTGTGAGAGGTGAAGTAGAATCACAAGAAAGTGGTGCAATGAATGGTGGAGAGCAACAATTGCAATTGAGTGCACTGACATTTGGAATTGGTACAAGCAATGATGAACACATCGTACTACAATATCGAGAATTAAGATTTGGAATTGGCGCACTCAATAATGGCAAGTTATCTCTTTAGAAGTTAAACTATTAGGAAAAAAAAGGGGCAAAGCATGTAGTGGCCCTTTAAAACCACAAATTACTAGGTAGAAAAGTTTTCCTCAAAGTACTAGTCACTAAGCAGTGTAATGGAAAACCTAGCATTTACAGAAATTTAGGAGGGGGGGGGGGTTGTTATTTGGAACAAATACTTATGAATAAGAACAATGATAAAATGAAGAATTGATTATAAATGGTTACCATAGCTGTATTATTATATTTTTGAATGTTAAATATGAATAGCGAATAGGGTAGAACGGGTCAATTTCCAAGCCATAGCACAAAACTCATAAAAGAAGAGATGACATCCATAATGTATGCATACATGTAAAAAGGAGGATTATATTTGTAAATTTTGGAGGCTCTAAAACTTTGAACACCCGCTCATATGTTTTCAATTAAGTTCTTAGCCCAATTGAAATAAAAGCCTTTGAAGACTCTTTGAATAATGGGATCTAACTCTAAAGGAGAATGTGTAACATTGATTGTGGAAAAAATCATACAAAGCACTCAAACCACAAAAGATAGTTTAGGACTTAATTAGTGACTAATCACATATTCTTTAGAAGCTTCCTTTTTAAGTATCTTGTTACTATTTCTCTGTGATTTAATTAATTCATGCATCCTTTCTCCAAATACACCACATTCCTTTTTGGTAAGATCCTCAAAGAATCAAACATTGTAATACAATTAGGGTTCAAGAAGTTTATACATAACTTGAATATTATCTAGCCGCTTTACTTGTCAAGATCCATACATCTCATGAATTGGGAACCCATGAAATCATCTAATGGGAATGGGGGGAGGGTGAGCAATGAGGGTTCTTACAACTTCCCATAACTCTGCCCAATGATAAAAATTTCACCTTGAACTACCAGAATTTTTATATTGTGAATTGACGAGAATTGGTTGAATCAATCCTCTTGTCCATAATACTTGTTAACTTGAATTTTCAAGGCTATCCAAATTAGGCTTGGATAGGTTAAGTGAGGCTAGGCTAGGTTAGGTTAGGTTAGGCTAGGTTAGGTTAGGCTAGGTTAGGTTAGGTTAGGCTAGGTTGGGTTAAGCTAGGGTAGGTTAGGTTAGGTTAGGTTAGGTTAGGCTAGGCTAGGCTAGGCTACGGTAGGGTAGGGTAGGTTAGGCTAGGCTAGGGTAGGCTAGGATGGGGTAGGGTGGGCTAGGCTAGGCTAGGCTAGGCCATGATAGGTTAGGTTAAGTTAGGTTAAGTTAGGTTAGTTTAGGTTAGGTTAGGTTAGGTTATGGTAGGTTAGGCTAGGATAGGTTAGGGTAGGGATAGTTACGCTAGGCTAGACTAGGCTAGCTTAGGATAGGGTAGGTTAGGCTAGGGTAGGGTAGGTTAGACTAGGCTAGGCTATGTCACGTTAGGTTAGGCTAGGGTAGGGTAGGCTAGGTTAGATTGGGCTAAGTTAGGGTAGGCTAGGTTAGCTTAGGCTAGGCTAGGTTAGGGTAGGCTAGGCTAGGGTAGGCTAGGGTAGACTACAGTAGGCTAGGCTAGGTGTGGTTAGGAAATGGTAGGTTAGGGTAGGGATAGTTAGGTTAGGTTAGGCTAGGCTAGGGTAGGTTAGTTTAGACTAGGCTAGGCTATGGTAGGTTAGGTTAGGGCAGGTTAGGCTAGGGTAGGTTAGATTGGGCTAGGTTAGGGTAGGCTAGGTTGGATTATACTAGGTTAGGCTAGGCTAGGCTAGGCTAGGCTAGGCTAGCATAGGCTACGCTAGGCTAGGATAGGCTAGGATACGCTACGCTAGCCTAGGATAAGCTAGGCTAGGCTAGGCTATGCTAGGATATGCTAGGCTAGTATAGGTTAGGCTAGAATAGGTTAAGATAGGCTAGGATAGGTTAGGCTAGGGTAGGCTAGGCCAGGGTAGGCTAGGGTAGGCTAGGGTAAGCTAGGATAGGTTGGGGTAGGGTAGGTTAGGCTAGGCTAGGTTAGGCTAGGTTAGGTTAGGTAGGCTAGGATAGGGTGTGCTAGGCTACGATAGGTAAGACTAGGCTAGGTTAAGCTAGGCTAGGGTAGGGTAGGGGAGGCTAGGCTAGGCTAGGCTAGACTAGGCTAGGCTAGACTAGGGTAGGTTAGGTTAGGCTAGGCTATGTTATGTTAGGCTAGGTCAAGTTAGGTTAGGTTAGGTTAGGTTAGGTTATGCTAGGCTATGTTAGGGTTGGCTAGGGTAAGTTAGGTTAGGTTAGGGTAGGTTAGGTTAGGCTAGGCTAGGTTAGGCTAGGTTAGCTTAGGCTACGTTGTGCTAAGCTAGGGTAGGTAAGAGTACACTAGTTTAGGCTAGGGTAGGTAAGACTACACTAGTTTAGGCTAGGATAGGTTAGGCTAGGCTAGGGTAGGTTAGGTTAGGCTAGGATAGGCTAGGCTAGGCTATGTTAGGCTAGGTTAGGCTAGGCTATGTTATGTTAGGCCAGGTCAGGTTAGGTTAGGTTAGGTTAGGTTAGGTTAGGCTATGCTAGGTTAGGCTAGGCCACGTTAGGCTAGGTTAGGTTAGGCTAGGCTAGGCTAGGCTAAGCTAGGATAAGATAGGGTAGGTTAGGTTAGGTTAGGTTAGGTTTTCCCAGGTTAGATTAGACTAGGTTAGGCTAGGCTAGGCTAGGCTAGGCTAGGCTAGGTTAGGCTAGGTTAGGCTAGGTTAGGCTAGGCTTGCCAAACCTTGTTGGTGTGCTTCCGCCCCACCATGATGATATTGAGTTTGTTTACCTCTATTTTATCTTTGTCCCATATGCATCCTACCCATGGAGTTTCAAACTCATGGGAAGTATCTCTGATTTGGCCAATGAGGTGGGAAATGTGAATAGAGACCATAGCAAGACTGATGCACACATTAGATATTTTCATACACTCTATTTCTAGGATGACACGTGTCCAACCACTTGATCTGGGATCATGTATAGCGTGGTTTCAGACCTCCAACTGACATTGGGTCAGGGGTTAGTATATGACTCTCTCGAGTCCAAGAGACATTTTGGACCTCCAACTGACTTTGAGTCAGTGAAACTATCTTCAGGTTAATATATGACTTTCTCGAGTCCAAGAGAGGTTTCAAACCTCCAACTGAATTTGGTTCAGTTAAACCAACTTTGGGTTGGTGTGTGACTCTTTTGAGTCCTATAGAGGTTGCAAACCGCTGAGCTGACTTCAGGTTACCTGTGAGTGATGTCATTATGACTCAAATTTTGTTTTGAAATAAATAAGCCAGTGAAGCAAGTTATGGTGGAATGACGCACGATGTTTGGAGGGCACTGGTGGATGGAGTTCTCCCTAGTTGAGAGAGTGTGTTAATTTTGGGAAACTAGGTCTAAAATCCATGATGTCATGCTCAAATGATGATGCCAATATTTTTATTTGATTCCTCTTTCAGAGAGGTGCAAGATCAATCCAAAGATCATCTTGATCGGATGAGTAGAACATGTATTTTGAATTTATTCCACATGTGCAAGGTCAGCCTAATTTATCCCACATGCATAAGAGATGTTTCACACACGCCCACAGATTTCTATATATTGGAGATACTTGGATTTCATTACAAAAAATTTGTGGAGGCATTTTTCTTCTCCCTTGGATGGTGATGGAGCAACGTTCTTGGTTCTACGTTTAGGGCTTCTTGGTGCAACATCTTGGTGGAGTATTCTTGATGAAATGTCCTGGGGTTGTGTGATATATGTGGTTGGCTGACCTTATGAATACTTTGTTGGTTGAACCATCCTGCTGATCGCGATAACGCCACCATTATTTATCTCTGTTTTTAACTTGTCTTGCATCAATCTATTGGTATGTTCTGTCTACATCTTACTTTAATTATGCCCTATAAGGTTAAAGTATATTTTCATCTTAGCATAAAACATCTTCAAAATTTAACACATAATGCTACATCTTCTGCTTTGGAAGTTAAACCATCAACAAAGTTAGAAATACAATGTACCAACATTTTCTCCTTTTTCTATTACTAGGTCTCCTTTAATGACCTTCCAGCTTTTATCTGTGAAATTTGTAACACAACCTTCACTGCCTCACTACCTTGTTGAAATCATACTTTTCTTTAGCTCTGGAACATGCCTTAGCTCCTTTAATAACCATTGGTTTCAATTTTTCTATTTTACAGGAACTTGACCACATAAAATATGCAGAAACACAAAGACATAAAACATATAAAATAAGAGAGACACAAATATATGTGGTTCACCCAACTTGGGCTATTTCCATGGAAAAAACCAATCCTTCCTTTACATTATCAAGCAAAATGAAGAGACACAATCTACATCAGATTCGATGTAATATCCTTTTCTCTCTCACACAGTCCCCTTTGTGATTTCTCACTCAGAGTATACACACCATACACAAACGCAATACAATACCCTCAAACAACAGACAAGTTTCTTTCTATGGTGAAAAACCCTAAATTAAACATAACTTCTACTGCCAAATCATCTACCTAATGAATGACCCATATTGACTATGAAAATACAACATTTTACAAGAAACTTTTACATATTTTTTTAGCCTCGGAGGCGCTTCACCCGAAACCCCCTCCCAAGGGGGGCTCCAAAAGGCTGCCGACACCCCCCCAAGACCCCCCTGATGAAGATGAAATGACGTTAAGAATAGGGTTCCAACATGGCGATACATATAAATAAAGAAGATAATCATGTTCCACACCCAACACGACATATGAATAAAAAAATTAATTAGACTAGGATTTTATCGTAAAAACACACACATACAAAGCAAATCATTTCTAAGACATTGTGGGGCTCTTACTTACACATTCCACGAAACCCTAATGAGTAACGATTTCAATATAGGAACATAAAAAACCCAATATTACCAACATTTCAAAGGTTCAAGACTTTATCCCTTATCATTCAACCCTAAGAAGTTACTTTTTCATGATCATATCAAAATACTAAACATCATATCATTAATAAAAACTTCAAATACAATATCCCTAAGCAGTTTAGGGTTTCATACATTCACATTAGAATACCCTTCGATTAGCGTTTTCCAAAACTTGTCTAGGGTTCTACTAAATCAATTAGAAATATGAGTGGGGTGGGTAGATTTATCAAGTGATGAATCACCTAGAATAAGAATCATTATGATTCAGTATAGAGAGATATAACAATGCGAGTAAGATAATGTCAAATGAAAAAACCTTTAATGTAAATAAATCAATGTTTTAAGGCATACCTTTGTTTCTTGACAAACATTGTCTTGAGAGGCCCTCCTTCATACTTCTTGAGAGTATAAAAATTATTTTCCTAATCAAGACCATAGAGGGAGAAAGTTCATTAGTATTAATATAATCAAAACTGAAATAAGTATATGAAACCAAAAATGAGCCTAAAATGAGATACTTATCTTGAGGGTCTGTTTAGGACTCCCTACAAAGCTTTGAGGGATACCTAAAACTTATAAACAAGAAAAAATTATTTTCCAAAAATATATTAAAGGCCTATAAATTATAAAACATCAAGAATATAAAATAAAATATCTAAAGCTACAAGAAAAGTACTTGGTAGTGTAAGTCTCTAATGTTAAATTCTCCAGGCTTGACTTCCTTTGAGTTTCCTTCTTCAACAATGTTGGCCAAATATCTCTCTAATTTCTTGTTTCTCAGATTTTTGAGACAGTCACTCCTATAGTGACCCTTCTTATGGAATCGATATTATTATACCTTGGACATGTCAACTTTATTCCTTCGCCCTTTATATTTCTTTCATTTATGTTCAGAAATATAGGCATTAGGTACTCCTTCAGGATTGGAAGCTAATGATATACTTAATTCCTCTTGACTGTCGGCAATCCATTGTTCTTCAAAGGTGGGAGCTACCATCCAATTATTAAATATGGTAGAAAATGCACCCCAAGTAGGTTTCAATCCTAATAGAGCATTGATCATGAGTTCTTTGTCTAGAAAAATTTCATCAATGGCCAAAATATCATCCTTGATTATTTCTATATTCACAAATGAGGCCAATCTGTCTTATTTTGTCATATTTGTAGTCCTTAACTCATTTTTAAAAGTAGGTACTTGACGAATGTTCTTAACAGTGAATAACTTTGACAAGGCTTCATACATTTTGTGAGCATGGTCAATGTTGGCTATGAATGGGAAAAGGTTGTCCTTTATTCCTGCTACCATTAAAGTCATGGCCACCAGCTTAGTTCCCTTTATTTTACTTTTTCACCATCAAAACAATCTTTTGTAGGCTTCTTTACTTTTCCTTTAACCAGGTATAGTACCTTATTCTTTTCAAGGATGAGGCCAATTCTCTTCTTCTAGGACCTGTAGTTTGAGGCATCTTCAATTTTTTTTCTCCCTTGATTGTGTTAGATATCCTCCTAGAGTGTAGTAGACTCCTACCTCGAGATGATCCTTCAAATTGTTCCTTCATCAAGTGCTGAGGACTTCATTTTTCTTCCTTATTTCAACAAATCTATGATATCATGTTACAAAATCAGAAAGGCGGAAATATTTTCTTATTATTGAAAATTACTTGAAATGTTTCTTATTATTACGATTATTTATATCTTAGTTCTTTTAGTTCATCAAGAAATTACCAAAGAAACATCACATAAAACAATAGACACCAGATGCAAGAACTATGCCAGGGGGAAACCCCCCTTAAGAGGAAAACCCTCCTGGCATATGCTCCATTAGTCCCATCCTCCTGCCCATAGTTGATCCTAAGTGGCCCATATTTGTACAACTCCCACAAAGTTTGAATGATGGCCGCATTAACCTCTACTTTCTTTTCATGTGCTTGTATAAGTCTATCATTATCTTCTTTGAAACTCCTTATTTATTCTTATAAAATTCTCAATGTATCTTCCAAATCAGATGAATATCCAACACAATGCAATGTGAAATGTCTCACCTAAACCAATTCATGAAAAAACTAACGAACCTTAGTGTAATTTTGGGAGGATACATCCTGCAAGATCAACCATTAACCAAATACATGTATATACATAATCGTAGCCTCATATAAACTTGTAACAAAAGGTATAATAGCGCATAAACCTCTCTCTAGTTGGATTAGAATCATGGATGCATAACCATACAAACTACAAAACATGACCTAATTTATAACCATACCAATGAAAATTTACTACACACCATCACAAGCATAAGAGAAATGTAACCAAGCGTGAATGACCAAATCATTTTCAACATATAATCATCACACAAGAAAGCATACAAGGACACTACACAAGCATGACCAATATGTGACCTAGCATAAAAAAGCAATGCATATACAACATGTAACAATATGTAAGATATTGTGCATGGACAATACACAAACATGAAAAATAGATAATCAGTCATACACACATTACCACATATTGACAACGACACCATTAACACTTCCATGGGGACACCACTACCACCATCGCCAACAAAACATGGGTGCAATAAACAAATACACCATAAGTATGAAAAAGACACATGAAATCAACATAATGCATGATCAAAACACTACCCATCCATTCTGAGAGTTGAACCATGCTCTGATACCACTCTATAACACCCTCATCCCACATAAACCCAAGTAACCAACCAACCAAGGTAAACATGTGAGGAGAGGCTACTAATATGAGATTTCACCTCATATCTGACCTTAAGGTAGTGGAACAGAGGGAAATAAGACAAAGACACCTTACAAAACATCAACAACATCCTTAAGAGGTAATCCGACCTCCCATACCCCTAACCCCTGAGGGCGACTGAATTTTCAGCCCTTTTGGGCCATAGTCATAGGTATGCCAAGGCACAATAATAGTTGGGAGCCTCTAGCCGTAAGAAAAACACAAAAAACATGCAGGGAGGGCCCCAATTGGTCAGTTATGTGTGTTCAACTACAAGATTTATGCCACCTTTTTAGCCATAGAGCCCAAGTCACTGCCCAGAACTTTATGAAAGTTTAGGAGATAATAAATAACATTAAAAAAAAAGGTACAAAAGCAATAACATCATCAAGAACTCATCCAGACATCTCCTAGCCATGACAGGAATTTCATCAAGCATGTCGCAAACATTGCATCTACAGGTGGAAACAACAAGTTTAGAAATAGGGGTCTCATACTTATCTAAGAATCACTAAAAGGCATTTTTCCCTTACATCATTAGCTGCAGTACAATATATTTGACCATAGATACATTATGCATTCATTTACAAGTAAAAAATAGATAGAGACATACATCATCATTAATAAAACATATTCTTATAGCCAACATAATAAAAACAAAAATACCATGTATACGATAGCAATAGAATCCACATAATAACAAATACATTTTCATACCAAATACCAAAGGAATGAGTTCTTCATTAATGCATGTAAAAAAATATCGGAGTTGAGAATTCCACGTTCAACCAAGCCATATATTAGTTTAGCCAAGTCTAACTTCAGCCAATAACCCCTGTGCCATATTCCAAGCATGAATGTGGGATATCACCAAACACATCAATCATAATCAATTCAAGGCCTCCAAAGGCCAAACCACCTCAACCATCAACCAATGATTCCACCTCATGGTCGGAAATCACAACCATCGTTGATTGGTCTCTATCCAAGTTGTTCGAGGACTCTAGAGTGTTTTTTCCAATCAGGGCTTCGAGGACTAGTAACTCAACCCAAAATATTACAGGGCTTCTAGAGCGTTTGTACAACGAGGGCTTCCATCATTAGTAACTCAACCCACCTAGGGCTTCCAAAGTGTTTTTCCAACCAAGGCTTCCACGACAAGTAACTCAACCCATAGTTGTTCGTCGGGCTTCCAGAGAGTTTTTCCAACCAAGGCTTCCATGAACTAATAACTCAACCCATAGCTAAATGAATCATGAGAACCAACAAGAAAATAATCAATGGAAATAAACCCACAACACCATGGCTATCCAGGAAATCCAAAGATGAGGGAAATCCACATGCATACACCATGCATGCTAAAACTAGTGAGGAAACCATGCATACAACTTGATACCTGCAATCAAATCTCTATCTATTCATTGATCCTGATGTCCACTTGCATTTTCCTTCTCCTTCTTTTCCTTCTTGCTTCAATCACCAATTATCCACACTCTCCAAGAGCGATCCAAGAAAAATCTAAGTATCCAATAGTATGAGAGGGAGAGAGATCAATGAGAGAGCTCCAAAATGCACTGCCAAAAGGGTACCAACAGATTCTCAGAAGCCTTTTTATAGAAGAGGCTTCTATTTTCTTCATTTACCTCCTCACATGCAACCTGTGACATTTTACCTCCCCTTTCTTCTAATTTCCACTATTCTCATAAATAAATGTGTCAAAAATACTTTTTTCTTCTTTAATGATTTAGCCATAGCCTTTGTCATAGACGTAATAAACCATGTGAACACCCGCACTAGGATGTTTTTCCCAACATTCATCTTGGAATATGTCTCTCACGAACAATGGTTATTATTTTAACTTTATTACATGGAATTTTGAGTAGGTTTGTTATAGGAAGGACGTTTTTGGTACAACAATGACGCAAGATGGACACATATGAAATTTCCAATTCATAGAAAAGATCAACAAAGTGAAATAACTATTGTGAAAGGTGAAGTAGAATCACAAGAAAGTGGTACAACGAATGGTGGAGAGCAACAATTGCAGTTGAGTGCACTGACATTTGGAATTGATACAAGCAATGATGAACACATCATACTACAATATCGAGAATTAAGATTTGGAATTGGCGCACTCAATAATGGCAAGTTATTTCTTTAGAAGTTAACCTATTAGGAACAAAAAGGGGCAAAGCATGTAGTCGCCCTTTAAAACCACAAATTACTAGGTACAAAAGTTTTCCTCTAAGTACTAGTCACTAAGCAGAGTAATGGAAAACCTAACATGTACGGAAATTCAGGAGGGGGGGGGGTGTTATTTGGAACAAATACTTATGAATAAGAACAATGATAAAATTAAGAATTGAGTATAAATGGTTACCATAGCCGTATTCTTAGATTTTTGAATGTTAAATATGAATAGTGAATGGGGTAGAAGGGGTCAATTTCCAACCCATAGCACGAAACTCATAAAAAAATAGATGACATCCATAATGTATGCATACATATAAAAAGGAGGATTATATTTGTAAATTTTGGAGGCTCTAAAACTTTTAACACCCTTTCATATGTTTTCAATTAAGTTCTTAGCCCAATTGAAATAAAAGCCTTTGAAGACTCTTTGAATAATGGGATCTAAGTCTAAAGGAGAATGTGTAACATTGATTGTGGAAAAAATCATCCAAAGCACTCAAACCACAAAAGATAGTTTAGGACTTAATTAGTGACTAATCACATATTCTTTAGAAGCTTCCTTTTTAAGTATCTTGTCACTATTTCTCTGTGATTTAATTAATTCATGCATCCTTTCTCCAAATAAACCACATTCCTTTTTGGTAAAATCCTTAATGAATCGAACATTGTAATACAATTAGGGTTCAAGAAGTTTATACATAACTTGAATATTATCTAGCCGCTTTACTTGTCAAGATCCATACATGTCATGAATTGGGAACCCATGAAATCATCTAATGGGAATGGGGGGAGGGTAAGCAAGGAGGGTTCTTACAACTTCCCATAACTCTGCCCAATGATAAAAATTGCACCTTGAACTACCAGAATTTTTATTTTTTGAATTGACGAGAATTGGTTGGATCAATCCTCTTGTCCATAATACTTGTTAACTTGAATTTTCGAGGCTATCCAATATTAACATCAGTGCTACCAAAATTTTCCTACCATTCCACAACCATGTCATCCTCTCCTTTCATTTTGAAATAAAATACATAGACAAAAATTAGGGGAAAATATTCACACCACTTGACAAAATAAATTCATGTCATAATCAAAGTTCCATAGGAGGTCTTCAAAGTTTTAAACAAAAGTATAATATAATGTTCCACCTAGTTTTAAAAATTAGATATTGGATTTTCTTAAGCTTATTCTGGCACATATCCTTATAAACCCGATATCAAATAATGCAACATCACGTCAACATAAAGATATCATATCTGGCCACCCATGATGTTTCTTTGCATAATTAACCTTCTCCCATATCAACATTTTCTATCATTGATTTAATCAACTAGCCATGTGCCAAGCATTTCACATAATACAAAGTTCAAACCATGCGACATAGTCTAAAACACCCCAAAGTGATCACTGGTGGATAAAGCACATAAAAAAAAAGGATTTAACTCTGTCAAGTTACCCGATGTTTAGCCAATGTGCGGCCCACTACCTCTATTATATGGCACCACCTAATTAGACATAAAATTATTTTGATTTTTTCCAAATTACTTGCTCCAGGCCCAATAATGTCAATAAAATCATCCCTATTTTCATAGTATCAATGGAACGGTCCAAGATTTGGATAAACAAATTTTACCTCACAAAGAAATTTCCAACAAATTGGAGGCATGCACAATGATTAACCTCAATGTTTCTATGTAAAAAGTATATTTTATTCCGTGATCTTTGGTGGATGTCGTGAATTTCCAAATCCTTGGTGGATGTCGTGAATTTCTGAAGTTAATGTCATTACAGAAGGAGAGGTGTTCTATGAGCAAACTACACAAGATTAATAATTAATTTGGACAATAAAGTATTTAGAATTGTTGGCACCATGGATTTTTAAGTGGTGATATTATCCATATTTTTAGTGACATTTTATAATTCCGATGGACATGAGAAACCATAACTTTATGGAATTAGGGCCACTTTACGAGCATTGGCAAGTAGAAAGTGCAACTTTTTGACTTTGAGGTTAATAAAAATAAATCAATTAAATTCACTTGAAATTTACATTTAAAATATAGAGTTGTATTTAGTGTTATTTTTGAAAAGTTTTCAAAATTACTATTTTTATCTAATTTGTATAAAAATCATATATTTATTAAAAATTAAATTTAAATAACACAATTCAATATTTTAACTAAAATTTCTCAATTTAATATTATTATTTTTTTATATAAACAATAAATTACATATATATTATTTGATTAATTTTCTAAATCGGCATTCTCCATCCCTATCGCTATTATCACCCCGCAAATAAACTTTTGTAACTAAATTGAATTGAATTTAAGGTAGGGTTTTACCCATTCTTGTGCGCTAGGCTCGATCTAGGTTGTATCCAGTTTGAATGTTTTATATAGCAGTTTTTATATCTTTATAAAATCTAGTTTGAAACAATTTTTCTTTTATAGCTCGTAAATATCAAGAGGAGTTGTATAGTTGGAGCTTGCACAGACAGTCATACAGAGGGAGAACGGAGTCATTAACAGGAATATGGAAGGAAATATGGAAGGACGAGCTCAATACAGTGGGGATGATGCAAGAAGGACAAGATCAACATTGTGCAGGGAATGACGAACAGATTGCACAGGAATGATTTGGAGAGCAGGGTTTATATGTATGTTTTTTTTTAAATTATTATATTTTGTTAAATGTAAGACTTTTGTGATCCATAATGTAAATGAATGTCTTTATGTGATTAATCCAAAAAACACTCATCTACATTATTATATTTATTAAGAAATTTTGTAATATTTAAATATTAAAAAAATCCATTCAATATTTTTATCTATTTTCTTGTTGAAATTATTATACTTATTAAGAAATTTTGTGATATTTAAATATTAAAAAATAGCATGTTATATTCCTTTTAATATTGAAAATAATCCAAATAGGTATAAATGATGTGGTGTGATCCCTCCAAACGGCTAGGGCAGGGAGGACGTGGCATGGCCACTCACAAATTAGCCATTGATTGAAAAATATATTTTGATTATGATGTTCACAGGTTCAAGCCGTTGATTAAAAAAAGCTATATAATGAGGATTTTGATTATGATGTTCACAAGTTCAAGTTGAAGGAGGATAAGGACGGTACCGGAGTGAATGGAATTAAGACGATGCCCTTCGGTGCGGGGAGGAGGAGGCACTAGCCACATCGCCGCTCCCAGCCGACCAGGATGCGTGCCCAGAACTAAAAGCTTCTCAATTAAGAGCGTTCATACAACTAGTTCCATGCGTTCATACATTCGATTCGTTCATGGATATTTGTGGATGAAGAGAAGGGAGTTCAGGAATAATTAATTTTCAGAAGGACAAATAGTAATGGTTTACATTCATTTCAGTAAATTACATCTAGGTTTGCAGGTCTTCCTAGAATCTGGACGAATAAAGGACCCATCTTTCATTACTCCTCTGGAATGCAGGTCGTGATGCTTGCGGAGGCAAAGCACCATTACCATACAAATCGGAGGCAAAGCTTCATGAGTATTGACTGTATCGTCTGCTGCTTCCACCCGTGCAGATCTATTTATGAGGTTCTCTCTAGTTCTCTGATTCGATTTGTTTTCTAGTTGGATGCCATTTTTGGAGTTCTCCTAAGCGTGCAGTATCCATGATCTCTGTTCTTTTTTTCCACACAAACATGATCTCTGTTCTTTTTTTCCATTGATGTATAGTTTTATGAGATTAATTTAATGATATTATTAAAAGATTTGATTGATAAGGTTTGCGCCTTCTTTTAATGTTTGCGCCTTCTTTTAATCAACCAGTGTCTGTGTCAGGTAACTACTAAAATCAACCTGCACGGTCACACAGGAAACCCGGAAACCCAGGATCATTGGCTGTAAACAAAACCCTCAAGAAACCTAATTCTGGTCTCAACGCCAAAGGTAAGTTTCTACGTCTTCGTTTTGTGTTTCTTGAATTAAAAGTTTCAAGTAAACCCATTTCGAAGAATTATAAATAGAATTGTTTTTTCATTTTCATTTTCTGGTGGTTCTATAATTTTCGAATTAATACTTGTTTGTAATATAACTTTTTTTTTTGGATTTCTTTTAAGGGTGCAGTATTCAGGATCTCTGTTTTTTTTTTCCATTGATATATAGTTTTATGAGATAAATTTAATCATATCATTAAAAGATTTGATTGATAAGGTTTGCGCCTTCTTTTAATTGCTTTCTTTTAATGCTTGCGCCTTCTTTTAATCACCTTCTTTTAATCAACCGGTGTCTGTGTCAGGTACTACTAAAATCAACTTGCAAGGTTTCACAGGAAACCCGGAAACCCAGGAGCATTGGCTTTAAACAAAACCCTCAAGAAACCTAATTCTGGTCTCGACGCCAAAAGTAAGTTTCTGCGTCTTCGTTTTGTGTTTCTTGAATTAAAAGTTTCAAGTAAACCCATTTCAAAGAATTATAAATAGATTTTTTTTTTCGTTTTCATTTTCTGGTGGTTCTATAATTTTCGAATTAATACTTGTTTGTAATATCTCTTTCTTTTTTTGGATTACAACTATATTTTGTCTGTCTACTGTTAAAACAAAAACTAGTCTACTTTTCTTAGTTTTATTGTTCCTAGTTTTATTATTCCATTTTCCTTCTGTCCTCGGCTATCACAGATGCCATAATTTCTTATTAATTCATATCAGCTGGTGTAATCTCTTTGTCTTTCATTTCTCCGTTGTAATTTAGATATTTCTTTGTTGGATCTATGAAATCAAATTTCTAAATAAATTGAATTTTCTTTGATGTTTTTTGAGGTATGTTTTGAGAATTTTGATTCCATCTATTATATTCATCTTAATATCAAATATCAAATCAAATGTCTGGGCATATTAAATTTTTCTTTGATGTTTTTGCAAGTATATTTTAAGGATCTTGATTGTATAGATAATATCTAACTTGAATATTAGTTTGTTTTCAATTTTTATTTCAAATAGAAATATTTGAAATATTTATAAATTAGTAAAATAATAAATATTTTTTTTCAAATTTTATAAATGAATCTATGAAATAATTAGATATCTTCATCTATAAAGCAAATTCAACAGTTGCACCATACTTAATTGAATTGGAAATTAGGTCAAATCTGAAAGGAAATAAGGATATTGGATAATTCATTACATTCAAATAATTCCATTTTTATTTATAAATTAATTTTTCAGAGTTTTTTAATAACCAGAATGTCAAACCACAAGTATCCGTTGGTTAGCTTTATAGTTTTGTGAGCTTTTTTACAATTGAATAGAATGGGAAATTGGGTCAAATAAGGAAATTGGAGAATTCCCTTAGTAGAAATAATTCCATTTTATTTATAAATTAATTTTTTGTAGCCTTCTAACAACCAGAAAGTCAAATCACAAGTATTGGTTGATTTGCTTTATAGTTTTGTGCGTTTTTTTTTTTTCAATTAAAAATATTAGTTGACTTAACATATGGTTCTTAAAATCAGTTTTGGATGATTTGCTTTATAGTTTTGTGAGTATTTTTTTTCAATTAAAAATATTAGTTGACTTAACATGTGCCTCTTAAAATCAGCCTTGGATGACCTTTTCCAATAAATAAGTATTTTTTCTAATAATTTAGATGAGATTAATGGATTTCTCAAAATGATTTTCAATTATGTTTTTATGTTCTACTTGTAATATCCTTGCGTAAGCCACCGTAAAAACTCTCATAAAATGAGGGTTATCAAATAAATAAATATTATTAATTATTATATTGATATTACATGACAAATATTCTTGTAATTCTTAATTATAAGAATATTGAAAAAAATATTTCTTAATTATTTTATATAGAAAAAATTATATTCTTCTATAGAAATAAATTATATTTCCAAGTTGGTATCTTTTATGAGTTTTAGAAATAATGAGTAATAGATTTGGAAAAAGTAATGATAAGTGATATTTTGCTCATAAGGAACAAAAAAATCTAGCTTTAAAAATAAATGCATGAGAGAATTATGGAGTGCTTTTGTGATTTAGGAAAAATCAGATTTATGGATGCTTTATGGAATGCTTTTATGATTTAGAAAAGCTGGAATTCTTTTATGATTTAGAAAAAAACTGGAATACTTTTATGATTTATAAAAGTTATTCCATTTTATTAATTCTATTTATTATAAGCCTATGAGAGAAATAGAGGAGGGGAATGGGAGAATACATGGAGAATGGAGCCAAGGAAGAGGAAGAGAGTATTCCAAGCATGCATTAAGAGATAAGTAACCATATTCTTTGAAAATCCTTTTGTTTGCATATGGGCCATGATGATATAATGATTGAATTTATTTGCAAGAAAAAGTTTATGTGATAAAGAATTAAGATTAATTCTTGAGTAAACCTCTATATAATTTTGTTCATAGAGGAATAAGTGTCTTATTCATTGAATTATGAGAATAATTCATGTGTTGTCAATTGATAAAAGATTTTCATGGCTAAATAATTCTGTGAATTGCATGAGTTATTGGAATATAGGGTTAAATATGACTTTGTATCTCCCAAACCGAAATAGATATGAAAAAAGTGAAAGAGGTTTTTGTAAAAAAGGATGTTATGACCAAAAGCCTCTTTTAGATTTTAAAAATTCGTTTCGCATGTCTCGAAAATCGTGTCCTAAATGGATGTAAAATAACAGGGAATTAATTATTATTTAAATCTGGAAAAATGAGCTCCAAAGATTCATTTGAATCTTCCAAACTGTAACACCTGTGTAAAAACTAAGAGAGGTTATTTTTAATGAACCCATTAAAAACAGAAACCTCTTTGTGTTTTCCAAAAATCATTTCCATTTGGTTGGAAACTGTGTCTAAATTTTATGACAAAAACATGAAATTATTTAATATTTAAATTGGAAAAATGGGCATCAAAGATTCATTCGAATCTTAAAAACCATTAATATTTAAATCGGAAAATATTGGCATCAAATATTCATTCGAATATTAAAAACCATGACACCTGTGACAAAAATGAGAGAGATTATTCTTATTAAGTTCATTCCAAACACAAACCTCTTTTGGTTTTCTAAAATTCGTTTCCATATGGTCACAATACGTGTCCAAATCGGATGACTAAAACAGGAAAAACAGAGTAAAATATAGTGTTTCCATTTCATTTTTCAATGAGATAAGAATAATTGTTTATGTACATAAGATATAATAAATATGTTGATGATTATTTACAAGGAATTAAGTTATATAATTACCAAGCATATGCATTAAAAGTTTTAAAGAGAAATATTGGACTCTTGAAGAGAGTATGTGCTTAGGTGCACATCAATAATATCTAGTATATTTGATCTACTAGAAATTATTATGTGATTTTACATGCATGAGGAGTTTGAGTCATGTAAAAAGATATAAATAAATTATGTGAGGGGTAGCACACATAAAACCTTTGCGTAAAAGACAATTGGTTGTGTTATTTGAGAAGGATTTGTTATTCATGTTATTTTTGGAGGAAAAATTACAAATCTCTCTAATATGTGAAATAATAAGAAAATATTATCTATTTCATGCATAATAGTTATTGAGTTATCTATCTTTTGGAAAAAGAATAATTAAGGTGTTAAATTCCTTGGAAAATAAATATATATAATCATATGCAAGGAAGAAATTATTGGGTTAGAACTCTTCAAAAAGAATAGAAGAGAAAAATATATCCTTGTATGCATTATTGGATTAGATTCTTAGAGTGGAAAAATAGTAATCACATGCTTTATTATGTAAGATTATTTAGAGAAACATACATATGCTTGGATGCATGGAAAAAGTATAGTTTTTGGATTAGATCTTTTGGATGAGAGAGAAATTTTCCTTTGCATGCATGGAAGAATAAGTGGTATGCGTTTGACCCCTTGGAAAAGAAATGTGTTTATTTTTCCCTGAAATATGTATTTAGTTTCTTTTGGAAATAAATATATGTTTTACATGCAAGAATAAAAAGGCTATGTTATTACATGCACAAAATTATAACTTGTATGTTAACTTGGTTTGAAATAAATCTTGCATTGTTATAAGTATAGCCAATGTGAATAGCTCTTATGTGGAAATGATGTCTTTGGAAAATAACATGCATTCATATGCATAAATATAGAATCTATTGTGTTAATCCCTTTGGAAAAGAAAACATAAGAGTATGCAAAAATGAAATAGCTTGTTGGGATAGTTATCTTGAAAGCTTGTTATGAATTTTCATGCACAATATTATTATATAGTATAGTAGGTTATCTTTCCTTTGGGAATAATATGAAAGTGCATGCAAGATTTTGTTAGCGGTTGTTAGAAAGATGATGCTTGATAGTGATTTATTTGTTACTAATGCATGTCAAATGATGTTAAAGAAGACATTTCATGTCAACTTTGTTATGTTTTATACATGCATACAAATATTTGTTGAAGTGTCACAAATAGATATTGATTATTGGTTTATTATTATTTTATCTAATCATGATATCAAGTGCGTTGATGACAGCAATAGCAATAAAGAAGAATGACTTGAGAAAATGATTTTTTAAGTTTAACATTGTGGAAGATAAAGAGTTGTTAGTCTGTTCAGGTTTAGTAGTTCCAACTGCAGGATGACCCACTGAAGGAAACAACCCGACTACAAAGATTGAGAATGAGGATCCGTGGGTAAATGGTATCATGATGATTGTAATAGCTTATAGCTAGTTATGTTTCATTTAATATTATTTTTATATGTATTTTTTTATGACAATGGTCAAGGGATGGACTCCCTTATAACCATTGAGTGAGGGGTGACAACCCTCACGAGCCTTTAATAATAAAATTAAACGTTTGCTGGTTTTCACCCTACGGGGTTTCTAGGGTATATCGGTGTCTAATGATGTGGTTGTTCATTGTGTCGTTTTCGTGATGTTAATTTATTTCATGATTTGATGTTTATATTATCAATTAGGTGATGTACTAATTGAGTTAAAATGATCACGGGATTGATGCATAGTTATAGCAGGAAATTTAAGCTAATATGTGACAACAAGGAAAATTAATGGTCGTGTAACTCACTATGATTTTTTCTAAATATTTCTCTAAGTGATGATGATGGGTATTTAAATGGTTAATGCGGAAATACATAAAGTAATTTATAAGGTTACACATTCATAAATGTTGAAAACAATTCCTAAGTCCATGCATTTTCCTGCGAGGTTATCAGGGTATGTTACATTATTATTATAAAGCTAAGGGATTAACATTATAAATCCTAGGGGTTACAAACAAAAAGGATTAATAAACCCTAGTTTTGTAGTTTTGAGAGGCGACATTGAATAAATTGGAATGTAATGTAACATTGCGACAATGAGTATGAGATCAATTGTCATTTTTTGACAATGGTTTTCATAATACGACATTATATTGATTTGTGTACCATGCAAACGTCACAATATGAAGCCTTATTTTAGTGTCCTGGTGTGACATTGAAAAAAATACCATTTAATGTAAGGTTCCAATAATGATTGTCATATTGCTTGTCACAATGTGACAATGTTTGTCACAACACGATGTTGGACAAATTTTTGCACCTTTCTAACTTCACAACTTTAAACCAAATGTTACACCAGATATTATAAACCTTAGCAATATAAAACCAATATTATAAAACCCAACATTAAACCTAATATTATAACCATAATATTAAACCAAATATCATAAACTCTAATATTAAACCCTAATTTTGTAATGTGATAATGCAACCCAAGAGATTTCATATTGGATTTCATAGACCCAATATTAAAAGCCGTGAGTTTGAACCCTAATTTTGTAATGTTGAGAGGGGACATTGAATAAATTTGTAATCTAATGTAAAATTATGAGAATGAGTATGTGATTTATTTATTTTCTTGTGACAATGTTTGTCACAATGCGACATTGGTTTGATTTTTGTACCAGAGTCTAACATCACAATATGAAGCCCCATTGTAGTGTCACAATGTGACGTTGAAAAAATTGCAATGTAATGTAAAGTTCCATCAATGATTATCATATTGTTTGTCACATTGTGACAATGTTTAAATATATTTTTTTTCCAAGGAAAAAATCGTAATTCTATTAATGAAATAAAATTACATGTTGCATCAGTTGGTAGTTGTCCGACAACCAGTCAAGAATGGTGTTCACTTACACACAAGAGATCATAAAAATACAAAAGAGGAGAAAATCAATTTTTTCTCCATTTCTTCTTCTCGACCTTGTGCCATGCACCTTGTGATGGCGTAGCAGAGACGAGGGCGAGCTAATTTTACTCTATGTGTTCCCCATTATCCTTGTCTGAGTCTGAGGTATCTGATAAATGTTTTCGTTTAATCCCAACGTTGTCTGTCTCCATAGACTCCTTTTTAGGCCGTTAAGGGGGCTTCTATAAGTCAAAAGGATCATGAGATTCATTCCCTATTGCTTCCAACTCTGTCCCTGGATGTTATTTCTTGTTGGGCATGGGTTCTTCCACTTCTTCTTCTGCATCCTTCTGTGTTTCACAGGGGGGGGGGGGGGATTTCCACCCTTTATGTGCCTTCCCATTCTTCTTATTTTTTCGGTTATCTCTTTTTGCATCTGGGCAAGTCTTTTGTAAATGTCCGGACTGCGCAAATTCTACTTCTAAATATAGTGTTTTCATAATCTAGGTGTTGTATCGATGTTTGTTGTTTATTTTTGAACTGAATGCTTTCCAGTAATCCTTTGTTGAGATCTACTTCCACACATATACATGCGAATGTGTAGATTCTCTCCGCCAAACATTGTGTATCTGTTTTGTTGTATCTCCCAATGATATTTCCAATGCCTTCTAGAACACTTTCATTCCATAAACGCAAGGGGAGGTTGTGTAGCCGGACCCAAACCGACATTATCGAGACAGACATAGTATTTGCATAAAAATCCGGAAACCATGGGGTAATGAAGAGTCCCGTAGAACCCCAGAACCATGGTCCCTCACGAAGTATAATGTCTCTATGTTCCGAGGATGAAAATTTGAGGATGAAAAATCCTTTGGAGCAGTGATGAATTTCACAGTCCATGGTCCATTTTGTGAAAATCCAATGGAAGAGTTCCATTGGTTTTGGCCAAAATTAGTTGAATCGGCATATAATTTCTTGTGCTTCATAAGTGGTGCGATGTTCATCGGTATTGAGTATGTCTATGGACAATTCTGGTGTGTGATTCAGTTTCTCTACTATCTGTGGGCTCAGGTCGCTTCCCACTGGTTCTATAGGTGAAAAACCTTTGTTTTTACCCTACAGGATGTTCTTATAGGAGGAGATTTGTTTTGATGTGTTTCCCCTAGCCCCCCCTTGGCCTTTGGATCTGCCCTGTTCTGCAACTCCTCCTCTCAGCCTCAGGTTGAGTGTTATGGAGGAGCTTGAGCTAATATGGTAATCCTTGATTGACCTAAACTCTTATAAAAAAATTTCGCCACTAATAAGGGATTGTGTGTGTATTGGATATCCCATTGTTTGGCAGATGTTGTGTTTCAGATTAATTACCCTCTCTGTGTTGGAAACCCATAGTAATTTATTTTTCCCTACAGGAGTTCTAATAAAAACTTGAAAACAAGTTGTGGATACCTGTTGTTTGGTGTCTGGTCCCCTTTTGATGTCTTCATTCACCGCCAGTTCTGGTAGCCCCCATGGAAGTGTAGTCGGGCGTTGATGGGTACGGGGCCGAAAAGAAAATCAGTCGATGTCTCCATAGATCTTCGTTTCAGGTTCTATCTTGTGGAAACTGTTGTGAGAAGTCTCGCATGGATCCGTTGGGGTCGCTGTGACAAGAAGGACAGGGGTGAGGCGAGTACCCCTAGGAGCAAACCCCAAGTCGTAGTGACGTTCATACCTTATCGCGTAAATCAAGTGAAATAGCCTCAACGCATTCGTACTACACTTGATGGCTTTGTTGCAAATGAGGGTCTCTTATGCGACGTGTAGGGGTGTCGATGAGTTATGGGGTTTAGCTATTGGATGTTCCAGAAGAGCCACACGTAGACGATTAGTCTGCCCTTTTCGAAAACAGCCTTATAAGAACTGTTGTCGATTGGGGGCCACGTCCATGAAACCGTGGAAGCCCCTCTATGCCATCGAGATCCTGAGAGCAGCAGTCGTGGAGGATCCGTGGAACCCTAACTCATATGACCTAGCTCCTTCGCGCTCCATTTTTTTCGAGTTGATTGACAATGTTTAAATATTGTAAACCCAATGGATTGATATTATAAACCCAAGGGATTATAAACCCTAGGAATATAAACCCTGAGATTAATATAATAAACCTTAATATTAATTATAAGTAACAATATTATAAATTGTAAATTTAATATAGTAAACGCTACAAATATAAACCCTAAGAATAATAAACCCAACGTATTAATATTATAAACCCAAGGCATTAATACTATAAACTCTAGGGATTAAAAACCTAAGGGAGTAGTATTATAAAATAAACATAAGGAATTAATAAGCCTAATGGATTAATACTATAAACCCAAGGGATTTATAAACCCTAAGTTTGTAATGTTGAGAGGCAACATTGAATAAATTGCAATGTAATGTAACATCACAATAATGAGTATCAAATTAGTTGTCATCATGTGACAATGTTTGTCACGATATGATATTGGATTGATTTTTGTATCATGTAACCGTCATAATACAAATCCCTATTGTAGTGTCGCAATGTGACGTTAAAAAACTTGCAATGTTTTGTAAGGTTCCAACAATGATTGGCATATTGCTTGTCACAATGCGACATTGGATAGATTTCTGCATCGATATTACTTCACAAGTTTAAACCTAAATGTTATACCAAAAATTATAAATGTAATGTAACAATGCGACGTAATGTAATGTAGCATTACGAAAATGTTTGTCACAATGCGACGTTGGATTGATCTTTGTACCATTCTAACGTCACAATATGAAGCCCCATTTTAGTGTCACAATGTGACCTTGAAAAATTTGCAATGTAATGCAACATTCCAACAATGATTGCCATATTTATTGTCACATTGTGACCACGTTTCAATATTATAAACCTAATGGATTGATATTGTAAACCCAAGGGATATATACACCCAATGGATATATAAGCCCAAGTTTATAAACTCTAGGAATATAAACCCCGAGATTAATACAATAAACCCTAATATTAATATTATAAATAGTAAGGTGGAAAATTGTAATTTTAATATAGTAAACCCTAGGAATATAAACCCTAAGATTAATACATTAAACCTTAATTTTGCAATGTCGTAATTCAACGTTGAATACATTGCATTGTAATGTAACATTGTGAGAATGGTTGTCAAATTGATTGCCACATTATGACGATGGTTATCACAATGTGATGTTGGATAGATTTCTAAATATATTAAACCTTAATATAACACCCTAATTTTGTAATGTCATAATATTATATCCCACACAAAACCCTAACATCATAAAACCCTATATAAACCCTAAGATTGACATTATAGACCTTAGGATTATGAACCTTGGGATTAATATTATAAAACATTATAAACCTTAAGATTAATACATTAAGCCCTAATTTTGTAAGGTCGCAATGAGATGTTGAATAAACTGCATTATAATGTAACATTGTCATAATGATTGTCAAATTAATTGTCACATTATAACAATATTTATTGCAATGCGACATTGGATAAATTTCGATATCATTTCAATGTCACTATATTGTTAAGATTGAGTATGTTTAAATAATTTGGTTAATTATTTTTTACTATAAAACCCAATATTATAAACCTTTAATATAAAATCTAAAATTAATATTAAAAACTCTAAAATTAATATTGTAAATCATATTTATGTAATGTCTCAATATTACCAACACTAAAATTAACATTATAAAACCCAACGTAATAAGTCCTTATTACTATTTATTTATTATATTAATAATTTTATTTTCACTAATCCTTACATATATCTGATCTTATTATGAGTGTTTATTCACTATATTAATAATTTTATAATATTATCAAAATCAAAAGAGATATTGGATTATTTTTTAATGTGATATTCCACTCATTGTTGATAAAAAAGTTATAAAATGTGTTTATTCACTATATTAATAATTTTATAATATTATCAAAATCAAAAGAGATATTGGATTATTTTTTAATGTGATATTCCACTCATTGTTGATAAAAAAGTTATAAAATATATTAAAAAGAAGGTATTACGGTTTTGCTTTATTAAAAAAAAGGTTGATAATATAAAACTATTATGAAATTAAAAAGAATTTTTCTAACACTAACTATTATAACATCATTAATTGTGAAGAGGTTTAACTTCCACTATACAAATAGTGGAGTTGTGACTTTAATGTACTATATTGTGGCTTGCAAAAATTCATATTCCTTTACACTTTAAAATTTTAGTTGTATTTTATTAAATAATACTTTTTATAGTTTAGATTGTAAATGGTAAATTAAAAAAATATATCATTTAAATTATAAATATAATTTTAATAATGATTGTTATTATAATTTTTTAAAATTTTAAATAGTTATTTAATTTTAAATATTAATCATAATTTTTTTTATATATTATAAATATATTAATATTATTATTAAATATTCTTCTAATTATAATAATAATAATAAACACTTTGCACCTTAACAAATCTGTTACTAATTTTTTTTCTAATTATAAAAAGAAAATACTTTGCAACTTTTATTTTAGCATTATTATTTTGTTATCAAACTATAAATGCCTAAAGTATTAAGACATTAATTTACGATTAGTAAAAACTATTAAAACATTAATTTACAATTTAAAATGACATTACAAGATTTGTTATTTCCCTCGGGTTTTGATCGGGGAGGAGGAGCAAGAATGCTTCAACGTGTCGTCCTAAAGGAGCTGAAAAAGAGATTTTTATGCCATAAGGCGTTATTATTTGAAAACAAATTTCCTCCCATGCCACCTGTGTCATTTTGAACCATAGATTTTGGTGTTAGACGATTGAAATATTATGTACCATAAGATCAAAAGCTGGTATTAAACAGTTACAATTTATAACTATATTCTCTACAACCAGACTTGTTCCTTAGTACCAAGATTCATTATCCTCGAATAGATTATCCTCGGACATAGTACTCACAATGTGTAAAATCTCTTGTTTGCAGGTGCAATGGATGCATCTTTATTGTTTACGGCTGGAGTGGCAACCTTGGCAACCTGTAAGCACTCACAATGTAGGTCAGGGAAAGGTGATGTGATATTTCTGATTTAATTTGAAAATGGGCAAAATGGGGCAAGAAAGGTGATATCGCTCCTCGTTTTCATCTCGCCAATGTAAGCTCTGAAATGTTTTGAATCGTGAAATACATTTAGTTTTGAAGGGCCTCTTCAAATTTTTTTGTATGATTAATTATGTTAAGTCCACAAAGAACTTCAAATCTCTCCGTCTCCATGCTGTTGAGCACTTTGCTGTGGACATATTATGGATTAATAAAACCCGGGGGCTGTAGATCTCTGCCGTTAATGGGGCAGGGGCGGTTTTGGAGACAGTTTATGTGAATCTATTTATAATTTATGCCCATAAAAAACTTAAGGTAAGATATGTGTTTTATAAGTTTTAATTTTGTTAATTAACTCTTTTATTATATTATATTTAAAGAGTCAATTTTGAATTAATTTTAGCTTGGTGATAAATGAATTTAGTAACTGTTTGTATGTTAAATTATATTAAATTTAGTAACTGTTTGTATGTTAAATTATATTAAGTTTGTCTTTAGTTAAAAAAATTTTATTATCTTTTATCGGGTTTATTATATGAATTGAAGTTTATGTATTCAATAAATAAAAAAACAACAGTTCTACATGTGAATTATTTGTATTTATTGTGAATTATTTTTTTTATTTGTGCTTTTATCTCTCTGCTTTTCAACAAATTTCAAATTTGCTTACTATATAAGCATATAATTTAGATTACTGAAAGTTTTATGAAAATAAAAAAGAATTTGTTTTTTTTACGGTGGTATATCTGATTGTTATTGTTATGCTGGTCAGGACTATTATGGTGGTGCTGCTAGTCGATGTAGCATTCTTTGCTGCTGTGGTTTTGGTGACTCTTGTGGCACTGAATCATCATATTAGGCTAACTGTCATAAGAGTGTTATGTGTCTACTTAAGTTTATTTTTCCATATTTTCCACAGTTATGTTTAGGAAAAAACTTTTAAAATACTGATTTTGGTCGTTATATTGGCAATAACTCAAGCAAAATCAGTGCAGGTTTTCAAATTTTAGAAGTTTAATCTATATGGGTGGTAACAGAGAAACGTCATAGAAGAGCGTGGAATTCATGCCATTTTTCAGGTCATTCTTTCTGTTTCCCAACGGAGGAATCTGGGCAGCCTCTGGGCAGCCGGAAACGTGTTGGTTGGGATTAGTGCTTCAAAGTCTGTCTTTTTTTTCAGATTAAACAGAGAAAATATATGATTTTATGGATTCCAACAAATATTCTCATGCAATTTACACATCCCTAATGGAATAGGATTCCGCCTTGGAGCTGCACACCTAGTCGTGTACGTGATTTACAGAAAGGGAAAGCCCAAGCCAGAATTTAAAAAACTCTTGTTTGCAGCTGCAATGGATGCAATGGATGTATTGTTTATCGCTGGAGCTTTTTCTATTTGCTTATTTATAATTAAAACTATGAAAATAATAAATTAATATTTAATTAAAATTAATTTTATATTATAAAATATTTAAAAGATAATAATATATAATTATAATTACTATTTATAAATTTTTTTATGAAAATAGTTGGTGATGTGATATTCTAATTATAGTTACTAAATTCAACCATAGTGATAGGGAAAATTAGGAAATTAGATTGTTTTATTAGGTTTGAACCTATTAATTAATTATAGTTACCAAATCTCCACCATAATGATAGAAAAAATTAGGAAATTATATGGTTCTATTCCATTTGAACTAAATAACTAATTATAGACACGAAATTCGACCATAGAAAAAAATTAGGAAATTAGACTTATCATATTACATTATAAAGAATCAAATATGATAATAACATAAAATGCAAGATTATATGGAATTTGTATGATTATATGTAATATGGAATTTGTATAGAAATTCAATTTATTGAACAACAAATTATATAATTTATAAAATAGTTAATTATAAGAATTAATAGAAAATTTTTCACAATTTCTTATTTTCAATGTGAAATTATAAGGTTTGATTATGTATATAATTTTATTTGCAATAGATAATTTTTAATAAATTTTTGAAGTTTTCAAAATTATAATTAATTAAAACGATGAGAAGAATAAATTAATATATAATTAAAATTACTTTATATTATAAAATATTTAAAATATAATAATATATAATTAAAATCACTATCTAGAAATTTCTTTATAAAAATAGTTGGTGATGTGATGTTCTAATTATAGTTACCAAATTCAACCATAATGATAGGAAAAAAACTAAGAAATTAGATTGCTCTATTAGTTGAACCTATAGAAAAAATTAGGAAATTAGATTGTTCTATTCGGTTTGAACCGTTACCAAATAGAAAAAATTAGGAAATTAGACATATCCTATTACATTATAAAGAATACAATATGGAAATAACATAAAATGCAAGATAATATGGAATTTGTATGATTACGTGTAATATGGAATTTGTATAGAAATTCAATTTATTGAACAACAAATTATATAATTTATAAAATAGTTAGTTATATGAATTAATACAAAAATTTCCATAATTTGTTATTTTACATGTGAAATTATAAGGTTTACTTATGTATATAATTTTATTTGCAATAAATAATTTTTAAGAAATTTTTGAAGTTTTCAAAATTATAATTTTTCCATTTCATTTTTTTTTAAACATTAAAAAATTAATATATTTGAATAGTTATAAGAAATATATTTCTAAATTTTTTTCTCTTAGTAAAGAGCACACACCTTACCATACATCTAAATTTTTTTCTCTTAGTAAACTCCACACACCTTACCCCTAGCTAGGAGAAAATGCAACTAACATAATCACTTCTCGATTATTTGGCTAATAGGTTTGCTCCTATTCCCAAATTCTCAAATTCCCTCATTTTAGTGCAAACCAGGCAGCGTCCATATGATAAAATTGAGTACCAAGATTCATTATCCTCGGACATAGCACTCACAATGTATAAAATCTCTTGTTTTCAGCTGCAATGGATATATTGTTTACGGCTGTAAGCACTCACAATGTAGGTCAGTATATATTGCATCCAATCAGAGTTGTATTTAACTTAGCTTTGGTGATTCAAATTGCTTGTTCATATGAATATAAATACTTTGAGATCTATAGATTCTTCAAGATGTGGGCTTTTGAGAAATTAAAAACTATGATGATATTTCTAATTTAGTTGAAAAATGGGCAAAATGGTGCACTAAAGGTGATTGCTTCCTCCTCGCTCTCCTCGCTTGTTCCCGCCAATGTAAGCTCGAATGTTAATTATAGTTACCAAATTCGACCATAATGATAGAAAAAATTAGGAAATTATAGACTTATCTTATTACATTATAAAGAATAAAATATGGTAATAACATAAAATGCAAGATAATATGGAATTTGTATGATTATGTGTAATATGGAATTTGTATAGAAATTCAATTTATTGAACAACAAATTATATAATTTATAAAATAGTTAGTTATATGAATTAATATAAAAATTTTCACAATTTGTTATTTTAAATGTGAAACTATAAGGTTTGATTATGTATCTAATTTTATTTGCAATAAATAATTTTTAAGAAATTTTTGAAGTTGTCAAAATTATAATTATTAAAACTACGAGAAGAATAAATTAATATATAATTAAAATTATTTTATATTATAAAATATTTAAAATATAATAATATATAATTAAAATCACTATCTAGAAATTTCTTTATGAAAATAGTTGGTGATGTGATGTTCTAATTATAGTTACCAAATTCAACCATAATGATAGGAAAGTTTGAACCTATAGAAAAAATTATCAAATTGAAAATTCAGTTTGAACCGATAGAAAAAATTAGGAAATTAGATTGTTCTATTCGGTTTGAACAGAATAATTAATTATAGTTACCAAATAGAAAAAATTAGGAAATTAGACTTATCTTATTACATTATAAAGAATAAAATATGGTAATACTATAAAATGCAAAATAATATGGAATTTGTATGATTATGTGTAACATGGGTTTGTATAGTGATTCAATTTATTGAACAACAAATTATATAATTTATAAAATAGTTAGTTATTTGAATTAATACAAAAATTTCCACAATTTGTTATTTTAAATGTGAAATTATAAGGTTTGATTATGTATATAATTTTATTTTCAATAAATATTTTTTAAGAAATTTTTGAAATTGTCAAAATTATAATTTTTCCATTTCATTTTTTTTTAAACATTAAAAAAATAATATATTTGAATAGTTATATTTTTGAAGTTTATAAATTTTCCATTTTTTTTTTTTTTAAACATTAAAAATATAATATATTTGAATAGTTATAATAAATATATTTCTAAATTTTTTTCTATTAGTAAATTCCACACACCTTACCCCTAGCTAGGAGAAAGTGCAACTAACATCATCACTTCTCGATTATTTGGCTAATAGGTTCAATTATTCAGCTAATAGGTTGTATGTGGGTTATGTATTCCCTCAAAGAATCCCCTTATGAATTTTCCTCCAATGCTAAATTGTTGTTGCATGTACTAGAACATCCGTTTGTTGCATGTACTAACACATCCATGAACAATGACACAAACACAAGTGTCATTGTAGAGACTTGAATATTTGTGGGGAAAACATCAAAAACCAACTTTTTCTTACCCTTCAACCCACCTTTGACTTAGGGTGTAATTTTAATTAGATCATTTTCATAGATGAATTTTATCATTTTTTGGTTATTTAGAAATGTCATCCATAAGGATGAGGTAGAGTGCATAGTCATGGGTAATTTTGTTGCAAATTGGAATAGTTACCCCTCAAGCCTAGTAACTAATCCAAGGAAATTGTATCTTGAATCCCTTATAAAAAAACTAGTATCCATTGCGTTCTTAATTAAAGATGATATGAGATTATTGTTATGAAAATTTTGATTTAAATCATTTACTTAAAATAGTTTGGAATGGCATAGTTCTTGATCAAGTAGGATATATGCTATTGCCTCATCACTATTTTTTTATTTGTCTCTTTCCTATTAATGATCAAATACTAATATTTATGTTCTTATTGAGTCATGATCGAAGTTTTAAATTCTATATAGCTATAAGTAATTTGGTGTTTTATCCTTTATGTTGACCTTCAAGATATAGGTTCGAATTGACAAGATGTCATGTGCAAAAGTTTTATTATTGTAGCAAGCAACATTTTTAATTTTTGTTCGATAACCAATTTTGTATAAGGTTCCCAAAATGTTGAATTTTTTCAAGTGAAAAATTTACATTTCGTAATAAAGATCCTTTAAATTGGCATATTTTCGATATAACAAAATGCAACCCATTGTCAAATATAAAAACATCCAAATACAAATAAAATATCATCTCATAAAATTCTTAACCGACTAGCGTAAATATTAGAATTATATACCATACTTAAGCTTCTTAGTAGTCTCTTATGAAGTACAACCTATCATAGTGATAATTTGTTATCCCATTAATAGAGTGGACTAATCATTGGAGTAATTAGTACTATGGATAGGATAAATATTACATATAGCTGTCTAACATAAAAAAAATTGCATTGGAGGCTCATATGCAAGTCAAATACCAAGCAGTCTCTAATATGTTTATAAAATTTGACGTAGTTTAAATCCAAAAATCCTACTTGAACTATGTTGAAATGTGAAAATATATGTACTCATGTTTTTTTTAGCATTAATCGTCACATTTCACTTTGTTTAAAGGTGTTTGTGAACTACAATCTTTGTCACAGGGATTCTGTGTTTAAGACTTTGGTGATTATAGGAAGCTTTCAATGCAGACCTTTTAGGATTCAGTTCCATTTTTCCTTCCATTTATCTATTGGTGGCACCATGGAAGCAATGTGCCCTTGTACCACAAGAGAACATACATGTATTGGTTTCTACAGTTGGCATGTACATACTAAATAAATTCTAGAGAAGCACACATTATTAGTGAACATACTTTTGAAAAAACATATATTGATTGGATTCCTCAAAATACCGTCATTGTTATGTGTTGTAGCTCTATTGTGCAAAGTTTAAATTTCAAAGTTTTATTAGACAAACACCATTAAACAAACAAAATTGCATATAGTTTTTACTTCTTCCTTCTATCCTACACTATTCCTTTGCAACATGTGGTGCAATCGCTAGTTAAATTTAAATTTAATAAACATATAAAAAATCAATCTTTACAATGTTGTCTCTCAATGCTATACATATCACATTAATAATTAAAATTTAAAAAATTATAAAACATGACAAATAAAAATGCCATATATATATAAAATTAAAAAAAAAAGAATATTTCTATATAGAAATGTGAAATTTATATAAATATAAATAATATTAATAAGAATTAACATAGATACATTTTACTTGTATATTTAAGGAGCTTCAAATTTTACACCCAAAATGAGGTTTTCACTTTGAGATATTTGATCCCCTTAATCCCATTTATTATTATTATTTATAATAAAATACAATGATGATATATAATTTTTTTATACTTAACAAAAAATTGAATTATACATATGAAAAGAAAAAACAATAAAATAATTGAAAATATAAAATATAAGAGGTGATTTTTATTTATAAAAATGAGGGAAATGATATTTCAATACTAGTTATAAATCAAATAATTCAAAGTTCACAATAAATAAAATATAAACTCTAAGAAAAAAAATATTAAAAGCAAAATTATTTTGTTATGGTGAAAGATCCCTTTTAAATATGTGTAATTCTCTTTCTACTCAACATTGAGTTGACATGTGACATTAAAAAAATATTAATAATATTTATTTATTTATTTTTATTTCAAGTAAAATAATTTATTATGAATTTTTTTATATAAAAAGAGAAAGATAAAAATTAAAGTGTTTCGTAAAAGGGAGAGAGGTATATTCTACTAAGTAATATGAACAATATAAGGGAGGTGTATTTCCTTGCCTGCTTAATATGAAATTGACAAATGAATTTAAAAACATATTAATAATAAAATGCGAGACACAAATAAAAGAAATACATATCCAACAACCTCAAGATTAAAGGAAATACTCTCTACCTTATCCTCTTGATTGAAGCAATCATTTCCCCTATTGAAAGCATGAATATGACTAGATGTATTATGTATAGGAAGAACTTATATAATGTGGAAGGTAATATGTTTTTCTAAAATTGCTTCTAACTCTAGCCAAAAACCCCACCTTAGGCTAAAGGAGGGATTGGATAAGGATGTGCAATCTTGGCTAGACAATTGGGGCATAAAGGAGGGATTGGATAAGGATGTGCAATCTTGGCTAGACAATTGGGGCATAAAGGAGGAGGTCATCTAGTAGAGTAAGGATAATATTAAATATATTATTAATTCCAAATTTAAGGCGAAACTGTTGGGTGATAAAGAATTAGTGGGAAAAAGGAAACCAAGATATTATAAGGAGGTGATCACTCTAGAAATCCGAAAATATTTTTCTATCTTGACTAGTGTTAAGAAGAAAATGAACATTGTTAAGATGAATGCTCATTCTCATGAGATTTATAATGAAACCAGGGGTTGGTCAATTCTCAAAACACCATCACTTGATATCAATTCTCAAAACAACATCACTTGATATCAATTCTCAAAACACCATCACTTATGAGGTATCAAGATACGAAGATGGTTGAAGGGTCGAAATTTGTGCAATGGAAAGCACACTTTTAGATTTTTATCTTATACTCAATTTTTGTCTAATTTTCAAAATATTTGTCATATTACTAACTTTTTTGACATTTGCAGCTAGCAAAATTATGGTGATCATGGAATGTCTCTCCCATTTATTTTGTAACATAGAAATTGAGTTTTAAATACTTTTAATTAAAATCACTTATCTTCTTAAAGTCATGTAGACCATATAGGTCTTAGTGGACACTAATGATTATTGTCATCATCATCATATAGAGCATTTTCTATAACCCAATAAGAAGGAAATAGTGTAATTCCTTTCGTGTTTAACATAGAGTTGATATGTAACATTTAGAATATATTAGTAGCTACTAACACATTTAAATATCTATTATAAATTAAATATTTCCATATTTGAAGTAAAATGTTTTTATATCAACTTTATAGATATAAAAATAGAAAAATAACCGGTTAAGTAGAAAATTTCTTATATAAATTGATATTTTTTTTATTAATTTAATTTGTAAAATATTTTATTTTCAATATTAACAAAAGATTTCATACATTAACTTAGTGTCTAATTTGAACATAAACTTAAAATTAAATTATTAATATTATTATAAAAAAATTAATTGAAAATTAGAAATTATTAATTTTACACTTTAAATATATAAATAAAATAAAAACATTATAACCCATTTTAATTTTAAACTTACTAAAGTGTGCGAAGTCTAAGTTCTTTAAAATAAAATATTTTTTTTAACATGATCTAAAAAATATGTTTTCTTCCATCTCTTTTCGTCCTCTTCATCTAAATTGCAATTACTATATTAATTTGAATGAACAAAATCTATACTTTACGTAAGACCATTTACAATTAGAATTTAAAATTATTTTTATTTAAGTTGTTCATCAAAAATACAAAAAAAAACTATTTGGTAATTCTTCAGTTATAAAATTATATTAATATTAATATTAATAACAATAAATAATTCATCCGTCCATTCCGTAAGAGAGTTGGAAGTGTACTGGTAAGGTTTTACTACCTAACATAACCTGCACGCCATTTTATAGAACAGCTATCGAAATCCACCCTAACTAGCTCTCTCAAAAATCTGAATACGCAGAAAGAATCAAACCTTCTTAGATGATGAAACACACTTCTATTAAATTGTAAATATGGTTTTTTTTTAATTACTGATCTAACGAGAGAGAGTGCAAAACTAACTCCGTGGGGGCACCTTGGTAAAGAACGATATTTATATTTAAGCTAAGCATAATGGCCTCACTTTTGTGGTTGCTTGTAGGGAAAAGTCTTCTTCAGGTTTATATATATATAATTACTGACGGAGAAAAGCGCAGAGCCAAAAGTTTTATTGGGTAATTAATAAAGTTTTATTGGGTATAATGCTTATTAATTTGTGGATACATGAACGTAGAAATTCAGAATTATTTTTGCTTGACCAAATCACGGTTTTGGCAACATGTCAATGTCGATTTTTGTCTCTGCATGTCTATCGATCAAATCAGAACGTTTTTAAAGACTATTTTTGGTTTAGTTGGAAATTTTAACGAGTAAAACAAACGTTATTTGGTAATGTGCAACGTTAAATTGTAAATATGGTTTTTTTTTAATTACTGATCTAACGAGAGAGAGTGCAAAACTAACTCCGTGGGGGCACCTTGGTAAAGAACGATATTTATATTTAAGCTAAGCATAATGGCCTCACTTTTGTGGTTGCTTGTAGGGAAAAGTCTTCTTCAGGTTTATATATATATAATTACTGACGGAGAAAAGCGCAGAGCCAAAAGTTTTATTGGGTAATTAATAAAGTTTTATTGGGTATAATGCTTATTAATTTGTGGATACATGAACGTAGAAATTCAGAATTATTTTTGCTTGACCAAATCACGGTTTTGGCAACATGTCAATGTCGATTTTTGTCTCTGCATGTCTATCGATCAAATCAGAACGTTTTTAAAGACTATTTTTGGTTTAGTTGGAAATTTTAACGAGTAAAACAAACGTTATTTGGTAATGTGCATGCATGATTATCCAACAAACGTTGACAAGCAGTTAGAGGTGGTTTTACATGAATGTTGATATTACTTTTTCTAAATACTAAGAAAATCAATCATAATTTAGGAGATAATTATTACTAATGGTTATTTTTCAACATAAATCAAATCACTTGAAATTCACTTCACTCCTACCAAATCAAATCTCTATGACCATTTCTATGAGAGATAGTCGTAACTGACTAATTTCTCATGATTTTTGAATAGTCCACTTAGCACTGCTCAGAGGGATGAAGAAGTGGAATTGAAAAATTACGACTACCTCTCATGGAAATGATCATAGATGAATGACTTACTTAACGTAGTTGAATCCCAAAAATGGTATATAATTTCATATTTTTTTGAATATATTAATTATATTGTTGTTAATAGAGAGAGTCTAGGGTTTCTGCATCCTAGGGTCTGAAAATTTTCAACTTCCAAGTTGATTACAATCATGAAGAATGTGATCCCAAAAGTTTTTAGGATTGTAATTCCTTATTTTGGGACTTATTGAAAGAAATGAGCAGTGCACGAGGGGGACTGAAATTCCCACCTATAAAAATGTGGTAACTAGAAACTAGTAGAGAAATTTAGGGTTTTTGGAAATCTAGGAGGAAATGGGAGTAAGCTGGGTAATCGAATTCTAGGAATGCAATGACAAATGAGGTTAAGAGGAAGATGCATTCCCAAGGAAAATATTAACCCAAAATTCATAATTCCCCCGAATGCTCTGGAGGGATACCACCAACATATGAAGGACCATGCATTTATATGCAAATATATCGGAGGCTGGCCAAAATAAATTAAATTGACAAGTGGATGCAATATAAGTGCTAATTGAATCCAAAGGGAGGTTGAATTGAAGCTCGGTATGAACGGGTTTTATTTACAGCAATTTTCCCCAATTTGGAAGATAAATACAGGGTATTTGATGGTGGACCATATTTTCTAAACAACACAAGTTTGTACATGAGAAATTGGGAGGAATGTTTCAATATAGACAAGGAATATTTTTTAGCAGCCCCATTTTGGGTCCGACTATTTTCTGTCCCGACAGACTTATGGGACCTTAGAATTTTGGAGGGTATTGGAAATACTATAAGGAACTATGAGAAAATATCAGATGTCACAAAAAGAGGGAATAATATGTAATACATAAGGATTTGTGTATACATGAAAATCTCACAACCTCTAACAAAATCAATAGACTTGAAGTACCAGGATGAGATTTGGACGCAACTACTTGATTACAAACACGTACTTTTAGATGTCAAAGATGATGTCAACACAAGCATCTATTCAGGGATTTCCCACTAAGGAAAAATGAACAACAAGAGGAGGGGACACAGGGCACAATATATGGATTTAATAAAGTGAAAAATAGAAGGAGAAAGCCTAAGGTGCAACCACCTCCTTAGGGCTAGAAAAAGGTTTATGAAGGAAATTCCTTCACAATATTGGAGAGTTTAGATGAGGAGTTATCTCTACTAGAGGATTTCATGGTGGTGGATAGGAACATGGAACATCCATAAGACAAACCCACCCCAAATAGGAAGACCCTTGAGAACTCGTTTGAGGAGGAAGGCGAGTTATGGTTACGAGGGATTGAGAAGGTAATGCCATTTTTGGAAGAAAAAATAGAAACCCTAGGCATTGGAGAGAAATTCATGGTGAACCTAACCTAGGGATGGGTGTAAATGGACCTGGTGGTGTTACCGAAAGAATAGAGGAAGCTTTATATACCTAATTACATCCAATGGAAACGTCAAGGAGTGATCGAGGAGGATCTTGCATCAGTATAAATTGACAGCAAAGATCAGTTCAGTCTTCTCTTCTTCAGTTTCTCCAGTTTGTCCGATGAGGAGATCATTTATGGCTATTTCATGGATAAGTAGCTTGAATGTGGATGTTGTGGAACAAATGTAATAGTGTTTTAATTCTATGGTGTAAACCCTATGGTAAAATTCTATAGTCCTAACGATCTAAGTGGTGTGCTAAGACCTAAGGTGAGAAACCTAGTGCAAATGTTATCAACACCTATGTTGCAAACCTATGGTCCTAAAACATTCCTAGCGCAAATGTTAAGGTCCAAAGTTTTAAACATATGGTGAAATAAACCTTTCGGACTATAATAAAGTTATAAACCATATAAGAAAACCCATATCACAGTCCTAACCGCAGTGGAGGGAATTTACCATCAGAAGAGACTATGTTGGAGATGGAAATGCATGTGAGCAGTTACATTTAGCGCACATTTGGAATGTTAATGTGCAGAACGTTGGGAAGACTGCGTCGGAAGTTATGTGTTGTCACATGGATGAGGTCGCTATGAAACCGTCAACCCAAAGCCGCCAGATTTAACCACCAGGTGGCAGTCAGCGGTTAGACTGCAGCATAGTCACATGCAAATAGTCAGATATTGTCCATCAAAATTGTCAGGGTTCAAATTTATCATAAAGTTTATTTTGGGTTTGTAATGGTTATGTGCTATGTTTATTTTTAACACCATGTCACCTAATCTCCTAGGTGTGACATTCTTATTAGACTGAGAGCTCAATGCTCCATTAATGTAAAACCAACATGCCATTTTTGCCGAAAGGAGTTCGATATTGGACCTAACGTGCACTATTTAACCTTAGTCAATTCACCATGATGGGGAGAGTGTTTTTGGAGGCTTGCATTCATATTCTGGAAGAGAGAGGCAGGTTTGTTTTCAACGTATCTCGGTCATCTGGAGGCAGAATTGGGAACCGAGACAAGCGTTGGAAAGCTAGGAGAGAGATATTTCTGTTGACAACAACCAGAAGTGCATGTGAGTATGATCAGTCTAGTGAAATTTCTGTGTAAATACTTCCTCGGATCAATCCTTAATAAAACAGACGACCATATTGAAAGTGGACCCAGAGACGTAGTCCACCAGGGACGAACTTTGTAATTAATGTTTGATGTCTTCTATATCTATTCTTTGCTGCAAATGAATGTTTAATTATGCTTCTTAAGTTACGGTTTAAGTCATAAACTCATTTTATTTCCTTCAGTCTTCCACATTAAGCAATCAAGCTAACAATTAATTCACTGTTGGAAAATATTTAGTTCCACTTCAGTATTAAATCAGATCTATTTCAAATCACATATTTTGGTACAGAGCAGGTTGTATTGTAGGATTTTTTCTAGTGAATGTTAACCAGGTTGAGGTTGCGATGTGGAGAAGGAACGCTCGAGGAGATAGACTCAGAAGTTGGAAAGCGGAAAGTCACTCATCAATCAAAAATTAGAGGACTTGATGCAGGTGAAACTCCTGAAGTGAAGGTCATGGGCGAAGAACAGATTCAACAATTTTTTTTGAACATGCAGCGGATATTGGGAGAAATCTACAAAGATAAGAAGGCGATATATGTAGCTTCTTCTTCAAAGGCATCGAAGAAGGACAAGGGAAAATGAAAAGTTGATAAACCTCCATATCCTCCATCATCTTCATCATCTGCTTCTTCTTCCTCTTCTAGTTCAGATTCTGCAATAGAAAAGGAACCTCAGGAATCATCTCTTTTGAAACTTGATGTAAAATTTGAACTACCTATTTATGATGGCGAAATGAATCCTAAAAAACTAGATAACTAGATTAAATAGCTAGAAGTGTATTGTAGAATTTAGAACATTTCTGATGAAAGAACAAAAATTTAGTTAGCTACACTTAGAATGGGGGGAAAAAATTTAATTTGGTGGGAAAGTAAAACTCAAGTAGATTTAAAGTAGAAAGGTAAAGTCATCTCTTCATGGTCTAAGTTTTTAAAAGCTCTTAGAAAACAATTCTATCCTTTGGGATACATGCAACAAGTTGTTATTAATTGGCAGCACTTGAGGCAAGGTAAAGGGCATAATCTTCACGAGTTTACTCAAGAATTCAGGAAGAAAGGTTTGGCGCTTGGTATTCCATTGGATACACATGAAATTTTATTAAAGTACATTGGCAGTTTACATTCATATTTACAACGTACGTTATTGATGTTTAATCATGCTGACTTTGATGAAGTGTGTGTTCAAGCCATCCATATTAGATCATGTGGCAGATTGTTCAATTTTTCACAGAAAGCATCCAAACAATTGGAAATCAAGGATTACAACGACAACAAGAGGAAGAGCAGCTCAAAGGGAAAAACAACAACAACAACTCAGAAGGAAAGTGAAATACCTACTTGTTCTAACTGCTAGAGAATCTGACATGATGGAGCTAGATGTTGGAAATTCACCCAGAACTCAGATCAAAGAAGTTCCAGAAAAAATAAAGATGAAAGGAAGGCTAATACAACAATCCAATAAGATTTGGGCTCTAATTCAAGTGATGAAAGGAAAATAACCGCAATGGTTTCGACAGGTAAAATTTCTAACACTAGTTCAAGTTCTAGTACTTTTGCATCTTCTTCAAACATAAATCATCTGGATGAAGATAAAAGAGTTGAATTATTTCACATAAGGGTAACTTCTAAGCACACAAAAATAGATATATTGTTTGACAGCGGATCACAGGAAAATTTAGTATCTGAAGAATTAGTTAAGAAATTGGGTTTGTAGACACTGAATCATCCAAGACCATACCCATTAGGTTGGCTAAAAGAAAATACTCGGATTAATTTCACAAAGAAGTGTCATTTAAAATTTTCCATCACAGTTAATTACATTGATGAAGTGGATTTAGATGTGATTCCATTAGACATATGTGGAGTGGTGCTAGGAAGTCCTTACCTCTATGATCATGATGTTGTGTTTCATAGGAAAGAGCTTAAATGTCACCTTAAGAAAGATTGAATTGGGGCACATAAAATCAAAACACTCTTGGATTTAGTTACGTCTAATCAGATGCAAAGACTAATAAGTTCAAGTAAGAGATATGTACTCATGGTTGTAAAAGAACAACATAAATATCAACATGATGATTTTTCAGGTTGTGAATCTCAGTTTAAAGATAGTTTGGTTAAAGTGGCAGATTCTTTTCAAAGTCTATTTAAAGAAACAAAACATTTGCCTCGTAAAAAGGAAATACAACATGAGATAAAATTGATGTCTGATGCCCCTCTTCCTAATTTCAGAATGTATCACATGTCAATTATAGACAATGAAGAAGTAAAGAAACAAATCTAAGAGCTGGTTGAAAAAGGCTTCATTCGACCCAGTTCATCTCCATGTGGTTCACCGATAATTTTGGTTCCTAAGAAAGACGAGACATGGAAATGTGTGTCAAATTTAATCAGAAAATTGTCGCAAAAACAATCTTAGCTTTACCGTATCTTCAACAACCATTTAAAATTGAAACATATGCTAGTGGTTATGCAATGGGTGCAGTCTTACTTCAAAAAGGGAAACCTATTTGTTTTCATTTAGAAACTTTTTCTAAGTTGGTTATAAATTATCCAGCATATGATAAATAAATCTTTGATTTGGTTGAAATTGTTAAGAAATGGAAACACTACTTAATGGGTAAGGAAACAGTGATTCACATAAATGATCAACTCCCTCAGTACCTTCAATATTAGACCAAGTTGCAACAATCTCGCCATCACAGATGGATGGGATTTTTTCAGAAATTTCACTTAGTAATTAAGTACAAGAAAGTTGTAACAAACAAAGTAGATAATATGTTGTACAGACCATCTTTGAATGCTTCAGTAGTGCTACAAAATATTTCTTTAAAACTTGAAAGTTATTTAGAACAATATAGTAGAGATTTTGATTTCAAAAATATTTATGAATCACTAATTCATGGTGCTCAGGTCGAAGAAGTCAATTTTCATGTTCATGATAGGTTGTTATATCATTTGGGTAAGTTGTGCATACCACATATAGAAAGGGCACATGTTATTCGGGAAGCACATTCTTCTCGCATTTCAGGACATTTTGACATAAGCAAGACAATGGAACAAATTCAAAGGTATTTTTACTGGCCTCGCATGTATGAAACAATTATTAAGTACATTAAAGGATGTGTTATGTGTTAAACAAGCAAACCAAGCAATCAAAAGATTGGTTTGTATATGCCACTTCCAGTTCCTTTGCGACCACGGGACAACATTTCCATGGATTTTTTGGAGTAATTCCTATGTCTCGGAGAGGGCATGATTACATGTATGTCGTGGTTGATTGTTTCAGAAAAATGCGCATTCTTTTTCCATGCAAAAATCAAGTGACTACTGAACAGACTGCACAGATGTTCGTTCAATAGGTATGGGTTCATTTTGGGTTACCTACTTTCATTATTTATGATCAAGACACTCACTTTGTAGGAGAGTTTTGGTCCACTTTTTGGAGACTGATGGACAAAAAGCTGAAGAAGAGCATAGCTTTTCATCCATAGAACGACGGATAAATAGAAGTGGTGAACAAGACAATGATACATATTCTCAAAGGTTACTGTAGAAAAAATCGTAAGTTGTGGGATGAATCTTTACCTTATGTGTTGCATGCTTACAATCGAGCCTTACATTCTTTGACTAATTAATCGCCATTTGAAACATGTTTTGGGTATCTACCAAATTCACCAATGGACTTCATGTTCGGTGAAGAAGATAAAGTGGATGGGCACGACGATTCAAACAAAGCAGTTAAGTTCATTCAGCGGATACAACAGATACATGAAGAAGTGCAGGATCAGTTAGAGAAGAGTCGGGCCAAGTACAAAATGCATCATGACAAGCATCAAGTCGATCATCATTTTCAGGTCGGTGATAAGGTATGGTCGTATATGAGTAAAGATAGGTTGAAAGGTGAAGGTAAGAAACTGAAACCCATCATGTATGGTCCTTTCAAGGTTGTGGAAAAGATTGGAAATAATGCATTCTAGTTAGATTTACCTCCTTACATGTGTATTTATTCAGTTGTGAATGTAGAAAATCTGAAGTTGTATAAACCTCCGATGATCATTGATCCAGAGGAAGATACAAAGATTCCTACCATTGATGATTTGGCACCTAAGTATATGAATGAGTTGCAGAAAGATACCATCTTGGACAAGAAAGTTCGCACTTTAAGGCATGGAGATGTTGAATATCTTCGAGTGGGACTCATGGGAATGAATCCTAGCAAGGCGAGATGGATGGAGATCAGAAGAGTGAGGGAGATGTACCCTCACTTGGTGTCTTCTTAAATCAAACTTTTTTTGGTCCAAATTATTTCAAGTGGAGAGGATTGATCCAGGAGGATCGTGCATCAGTATAGATCGACATCGAAGATCATTTCAGTCCTTCAGTTCTTCAATTTCTCCAGTTTTTCCGACGAGGATTCCTCATCATTTATGGTTATGTCATGGTTAAGTGGCTTGAATGTGGATGGTGTGGAATAAATGTAATAATGTTTTAATTCTATGGTGTAAACCCTATGGTCAAATTATATAGTCCTAAAGATCTAACTGGTGTGCTAAGACCTAAGGTGAAAAACCTAGAGAAAATGTTATTAACACCTATGTTACAAACCTATGGTCCTAAAACATGCCTAGCGCAAATGTTAAGGTCAAAAGTTTTAAAAATATGGTTAAATAAACCTTTCAGACTATATTAAAGTTATAAACCATATAACAAAACCCATATGATAGTCCTAAATGCAGCAGAGGGAATTAACCGTCGGAAGAGACCGTGTCGAAGATGGAAATGCATGTGAACAATTACATTTACCGTGCAGTTGGAATGCCAACATGTAGACCGCTGGGAACACCACGTCAAAAGTTCAGTGTTGTCACATGGATGAGGCCGCAGCGGAACCATCAGCCCAAAGCCGCCGGACTTAACCACCAGGTGGCAATCAGCTGTTAGAACACAATGTAGTCACATGCAGACAGTCAGTTGTTCTCCGTTGTTTGCAAACCGTCAGAGTTTGAATTTATCATAAAGTTTATTTTGGATTTGTAATGGTTATGCGCTATGTTTATTTTTAACACCATGTCACCTAGTCTTCTAGGTGTGACATTCTTATTAGACTGAGAGCTCAATGCTCCATTAATGTAAAACCAACATGCCATTTTTTGCCCAAAGGAGTTCGCGATTGGACCTAACCTGCACTATTTAACATTAGCCAATTCACCATGATGGGGAGAGTGATTTTGGAGGCTCGCATTTAGATTCTAGAAGAGAGAGGCAATTTTGTTTCAGCGTATCTTGGTCGTCCAGAGGTAGAATTGGGAACCGAGACAGGCATTGGAAAGCTAGGAGAGAGAGCTTTCTGTTGATAGAGACCAAAAGTGCCTATGAGCACGTTCATTCAGGCGAAAGTTCTATGTAAATACTTCATTGGATCAATCCTTAATAAAAAGGATGCCCATATTGAAAGCAGATGTGGAGACGTAGTCTACCAGGGACGAACTCCGTAATCAATGTTTGTTTTCTTCTATATCCATTCTTTGTTGCAAAGGTATGTTTAATTATGCTTCTTAAATTTTGGTTTAAGTCATAAAATAATTTTCTTTCCTTCAGTCTTTCACATTAAGCGATCGAGTTAACAATCAATTCATTGTTTGCAAATATTCAGTTCAATATTATATCAGATCTATTTCAGATCAAGGAGTCTTGTGCGAAGTAGAGAGAAATGGCACTGTGGATTTGCAAATGAAAAGGGAAAAAGGGAAAGACCAGAAGTTGAAAGAAGTTAGAAAAAAGGGAGAAATATGATGACACGGATAATTCAAAATATGGGAGAACATCTGATTAATTTGGGTCAATTCATGGCATTACCAAAGAATTACTTTGCTTCCTAGCATCTTACTCAACGAGGACTGTTACCTAGAACATCAGAGGGATTAATAACAAAGGGAAGTGGAGATATCTAAAGGAAATAATTAACACATAGAAACTAGCCTTGGTAACTTTATAGGAAACTAAGGTCTTGATGAAAAAGGGCTAGGAGATGGGCGAAAGATGTTGGAGGGGTTGTGAGGTTATGGCAGTAGATGCCAAAGGAAGCATGAGAGGGATAGTGGTTCTTTGGAACTCACTAGAGGAAGATTTTTAGTATTGGTTGGAGTGTTCGATTTTTTTATCAAGTAGGTTTAGGTATTTTGGTTCCAAAGAAATTGCTATTATCCTATCTGTCTACAACCCTCATGTTGTAGTGGAGAAAGACGTTTTCTTGAATAATCTTCGGGATATTAGAAGGTATCTTCAATATGAACTATGGATACTGGGTGGACATTTCAACCTAATAAGGTCACTGGATGGAAAAAAATGAGTAAGAAAGCTATACCCTGACTCAAATTCTTTTGAGTTGATGATCTAGGATCTTGGGCTAGTGGATATTGAAATTCAAAATGGTATATTCCAGGAGGGAGCAAGGACTAAGCATCTAGTCGATCAGATAGAATTTTCGTATTGGAAGAAGTGACGAGTAAGGATATTTTTGTGGAAGCGACCATTCTCCCCTGTTTAGGCTTAGATCACTAACCATTTCATCTACAGTTAGACATGAAGGAAGCTCCAAAAAATAAACCCTTAATTTTTTAAATTTTTTGGTTACAAAATCCATATTTTTTTGCAAAATCAAGGGAATGATGCAATGAAATTGAGGTGAAGGGTAAAACAAAATGCATACATTCTAGCTAAAGTTAAAGAAGCTCAAATACAAGATTAGGGCATGGAATAAGAAGGAATTCATAAATATTATAAAAGATAAATATATATTGGAAGGGAGGATGTAGGATATACACTAGAAGATGATATTGGGAGGAAGGATGGATGACCTAGTAGTGGAGGAAGGAAAAATTATCTACACGCTGGAATAAAGGAGAAAATAAGAATATATTTTATGTAAACATAAGCCAAGAGTCCAGTGGATTAGGTAGGGGGAGAGGAACACAAAATTATTCCATAAATCAATGATCAAACACAAGCACAACAAAAAAATTATATCCTTTATTAGAAGTGATGGAAAATAAAAGCTTCAACATGATGACATAGAACAAGGGATCATTGAATACCATCAGGGCATACTTTCTGAGTCGGTTATGAACTAACAACAAGCCATAAGTAGAATTACAACATGCATCCCCGAGACAGTTAATAAGGAGAAAAATGAAACATTATGATAGAGATTTATTTTAAGGAAATATAGGAGGTGTTATTTATTATGCCAAATAATAAGGCCCCATGCTCAGATGGTTTTACCACATACTTCTTTAAATCGTGTTGGAGTTTCATTGGGGAAGAAGTGCATGTGGTAGTAGAAGAATCAAAGTGCCTTCAAAAGGTCTGCACATGGTTGAATTCCACACTCTTAACTTTAATCGCTAAAGAAGGTAAGATGAAGGACCCCACTGGATATAGTCCCATCTCTTTATGAAATGTAGTTAATCACTTAAATCATTTTCTTAAGGGCTTGATAACTCCAAAACAAGCAGGCTTCATGGAGGGCCACCAGATTATAGATGGAATAGTAACAACTGGTTAGGTAATCCATTCGCTGAAACACATAAAGAGGCTAGGGATGTTAATCAAACTCAAGCTATTAAAGGAATATGATAGGGTCTGCAGGGATTACCTGGCTCAAGTTCTTGATGCTTTTGGTTTTTCATGGCAGTTTATTTCATGGAATAGATCCCTTATTTCAATGCCATTCTATTCTCTTTGATTATTGATTCCATATATAGAACTTCAATCCTTCAAGGGACTCACACACGAGGATCCCTTGTCTCCTTTTCTTTTCATATTGGAAGCTGATGACCTTGGTATACTTAATAAATAAACTTTCTCTAGAGATGAGATTAAATGTTTTCAGATTTTTGGAAATAACCTTCCTATGACCCACCAACATTTTGTGGATGATGTTTTGTGTTTTTTTTTTAAAGAAAAAAACGTAATTTTTATTAGAGTAAATACAAATTACATTTTGTATGTGCATGAGAATGTGTTCAAGAAGGTTTCGGAGAGCCATCATCCAAAAATAAGTGTAACCATATGGCCAATCATAATCCAATATATAGACCATGACTAAAAATACAACATGTGATCATAAAACATGCTATTAAGTTTTTATCTACAACAAAATATCATCATAAAAGACCATAGAGAATGGTGTCTGCCATAAAGAAAAAAATTCATCAAAACACCATCAGTCAATCTTATTATGTGGGATGTTGAATTGAAGGGCCTCCATGGAAGGTATATGGTAGTATTCTAAAGTGACCCGATTTAACTATTCATAAATTTTCCATAGTCCCAAATTCTATGTAGCACCAGCCTTAGAGAGTTCATTGGTTGTGTGGATGATGTCTTGTTATTTGGTCTATCTACGCTCAAGGAACCCAAAGCTATCCATTACCTTCTCCAAGAATTTATTACAATGTTGGAGACAATTATAAATAAGGAGAAAAGAAACGTATTCTCCTTCAATTGTAACACAATTCTTTAACACCACCTAGCTAGAGTTATGGAGTTCTTGATTGAAAGTTTCCCAATGAAATACCTTGGAGACCCTCTCGTTATCAACTCAATAAGATTTTCATGTTGGCAAGAGGTTTTGAGGAAAGTATCATTGAAATTAAGAAATTGGGTTTTCAGGGCATTGCATTTGGTTGGTAGGTTAACTCTAACCAAAATAGTTTGCCAAGAGATTTCATTATATCATATGGCGCTATTAATAACTCCCAAATCAATATGGAAATAGTTAATTTCAAAGTTTTGATACTTCTTATGGATAGGGGCAAATCATGCTTGGAAGTGGATGTTGGTTGCATTGAAGAAATTGTGCATGCCTGAATTGGTTGACGCCTTGGGATTAAGGGACCCTGAGTTACTAAACAAAGAATTAGGTGTGAAGATATGGTGGAAATGGTTACAAGGAGAAGAATAACTATGGAAACAAATTTTGTGTTGGAAATATTACACTTCTTCTACACAAGATGTAAGATTAAAGGATGACATGATGGTTCCCAAGGATCATCCATCTGGAATTGGGCATAGGAAAACTGTAAATTAGTGAAATACTATGACTTTTCGGAAATCTGAATAGGGGACACAACACTATTGTGGGAGGATTCTTGGAAACAAATCCCTAGGTTAAATGAAAAATAAGAGTTGGGATTTTTGAAAAATTTTGCCACCTTACATGGGAGTCATAAGGTGATTGATTATTGGAGAGAAGACTAGAAAAATCACCAATCAAGGGTCTAGAAGTCTAGAGAATATTGGCCCAAGTTTCATCTAGATATGGCCTGGGACATCCTGAAGGAAGAGCTTCAAGAGAGGAAGATATGGGTGGCCCAGGATCTAGACAAGCTACGATAGGAAAAATAGAAAAAAAGAATGTTTATTTAAAATAGGTGTTCTCTCTACTAGCGAGCCATAAAAATATGGTGAGAGATATGATTTAGAAAAATATTTGGACAAGCAATTTTGTGGGCTAAAGTTGTGCACTTCCAGTGGATGGTGGGGAGGAAAAACATATTAACATGGGATCGTACTAGGAAGAAAGGTTATCAAGTACTGTTATTGTTATTTATGTGGTAATAAGGGGGAGAACATGGAGCATTTACTGAAATCATGCTCATATGCAGAAGCAATATGCTCTTTCATTCCTTCAATGCTTGGGAAGAGTAATAGTAATCCTGAAGATGTAATGGAGACATTCAGGAAATGTTATTAGAACTTGTTTTCAAATCTCGTAATTAACATACTTGGATTCTAGTAAGGGGATTTGCTTTGGGGGCACTGTGGAAAGAAAGAAATGGTAGTATATTCAAAAATAGAAGAAGAAATACAGAGCAACTATGGAATTGATCAAGAAGAGAATTAGGGAAATAATATTATCAAGAGATTTGTCTTTGGAGGATTGGAAAAGTGACAGTCAGGAAATAGAGATAATGAAGAAGCTAGATCTAGCCCAAGAAATACTCCATATGACAAAATTTAGACAATAGGAGGTATGTAGCTAGGCTCACACCTGTGCCCCCCCCCCCCTGTAGGCTTTATTAAGTTCAATTTTGATGGGGCATCGAAAGGGAATATTGGAATAACAGGGCTTGGAGGTGTTTGCAAGGATTGGAATTCAAATACCCCGAGGATATTCTCGTAGAGTTTTGAAACAGCAAGTGACAATGTGGAAGAGTTCTAGGCCTTGGAGAGAGGCCTATAGATCTCTATCTCCAAAGGATTTCAAAAGCTTCAAATTGATGGAAATTCAAGGGTAGCGATAAACATAGTGTAGAAAATAATTTATGGGTCTCATTCCTATAAATATTGAAAAGTTGGAGTCTCGAAAGTTTGATTGATAATATTAGAGACTTGGTATTGTAGATGGATTATATCATAGTCTAGCATTCAAGAAGAATTGGGAATAAGGTGATGGATTTTATGTTTAACCTGGGATGCCAGAGCAAGGATTTAAGTATTTAATATGAGTTGACCTATTGTAAATTAGGTAAGTTGGGTGGATTCCCTCCAATCTAATCTGGATAGAGATATCAGCGTTCCTTATGGGGGTGTTAATGATATTAATAAGGGTTCTTTGGGGGTTGAACCGACTACCCTTGGATGGGATGGACATTAATGTTAAGGGGGGAGAACTCACCCCAAAAATGCATGACACTAGATGGCTTTCAAATTAAATGGATCCCTGAGATGATGTTTTTGGGCATTCAATGGGGAAGTGAGGGGTAGAGGTGTGGTCGAGACCTCAACCTCCCTGATGCTAGTGGCAATATTATACTCTGTTTTGAGGATTATTCTGCTTGGGTGTGAATGAGGAGTTGTGATAGAGGGTTTCTAGTTTGTTGGTTTCCTGTGGCTGAGGTGGTGGGAGGGTAAAAATCTTGGCTACGCAGAAGTTGTGTTACGAACTCTACTCTTGGAGGTCGATGGTCTAGGGAGCATGGAAAATTTTAGGGGCTAATATTCGCGGGTGGGCTAATTTTCTATACTTTTTTCCAAAAAAATTATTCATCAATTTTCATTTCTTCTACAAACAATTCGCCCAAGTTTTATAGTATGAAATTATTTTACCTTAAAAATCACCATGATCTTATATAGACTAATATAATATAATCAATAATTTAGATACTTTTATAGAAATATCATCAAACATTTTACAAATTTTCTATTAGAGATTACGAAGATTCGCCAAGATTTTAAAATTTCAAATAGATATCCATCCTTAAAATTTTCCCTGCTAGGGAGTATCCCTTGTTTGATTCCCAATGAAGTGGCACATGTTGTCTCCTCCCTATTCGTGTTTATCTTCTTTATTGTTTTGATAGGGCTTAGGTTTGTGGCATTTAGAAACTTGTCTGAGTTGGGAGGGTTCAACGCAACCTGTGTGTTTAGTCTCTATTTGTTTTAACGAGATTTGGTTGATGTCTCTGCATAACAAGTTTGGTGTTTCCATGTTTGTGTTTTCCCCTAAGAATTTAGGGTCTCTCTCTAAAGAATTGGGAATCTGGTTAAGTGTCTCTCCCTGCTCCTAATTTCCCCTTTTTCGAGGGTTCTTTGTAAATTTTAGCTACTAGGTATCCCATGGGTTTGGTTTTGGTTAATGGTATTAGGGCATGTGGAATATGAGTCGAAGGTGTCCATGTCTGTGGGATATGAGTCGGTGAAATCCTCAGGCTATGTGGTCTGTGTTATGAGTATAGTCGATGACGTAGTGGGATGGCCTCTAAGTATGGAGGGAGTTGTGTTTGGTGCATTTTCCTGTTTTTTTGTAGGTTGAGGAAGCTACAACAACTACTACAAGTGTGAACCCTTCATTGCATTCATGGCACCCAGGCAACGTATGCATTGTAAGTAGTCTGCAACGTATGCCATGGAAGTAGTCTGCAAGGACAGTGAAGAGTGAGGCTTTTTGCTGAGGATTTTGCTGCTACATTTTTCAATGCATTGTTATCTGAGACAAAAAGAGAAATTCACAAGTTGGAAGCCCAAGTTGGGGTGGAGAGGCAATCCCACTCGGATTTTGAAATTGTCGATGAAGTAAGTACCTACTTGGATTTCAAACCCTCGACAGAATAGGGGATGAAGGAAGCAATATTTGAACTCAATGGATTTACATTGGTAGATGAAAACTTTGGTGGGGTTGGTTCTGAAGGACGAACATGTTGAGAGGTATAATATCTTTTCCTCCTTGGAAGGGATTAAAAGAATGTTGAGGAACGAGTGATTCACCTTGGATAGGTTGGATACAAGGCTTGCCCATGTGGAGCGACACTTACATTGTGACTCTGACACTCCCAACCCTCTAGGATCGAGTGCAAGAGCCCCAACTCCCATCTCAACTTCTGAGTTTGAATGATTTCTTTTGCGTATTAGACACCAAGTTTTTATGTTATATATGTTTTAGACATCCCACAAATAAAAACTTTTGTATTTAATGTTGTAATAAATTTTTTTGTATTTAATGTTGTAATAAAGAAGATCTAATTGTATGGCTAAGTTTTGAGACCTAAACATTTGTAAAAAATTGTGGTCGCAACTTTGTTACACAAGTGATATAGATGCTACAACCATGTATGTTTAGATTTTTGAATATATATATATAATTTCCATTTATTCAAAATAGAGTGAAACGACCCAACTACCCGCGTTGACAACGCACTTGCAATGCGAATAATTAAAACGTGATCGAGGTAACATGGGAACATGAAAAAGTCGGTGTTGTTGGTGTCAGCAGAGGAAAAATGGTCACACTACGTACGTAAAGCTGCACGCTCATCCCACATTGACCGAAAATATAACGTTTTGTTTATTCCTCAAGTCAAGCCTTCATTTGATCACAAAGAACACCACGCCACTTAATTAGGTCAAATGATACACGGATTCTTCATTTTCTGAGACACGTTTTAAACTCTCAGATCTCCTCTTTCAGGACAACCAGCCAATCCAGGACTGGATTCTCTTCTTTAATTTTGCGCTCTAAGTGAAGAATCGACATTAATTTCTGTGTTACAGGCATGAAGCAGAAGGAGGCAGATGAGGTGAACAGTAATGCTAAGATGATGAAATCTGGGCTTCAAGGGCCAAGGCCGGCGCCGCTGAAGATCTGCAACGATTCTCACAAAATTCCAGTGACTCAACGCAGGCCACCTGTGATCATATACACACGCTCTCCAGAGGTAATACACACCCAACCCCAGGACTTCTCCAAATTGGTGCAACGTCTCACAGGCTCCACCACCTCCCACGACTTCCACAAATCACATCATTCCAGGATGAAGGCTGCAGTTGTTGAAGGCCGATCATCCCATTCCCAGGTAGTTCTCGGACCCTCGACTTCCTCGCTTGATCAGACCCACCAGGAATTCAGTTCTCAAGATTTCTCTTCACATCAGAAAAAAGAATTATTGCTTGCAGAGTACAAGAATATTAATGTCCCAGTCAAGATCACCAGCAATATATGCGTGTCAAATAATCCAGATATTGCTGCATCTGCTAGAGAACATGAATGTTCTAATAATTTTCTGCAGCATATTCTCTCACCCTTTGGGCTTAATTCCCCTGAATTTACCCTTAACCCTTCTCTGTCACCAAATTTCCTCCCTATATCTCATTCTCCTCGCTGGATATTGAAGTCATCAGATATGTCTCCTGGTTACACATTCCCAATGGAATATTCTTCATTGTTTTCTAATTCCCCCAGCACCAATGCACCCTTTAACAATATTTTCACCCCTCCCAATGTCAAACCTCCTACCAGCAACAGCAAGGACTTCTACTCAGACCCCTTCCACAGAATCCCTTAAAACAGACACGAGGTTCAACAGATATATTCAGCACCTAATCATGTGATACTTCTTCTCTCAGACAACAGTATTGATCATGTGGGTGGTTTGTGTTTTTTTTTTCTAGATTATAGGAAATGGGACTATTCATGTCTAAGTTGAATTAAGAAGTCCAGGCTATTTTTTATACACGGTCCTCTTTCACAATCCGTTGGACTCTGTTAATTTTCAACACATATTTATGTGAGAATAATGCAGAAATAGAATTAGTTTGGAGTGGTTGAGTGAGAGTGTTTAATTAGGAATTGGTTGCACATATTCAGGTTTGTTTCCTCGTTTTCAGGAAGATTAGGTGAGTGCAGTTTCCTATATAAATGTGATGTAATTGAGCAATTGAGATCATTGAGTTGAGATTGAGCTTTGTCTCAGCGTTTATTTGGGTATTGGAGTAGAAGCTCCGCTTTCAGAAACCCAGTTGTTTTTTCCTTTTCTCGCTGCTGAGACAGCGTGCTGTGCAATCCAGAAGCTCGTTGTTCGTGGAGCGCGTGAAGCATACGCGGAAGAGCCAACGTCCCATTCGATTGACAGAAACGTCTGGTTTGATTGCTGGTTTTATTCCCGGTTGCTGTGATCATTTTTTTTAATTTGCTGAGCCACAGTCAGAATAAGGTTCGTTTTTTTTTTTTTTTTTTTTATTTCTGAGTGTACGCCCTCTCAAACAGATTCTGTTTGATCTAAAGCTGACCGCTGACTGGTTTTAATTTGAAGCCGAACTTTGAAAAAAGGCGTTTTTTTGTTTTTCGTTGGAGCGTACCACCGAAGTCAACTCAAAGTTTTTTTAATTTGAGCATAAGTCATATGATATAATGTGAAAGCCATATGAAAATGTGAATGGTGAAAAGGTGAAAGCCATAACCGAAGTCAACTCAAAGTTTTTTTAATTTGAGCATAAGTCATATGATATAATGTGAAAGCCATATGAAAATGTGAATGGTGAAAAGGTGAAAGCCATATGGTATTTTTTGATAAGGTGAAAAATTTGGTTATGTAAGTTACATTGAAGTTAAAATGAAAAACTTTGATTACGTAACTTTCATTGAAGTTAAGGTGGAAAACTTTGGTTGAAGTTTTAATTAAAAAATATTTTTTTTTTTAAAGGATATTTTTTTTTTGAAGCTCGGTTGGCACTTTATTTGAAAATTGAGTTGTCTTCGTGGGCTTGAAGACCGAGGTGTGCATCGTTGAACGCAATAAAGCTTGCAACTTAGATCTTTGAACTTGGTCATTGTTGTTGAAATGGCTAATCCTCTTGCTGATTCATACTTAAATGAGTCTACAAAACTTGATGGAGAAAATTATGTAAACTGGAAATTTAAGCTCATAACAGTACTGGAGGCATACAATCTCTGGACGATTGTCAAAGGTGACGAGCCCAAGCCTCAACCTCCTGCTGCCACTCAAGATTGGGAGAAGCGAGAAATGAAAGCAAAGGTGCTGCTACGCATGTCAGTGAAGGACAATATTATTCCTCACATTCGGGACTGTGAAACTTCCAAGGCGACATGGGACACTCTCAAAGGTTTGTATGAAACTACTAATGCAAACCGTATTTTATTTTTAAAAACAAAGCTGCTATCTATCAAAATGGAAGCCAATGAAAGCATTAGCAACTTTGTTTCCCGAATTAAAGACTTGAGTGATAAGCTTGGTGATATTGGTGAAAAAGTGTCTAGTACAGACTTGGTAACTGTTGCTTTAAAGGGGTTAGTCCCAGACTATAAAGTCTTTATTTCAGCTCTCTCAGCTAGACCCACACCTCCTACATTTGAAGAATTGGCTGGAATTCTTCTTCAAGAAGAAGAGCGCATGAAAAATTTTGAACTGGAGTCAAATGGTTCTGATTTGGCTTTGACTGCAAGAGGCAAAAGACCATTCCGGGGGAGACCATGGGACAGGAACAGAGGCCGTTTTCAAGCAAAACAGAAAGGTATGACACCTCTTGATTCTTATGTTAAGAGGAACATTGAATGTGATTATTGTGGAAAACCTGGACATCTGGCTAAAGATTGCTATAGGAGAAAGAATAATGAATCAAATCAAAGACATAGAAGGCATAATGGAAATTACATAAACAGAGACACCTCAATGACTGATGGATTTAAAAATCTTAAGTTGTTTCTTTATGATGCTGCATTGTCTGCTGAAACTGATGATGAGAATGCTTGGTTCATAGATTCTGGTGCATCAGCGCACATGACTTGTAATAAAGAATGGTATGATAAATATTATGAGAAATCTGATGGTACACACATTTACCTAGGAGATGACAGGTCACTTAAAGTTCAAGGCTATGGCATAATAAATGTGTACTTACCTAATGGACAAATGCGACAGATTCATAATGTAATGTATGTACCTGCTCTCAAAAAGAATTTGATATATGTTTCCACTATCACTGATAATCATTTAAAAGTTGAATTTGGTAAATTGGGGTGTATAGTGAAAGATGTTCAGGACCACTACAGGGTTGTTTCTACAGGTACCAGGGTTGGAGGATTATACAGATTGGATGTGACGGTGAAGCGCCATGTTGCATTGACATCCAAAGAGACATCGACAGCAGAATTATGGCATCACAGGTATGGGCACCTAAATTACAATGATTTATCATTGTTACAAAGGAAATCAATGGTTGAAGGTCTTCCTGTTATGAAGTGTGAACATTTACCATGTGAAGCTTGTGCACTTGGTAAGCAGCATAGAGAAGAGTTTCCAGTTCATACTGAGAAACGACAATATGATATACTTGAATTAATTCACACTGATGTATGTGGACCTATGCAAACTAGGTCTCTTGGTGGTGCTTCATACTTTGTTATTTTTATTGATGATCGATCTAGGTACACCTGGGTCTATTTCATTCGGAGGAAGAGTGATATATTTGAGTATTTTAAAGAGTTTCGAACTATGGTTGAAAAACAAACAGGTAAGTACATTAAAATACTCAGATCTGATCAAGGGGGTGAATATAAGTCAAAAGCATTTAACACCTATTGTAAATCTAATGGAATTCAACAACAGTTCACAGTGCCACATACCCCTCAGCAAAATGGTGTTGCTGAGCGATGGAATAGAACCTTGGTGGAATCTGCTCGTAGTATGCTGCAAGGTAAGAACATCTCTAATGGTTTCTAGGCAGAAGCCATTAACACTGCTGTTTATCTGAAGAATCGATGTCCCACTAAGCAATTAGTTTTTCAAACTCCTTTTGAGGTTCTTCATGGTTATAAACTTGATGTGAGTCATTTCAGAGTCTTTGGATGTACTGCTTTTGCTCATATTCCTAAGGCTAACAGAAGAAAACTTGATGCCAAGTCAATCAAGTGTGTTTTCATTGGGTATTGTGCGGATCAGAAAGCCTATAAATTGTTTGATCCAAGTTCCCATAAACTATTTGCAAGTCGTGATGTGCTGTTTCATGAGCAGGTTGATAAAAGTAATACAAAGAATGATGCATGGCATATATCTAATGATGCTCATGTCAAACTTGATACTTTGATTAAGCAGGAACAGGAACAGGTACAGGTACAGGTACAGGATCAGGATGAGAGCAGTATGAGCACATCCAGCAGCAGTGAGTCATCACAAGGGGGTGATTCACCTCAAAGCTGATGCATCATGGATGGAACACCCACAGGCATTGAAGCACCAAGAAGGTCATCCCGACAAACTCAGCTTCCTGCAAGGTATAGAGACTATGCCTTAATGTCTAATATAATGAATGTTGAAGAACCAATTGATTATGAGCAGGCTAAACAACATGAACCATGGATTAATGCTATGAATGATGAGTATGCTTCTCTTATGAAAAATCAAACATGGGAATTAGTGGAACTTCTTGAAAATAAAGTTCCAATTGGAAGCAAATGGTTGTACAAATCGAAATTTAAAGCAGATGGTACAATTGATAAATTTAAGGCAAGATTAGTAGCAAAAGGATATGCTCAAAAGGAGGGAATTGATTATGAAGACACTTTTGCACCGGTAGCTAAGTTGAATACAATTAGATTACTGATTGCCTTAGCCACAAAACATAATTGGAATATACATCAATTGGATGTCAAATCTGCTTTTCTAAATGGTGATTTAAAGGAAGAAGTTTATTTGGTTCAACCTGAAGGGTTTGTCAAACAGGGACAGGAGCATTTGGTTTGCAGGTTAAGAAAAGCATTATATGGTTTGAAACAGGCGCCGAGATCATGGTATGTAAAGATTGATACCTTCTTTCTTCAGAATGGATTTGTGAAAAGCAAAAATGATCCTAACTTGTATGTTAAGAAAGATGAAAAAGGAAATGTTGCTTTAATATCTTTGTATGTGGATGATCTCATTATAACAGACAGTGCTCACAAGTTAATTGAAGAAATTAAAGTTCAGTTGTCACAGGAATTTGAAATGAAAGATTTGGGTGAATTGCATTACTGTTTAGGAATTGAGGTATGGAGAGAGCTTGGTAAAACTTTGATCACTCAAAGCAAATATACAAAGGAGATTCTTAAAAAGTTCAATATGACAGATTGCAAAGCTATGTCAACTCCCTTAGAACAGAATGCAAAGTTGTACAAAGAAGATGGAACGAAAGAGGCAGATGGAACATTATATCGTCAGCTAGTGGGAAGTTTGAACTATCTCACCACTACCAGACCAGACATTGCATACTCAGTCAGTATTCTTAGTCAATTCATGGCTAAGCCTTAAGGAAATCACTGGAATGCTGCAAAGAAAGTTCTCCGATACTTAAAGGGAACAGTGAATTTAGGTATTATGTATACTGATGAATCTGATGTTGCACTGACAGGTTTTTCTGATTCAGATTGGGCAGGAAATCCAGATGACAGACGATCTACCTCTGGCTATGCATTTCATATTGGATCAGGGGTCGTATCTTGGAGTAGTAAGAAACAACCAATTGTTTCTTTATCATCAACAGAATCAGAGTACAAAGCTTTGACCAATGCCACCTGTGAAGCTATTTGGTTGCGGAGAATTCTTGCAGATCTTGAAGAAGCGCAAAGTGGTTCAACATGTATCAATTGTGATAATCAGAGTGCTATCAAATTAGCACATAATCCAATTTACCATGCTAGAACAAAACACGTTGAGTTACAGTACCACTTTGTACGTGAGAAAATTGAGTCGAATGAAATTGAATTGATATTTTGTAATACCAAGGATAATGTGGCTGATATATTTACTAAGCCCCTTGGTAAAATCAAATTTGAAGTTTTCAGAAGTCAATTAGGTATTGTAGAAAATCCATTTCTCCATTAAGGGAGGATGTGAGAATAATGTAGAAATAGAATTAGTTTGGAGTGGTTGAACGAGAGTGTTTAATTAGGAATTGGTTGCACATATTCAGGTTTGTTTCCTCGTTTTTAGGAAGATTAGGTGAGTGGAGTTTCCTATATAAGTGTGATGTAATTGAGCAATTGAGATCATTGAGTTGTGTGAGCTTTGTCTCACGTTTGCTGGTGTTTTTGGCTGTGTATTTTTGTTAATTATTTAGTATTGGCAATTTGACAGTGTTCAACATTTTTCTTAATTGTACCTGTACTTGTTAATGAATTAAGCTTCACCGCGTAGAATATTAATTGCAAGCAAACACAAAACTTCAGTGATTATAGCATCAACAAAATGCATGAGCTTCATCGTATGCGCTTGCAATATACAGATTTGGTTATAGTATTGTATTCAAGTTATTGATCCCTTTCTTGAGTAAGAACCTCGGATTCCTTTTATAGTTTGCTACATAGCAGGAAAGATCAGCTACTTAGTTATGTATGATCCTGGAATTGGTTTTACCAAGAGTCTTTGAATCCATAGTTATCAAATTCAAATTCGACTTTGATAATTTGACTTTGAATATTTAAAACCCAAAAAAAAAATCAATACTAAAATGAAAAGTATACATTTTACAGTGATTCAAATATATTATTTTTCCAATATTTAAAATATTAACATGAATAATTATAACATTGAAATTTTCATGAACTTTCTTGCCATTGCAAATGAATTGCTTATTGAACTGGAGCATGTAATTTTACATTTAGTTTATATTTATTAAAACATAATTTTTTTTTATATTTTAAAAAATATTAAAATATATAGTTTTAAAAATAATTTTATTAAATATTTATTAAATGATAATGATAATTAATATTAATCAAATTAATTTACCCAACTATACTCTGAAAGTATTTATTTTTAATTTTAATTCTTTAAATATCGTTATAATTTTGTCTACCTAAAAGGTTAAAAGATTAAGAAAATTGATGGTGTGAAAAAACTTTTGAAAATGAAATCTAATTTAAGTATATTTATGAAGTTCTAAGAGAAAGTGTTTTTAATCTTTAACTTTTTTAGTGTGAGAGGTGATAAACACTTTTATCAGTAATTAATGTTTTGTTTTACTATGAAACTCATGAGAGTTAGTTTTTATTTTCTCAATATTTATTTTCTTCTTTACACTTTTCAAAACATAGACATACTTTTGATCTTTTACATTGGGGTCGATCTTTTGTAATATCTCAACTTTATTTTTCCTTCTAATTATTTATGAACTAAATTTCCTCAAAATTTTAATGTAATAATAATATATATATATATATATTCCTTTATTCCCCAATCTTTAGCTTATAATATTGGGCGTCTCTATAAAGGTTGTTTAACTTGTTCTTATGTCTTTGTTATATAATCATAGTTGTAGAGTGTCAAAGATTACTCCATATCTAAAGTTTAAGCTTATGATAAACTTTTCATCCTTCATTTATTGTTTTTTCTCATTTTCTCAATGTTATAATTTTAATTGACTTGTGAGATATTTTCTTGCAACCATTCAAGATAAACCTAATTAACTCAATTTAACTTGTGATATATTCTACATTCTAAAATATTTATATTATAATTATTTCTTCAAATTATATTATATAGAATCTCATTCAATATAATTATTATAATTGTTATTTTTTCAATACTTTATATATTTTTAACAAAAGTGAATAGAGTTTTATAGGATGAAACAATTACTCTAGAAATTGATTACATGTTTACATCCAAGAGTGGGTCCTATAAGGAGGGGCTTACTGATATTACACAAGGAATATGTTGAAAGACAACTATTACTGCATGAAAAAATGAATAGAGCCTACAAAACCGACTCAACAGAAGGCCACACTTATAGTGTGAATACATCAAAGTAGGGGGAGGGTAACATTATCTAGAGGCTGATTGAGATCCAAGAGAGATCAACTAACATGCCTATTGGAAGCACTAGAGTTCGAAGTTTGATTACCTTTGGTAGAGAGATGCACTTGTGGTCCTTCAATTTGTTGGCAGAGGGCATCCATCTTGTTAGCATGATGCACTAATTCATCTTTCAGAGCTTGTATTTCTTGCAGAAGATTGATAAAGGTCCTCATTTTTTGTTGCAAATTCCAATTAATATCTAGGATTTCCAATTGATGGGACTCAAATTCTTGGTTGCAATCGTTACACCCAATTTTACCTCCTATTCCCATAATTTCTTTGTTGACCCACATTTTAGTACTGTAGAAAAGGAGAGACTCGTAATTCTTTTGCATCAACTACAAAGAACTTAACGTTTCAAAAGGGGGGAAACAAGGGAAAGAACCTGTGGCAATTGGAACCCAGAATATGGTGGCATGAAAGAGACATAAAGTATTGACAAGAGAGAACCTCCACTAACCTTGAGGAAAGATACTCACAAATAAATGCCAAACCTCAGGGCACCTAGCCCAAAAAACCCAAATTTCACACCTGACTCTAAGACTGAGAATTGCACCAACAAGAAGAGGTAGAATAGAGGATAAAAGATGGAAAAGATAACAAAGAAACATGGGAGGCTGCCAAGGCACCCAAGAGGGAAGTTAACACTCAAATTGGAAGGGATTAAACTTCTAGATAGGAAGAAGAACCCAACATGCTTAGAGAAATGGTCACATCGAGAGGCTGACTTGAGGGTGTGGCTATTGTGGTCCAGAGTAGCTACCTTTTTTGTCTCAGAGTATATAATTTTTGTTACCAATATTACTAATTAGCAACTTGGAGGAATCAATGAGACTTTCATAGGGTGTGCGCAAAAAAATGTAGAACCTCCCCAACCCCGGAGAAGATGAAACTTGAATGCACTATGGAATGAATATCTATGACTTGTGAATTGACAAAGAGCCATAAATTTATAAATACTACATGCGACATTATGAATGTCTCCATTATTGTTCATAATTGTTAGCTCTATTGAAATAATCACCAGTAGAGGTGAGGGGTCTGTGCCAAGATTAGGATGCCACCTTTCCCTTATATGCAAAGTGTTAGAGGATGTCGATATATCTTCGGTTACATGAATCATTGTCATAGTAGAGGCCACTACATCAAGACACTTTGACCATTTTGATCTGAAATACTAATGTGAGCAATGGGATAATTGGCTTAAGAAAGTTTCCCAAATCATGGATTTGTGCATAAAAGGTGCGATGGAAGGTCAGGGGATGCCTCTCCACCCTCAAATTCCATTTATTTTTGTTTTTCCCACTGTGAGAAAATAAGTGTGATTAGATCGTTTTTCCACTTCAAAATTTTGATGTCAAGGACCATGGAAGAAGGCTTATTGTGGGAAGTCTTCTAAGTCCTTGATACTCTTTGCAACAAAATTTTAAGATGGCTTTCCTTTGGCCATGAACATTTGTGAAAATGTTGAATGGCAAGGAGAAAGTTCCCTAAGATTGTGATGTTTGGCATATTCATGCCTTTAGTCAAAATTAATCCTAACAATAAGCTATATATTTTCCCTTGAGTTTTAGTTCTTTGCCCTAATCCCAAGAGTATCTGATTACATATTTTCCATTGGAATTGTATATAACACCTCTCTTTCCCTCCCACTATCCCTCTTTTATTTTTTCAATATTAATAATCATATTTATATAAAAATCCTTAAAAAAAAATTAATTTAAAATATTCAAATTTATATTTTTTAAAAATAAATATTTTAATATGGGAAAAAATAAATATATTAAAATTTACAAAATTTTAAAATTTATTTAATAATATGCAATAAAATATACCAAACTTAATTTATCATTATTATATTTCATATAAAATGTAATTATAATTAACTACAAATTATATATTTTTTAAATATCATGTTTATTTAAATTTATAAATGCCTCTCAAACTCATTGCATTGATACTTGAAAGAAATTATATATATAAATTTGGTTATAATTAAAAAAATATTATACTTTTTATTTTAATGATATTAAAGTGATATTAAAGTTATTACTGTTTGGGTGAGTAACTTAATTAATTATTAATTATTATTATATTATGAAGTATTATGTAAATAATAAGATTTAAGATTCAAATTCTCCTATAAACTAAAAAAAATATTTAAATTATTTTATAAAAAATAAAATTTTATATTTAATTTAAGTAGTTTAAAAATATTAAAAATATAATTTTATATTTAATTTACATAGTTTAAAAATATTAAAATTATTTTATTAAAAATATAATTTTATATTTAATTTACATAGTTTTTTATTTTTAAAATAAGATGCTTAAAAAATTTAAAATATTCTATAAAAAAACTGTATTATTAAAACACTCTTTATTTAATATTCAAAACTCCAAAAGTGCTTAACTTAGCTAAATTATAGTAATATTGATAAAAATACACGGTATGTGGCAAGAGTACTGGACACTTAATTACCCATTCCTCTGATTAAAAAAAAAGTAACAATTAATCACATTATAGAATAGTATTTTAAAAAATTAAACTCAACACCAACATCAACTTTATTTATATTAGCACTGCTACCTACATGAATTTTATTATATTAAAAGCATTACTTTATTTATATTAATTCTTCCATGAATGATTGTAAATCTTATGAAACTATCTGATAAGCCATTTAACCTATGAAAAAACGAGTTTTTTTAAAAGTGATTTAACGCAATAAACATAACTTAGAAGTAAGCTCTCTCTCACAGAATAGTTTGTTAACGTCGATATGTACTCTTTTATGAGGTTTGTTGACATCGACATGTACTCCTTTATGAGGTTTATAATCAAATTGCTACATTCATGAAATAATGTAGCACTCATAACACATTCATGTCAAAGAATAGTTTGTTAACAGTGATACATACTCTTTGCTGAGCTTTATATCCAAATTGTGACATTCCTTAGACTTAAAATTTTAATTCAGAGAAAACACTTTTCAAGTTAAACAAGGGAGGCTATGTAGAAGCAAGTTACTGCTCAAGAAGCAAGTCCTTGTGGCTGAGTAAAAAGAAAACAAAGTAGGGGAGCCAGAGACTTTGAAGACAACATACCCAGCACTCAGTCTTCTACAAATAGTTGTTCTTCTGCAAACATTTCGCATTTCGAGACCAAAATGGACTGTACTGAATTTGTTTCGCATTTCTAGACCAAAATGACCTGTACAAAAATTCAGTTTGGTTACCAAGTGATTTTTACTGTAAAAATAAAATATTCATAAATTTAAAAGTGTCATAATGCAGTTAAAGATATAAATGATGTTGTTGATAACTGGCATGTAAGAATTGTAGGAGAAGTCTGCACAAATTAGAAACATCAAAGTAACCGTATCTTTCTAAATCCAGCATGTACTAGCACCAACATTGCTCTTATGGTCAAATCCTTTTAGGATCCATTTCAGGAATGTTTTCTATGTGTCTAGATTTTCTTTCCAGATTTTAAAATTCTAACTTAAGTAATCTTAAAACCCTGACAACTGCAACATTAACACTTCTGGTAATTCCAATGAAGTCAAATTTCAAAAAAGATACTTATGCAATAATTATTTGTTCAATCTTTACCCAGTTTCTAATAAGTACTACACAGACAGTCATTGATACCTTTAATTAATCATTCAGAGATAATTTTTTAAAACGCTGACCGCTGCAACACTAACACTTCTGGTAATTCCAATGAAGTCAAATTTCAAAAACTGTGCTTATGCAATAGTTATTTGTTCAAACTACAGAGTTTCTAATGGTTATTACACATCCAGTCATTGATATCTTTAAGCAATCATTCAGAGAGGAGAAACAGAAGATTTATCCAGAGTTGTGAACAAGAAGAAAACTAAGCTTTCTTGTAAATACAAAATAATCAAGGTCAGCTAAAAAAATGTTAATGTTAAGACAAAGTCTCAAGAAAGCACTACTTCTACTATTTAGTCCAAATGTCTCAATCTAGGATCAAGTTCAGTCTGCTCTAATCTGTGATGCCATACATGACCAGCTCCAGCAAGTGGGGCAAACAAAAGAGTTCTACTTTACATCTTACCTTGTATACTATCTGCTCGCATACAAGGATAGGCCTTCTGCATATGGAATCAAGAGATTGCTAAATTCACAGAGCTAAAGAAAAACTACAAAATGATCTGTGATGGCTTTATCTACAAGTTCATCTGCTAGATGAATGGATACTCACACCAGAAAGATAGAATGCAATAGAGTATATGGGTGATTGGTACATCAACTATGAGGAGTACACCTAGATCAGAGTTTATGGGTGCACTTTGGAACCGCTTCCCGGGTATGTAATTGATAAGATCCCGCTATTGGAATTTTCCAGGCAAGCCTTGCCTCTGGGAAACACAGTAAGTCCCCATTTCTTTCATTTCCAATGATGATTGGAATGTAATATTTTAAAGAGAAAGAAAAGGCTAAATATTGTGAAGAGGAGCTTACAAAGTACATATTAAAACAACTTTATGCAAGAAGGAACTATGACAGGCTTCACAAACTGCAGAGGCTGAAGCTCATTGTCATAAAACTATCCATCATGAATAGGATAGTTATAAAAATAAATGGGCTGTAGGGATGAAGAGAATTTTGGGAGAAGAAAGCAAGGTATCCCATCATCATAAAGTGATGGAGATGTTCAATCCTTAGATGATGATGAGAATGAAGATTATGAATAAGAAGCTCAGTCTTCTGGTCAAAGGAAGAAGATACAACATAAAAAGGATGATGATGCTTATGAACCTGAAAGAGCTGTAAGTGTTGAAGTGGAAGAGGAAGTGAGAGAAGGAAACAGATGTTTAACAATTCATTGTAGCATCATCACAGAGGGATTCTGAGGAAGCAGGTCCTTCTCATTCTTTGTAGGATTAAGTTCCCATCCACATGGATAATCAGCAGCTGTCTTGAGAAGAGCTAAAATCTATTCATATCAATTCTTTTGGGACATTCCTTCCCACTGCCCAGTCAACATGAACAGGGAAATCAAACATTTCTTTTCTGCTTTTTCTGTCTTTTTATCCCACTCAAATCGAATCCAGGAGATGTGAAAATAGTTGTGCTTTCCTCCGCATGGTGCAGCGATTTGGTCGGCCATAAGATGGCTTACTCAAACTCTTAACTAACAGGTGCGTGCTGTTCTGATCGATCGATCAGGCAGAACTGTTGTTTCCTCCATGACTCGACTTAAATCACATCCCAATCGATAGATACCAGGTTCAGAGTGAAATAGGAACACACTCATTTACGATTCGTTTTGTGTTTCTCCATTTTAGGAATTCGGATTCTTATTTCTTCACAAATAAAATATCAAAATGTTTGTATCATATTGTTGATGACAGGGATTTCTTGTTGATAAATCCAAACCCAACTTGAGATTAATTTATCCACACTGGGAAGTCTGAATAACAAACACGTCAAGAAATTAAAATAATTGTTATTCATAATGTCCACATTAATAATATTAAAATGAATCATACCACCATTATAAAGAGCTCCCCAAAACTTGATGGCAATATATCAATTATGTTGATTTATTTGTTGGACATTTCATTGCAAATCATTATATTGATGTAAAAAATAGCTGTGGAATTATATAAAATAGGTCTAAAGGATGGATAGCCCTAAAATAACATTGGGATGATGTGATTTTTAAATAAAATTTAGACATATCTCTTAAAAATTAATTTCTATAATTGTAATTTGCTGATCACTTTTCAAATAATCTAAAATTAAAAAGAAGTGTGCGCACTCTATAGATCCTCGAACTTCTGTAACTAATAATTATTTAAGGCTTTGACTGATACTCTGACTAAATCTCCGAACTTCTGTAACTAATAATTATTTGAGGCTTTGATTGATACTAACTAAATGAATTAAAATAAGCCACATATCTAATATCAAATAACAACATAAAAGAGAAATCAGGATAATTTTTATTAGAGAAATCACAATAAGCTGCCTCATAGTCTCATAAAAACTTAATAAAGACACCATGTTTAGGCTTTCACTGATAATGTGACTAAATGAATTAAAATAAGCCACATATATAATATCAAATGACAACATAAAAGAGAAATCAAAATAATTTTTATCAGAGAAATCACTGTAAGCTAACTCATAAAAGCTTATTAGATACAACATGTTCACATCATGAAATATGCATTTAATGTTGAATTTAATGGTTTATCAAATAGACACTTCTATTTGTTGAATTTAATGGTTCATCAAGTAGATCCTTCTATATGCTAAAACGATATGGTAGGTTTTTCTCAACATCCATAAACAAGGAAGAGCTGGGAAAATATCATAAAAAATTATAGAAAACTCAATAAAAAGTAGTATGATGGCAAGAGCAAAGGTTGCCACAATTGCTCTGGTATAGGGATTAAACTCGTAACTTTTTTTCAGTGTGAAAAAGACATGGCTTATATAATGTACCAGTGCATATGTCATAGCATTTAAACATATTACCAAATAGTGCACTCATCACAAACATAGAGGTAACTTCTAGTCAAATTGAAATCATGTGTCATGACCAATAGGCAGAAGCATCGCACATTAGGGATCAGCACAAATAAGAGAATTTTGACCCCCCATGTAAAACAAAAAATACAAAAGATACAGTGGATGAAAAGCATAACCAAAGTTGTCCCCATCCCTCAACCCCCATGTCTTGCATAGGTTTGCAAAAACAATTAAGGATCCTGTACCAGTTACACAACACAAAAATAGAAAATATAATAAAATGAGTATTAGAAAGCCTAAGTGGATATAGCATCAAAGTCGAGGATCAAAAAACCACAGAGTATTCTAGCCAGAGAAAGTAGTGTGTGATAGACATATATTTATAGTATAGTAGAAAGACAATAAACATACTGGTAGTAGTTCGAAAAATTTCAGTGCAGGGCATCATCAGGCGAGCCGTATGGTGCCCTATGCCATGATACATTCAACATCTAACAAGATGTAATGCATCTGACCTTCATTTCATCCCAGACCTCGCTTTGATAATTCATCTGCCATCTAATTTTGTTCCCTCCAAATGTGAGTGAAATTTATTCTTTGGAAAGTGGCCTGAAGTGTCTAGATGTGTTCAAGCCAGTGGGTCAGCTATGGAGGATTGAAGCTATTTTTATAATTCATATGATCTATGATAACCTTTGAGTCTTCATAAATTTTGATATTATCAATAGATAGAAGTCTGGAGATCCATAGTAGGCCCCAAAGGACTACCATTTCCACTTTACTGTTAGTGCCACTACCATAGTTATAGAAGAATTTGTGCTGAGTTCTCTGATCCACTCAACCATACTCCACATCTGCAAACCTTTGTTGTGTTGCCCCATCAAAATATCCCGCGAGTAGGCAGATAGTATGGGGTCTTAACTTGTGAGAGAGATCACATGGATGTTTAGTGGGAACATTGGATTCTTGAGATGATATCAAAATATGTTTGGCGACCATGATAGGACAGGTCGATATCCCTTCAGAGATGTAATTGTTTCTAATTTTCCATATGTGCCAGAATAACCAGTATGGGATGAGTGTGCCTTTTTTGTGCCTTTGCCACAACTCCATATAGACTTCAATGTTGTCTGATGGATGGAAGGTGATATGAAAATGTAGACAGATCTGATGCCAGACCTCCATCATGAAATAGCATGTAAAGAATAAATGTTTGTAATTTTATTCATCAGAGTGACATAAAAGGCAAATCCTAGGTCCAATCCAGCCCCTTTTTTCTAGATTCTTCCATGTCAAATTTTCGTTTTTCCATATGAGCCAACATAGTATGGTCAACTTATGTGGGAGTCCCATTTTCCACACCCCCATTAACCATGAATCCTCCATGAGGTGGTAATCCATTTTTATGATAAATATGTATAAGTCCCTTAGTTGTATATCATTCCCCTTGTACCTTCCTGCCCATATGATCCTGTTCACTTCCCCCTGCCATGGATGCCGATGTTATGTAACCGAGTTTTTTATTTGTACCATACTGTGACCTCTGGTCCCTGAAGACCCAGGTCCCCAATGGATTTCCAGATGGGGATGCCATTCTTGTAACCAATAATGACCTGTGAAATGAGGAAAATCCTCCGAGAGTGTAGTGTGTGAAGAATTCTAGGAGTAAGGTGTTGTCCTATCTGCATGCCCCCAATGTTGTCATTGTCCAGGAGGATTGATCCACCATCACCAAAAAGCCAACATAATCACTTACAGAAGGTGCCCCAGTTATTCTAAAATCCCAACCAAATTATCGGGCCCTGAGCTTTGCCCAAATCAGTTTTTCGGTACCAGTATCTCAGCTCATGTTCCCCGAGATATTTCTCTAATAGAATGGATTATCAATCACTTGATATTACCATACCCTGCCACATGGATTTAATGATGAGGGCCGTCCCAAACTGTTTGATATCCAGGATACCCTAGACTCCCATGTATTTTGGAATGGAAATGATATCCCACCTAGCCAAGTGGTATTTATGTGTCGACTTGCCCCCTGTCCATATAAAATGTGTCATATATCCCTTTATATCCCGAATGATTGTCGCAGGTAGAAAATATAAGTGTGCCCAATAGACCGCGATCTCTTGAAGTACTTCCGTGGCAAGAATATACCTCCCTCTCATGGATAGCCATATGTGTGACCAAGTCCCAATCTTCTGCTTGCATTTTTATAGTAACCATATCCAGTCTGCCACCCTATATCCCAATGGTTTCAACCTAAAACCCCAGTACGTGAGACCCTCCTTGATATTCTTTGTGGGATATTGAAAAGAAATTGCAATTTGAGAAGGATTTTCCTCCGCGAAGTCCGAATGTAATATAAGGGACTTTAATTTATTTTCCATCAAACCAATAGCATTACCAAATCACGAGAATATGGTAAACATGTGTGTCCATTGTGAGAGAAAAACCCACCTGAAGACCATGATGTCGTCCACAAAAAAATTATGTGAAATAGACACTGACCTACATACACAAACACGCACAAAATAGCCCTCCTTGGTAGCTCACGAGATCTTATTGCTGAGTCCATCCATGACTAATATAAACAGTAGTGGGGATAGTGAGCATGCCTGTTTGAGCCCTCGCCCCTCCGTGAAGAAACATGAAGGTAATCCATTTATGATGACATCAAAGGAGGTAGAGTTAACACAATTTATAATCCATTCCACATTCTTCTGTGACATGCTAATTTTAGTCAGGATGATCTGGAGGTATTCCCAATCCACACAGTCATATGCCTTTCATAAGTCAACCTTCATTACAATTTCTTTTATGTTTAGTGTATGAATAATATGCGAGATGGCCACAACATCATGAATAAGTCTGTTGTGTAAAACCTAAACTGTTCCTTTGATATATGAGTAGAGAGACACTTTTTATTCTGCACAACGATGACCTTTGATATGAGCTTATATATAATGTTGCATAAGCATATGGGCCGAAAATCATTAAATTTTGATGGAGTTGGTCCCTTAGGAATTAAAGAAATAAACATATAATTTATAGAACCTGTGATGTGCCCATGTAAAAGGGACTCCACCATTTGAGTAATATCTCTCCCCATCATTTGAAATAATTACAAGAAGAATTCTACGGTCCATCCATCTGGACCCGAACTTTTGTCATGAGAAAAAGTCTTTAGAAAAGAAAGAGTTTCTTCTTTGGTGACCTCCCGAGATAGTGTTGCATTTTGACCCTCATCGAACATGGTGGGGCAATCATGGGTCATCCATAATTGATCATCCACACGGTCACCTTCCTGAGCTTTAGTTTTTTTTTGGAAATGTATGACAACCTCCTGTTTTATCTCCTCCGTGGAGTGAAACTCCTCACCAGTATCATTAATGATCTTCCATATACTATTTCGTTGTCGTGAAAGGTTAGCAATGTTATGGAAGTATTTCGTATTTCTGTCACGATCCTGAAGCCATATCACCCTACTCTTCAATCACCAAGTATGTTCCTGTATAGATAATATATTCCTCCTACGATCCTCCAATTCCTTTAGATGGCCCCAGAGCATCACATTGTCGCCCCTTAAATCCAGAGTATGTAGCATATCTCTGATTTCAGAATTTATTGAAGTGAGTTAAGTAATGTGATGTTTCTTCTCTTCCCTCTCTCAAATATTTACTTAACCTTCAACCCTTTAAGTACTAGTTCCATCCAAGCCATGGGTGTATACAATCTTTGGTCCTCCGCGGCCTCCCAATGTTCAGTGATTAGTTTATGAAAATCTGGATCTTCAAGACAAATTTGGTTGAATTTGAAAGGCAAAAAACTTGGAAACTTGGCCTCACACTAGCTAAGAATAATGAGGGGATGGTCTGATATTGCAGTATCTTCCACCCATGAGTGCACCTTCCCCAGGCTTTCCAATAATTGCTCATGTAAAATAAATCTATAAAGCCTCTTTCCAATGTATGCATCACGAGTCCTTTCGTTGTACCTTGTAAGGCACAATTTGTGGGGTTTTTTGTCCCGCAAATTATTCTCCAAAAAAAGTTTTGTAAGATATGTAGATATATGATCCATCCTGCATCACTTCCGCCATTGTTCCTTTGAGGAAAGAGTGGCATCAAAGTTCCCCGCAATAACAAGAGAGCCTATTTTGAGTATATCACTGTCTTCCATTCTTTTCTAGAAAAACATTTGATCCGATTAAGGAGAATATAAATTTATAAAATGTATACGCTCCTTGAAACCCCTAATGTGGACAGATGGTACTATTCTGCCAAAGAAATAATATGCACAAAAACTAGCCATTATAGGATTCCACATAGCCACCATGCCTATGGATAGACCCCAAGAATCCACTACCACCATGTTCCACGTTGGATACATATTCCGAAATAGGCATACACCTTATTAGAAGAAGTCTTGGTATCCTGGCACAAGACCATAAATGGATTGTACGAATATAGAAAATACCTAATAGAGAGATATTTATAGTGGTATCCCAGGCCACGAATGTTGAATGAAGTGCATTTCATCATGAGCTTCATTTCCCAAGGGATAGTGCTCAAAGTACCAGGATGAATACATTTGAAATTGGAACCTCGTACATTCTAGGATTCCTCGATGATTTAATGTCCCGAATAGGTTTTTTCCCCCCCAACGGCCCCCCTTATGGCGCATCGTGACATTCAATCTTGAGGAAGGGCTAATCCAAAAAGGAGGCATGCTCTCATCGCATTTTTTGACTAGGATCTCAAATAAATCTAGCGGGGGCTTTTGTAATAGAAACTCAATGTCACTATCAAATGAGTTGTGGGGAAAAGTGGAAATGGAAGGATATGATGGGGACTATACCACAAGCTATGATCGCCCAGAGGTGGCTAGAGGGGGAGATTTAGAGGAAAGAAAAGGCCCAATGATGCCATTCAGGTTATCAGGGAGAGGGAAAAATGAATGGGACGGGATTAAAGTAGCATTTGATCCACGTGGAGTGTGTGGTGCACGAGCGTCAACTGATGGATGTGGGTGTTCGGTCAAACGTGTGAGGTTTCCAATGGAAACTGATCGACGAATAGGGGGAAGGGGAATGGTCAAAAACCTCAGGTACTCTGGCACCAGTGACTTGGGGGATAATGCATAATCTAGAGACATATCATGGAAAGTAGTAGGAGGGGTGGTTGTGTGACATATTTCTGTACTTGATTTTTCTCCCGCTGTAGGTGGCGATGTCATCTGAGTAGCAGTCCTTGTTGTTGAAACATCACTAGTCTTGTATGATCACCTCCCAGAGTGATGCCTTAGGGATTTTAGAACCAGGCATCCTATGGCGCAACTAGGCACTGAAAGGAGATACTCCAATAATCAACCCGCTGGTGGTGAATTGCACAGTCCCACGCCAGATCAATTTGAGTAGGTAGAACACCAGAAAACCCCAGCTCAACCAGAATCCATGCAACCCGTTTATTAGACATTCCAAGTCCCCTAGGATCTATGTATACAAATATATCAATGGAATCCCCAATGGCACTAAGGACCTTCAGAATCCAGAATTCCAGTGTGAATCCTGGGAGTTTAACCCATACCAGATGATTGCGTGGAACCTCCAACGTAGGATTAAAACCAAAATACCATGTGTAATGATAGGAAGCATCTACCATGTACCCATGGTATTTTCAGAATCTATGTAGCGTCCTCCGTAGTTGGGAAGTGAAAAATATACCAACCGTTTAGTAAGCAGCACACCTTAGGTGGATATCCCAGAATGCGACACCACTCATTGTTTACCCAATTCTGCATATCTCGGTCAAAGTGCCATCACTCAATCAATGCTCTCTTGCAAAGGCTTGCCACCCTATCCCACATTACATCATAACCAAAGCTCAAAAATTTTGTCACAATGGAAGGATGATGAGGTTTATCTCAAGAACCTAAGTGATGTGCAACTAGTTTCTGGTCTTGACATCCATGTTTTGTGTGGTTTTGTATCGCGAAGGAGATCCAAGGGTCCCCGACCCTCGCCATCTCACATGTGTTCCAGTTGTCCCCTCCTGTCTGACATCCACTGTCAATTGAAAGGCCTCGAGCATAACCTCATGTCTAGTGATGTCTGCATCCAAAGATGCCAGGTATTCATTGAGATGTGCCATAAAAGTATTTGGTCAAGACCATCGCAAATTTTCGAAGGATGGTGGAATGGTGGTGCACAACGTTAATGAAAATTTGTATAGAAAGGGAAAAGAACATTCCCCAACATTCAACCTATGTCAAATCCTGCAGAAAAGGGTGATGTTGAGGTGCCTGCAACCTCAGGGTTCGTAAAAATGTGCAAAGTTTATCTCTAACCAGCCCCAAGTAGTGCGCCTGTAAGTATCACGCATGGGAAGTGAATATAAAACACTTATAGTAATTGTGAAGATCTATGCCTATCATCCGCACGATCCCACGTACCCTTGAGGTAATAACATGATCATCATCTAAAAGTCGAAATAATTTGAAAAATAATTATGATAACGGTGTCGAATAATGCTATCTCCCTATAGAATCATTCCATTCATTGTTTGGTCATTGGATCCAATCCCTTCTGCTACCACTGAGAATAGAATCTATAAAAAATAAAGCACAACACATCCCCACTGGAAGATAGATCATGCATCACCACCCAGGCTTGTACCAGTGCGCCCCGGAAATAGCCCAATAGGGAGAGTGATTGATCGCCTGTAGGGGTCAGTGACAAGTATTAAAATAGAAACAAAGTACCATAAAAAAACCAATAGGGGTCATTGGCAGCAACAACAACAATAGAAGCCACATATCTACCACCACTTGTTGCACAGAAAGAGACCGCAGCTTTTTCAAGGTAAAGTAATGAAAAAGACTTCCCTCCACCTCTTCAAAAAAACCTTAAATTCCTTTTCTCCGGGTATACCCCGGCCTCTGCATCGCCCTGCAAAAATAGACCAAGAAATGTTTTGACCCGTTCCCACATCCTCCTCAGGTAGTACGAGTAGGCCTCACCTTGAAAGCACAATGATCCTGCTCTATTCACAATGTTCCAGATCGTTCTAAAACCTCTTTGGAAACTGTGGAGCTCATTCTCAATTCGACCGTCCCCCTATATATTTTATTTTATAGAAAACACTAACCATGAATGAAGAACCATTGAAGAACTAGCGCAGGAGACTTAGTCCAAATATTTTGATGCCAACCGAGGTGAGGAACCAACCTTTTGCACTCTTTATCTAAGCAAGATGTTGATCGATTGATTCGAAAGAGGAATGGAGATTGTGTTTAACCAGTTTTATTTAAAGATCGAATGACATGGAATTCTGGAATGATCCTCTTGCTCTGCTCTGCTCTTTCTCACTTTCAGTTGTTAAATTCAAGCATTAAACAAAAATGACATGCAAAACACATGCATACAAGTGAAAAAAAACACAGACAATTGAACGATGAACCCACACTCAGACAATTCAACGAATGCGAAGACAAAAACAAGGTGAGTGCTCCATATAGACAACATAGCACGCAAGAGAACCTGATTAAACTCTTAACTTCAGTTTCTTGAGTTACTTCATTTTTGTCAAATTTCATAAGTTGTTCATTTTTGTCAAATTTCTTATACTGTTGTTGGTAAAATATATTTGAAACAATAATGTATCTCCTTAGAAAGAATCACCGTTGAAGTGAGATATTATAATTTTTCTAGTAGATAGCTATGTCTAAAGTATACCAAAAGATACAAAATAAGAAATAAAAAAACTCGCTTTTGTATATAATGCTTGCCTATAATAAGAATATGTTGAATCTGCATGTGTTTCTATGAATCTGTATTTTCCATATGAATATTAGATGACAAATTTTAAGTTGAAAAATAGATCAAATATGTAGTATACACATTTCCATCTTACCAACATGTAGAGGGCCTTTTGTACTGTGGCATTGTCATACTTTGACAATGCGCTCTATCATTTTGAATCAATGTGTTGTGCCCCTTGTTCACGCTAAGAGCTTCTCTTGGGAGTCAAAATTTAGTTCCTACATAAAAAAAACTTGCAAAAAACAATAAAAGCTATCCATTGTTCTGGTTTTTACAAGAGGTGTATCAAGATCAATTTTTTCAAGATATGGAGTCATATAAGGTGCATTCACAGTTTTTTCAAGTTATTTTGAGGAGAAGAGCACTGAACAGTCTCAACACAAAACAAAAAATCATCTAGAAGTTGTTGTGAATGGACCCTTAACTGAGATTCTTTTGGTAGCAAGGTTGAAGCATCCAAACTTATATTTTCCTGAAAATTTAGCCCCTACCATGTTGAATAATCCCACAACATAAATATTCATAGGGAGAGTTGGTATTAGGGCCTACATAATATACACCATGGCCCAAGTTTATACCTATAATATATAACAAGTAGCAATATGGAGCTTATAAACGACATGTTCTTTACGTATGAAACAATGCAACATCCTGCCTTTAAAAGGCCAATAAAAAATGTTGAAGAAAGATCTACCATACTTTGAACATCCAAAAGAGAAACAAAAATTATTCCTATTATATGGCAAAACCAAGCAATTTATACAGTAGCAGTAAGAGTCAATATCATGACCTCAACAATTTCATTATTAAAATAGACGATAAAAAACTTTGGCCAAGGCTAAAATTGGATTTCAATAACTAACAAATGAAGATGGCATTTGGAAGTATCCTATTCCTTCACAAGTTTAAATAAATCATACAAATGGAAATAAAAATGGAAAAATAGAAAATCTGCTTTTACAATGGACTACATTACTTCATTATTCCATAGACATAAATTTTGTTAGTTCAATAAATTAGATGTACTCAAGCTTCAACAACTAAAATTGTAGGACAAACGAGAGTCATTATGTGGCATTTTTGACATCCTATCCACAATGGCAGCCATAAGTTATAAACTCAGAGCATATATTTGTGAACATAAAACTAACAACTTGAAATTTTGTGAGCTCATACAGGGATAAGAAATTCAAATTCATGAATCAAACATAATCGTAAAGAAAGTGAAACCAACAAGTAAAACATGATATTTACAAAAAAGCATTTGAAAATAAATTGATTCATTAAATAAAACATGAGAGAAATTGTCTTGGAAATATATACAAAAAGGTGTTTATGTGCTTATTACCTCTTTCGTAACTTCAACCAGAAGGTGACACTTGGGAGCACAAAGATAAAAAAGATCTATAAGAATACCATGAAAAAAAAATTTCACTTGAGAATAACCATCCATCATAGTATCAATAATGAGCAATAAATATGTATCGACTCAAAAATTAGAGTACACAAAGTCAAAGCCCTAGGTTGGGCCAATAATATACACAATGTTGACTTGAGATAAGCATACTGAGAGCAAGGAAATCACTTGTATACGAAGTGAATAAAGGAGAGTGAAGATGTAGGAAGAATATAAGCTTAGTGCAAAAGAACTTAGAAAATCTAGAATCATAGTAGTGTAAGGCTCATAGTAGCACGAGTCACCCTTGCCACGTCATGGAAGGTCAGAAAGAAAGGCCGATATATAATAATCATTTCAGGCATGTGAGGCGATTTTAACTGTGGATGCAAGGTGAATTATATTAGATGAAATTGTGGGGACACGTTGAGTGGGAGTTCTTGAAAACCATAATCTACCTTGCTTATCTTTTAGCACAACCACATTATATTTACTAATGTGGTTGATATACGCCGATAGGCCTATATCCACTACCCATCACATTAATTTATATATCAAAAACTAAATATTATATATAATAATTTTATTATATTAACTTGAAATATATATATTATATATTAATAATATAGTAATATAATATTTATTTATTAATAATATTAATAATATTGATTGATATATTAATAATATTATAATATTTATTTATATAATAATAATATTAATAAATATTGATATATTAATAATATTATAATATTTATTAATAATATATATTAATAATATTATAATATTATTAATATATATTATTAATAAATATTAGAATATTTATTAATAATATATATTAATATATTAATAATATTAAACCCAAAAACATAAGAAAGTAATAAACTTTAAGAATTAATATATTAAATTCAAGAGAGTAATAAAGCATATGAAACAATATTTAAAAACAAAAAACCTAAGAGATTAATAAACCCTAACAATTAATATTTTAAAGTGAAGATATTAATAAACCCAAGGGATAATTAATAATACAAACCCAATGTCATCATAAATCAAAGGTTTAAATATTATAAACCATAGGAATTGGTGAACCCAAGGGATAAATATTATAAACATAAGGGATCAATATTAAAAACACAAGAGATTAATGAACCGTAAGAATTGATATTTTAAACTAAAAAACCTAATAAATTAATAATCCATAAGAATCGGTATTTTAAACATAAGATATTAATAAACCAACGAGATTATTAACATTATAAACCAAAAGAACTAATAGACCCAAGGGTTTAATATTATAAAGCAAAGGAATCAGCGAACCCAAGGGATAAATATTATAAACCTAACGGATGAATATTATAAACAATAGAGATTAATAAACCCTAAGAATTAATATTTTAAACTGAAAAATCTAAGAAATTAACAAACCCTGAGAATTAGTATTTTAAACTCAAGAGAGTAATAAACCGAATGTGTGATTAACATTATAAACCAAAAGAAGTAATAAACCCAAAGGTTTAATATTATAAACCAAAGGAATCAATGAACCCAAGGGATAAATATTAAAAACCTAAGGGATTAATAAGGCTAAGGGCAATATTAAAAACAATAGAGATTAATAAAACCCAACAGTTTAGTAATATAAACCAAAGGAATTGGTGAACCTAAGGGAAAACCAGTACCCAACAAATTATAAACCAAAGGAATTGGTGAACCCAAGGGAACTAATTTAAACATTGAGACAATTGTTGTCACAATGCGACGTTGGACCAACTATGACCAGGGTTGGCCATGGGTGATTTTCATATTGAGACAATATTTGTCATAATGTGACATTTGATCATGGATGACATTGATCGATTATTCATATTATAAACCAAAAGAACTAATAAACCCAAGGGTTTAATATTATAAACCAAAGGAATTGGTGAACCCAAGGGAAAACCATTACCCAACAAATTATAAACCAAAGGAATTGGTGAACCAAAGGGAATTGATTTAAACATTGAGACAATTGTTGTCACAATGCGACGTTGGACCAACTATGACCATGGTTGGCCATGGGTGATTTTCATATTGAGACAATGTTTCTCATAATGTGTCATTTGATCATGGATGACATTGATCGATTATTCATATTGTAAACCAAAAAAACTAATAAACCCAAGGGTTTAATATTATAAACCAAAGCAAGTGGTGAACCCAAGGGAAAATCATTACCCAAAAAATTATAAACCAAAGGAATTGGTGAACCCAAAGGAATTGATTTAAACATTGAGACAATTGTTGTCGCAATGCGACGTTGGGCCAAGTATGACCATGGTTGGCCATGGGTGATTTTCATATTGATACAATGTTTGTCAGAATGTGACATTTGATCATGGATGACATTGATCGATTATTCATATTATAAACCAAAAAAACTAATAAACCCAAGGGTTTAATATTATAAACCAAAGGAATTGGTGAACCCAAGGGAATTGATTTAAACATTGAGACAATTGTTGTCACAATGCGATGTTGAACCAACTATGACAATAGTTGGCCATGGGTTATTTTCATATCGAGACAATAATTTTCAAAATGTGAGAGTTGATGATGGATGACATTGATTGATTATTCATATTATAAAGCTAAAGAACTAATAAACCCAAGGGTTTAATATTATAAACCAAAGGAATTAGTGAACCCAAGGGAATTGATTTAAACATTGAGATAGTTTCTGTCACAATGCGACGTTGGACCAACTATGACCATGTTTGAGTTTTGTTAGGTCCCTATATGACTAGTATAGTCCCTTATTGTAGTTAGTGTAACCCCCTTATTGTTATTATTGTACCCTTGTAACCCCCATTTTGTTATTATTGTGCCCTTAAATTATTATTGTTAGGTCGGCTAGGATTACATTGTGGCCCACTAGGATTACATTATGGCCCCATGGACTCCTATATATAGAAAGGAGGTTTTGTGAATTGTATCATCCAAGAATTGTTCATTTTTGTAATGTATTGGAGGTTTCCCCCTCGAAGTGGCTTATTTCTAAGGCGTTCATATCTCTTTTCTTCTATTTTTGGAGCTGGTTACACAACATTTGGTATCAGAGGCTTGGGATTCTAGGGTTTCGCTGCTCCAAACAGGTCATCGTGGCATTGTCGCTATAACTTTTTTTCTACGAAGTTTCAGAAGCTGAAATTTTTAGGGTGCGAAGCCGAAATCCTGAGGAAGATTGTCTAAAAATTTCAGAGCTTGGTTCGCAATATTTTCGGAGATATGATCTGTGGAAGTTAGGTCTTTTTTCAGGCTCCTAAACAGGTCATCGTGGAATTTGCGCTATAAATTTTTTTCTAAGAAGGTTCAGAATATGAAATTCTTATGGTGTGAAGTTGAAATCTTGAAGAAATGCTTCAAAAAATTTCAGAGCTTGGTTCGCAATATTTTTGGAGATATGATCTGTGGAAGGTAGTGCTTTTTCAAGCTCCTGAATTTCATCTCAAAGAGGTGATCGTGGGAAAAGTTCAATAACTCTCTCTCTGGGCATCGGATTGGAGTGTCGTAAATAGTGGTCGCAATTACATATACTGTAGTTTCTTGGCTATCAATTTTAGAGACGAAGGATGAAACAGTGACACGTGGCAAGTCGTACAAGTTCGCTCTACTGAACCAGTCCATAATTAGGTCATTGTGGGAGATTGGACACAACTTTGTCTTGGAGAATCCAAATCAGGTCAAACCTGTGGCATTCGAAAGATAATTCAGAGGGCTACGTTGGTACCGAAAATAAAATATTGAAGTGCTGCAATCACAAAGATAATCCAATTTCAATATCGAGCTCCTCAAAAGCAAGAAAAAGGTGTGTATTTTTTTTTTTCAGAATTGCATAAGTCTTGTTTGAAGAATCAATTTGAATTGATTCCAAGGGCATATTGTAGAATAGATATCAGTATTGGGTTCTAAAATATGCCCCGTAAAAATAATTCAACACCCATTAAGCCTTCAGAAGGCTCTGCTATGACTCATGAAGATGAAGAATTGCAACATGATCTATCAAAATTACAAGAGCAAGTGCAACAAATTTCACTCTCGCAAAGAGCGACAAAAAATGAAATGGAAGTTTTGAAGAAAGGCGTGGAAGCTAAGATGGATGGCGTGGAAGCTAAGATGGATGGCATGGAAGCTGGCATGGAAGCTAAGATGGATGACATGAAATACAACATGGAAAACATGAAGAATGATCTAAAAACAAACATCGAAGGTTTGACAAAGTTGATACAAGAAATGTTTCCTAATGGTGAAAATATAGTAGAAGAACCTCATGATGAGAAAAAAATCAATGTTAATCGTGATTTCATAAACTCTAATGTTGGCGGGAAGAACCACCCTATTCCAAAAATGGATATGAGGAAGTTTGATGGAAAGGATCCTGTAACATGGATACTACGGATGGAGCAATATTTTGATCTCCATAACATGCAAAACACACAAAAGGTACGCATTGCAACTTTACATTTAGAACAAAATACATTTGTATGGTATCGATGGCTTTGCTCCCGTAAAAAAATTGTCACTTGGTCGATTTTTACGGAAGAAATGATAGCACATTATGAGGATACAAAGAGCAACACCTTCTTTAGCCAATTGATAAATCTCAAACAAAAGGGTTTAGTGGGGCGGCACATTGAGGACTTCCAAAAATTGAATATAAGGGTAACTGATATTCCAGAGGAACACAGGATCAATCTCTTCATAGGCACTTTAAAGGATAACATCCAACATGAAGTTCATGTTTTGGAACCGGATTCATTGGAGAAGGCATTCAGGTTGGCAAGAAAAGTTGAATGTAAAACAATGGCGACAAGGAAGCCTACCACTCAATTCTATAAAGAAGGAAGTGTTGCTACGCCTAGATTTCCACAACCTACAAGGTTGACACCACAACAATTGGAAGAAAAAAGAGCAAAAGGGCTTTGCTACAGTTGTGATAGCAAATACACTAAAGGTCATAAGTGTGCTGAGAAGAAATTGTTTTACATAGATTGTGAAGAGGAAGAAGAAAATGAACAAGAAGAGGATATACACCAGGAACCAACCCTAGAAGAGGAAGAGATGAATACGACCATATTGTGTAATGCAATGGCAGGAATTACCACTCCTCAAACTCTCAAGATAGAAGGACAGATCAAGAAGAAAAAGGTAATAGTGTTGATTGATTCAGGTAGCACCCATAATTTTATTCATTGTAAGGTAGCCAAGGAATTAAATTGTTTCCTATACCCAGCACCAAAATGTTAAGTGATGGTTGCAAATGGAGGAACTATAAATTTCTCTGGGAAATGCCATAATATCAAGCTAACATGGGGGAATATGTATTGACTAGTCCAATGCTTTTCATTCCTATGGGAGGTGCTGATGTTGTACTAGGAGTACAATGGTTACAATCTTTGGGGACGGTAGCTTTTAATTTTCAAGAACTTTTCTTGAAATTTTTTTCAGAAGGAAAGGAAGTCGAATTACGGGGTATTGCGGGGAAGCCAGGAAGGATAATAAGCTCTAATGTCATGACAAAGCTTATAAAGAAAGAACAGCGAGGCGTAATTGCACAATTATGCTCACTAGAAGTTCCAACATCAAAATCATCTATTTTTGCAGATCTCCAACAAGTCTTGGACAATCATTCCAAGGTGTTTGAAACTCCCAAAGGACTCCCACCTATTCGTGATCATGATCATGCTATTCATTTGATTCAGGAAGTGTTCCTCCAAACATCAGGCCTTATAGATATCCTTACTTCCAAAAGAGCGAAATTGAACGTATGATTGCAGAAATGTTAGAGGCGGGTATAATTCAACCTAGTCAAAGTTCTTTCTCTGCTCCTGTAGTATTGGTACACAAGAAGGATGGATCATAGCGAATGTGTCCGGATTATAGGGAGCTCAATAAGCTCACCATTAAAGATAAATTTCCCATTCCTGTGATTGATGAATTATTGGATTAATTACATGGAGCAATTTATTTTACCAAGTTGGATCTTCGTTCAGGATATCATCAAATTAGAATGAAGACTAAAGATATTCCAAAAACAACATTTCGAACTCAAGAGGGTCATTATGAATTTTTGGTCATGCCTTTTGGCCTTACCAATGCACCTTCTACATTTCAAGGGTTGATGAATTCCATTTTCAAACCCTTCCTTAGAAAGTTTGTGCTAGTATTTTTTGATGATATACTAATCTACAGCAGGTCTTGGAAGGATCATGTTGAACATGTTGACAGGGTACTCAAACTATTGCAGGAGAAACAATTATATGCAAAAACATCCAAATGTTTCTTTGCGGTACAAGAGGTGGAATATCTGGGTCATATTATATCTCACGAGGGTGTTAAAGCAGACCCTAACAAAATTAAATCCATTAAGGAATGGAAAGTCCCCACGACCATAAAGCAGTTGCGAGGATTTCTCAGGTTAACAGGGTATTATCGCAAGTTTGTTAAGAATTATGGGAGAATAGCAGCACCTCTAACAACATTATTGAAGAAAGATGCATTTTTATGGACTCCTGAAGCAACTAAGGCCTTTGAACGTCTTAAAGAGGCAATGTGCCTAGCACCGGTCTTAGCTACACCAGACTTCACAAAAACCTTTATTGTGGAATGTGATGCCTCAGGAAATGGAATTGGTGCAGTTTTAATGCAGGAATGAAGACCCATTGCTTTTGAAAGTCATCCAATCAAAGGAAAGTATTTACAGAAACCTATTTATGAGAAGGAAATGTTAGCAATACTGCATGCACTAAAGAAATGGCGAACTTACCTAATGGGAAGACACTTCAAGGTAAAAACCGATCATGATATTCTTAAACACTTTTTGGAACAAAGACTATCGTCAGAAGAGCAGCAAAAATGGGTCACAAAGATGTTGGGTTATGACTTTGAAATAATCTACAAAAAAAGAAAGCTTAATGTTGTTGCGGATGCACTCTCAAGAAAGAATGAAGAGGTGGAAGCATTGCTTTGTGCCATTTCTATTATCCAACCAGATTGGATAACCGAAGCAAGAGATGAATGGAAGAAGGACAAAGATGTATGGACACTCATTCAAAAGTTGCGGCAAGATCCTAGTACATCTGATACATTTAGTTGGAAAAATGATTCCTTATGGTACAAAGATCGCTTATATCTTTGTAAGAATTCCCAACTAAAACAAAATATTCTTTTGGAATTGCACACTTCTCCTTTGGGAGGACACTCAGGATTTTTAAAAACTTACCACAGGGTGAAGAAAGATTTTTTTTGGGATGGCCTTAAATCTGATATTCAAAAGTTTGTGGCGGAATGTTTGGTTTGTCAGCAGAATAAAGTGGAGACAATTAAGACCCCGGGACTTCTACAACCTTTATCCATTCCAAGTCAACGTTGGGAGGAGATTTCAATGGATTTTATCATAGGTTTACCTAAGTCCGAAGGAAAGAATGTCATCATGGTGGTAGTTGATAGACTTACCAAGTATGCACACTTTTGTGCATTATCTCATCCATTTAAAGCAAGTACAGTTGCTACTACATTTATGGACCCAATTCAAAAGCTACATGGAAACCCAAGGGTTATTGTGAGCGACAGAGATCCCATTTTTACTGGAAATTTTTGGACAGAGTTATTTTCTTGTTTGGGTACTCAATTAGCTCATAGCTCATCTTATCATCCTCAATCTGATGGTCAAACGAAGATAGTAAATAAATGTTTGGAAGGATATCTTCATTGTTTTGTATTTGATAAAAAAACACAATGGGTCAAGTGGTTACCTCTCGTTGAATGGTGGTATAACACTTCCTTCCATACTGCAGCAAAAATGACCCCATTTATGGCACTTTATGGATATCATCCACCATTGATCACATCATCTTTAAGGGAAAATTCGAAGGTTCAAGCAGTGGAAGATCACATCTAGCATCAGCAAGAAGTTCTCCAACTCTTAAAGGATAACCTGAATTTGGCACAAAATCGAATGAAACAACAGGCAGATCAACATCGCAGCGAGAGAAGTTTTGACGTAGGAGATTGGGTATTTTTACGGCTACAACCATACGAACAAGTGTCCCTCAAGCAAGCTAAGAAGGATAATAAATTATCACCAAAGTACTATGGTCCTTACAAGGTGTTGCAAAAGATTGGTACTATGGCATACAAGTTGGAGCTTCCTGCTTCTTCACGAGTGCATCCAGTTTTCCATGTTTCATGCTTAAAGAAGGTTATAGGTGAAAATATTCCAGTTCAAACAATATTGCCAGAACTTGATGAGGAAGGAAAAATCATATTGGAACCTGAAGAGGTCACGGAAACAAGAACTCGACAACTACGAAATCGATCAATTTCAGAGTATCTCATCAAGTGGAAGAACTTACCCACTGAAGATTCTACATGGGAGGATGAGAATTTTATACAGAAGCACCCAAAGCTACTCAAGCATTGAGGACAACACTCTTTTGAAGGAGAGGGGCATGTTAGGTCCCTATATTACTAGTATAGTCCCTTATTGTTGTTAGTGTAACCCCCTTATTATTATTATTGTACCCTTGTAACCCCCATTTTGTTATTATTGTGCCCTTAAATTATTATTGTTAGGTCGGCTAGGATTAAATTGTGGCCCACTAGGATTACATTATGGCCCCATGGACTCCTATATATAGAAAGGAGGTTTTGTAAATTGTATCATCCAAGAATTGTTCATTTTTGTAATGTATTGGAGGTTTCCCCCTTGAAGTGGCTCATTTCTAAGGCGTTGATATCTCTTTTCTTCTCTTTTGGAAGTTTGGTTGACCATGGTTGGCCATGGGTGACTTTCATATTGAGACAATATTTGTTAGAATTTGACATTTGATCATGGATGACATTGATCGATTATTCATATTATAAACCAAAATAACTAATAAACGCAAGGGTTTAATATTATAAACCAAAGGAATTGGTTAACCTAAGGGAAAGCCATTACCTAACAAATTATAAACCAAAGGAATTCATGAACCCAAGGGAATTTATTTAAACATTGAGACAATTGTTGTCACAATGAGACATTGGACCAACTATGACCATTGTTGGCCATGGGTGATTTTCATGCTGAGACAATATTTTTCAGAATGTGACACTTGATCATGGATGACATTGATCGGTTATTCATATTATAAACCAAAATAACTAATAAACCCCGAGGGTTTAATTATTATAAACCAAAGAAATTGGTGAACCCAAGGTAATTGATTTAAACATTGAGACAATTGTTGTCACAATGCGACATTGGACCAACTATGACCATGGTTGGCCATGGGTGATTTTCATGTTGAGACAATATTTGTCAGAATGTGTCGTTTGATCATGGATGACATTGATCAATTATTCATATTATAAACCAAAAGAACTAATAAACCCAAGGGTTTAATATTATAAACCAAAGGAATTAGTGAACCCAAGGGAAAACCATTACCCAACAAATTATAAACCAAAGGAATTGGTGAACCCAAGGGAATTGTTTTAAACATTGAGAAAATTGTTGTCATAATGCGACGTTTGACCAACTATGACCATGGTTGGCCATGGGTGATTTTCATATTGAGACAATATTTTTCAGAATGTGACCTTTGATCATGGATGACATTGATCGATTATTCATAATATAAACCAAAAGAACTAATATACCCAAGGGTTTAATATTATAAACCAGAGGAATTGGTGAACCCAAGGGAAAACCATTACCCAAACAATTATAAACCAAAGGAATTGCTGAACCCAAGGGAATTGATTTAAACATTGAGACAATTGTTGTCACAATGCGACGTTGAACCAACTATGACCATGGTTGGCCATGGGTGATTTTCATGTTGAGACAATATTTGTCAGAATGTGACATTTGATCATGGATGACATTGATCGATTATTCATATTATAAACCAAAATAACTAATAAACCCAAGGGTTTAATATTATAAACAAAAGGAATTGGTGAACCCAAGGGTATTGATTTAAACATTGAGACAATTGTTGTCACAATGCGACGTTGGACCAACTATGACCATGGTTGGCCATGGGTGATTTTCATGTTGAGACAATATTTGTCAGAATGTGACATTTGATCATGGATGACATTGATCGATTATTCATAATATAAACCAAAAGAACTAATATACCCAAGGGTTTAATATTATAAACCAAAGGAATTGGTGAACCTAAGGGAAAACCATTACCCAACAAATTATAAACCAAAGGAATTGGTGAACCCAAGGGAATTGATTTAAACATTAAGACAATTGTTGTCACAATGCGACGTTGGACTAACTATGACCATGGTTGGCCATGGGTGATTTTAATATTGAGACAATATTTGTCAGAATGTGACATTTGATCATGGATGACATTGATCGATTATTCATAATATAAACCAAAAGAACTAATATACTCAAGGGTTTAATATTATAAACCAAAGGAATTGGTGAACCTAAGGGAAAACCATTACCCAAACAATTATAAACCAAAGCAATTTCTGAAGCCAAGGGAATTGATTTAAACATTAAGACAATTGTTGTCACAATGCGACGTTGAACCAACTATGACCATTGTTGGCCATGAGTGATTTTCATTTTGAGACAATATTTGTCAGAATGTGACATTTGATCATGGATGACATTGATCGATTATTCATATTATAAACCAAAAGAACTAATAAACCCAAGGGTTTAATATTATAAACCAAAGGAATTGGTGAACCCAAGGGAAAACCATTACCCAACAAATATTAAAAACCTAAGGGATCAATAAGGCTAAGGGAAATATTAAAAACAATAGAGATTAATAAAGCCTAAGGGTTTAATACTATAAACCAAAGGAATTGGTGAACCCAAGGGAAAACCATTACCCAACAAATTATAAACCAAAGGAATTGGTGAACCCAAGGGAATTGATTTAAACATTGAGACAATTGTTGTCACAATGTCAGAATGTGAATTGAGACAATATTTGTCAGAATGTGACATTTGATCATGGATGACATTGATCGATTATTCATATTATAAACCAAAAGAACTAATAAACCCAAGGGTTTAATATTATAAACCAAAGGAATTGGTGAACCCAAGG